>CAJGYO010000001.1:19598366-20927847 GCA_904845875.1 Miscanthus lutarioriparius
ACTGTTTTGTCGTTTTTCTTATTTTGCTCCTGTGCTCCTGCAGGTCAGTACATGCATTTGTGTTCTCTTATTTTCTGATGTAATATGTGTCACTGTTTTGTTGACCAAAGGAGTTCAGAATTACTTTGGTTCTGTATATCAATAGCATCTAACACCATTTATTGTGTTCATTGTTAGTTTTTTTTGTTCTATAGAGCGTGCAGTGTTGCAGGTCTTAAACTGTTGTCAAGAAAGTAATGTGTTCAACATGATTGTAAACGAATACAATTCTGTTGCTAACTGTGTAATTATGAGTCAATGATAATTGAATGAGAGAATTCTCTAATTGAATAATCTTTGTGAAGCATTACTTTCTGAACTGTACGCAAATGCTACATTCATTTCTTGTATCCTTGTAAATATCATAATACATGATATTGTCAAAATGCTGCATTGCATTTCCTGTCGTCCGTTCTAAATCAGAACTGACGATTGCTCTGGTGGCTGAAGCTCCAGAAAGAAAGGGAAAAGGCCGAAAAGAAGAAAGAGAAAAGGAGTGACAAGAAAGCTCCCCAGCTGGGTGAGACGTCCAAACATTCAAAGCACAGCCATAAGAAGAGAAAGCTTGAAGATGTCATCAAAGCTGGGCAGGATCCCAAAAGGGAATCCAAAGAATCAGTTGAGCAGTTGGAGAAGAGTGGACTCTCAGAAGAGCATGGAGCTCCTTGTTTTGTACAGACGATTCGTGACTCTCCTGAGAGCTCACAGGACAGCAGCAAGAGACGAAAGGTTGTTCTGCCCAGTCCTAGCCAAGCTAAGAATGGTGAGACTATTATCTTGTTTTTGTTATTTTGATTTTTTTATTAGAAAAAAAATCAATCACTTGTTTCAAGATTTTATTCATCCTGACTTGTCATTTTACAGGGAACATCCTTCGCATCAAGATAAAAAGTAATCAAGAATCCCAGTCAAGGGTTCTTGAGCAACCATTGGTCCAACAAATGGGATCAGGCTCATCCTTGTTGGGCAAGCAAAATTCAATCCATCATAAGGTGAATGTGAGATCTACCTCTGCTCAGCAGAGGGTAAATGGTGACTCCCAAGCAGTACAAAAATGTTTGATTACAGAAACCCCATCACAGACCATGCGGAGAGTTGTCCCCCAGCCTCCAGCGAAGGTCACACATCCGGTTGATCCTGCGGTATCTGTTAAGGCGCCAGTTGGAAGATCGGACCTACCTCCGAAGTTTTTGGGAAGTGTGGGCCCTTCACCTGCTATAGTGATGGGAATATTTGATCCTCCACCTGTTAAGATGTCACAGAGAGTTCATCCAGCTTCCATGGTGTTGCAGAAAGTTGATCCTCAGTTAGCAAAGGTGTTACAGAAGGAAACGGGATCTGCTGTTTGCCTGCCAGAAGCTCCGCAGCCTCCTGTTCTGCAAAAGCCCAAGGACTTGCCTGTTCTCAAGCAGCAGGAGCCCATCACCTCTTCTCCAAAAGAAGAGCCTTGCTTCTCCGGTAGGAATGCGGAAGCAGTTCAAGTGCAGGATACTAAGCTCTCCCGGTCAGATTGGAAGAAAATCCGAAAAGCTGAGAAGAAAGAAAAAAATTTCAGAGATCTGTTTGTCACCTGGAATCCAGTATTGATAGAGAATGAAGGTTCAGAACTTGGTGATAAAGACTGGCTGTTCAGCAGTACAAGGAAAACTGATGCTAGCATGGCTCAATGCAAAGCAACTGATGGTGTAGAGCCGATCCATCCAATGGTGCAGAGGCCTTCTTTGCAACCCAGGGCGACTTTTTTGCCGGACCTTCATATCTACCAACTGCCATATGTCGTACCATTTTAAACATCTGTTGAGGTAGATAAAGAGAATTAGATGAGATGTTGGGAGAGAGCTATGTGGATGTGGGAGATAATGGCTCCCTGCCGCAGTTTTCCAGCTTTGTTCCAATAGTGTTTATTTGAGGCCAATAGAGTTCTGGCTAAATTTTAATGTAATGTTGGTTAATTATTTCTCTCATTTATGTAAGCAGTTGAACTGAAATGGCAGGCCTGGTGCAGTAGTGAGAGCTGTCGCACTGAGTCACCAGGTCGTGGGTTCAAAACAACCTCTCCGTAGATTTTACGGGGGAAATGCTTGTCTCCCTTTTTCAGACACCACTCGTGTGGGAGCCTCTTGCACTGGTCTGCCCATGTAAGCGGTTAACTGCAAAAGTTTGTTTCTACGCTGTTATTGTTGTATGACACGCAGTATTTGTTCTATCCATAATCTCCCTTATCAGCAATGTATATGGATTAATTTCAGCAACTGATAAGTGTTCACCATTTTCTTGTAAGTGAAAATAACAACAGTAGGGCTCGAAAAGTACCCTTTTCCCTGTCGAAACTTTGTCAACAAGCCTTTTGTCGCCGAAAATGTGGCTCTGGTGATTTTTGATTGTATACTGTACACGGTCCCGGTAACCAAACCATACAACAAACATGTGAAGTACCGGTGAAGAGGGTGAAGAAAGAAAAAAAATGAAAATACATGACCACAAAATCGCAGGCGCGAATCAGTCGAAGCTGGACGATCGGCTCCAACGTTCTCGCAGGTACTCCTCCAACGGGCTGAGGCCGCTGCTGTTCTCCGTGCTAGAGATGGACTCGGAGTCTTCCACGTCAAGAAGCGCGAGGTCCAGGTGGGACCTCACGTTCGCCGCCGGGTAAGCCTCGTCGTCCAGGCAGTCCGATTCCGTTGCGCCCTGGTCGGCGATGCCCGCCATGCTTTCTCCTCGTAGTATGCTCAGTATCTGCACGGCACAATAAACTGCTCAGTGAAATGCAGATTGCATGAGCTAAAGCTGGTTGGAAGCTGGCTGACCTGCGATATCGGCGGCCTGAGTCGAGCCGACCTCCGGAGACAGAGCGATGCCGCAGAGGCCATCCGCCTCACCTCCACCTCGTCGTGCTTCACGTCCAGCCTCGGGTCCAGCAGGTCAGAGATGTCGCCGCTGCTTAGCACCGGAGTTGCCTGTCACGCCAAGACAATTGTTACTCTCTCCTCTGCGTGCTGAATTACCACTTACTAGACATGAGATGGTTGATCGGTAGGATAGGATGGCGCTCTTACCCACATGACGAGACTCTCTTGGCCCTTGGGTGACGACCCGTCCCTGCTGATGGGCTTCCGGCCGGACAGGAGCTCCAACAGGACGACGCCGAACGCGTACACGTCCACCCTGTCGGTCACCTTCCCGTACATGAAGTACTCCGGCGCCAGGTACCTGCAATCGCACAGTAAAAAAACATCAATTGGTGTGGACGAACCACAGAGCGCTTGGGTACAAATACAACGCCGCCGAGAAACAGGCTTGGAGGGAGGCGGTACCCGAATGTGCCGACGACGTCGCTGTGCGTCAGGGAGGTTGGATTCGTCGGCTCCCAGATGGCCAGCCCGAAATCGGATAGCTGCCGCAACGGGGAGTTCAGAGTTCAAAAGTACAAAAGAAAAGCTTCGCTACGACTAGGATCCATGGTGGTGCGTCAGTGTTCGTAACTACCTGAGGCTCGAACTCTTCCGCGAGGAGGATGTTGGACGACTTGACGTCCCGGTGGATCACCGGCCGCGAGCTGCCGGAGTGCAGGTAGCTCAGGGCCTCCGCGATCCCCAGCGCCGCCCTGTACCGGTTCTCCCATGACAGCGCTGGCTTTGACCTTTCTCCTGCAGACCACAGCATCATCAGACGTCAGAGTGAAGAACTCAACTGCTCCCACACCTCTCATGTCTCAACCGTTCTGAACGCGACCCGTTTCTGTTTCCTGAGAAAAACTAGTCTCTTGTACGAATCGTTGTCTGCAGAATTCCCGGTTCCTTAGAAGCAAATCCACCGTGCTGAGGCGAATTGGGTTCGGTGACTTCGCATGAACACAACTGAACATGTAACTGTCGACATGTGCTGGTACCGTGTAGGTTGTCCTCGAGGCTGCCCCTGGGGAGGTAGCTGTAGACGGAGATGAGGTTGCGGCCTTCCACGCACACGCCGATCAAGGGGACGATCCGGTGGTGCTGCAGCTTGGTGATGATGTCCACCTCCCGGAGGAAGTCCTTGGACGCCTGCGCCGACGCCTTGGACAGCTTGATCGCCACCTGCTGCCCGCAGGCGAGGCTGCCCCTGTACACCCTGCTGTTCCCTCCGTTCCCAATCAGGTTCTCTGCGACAAGCCAAGAAAGGGGTTGGTCTCTTGGTGATGACGAATCGTGTGAGCTGAAACCTGAAAGGCGCGAGATTGACGATCAGGAAACGAAGAAAGAACCTGCGGAGAAGTGGCTGGTGGAGTCGTAGAGCTCCTCGTAGCGGAACCACCGGCACCGGGCGCCACTGCCACCAAGCATTGCCTTGAGCTCCGACTCGAGTCCCGCCCCGGCATGCGGCTCGGTGGACTCCGACGGCGCGGATCGCCGGGGCAGGCTCATCACCCAGTGCACCACCGACTGCTTCCGCGGCTCCTGATTCTTGGCGCTGGGCGTTTGTACAGGGGCAGCTGCGGCGGCGGCGGCGTGCGCGCGGCGGAGCAGCGGCCACCCGAGCCTCTGCTCGAGCGTCACGCTGCCGTCGCCTTCGGTGGCGTCGTCGAAGAGGACTTCGTTGCCGCCGCGGCCGCGCGGCGCCGTGGCCGCAGCTCCGGGCGTCGAAGTCCATGAACCGCGCGCTCCGGTTCGGGTTCGGGATGATCACCTTGGGCTCCAGCCCCACGCTCGGTGCAGCACCGTGCGGAGCACCGGCTTGGGCTCTGCTCCTGCACACCAGCTCGCCACCAAACGATTAGCGACTCGCAACCAAAGCCTCCATAACTAATAACCACACTTAGTTAAGGGGCACTTGATTACCAAGTGGCGGCTTGGGCGCCTCCCGGACGAAGACGGCCTTGCCGTCCTGGATGGCGACGACGGTGGTTGTCGGCGGCAGCTTCTTGGCGCAGTACTTGGGCAGGCAGGACGACCCTCTGCGCAACCGCAACCAAAATGGAAAAAAAGGAGCTGCTAAGGAATGGTGACGAAACAACCAGTTAGATCATAGAAAGGTTGCTGCCAGCGTGCTTACCCGAAGGAGTACTTCTTATTGGCGCCAAGCACAACGACCATGGCGGCGCAGAGCTTGGCCTCCTTCACGAGCTCCTTCTGGATCGAGCTCCCCGGCGTCACCCGGCCGACGAGAACGACCTGACACAGATCATTCAATGGCAGCATGTGAATTGAATCTGCAGCAACATGGCACACAATTAACCCGTAGCAGTCGGCACCGGCCCACTGCTCTCATTCCTGCCCATCCTTGCTCACCTGTTTCTGGTTGCAGAGGGCCTCGTACTCCGCCAGGTAGTCGTCCAGCGTCCTGATCAGCTTCAGTGTGTTCGTCTTGTCTGCAACGAGAAACAAGAAAATGTCAATCAAGAGAAGAAAAAACGCTAATAATTCCCAACCACTTCACCGGGATTGGAATTGAAACGAGCTGCCAAGTTTGTTCATGGCAGATACCAACCGGACTTTCGGTAAATGTGCACGGCGACGATGCGGTCGCCCCGCCTGGACTCGTGGTGGAGCGCCCACCGGAGCAGGTCCCTGCCGACGGCGTCCATGTGCAGCCCCACCAGTATGCAGCGGCCGACGCCCTCCCCGTGGTCCGCCGCCATGACGCGCCCACAACCGATGGCCGAGAGCCGGCTCGGAGCTCCCGAGATCAGCAGGAACCGCAGTTGTCCATGGCACAGCAAGCTGGTAAGTAGCCAAGCCAGGCCACTGGTTTGCTCAACCACTAACCACCGTGGACTTGCTGCTGTCACAAGACGATCCGGCGCCGGGCAACTGGCTGCGAGCCTGCAACCAATGTCTGACCTGGAACCGCGACGCTGGAATAGAAAACTGCCGAGGCGGCGGTCGTCGCCTGAGCCCTGTACTGTAAACTGGAAAGCGAGCGCGCGAGCGAGTTCCGTTACCAGGAACTAGCTGCTGGGTAAGGCCTCTCCGGCCACCCACTGGCTTTGTGGCTGAATTCGCTGAACCCGAACCGAAAGGCGCGGGCGCGGCGGGGGAGGCCTGAGACGAGGAGGAAGATACAAGCGCAAGCGACGAGAGCGGGAACTATATCCTGCGGCCAGGTCGGGGCCGGGCCGGACCTGGGCGGGCGGAAAAGGAGGCGTCGCGGCGAAGGGCGAGGTGTGGGAGGCGACACGGGTAACCACCTAAAATCTGGTTAGCTTGTCAGGTTTCAGCTGCTGGGGCGCGTATTAAAATGGCTGCCGTCATGGCGCCACGCCGCGCGGGATCGTCGCCATCGGCTCAACCACTCCAACCACGCACAAAAAGCACGAGGCCGAGGCCGGCCCCGTCCCGTCCCTTGCGCCGTTGCGCGGAGGTGGAGGGGGGAGGACCGGACCAACGGCCAGTCTTGCCGGCCGCCGTCGCCGGTCAGCGTATCGCGGGCGCGGCTGCTGTTTTAGCGCAGCCAGGCCAGCCGGTGCGGCAGTGGCGGTAGCAAACAACGAGACGGTGACAGCGACAGGATCACAGGAAGCCGGCGAGAAGGAGGCGGAGCGCAGATGACGCGATGCTGTGGCCTACGTGGGAGGAATGGGAAATGTGGACAATAGGATCGGCGATGGTGGTGCGATGGGGCGGGGTGACGGGGACGATGAGCGCATTGGGCAAAGAATTCGTTGGTGGAGGTTGGAGAGGCAAGGGGTGGAAAGCGAGCGATTGGAGAGGCAGGACAGGGCGCCATCGCCGATGGCCGATGGGTCCATAACTCATTAACTCCCATACACATCGCAAAAGGGCGAAAAAAGGACGAAAATAGCCCCAGAAGTGGAAAAAGAAATCGCGAGTGCTCTACTCACTGCGAAAGTAAAAGGGAAGTGCTACGTTGGGATCCATGAGGATTGCACGTGGTTATTACGTGGGTTTCAACGGGGGATTAGATGGCCTGCGCGAAAGATAAAAAATACTGCTGCTGGACTGTATTCTCTCAAGGTCAAATGGGAAAAAAAATAAAGCGTGTGTTACTGTTAGTTGCTGTACTTCTGAATTGTATTGCGTGCTGCCAATCGAATCACGAATTCAATGCGCGCACTGGGACAGGTGCAGGATAGTCGTCTATGATAAGAGTCCTTTTTATTTAAGTTTCATTCGATCTAAGTTGATGGCGACTCTGGCAGGTTTTCTATGACGGTATCATCAATTGGAGTAGTTTTTTTTTTCTTTTCCGAATATCAATTATAGTTACTTGTACATTGGCAAAAGAAAAGGTGCACATACATAGCACGTTGCCTATATAGGTCAAATACTAGATTACATGCACATTATGGAGAAATGTAGCAAGAAGTTATTGATTGTTCTAAAGCATTTTTTCCTTCTCTCTCTTGCTGATGAACAATTAACTCAAAAAATCCTATATTTTTTCTCTAATGCTTCATAAACCTTTCATATTGTAAGTACTTCGTATTGTTTCTTGTTCCCTAGTATTATAGGATGTTCATATAAGCAGCTCCTAATAGTGGAAATCTGATAGTTACGGTGAGAAGTGCCCTCGGTACTATTACCTACAGTTAATTAGTCGTAGTAATAATCACTAAAATTTTCAAAAATAGTACAACGGTACCACGACCTCCCTCTGTCCCAAAAAATCACTTTTAGGCCTTATTTGGATCATAGTAAGATTACAATAATCAGCTAAAATAATCTAATAGTGATCAAAATATGAGAGGTTATTGAGTAGTTTACTTTTATAATTCAAGCAGCGGATTGTAATAATCATGTAATCCACTTGACACCTGCTTATTGGACATTATGGATGCTAAAAAGGCCAACTCGTCCCTCGACGTTGCAAGGACACTATTGGTTATTTGTACTCCAACGAATAAGAACACCCCCCCACCCAAAAAGAACAATTGAGATTATGGATGCGGTGTGCTCGCTGCAGCTTCTTCGGGCTGCGGCTGCAGCTTCTCTAGTTCATGCTACAGTAGTCCATAGTTATGGAGCTGCAGCAACAGCTGAAGCTGCAGTGGCAGCCGAACAAGCTAAAGCTTCTGCTTAATGAAAAACGTGCTAAGGCACGATCAAAAAAAAAAGTGCTAAGTCATACTATTATTTATTATATCAATTAAGTTCTATTAGAATAGATTTATCCTAAAATATATTCTTTTTATTATATTACTGTTTTTAATCATAATTGTTGACACTGTTTTCTATAATTTGATTAAACGGTAAAATAGTTTGATTTTGATTAGAATCTAACAGAGCACTTTTTTAGACGGAGGGGGTAGAATTCCCAAATGTCCAACTGCTATAAAACAGTGCTTTCGGCAGACATACTTACCGAAAGGATAAGACGAGGATAGACACTGACGAGTATAGTATCAAGGACGTCGATCGTGTTGGTTCGATTTGTATGCAGCTGACGACGCTGACCGGTGTGTGTCGTGCAGGCTGAGGCTACGCAGGACGATTTCAGCCCAACAATGCTTGTCAATTCCTAGTAGTGCTACCTGTAACGTATATAAAAACATTTCCGTCTCGATCGTATTGTCTGCTGACCTGAATAACCTGATGGTAGAAAAAATATCCTTGCGTGCATGACCAGCTTGTCCTACGTAGGAGACCCAACCATCAGACTGATAAACGTTTGTACTCCTACTTACTTCTACTTCCACTTCCGGAGCAGCCGGCCAGCCGCGCGCCGGAGCGTTTTCCGGCAGCAAACCGGCGAGGGGAGCCGGCGGATCAGCCAATTCTCGCCGGACGCCGACCGTGCGCTGCCGTGTCACGCACGCGCGGCGCGGGCCATGTGGGATGTGGCGAGCGGCCGAACACGACGACGCGGTCGTTTTGGGACTAGGAGAAGGCGGGTGGCGAGCGGTGACGCCGACGCGAGCGGCAGGCAGGTCGCGGTCTCCCACCCGTGGCAACCGGAAGGAAAGCGAGAGAGCGGGCGAGAGGTGAGATTTGAGATCGCCCATCAGGCCATCACTAGATGGTCGGTCTTCCCCGATTGCTTGGCACTTTGGCAGGGACGGCGGCCGGATCGACGCGCGTCGCCGTGCCCCCGTCGCCTGCCCGGCCGCCCGCGCGCGCGCAGGCGCAGGGAATGCGGTCGCGGCAGTGCGAGAGCGGCACGACAGCACCGACTGCGGTGGCCCGCCAAACCAACTCGTTTGTGACGTGATGTCACTGGAGTAGTACGTCAGTGAGGAGGCGCACGGGGGACCCAGACCTTCCCCACCTAAAATTTACTTCCTATCTCATTCAATACTTGAATATATGTATAAAGTATTAAATATAAATTAAAAAATAACTAATTACATAGTTTGTGACTAATTTATGAGACGGATCTTTTAAACCTAATTAGTTCATGATTTGATAATGTAGTGCTACAATAACACATGTGATTCTATAATTTATTTGATAATTTGATAACGCCGGATTAGCTAGGCTTAATAAATTCGTCTCGCGGATTACTGACGGATTCTGTAATTTTTTTTATTAATATCCAAACACCCCATATGACACTCCCGTATGACACCGAATCTGATACTCTAAAACTTTAAGCCTTGAATTTAATCAAGACCCTAACCCACTGCAGCGCCATTAATCCTGCCATCCTTGGGATGAACGCTCGGCGCATCTGGGCGCCGGGGCGGGGCTTCTATCAGCCTGTTCGTTTCGGCTGAATTGGCTTATAAGTCATAGCTGAAAGTACTGCTGGCTGGTTTAGTGTGAGAGAAAAACACTGTTAAATTGTGGATTATAAGACAGATACGAGCGAATAAGCCGAAACGAAGAGACTGTATGCTTCTGGACTTTGGAGTCAGGACTCAGAAGGAGCAGATTCCACATGTACGGACTGGGACCGAGTGAGTTCGGCTTCCAGTTTGGTTCGTTTTTTGTTTGATTTTCCGTGGGGGACTGCCTGCGGAATGCCAGGCTGTGGAGGCATAAATGTGACCTCCGTTGGCAAATCTCATGGGACGAACTCTATAAATTTCTAACAGCTCGTGGCGCGGCACTTAACACATGAATAGAAAGTGGTACTAGTCCACTGGACTCTCCAACGCAGGATTGACACGGTGATGTAACATGCACATCGCATGATCTTGTTAAGGACACGTGTTAAGCTGGGCTAGTTCCCGGCTCCAAGTGCGCCGACAATCGTAGCGTGCCGTGTATCCTTCGAAGCCACGTACACGTCCGCGATCATGAGACCTACTGCTCCGGTAGAGGATAGTACTACTGTATGACAGAACTGAAAGTACTTCTACACGTAAATAAGTGGTAATACTTAGCTTAGATAAAAAGACTTATCGATATACCTCACCTTGAGTATTCAGTCACACCCATGACGCGAGCGACGAACTAGTAGCAGTGCAGACCCAGTCTGGTGGCGGTAACGAAGGCGATGGTGCTTGGACTAGGGCTAGTAATCATGGTGATGCTGGCGACTGTAGTGAACCTCGTGTCTCGAGTTCCAGCTCCCACCTCCTATTTATTATGCTGTGCGACAGGGGCCCATCAGTCAGTAGAAAGGCTGAACGCCCTCAATCAGGACGCGGACGCGGATCAAGGGCTTGAGCCAATTGATGGAGATCAACCTAATATTCTCCCCCTTGATCTCACCTTATGACTTAAACTTAACTTCCTTTTTTTCATTCCATCACAGATCAGTACATAGAGCGTGCCTCATCGTCACGGTCAGTTGTCATTAAATTTAATAGCTACAATGCACATCTCTGTTTTAAAATAGATACTTAACTAGGCCCTTAGTATCCAGAAATCATATATTTTTCAATAAACCCATGTCGACTATGTGTTCTCTGAACGCACTGGGTGGTTAGCCTTTGATAAACGGATCCGCAAGTACTTGCTTGGTACTCATATGCTCAATGTTTTTAAAATGATTGTGGATTTTTCTCTCTACAACATATAACTTAATATCAATATGTTTGACAGCATACTTGACCTATTGTCTTAAGAGTTAACTACTTTAAATGGTTATTGCTGCTGACTACCATTGTTAAATCCGGGTACTAATTCTCTTAACCTCTTTTTGCCTGTTCCTTAAGCCTCATGTCAAGCTATATTATGATATGCATCATAGATGACATCATAACTGTTTCTTTGGAGCTTTTCCATATTAATACTTCAACTACGAGTGTTAGCAACTACTGTGGAATTTACTACACATCTTGCCAAGACTTAACATTTGTACCCTTAACTATTTGAGAGTATCTATTCTTTCTTACTCAGCATGAGGCCTATGATACATTGCAAAATTGCAAGACATTCTCAACTCTATTCCAGTGATCTATATCTGAACTGGACTTCTGCCAAAATATCCCAGATACGTAAACTACGTCAAGGTAAGTTTTTGTACTTGTACACTCATCAAGCTTTCAACAGCTGAAACATATGGAACAATGTTCATTTGATCGATCTCATATCGGTTTCTGGAACACTTAAAGTTTCCAAATCTATTACCCTTGACTATAGGAGCATGCGTAGGTTTACTCGCATGCATACTTGATTTCTTTAGAATCTTTTCTAAGTATGTCTTTGCGATAGTCCTAATACCCTATTTTCTTCTATCTCGGTAAATTTCGATTCCTATAACCAATGACGCTTCATCAAGATCATTCACGTTGAAATTTAAGGATAAAACTTCTTCTCCAACGACAGATTAACATCACTACTAATGAGTAGAATGTTATCTATTCACAGGATGTGAAAAATAAATTTTCCATTCTTGAACTTCGCATAAACGCTATTGTCCTTCTCATTTTCTTTAAAACTCAAACTTTCTTATCGTTTCATCAACTTCAAATACTACTGTCTAGAGACTTACTTTTAACTCATAAATGGATTTCTACAGGCGGCATCCCATATGCTCTTTTCTTTCACGATAAAACCTTTTGGGTTATGCCATGTAAACGTTTTCATACAAATCCCCGTTGAGAAATGTCATCTTTACATCCATCTGATGTAACTCTAAATCGTAATGTGTCATAAACACCATTATGATTCTAAAAGAATCCCTGCATGAGACTAGAGAGAAAACTCTCATTGTAATCTATTTATTCTCTTTGCGTAACGCCTTTTCTTACAAGTTGTGATTTATATCTTTCTACATTCTCTTTGTAGTCACGTTTTGTGTTGAAAACCCTTTTACAGCCTACTGTTTTGGCACTATCAGAAATTTCTTCTAAGTCCCAAACATCGTTGGTATTCATCAAATTCATTTCAACTTCCATAGCTTCTTGCCATTTAAATGAGTAAACGCTTCTCATGGCTTCTTCAAATGAGGTGGGATCACCCTCCATTTAAATTTTTTACTAACATAGACTTCATAGTCATCAGAAAAACTGGTTTACTAATTCTTTGAGACCTTCTGAGGACCCATCTACTGGCACTTTCATATGGGGTTGTTGTTACTCTTCATTGCCAAGAGGCAATTGATTCTACATGCTCCTGTATTACAAGATCCTTGTTTACATTATTCATCTTTTTCGAAGAGCTAACAACATGTGTTGTATTAGTCATACAACATCAACAGGTATTGAGAAACTTGTTGCTCCTGAGTCACTGGAGTGGGCATGCAGTCCCTCTTCTCTTCAAGTCTTAGATCTCTACATACCTCTACATATCATGCTCCTCCAGATCTTTCCATCTTTTTTAAAGACGGTGTATCTTCAAATATCTTATTTTGGGTTTAATCTGTTAAAACCTCATATGGCGCTTTAAGCACCACCTTAACATCTTTGAGGTTGACTACGCTATCTTCATGTCGGAACTTTAAAAGGTCCAGGAATTTAGCTATTTCTCTGCTTAGGGGTATCATTGTTGTGACCGTTGTACTCCTCCAACGGTTTTATCTTAATTAATCTTTATCTCACTCTTAATAAAAAGTATCTTTCTTAATTGATCTTTATCTCACTCTTAATAAAGAGTATTTTTCTTAATTGATCTTAATATTCTTCTCCTCGAAATATGGCATGAACTTTACTGCCATAATTTCGTGAACTATTCGGAAAACCTTTTAATGAGGAGACACTTATAACTTACTTCATTCATATGATTATATCATGTAAATAAAGTTATTTCTTGTTCCGTATAGGAGTACATTTTTCTTATTTCACTTCAAGAACTCAATGAGGTCTTTCATTAGCAGTACTTTTGCAAGTCACGATTGCATCTTTTCTTATCCTTTGGTTAGTATTGACCATAACGATGTATTTCTATTGTGCTACGGTCAAAACTAGGACAACATAAGAGCTACCCAAACTTCTCTCGCTATGCGGGATACAGAACATGTGAATCGTTATAAAACTTCTCCCGTCATGCAGGATTGACTAGCATAAGTACTATGCCAAAACTTCTCTCCATGCGTGATAAATCTATACACAATTTACTATAACGAAAACTTAGTCATGACGACTAAAACATTCACTTATTTCTTTATTTTTCAATTAAATCTTCCCGTTGGTTCAAATTTAATTAGAAAATTAGTAAACTAACAACCAAAAAATAGTTCTGAACTGGCTTGACTCAAGCCTTTTCATTCACATAGCCCAACATTGCTGCCCGTGGGCTTGCAGCCGAGTGATCTCATCGGTTAAAATAAATAAGGTGCTTCGACATCAATTCTACGTCACCGTTGGGCAGAAAATAGAATTAATGCATAAAACTCATAAATCAACTTCAAAATACATATAACTACTCTTCAAAATTAAATTCTTCCATTGATTCGAATTTAATTAGAAGATAATCAACATCATTGAGGCAAAAACTTAATAATAAAATATATTCTTTTAGTTCAGGAGCATTTCTTGGTTCTTATCTACTCTCTGAAAAATTGACCACATTGGTGTAAAATTTATCTGAGATTTAAACCTCAAACTTGAACTCATTATAATATTATCATCATCAACGTTGGTCAGAAAATGACAATACCATAATCTGACTTAAACAAAAATGGACTACTCCTCTAATTTAAATTTTCCCGTTGGTTCTAATTTAATTAGAGGATAAATATAATCATAATTTACTAAATATAACTGCTCTTCGAATTAAATTCTCCCGTTGGTTCGAATTTAATTGGAAGATAATCAACATTAAACTTTACAGCGGAAACATGAGAAAATTCTTTATCTACTTTTCGTAAGCATTTTACTTTAGTCATCTACTCTCTCGAAAAAATTATCCCGTTGGTTCAAATTTTTAACAGAGATTCAAAACTTGACAAAATTCATCAAACCGCTTACGAAAATAATAAAACAAAACTTTGTGTTTACTATTCATTTGGCCTTATGATGATGAAACAGTCATGACCCATCTCTGTAGCGGCTGCTCACTAGGCGCTTCTCCCAGCGCCTAGGACGCAACTTTGGGCTCGGGCCGGAATTCACTTCCTTTGCATGGGCTGATTTCGATCCGAGTGATCTGAGCCATCCACAGCCATCCGACGGTCGTCCGCGCTCCTTGCGAGATCAAAACTCTGCGCGGCGGCCGTGAACCCTAACCCTAACTCATTTGAGTTCGCTCTTTTCTCTCTCTTTGCCACGATGGCCGGCTCTGTCTCCTTTCTCTCTCTAGAACCTCGGCGGTTGGAGATGGTGGCGCCACCACGGGGCCCCTCGCCGGTGAGCGTGCTCGCCCGAGGCGGAGCGCGCCGCCGTCGAGCGGCCTAACACTGTTGCCCTTGACCCCACGCGGCTCCGCTCCTCGAAACCCTAACCATTTCTTCCTTCGCCTTGTCTCTCTTCGCCGCACACGCAGCCGAGCAAAAGAAGAAGAACAGCAGTAGAGGCGTCGCTGCCGGTCCCCTCATTGGCGCGAGGCGCCTCCCTTGGTCGAAAAGCGCCATTCATCGAGCGGTCTGGGCGATGGTGCCCTTACTCGCCCTAAAACTCTAGCTTTCCCTCTCTTCACCGCACACCACAGCCGCCGTACCCGAGGTCGTCGGCAGTTAGGAGGTCGGCGCCCGCCGCCGGTACTGCACGCATGCGTTTGAAGCCGCCTGACGCGACGCCACGACCAAGATGCGATGATGGTGCTCTTTTTGCGCCAAGGCGCTTGTACGCTGACGCCAGAGTGCTGGCGAGCCGGCAGCTCTCTTCCAATAAGACGTATCTTCCCAGACGATGGCGATACCGCCGGCGGTGAGGAAGATCCCGGGTAGGTCCCTCCCCTCGCCGACCTCTCCATTAGGGTTAGGGTTAGGATTGGGGTTTCTTATCCGATTTGGATAACTTCTTTCTTGATTTCTTTTTTGTTTTCTACCCCAAACTGGATCTACCCACTAGCAAGTAGCAACCTTGGCTCTGGTACCATTGACAAAAACTGAAAGTACTTCTAGTCGTAGATCAGTGGGTAATACTTAGCTTAGATGAGGGAACTTGCTGATATACCTCGCCTCGAGTCTCCAGTCGCACCCATGCCGCGAGCGATGAAATAGTAGCAGTGCAGACCCGGTCTGGCGGCGGCGGCGAAGGCAATGGTGTTTCTCGTCGCTCACAGCACGTCCTTCTAGATCGGACTAGGGCTAGGAATTATGGTGGGGCTGGCGGTTGCTGTGAACCTCGTGTCTTGAGCCCTAGCCCTCACCTCCTATTTATTATGCTGCGCGATAGGGGCCCATCAGACAGTAGAAAGGCTGAGCGCCCTTGATCAGGGTACGGATCAAGGGCCCAGTTGACCGTTGGGCCAATCGGTAAAGATCAACCTAACACTGTACACAGATCATAAAGTACAGCTTCCTCTTCTAAAATTAACCTCGGACAGATTCCGATCACCAAGCATGCATGTAATTGCAATGAGAATAATCAACGGACTGGATGGGACTTGAGCGGATGGGCAGCCATGTTGCCCCGTACCCGTACCTTGGTCGCCGGCATCTTGCTCTCGGGTCCCCAAACAAGAAAGATTCTTGCACCTCCGAGGCTCCGACCGCGAACCTGACCTAGGCACAGTTGGCACGTGAGATCCACCATCCACGCGACCACGCCTCCACGGGCGACGACAGCAGTCACCAGCCAGCCGCCTTGCCACGTCACCCGGCCACCGACACACCCGCACGGCCGCACCGACCCTCCCCTTCCCTCCGCACCAGAAACACCGCGGCAGCAGCGGCAGCGCAATAACAACGCGGTTATCAACTGCAGCGCCCGAAGATCGCTGGCGCGCGCGCGCGAGGGAGAGCACACAACAGAGGCACAGCAGCTGATGCACGGCATGGATCGGCGCCGTGCCGTGCAGCCAGGGACGCGGACGTACTACGGTCGAGATCGATCGATCGCATCTCGCCCGCGAAGCGAAGACTCAACAGACCGGCACAACTGACGACTGACCGAGACGGGTCGGCATGTGTCGTACGTGCATGGAAAATGATTTGGGTGGGCGGGCGGCATGCACGAGCACGACTGCGCTGCGCCGGCCGGAGGGTGTGGTGTGGTGGCTGCCCTGTTGCCATCCGTGTCCCCGCCTCGTCGCTCTCGCCGCAGTTACGCCAAGCCGGCCAGCCGGCCAGAAGTCGGTGGTACATGCTTGCTCCGAGGATCAGTCTGTTCGCTTATTGGTTTCAGTTAAAATTTATCATTCAATCAACAGTGTTTTTCTTTTACAATAAACCAGCATCAGTCGGACTTTTCAATTCAGAAACCAACCAGTGAACAGACCCATATATCCTCGATCGCAATACGGCCGGCCGCGCGGCCTGGGCAGGTCATCGTCATTGGTCATGCCACCTACTGGTCATCCACTTGGGCGGCGTGCGCCTGCCCGCGGGATACGTTTTGCCTTGCCGACCGAGGATTTTGCCCAAGAATTTTCTGGTTTGGCAATTGGCGCGTGGCCCGACGGCTGGTATCGGCCGACTGCCGTACGCTCCTGTGGAGCGGTGTGTTTTGTTTCTTCCGTGGGTTACAAGTCGACTGATACTGTTTTGTTGTGAGAGAAAAACACTATATCATGACTGATAAGTCTGGCTGATACGACCAAGCGAACAGAGTATCACTGTGCTGCCAGAGGCGCACTGTGTACCAGCGTACGGCCGGGGTGACGCAACCGACGACTCTATACGTCTGAGCTGAGAGGCGCGCGAGTGCGGGAGGCACTAGCGTGCTCCATCCACCGGCGGTTACGTGCCTACTTGCTAGTACTAGTTCTAGTTCTAGTTGTTGTGCGGCAGGGCATGCACGACGATGCATGTACCTACTACAGCATGGTGTGACAAGCTAACCTGCAGGCTAGCTGCTGCGCGCAGTGAGCACTGTTCAAAGCCCACGCATACGGACCCATTTGTTGAACATGTACGTATATTATCGCAAGTAGCTTTGTTTGGCAGATGATTGCATTGTCGTTTATGAACCAATAGAGTTCCCTTTCTTTAAGGAAAGAACACCAACTGATTCAGAAGAGAGAACCGTACGCATGGATGGTCTGGTCGGCAGCTTGCTCCTTAATAAGATGTACCAAAAAGTTACTACCCGCAACTGTGGTGGGTCCAAGAGTGATGCTTCCACACAGTACAGTACTACTACACAGTGTTATCAAGAACTTTGATTGACCAACCCACCAATATCATTTCTATGTGTCTATTGGTGGTCAACATTTTGAAAGACCGAGTAAACGCATTCTAACACGGCAAGTAACGAGAATGGACTAGCAACATGGAGCTTACTGTCTAAGAAAAATTCTGGTTTTTATTCTTTTTTACTCCATCTTGAAATACAGTAAGTATTTTTTAAATTAAATAAGAAGTCTAACAAAACACTAACATGTCCCTAACTAATTAATTAGTTTGGTTGTTAACTTGTTTAATTGTATAGTAAGACATTGTCTAAAAAGCATGCATGTCATTGATTTCGGCTACTACGTGAGTCATTTCGGACATATCAATAGTGTTTAAAAGGCATGTATAGATACGTACATGGATCGGGTTGAGCAATCTCAAATTTGAGATAAATTTCAAACCTTTAATCGTCTTGTTCGTTTGGCCTTTTTTGGCTGATAAGCTATAGTTAAAAGTATTTGTCGGCTTCATAAATCCGGGGTCCCTCGCGGACCGGCTTCCCAACAAAGGCTCGGCCCAAGCAGACAACGCGCAACTCATAGAACGGCCCAAGTATCTGAACAGCAGGTTAGAAGGGCGATGCAATCACCGACCGAAAGGTCTGGCCGAGGAGGAGTGACGCCCGCTTTCCGACTCCGGCTCACCTCTCCGACCGGAACGCTCGCTTCGGTTTCCAGACCGCCTCCGGATGGCCTCTCCGACCGGAAGACCTGGCCAAAGCACTACTTTCAACTCCGACCCCACGTCTCCGATCGGGATACGCGAATACCTTGCTCACTACTTTTCTCCGACCGACGCAATCAGAGTTGGCTGGGACCAACCGACCGGGGACGTCCGCTCGGAAAGGATCAGGGAACGAACGAAGAAAAGCAAGGCAATGCGCACAAGTCAAACCACGATACCAGGGACCGTACCCTGTACACATGCAGGAACAGTACTCTACAACCACCCTGACACAAACAGTATTATAGGCGCCGACATTTTTCCTACAGTATTGTGGGCGCCGTTAACTCCCATACGGTAAGGCTCCTCCACATGCCCCTGGGCATCGACAGTGTTGTGGACGCCGACATTTATCGTACCGAGTGAACATGACGAAACCCCTCACATGCCTCTGGACGTCAACAGTATAGCAAGTACCGACATCTGCCATACCCGAACAAGATCACGTAACCTCCACGTGCATCCGACATTAACAGTGTTGTGGGCGTCTACCATCATCTTGTACCCCCGGCGTGGGGAACAAGGTTTAGCAGCATACGTACTCTCTCCCTCTCACTTGTAAGGCCATCTCCTTCATGTATAAAAGGGGATGCGCTCTCTCCCAATATTAAGGTTGATCCAAGGTGATTCTAGATTTATTAGATCGACCAAGTTCACTAGCACACAACCACAAAACCGTCAGGTTCAAACCATAAGCACATACTTGAACACTTAGCTCATAGCGGAGCTCCTGTCGCTCTCGGCCCTTCCGACCGGAGCCCGGCCGGACCTCTTGTACCCCCATCTTTCTCCTTTTCGTTTGTGACCCCACTGTAAACTTCGAGCACCTGGACTCAGGAATAAAGTCACCGACCGACTCAAACTGGACGTAGGGCACGTTGCCTGAACCAGTATAAACCCTGTGTCATTGAGTGTTAGGCCACCTCCGATAATAACGTACGGCAAAACTACAAATATTTACTTGTTGGTCACTTTCTGCACCGACAGTATTGTTGGCTGATTTGGTGTGAGAGAAAAATATTGTTCGTTGGCTGATAAGCCATGACTTATAAGTCAAACACGATCAAGCGAACAGGTTAAATATCTTGTATTTCATGACATAGAGAGTATATGGAGTAAATGCCAGCAGTTTGTAGAATTCATTCCAGATTTTGTGCTGCCTCCAGCATGGTTCTTGCTTCAGTCCGATCAGCATCCGGAGTTATGATCCTTTGACAGTGCACCCACCGACTGAAACCCATAAAAATAAAAGCAGAACCGGTCGTTCCCATCAACGAAGAGGACGAGAGAATGCAACAGTAACAGCACGGATTCCGGTTGTTTTATGTCAGATCATCACCTCCTTGTCTGGGCATGGGCAAGGTCCAAGTAAAGCGACGTGAAGCATCAGTAACAGCGAAGAGCATGCGGCATGTCTAACAAGCTCTCGCCGTAACTTCCTTCGCAGCCCATATAGCGACCCCGGCCGGCCATTGTGTTTAACGTAGTGCCTACTGCTAATTGATCCCCTCCAACATAAGCAAGCCCGATGAAACGCCACCTCGACTCGGTGAAGTATCGACCACGGCAAGCTGCGTGACCACCAGCACATCTCGGTCTCACGCACACACACTGACACACACACATCAGATTGTCGACGTCTCACTTTTGTTCCCCTCTCCAATCACGATACCATGCAACGCACGACAGTCGAGAGACGATCGAGCGCGTAACACGCTCACGGCACACGCGCAGGCAGTAGTGACACCCCAAACAAGCATCACGTTTGGTCTGCTGCTCGTGCCGGGTTACCGGCGGGGAGAAAGCCGATAGGGGGTCTCGAAAGTCCGTCGAGAAAACGATGGCGGGCGGGAGAAAAAACAGGACGGCGCACCTGCACGTCCGCCACCTAATAATGTTTTAGGCAGGCAGAAGGCTAGGATCGGGCCGCCAATTATTGTGATCGGGTGACACATCGCGTGCGCCACGAGTGCTGCGTCGCAACGGATGCCGCCTAACGGTCACGGGCCGGGGGCAGCCGGGCGGCGGCACTACTGCAGCACTGAAGCTGATGGCCTGCTGATGCCACTTCGTCTGATCTGCCTCCCTGACTGACCCATCCAACTTGGTAGGTCGTTAGGCAAAGGCACACAGCATTGCTTCTGATGCAATTCTTAAACCTTTCTGCGATTTTCTTATGGAAACATCCACACGACCACACGCGCACCGTTGGTCCATGAGACTTTGTATTGGCCACTTCGCTTTCATTCTGTTGTGATATCAAGAAATCAGATCATGTTCGCTCACAGGTGGAGAACTAATACTGAAGCGCCTCTGCCTCCTAAAGGTGTCTGAACTATGAACTGACTGAGAGCTGGACACTAAGTGTACCGACGGCATAATTAGTACTAGAATTGTACTACCTCAATAAACATGCTTAGAGCTAGCCTGAATTCCGGCAGCAATACGGAAGATCTCTTTCTTGCAATCCAATGTCGCATTAATGCATAACAGATGAGCTCACACTAAAATATATGTCAGATTCGATCCAACAATGCAAGTTTTAATGGCAAAACAACAGCAACTACTATCTAACTATCATCAGATTGCTAAGCCAAATTTTAGTACTAATAACTAACTATGCAAACCTCGTGAGTGGAGGATAAAGCACGCAACTGCCAGTGAAGGCACTACTGATTCATAGTAGCAAGACAGGTCAAATCAGAATACAACAGAAGCATAAAACACAGAAATGCACTTACCGTTGTTCTTTCAGATAGCTATTATTATTGTCTCGCTGATTTCTTCGACTGAGACCTTGTTTACTTCCTCCCTCTAAAATTTACTCTCTATCTCATTGAATATTTGACACATGCATGGAGTATTAAATATAGACTAAAAAATAACTAATTGTACAGTTTACGACTAATTTACGAGACGAATTTTTTAAGCCTAATTAGTCCATGATTTGACAACGTGGAGCTACAGTAACACATGTGCTAATGACGGATTAATTAGGCTTAATAAATTCGTCTCGAGGATTACTGACGGATTCTGTAATTTATTTTTTTATTAGTATCCAAACACCCCATGCGACACCCTTACGTGACATTCGATGTGACACACCAAAACTTTACCCCCTGCATTTAAACAAGACATGATTCATAGATAGGAAGTGATGTCAGAAATGATTGACAAGTGCGCAAAACAACCACTTGATTTTTTCTACACAATAAATGTTGGCTGGCATTCTAGCGTTCAACTTCAACCAGGATCGTAAATTTGATAGAGACATCAATTAAGGCTTTCGATTATTTTTTCTAGTACAAACTGTATGAATCCCGAGTATAAATCACATCATTTGTTGGCGTTGTTGCACTCACAGTTTATAGTGCTGTATATATCGAGTGAAAAGTAGGTTTGGAAATTTGTCGAATGATGGAAAGGATATGATGCACTGAAGAAGCAGATAAAACCAAGCAGCCAGCTATAAAAGATCCTAGTATAGTGTTATTTAGTGGCTATTACATAGAACCAGGAAAAGTGGGAGCTGACAAGGCAGTACCATGCTCAATTCTTTCCCTAGGAGTATTTTAGATAAAGGACATCTTGATCTCATATAATTTCATTTGGGTAAAGATGCTGCGGGTGTTCAAAATTTAGCTCAATAATTGGAACGGCTCGTACTTATTACTATCTTTCCTCAAAAGCTTTAAATAATCTGAAGCAATATCATACAACAGCTTACTTGACCTTCTGTGAGCCCACTATTGTATCCTAGCAAGCTAATCTTCACGGCTCAATCAATTACGTCAGAGACCTGCCTCTGTTTTCTTTTCCAAAGAACGAAATTAACCACAGAATGAATGTCATCCAGAAAATAGAGAATGCACCAAACCACAAGACAGAAGATTTCTGTAGTTTTCCCTGAGATGTATTATTGCTATTAGAGAACTGCTTAGTTAGGCAACTCCACTAATCAGCGAACACTCGTTTCCACCCCCGTCGGATCGTCTCCGCCCTCGCCGCTGCTGACGCCGTGCACCGCCACCGCTGCAACCATCTCCAGCAGCTGCAGCTCCCCGTTCGCCAACTCCAGCAGCAGCAGGACGCCACCGCCGAGGGCCGGACCATGGGCCTGTTCGCCGTCGAGGACGCCAGCCGGCGACCTCAGTTCCGCGCCGTTCGGGTCCAAGGTCAGGCCTTTTGGGCCTGTGGGCTCCCCGGAGTCCGCCGCGGCGCCTGCGGCCAACTCCTCCCTCTCGCCGGCCGTGGCACCGTTTTACCCCAGCGGCTCCCCGAGGTGGCGCTCTAAGCGCCGTCGGTGAGTGGACGACGCCGGCTCCGAGGATTCCGATGACGATCACCCTGTAGACACCTACCTGGATGCTGTTCGACGCCACCGCAGCCTCGCTCAACCGAGGTTCCGGGCTGAAGCGGAGCGGGCGGAGGCCAACTCAGGCTGGGACGAAGGCAAGATGGAGCGGGCACTGGCCGACAGGACCTGTGAGAAGACGGAGGAAGCGCATCCGGCCACGCCCAGCTGGTGCGTGGCCTGCCTCATCGGCTAGTGGATGGCCACATCCCTGCCTGCCACCGCCTCGGCCACCGGGGACGGGTCTCCGCCCCAACGTCGACGGATGACGGGAGATCCTCCCCGGCAGGAAGCGCGACCTGTGGCCACTTTGGTTGAGCTTCGTCGTGGCCCAACGCAGCTTATACGTATCCGCAAGATCCCGATGAGCTCCGCGATATGTGTTTCAAGTGTCTTTTCTAGTCGCATCGAGTAGCGACTTACCGTGTCGGTGTTTCGAACAAACACCGGCGAGTAAATTTGTAATTGATGCGCGTTAGGCCCGGATGGTGCGCTAAAGCACACAAGGGTTATACTGATTCGGGCCGAATGTCCCTACGTCCAGTCTGTTGCTGCTCGTGTTATTAGCACCGAATGAGGTTCGTAGTAGGGGGTACAAACGGTTGGGAGAGGGAAAGACCCCAAGTCCCTGATGGAGTGATTGGAAGGACGCCAAGAGCTGCCCTCCCTTTTATAGGTCAAGGGGGAGTAGGGTTTACAGACAAAGGAAAAGAGCACTAAGGGCGTAGAAGGTCCTTCGAGGGACCCGGACCTTCCTTCTTCCCCACGCCTGATCTATCCATCATGGCAGGCCGTGTCAGGAGCGAGGTGACTGTAGATCGTCGTGGGCCGTGCCATGGCCACTGTTTAGAAAGTGGGTACGTCCCATCCCGCCCCTGCGGGCGGCGTGTCGGACAGGATTTCTTTGAGCCCCGACCCCGAGGGGTCGGGGTGGCGGGGTGACTATTGGTTTGCCCTTGGAACGTAGTGGTTGTCGATGTCTGCGTCGGGCTCTTCGTCCGGAGGTTGCGGGCGGCGCCTACAATCATGTGAGGATGAATAGCGAGCGCGCCGCAACATCGCATTCGGGCTCTGCCACGCCTGGAGAGGTCAGATGCTTGTCTCTGCCACATCCTGACGGTACCTCTCTGCAGGGGTGCAGGGCATGGCGTCTGTCGCTGCGGTTTGACCCGAATGTCTTGTCTTTACCCTGTAGTCGCCATCATGAGGATGCGGGGTATGTTTTGTCAGGTGAGCTGAACCAGCCTCCGGATATCGGTTTAAGATGAGGTCCGTCAGTGGTCGTTGGATGAGGTAAAACCTAGCTTTTACCGTCGGGGATGAAGCGGAGGTGTCCCCGGCCGTCAAGGCCGAGCCCACCCCTCGGGGTCGGGCGAGGCGGAGTGTATCCTTGGGGGGTCGGGTGAGTTGTTACCAGCCCCGTCGGCGGAGGCGGAGTTGCCTCCGGCCCGTCGGGCGAGGGCCGAGCCCAGCCCTCGGGGGTCGGGAGGAGAGCAAGACTCTGTTTGCTCAGCAAGAGATCTGACCGCGCTCTCGGGAGTTTTTACCGTTCGATGGTGCATTGATTCCTCCTCTTTGGGGTACCTCGGTATTAGGTCCTCGGCAAGAGTCTCGAGCCCTCGGGTGATTCGGGGTGAATCATCCGGGGTTTCTCTTGGTCTCGTCGGAGTTACCTTTCCAGAGGGTGCTGTGAGCGCCTCCGGTGGGTGTAGTCCCTCGAGCCCTCGGTGATTCGGGGTGAATCATCCGGGGGTTCTTGGTCTCTTCGCGGGTAAGGTTGAAGGACTTAATTTTTCGTCAACGGACATTTTCCGAATGGGTCGTGGTATTCCGTTCATTTGGGAACCGATTCGAGGTGACCTAACCGGTGCTTCTTCGCCTTGATTTCGGATCGTCCGCGGATCCTTTTTTAGTTGGGCCGGCCAGCGAGCCTCCGGGCCCTAGGTGGGCCAGAGAGAGAGAGAGCAAACCTTTATGACCCGTGCTTCCCCAGGTGGGAAGAGAGTCCGGATTCGCCTGGGGAAGGCGATCCGTCTGTCGAGATTTTTGGGGTGAAAGGATAGGGACTGCGGTCGCGTGTCCCGCGACGTGACGCGGCGGCACGCGTGGCAGGCCCGGAGATCGAGGCGGATGGTTGCCCTTCTCACGTCCGTCGCCCACTATAAAACCACGGGGTTCGCCCCCAAGGTTCTGAAACATCCGCCGCCCATCGTCCAGCCTCTTGCGCCCGCATCGCCACCGTCGGCCGACCTGCGTTCGTGTTCCGGCCGTCGTCGAGCTCGCGCCTGCCCTTCCCCCCTACTGTTGTGATGGAGTTATGGGGCAGATCAAGCATCACCTCTCGGCGTCTGGAGGGCCTCGTCCGCCGTGGCCTTCTCCGCCCACTGTCCGCCGTCCGGGAGTGGTTGCTACCTAGCGACGAGGGTGAGCCGGTGCCGCCTGAAGGGTATGTCGTCTCTTTCGCCATCTTCCATGAGCGGGGGTTCGGGGTACCCGCGCATAGTTTCCTTCGGGGCTCTTTGGATTATTATGAGGTGGAGCTGCGACATCGACTCTAATGGGGTTCAACACATGGCGGCGTTCGTTGCCACAGGCGAGGGATTTCTCGGGATCGATCCCCATTTCGATCTGTGGCGATATTTTTCACCGTTAGTTTGTCAAAGAGGCGGGTCGGGGAAGGAGGTGAATGTGCCGATGGGATGTGCCAAGATTCATCCGCGCCTTCCCGCCGAAGGCTTACCCACTCATGCGTCTGGTGACCTCGAACAAGGGATGGCACTCGCAGTGGTTTTACGTCGAGGATGACACGAGTGCTACCACGCTTAAGTACACCGGGCGCCGATCGAAGAAGGCCCGGCGTCGTGGGGTTAGCGCCCAATGAAAGGACAAGAAGCACCTTGACGACCTTCTCACCACCGCCCTCCGAGCTCTGATGGATCGGGGCGTAAAGGGGGTGGGGATTATTGGCGATTATCATGCGAGGAGGGTGGTGCCGTTGATGGCGCGTGTGCTTCCCCTGTATCGGATGATGCCTGGGACGTCGTTCGAGGGGACGGTGCTCGTTGACGAGGCGCTCCCTTATTCTGAAGTGGCGCAGCGTGTTAAGGAGGCGACGGAGCCGACGAAGGATTCTTCTTGGTGGCGTCCTAGACATTGTATATCCGTGTCCGGACATCCCCAATGCGGCCGGAACACGGGTTCTTTGAATTCGTAAGCCTTCTTTTCCTTGCTCCTTCTTTTGCCAATATCTCCGTATTTCGATTTCTTATTTTCGGGGTGTTCGGGGGACCGAGGCGGCTTTCCTTCAAAGACTGTCCTACTCTGATGTCGAGGGATTCGGCCGTGGCGGCTGTGAATCACCTTGCTTGGTGAATGGGACAAGAAGGCAAGGGAGCGAAGAAGAAGAAGGAGAGGCACTTGAAGCAAGAAGCACGGGATCGAGGGGAAGACGTGGTGGCGATGATGATGATGATGATGACGATGATGATGAGGTAGCCGCCGACGTGGATTGGGGCGTCCTAGAGGATGAGGACACATCTTGACCCGGTGCCAATCCGCCCTGCGAGGGACCCTTCAGCGTTCCACGTGGAGGGAAGCGAGTTGGTGGAAGCGGAGTCCGCCGCCGCGCGACGGCGTTCGGGCCGGGATCGGTGGGAGGAGGGCGAGCCCACCGCCACCGATCCTGCGGTGATGGTGGAGGGGCGGCTCGCGCGCCGTGCCCCCTGTGGTAAGGAGACGAGCCCCCCCCGCCTCGGAGAGGGGCGAGGCTCGAAAAAGGCCCCGCCCGCACGAGTTGGGCAAGGACACGGGGTTCGTCCCCAAAGCGCTTCCGACGGCCAAAGGCGTCTGCGTAAGCCGCCCGATTCCGTGTTTTTCATCCTTTTACCTTTCTATTTTTGACCCGACGCCTCTTACCTTTGCGTAGAGTTTTTGCGACGACGAGCCACTCCACGGGTGGCGCCCAAGAAGAGTCTCGCCATTCAAAGCGGGACGGTTGAGTCCCACGTCGCGCCTATTTCAGCAGAACGACGCCGATGTTGAGGCCGTCTTGGCAGATCCGACGGTGATCGTGGCGGAGCCGCGCCCTCGGTGGTTGTCGAGCCGGGCGGTATTTTCGTGGTGGCGCGCATGACGGCCGGTCGTGGATCCCACGCGCCGACGGGGTGGTGTCGAGGCGGAGAGCGAAATTCACGCCACAGAGACCCAAGTGGAGATGGCGCGATCACCCGAGCACTGGTGGGGTTGGATGTTGCCACGTTGGCGCCCGAGGGTGAGGAGCGATCGGTGCCACCGGCGACCAGCAGCGGCGGACGAGGCGAGGCGGGAGACGGAGGCGGGCATCGCCGAAAGGGTCGTCGGACGTCGTGGTGGTGGCGTGCGAGGAGGAGGAGGAGTCGCCCCGGCCCCTTTTGTCGGGGAGGCGCGCCCTCAGGCGGGGAGCCGCCCGCTCGGTGGATGTCCCTCGGGATCCCTCATCGGTTGCCCTCTCGCTTGACGATCATGCCGAGAGCATGGAGCGGGAGAGCCTTGACCTCGGGATCTCGAGCATGATGGAGGCTACGAACCAGTAGGAGAGGTTCCATGCGAGGTCTTTGTTCCCCACGACCGGGTATCGGTTTGATCTTCCTCGTTTGTTTTCTTCTTTCTTTATATGCTTTTTGTGTTTTTGAACTTCGATATTGGTTTCCTTTTGCAGATTATCGCTGCTCGTAGTCGGGATAAATCCCGTTTCCTCTGTGAGCAAAAAGTGGAGTGGGACCGCCTTACCAAAGAGGCCTGGCTGCGAGCAGATATGGCCGCGCAGACTTGTTCTTTGCCAAGGAGCGGAGGCCGAGGCGTGTCGGGACGCGGAGGAGATCCACGGGATGTTCGAGGACCAAGGCGAGGTCGAAGCTTGAAGAGGAAGAAGCCGCCAGATTCGATGGAGCGAGACGAGCTGCTCGAGAAGGTGGTGTGCCAGCAAAGTGCGGGCTATCGAGACCCAGAGCGAGCTGGAGGTAGAGCGGGATCTCAAAGCGGAAGGCCGAGGGCGGAGCCGTGGCCCTTCGAAGAAGGTGGACGAGGACCATTTGTCTTGATCGATCATCTGTGAGGGGAGCGGACGAGCGCGCCTTGGTCGAGGAGAGACTTCGGCGAGGAGGGGCAGCTGGCTCGCGAGGAGCGCGACCGGGTCATCGTGGAGCTATGACGAAGGCGCGTTGGTGGCGGACTCCTTCGCGTGGAGCTTGAAACCACGATGGCCCGAAGCAAGTGCTGAGAATGTCTCCATTGGACTAAAGGGAGCTTCGCCAGTGCGAGGGGTGCTTCAGTCGAAAGCGACGGGCACGACCTTGCAGATCGCCGCCGGGGAGTCCTTGGCGCCTGCGGTGGTGGTGGAGCGGTGGAGACCAGCCCGCTCATGGCCCGTGTTATGGGTATCACGGTAGTGAGTGAGCCGACTTGAGGAAAATGCTTTTTGCACCGGGATCACCCAAGCCTTTACCGTCGCCCATTCTCATTACGATAAGGAGATTAACTGAAGGTGATGAGCCAAGGCTTTGCTACCTGTTTATGAAGATCTGAAATGGACGAGATGGAGAAGACGGTGGCACCCTTTCTTGCTGGACTGGCGGATGATTGAAAGAGATGGCTCTTCCTCCATGAAGTAGTTAGTTAAATAAATTTGATGAGTAGCTATATGTAATATGCAAACTTAATGTCGGTAATTGTCGTGTTGGACACGCTTTTATGATTTTGTTTCATGATTTTGTTTCGTTTGATCTTTACCTTCTTTCCTTTTGGCAAAAAAGAGACTTATTTTTCGGTAAAAGAGAGGAGGTATTCGTACCTTTACCACTGACCCCGAGTGAGATCGGCCCTTGTTTTCTTTGGGGTCGGATGTTCTTGGAGACGGGTCGGCTCGTTTTGTGGTGTTCGTTCCGTCCATCTTTCTTCATGTTTGGAGGGATTGGGGCGGCATTATTTGCCTCGGTGGCTCGAATGGCGTGCCTGGATGAGCTTACTATCGGGGTGTTTGGTTGAAAAAACCTATTAAATTTGCTTATGACGGGTCGGCAAAGCCCCGGGTGGGGTTTCGTTACCCCTTGGCCCTCGCCTTCCAATGATTCCCCTCCGACGGGGATTCTATGGGCTCGGCAGGGGTTGGGTCGAACTTTTAGAAGGTTGAGATGACCCTGTCGCTTTAATGCGGGATGGGCGAAGGCCGTTGAGGCTCATCTACATTTTCTCCCCGGCTCTTGTTTGACGCGTGGCGGTCTCGTAACCTTCTTGGGCCGACCTTGAACCTCGGTCTCTCGATGTCGGATTGAGCGGCTTGAGTCCCCGAGCCCTGTTGGGGTCTGATAGGGGTCGGCCATTTTTCGTGCGTTATCCCGTCCTCGGTTTTCACAACCGGAGGGGTTGAGTTGACGACACTTGCCTCGATGGCTCGAGTGTTGCGCTCGATGAGCTGGCTAACGGGTACGTTCGTGTGAAATCCGGGTCCATCATTTGCTGATGGGATCGGTAGAAACTTCTTGGTGGCATTTCACCTTTTTCCAACCCGCCTCCCGGCAGATGCCTGAGCCATTTCGATGGGCTCAGGGGGCCCGTTGGCCTCTCCTCGGTGGAGATTCTGTGGGTTTGGCTCGGGGTTAGATTCGAACGAGAAAAGGTCGAGACGCCCCTGCCCGCTTCTGAGCGGGGTCGGGCAGGGCTGCTGGGGGCTCGTCTCGGTTATTTCTCCCTGGCTCTGTTTGACGTGAGGCGGCCTCGAGCCCTTCACGGGCCAGCCTACGAACCTCGGTCGTTTGTTGCTCGTATAGAACGAGGTGACTGCCACTTCATGACGCGACATGAAGTGTTGCGATGCAGCGATTGCATGAGTTTAATATCTGATAAATTTAAAATGAAAAATAGGGTTCGTTAATGTTACCTCGGTGGTGTGAGCGACAGAAGCTCCTATCGATGTGTCCGCGCTGTTTTCGAGTCCGTTGTTTACGACGAGGGTCGATGCGTGACTGCATGAGCATCGTAATTTTTGTTTACGCCTCTCGGTGGCGATTCGAGCCGTCCGATTGGTTTTTTAGTCGTCCCTGACAGACTCTCGCCGAAGGAGGCTGCAGGGGACCCCTCGAACCCCTCTTGGGAAGGTGAGAGCCGAGGCTAGTGGTGCGGGAACTCGAGTTCGTTTTATCTTTGGTGAACAAAAACACCGTAGCCATCGAGGCGTGGGGTGCCGTGGTTCGTCCGATTCTATTCAAAGTTTTTATACCCCACACCGTGTTCACGGCTTTTTAGGCGTAAGGAGGGGTTGGGCGAAGAGAGTGTCTAAACAAATAGGCGCCCTCAACTGCCCCCGAGCAAAGTCCGTGCCCACGCCGTTGCTGGGGTCGGTGGCTCGGTGAAGAAATTATTGCTTTAAAGTAAGTAAGCAGAGGTACTTATCTTTCAGCGGTCGTTTCTCCGTTGTTTTACCTGGGCCATTTGATCGGCCCGTGAGGCCTGCTGGGCTCCCTCTGGACGGAGGTTTCGTTGTTGGGTCGTCTCACGGTCCTTCCTGGGGGAACGGAGAGTCACTTGTGCGGGTGCGCCCCGGTCTTCGCGCCCGGTGGGTGGTGGTGGGTCATGCCTGCTTGGTCAGGTGGTGTCTCATTAATTGTGCGCGTCCGTCGTCCCAGTGCGTCCGTCCGTCGAGTTCTGTCAAAGCATTGATTTGCCACCTGTATTGAATAGGGGGAAGGCAGAGAGTTTTTCGGTCCCGTCCTTCGCCTTTCCTTATCTGTTGGTCCTCTTCCTTAAATAGGGAGAGGGAGGGGGGTTCTCGTCCGCTTCTCATTCTGCCCCTAAGCGGCTACCTCTTCTCCCTTTTCTTCTCCACCGAATACGCTCGTGCGTCGTGGCGGATCCTGGGTGAAAGAGGGGGTAATGCTAGAGGGAGATACTCACAGTTTCGTCGGTGAGTCAGGAGCGTGATGTCGAGCTGGAGGTCATCCAACGTAGATGAGATGATGCGGGCCGCCTTCGCCGAGGAGAGGTTGCCACCGCCGCCGAAGGAGGGGGAGCACCGGAGGGTGTCGAGTTGTGTTGTCCTCGCCATGGTTCGTTGTGGCCTTCCTCCGGCGGGGGGCGCCCCTCGTTCGAGCGTGGTTGTCGGTGTTGTGGCTGATGACGATGGCGTAGTCCCTGGGTGCCTCGGTGGAGGGACACCACAGTCGCCGGTCGTGATGCTCGACGTTGCAGACGACGGCGTCCTCGAGGATCCTGCGGCGCGGTAGGACGTCGCCGGTGGAGAGAGTGGCGCGGCGGCAGCAGTAGACGTACTGGCCCGTGTACATGCCCTCGACGGCGACGAAGAGCTCCTTCTGGTGCTTGTGCCTGACGAGATTGGCACGGAGACCGCAGTAGTAGTCATGGTCGATCTAAGCAGAGGTTGTAATCGAATAAGTTTGTGGGGGAGTCCCTGAGCGGGTAGCTTTTGGTCTTGGGAGCTCATTTGGCCATTGTCGTGATGAAATTACTTTGTAAGTGGTGAATTTGTGCAAAGAATGAACAAATTTTTCATCTTTTGTCGTGGCAAACATTTTTTCAGTTTCTTCCTCTTCGGAGGAGGTTTCGGTGTCCTTTGATCCTTCCCATGGTTCAAGCTCGCGAAAAGACTAGGGGTGCGGTGATTTAGTCCGATTTATCTTTGGTGAGCAAGGAGATTGTAAATCGGGGGGTGTGGTTCTCCATGATCCTACCGGTTTATACTCGGGACGTATTTTTGCAATCCTAGTTTTAGGACTTGTTCATGGGATGAATCAAAAAACTTAGAAAGAGTTTGCAATTTGTAATACAAAATGTACAAGTTATATCACCGAGTGAGGTCGAACCCTTTGTGATTTGGGGGGGGGACGTCACTTAAAGTTCGGGAATTTGTAAAGACGTAAAACCGATAAGGAAAAGTATGCGTTTATTTAGGGGTAAAAGCGGCGTAAAGCTGTTCAATGTTCCAGCGTTGGTGAAGACCTTGCCGTCGATGGTTTTCAGCTTGACTTAGGCGCTGGCCGGAGTTTTTTCCTCGATGACGTCTGCCCTTCCTGTATGGGAGAGCTTGTGGCGGTCCTTGTTGCTCTGTCGAGGCGGAGGACAAGGTCCCCAACGTTGAAGGCTCGGTCCGTGCATCGCCGTCGTCCGTGGTACTGCCGCCATAGCGCCTCGCTAGTACTTGGCGAATGGAGGAGGGTGATGTCGCGGGCTTCGTCCAGCTGGTCCATGGCGTCTTGGTGGGATGCCTCAGCTCCTTCTTCGTTGTATGCTTTGACCCTTGGTGCTCCGTAGTCAAGGTCCATCGGGAGGACGGCCTCGGCACCATAGACCATAAAAAAGGGCGTGTAGCCGATGGCCCGGCTAGGAGTTGTTCTCAGGCTCCAGAGCACAGCGGGGAGCTCGATGACCCATCGTGCGCCGAATTTGTTCAACCGGTTGAAGATCCTGGGTTTGAGGCCCTGTAGGAGCATGCCGTTAGCGCGTTCGACCTGCCCGTTCGTCCGGGGTGTGCGACGGCTGCCCAATCGATCCGGATGTGTTGCTCATCGCAGAATCGGATGAATTTCCTGCCGGTGAATTGCGTGCCGTTGTCCGTGATGATAGAGTTTGGTACTCCAAAATGATGGATGATGTCGAGGAAGAACAGCACGGCTTGCTCGGATTTGATCGTAGAGATCGGCCGAGCTTCGATCCATTTGGTGAACTTGTCTATGGTGACAAGTAGGTGGGTGAAGCCCCCGGGTGCCTTTTTAAGAGGTCCAACTAGATCGAGCCCCCAGACCGCGAAGGGCCACGTGATGGGGATCATCTGGAGTGCCTGGGTCGGGAGGTGAGTCTGTCGAGCGTAGTACTGGCACCCTTCGCAAGTGCGTACGATTTACTCGGCGTCGGCTACTGCAGTGGGCCAATAGAAGCCCTGTCGGAATGCGTTTCCGACCAGAGTTCTTGGTGCGGCGTGGTGACCGCAGACCCCGCCGTGGATGTCGCTCAACAGAAGCTTGCCCTGTTCGGCGGGAATGCATTGCTGTAAGATCCCGGTGTGGCCTCGTTTGTAGAGTTCGCCTTCTACAAGGACGAAGGATTTGGCGCGGTGTGCGAGCCGTCGGCCTTCTGTCTTATCCGCTGGTAAAGTGTCGTGGAGAAGATAATCGAGGTAGAGCGTTCTCCAGTCGTTCGGAGGGTCGAGCGTCGTACCTTCTTCAAGCTCCATGACCTCGGGGTCGGGCGGAGCTGCTGGTTGGTCAGCCCCCGGGATAGGATCGAAGGGGCCGTCGTTGGCCCGCCCCGGCCCTTTGTGGCGTACCGAGGGTTTGTGCTGGTCGCTGGCGAAAACTCCTGTGGGGACCGGCTCTCGGCCAGATGCCGCTTTCGCAAGCGCGTCGGCTGCCTCGTTGAGGCGTCTCGGGATGTGATTGAGTTCCAAGCCGTCGAACTTTTCCTCCAGCTGTCGGATCTCTTGGCAGTACGCGGCCATCTTGGCGTCGTGGCAGCTTGATTCCTTCATGACTTGATTGACGATCAACTGGGAGTCGCCCCGAACGTCGAGGCGTCGGATGCTCAACTCGATGGCGATTCGTAGGCCATTGACGAGAGCTTCATACTTAGCAACATTATTCGACGAGGGGAAATGGAGACGGACCATATACCTCATTCGGACCCCGAGGGGCGATACGAAGACCAGCCCCGCGCCGGCGCCTTTCTTCATTAGTGACCCGTTGAAGTACATTGTCCAGTACTCCTGATCGACGATCGCCGGTGGTGTTTGGATCTCGGTCCATTCTGCGATGAAGTCAGCCAATACTTGGGATTTGATCGCCGTTAAGTGGGGCATATGTTATGCCTTGATCCATCATTTCGAGTGCCCACTTCATGCGGTTCTTCTGTGGCGTCCTAGCTCGGACGACTTCACCGAGGGGAAACGATGTTACTGAATATATCACGGGGTGTGACTCGAAGTAGTGACGTAGTTTCCTTTTGGTGATGAGGACGGCGTACAAGAGTTTCTGGATCTGGGAGTAGCGGGTTTTGGAGTCGGATAGTACTTCGCTGATGAAATACACATGACGCTGTACCTTGAGTGCGTACCCTTCTTCTTCCCGCTCTACTACCGGTGGCGGTACTAACACTGTGTGGTGGCGCCACGATATAGGAGAGTGCCTCTCCGTTGCTTGGGGACGAGGCCGGGGCCTTTGTCAGAAGTTGCTTGACCATGTCAAGTGCCTCCTGGGCCTCGGGTGTCCACTTGAAGCGGTCGGCTTTTTTCAAAAGGCGGTAAAGGGGGAGACCTCGTTCGACGAGGCATGAGATGAATCGGCTGAGGGCGGCAAGGCACCCGGTGATCCGTTGTACCCCTTTACGTTCGGATTGGGCCCATGCTTGTGATGGCGAAATCTTGTCAAGGTTGGCCTCGATCGGCAAGGCCAGAGACGATGAAGCGAGCAGCAAAGATGCCCCTCGGGACCCCGAAAACACATTTCTCGGGGTTGAGCTTGATACCGTTTGCTCGGAGTTTCGCAAAGATTTGCTTGAGATCAGCAACGAGGTGGTCAGCCCGTTTGGACTTTACCACGATGTCGTCGACGTAGGCCTCAACGGTTCGCCTGATGAGGTCTCCAAGCATCTCGAGCATACATCATTTGGTATGTTGCCCTAACGTTTTTCAAGCCAAAGCGGCATTGAAACGTAGCGAACGGCCCGAGGGGAGTGATGAAAGAGGTCGCGAGTTGGTCGGATTCCTTCATCGCAATTTGATGGTAGCCGAGTACGCATCCGAAGCGGAGGGTTTCACACCTGCGGTGGAATCGATTATTTGATCTATGCGTGGTAAAGGAAGCGGATCCTTTGGGCACGCTTTGTTGAGACGGTGTAATCAACACACATCCTCCATTTCGCGTTTTCTTTCGAACAAGGACGGGGTTTGCCACCACTCCGGTGGTGTACCTCCTTGATGAACCCGGCGGTCAATAGTTTGGCTATCTCTTCGCCGATGGCCTGCGCTTTTCCTCATCGAAGCGGGCGAGGCGTTGTTTCACCGGCTTGGAGCCCGGATGGATTTTTAGGGTGTGCTCGGCGATTCCCTCGGAATGCCCGCAAGATATCCGAGGGTTTCCACGCAAAGACGTCTCTGTTGTCGCGGAGGAAGTCGACGAGCGCTTTCCTATTCGGGGAGAGCGTGGTGCCACGCGCACTGCTTTTTTCTTCGGAGCTCAGGGGTCTATGATGACCTCTTTGGAGCCCTCTGCTGATTTAAACGACCGGTTACTTTCTCGGCGTCAGCGCCTCTTGATGACCTTTTCCCCGAGGGCGGCGAGCTCCCGAGGCGACGATTCTTTGTTGCATGGCCGCAAACATTCGACCTCGCATTCGTGAGGCCCGCTGGAAGGAGGCGCCGACGGTGATAATCCCGTGGGGTCCCGGTAGTTTTAGTTTGAGGTATGTGTAGTTGGGAACGGCCATGAACTTCGCATAGCATGGTCGTCCTAAGATGGCATGGAAAGTTCCGGGGAACCCTACCACATCAAAGGTGAGGGTTTCAGTCCTGTAATTGGACCGATCCCCAAAAGTGACGGACAGATCGATCTGCCCGAGTGGTATGGCCTGTTTGCCAGGTACGACGCCATGGAAGGGCGCTCGGATGGGGCAGAGGTTCGTCCGGTCGACACCCATCTCGTCGAGTGTTTTGGCGTACATGATGTTGAGGCCGGTGCCCCCGTCCATCAGTACCTTTGTGAGTCGCTTTGGACCGACGATCGGGTCGACAACAAGCGGGTACCTTCCCGGGTGTGGGATGGTATCCGGATGGTCGGTCCGGTCGAAGGTTATGGCGGATTCCGACCACCGGAGGAAGGCCGGCGTGGCCGGTCCGGCTGTATAGACCTCGCGGCGCGCGACCTTCTGACGCCGCTTGGAGTCGTAGGCCATTGATCCTCCTAAGATCATAAGGGCGTCTTTCAGAGTTGGGAAGGTTTCGTCCTTCTCCTCCTCATCGTCTGCGGCGGGGGCAGGCGCCTTCCCTGGCTCTCCCTTGTTGGTGCTCCTGAGTAAGAACTTGCGCATGAGACCACAGTCTTTGAGCAGGTGCTTCACAGGGAAGGCGTGGTTCGGACACAGCCCCTCGAGCATTTTTTCGAAGTGGTTCGGAGTGCCCTCCGCGGGCTTCCGACTACCCTTGCGGTCGGTAGCGGCTGCGAGCGAATCGTCGCGCCGTTGCTTCTTGTTCTTCTTTTTGGCAGAACGGTTGGAGGCGCCTTCACCGGCGTCCTCGTCCCGCTTGGCCTTGCCGTCGAGGCGATCGAAGATCGCTCCAACTTCCTCCTCCCCTGAGGCGTGACTGGTCGCGATGTCCAGGAGTTCCTTGGTTGTTCGCGGGCTTCTGCGTCCCAGCTTGTGAACTAAAGACTCGCAGGTTGTCCCTGATAGGAAGGCTCCTATCACGTCGGCGTCGGCGATGTTGGGAAGCTCGTTGCACTGCTGTGGGAAGCACCGGATGTACTCGCGGAGAGTCTCACCGGCCTTCTGACGGCAGTTCTTAAGGTCCCATGGGTTCCCGGGGCGTTTGTATGTGCCCTGGAAATTTCCCACAAAGATTTCCCTCAAATCCGCCCAACTGTGTATGGTGTTGGACGGTAGGTGCTCCAACCATGCTCGCACCGAGTTGGCTAAGAACAGTGGGAGGTTGCGAATAATGAAGTGGTCATCATTTGCACCACCGGCTTGATAGGCAAGCCGATAGTCTTCGAGCCAGAGCCCGGGGTTAGTTTCACCGGAATATTTAGGAACGTTGGTGGCGGTCGATACCTTGATGGGAAAGCGGCGTTGAGGATGTGTCGGCCCAAGGCTTGAGGTCTGTGGAGGCCGGGGCTCGGACTCGGTCCTCGCCATTGTCGAAGGCCCGCCGCTTGCGCCGAGGGTGGTAGCCATGTCCGCTCCTTCTCTTGAGTCGTTGTAGGAGCGCGCTGCTGGCGTCGATGATGCTTCGCTGCTGTCGTGGTTGTGGCCGAGGCGTTCATGCACCGGGATAGCGTCTCGCTTTGTCGCTCGGTGGTGTTTGGTGAATCGACGCATCTTTTGGCGGGACGGACCGAGGCGCGCGGCTGGCTGGTGTTGAGCTCGCGTCGTCGAGACAACGAGCTCTCTCTCATTGTGCCGCCGCCGCACGCTCGAGCAATGTGCGGATTTCTCGTGCCGGCCCGGCGATCCTCGGATGTCGCGGCTGTGGGAGACCGTGAAGTAAGGCCGTTGCGGCGGCGATGTTTTGGCTCGCCCGAGCGAAGTGTGGGAGAGCCCCGTCGTCGGTGAGGATCCTTTGGTGTACCGCCTGGGCAGTGGAGCGTGCGCGCCCACCATCTCCATGGCGTCTGATCTCTTTATTGACTTTCTCGTATTCTCGGGCAAGCTGTTGCCCGGCTTCAGCGATCTCCTCCCTTCGGGCTCTTAGTTGCTCCCACCCCCCACGTGGCAAGGGCGACCGCTCCTCTCAGGTTGCCCCGGTGGGGTCGAATGCGGGGGTAGTCTCCTCCCCAGAGACGCTTTCGACGTGTCCCTCGGGGGTTTGCATCACAAAGCATCCTCGGGAAGGACGATGGCTCCCGCTGTTGGAGTCGGAGCTAGAGGATGACTCTGGCTCTTCGGCGAGGAGTTTGTGGAGAGACTCCGTGTCGTGTTCAATCACCCGCACGAACTCGTTGTCCGCGGGCGTTAGAACCATGCGTAGTGCGGAAGATGGCTCGTGGTCGCCGCGGCGTTATGGAGACCGAACGGAAGCGCCATCGGGGGCGCCCGACGTGTCGTTCCGGAGAGGTGTCTCTCACCGGAAAAGGTCGCGCCATCTTTTTGTCGCCATTGGCGATGGCGAGGCGATGTTGCTTCTCCCCGACTCCCATGGTCCGTGGGAGAAGTCGGTGACGCCCAAGCCTCTCATGGTAATGGCCATTGGAGGAAGAGATTGGATGGCGGCGCATGCGACCATGCCAAATCTTCTCTCCCGTGATGATGAAATCCGGGCTCCCGAAACGCATGTGTGCTTTGGGACCCGGCTAATGTCGTGGTTAGCCATCCGCGGCCTGGTTTGAACGCGCATAAAGGCCCCTACCGACGCATGGCTAACCGCCGGTGTTTCGAACAAACACACGGCGAGTAAATTTGTAATTGATGCGCGTTAGGTCCGGATGGTGTGCTAAAGGACACAAGGGTTATCTTGGTTCAGCCGAATGTCCCTACGTCCCATCTGTTGTCGTCTTTCGTGTTATTAGCACCGAATGAGGTTCGTAGTAGGGGGTACAAACGGTTGGGAGAGGGAAAGACCCCAAGTCCCTCGATGGAGTGATTGGAAGGACGCTAAGAGCTCTGCTGGAGCTTGGCCGTGCAGTGCGTGTGTGTGTTCGAGAATCGATCCCCTTAGTGGGGAGCCCCGCCTCCCTTTTATAGGTCAAGGGGAGTAGGGTTTCTGAGACAAAGGAAAAGAGCACTAAGGCGTGAGAAGGTCCTTCGAGGGACTGGGCCTTCCTTCTTCCCCACGCGCCGACCTATCCATCATGGCGTGCCGTGTCGGAGTGAGGTGATCAGAGATCGTCGTGGGTGCGTGCCATGGCCATTGTTTAGCAAGTGGGTGCGTCTCATCCCGCCCGCATGAGCGGCGTGTCGGACAGATTTGCGAGCCCGACCACGAGGGGGTCGGGTGGCGGGGTGACTGTTGGTTTGCCCTTGGAACGTAGTGGTTGTCGTATGTCTGCGTCGGGCTCTTCGTCCGGAGGTTGCGGCGGCGCCTACAATCTTCAGAGGATGAATAGCAGCGCACATAACACTCGTTCGGGCTCTGCCACGCCTGGAGAGGTCAGATGCTTGTCTCTGCCACATCCTTACGGTACCTCTCTGCAGGGGTGCAGGGCATGGCGTCTGTCGCTGCGGTTTGACCCGAATGTCTTGTCTTTACCCTGTAGTCGCCATCATGAGGATGCGGGGTACGTTTCGTCAGGTGAGCTGAACCAGCCTCCGGATATCGGTTTAAGATGAGGTCCGTCAGTGGTCGTTGGATGAGGTAAAACCTAGCTTTTACCGTCGGGCGAAGCGAAGGTGTCCCCGCCAGGCGGTGGGCCAAAGCCCACCCTCGGGAAATTCAGGAGGAGGCGGAGTGTATCCTTGGGGGTCGGGTGAGTTGTTACCCGGCCGTCGGGCGAGGCGAGTTGCCCTCCGGCCCGTCCGGGCGGGCCGAGCCCAGCCCTCGGGTCGGGCGAGGCGAAGGAGCAAGACTCTGTTTGCTCGGGCAAGAGATACACCAGCGCTCTCGGGAGTTTTACCGTTCGATGGTGCATTGATTCCTCCTCTTTGGGGTACCCAGTATTAGGTCCCCGACATACTGGGTTGCCACACACTGTTGTCTACCGCCATGCCTTCATCCACTTCGCCAAGAACTACAAGCGGCCCAGGTGTTGTGCGAGGTCGGTGGCAAAGGGTGGAGACTTGCCATGACACTCTGCCCGGGGCGACACCCGACCAGCCTCGCCCCGCTGCGGTCCACCGTGCTTGGACGGGGCCACGCAGGGTGCTACGAGAGGTGCCAGGGAATCCGACAACGACGTTGGCGGCGCCGGTGTAAGCCGGCGGGGGACACCAGTAGGGTCACACCTGCCGACCACACCGACAACGGCGCCGTCTCTCTGCAAAGACACCGCTTCCACGAGCTCGCCCAGCCGCTGTTGGAGCTGTGCTGACATTGCGCTGGGTCTCCGTGTGGGTCGACCCAATGCTGGAGGAGCTCGTCGCCTCGCTCGTCTTGAGCCGGCTACCTGGTGCATCGGCAGCTGGGTGCCCGCCGGCTTCGGCGACCGCCTCCCTGGAAGCCGAAGCATCGTTGATGGACTCCCGTTCTCCGACGAAGACTATCCAGGGGACGATGGACTCGTCTCCGTTGTCGCCTGTGCAGGGGCAGCCACTCATCATGCCACCGCAGGAGCGATAGGCTAACGTCGTGGATGTCGACGCGTGCCCAAAGAGGTCTGATGACATTACTCTAAGTGCGGAGGCAGCCACCCCTCCCCGATGGACGATTGTGGACGCGACAGACGACGTCAACCGCAACCCTTCGCCTCTGACGACCTCGACCGATAAACGTCTCAAGCGCTTCACCGAGCGAGTTACAAAGACGTGCGCCGCCTTCGCTCCCTAAGCGAAGTGGACGGATAGCGGCACAGGCCATAGCTCACATCCCGACAGCCAAGCGAGGTGAGTACCGTGTCATGAAGCGCCTGGGATTCTCCAGCGGGATACCGCCTTCGTCTCCATCAGCGATGACGTACAATGAGGTATTCAATGGCGACTCCGCTCATATGCAGGCGTTGCGTGAGTTGTTCCCTCCGGTTGGCGACGCAGGCGAGCGCAAGCGGCGTCGCCGTCCGGCGGTTAGGGCATAGGCCTCCTTGCCAGCGCCGCAAATTTGGGTTGATCTCTGTTCAATGTAACAACCTAGCTTACTGTACACTAGAAAGGATCTGAGCTTCCATGTAAATCTTTACTGACCTCCTAGGCGCCCAAAGGAGTGTTGTATCGAACTTTTTCTCTACCTTAATACAAAGACGCGCAAACCTTTTGCGTGATCGAGAAAAAGATTTAAAATCAGTGAAACATCTGACAAACCTCCGTTATTTTCTTGTTTTAGAAAAAAATTGTTTAACTTTCCATGTTTAGAAAGTTACAAAACTATACTCACAACTTCTCTGTGCGTAATATATTTTGAGGGACAAAACTTACCACCACAATATCTTATCATAAAATTTTCAATATAGTTTTTATGTAATTTTATAGATAACTTATAATGACAACTTTTCTACATGACTTTTGCAACCCAATTTTTATTTATAACTGTCAGTGAACAAACTTATTATTATAATTTCTCAACATAAATTTTCTTGCTATACTTTTATATAGTAAACTTTACAAATAATGTAACTTATGTATATATAACTTTTTGTTGTTCAACGTCTTTTAAAAAATTATGCACACATTATCCATTATACTTTGTACATAATTTTTTTGGATAAACTTCTGAATCTAAAAAAGTTGTTCATAAATAGTATATAGAAGTAAAATAGGTAGGTAAATAAAAAAATAAAAATAAAAATAAAAAACAAAGGAAATAAAAATGAAAAGAGAAAAAAGAGTGAGAAAATAGGACAAACATGTTGGATCGAATACGATGGCCACCGAATCATTGGAAAAGTTGGGTTCCAAAGGTTCGGCGAAACCCTAGCCCGCCCGCGGCGCCACCTTCTTGCCCTACCCTGCCGCTGCCACCATGGCTGCCACCGCCTTGGCCATGGCGCCCCCGCCCCGACCTGGCTCAGCCGCCTCCACCGTTGCCAGGACCCTAAACCGCCCACCGGCTTCCCCACCGCCTGACCGACCTTCCTCCCCAAACCCTCTTTCCTTCTTCTAAGGCTACGGGGGCAAGTCCATTACCCTCTATCAAATTTATGATCCTGGTTGAAGCTGAACGCTAGAATGCCGACCAACATTTATTGTGCAGAAAAATCAAGTGGTTCAATCATTTCTGACATCACTTCCTGTTTATGAATCAGTTGATGAAATCAGCAAGACAATAATAGCTACTCCTATATGATCTGATAGAACAACAGGAAGCGCATTTCTGTTTTGTATGCTTCCGATATATTCTGATTTGACCTGTCGCGCTACTATGAACACAATAGCCATTGAGGGATGCTAGCTGTTGAAAACATTCTTGCAAACACAGAGGACATCTAATTTTTATATTTTTTAGATGGAGGGAATAACAACAGCAATGACAATTCAAAGTACAAATCCAATTCCTTTTGCCTATAACACAACCAACACTACTAATCCTTTTTCCTGTGCTATAATCCTTGTAGTTGTACAGACTGTATGTCACTCCCCAGAAAACAGAACAATAAAAGGGCAAATTTTGCAGTCGTGCGTGAGAGTGTATGAGTGTAAGCATATCAAGAGGCATAGTCTAGATTAGTGGAGCGGCGTTCCGTGAGGAGAGTCTGCCACACGTCCTGCATTGTTGGCCTTTCTTCAGGAGAAGCTTGCAGGCAAGCAAATCCTACTTTGGCAAGCAATGCCACATCTGCCTCATCTGCTGTTGATGGAGCTGGTGGGCGTTGGTCCAAGATTTCTCCGAGTGTGTTGTACTCTCCCTGTTGCAGTAGGTCTCCTGGATGCCTTCCCATGATGACCTCCAGCACAATGACACCTAAGCTATAGACATCGACTTTCTCAGTAACCACACATGTCTAGGAAAGCTCTGCACAAGGGGATAGCATTAAATTTAGGAGTGAGCAAGATGAATATACATGAGCAGGCTACTTACAAGAGATAATATACCTGGGGCTATGTAGCCACATGTTCCGGCTAGTGCACTCCAGTTTGATGAATCGGGCTTTAGAATCCTGGCCGTGCCAAAATCTGAAACATAAGCCGTGAAAGCTGTGTCCAGCAAGATGTTATTGCTTGTTAGATCTCGATGGATTACTGGGGTACTGCAGCTATAGTGCAAGTGACAATGTTGTGGTGTAGAATCTGTGTTAACACTTCAATTTCATTATGGAATCCTTTTTCTTCAAATGCCCCTTCTTCAATTGGGTGAAGTTTCTTGACAGCAAGTCGTCGCTCATCTTGGAGTTCTTTTGTATACACTGCCATATCCACCTATCCCAATGATGTACTTATCATCAAAATTTTCTGTAGCTCTTTCTATATCTTCAAATGCTAATTTCCCGTCAAAGTTCCATATAGAAAATACATCTTTTTTGTCAACATTAGCAGTTTCTTGATGTCTCCTTTTGTGATGGGCCATAAAAGCTACCACAGCCATGGCAAGAAGAAGTGTGATGCACAAAGAGTAGCAATCGTTAATATCAAGGAATGAGGCTTCCCTGCATGATGATGTGGTATTACAATTGAATGACAAGGCTTTAGCCCAGAGAGGTTACCACAAAGGTCTTTGTTGTGGAGAAAACATTTGGCTGATGTGTTGCTTACTAGAAACTTCGTGGGAATAGGCTCCTCTAAATTGTTGTAGATACATCAAGAGTTGTCAAGCTGAGCATACTCTCAAAAGAAGATGGAATGCCTCCACTGAATTGATTGTGGGATATATTGAGGACTTTCAGCATTGCTAAGTTCCCAAGATTTTGTGTCAGAGCTCCACTGAGGTCATTGCTGCTACAGTCCAGCATAGTTTGTAAACTGGTCAATTTTCCTATTTCATGAGGAAAATTTCCAGTCAAGCTATTGCTGTTGATCTTCAGGGATACTAGCTTGATGCAATTTCCTAGAGATTCTGGTATCGATCCACTTATCCTATTCCCAGATATATCAAAGTATTGTAGGTTTCCAGTTTCCCGATTTCAGATGGTATCCTTCCTGATAACTCATTACCTTGCAAGCTGAGTTCGTAAAGGTTGGTTAAATTGCAGATTTCTGATGGGATGCTGCCACTTAGATAATTGGAATGGAGTGAAAGTCGTGCCAAACTGGTTAATTTTGATAGCTCGTGGGGTATGCCTCCAGTGATCATGTTACTTGCTGCATCAAACCATACCATATTAGTACTTGCTGCCCAATCTGGGGAAAGCTGCCCATATAGCCTGTTTGAGGACAGGTCTACCCAGGTAAGGTTATGATAAACCCCGAACGACTGAGATATATCTCCGGTGAGCTGGTTATCACTCGTCTCAATTAATTGCAAACTCTTACACCTCCTCAAGCTTGCAGGGATGGAACCATTGAACATATGCATAGCAACATTGAAATATTCAAGCTGCCTTCCTCTACAGACATCGGAGGGCCAAGGACCCACCAGGGAGTTATTGATTAAAGAGAGGTAAATCATGTCAGTGAGATTTCCAAATTCAGGGTGCAGGGGACCTGACAGTTGATTAGCAAACATTCTCAGGTCTCTGAGGCTTACCAGGTTGCCGAGCTCCTTGGGTATAGAGCCGACAAACTGATTGTTTGACAGGTCCATGAAGACCAGCCCAGTAAGGTTCCCTATGCTGGGAGGAATGGAGCCACTCAGAAGGTTGTATCCCAACTCCAAACGAGTTACATTGGAGAGCATCCCTATCTCCCGCGGAATAACACCTGTGAACTGATTCTTGTAGAGGAGAACCCTGTTTAACTTGGTGAGATTAACTAGAAAACCAGGGACGGGGCCACTAAGATGGTTCACACCGACCTGAATATCCTGCAGATTTATCAGATTACTCAGCGTCGATGGTATACTCCCTGACAACTGATTGCTATACAACCGCAAGGAGTTGAGCTTGGAAGTTTCCAGCACTGGGAGGTATGTGGCCAGTTAAGGATCCGCCCCCAGAGCAACTGCTGCTTAGCTGCAGAAGCTTTAGATTGAAGAGCTTCCCTATCTCCTCTGGAATCCGCCCAGAAACCATGGTCTCGTGGATAACAAGTTGTGTGAGCTTGGTTAAATTAACCAGGGATACTGGAATCTGACCTGTGAGGTTGTTCATAGAGAGCCCCAGCGCAGTGAGGCTCCGATATTTCCTGACATCCTATTGCTGGTGAAATCAAGGTACGAGAGCAGTGCCAGAGAGCTTATGCTTGCGGGGATTTCCCCACAAAGATAGTTGGAGCTGAGCCGCCTCTGGCCGGAAAAACGGCCGGTGCTGATGCTGACGCTGATGCTGATATGAGAGAAAAACACTACTATTTTGCTCCAACGGTACGACAAGCGAACAGGGCCGAGGTCGACGTAGTCCAGAAATGGGAGTACGGAGAAGTTAGCCCATCAAGGTTGCCATCCAGGCCTGCACTTGACAGGGAGATCCCCGTCACAGCCACGCTTTGGTGGTTGCACATGATCCCTGTCCAGTTGCAGGGGTGGACTTGCTGCTGCCAAGATATGAGTGCCGGCGAGCTTCCAAGAGTGCCCTTCCAGTTCAGGAGGGCCGTCTGCTGAACTTGCAGCGTCATCCCTACGACGAGTTGCTGGAACAGGAGACATGGCGATAAGGATGAGAGCAGTAGGTATAAAATACACGAACACGATGGATTGCGTCGTCCCATGCGACATCGTCGTCTGGTGTCCGCTTGGATGAGTTCCTAATACTGCAGCGTCTCCTAGTCTGATAGAAAAATGAAGATGGCGAGTTTATGGTTCACGTATTCAGACATTCAGTACTGGAAGCGCGTTTATAAGAACGTTTGAACGTGCCGTGCACGGTGCGCAGCACTAACTGGTGGTGGTGGAAGTGGAAGTGAAGTAGCGTTCGTCATGCAGAAATTTCACCCTAACATGAAGAGAGGTAGAGGAAAACCAAAATTACCTTAGGTAGAGGCAATAAAAGGAGACTTAAAAGGATGTAATATATCCAAAGACTTAGCCTTAGATAGGAGTGCTTGAAAAACAGCTATTCAAGTGCCTGAACTCTAACTTGTTTGGAACTTAAAAACTTTGTTGTTGTTCGTTGTTGTTTTGACATCGAGTTATCATGGAGTTGACTGTGCGGGCCAAATGCGATCCAACAACACTTCCACGTTGGACTTTGATTTGACTGCCTTTTTCTGCACCGTGGCATAACTTATCTTCCACATATATTTTTACAAAGTTGGCATTGTTGCACTCACAGTTTCTAGTGCGGTATATATATCCAGTGAAAAATAGGTTTGGAAATTTGTTGAATGATGGAAAGGCCATGATGCACTGAAGAAGCAGATAAAACAAAGCAGAAAGCTATAAAAGATCCTAGTATAGTTTTATTTAGTGGCTACAAGCCTACTCCGTACAACATAGAACAAGGGCAAGTCGGAACCGACAAGGCACAGTACCTTTTTTTTTAGATAAGGACAAGGCACAGTACCATGCTCAATTCCTTCCCTAATATTTTTAGATAAAAGCCATCTTGATCTCATAATTTCATTTAAGTTAAGATGCAGGTGTTCAAAATTTAGTTCAATAATAATTGAAACTATCCTGCTATATCATACAATTGCTTTACCTCAAAAAACAAATATCATACAATTGCTTACTTGCCCTTCATCGACCCCACTGTTGTATTGTATCCTAGCAAGCTAACCTTCACGGTTCAAGCAGTTGCGTCACAGGCCAGTCTCTGTTTTCTCTTTTAATGAAAGAAACTAACCACAGCATGAATCTTGTCCAGAAAATGGAGAATGCACCAACATGTGCCTATACATACAACACAATTAAGCAGATGACAAATGATGGTGACTTAAATACATGTATATTTCGTGTACATGGATGGTCACAGAATGTATAATAATATATAGGATATCACAATTTCCACTTTGGGAACCTCTAGCTGAAAATGAAAAAAAATTGTTTATTTCGTGTAAATAATAGTACATTGGAACAGGATTTCATTAGTTTCCTAAACACACTAAGCACTAAAAATATGTGTTTTGCCCATTTTTTTGTACCTAATCAAGGAATGCAAAATTAAGCTACATTCGTTTTTTTTAGGAAAATTAAGCTACATTCGTAAGCTAGCATGATTTCGACAGGCATGAACTCGGAGCCTTAAATAAACTAATTGACAATCATGAAAACCTCAAATTTAAATGAGCACAAGAGTTTTTTTCAGAAAAAAAAACGAGCACAAGAAAATAGAGAGAAAACAGAAGTGCGTGCGTTGGATTTCTGAAGCAGATAGAAGATTTCTATAGTTTTCCTAGTATAAGGTATAGTTTAAAAAGTCAGGTATACATGCCATTGATCTTGACTACCAACATTTTAGGTAAGATAGCGTTCAAAAGACATGTATAGATGGGGTTTAAAAGGCAGACATGTATAGATGGGGTTGAGTAATCCAGAATACCTTATAATTCGGGACAAAATTTAAATATTTAATACCTTATATTTCAAACAGAGTGAGTATGTAACAGACAGAAAATGTCATGTCCAGTCGTTCAAATATTGTACTATTACTGTGGTTTGGCAGTGCATACTTTCTTTGTATCCTATAATTCTGGATAAGTTTTGCTTAAAAAACATTTTTGATAAGTTAATACTGGCTGTGAAATAAACACTGGATACACTGCAGTAGAACATAGATGATGAAACAGAGGTGCGAGTATCAACAGCTCAACACGGATGGTTCCCACTTCTTACTGATGACGACTGATGAAGCGCCTCAATATTGGATCCCTGCTTTATATGTTGTTCCTAATTTTGTCATAAATTTATGGTAAACAGGTAATCATGTTCCTTCGATTATTTGCTCTTAAAAGAATAGAGGCGGGGCTACTACATTTCACTGAGATGGAAGGGAAGTATAGCTTTCCTTAGTTTACATTTCAATGCCTGCCACTCAAAAACTAAATTATCAGCAAAGTAAGGTGGCTTCTGCCGCTTCTCTCCGGAGCGACCTTGGTGAAGATCAGTGCAAGTGCAAATGCGCAATCGCAGGTCCTTCCTTCCGTACGAAAATTATTCGATTGTGCATTTGTGCTCTTTCTAGATTTCCCAGTCACCAGGATGAAGCTGTCGTCTGCCTTCCTCCCAGCCGATGAGGCGATGAGTCCCATGCAAAGCGGAGGTGAGATCCTGGAGCAAGACACGTTTTTTTGACAAATCCACACTCTTCTTGGGCTTTAGGCAGGATGGGATCTGCATCCTTGGAGCAATTGAGCTTTAGTTTTGCAATTATTATGATGGAACAAATAATTAAGCTGAACACTTAATAACCTTTTCCTTGTAGTTTTAACCTGTGACTCTGTGAGCAAGAAGAAACATTGCCACCTAAACCCAACATTAACATAATTTGTTGACCTGATACAAACCACGTTTTTCATGCGCCTTTTTTTTAGCTTATGGAGACTCCATACTCAATTTTATTGCTACAGTTAAGCAAAAACATACACATGGATATCACAGAAAGTATAATACAGGCAAATATTTTTTTCACTTCTTGGAAACATCTCACTGAAAAGTTCAAATAAGTACATATTTCATGTATTTTTATCATGTGGACAGTGAACAGGATTTCTGCAAATCTATCTAAATTCACATGCTAAAAGGAGTTAAAAGCTATGCCGTGATTTGTTTGTCCTTCACCATGGAATGCAAAAAAAATTAAGCTCAATTTGCAGACTGGCATGAAGTCATGAACAAGGAACCGTCGAGTGTTAGGTTAAAAAAAATTGCAGATATAACAATAAGGTAGGGAAAGAAAGAGAAGCACATGCCTCAGGTTTCTGCAGCAGACAACATGATAAATTTTTCTTTCCACTCATAATACTGCTTGCCTTCCTTGACTATCTAAGTGGCTGCATTACTAATAGAGAACTGCTTAGCAAGCTCAACTGACGAAGTTCAGTAACTTCAGAACATTGATATGAGGTTCTAATTTCAGTGACTGTTACTCCTAAGATCTATTGGGACTACAGCTAACACTACAAAGCTGTAGTATGATCCTATCTCTTGCATGCCCCCAGAACATCTCTGTTCCATACTTCCATAGTTCCATTGATTCTTGTTCAGTTGGGAAATGGCATAAAATAATTTATCATCAAGAGCTGATGAATGCTAAATGTTCTTGTATCACTTAGTACCTGGTGTTCACTTTTATATATGTATGTTTCCCAAAAGTTCAAGAAATATAGACAACTGATATTTGATTGGCACACTTCTCTAGTGGTCTTTCTGTTAGATTGATTTTGTTGAACAAAAGAGCCCGAATAGTGGACAAAGAAATCAAATGCTCAAGCGTAGATAGGTCTCATTCTCTTCTCTATTCTGCAGCTGACCTTGGATGCTGAATTTCTGTTACAAATGTTATCCAGAAAACTACCATCCATTCAATCGAAGGACACAAACTGAGGAAAGGTGGATCCAAGCTTCATGCTCAAAAGAGCAAAAATCCTTTCTCTCCAAGCAGCCATGCTTCAATCGATCAGTATATGACAATTGTACATCCTCTACCAATAATCCCCACATGAACAAACTCCTTGTACTATATGATGGATCCTATTGGTGTCTTTGAGGATAATCTCTCTACTGGTGATTACCGAAATCAGCTTTGCAGCAAGATGACAGTCACTACAGGTTCTGAGATTCATAGTCACCCTGATAGTTGTGCCTGGACCAGTGTTCAAAAGGAGAAATGCAATCGCCAATTTCTCACTGTGAACAGAAAGATGGCCCTCCTTGTCTTCTTCTTCAACATCATGAAGTGTAGCCTCTACCTCTGGGTTATAACCCATTCTCCTTATTTTGCCCAGTAGCTCATCCAGTTTCTGATAGATCATTTCAGATTGTGGGTGACATCTATCACCAATATGAAATGTGTGAACCCGATCCCCTAGCTCGACAATGCTAGTACCAGGAAATTTCTTGATACCCTTATTCACCATGACACTTCTCACCGAGGTAACATCTGCCCATCTCCCAGCCCTAGCATACATATTAGATAACAGCACATAGTATCCTGTTTGTTCAGGTACCAATCTGAACAGATTGTCTGCTGCCACGAGTCCAATGTTCATATTAGAGTGAATTCGACAAGCTTGTAATAAGGCTCCCCAGACTCTTTCATTTGGCTCGATCAGCATTGTTGTGATGAAATCATATGCCTCGCTTATACATCCAGCACGGCCGAGAAGGTCCACCATGCAAGTATAGTGCTCTGCTTTTGGAGTGATATGATACCTGGAAGTCATAGAATCAAAGTAACGCTTTCCATCATCCAAAAGGCCAGCATGGCTGCATGCTGCTAGAACAGCAACGAAGGCAATAGAGTCTGGTTTCAGCCCCTCTCCTAGCATCTTCTCAAAAAGATCAACAGCCTCTCTTCCATGACCATGCTTTCCATAAGCAGATATGATTGAAGTCCATGATATCACATCCCGTACACTCATGGAATCGAAGACCTCCCTAGCATCCTTCAAACATCCACAGCTTGCATACATGTCCACGAGAGCATTTTCAAGCAACAAGTTAGGGCACATATTTTTCCTCTTGATAATCCCATGAATCCGTTTTCCCACTGAAAATGCTGAGAGCTCCCCACATGGAGGAAGAATAGTTGCCAGAGTCACTGAACCTGGCTCAACCTCATCCTTTTCCATCAGCATGAAAAGCTCAACAGCCTTAACATGATATCCATTGTTAGCATATACAGCGAGCATAGCATTCCAAGAGATAAGTTCCTTAAACTGCATATGGTCAAACACTCCCCTCACAAACGCAATGTCATCTGACTTGGCATTCCCCATAGCCGGCAAGATGCCTGCCATGGTGCCAGCATCCGGCATCGAACCCTGCAGCACCACAAACTGCTTAAAAACCTCAATAGCACGGTCAAACAGACCCGCGCGCGCGAACCCGGCGATCATAGCGTTCCAGGAGACGACATCCCGGTGCGGCATTCCGTCGAACACCCTGTACGCGTCCTCCGGGCGGCCGCACCGCGCGTACATGCAGATCGCGGAGTGCGCCACGTAGGCGTTCGCGTCGAGGCGGAGCTTGGCGACGGCGGAATGGATCTGGAGGCCGAGGAGGAGGTCGTTTGACGCCGTGCACGACTTGAGCGCGAGCGGGCAGGGTGTAGTGGTCGGGGAAGCAGGGGGGGCCCCGCGGCCGCATGGAGGCGAAGAGGACGAGCGCATCGCGGTGAGAGAGGCGGCGGTGAGCGCGCGAATGAGTACGTTGAAGCAGACGGTGGTGGTCCTGCTGCTGCCGCCGGGGGAGGAGCAGGACTCGAGCACGGCGTGTGCCAAGCGGAGAGCGGAGCAGGCGGCGTAGGCTTGGATGAGCTTGACGCTAGCGTGTGCGGCGGATGGGTGGGAAGGGTGGAGCAGCACGAGGAGGCGCGCGTGCGCAGCGCGCAGGGATGGGAGGTGGGCGGGTGCGCGGCAGGCGGCCACGAGGCGGAGGAGGGACTCGCCGAACGTGGGCAGGTGGCTCCGCGATGCGTGCATCGGATCTGGTGGAGGCGCCGCGCGCGCGGGCAGCAATTTTGATCTGTGTGCGGCGCTGTGACAGACTGACAGGGGCCCGGCCGCAGGAAGCTGTGGTCCGCCGTCCGCGCCTCCGCGGGACCGCGGCCGCTCGAGTGTGTGTGACGCTGCCGGTGCCCCCTCAGTCACTGATAACCCGAGAAGAAAGAAATGCACGACACGAAGGCACGAATCAACATGATGAAATGGAACAGAACTTACTTTCAAGAGCACACGGAATGCACAGGTGGAATTAAAACTGTCGTGCCACAAACCAAACGTATGAATTTTACACGTATGTAGAACATCAGTGTACAATAAAATGAACGCAGTCCAGAAAAGAAGGAAAGAAGAGATTCGCTGCTTGGTTTCTGGGCTGATAAGCCCAACTGGTGCTGGTTTGGTGTGAGAGAAAAACACTGTATCAATCATGACCGATAAGCCCTGGCTTAAAACAACAAGCGAACATGCTGAAAATCTCATGACAACAGTCACAAACTCACAAGATCTAGCTTCCTAGTTCCTATTGCTAACATACGGCAACAGCAACAGATTAAATTACAGGCATAATGGAACTGTCGACCAGGCCAGCTCACTTCTTCTTTTGCCTCGCAATTGATTCTTTAGCTACAGTGTGCGCTGCTTGGCTGACAAAAGATGACTTCTTCAAATTACCCTTAGGGTCGAGTGCTTTCCTAATCTTGAATACAGCCCACGCAGCTCCGAGAGCATTTCCTGTAGCGTGGAGGTAATTGTGTGTGGCTTCCCCTGCTTGCTCACCGTATCTGCATCAATCGAACCATTAGCCTCTTCTAGTATCCACTGGAAGTTAGTTTTTCATTGACTAATAGCCAGGTGAGAACCAGACAAGAGCCATTTCTACGCAAAAATGGTTGCAAAATCATGTTATGAAACACAAAGGTTTTCTAAAGAAACAGAAGGAACATTCCCTGCATGTCATAAGAGCAGTACTTCCTAGTTCATGGGTTCATTGCCATTTTTCTAAAAGAACAAATTTTCTTGGATCTCTTGTAGTTCTAATCTCAGCTGATTATTGATATTCTTATTATTTGAATTTCATCTAAAAAAATGTTTTTTAAGTCCTGTTTTATTCTTACATGATACCCCATATGGACTTTCTTTCCTCAAAAAAACCATATGGACTTTGCTGCTAAAATGCCAATGTTTGTAGAAAATGGAATGGAGAGTTTCCCAACCAAAAAGAGAGAGTTATATTTACATAGTTTGGAAAAATGGAGGACTCCTAACCAAAAAAATGTCACTGCAGATCCCAAAAATAATACAAAGCAGATGATTCGGCAAAGTATCCACTGCATTGTATGTTTATTTACCTGTGTGTTACAACAGAAGTTGTCACGACTGATGATGTCTGCATCACATTCTTGCCAGACACTTCTACAGCATCCCATATTTTCCCTGTATCATTGAATACAGGATAAAAATCAACCGATCATACATAACATGCAACGCAGACATGCTGCAGGAGTTAAACAAAGTGAAGTGGGTAGAATCTGAAGCCATATTATGAAATCAATTATATCTGCTGGTTTTACAAATCTATCATATAGATTCAATCACCCCAGAAGCATGTAAACTAGCCTGAATGAAGCTATATTTCTCAAGCAAATCTTAAAGAAATGTAAAGCAGACATACCAAATCCATCAAGTGAAGCAAGAATAACTTCGCCAGGCATTAACTTGAAAAACTTTTGTGCTGGTTTGGAGTTCAACACGGTGCTTGTGACAAAGCCAGTGACCTTCAGAACACCAGACAGGATTGAGTTTGCCACCCTGTTGGACATCTTTGTAACCCTCCTAGCCCTAAGAAAGAAGACAGAAAACCATAAGCAGCAGGAAGAGGGACACAAATTGATTATCATACAATAATAGATAGAAATGGACGCCAACCAACTGAAAGGAACATGAATAACAATTGGTGCTGTAAAACTTCTACTACATACACATGGTTGATAACAAGTGGCATACTTGACTAAACTGATTGGCAATCTAGGACACTAGTTCCCGGACATACAGGAGAACTGCGTAATCGAGAACAGTAGATAGATTCTCCAAAAAATGAATATAGAGTTTGACCAAATTTATATAATAAAATAATAACATTTATGATACCAATAAGTATCATTAGATTTTTCGCTAATTATATTTTCATAGTATACCTATTTGTCATAAATCTTTGTAATTCTCTCTATAATTTTGGTCAAACTTAGGATGCAAATATATATGTAGATAAATACACACTAGATGGCGACCGGAAAGCAGGCAATGGCTAAGTTCAGGGTCAATTTCGCACCAATCAACTAATAAAGATGGATGGCAACACTCTGAAGGAATAATTGACATGATCATACATGAATGGACATTTGCATTGCATTCAGGGAAAAAAAACACCATGGCTGCTCAAGCAAAAGATCCCCTGCTCTGATAAATAAATAAACATCTACCAAAACGTGAAGTGGCAAGGGAGTTCCAATTAAGAATGTAAGAGCTATCTGTAAGTTGTCTGATTCTACGAGCTACCACAACATACAAGATTAATAGCAGGGCAATTTAACTCCTATCTATGATAAGTAGTGTCTAAAATACTGCAATCCAACAGGAACAATCGCATTCTAAATTAACTGGATAATAATCGTAAGTAATTCGCAATAAATGCTAGTAGTAAGATTGTTCACCATCCTACCTCTTCATCCTTCTGAGAGTTCTGGGCTTCACCTGCGTCGGCTTCGCGCTAGGCCCCACGCTCTTCTTCGCCACCTCTTCACCACGCCGCAGGCCCTCCGCCGTGATGTCGCTGCACCAGATGATGCCCCTCACAAGCTGCCCCGAGCCTCGCGCCATCAGCCGTGCCACCGACGAGCTGTAATCGTCGACGTTCGGCGCGATTGTCGTCCAGAACGCCGCAGACTTCTCCTCAACGACCTCCTTCTTATCCCCGACAGCTTCCTCCGGAGTGATCTCGGCCACTGCCCTCGCGTCCATGACCTCCGACTTCTCCTTCGCCGCCGCCTCCACCTGCTTCACCGAGTAGGTGGTGTACTCCTCGAGGACCCTATCCAGCTCCTCCAATACTTTCTCCTGCCCCTTCCCAACGACCGTGAGGCCGTAGCTCAGCGCCGCCTCCGCGTCCACCTCGGCATCCTCGACGTCATCCTTGTCGTCTGGGTGGTCCGTGTGCGGGACATGGAGCGAGAAGAAGTAGTGCGCGGGGTCGAGCTTGACCGCGGCGACATCGCGGGTGAGCGGCCACTGGACGGGCTCCTGCTCGGCGCCACCGTCAGACCGTCCGCTGCTGAACAGGCGGAAGAGGCCGCGGCGGTGGTGGGGCTTCTCGGGGATCAGGCGCGCCAGGATGGCGACGGAGTGGTCCCCCTGGCGGAGGCGCACGATGGAGAGCGTGCCAGCGCCGAGGTCGAGGCTGCGGTCGGGGTCGACGAGGTGGAGCTGCGCCCCGGGGACGGCGACGACGGTCTCCTCTGTGGTGGGCGGCGGCGGCGCGGCGTCCTCTTCGGACGTCTCGGGGAAGAGGTTCTCGGCGAGCTCGTTGGGGTCGACGGTAGGGTAGAGGGAGTTGCCCGTGGTGGCGGTGCCGGCGCCGGCGCCGGTGGAGGTGGTGGGCGCGGAGAAGAAGGGGGTGTTGAGATCAGGGTGGGACTGGTCCACATCCGGGTAGAGGCTCTGCTTGGCATTCGAGGAAGCGGAAGCCATGGTTGCGTTGCGTAGCTGGTCGGTTGCGCCTAGCTTGCTCTTCTCCGGGGTCGAATCGAGCTAGGGGATGTGGGGAAGCGGAAATGGGAGGGGTGGGATTTTAATACGGAAAGAGCGAAGTGGTGAAGACGACGGTTGATTCGCTGTGTCGCTCAGGGAGGCGGAGATCTTCTGCACGTCGGCTGGGCGGCTGGTTGGTGCCGCGAACCTGCGACGGTTGCTCAAACCGAAGCACACGTGGCTGCCACCACCATGGTGGTGGCAGCGGATCCCCGCAAGCCGATAAGACGAGAAGACTTTGGAAGAAAGGAAGCGGGGGAACGACGCGTAGACGTCGCGGCGAAAGGCCTGGCGGGGGCGGGAGTCGGGACAACTCAACGGACACGGAGGCGCAGGCAGAAACGAGCAGGAGTCTGACTGAAGCTGGAGCCTGGAGACGTGGCAATGACGAATTGGCGCGGCAGAAACGTGCCTAACTTGTCCCCGTAACGGATACCAGCCCAGCAGCTGCCCAGGCCGCAGTAGCTCACTGCCCACCAGGGCCCTGTTTAGTTCATTCAAAATTCAAACTTTGGCACTATATAAAAAGAAGAGGTACATGTATGAAGTACTAAATGTTGACGAAATCATAAACTAATTGCACAGTTTGGTTGTACTTTACGAGACGGACGTTTTGAGCCTAATTAGTCAATGTTTGGACAATTGTTACCAAACAAAAACGAAAAGTTACTGTAGCTACAGTGCCTCCATGAAAACCGGCGCCGTCGAATTGGGGACCAACTCAGGCCATGTTTGGTTTACCCCATATTCAGCTTGTTCGGCTTTTTTTTAGCTAAAACAGTATTTCTCTCTCACAACAATTCAGACGAAACGTTACTTTTTTAGCTAGTTTCAGCCAAATTTCAGACCAGCGAACGGGGCGTAAACGTGACCCAGGTAGACCACCGGGGCACATGTTCGTTCGTTGCATCGCCGACAGTGATGGTTGTTCACTTGGGCACGGGCAGTTCGGTCGGGGCTTGACGGCGCCACGGATCGGAGCGGCCATAGGTGGTCGGCCAGGGCCGACGTATCGGCGTAGCCGAATTGGGCGCCGGCACTCCTAAAATTTGTGTCACATCGCGTGTTCAGACACATGTATGAAATATTAAATATAGATTAATTACGAAACTAATTACACAACTTATGATTAATTTGTGAGACGAATCTTTTAAGCCTAATTAGTCTATGATTCGACAGCGTGGTGCTACAGTAAACATGTACTAATGACAGATTAATTATGCTTAAAAATCATCTCGCAAATTAACCTCTATCTATGTAATTAGTTTTTGTAATTAATCTATATTTAATGCTCTCTATTGGTATCTAAACATTCGACGTGACATAAATTTTAGGAGCGACTAAATAACCAAACACCCCTTTATTCTAGCTGGAGATTACTGTCCATGTCACGTGGGAACACAGAGGTTGAGGCCATTTCTGTCACGTTCGCTCGGCTGATAAGCCATGACTAAAAATACTATTGACTGATTTATTATGAGAAAAAAATATTATTCGTTAATTAAAAAAATACGGCTTATAAGCCAAGTGAACAGGACGTTCAACTCCACCAGGCATAATTATTTGCCGATCTCGTTAAGCAACTACTACTCCTGAACTACGGGCAAGGTGAATCTACTGTTCTGTGCTCTGTAGCACCATTTCCCGCTTGCGGTTTGCCAGAACATTCGGTCAACAATTCAAACCAAGAAAGCAACGTTTTTCATATCCCGTTTGTAGAGCTTAACAAAATGGTTATAATGGTGTATCTTGATTACTGAGGATGAATCCGATCATCGTGTATTTCGAAATACTTGGGCCATGTTCGGTTATCAGGGAACGAGTACCTGGAAAGAATCAAGCTGGAACTCAAGCTTAATTTGTATAAGCACTTAAATCTGGAATAATTCTTGTGCCTGGAATGGCTTAACCGAACGAGTCCTTAGCATTCTAGATGGTGCTGTACCATAATAGTCTTATTAAACTTGACTGCAGTATTCCTATAAAAACAAAAAAGTAATGAAAATCGCTATCATTATTATCTTAATATCGTTTTTTAACTGTGGGGATTATTAACTTGTAGACTAAAAACATCTACAACCGTCTTTTTTAAACACACTTTTTAAATCTTAGGGCATGTTTGGAACGAAGGAATCCAAAACACATGAATAGAAAAAACGCAGAAATAAGGTATGATGAAGCGCGTGTTTAGTTGCTATCCTAAAATCCAAAAAATTGCTACAGTATTCATCACATCGAATCTTGCGATACGTGCATGGAGCATTAAACGTAGACAAAAAAAAACTAATTGCACAGTTTAGTTGGAAATTACGAGACGAACGTTTTGAGCCTAATTAGTCCATGATTGAACATTGTTTGCCAAATAAAAACGAACGTGCTACGGTAGCCCAAATTTCTAAATTCAGAGAACTAAACACGCTTGAAAAGTAAAAAACTACGGGATTTCAAAACACAGGAACAGAAATTTTAGGCTGTTTGGAACACAGGAATTTATAACATATGAATTGTAGTGCGCAGCTGCCTTGGACTTCCACACAGGAAGAGAAAACCAGAGGTCTGGATAGATGTTTGTTTTTCTGTGAAAGTGGAGGAATTTGGAGGAATCTGGATGAATCTGAAGGAATTTGTGAGAGGAAAATACTGTTCCGGATGAAAAAAAGAAGCGGATCAAGCCGGGTTTAAGAGCACGTGAATGGGGCCAAAGTTTGAAGATGGTACAATATTCCGGAGGAAAGGAATTTGAGTTTTCTTTTGTTCCAAACGTTCCTCTCATCTTCCTTTCCTCTGTTTTTGTTTCCTCCACTTTTTCTATAAAAATCCTTTGATCCAAACACAGCCTTAATTTGAAGTTATCCTATTTAAATCACTCCTTTTGTCTCTATCCTCCGACAACTTTTTTATATCATGCTTGGCACTTTAGAAAGCCTCCTCCTCTCTATGTCTTTGGCGAAGATAAACTAGGAATATATGATAAAAATATTTAGAGATCTAGTTGAGAAGCTGATCAAAGAGATTTCTTCACCAAAATTTTTATCCCTAACAATATAAGAGGATATAAAGCGGCTTTTAGAGTTGCTAATATACTAAATTAAATTGATTACAACTTTCAACCATGGGGACACAATCCACACACAATAGCTCGAGGACTTATTTAGATGCACGCGTATGCACGTCAATCCATATGCGTGGAAGTGAATTAGGCTATTAGGGTGAAACTTAGTTTAATTTCTATCTTATTCCATTCCAATGTATATGGATTAATGTAGATAGTAGATACAATGCATTTAGACAAGATGTAAAGATGTTGGAGAGGAATGTAAGGTTTTCGGTTTGTGGACGGTGGACACACAAGAAAGGGATCAGTCTGTTCGTTTCGGCTTATACGATCGTGGATTATAAGTTAAAACAATATTTTTCTCTCACACCAAACCAGTCAGCAATATTTCTAGCTTATAATCCACGATCATTTCAGCTGAAACGAACAGGCTGGATATATGCATACTGTTGTGCAGTAGAATATTTTCCATCCGTACACGTACAAGTACAATGTATACTCCACCTCGTCGATGTGGTTTTACACACTCACTCTAGGGCGGTGAGTGCCAAATGAATTGTGGTTTTACATACTGTAGAATATGTTTACTTTGTGTTTTTTCTGCTAGCTGTAAAACGTATTTGATGTACACTAGTGGCAGGGCACGCGCCATCGCGCGCAAATGCGGACACAAATTCAAAGACACAGAAATATATACTCGACATTGCATGGTATGCATAATATGGACTAATGTGGTAGCGGGTTGAAGCATAATTATATAGATATTATACATGGAGCTAATTGTATAGTAGTTGGGAGGAGTTTAGCAGCACATGTTTTTGGGTCTACATATATACAAAAAAAGACCTGGTTTGCTAAACCACGAAGTATGGTAGGTATACCAGGTATACCAAAGCATTACAGTTGATCTACAGCACAACAATGATCTTCAGTTGATGAAATGCAATACGGAGAGGAAGACAACGGCCCGTTAGAAACCAGACCTGTTAAAAACAGCCAGTGTAAAAATAATCACATTCACGAAAATAAAATATCGGCAACTGTATTCCTGTTTTTGGTACAAGATCTCTTAAATCCCAACATATGCAGCATGTCAAGGCAGAAAAAGGACAGCAGCTCCTAGTCATTCATGTCCTCGTAAAGGAAAAAAAAGTATGATCTCAGTATAATAATTAAGAAAAAAGATAGTACCAATAAAACTATACGTTTAAATGTTTTTTTCTTTCACTGGAAACTTATATTTCTATCATGAAGATTTTGTTTTTTTAGAGAAGTGCCGGGTATCAGTACTATGGATACCTGACAGAAGGAAGTCGATGGCCGCGAACGCTAACTCACCCAGATGGTCAAGAGCGTATTTTGGTCTCGTCCAACCCCGACGTTACGGGCTCCATCTCTCCCGACCCCGAAGGTACGAGCTCCGTCTCTCCTGACCCCGAAGGTATGGGCTACGTCATGCCCGACCCCGAGGGTGCGAGCTCCGTCTCGCCAGACCCCGAGGGCGCGGGCTCCGTCTCGCCAGACCCCTCGGGTGCGGTCTTCGCCTCGCCTGGCCCCGAGGGCGTGGGCTCCGTGTCGCCCGACCCGGAGGGCGCGGGCTCCGTCACGCCCGACCCCTCAGGACGGACCTCGCCTCGCCAGACCCCTTGAACGGAGATTTCGCCTCGCCCGACGGGGGTTCGTACCGCCTCCAACCACTACGGGTCTAGGAGTACGAACCCAGGGTCAAACTTCTAACATCAGAAAAGGAGTAGACGCGTCTTGACATGACCCGCGGCCACGATGGGCCATACCTGAGGACTCACATCGCCAACAGTGTCGGGCGTGCCGGCGCTATGCTATCTAATCCCCGCACGACTTCCGTCAGAGATACCTATTGACCATGCTGCCCGTCGGGACGGAATGGGGCGCCACGACCGACTGACGACGCCCGCGTGTGGCGCCAGTGGCAAACAGGGTCGCGACGTGGAGCCATCCCCGTCATCATCTATAGGACCGGTGGGACCCGCGTGAAGGAGATGAAGGGCACCGTGACTCCGAAGGCCTTCTTCTCCCTCTCTTTTCTACTCTTTCTCTTTCTCTCGTATAACCTGCGCCTTCCCCTTCATCTATAAAAGGGGAAGCAGGACGTCCCACAAAGGGCACAGAAAAATGGCTCAAGGATGAATGGCTCAATGAGTTCGGCTAGACTCAACTCCATTCGATCCTTCCATAAGAGACTTGGGACCTTCTCCCTCTCTTGCCCTCTTGTAACCCCTACTATAACAAAGTGCCGGTAACACGAGCAGCATCAAACTAGATGTAGGGACATTCCGTCCGAACCAGTATAAACGCGTGTGTCCTCCGAGCACACCATCCAAGCCAGACGCGCAAACACAAATTTACTAGTTGGCGGTTCAAAACACCGACAGTTGGCGCGCCAGATAGGGGGCTTTTTGCGCGTCTTGTCGTCCACAACAGGCCACGGATGGCTAGCAACGGTGTCAGCTGGGTCTTGGGCGCGCGCGTGAGCTTCGAGAGCCTGGATTTCTTCGTCGCCGCGGAGGGAGAGCTGGCGTGGGCTCCCGCCCCCGTCCAACTTATTTGCCCCACATGGCCGGCTCAAGCTCACTCTCTTGGCCATTTTCATTGACATAGCAACCTTGTGAGCTTAGTCAAAGTCCTCCCACTCATCTCTATCATTAATCCATCATTGATTCATCATCTTTGTGAGATTGGGAGTGAATCCAAGTGTATTGCTTGAGTGTTTGCATCTAGAGGCACTTGGTGTTCGTGTTTCGCTGTGGGATTCGTTTGTTACTCTTGGTGGTTGCCGCCACCTAGATGGCTTGGAGCAGCAAGGATCATCGAGTGAAGGTTGGTGATTGTCTTCAGCTTTGATCGTGGTGATTGTGAGGGGTTCTTGACCTTTCCCCGATAGAGAGCCAAAAGATACTCTAGTGGATTGCTCGTGGCTTGTGTGATCCTCATCTTATGTTGGTTGTGCGGCATCCTATTGAGGGTTTGGCGTGTGATGCCAATTAGCGCGTGAACCTTCAAGTGAGTGAATCGCCACAACGAGAACTAGCTTGTCGGCAAGCAAGTGAACCTCGGTAAAAAATCATTGTGTCATTATTTGATTCTGAGGTGATTGGTCTTCATTGGTAATCATTTTTGTGATTGATTGGTTCATTCCTCGACTCGGTGGTATAACCATCTTGCTCTCTCTCTCTCTCTTTACATTACCACAAACTAGTTGTCAAGCTCTTTAGTGTAGCTAGTCGTGAGAGCTTGCTAGTTTGGTTAGTGTGTCTCTTTAGTTAGCCTTTGAGAGCATACTAACTTAGTGTAGTGACATAGCCATTGTGTGGATAGAGATTATACAAACTAGAATTGTGGTAGGTGGCTTCTATTTTTAGTAGGCTAACACAACACTCGCTTCGCCTCATATTTGTCTAACCGAGTTGCTAAGTGTTGTTGTAGAAATTTTTAATAGGCTATTCACCCCCCTATAGCCATTATGACCTTTCAGTCACCGACTCAATCCTCCCCACGCCAACCTCTTCTCTCCGTCCTTCCAGTGCCGGTGTTGCCTACGCCGTCTAAACTACTCGTCGGCTCGATGGAGGAGCCTGCGGCCCCGCACAGCGACACCCTCCCCGTCGTGCTCGCACCGCCGCCCCCCTCATGCCGGTGGTCGACCAACGCTTTCTCAGCTGCAAAATCCGTCACCGCGGGCCATGATGCGCGGATGGGGTCTTTGGGTAGAAGGCCTAGTGGGCAGGAGGCCGCCGGCATGGAACCAGGTGGAGCAAGTTACCGTAGGAAAGAAGGCCAATCCACCCCGACCTCATCCCCTCCCGCATCTGCTTAACTCGACAGAGGCGAGGCCCCATGGTGCTATAGCCGCCATGGCGCCAGATCCCCACGGTGCCACACCCGGCACCCTCACTTCGAGGTGTGGCTTCTCTTTCCTCCCAAGTCAGAATGCACTGCCATTACGTAGTTTAATTTGTTCACTGCTAGTTTTTGTGTTGGTTAATGATGCCAGTCTGAACTTCGAAAGTTTTATTTAATTCATTTGTGATAGTCAGTACTCCTACCTGTTATTTCTAGTTATTATGATAGTTAGTACCCTGCAATCCCGATCCTGTTTGTTCCCAATTCGTTGTTTTATCTATTTCTCGTGCTACCGGTGCTTGTTTTATCTATTTCTCGTGTTGCCAGAGTTTGTTGGTAATTCATTTATAATGGCCTCTTGGTACTGCTAGTCCTATATTTAGAGTGTCCAATGTAGATCTCAGTGGAACCGTGACCTTGAAAATGGTTAAACTAACAATTTTAGACCTCTCATGTTCATCTATGGTTAAGCTTCCATTTTCGTGCATCCATTTGTAACTATGAACTGAACCTGAAAGATACTATGAAATGAGCATTATATGTACCATATGCTAATTCTGGCAATGATTTTCCATTTTTCCATAGGCTTGCATCTATACATGAAACTGTTACCTTTGGTTTCACCCTACTAATTTCTGATACATGGATTTCCTTATGGCGTTCCTAGAGACTTGATCTGCTACAGGCAACCACTCCTCACTGGAAGTAACAGGTACATCCTCCATGTTGTTTCGGGTCCTATTGGAATTGGCGTAGTGCTGCATCTTGTTCCTCTGTTGGCGGGCTTTTTAAGATTTTTGTTCTAGCGGCAAAGCCTGGTTGTTAATTTATGACTTCTGTTTACTTTTATCATTTTCTCTGTTTGTGCTCCTTTGTCAGATGTTTTGCTTTGATTGTTTCTTCATTGCACCACTAACATGTGCTTTTGCAGCAGCTTTAATTGTTGTTTTGGTCACCATCCCGACACTTCAACGGGAGTACGGTACTTAGACTTTGGAATATATGTCATTAAGGTTTAAGGGTATTACGGAACGAATATGATTTTTTCTGAAACAAAACCCAGCAACATCATATTTTTAGGGCAAAAATTACAGTTCATATAAAGGTAAAACCAATTCATATTTAGGGTAAAATCGTGCATTAGAACTGCAATCACTACATACTATATTGACAGGATTAGGGCAATTTGTTGAGCATCACTTACCCGTGACTTGTCCTCCCTTTTGTACAGTCAAACCGAGAAGTAGGTTGCGAGGGAGATGGTGAGGGCAAGAGAAGCAGATTGTCGTCGATGTCAGGTGGCCACGGTGACAGCACCAGACTTGGCGTCGACAACTTGGAGTAGCAGATCGCTGCTGACGTCAAATGGGTCTTCAATAGGAGTATGGTACTTAGTTTTTTCTGAAATAAAACCCATATTCTTTCCAAAGTAAATCATGATTAACATAGTTTTATGTTCTTGGAGCCAAATGTATGGTTCTATTATTAGTTCATATAAAGGTTAAATCGTGCATTAGAACCGCAATCACTACAGACTATAATAGACAGGATTAGGGAAATTTTTTGAGCATCACTTACTCGTGACTTGTCGTGCCCTGTATACAGTCTGACCAAGGAGCAGATCGTGAGGGAGACAGCGAGTGCAGGAGAAGCAGATTGCCGTCGATGTCAGGTGGCCACGGTGGTGGCAAAAGACAGGCGTCATGTGACTAGGTAGCAGATCAAGAGGGAGGCGGAGGGAAGGAGAAGCAGATTACCGTTGATGTTAGATGGCCACGGCGATGGCACCAGATAGGCGTCGTGTGATCGAGAAGTAGATCGCGAGTGAGGCGGCGAGGTAAGGAGAAGCAGATTATTGTCGATGTCAGGTGGCCGCGGCGACGGACAGGCGTCGGCGGCTTGGAGTAGCAGATCACTGCAGACGTCAAGTGGCCACGAGACAATCTGTTGATGTCAAGTGGCCACGGGGCATCGGAGGATTGGGGTAGCAGATCGCAGCTGACTTCATGGTGCCACGGTGTCGGCACCAGACTTTGCGGCGGCGACGGCTTGGAGGAGATCGATGTTGATGTCTAAGTTGAGTGGTCACGGCGACGGTAGTTTTATTTCCACGCGTGCTGGGCGAATAGCGATCGCATGAGACCAGGCGCTGATTGTTTGCTTCCTTTTTCTACGAGACGTGTATTCTAGGCGCCGACTTATTTTTTGGAACGCATTGCGGGGTGTGTTTTCCTGGTTGTTTGTTTCCTTTTTTTTGGCTAGACGTGGTTTTCTCAGAAACGTTCTGGGTGCCGGTTTGTTTTGGAAAGAATGGACTGCGTGGTGTTTTGTGGGCGATTTGCAGTTCGTAGGCACGCGGTTGTTTCCTTGGCGAGTCATGGATCGCAGGCACACGGTGAAAGTAGCCGAGTGTAATATTCAGATGAAACACTAGCAACATACATATGAAACATCTAAAACATTTGAAACATACTCTTGCAACATGTATATATATGCAACACCCAAATCTACTTCTACAACGTCCAGATAAAACACTTGAAACATACATCTGAAACACCCGAAACACTTGAAAATATACGCTCGCAACATGCGTATATTGTCATTGCAACATATGCAACATCTCAGATTTACTTTTGCAACATTCAGATCAAACACTTAAAACATAAAACTCCGGAACGCTTGAAACACTAGAAACACGGCGGCGTCGGTGGCCACAGCCTACCAGGTGGGGAACTGTAGAGCCAGCGAGCTCGGGTCAGGGGGACGTCAGCCCAACATACACCTCCGCTGCAGGATGTTGACCCGTTGCTCCTCCTATGATTCTCCTGCGCCTGCTCGCTATCCAGGAGACCAATTTGGAGGAAGAACAAGCAAGCACTGATTATACTTAATTAACTGGCTAATTAGAGCATGTACTATACTATGGGAATAAACAAGACATTTGATAGGCAATAACAAAAAGAACAAAAGTGTTGGAGAAAATAATAGAATGACTCATTCTTAACTATATAAGATGTTATTAGAGATTAATATGGAGGGTAGACAAGAAATCAAAGTATAGATAACTGATGAGATGGATTTATTCTAGTTTTCTATTTATGAGATGGTTCCATCTCTATAGTTGGTTGGGAACTAAGACGTCCCGCCATGCTCCGTGAAAGGATCTAACAATACCTAGAGGGGGTGAATAGGCATATCTAAAAATTTACTGCAAATGCTAAGTTCAAATCTGTCAGTCACTGTCAGAAGTCCCAACGTTTGGGTCGAGAACTTCCGACGTTGTCAGAAGTTCCAGCGCAAACGTCAGCAGTTTCGACGCCTACGTGAACTACAAAAGCAGTGCCAAATTTAACTTTGCGGATGAATAATCTTATAACCTCACTTCCTAGTGGTTTGGTGAAGTTGTTGAGTCACTTCCTTGATGTTGTAGTGCCTCCAAACCGTAGATCGAATCCAAGCCCTAAAATGGAGATTTGGAAGACAAAGAGACAAACACATACAAGTAATCTTAACCAATCACAATAACAACAACAAGCATGCGGGACACAAGGATTTATCCCAAGGTTCGGCAACCCCACAAAGGAGCTCCTACGTCCTCGTTGTTGAGGTGACCACCTAGGTCGGAGTCTATTCCACCTCCTTGCCTCTCTCAAAGCGACCACAAAGGTCACTTGAGCTTTCGACTAAGAAATCGAAGGGTGATACAAATTTCCCAAGGCTCTTCCACAAGATGGAAGCTCTTGGGCAATGCCTAGCAGGCTAGGGGCAAAGCCCCAAGAGTAATAGATGCAAAATCAACCGGCTTGACGGAGAAATCAAGGGCTCAAGCTTTCTAAAGTGATGCTCTCACTTAATCCACTCTCCTTTCACTCAAACCCTAAGGGAATCGAAGATTAGAGCAAAGGGGGAAGGAGAGGGGAGCTTTAGTTGCTTGGGAGCTGTTGAGCACGAAGTGGGTCCGCTGAGAATGAGTCCGTAACGGTTAGAATGAGTCCAGCCAAGATCGTAATAAGTTTAGCGGTCACCATCACATATTACATAAAAGTTTGCATCTCAGATACATCAGAGTTTAAACATAGTTATTACAAAACCAGTTCGAATAAAAGTAGCGAAAGCCATTTGTTCAAACCACACACACACTCACGCGGAGTTCAAATATAGTGCCAGCGAATGATCATCTCCAACAAAAGCATTAGACGAGACGTAAGGAATGACCATGCCCATGGTCCTTAGCATCACCCATCGCAGGATACACTTGATTGATACGATGAGTCGTAATACATCCGCCCATGCAACAAGTGGGAATAAAATCGAGTACGAGAAGGTACTACTCACTAGACTTACCCGACATAACCGAAAAATAAATGACACCAAGGATTATGAAGGGCTTTATAGTAGGGTAGTCGACTCATTTGCAAAAGAAGCATTTTAGCATTTCAAGAACCCTTCTAAAAGCATTATTGTCAAGTTAATTATTATTAACTTTGTCGACTAGATTTGCACCTATACTAGAGCAAACATGTGATTAAGCAGATAATGATAACCAATGATCATTAAACAACTTCCAAACTGTCATATTCATTATAACTATCCAAGTGTTCCATAAACATTTACTACGATGAAGTAACTCAAGTCAAGTGCTCACTATCCAGGAGCGATGGCGATTCGAATCGATTCCTAACCAGCTGGTGATTTATTCCTTACACAAACCTCACTCACCCGCTAAAGTGAGATATTGATCACCGAGTTAACTTTCCCAGTATCTCGAGTTTGCCAGAACCACATGTACCGGGGCCGACCGATCGCGCTTTTTGGTCTTATCATCTCGCCCGTGTCCTACCACACCTGCTTCCCGCACAAGGCGTGCATGGGCAATCTACTCGAAAAATCTCCCGAAAAATCTCCGGCCAGCGGTCGGAAGGTACTTTATCCGGCCAGCTAAATGTAAGGCATCGTTCAACATGACTCGAGGCCCAACAACGGTCGGTCCTTAATCGACACGAGACGGAAACACTACGGTCAAAACTCTACAAGTCTTCGTCCGGTCTCAACTTCATTTAACACTTAGTTATACTATGACTTCATAGTCATCCAAGCAGATCCGGTAACCACCTATAGCTCGCGGTGGTGAAATCACCGACTTCTACCGGTCTAAGCCGGCTAAGCATTGACTCATTGCGGATACTGTGGTAACAAGGATATAGTATAACAAAGGTAAACTAGGTATAATGCAAAGAACGGTTGCAAACAACTCCTGAACGTAATGCATCAATTAAAGTAAAGCATTTAATTAAATCATTGCAAACCGGGAGAAAAATGCTCCGGGGCTTGCCTCTCTCGAAGGAGCTCGGACGGTGATCAGGGCACTCTAGAAGTTCCTCAACGTCCTCCTCGTCGGCTTCTAGCACTTCCTGCGGCTGTACCTCGAACTGCTCCTCGGGCTCCTCGGGTATGACGATTGGGTTCTCGGTTTGCGATCCTGTATGATGCAATGCGTGTAAGTGCTTATGCAATCGGTGCATCGGATGAGATGAATACAATGGATATGTTTGAATGCAAGGTAGTCAACATCATCCAAGAAAATATACTACAAGCACATGTCATCTACTGCATTCTCTTCTACTACTAATATGTTAAGCCAACACATTTTATTAAATGCTTCAAAGATACATCAAAGTTAACATTATTAACTAACTTGCATTAAAGAGGATTATTTTATTTCATTTTAAACTAGGACTACAACAGCAACCTATATTTCTGGTACTTATAAAAATCTAAGAAAATTATAGTAGCATAGTACTACTCTAAGTAGACTACCATAAAATTTTCATGGCGTTTGGATAAGTAAAATAGTCTACACAAAAATGACAAGCTATGGCATGATCATGAACATGAAAATACTTTGTACTGTGAAAAGTGTCAAATAACAGAATTAGTATTTTTCCTATGTTCTACATAGCATACAATGACTGTACAAAATTTATCACATGCATGTTTTATACAAAGTTTGCTCTCTAGCTAAAATAACAAAAATCAGCCATTAAAGCTACTTGAACTACACCTCAAAATTTTCCCACAGCTTATGCATGAAACATATTTTTCCTAGGAAGTACATTACATAAGAAGATTAACAAACTTGGAATCATATTTTTCTGAATCCTATAGAGTTTTCTACACATTTTTCAAGTTATCAGCAATATACATGATTAAATAAAGTTCTACAGAAAAGTATCTCAAAAATGACATGCAATAATTTTCCCAAGTAGATCTAGTGATAAGGAACCTAGCAAAATTTGTTTCAACAAATTTAGAGCAAATTTGAGCATACAACCATTTTCCAAAGCATTTCACAGAAATCTGAAAAATCATTTCTTAAACTCTTTTAAAGAAATCAGCTGACAAAACTGCTGGGTGCACCCGGTGCTGTGCACCCAGATCCGATCCAGGGCGCTGACGAGCGGGCCCCCACGGTCAACGGCCCACACTGTCGGCCGACCGAGGCAGGCGGCGCCGATCAAACTCATTTCGCCGACGGCGAGGTCCTCGGCGAAACGGAGAGCACCAACGTGCTTCCCAAGACAAACCACGTCGGATAGAGGTGAATAGGGAGGGGCGGTGCAGGGGGAAAAGGCTTGGCGATGGTAATGGCAGAGCGATGGTGCGGGTCGTCGCCGGTGGAGCATCTCCGGCCACGGCATGGAGAAAGGAGGCGCTCGGGAGACTCAACGTCGCCGTGCGGTGCTTGTGCGCGCGAAGTAAATGTAGGAAGAGGAGCAGAAAGGGGGAGTCCACGGGAGCGGAGCTCACCAGCGAGCTCGGCCGTGCTCGTGCGAAGCAATTCCCAGGGACAGGATGCTTACCACGGCAAAGTAGCGAGAGCACGGGTGCAGTGGGTGGTGGCGGAGTCAGAGGCGAGACGGAGTGGTCACCGGTGAGCTGAGGTGGGCAGGCGAAGCGAGCTCTCAAGCCACAAGCGCTGGTCTTGTGATGGCGATGGCGGGTGCGCGGTGAGAGGAGAAGTGAGGAGCGCTGGAATACGGTGGGCGCGTGGGGATTCAAGTCATGGCAGCAGATTGAGAGAGCGCCGCTGACACGCTGGGATCGCGCAGTGCTAGGTCGCCGTCGACGGGTGGCGCCACGCTGCAGCAAGCCTCGACGCGTGTCGGGGCGTGGCGATGATGAGTGAGCGTGTGCATGGGAGAAGGAGCCCGGCCTGCTGGGCTGGGCCGAGGCGAGGAGAGGGCAGCATGGGCTTCATTTGGGCAGCTCTACCGTGGGCGGGAAGTGAAGAGGCTGGTCCATGAAGGAGGAAAAAGCCTTTTTCATTTGTATTTTCAAGGAATTTTTAAATGCCATCTTTCAAATATTATTTTGAGCAAGAAAATGACATCTTTTGAAAATGTACCAAAAATCAAAGTTGCTTAGAATTTAATTTTCTACAACTTTGCTTTTATGACCACAGCCAAATTCTTTCTAGATTTTGAATTGCAAGGTCAAAGTCCACGTTTAACTCAAAACCCTAATTTTTGGGGATTTATTTTTGAAGCCAAATTTTGAATTAATTTGAATACAAACTTTGCTCCAAAAATTGAACTAAACATTGCTAGATGATTTACAATAGTAGCCAAACATGTTTCACTAACCTAGCAAGCAAAATCAGGACAGAACAACTCTTAAACAGGTGTATGCAACATTCAGGTTTCACACATGTTTTAAATGTTTCGAAGGAGTGTTTCAATTGTTATTTACATGATTAGGCATGTATGATTAGGATGCTTGATGATGCATGATATGTATGATTAGCAGTGCCTAAATGTAGGCATAACACCGGGTGTTACTGACCCTCCCCTTATAAAAATCTTTCCTAGAGATTTGGGTTACTGAACCATTTGTTATAAAAATCTTCATAAGCTTTTTTGTAGATACTCTCCCGTTTCCCAAGTTGCATCTCCCTCATCATGATGATCCCACTGTATCTTGTATGTGTTTCACCACACTATTCCGAGTAGCACGTTCCTTAGTGTCTAACACCTGGACTGATTGCTCATGATACACCAAATCTGATTTGAGTTGGATACCTCGAGGTTCTATTCTTTCCTTTGGAACACGCAAACATTTCTTGAGATGTGATACATGGAAAACTGAGAAAATGGTACTCATTGTCTCAGGTAACTCTAACTTGTAGGCTACCGGACCTCTTTGTTCCAAGATCTTGTATGGTCCTACAAATCTCATGGCAAGCTTTCTTGGACTCCAAACCTTTTCTTCTTCATCGGCGTGTGACTTTCGAGATAAACATAGTCACCAACTTCAAACATAAGGGGTCTCCTTCTTACATTCGCATAACTTTTTCCGACGTGATTGGGCGCTTTCATATTCTCACTGAATAAGCTGAACTCTCTTCTCGGCTTCTTCTACAAAGTCAATGCCATAATACCTTCTATCTCCGAGTTCGACCCAATTCAATGGTGTTCTACATTTTCGCCATATAAAGCTTGAATGGGGCCATCTTGATGCTTTCTTGATAACTATTATTATAAGAAAACTCAGCTACTTGGTAACCATGACTCCCATGATCCCTTAGAAGACAATACACGTGCTCTTAACATATCCTCCAAAACAGCATTCACTCGTTCGATCGACCATCTATCCGAGGATGATAAGCGATCATGAATCAAACTAGTTCCTAAGCCTTTGTGTAAATGTTCCCAAAAGTGAGCCGTGAACTGTGAGCCTCTATCAGATACTATGGTCTTTCGTATACCATGCAACCTCACAATTTCTGCGATATACTTCTCGGCATATTGAGGTGGTCGATACTCTGTTTTGACAGGTAAGAAATGAGCGGTCTTGGTAAGACGGTCCACAATTACCCAAATCGAATCATGTCCTTTTTGAGTAGTGGGCAAACCCGTGATAAAATCCATACTTATATCGTCCCACTTCCAACTAGGGACGGACAAGGGTTGCAACATACCAGCAGGTTTCTTGTGAATGGCTTTCACTCGACAACATGTGTCACATCTAACAACATATGCTATAATTTCTTTCTTCATTTTGGTCCACCAATAACGAGATCTTAATTCTTGATACATCTTACTACTTCCAGGATGGATAGATAGCTTAGAAAGGTGAGCTTCATCCATGAGTTTATTCCTAAGCTCTCGATCCTTGGGAACCACAAGACGGTCGTCAAACCACAACACGTCCTGTTCATCCACTTTAAAGTGTTGAGACGGCTTTTCTTTTATTTTCTCTTTGATGTGGAATATCCCCTTATCGGTTTTCTGGCCTTCTATTATCTTACTCTCCAAAGAGCAACTAATCTGAATACTATGTAACACAGCAGGATGCATTAGATCGAACCCATCTTCAAGTAATGGCTACACATTTAAGTAGTGTGACTTTCTGCTTAAAGCATCTGCCACTACATTGGCTTTTCTAGGATGATATTGCACATTCAAGTTGTAATCCTTGATCAATTCCAACCATCTGCATTGTCTCATGTTTAGCTCTGGTTGGGTAAAGATGTACTTAAGACTCTTGTGATCCGTGAAAATGTTGCACACATTGCCAAGTAGATAATGTCTCTAAATTTTTAGGGCGTGCACAACTGCAGCAAGTTCAAGATCATGTGTTGGATAGTTGACCTCGTGCTTTCTCAATTGACGTGATGCATAAGCAATGACTCTTCTTTCTTGCATAAGAACACAGCCCAATCCAGTCTTCGATGCGTCGCAAAACACATCAAATGGTTTCTCGATATCTGGTTGTGCTAGAACAGGAGCAGTGGTCAACAGTTTCCGCAAAGTATGGAAAGCTGCTTCACACTCCTCTGTCCACACAAACTTGTGATCCTTCTGTAGGAGACTCGTCATCGGTTTGGCAATCTTCGAGAAATCTAGTATAAAGCGATGGTAATAACCGGCTAATCCTAAGAAACTCCTAATCTCAGGAACTATGGTCGGTGCTTTCCAATTCATAACTTCTTGCACCTTACTTGGATCGACTGAAACCCCATTTTCTGACAGAATGTGACCAAGGAAAGGAACTTCCTTCAACCAGAATTCACATTTGCTAAACTTAGCATACAGTTGATGATCCCTAAGTCTAGTCAAGACAATTCTCAGATGCTCTTCATAATATTTCTCATTCTCGGAGTACACCAGAATGTCATCGATGAACACTACCACAAACTTATCCAATTCTGGCATGAAAACTGTATTCATCAAAAATATAAAGTATGCAGGAGCATTTGTCAAGCCAAAAGACATGACAAGATACTCATACAACCCGTATCTGGTGGAAAATGCAGTTTTCGGTATATCCTGTGGCCTTATCTTGATCTGATGATAACCGGATCTCAAATCTATTTTTGAGAACACCTTGGCCTTGGATAATTGGTCAAATAGAACATCAATATGAGGCAAGGGATACTTATTCTTTATGGTCACAGCGTTGAGTGGCCTGTAATCTACGCACATTCTCAACGTGCCCTCTTTCTTTTTCTTCACAAACAAGGCGGGACATCCCCATTCAGACTTGCTTGGCCGAATAAACCCCTTTTTTGACAAATCTTCTAATTGCTTCTTCAGCTCAGCTAACTCATCTGGCGGCATCCGATATGGTCTCCTTGAAATCGGAGCTATTCCGGGGACTAACTCAATTCCAAACTCAATCTCCCTATCCGGCGGAAGACCAGGTAGCTCATCCGGGAATACATCAGGAAATTCACACACCTCTAGGAATCGATGAATAGGAATGATCGCCGTAGCACATGTAACACTTATAAGGTATGTTCTCCGAGGCAATGGTACTTGGAAAGTACCCTCACCTGGGGATCCTTAAGGGTAAGTACTCGACTTCCAAAGATCTATGACCGCTCCCCAATCCTTCATCCAATTCATCCCTATAATGACATCCAAAACTAATCCAGCATAACTATCAAGTTCACTCGGAACTTCCTCGCTACCTAATTCAAGGGTTGCCCTCGAACCATCCGGTTAGTCAAAACATCAGCCCTCTTTGAACTTATACGGTAACCATAACCTAATTACGTGCATAGTTGTTCATGTTTACGTGCAAATGCTTGACTCATAAAAGAATGCGATGATCCGAGAATCAAATAGAACAACTGCAGGGTTTTCGTTGATGTGAAACTTACCAGCGATGTGATTTGGGCTCTCCTCGTGAATTTCATCCTTTGTCATACTATGCACTCTAGCATTATAAGTCTCATCGCTTCTTCTTGGTAGTGCGGACAAAACCTCAAAAAAATGGCTGGGTTCATCACAGTTATAGCAGTGGTCCCCTCCTTGTCGTGCAGATCCCACAGTTCCCTTGAAATTGCCTTGTGTACATGATTCAGCTGCTGCTTTGTTAGGCTGTGACCGCCATCTTGTCTACGGCTTCGAGGTCCACGGAAATTTCGACTTCTTGGCTGAGGTGGCCTGAACCTAGCGCCAGGTGCCGATGGGCGATAAGGAGGACGACCTCCCATAGGTGCTCTAGCTTGCGACGGACCACCTTCAAAGGCTCTCTTGCGTGTCTTGGCTGCGGTGCTGGCGTTGTTATTCTTCTCCTGCTTTAGACAGTCGCTGATGAAGTCATTGAATCTGACGTGGTTGTTGGTACCAACATGCTTCATCATTTTTGGATTGAGTCCCCTCTTGAAACTGGCTATTCTTTTAGCATCTGTGTCAACCATGTTGGGAGCATAGCGACACAAGTTGTTGAAGGCATGCAAATATTGCGTCACGGTCTTGGTGCCCTGGTTCAATGCCAGAAACTCTCCCAACTTCATCTCGGTCAGCCCGGGTGGAATATAGACTCCCCGGAAGGCCTCAGCAAACTCTCTCCAAGAAATCTAGGCATTTGGAGGGAAGGTGGTGTGATGGTGCTTCCACCACATTCCTGCCGGTCCTTGCAATTGAAGTGCAGCATACTCCGTTTTCAACACCTCAGTCATCCTCAACACACGGAATTTATCTTCCATCGTGTTGATCTATTCCTCAGCATCGAGTGGCTCTGTTGCTTCCTTGAATACTGGCGGCCTGGTGTCCATGAAATCTTTGAAGCTGCTATATTGGTTCACTCCCATGCCACCACCTTGATTGTTACCACGTTGAACGTTGTTGGCGATGGTGCGCAGAAAATCCTCCATGTTCTTCTGGGATTGTTCCGTGTTGCGCTGACTCCCGAGCAACCGTGCGAGGAACATCTCGGGGGTAAACGGGGGAGGAGGTTTCAAATGCGGTTTATGGGGAGGTTCATTGTTGTTGCCGCGGTTTCCACCATCACCACCACCACCGGTCCCCGCACCATTAGCACCGGTCTCAGCGGCCTCATACGTGGTTCGGCGAGTGTTTGTCATCTGCATTTTTCAGCAACAAGTAATGATTGAGTGAAGCTGTAATAATTGCGAGTGAATGAAAAATTATGCCGTACTGAATTTACTGGAGAGAATAAATTCATACAATAAATCAGAGGCACAACAATCGCATCCCAATTAAAACAACAGCACTTAATCAAATTACTTCAACGGTAAACATCGCGTCCATACAATCCAATTGCCAGCATACATACACTGGACTTTTTATGCATTTAGATATTGCATTCTAAATCAAGTTCCAACCATATGCCAAGTCTCATACGTTCAAAGCAACATACAATAGGATACATGCCAACAAAAGAAAGGTCGTCGCGACAGGACCTAGATACTAGCGCAAGGCAACTAGCCTACTCCTCGGGGCCATCGTCGAGATCGGAGACGTCACCATCGCCCCCAGGTGAAACTACATGCTCGTCCTGGTTGTCGTCGTCGATATCCATGCCAGCGGCGTCTGGTGGAGCATATGGGCCAACCCCATTGTAGAGCGCGTGAAACTCCTCGCGCAGGTTGCCGTTGTATTCCTCTAGCTCATCGACCCTCTGCAGCAAAAGGTTTCTTGCGTTCCAGGCTTCATTCCTTTCCTGAACCAACTGTCCAATCATGCGGTCTGCATTGTTGTTGGCTTGAGTCAACGTATGCACCCGTTGCATAGCTCTATCGCCTCTCTCAACCGCCTGATCTCGTTGTAAGTTCATATCAGCCAACTGCTCCTGCAAGCTAGCTATAGCACGTGCCTGTCTCTTCTTCTGCTTTCTACCCTTGAGCTTATCCTCACTACGCAAACCAATCAAAGTCCAGTAGGTACTCTCGAGACCCTCATACGCTCTAATGGCGGCGAATATAGCACTCATTGCCTGGTTGTCGCTAGCCTATCCTTCAGCTGGACCTCTGACCAATGCACTTCCCTGAGGCTGAACCCAAATGGCATCACGAGGATCATCCCTAGGAAAAGTGCCAGCTAGAGCTGCTGCAAGCTCACTGGGAAATCTGCTCATAATGTCCCTGATGACACGGAAGGCTGCTCCCTCTGCACCCTCAGCTGGAGTGCGACCCTCAAACTCCAAATGCCAACCATCCCAATCTGGAGCATCACCAATAGCAGGAACCGTGATCTCCACCACTGCAAGTCCATCCTCTGCTAACTGGCTCTCATTCCAAGAGTACACCGGCTCTTGACCCTCTGGGTACCCCACATCATGGAGCACTCTCCAAAGCAAGGTCGGCATGCCAAACTCGCTCAAGAAGGTGTCCGTGGTGCGGTGCTCCCTCAGGGCCAACGGACGTCGAGGTGCTCTTCCTCCGGTGGACTTACGGGCGGTCTGCTTCGTGCGGGCCATCTATAGCAAAAGTCCTTTCATTACCCCGGGGAAACATATTTTAGGTGATACCACTTTTATGAAAATGAGAGAATCAATTTATAAGGGGAGGAATGCATGACATGAATGAAATGCACAAGTAACATGATGTATGTACGTGCCGTACGTTCTCACAAACTCAGGAATAAATAATTTCTAACGACTAATTCGGTGGCATACAAACATCTCTCAAATACGTAACTAATACGTTCTACACGATAGCGTTGTTATGTACCTGCAGAAGATTCATTTCAGCCCAATTCCCAATGAATGCATAAAAGCAGTAAATTTTTTATCCACACGCTCTACACGAATCCCCAGATACGTGTACAACGGTAGTAACTACCCGAACCATCGTCCTATTGACGGCATCGCCTCAACAGACGGAAGACCCATACATGAGATACCTTTGTAAAACATGCGTAGAACATGTAATTACTCCAGCATCATATAAGCATTGACCCTAGATCGGCGGTGTATCCGATCATGCTCTCACAACTCACACTTACCGAGGCGTAGAGGCAAATGATCCATACATTACCACTCAAACAAGTGGCACTCATACAATAGCACGCAGTATGAGTGACGAAAGAGAAATATGATGCAAGAACCCCAAGTCAGTACTTAATTAAGCCACCTAGAGTCCTTAACTGGGCATAAAGGATATGACCACTGTCACATTTTATAGTTTGAAAATCACGTTTTTCAAATGCCTTTTTGTTTTAAATACACTTGTGAACAGTAACACGCTAAACCATGCTCTGATGCCAGCTGTAACAGAACCGACCAATTATACGAAATTAAGTAAGAAAATCATCCGCCCGAGCAGACGATTTAGCAAACTTAAGCCCGTATAATCCGGTAGTCCGTGAAATCACGAAGGATTTCAAACCAATTTCCATTCCAGCCAAGATCGTAATAAGTTTAGCGGTCACCATCACATATTACATAAAAGTTTGCATCTCAGATACATCAGAGTTTAAACATAGTTATTACAAAACCAGTTCGAATAAAAGTAGCGAAAGCCATTTGTTCAAACCACACACACACTCACGCGGAGTTCAAATATAGTGCCAGCGAATGATCATCTCCAACAAAAGCATTAGATGAGACGTAAGGAATGACCATGCACATGGTCCTAAGCATCACCCATCGCAGGATACAAAGTGGTTGATACGAAGAGTCGTAATACATCTGCCCATCTGCAACAAGTGGGAATAAAACCCTGAGTACGAGAAGGTACTCAGCTAGATTTACCCGACATAACCGAAAATAAATGACACCAAGGATTATGAAGGGCTTTATAGTAGGGTAGCTGACTCATTTGTAAAAGAAGCATTTTTAGCATTTCAAGAACCCTTCTAAAAGCATTATTGTCAAGTTAATTATTATTAACCTGTCGACTAGATTTGCACCTATACTAGAGCAAACATGTGATTAAGCAGATAATGATAACCAATGATCATTAAACAACTTCCAAACTGTCATATTCATTATAACTATCCAAGTGTTCCATAAACATTTACTACGATGAAGTAACTCAAGTCAAGTGCTCACTATCCAGGAGCGATAGCGATTCGAATCGATTCCTAACCAGCTGGTGATTTATTCCTTACACAAACCTCACTCACCCGCTAAAGTGAGATATTGATCACCGAGTCAACTTTCCGGTATCTCGAGTTTGCCAGAACCACATGTACCGGGGGCCGACCGATTGCACTTTGGTCTTATCATCTCGCCCGTGTCCTACCACACTGCTCTCGCACAGACAAGGCTGCATGGGCAATCTACTCGGCCCGAAAAATCTCCCAGCTTCACGGTCGGAAGGTACTTTATCCGGCCAGCTAAATGTAAGGCATGCGTTCAACATGACTCGAGGCCCAACAACGGTCGGTCCTTAATCAACACAGACGGAAACACTACAGTCCAAAACTCTACAAGTCTCCGTCCGGTCTCAACTTCATTTAACACTTAGTTATACTATGACTTCATAGTCATCCAAGCAGATCCAGGTAACCACCTATAGCTCATGGGTGACAGGAAATCACCCGACTTCTACCGGTCTAAGCCAGCTAAGCATTGACTCGACTGCGGATACCAGGGTAACAAGGATATAGTATAACAAAGGTAAACAAGGTATAATGCATTGACTCGACTTGCAACATACGTCTAAAGCACTTGCAAAACACCTGATAGCCATCACAAAACATATGAAATATTCAGATGAAACACTAGCAACATACATATGAAACATCTAAAACATTTGAAACATACTCTTGCAACATGTATATATATGCAACACCCAAATCTACTTCTGCAACGTCCAGATAAAACACTTGAAACATACATCTGAAACACCCGAAACACTTGAAAATATACGCTCGCAACATGCGTATATTGTCATTGCAATATATGCAACATCTCAGATTTACTTTTGCAACATTCAGATCAAACACTTAAAACATAAAACTCCGGAACGCTTGAAACACTAGAAACACGGCGGCGTCGGTGGCCACAGCCTACCAGGTGGGGAACTGTAGAGCCAGCGAGCTCGGGTCAGGAGGACGTCAGCCCAACATACACCTCCGCTGCAGGATGTTGACCCGTTGCTCCTCCTATGATTCTCCTGCGCCTGCTCGCTATCCAGGAGATCAATTTGGAGGAAGAACAAGCAAGCACTGATTATACTTAATTAACTGGCTAATTAGAGCATGTACTATACTATGGGAATAAACAAGACATTTGATAGGCAATAACAAAAAGAACAAAAGTGTTGGAGAAAATAATAGAATGACTCATTCTTAACTATATAAGATGTTATTAGAGATTAATATGGAGGGTAGACAAGAAATCAAAGTATAGATAACTGATGAGATGGATTTATTCTAGTTTTCTATTTATGAGATGGTTCCATCTCTATAGTTGGTTGGGAACTAAGACGTCCCGCCATGCTCCGTGAAAGGATCTAACAATACCTAGAGGGGGTGAATAGGCATATCTAAAAATTTACTGCAAATGCTAAGTTCAAATCTGTCAGTCACTGTCAGAAGTCCCAACGTTTGGGTCGGAACTTCCGACGTTGTCAGAAGTTCCAGCGCAAACGTCAGCAGTTTCGACGCCTACGTGAACTACAAAAGCAGTGCCAAATTTAACTTTGCGGATGAATAATCTTATAACCTCACTTCCTAGTGGTTTGGTGAAGTTGTTGAGTCACTTCCTTGACGTTGTAGTGCCTCCAAACCGTAGATCGAATCCAAGCCCTAAAATGGAGATTTGGAAGACAAAGAGACAAACACATACAAGTAATCTTAACCAATCACAATAACAACAACAAGCATGCGGGACACAAGGATTTATCCCAAGGTTCGGCAACCCCACAAAGGAGCTCCTACGTCCTCGTTGTTGAGGTGACCACCTAGGTCGGAGTCTATTCCACCTCCTTGCCTCTCTCAAAGCGACCACAAAGGTCACTTGAGCTTTCGACTAAGAAATTGAAGGGTGATACAAATTTCCCAAGGCTCTTCCACAAGATGGAAGCTCTTGGGCAATGCCTAGCAGGCTAGGGGCAAAGCCCCAAGAGTAATAGATGCAAAATCAACCGGCTTGACGGAGAAATCAAGTGCTCAAGCTTTCCAAAGTGATGCTCTCACTTAATCCACTCTCCTTTCACTCAAACCCTAAGGGAATCGAAGATTAGAGCAAAGGGGGAAGGAGAGGGGAGCTTTAGTTGCTTGGGAGCTATTGAGCACGAAGTGGGTCAGCTGAGAATGAGTCCGTAACGGTTAGAAGTGAAGAGAGGGGTATTTATACTCTAAGTGAAAATCTAACTGTTCACATCTATGTCGGAAGTTCTGACGCAGATCTCGGGACTTCCGACGTTAACAGAAAACACTATTCACAAAGGGCTGGAAGTCCGCGCGTGCAGGTCAGTGTCAGAACTCCCGGCAAACTTCGGGACTTCCGACGGTCGGCACTTTCGATGAACGTCGGGACTTCCGACGAGCGCAGTTAATCATCCAGCCAGCCCACAACGGGTATCGGTACTCCTGACATGGGTCGGGACTTCCTACGGTCGGAAGTTCCGACGTACGTCGGGAGTTCCAACGTACACAGATAGCAGGCCAGCAGAACCATCAATGCCGGGACTCCCGGCTTGGGTCGATATTTTCGACTGTCGGGAGTTTTGACTCACGTCGGGACTTCCGACGTCCACAGTCACCGTGCAGGCTAAGTGATTGGGAGTCAGCACTTCCGACAAGAGTCATGACTTTCGACTGTCGGGAGTTCCGGCTTACGTCGGGACTTCCGACACCGACAGTCACAGAAAATAATTCTATGTGTTCGTGAAGTGCTAGAGTGTCTCTCTTTTGATTTAATTACTATGCTTGAGCACTCTATCTTCCTCAGACCAACTAAAATTGCATCCCTTTTTATAGTGCGGTGGATCCTAAACTCAAAAGCAAAAATAAAACCTTTGGAGAGAGCATTGAGTTCGTCCACCTTTATAACTTCAAAAATTGAGGGATATCATTTTATCTTTATCAACTCTTTGATTCTTTCACGAGACTAATAGCTGCGACATATCTCATTAAGATCACATTAGTCCCTAATTTGGATGTCATCAATACACCAAAACCCACATAGGGGGCAAATGCACTTTCAATCTCCCCCTTTTTGGTAATTGATGACAACCAACTTAGGCTTATATAAGAATGAAAGATTTCAAAACTTTTGAATCCCAAAATTTATGAAGAGCTCCCCCTTATGTATGCATGAATTTGAATATCAATTAGAATCATCTATACATGATTTGCATACCTCAAGACAAAAGCTCCCCCTAAATTTTGCAATCCGTAGGGTGCAACAAGTGTGTGTGAACAAATAGATATGTGTAAAAAGAAATGCAATATGACATGTTATTTCACACAACAAGTATGAGAGAATATGACGGCCAAGATTTCAAAATAGAATTTGAAGCAATGCATGGCCATCCAAAATGCATTCACCACCACAAGTAGAGACAAGTATAAGCTAATAAGATAAATAGATGACCATAACTTGTCGTACAGTCATTCATCACAAACACATATAAATAGTTGTTCATCACAAGCTTGCCACCACACGACATAGTTCATGCACGCTAAGGGTTTTAAAGTTCTAAAACATAAAGACCAACTAACTTATTACAAAGAGAAATCAAAGCCTAACACTCCCCCTGTAACAGAACCGACCAATTATACGAAATTAAGTAAGAAAATCATCCGCCCGAGCAGACGATTTAGCAAACTTAAGCCCGTATAATCCGGTAGTCCGTGAAATCACGAAGGATTTCAAACCAATTTCCATTCCAGCCAAGATCGTAATAAGTTTAGCGGTCACCATCACATATTACATAAAAGTTTGCATCTCAGATACATCAGAGTTTAAACATAGTTATTACAAAACCAGTTCGAATAAAAGTAGCGAAAGCCATTTGTTCAAACCACACACACACTCACGCGGAGTTCAAATATAGTGCCAGCGAATGATCATCTCCAACAAAAGCATTAGATGAGACGTAAGGAATGACCATGCACATGGTCCTAAGCATCACCCATCGCAGGATACAGGCAGTTGATACAGTAGCCGTAATACATCTGCCCATCTGCAACAAGTGGGAATAAAACCCTGAGTACGAGAAGGTACTCAGCTAGATTTACCCGACATAACCGAAAATAAATGACACCAAGGATTATGAAGGGCTTTATAGTAGGGTAGCTGACTCATTTGTAAAAGAAGCATTTTTAGCATTTCAAGAACCCTTCTAAAAGCATTATTGTCAAGTTAATTATTATTAACCTGTCGACTAGATTTGCACCTATACTAGAGCAAACATGTGATTAAGCAGATAATGATAACCAATGATCATTAAACAACTTCCAAACTGTCATATTCATTATAACTATCCAAGTGTTCCATAAACATTTACTACGATGAAGTAACTCAAGTCAAGTGCTCACTATCCAGGAGCGATAGCGATTCGAATCGATTCCTAACCAGCTGGTGATTTATTCCTTACACAAACCTCACTCACCCGCTAAAGTGAGATATTGATCACCGAGTCAACTTTCCAGGTATCTCGAGTTTGCCAGGAACCACATGTACCCGGGGGCCGACCGACTGCACTTTGGTCTTATCATCTCGCCCCCGTGTCCTACCACACCTGCTCCGGCACAGTGCGCTGCGGGCAATCTACTCGGCCCGAAAAATCTCCCAGCTTCACGGTCGGAAGGTACTTTATCCGGCCAGCTAAATGTAAGGCATGCGTTCAACATGACTCGAGGCCCAACAACGGTCGGTCCTTAATCAACACAGACGGAAACACTACAGTCCAAAACTCTACAAGTCTCCGTCCGGTCTCAACTTCATTTAACACTTAGTTATACTATGACTTCATAGTCATCCAAGCAGATCCAGGTAACCACCTATAGCTCGCGGGTGACAGGAAATCACCCGACTTCTACCGGTCTAAGCCAGCTAAGCATTGACTCGACTGCGGATACCAGGGTAACAAGGATATAGTATAACAAAGGTAAACAAGGTATAATGCATTGACTCGACTTGCAACATACGTCTAAAGCACTTGCAAAACACCTGATAGCCATCACAAAAACATATGAAATATTCAGATGAAACACTAGCAACATACATATGAAACATCTAAAACATTTGAAACATACTCTTGCAACATGTATATATATGCAACACCCAAATCTACTTCTGCAACGTCCAGATAAAACACTTGAAACATACATCTGAAACACCCGAAACACTTGAAAATATACGCTCGCAACATGCGTATATTGTCATTGCAATATATGCAACATCTCAGATTTACTTTTGCAACATTCAGATCAAACACTTAAAACATAAAACTCCGGAACGCTTGAAACACTAGAAACACGGCGGCGTCGGTGGCCACAGCCTACCAGGTGGGGAACTGTAGAGCCAGCGAGCTCGGGTCAGGAGGACGTCAGCCCAACATACACCTCCGCTGCAGGATGTTGACCCGTTGCTCCTCCTATGATTCTCCTGCGCCTGCTCGCTATCCAGGAGATCAATTTGGAGGAAGAACAAGCAAGCACTGATTATACTTAATTAACTGGCTAATTAGAGCATGTACTATACTATGGGAATAAACAAGACATTTGATAGGCAATAACACACAAAAAGAACAAAAGTGTTGGAGAAAATAATAGAATGACTCATTCTTAACTATATAAGATGTTATTAGAGATTAATATGGAGGGTAGACAAGAAATCAAAGTATAGATAACTGATGAGATGGATTTATTCTAGTTTTCTATTTATGAGATGGTTCCATCTCTATAGTTGGTTGGGAACTAAGACGTCCCGCCATGCTCCGTGAAAGGATCTAACAATACCTAGAGGGGGTGAATAGGCATATCTAAAAATTTACTGCAAATGCTAAGTTCAAATCTGTCAGTCACTGTCAGAAGTCCCAACGTTTGGGTCAGAACTTCCGACGTTGTCAGAAGTTCCAGCGCAAACGTCAGCAGTTTCGACGCCTACGTGAACTACAAAAGCAGTGCCAAATTTAACTTTGCGGATGAATAATCTTATAACCTCACTTCCTAGTGGTTTGGTGAAGTTGTTGAGTCACTTCCTTGACGTTGTAGTGCCTCCAAACCGTAGATCGAATCCAAGCCCTAAAATGGAGATTTGGAAGACAAAGAGACAAACACATACAAGTAATCTTAACCAATCACAATAACAACAACAAGCATGCGGGACACAAGGATTTATCCCAAGGTTCGGCAACCCCACAAAGGAGCTCCTACGTCCTCGTTGTTGAGGTGACCACCTAGGTCGGAGTCTATTCCACCTCCTTGCCTCTCTCAAAGCGACCACAAAGGTCACTTGAGCTTTCGACTAAGAAATTGAAGGGTGATACAAATTTCCCAAGGCTCTTCCACAAGATGGAAGCTCTTGGGCAATGCCTAGCAGGCTAGGGGCAAAGCCCCAAGAGTAATAGATGCAAAATCAACCGGCTTGACGGAGAAATCAAGTGCTCAAGCTTTCCAAAGTGATGCTCTCACTTAATCCACTCTCCTTTCACTCAAACCCTAAGGGAATCGAAGATTAGAGCAAAGGGGGAAGGAGAGGGGAGCTTTAGTTGCTTGGGAGCTATTGAGCACGAAGTGGGTCAGCTGAGAATGAGTCCGTAACGGTTAGAAGTGAAGAGAGGGGTATTTATACTCTAAGTGAAAATCTAACTGTTCACATCTATGTCGGAAGTTCTGACGCAGATCTCGGGACTTCCGACGTTAACAGAAAACACTATTCACAAAGGGCTGGAAGTCCGCGCGTGCAGGTCAGTGTCAGAACTCCCGGCAAACTTCGGGACTTCCGACGGTCGGCACTTTCGATGAACGTCGGGACTTCCGACGAGCGCAGTTAATCATCCAGCCAGCCCACAACGGGTATCGGTACTCCTGACATGGGTCGGGACTTCCTACGGTCGGAAGTTCCGACGTACGTCGGGAGTTCCAACGTACACAGATAGCAGGCCAGCAGAACCATCAATGCCGGGACTCCCGGCTTGGGTCGATATTTTCGACTGTCGGGAGTTTTGACTCACGTCGGGACTTCCGACGTCCACAGTCACCGTGCAGGCTAAGTGATTGGGAGTCAGCACTTCCGACAAGAGTCATGACTTTCGACTGTCGGGAGTTCCGGCTTACGTCGGGACTTCCGACACCGACAGTCACAGAAAATAATTCTATGTGTTCGTGAAGTGCTAGAGTGTCTCTCTTTTGATTTAATTACTATGCTTGAGCACTCTATCTTCCTCAGACCAACTAAAATTGCATCCCTTTTTATAGTGCGGTGGATCCTAAACTCAAAAGCAAAAATAAAACCTTTGGAGAGAGCATTGAGTTCGTCCACCTTTATAACTTCAAAAATTGAGGGATATCATTTTATCTTTATCAACTCTTTGATTCTTTCACGAGACTAATAGCTGCGACATATCTCATTAAGATCACATTAGTCCCTAATTTGGATGTCATCAATACACCAAAACCCACATAGGGGGCAAATGCACTTTCAATCTCCCCCTTTTTGGTAATTGATGACAACCAACTTAGGCTTATATAAGAATGAAAGATTTCAAAACTTTTGAATCCCAAAATTTATGAAGAGCTCCCCCTTATGTATGCATGAATTTGAATATCAATTAGAATCATCTATACATGATTTGCATACCTCAAGACAAAAGCTCCCCCTAAATTTTGCAATCCGTAGGGTGCAACAAGTGTGTGTGAACAAATAGATATGTGTAAAAAGAAATGCAATATGACATGTTATTTCACACAACAAGTATGAGAGAATATGACGGCCAAGATTTCAAAATAGAATTTGAAGCAATGCATGGCCATCCAAAATGCATTCACCACCACAAGTAGAGACAAGTATAAGCTAATAAGATAAATAGATGACCATAACTTGTCGTACAGTCATTCATCACAAACACATATAAATAGTTGTTCATCACAAGCTTGCCACCACACGACATAGTTCATGCACGCTAAGGGTTTTAAAGTTCTAAAACATAAAGACCAACTAACTTATTACAAAGAGAAATCAAAGCCTAACACTCCCCCTGTAACAGAACCGACCAATTATACGAAATTAAGTAAGAAAATCATCCGCCCGAGCAGACGATTTAGCAAACTTAAGCCCGTATAATCCGGTAGTCCGTGAAATCACGAAGGATTTCAAACCAATTTCCATTCCAGCCAAGATCGTAATAAGTTTAGCGGTCACCATCACATATTACATAAAAGTTTGCATCTCAGATACATCAGAGTTTAAACATAGTTATTACAAAACCAGTTCGAATAAAAGTAGCGAAAGCCATTTGTTCAAACCACACACACACTCACGCGGAGTTCAAATATAGTGCCAGCGAATGATCATCTCCAACAAAAGCATTAGACGAGACGTAAGGAATGACCATGCCCATGGTCCTTAGCATCACCCATCGCAGGATACACGCAGTTGATACAGTAGCCGTAATACATCTGCCCATCTGCAACAAGTGGGAATAAAATCCTGAGTACGAGAAGGTACTCAGCTAGACTTACCCGACATAACCGAAAATAAATGACACCAAGGATTATGAAGGGCTTTATAGTAGGGTAGCTGACTCATTTGCAAAAGAAGCATTTTTAGCATTTCAAGAACCCTTCTAAAAGCATTATTGTCAAGTTAATTATTATTAACCTGTCGACTAGATTTGCACCTATACTAGAGCAAACATGTGATTAAGCAGATAATGATAACCAATGATCATTAAACAACTTCCAAACTGTCATATTCATTATAACTATCCAAGTGTTCCATAAACATTTACTACGATGAAGTAACTCAAGTCAAGTGCTCACTATCCAGGAGCGATGGCGATTCGAATCGATTCCTAACCAGCTGGTGATTTATTCCTTACACAAACCTCACTCACCCGCTAAAGTGAGATATTGATCACCGAGTCAACTTTCCAGGTATCTCGAGTTTGCCAGGAACCACATGTACCCGGGGGCCGACCGACTGCACTTTGGTCTTATCATCTCGCCCCCGTGTCCTACCACACCTGCTCCGGCACAGTGCGCTGCGGGCAATCTACTCGGCCCGAAAAATCTCCCAGCTTCGCGGTCGGAAGGTACTTTATCCGGCCAGCTAAATGTAAGGCATGCGTTCAACATGACTCGAGGCCCAACAACGGTCGGTCCTTAATCGACACAGACGGAAACACTACAGTCCAAAACTCTACAAGTCTCCGTCCGGTCTCAACTTCATTTAACACTTAGTTATACTATGACTTTATAGTCATCCAAGCAGATCCAGGTAACCACCTATAGCTCGCAGGTGACAGGAAATCACCCGACTTCTACCGGTCTAAGCCAGCTAAGCATTGACTCGACTGCGGATACCAGGGTAACAAGGATATAGTATAACAAAGGTAAACAAGGTATAATGCATTGACTCGACTTGCAACATACGTCTAAAGCACTTGCAAAACACCTGATAGCCATCACAAAAACATATGAAATATTCAGATGAAACACTAGCAACATACATATGAAACATCTAAAACATTTGAAACATACTCTTGCAACATGTATATATATGCAACACCCAAATCTACTTCTGCAACGTCCAGATAAAACACTTGAAACATACATCTGAAACACCCGAAACACTTGAAAATATACGCTCGCAACATGCGTATATTGTCATTGCAATATATGCAACATCTCAGATTTACTTTTGCAACATTCAGATCAAACACTTAAAACATAAAACTCCGGAACGCTTGAAACACTAGAAACACGGCGGCGTCGGTGGCCACAGCCTACCAGGTGGGGAACTGTAGAGCCAGCGAGCTCGGGTCAGGAGGACGTCAGCCCAACATACACCTCCGCTGCAGGATGTTGACCCGTTGCTCCTCCTATGATTCTCCTGCGCCTGCTCGCTATCCAGGAGATCAATTTGGAGGAAGAACAAGCAAGCACTGATTATACTTAATTAACTGGCTAATTAGAGCATGTACTATACTATGGGAATAAACAAGACATTTGATAGGCAATAACAAAAAGAACAAAAGTGTTGGAGAAAATAATAGAATGACTCATTCTTAACTATATAAGATGTTATTAGAGATTAATATGGAGGGTAGACAAGAAATCAAAGTATAGATAACTGATGAGATGGATTTATTCTAGTTTTCTATTTATGAGATGGTTCCATCTCTATAGTTGGTTGGGAACTAAGACGTCCCGCCATGCTCCGTGAAAGGATCTAACAATACCTAGAGGGGGTGAATAGGCATATCTAAAAATTTACTGCAAATGCTAAGTTCAAATCTGTCAGTCACTGTCAGAAGTCCCAACGTTTGGGTCAGAACTTCCGACGTTGTCAGAAGTTCCAGCGCAAACGTCAGCAGTTTCGACGCCTACGTGAACTACAAAAGCAGTGCCAAATTTAACTTTGCGGATGAATAATCTTATAACCTCACTTCCTAGTGGTTTGGTGAAGTTGTTGAGTCACTTCCTTGACGTTGTAGTGCCTCCAAACCGTAGATCGAATCCAAGCCCTAAAATGGAGATTTGGAAGACAAAGAGACAAACACATACAAGTAATCTTAACCAATCACAATAACAACAACAAGCATGCGGGACACAAGGATTTATCCCAAGGTTCCGGCAACCCCACAAAGGAGCTCCTACGTCCTCGTTGTTGAGGTGACCACCTAGGTCGGAGTCTATTCCACCTCCTTGCCTCTCTCAAAGCGACCACAAAGGTCACTTGAGCTTTCGACTAAGAAATTGAAGGGTGATACAAATTTCCCAAGGCTCTTCCACAAGATGGAAGCTCTTGGGCAATGCCTAGCAGGCTAGGGGCAAAGCCCCAAGAGTAATAGATGCAAAATCAACCGGCTTGACGGAGAAATCAAGTGCTCAAGCTTTCCAAAGTGATGCTCTCACTTAATCCACTCTCCTTTCACTCAAACCCTAAGGGAATCGAAGATTAGAGCAAAGGGGGAAGGAGAGGGGAGCTTTAGTTGCTTGGGAGCTATTGAGCACGAAGTGGGTCAGCTGAGAATGAGTCCGTAACGGTTAGAAGTGAAGAGAGGGGTATTTATACTCTAAGTGAAAATCTAACTGTTCACATCTATGTCGGAAGTTCTGACGCAGATCTCGGGACTTCCGACGTTAACAGAAAACACTATTCACAAAGGGCTGGAAGTCCGCGCGTGCAGGTCAGTGTCAGAACTCCCGGCAAACTTCGGGACTTCCGACGGTCGGCACTTTCGATGAACGTCGGGACTTCCGACGAGCGCAGTTAATCATCCAGCCAGCCCACAACGGGTATCGGTACTCCTGACATGGGTCGGGACTTCCTACGGTCGGAAGTTCCGACGTACGTCGGGAGTTCCAACGTACAGAGATAGCAGGCCAGCAGAACCATCAATGCCGGGACTCCCGGCTTGGGTCGATATTTTCGACTGTCGGGAGTTTTGACTCACGTCGGGACTTCCGACGTCCACAGTCACCGTGCAGGCTAAGTGATTGGGAGTCAGCACTTCCGACAAGAGTCATGACTTTCGACTGTCGGGAGTTCCGGCTCACGTCGGGACTTCCGACACCGACAGTCACAGAAAATAATTCTATGTGTTCGTGAAGTGCTAGAGTGTCTCTCTTTTGATTTAATTACTATGCTTGAGCACTCTATCTTCCTCAGACCAACTAAAATTGCATCCCTTTTTATAGTGCGGTGGATCCTAAACTCAAAAGCAAAAATAAAACCTTTGGAGAGAGCATTGAGTTCGTCCACCTTTATAACTTCAAAAATTGAGGGATATCATTTTATCTTTATCAACTCTTTGATTCTTTCACGAGACTAATAGCTGCGACATATCTCATTAAGATCACATTAGTCCCTAATTTGGATGTCATCAATACACCAAAACCCACATAGGGGGCAAATGCACTTTCAATCTCCCCCTTTTTGGTAATTGATGACAACCAACTTAGGCTTATATAAGAATGAAAGATTTCAAAACTTTTGAATCCCAAAATTTATGAAGAGCTCCCCCTTATGTATGCATGAATTTGAATATCAATTAGAATCATCTATACATGATTTGCATACCTCAAGACAAAAGCTCCCCCTAAATTTTGCAATCCGTAGGGTGCAACAAGTGTGTGTGAACAAATAGATATGTGTAAAAAGAAATGCAATATGACATGTTATTTCACACAACAAGTATGAGAGAATATGACTGCCAAGATTTCAAAATAGAATTTGAAGCAATGCATGGCCATCCAAAATGCATTCACCACCACAAGTAGAGACAAGTATAAGCTAATAAGATAAATAGATGACCATAACTTGTCGTACAGTCATTCATCACAAACACATATAAATAGTTGTTCATCACAAGCTTGCCACCACACGACATAGTTCATGCACGCTAAGGGTTTTAAAGTTCTAAAACATAAAGACCAACTAACTTATTACAAAGAGAAATCAAAGCCTAACACTCCCCCTGTAACAGAACCGACCAATTATACGAAATTAAGTAAGAAAATCATCCGCCCGAGCAGACGATTTAGCAAACTTAAGCCCGTATAATCCGGTAGTCCGTGAAATCACGAAGGATTTCAAACCAATTTCCATTCCAGCCAAGATCGTAATAAGTTTAGCGGTCACCATCACATATTACATAAAAGTTTGCATCTCAGATACATCAGAGTTTAAACATAGTTATTACAAAACCAGTTCGAATAAAAGTAGCGGAAGCCATTTGTTCAAACCACACACACACTCACGCGGAGTTCAAATATAGTGCCAGCGAATGATCATCTCCAACAAAAGCATTAGACGAGACGTAAGGAATGACCATGCCCATGGTCCTTAGCATCACCCATCGCAGGATACACGCAGATTGATACGAAGAGTCGTAATACATAATACGCCCATCGCAACAAGTGGGAATAAAATCCTGAGTACGAGAAGGTACTCAGCTAGACTTACCCGACATAACCGAAAATAAATGACACCAAGGATTATGAAGGGCTTTATAGTAGGGTAGCTGACTCATTTGCAAAAGAAGCATTTTTAGCATTTCAAGAACCCTTCTAAAAGCATTATTGTCAAGTTAATTATTATTAACCTGTCGACTAGATTTGCACCTATACTAGAGCAAACATGTGATTAAGCAGATAATGATAACCAATGATCATTAAACAACTTCCAAACTGTCATATTCATTATAACTATCCAAGTGTTCCATAAACATTTACTACGATGAAGTAACTCAAGTCAAGTGCTCACTATCCAGGAGCGATGGCGATTCGAATCGATTCCTAACCAGCTGGTGATTTATTCCTTACACAAACCTCACTCACCCGCTAAAGTGAGATATTGATCACCGAGTTAACTTTCCAGGTATCTCGAGTTTGCCAGGAACCACATGTACCGGGGCCGACCGATCGCACTTTGGTCTTATCATCTCGCCTGTGTCCTACCACACTGCTTCCAAGACGGTCAAGGCGTCATGGCAATCTACTCGGCCGAAAAATCTCCCGGCTTCGCGGTCGGAAGGTACTTTATCCGCCACCTAAATGTAAGGCATGCGTTCAACATGACTCGAGGCCCAACAACGGTCGGTCCTTAATCGACCTGAGAGCGGAAACACTACGGTCCAAAACTCTACAAGTCTTCGTCCGGTCTCAACTTCATTTAACACTTAGTTATACTATGACTTCATAGTCATCCAAGCGAGATCCGGTAACCACCTATAGCTCGCAGTGTGGTGAAATCACCCGACTTTCTACCGGTCTAAGCCACTAAGCATTGACTCGATTGCGGATACCGGGGTAACAAGGATATAGTATAACAAAGGTAAACTAGGTATAATGCAAAGAACGGTTGCAAACAACTCCTGAACGTAATGCATCAATTAAAGTAAAGCATTTAATTAAATCATTGCAAACCGGGAGAAAAATGCTCCGGGGCTTGCCTCTCTCGAAGGAGCTCGGACGGTGATCAGGGCACTCTAGAAGTTCCTCAACGTCCTCCTCGTCGGCTTCTAGCACTTCCTGTGGCTGCACCTCGAACTGCTCCTCGGGCTCCTCGGGTATGACGACTGGGTTCTCGGTTTGCGATCCTGTATGATGCAATGCGTGTAAGTGCTTATGCAATCGGTGCATCGGATGAGATGAATACAATGGATATGTTTGAATGCAAGGTAGTCAACATCATCCAAGAAAATATACTACAAGCACATGTCATCTACTGCATTCTCTTCTACTACTAATATGTTAATCCAACACATCTTATTAAATGCTACAAAGATACACCAAAGTTAACATTATTAACTAACTTGCATTAAAGAGGATTATTTTATTTCATTTTAAACTAGGGCTACAACAGCAACCTATATTTATATTGCTTATAAAAATCTAAGAAAATTACAGTAGCATAGTACTACTCTAAGTAGACTACCATAAAATTTTCATGGCGTTTGGATAAGTAAAATAGTCTACACAAAAATGATAAGCTATGGCATGATCATGAACATGAAAATACTTTGTACTGTGAAAAGTGTCAAACAACAGAATTTGTATTTTTTCTATGTTCTTCATAGCATACAATGACTATACAAAATTTATCACATGCATGTTTTATACAAAGTTTGCTCTCTAGCTAAAATAACAAAAATCAGCCATTAAAGCTACTTGAACTACACCTCAAAATTTTCCCACAGCTTATGCATGAAACATATTTTTCCTAGGAAGTACATTACATAAGAAGATTAACAAACTTGGAATCATATTTTTCTGAATCCTATAGAGTTTTCTACACATTTTTCAAGTTATCAGCAATATACATGATTAAATAAAGTTCTACAGAAAAGTATCTCAAAAATGACATGCAATAATTTTCCCAAGTAGATCTGGTGATAAGGAACCTAGCAAAATTTGTTTCAACAAATTTGGAGCAAATTTGAGCATACAACCATTTTCCAAAGCATTTCACAGAAATCTGAAAAATCATTTCTTAAACTCTTTTAAAGAAATCAGCTGACAAAACTGCTGGGTGCACCCGGTGCTGTGCACCCAGATCCGATCCAGGGCGCTGACGAGCGGGCCCCCACGGTCAACGGCCCCCACCTGTCGGTCAGACCGAGACAGGGGCGGCGCTGACCGGCCAGCTCTCGCCGACGGCGAGGTCCTCGGCGAAACGGAGAGCACCAACGTGCTTCCCAAGACAAACCACGTCGGATAGAGGTGAATAGGGAGGGGCGGTGCAGGGGGAAAAGGCTCGGCGACGGTAATGGCAGAGCGATGGTGCGGGTCGTCGCCGGTGGAGCATCTCCGCCACGCGGCATGGAGAGAAAGGCGCGCCGGGAGACTCAACGTCGTAAGTGCGGTGCTTGTCTTGGCCAAGTAAATGTAGGAAGAGGAGCGGAAAGGGGAGTCCACGGGGAGCGGAGCTCACCAATGAAGCTTCGGCCGTGCTCGGCGAGCAATTCCTAAGGACGGGATGCTTACCACGGCAAAAGTAGCGAGAGCACAGGGAGTGTGCGGGTGGTGGCGGAGTCAGTGGCGAGACGGAGTGGTCATCGGTGAGCTGAGGTGGCGGGCGGCGAGCTCAGTTCACACAGCAGTCTTGTGATGGCGATGGCGATGGAGTGCAGTGAGAGGAGAAGTGAGGAGCGCTGGAATGCGGTGGGCGCGTGGGGATTCAAGTCATGGCCAAGTGATGCGAGCGCCACCGGCGTGCGTCAGCAGTGCCGAGCCGCCCGTCGACGGGTGGCGCCATCGTGCAGCAAGCCACGACACTGTCGGGGGCGTGGGCACGACTTGACAGGCGGCGTGGCGGAGAAGGAGCCACAGCCAGCTGGGCTGGGCCGAGGCGAGGTGAGGGTGTGGCAGGGGCTTCATTTGGCCGGCCGGCAGTGGGTAATGAAGTGAGGCGGCGGCCCACGAAGGAGGAAAAAGCCTTTTTCATTTGTATTTTCAAGGAATTTTTAAATGCCATCTTTCAAATATTATTTTGAGCAAGAAAATGACATCTTTTGAAAATGTACCAAAAATCAAAGTTGCTTAGAATTTAATTTTCTACAACTTTGCTTTTATGACCACAGCCAAATTCTTTCTAGATTTTGAATTGCAAGGTCAAAGTCCACGTTTAACTCAAAACCCTAATTTTTGGGGATTTATTTTTGAAGCCAAATTTTGAATTAATTTGAATACAAACTTTACTCCAAAAATTGAACTAAACATTGCTAGATGATTTACAATAGTAGCCAAACATGTTTCACTAACCTAGCAAGCAAAATCAGGACATCACAACTCTTAAACAGGTGTATGCAATATTCAGGTTTCACACATGTTTTAAATGTTTCGAAGCAGTGTTTCAATTGTTATTTACATGATTAGGCATGTATGATTAGGATGCTTGATGATGCATGATATGTATGATTAGCAGTGCCTAAATGTAGGCATAACACCGGGTTGTTACACCCCCTTTGTCAACAAGTGCCAAAAGGGGTAGGCCGCGTGAATATGCAACTACTCATCGTCATAATCATCATCCTCATCTTGGTCACTGTCCTCACCACCGTCGTCATCTTCATCATCATCGTCCTCGATGTATTCCTCATCCTCTTCAGTCGCCTTCCCTTTGCCATGCGGACGAGAAGTCGCATCATCTTCGTACGCCGCACAAGCCTCATCATATAAAGCCAACGGATCATGGGGAGGCACAAACGGCGGCGGAGGAGAAGATACAATGCTTGCTTGCTGTTCCAACTGATATAGCCTCTCTTGCATATTGTGCTCATGTTGAGCACTAGCACAACACTATCCAAACATGTATGTTATTAGGAACTTGAACTTGTTGGGCTTCTTTCTAGAGGAGGACGAAGAGAGTGGCTCGGCACTTGAAGAACGAGCAGCAGCAGCAGCAGGTGTTGAAGCACCACGGCGAGAGCAAGAACCCGAAGCACCTTTGCCTCTAGCTTTGGCTGCATCAGCTTTCTCCCTCAGCTCTCTAGCAGCAATGATGGAGGTCTTGTTGGATATCTTTAGTAGCTTTTGCTGAGTGTCATAGGGAAAACGGATGCCGGAAACTTGCTTAATGACATGCATAATGTATGGTGCATAGGGAAGATGCTTTACCGAATCCTCAGTAGCATAATGTATCTTGTTCCAAATATAGCGGCTGATGGAAAACTTCTGAAACTCATCGCCAAAACGCTGAAGCACCTTCTGTGAATCATCACGAAGGTAGGTGAAGTCACCGACCTTCGGATACAAGATCTGGCGCAAGATGTTGTTTAGTACATAATAGTAGGGCTTCAGAAACATTGTCTGTCCATCAGCTGTGTGACCATCAAGATACATATGTTGGTACTCCTCCAAAGCGAGATCCTCATACTCAGTCAACTCAGTAGCAATGCGGTCGCTGTGACTCAAACCAAGAAGGTGAGAGAAAGTGATGAAGTCCACCTTATAATGCTTACCTTCAGTTGTCCAATAAATAATGTCAACCACACCGGTAGGATCTCTCTCATGATGGTAGGAAGCATAAAACTGACATATGAGTTCATTGTTCCAATGCTTCCTAAACTCTAGCAGGTAGGACAACCCCATTGAGCCAATATCACAAACCATCTGCACTAGCTCGCGCTCCTTGTACTTACCAAGAGAGTATGCATCAATGCACTTCATCTGAAGGACCGGTGGCTCCCTTTTCTTCAAGAACTTCCGATATAGAATGGAATCATAAAAATCATAATGGAAGGGATGCTAGAAACGATACTCAAGTCGTAGGTCCTTCTCGTCCTTAGCATAAAGGTTCCTGTTCCTATTGACCATGATGTCCTTGACCCGATTCTAACACCCCGACTCAGGGCTTAATAGGATTAATAGGATACTCGTACCAACAAGTTGCAACTTCTTTTCTGAAAGCCCATCTCTTAAGAACTTCAAGGTTAAGCGTGCTTGGCCTAGAGCGATGGGTGACCGACCGGGAAATTCTTCCCGAGGGCGCATGAGTGAGGACAAAGTGCGTAAAAAAGACTGATGTTGGTCTGTGAGGGCAGTCTATGTCCTAGGAAAGCTATCAGATATAAGCAGGCCTGGCCTCGAGGAGGTGGGACGTTACAGAATGGTATCAGAGCCGACCCTTGCGGTTTCACGGGTGCATGTGTCAGTTGCGCAGGCATGGTACGCATGGTTGGTGTGGACCCAGAGTGGTCACCCAACATGGCACATGTGCTGGCACTGGACACACGAACGTGGCCAAGAGGGGACGTTCCTGGTCTGGGGTTGACCGACGAGGACGTCGGTCTCCTAAGGGGGTGAGGATGTAACACCCCGGCTCAAGGCTTAATAGGATTAATAGGATACTCGTACCAACAAGTTGTAACTTCTTTTCTGAAAGCCCATCTCTTAAGAACTCCAAGGTTAAGCGTGCTTGGCCTGGAGCGATGGGTGACCGACCGGGAAGTTCTTCCTGGGGGCGCATGAGTGAGGACAAAGTGCGCAGAAAAGACTGGTGTTGGTCTATGAGGGCAGTCTATGTCTTAGGAAAGCTATCAGATGTAAGCGGGCCTGGCCTCGAGGAGGCGGGATGTTACACTCGGCTTCGGCGGTGGACAAAGCAACGGAATTTTGCTTCTTAGAGCTCCAAGACACTAAGGATCGACCAATAAATTGGCAAGTCCCGGTAGTACTCTTTCGAGTTACTTTGCAACCGGCATAGTCTGAATCGGAATAGCCAAGTAACTAAAAAATGGAGCCCTTAGGATACCACAAGCCAAAATTAGGAGTGTGCACTAAATACCGAAAAATTCTCTTAATGGCCATCAAATGATATTCTTTCGGATTAGCTTGAAATCTTGCACACATCCACACGCTAAGCATAATATCAGGCCTAGATGCACAAAGGTAAAGAAGTGATCTAACCATAGAGCGATATACCTTTTGATCGACGTCCTTTCCTCCTTGATCAAGATCAAGATGTCTATTTGTTGACATAGGTGTCTTGATGGGCTTAGCCTTGTCCAAGTTAAACTTGTTCAACATATCATTGGTGTACTTGGTTTGACTTATGAACGTGCCATCCTTGAGTTGCTTGATTTGAAATCCAAGGAAAAACTTCAACTCTCCCATCATGGACATCTCAAACCTATTTGTCATTATCCTACTAAATTCCTCATAAAAAGCCACATTATTACTATCAAATATAATGTCATCAACATATATTTGGCAAACAAAGATATCATTATTGACTTTGCGAGTAAACAAAGTAGCATCGGCCTTTCCTATCTCAAAACCTTGTTTGAGTAGGAAATCCTTTAAGCAATCATACCAAGCTCTAGGGCCTTGTCGAGCTTGTAGACGTGGTTTGGATACATGGAGTCTTCAAAGCCCGGTGGTTGCTCTACATACACCAACTCGGATAGGGGGGGCGTTGAGAAATGCACTCTTCACGTCCATTTGATATAGCTTTAAGTCATGATGGGTGGCATAGGCAAGTAGAATGCGAATTGATTCTAGCCTAGCCACCGGTGCATAGGTCTCCCCAAAATCCAAGCCTTCAATTTGAGTGAATCCTTGAGCCACCAACCTTGCCTTGTTCCTTGTTACCACGCCATGCTCATCTTGCTTGTTGCGGAAGACCCACTTGGTTTCAATCATATTTTGCTTGGGCCTTTCCACCAAGGACCAGACTTCATTCCGAGTGAAGTTGTTCAACTCCTCTTGCATGGCTATCATCCAATCCGGATCATCAAGTGCCTCTTCCACCCTATGAGGTTCCAAAGGAGAAACAAACGAGTAATATTCATAAAAACTTGCTAAACGAGAACGTGTAGTTACCCCTCGTCGAATGCTCCCCAATATGTTATCAATGGGATGATCCTGTTGAATGGATTGATGCACTCTAGGATGTGGCACTTGAGTTGATCTTTGGATAGGGCCATCACCATCATCATCACGATCATGATCGATTGGAAGATCATAATCATGAGCTTGTGGAGGGTTGACTTCACTTCTTTCTTCATTGTTGAGTTGTGGGTGAGCTCGCTCATTGTTGACACCATCTTCATGAGAATGACCTTGTGCTTCATTTGATCTCCCATCTTGATTATTTCTTGTTGCGGAAGCTTCACCATGTTCATTGGATGAAACATGATGAATGGTTGGATCAAGATCATCATGCACAACATGCTCTTCATCTTCATCTTCAACGGGCTTTACTTCACTAATAGCAAGCTTCTTGATTGCTTCGTGTGAGAGCTTCTTTATTACCTACATTCTCAACATTAACTTGCTCCTTTTGAGAGCCGTCGGTTTCATCAAAAGTCACGTCTACCGTGATTTTAATCAAACTAGTGGTTTTATTGAAAACATGATATACATGTTCGTTAGTACCATAACCAAGCATGAAACCTTCATCAACCTTTAGTGCAAACTTAGAGATTTTGGATTTCTTGTTAAGTATGAAACACTTGGATCCAAAAACTCTAAAGTAGTGCACCTTAGGCTTTTTACCTGTTAGAAGTTCGTAGGCGGTCTTTTCTCTTTTCTTGTGAAGGTATAAGCAGTTGATAGCATGACATGCCGTGTTGATCGCTTCCGCCCAATAGTCGGTTGGAGTCTTGTACTCATCCAACATTGCTCTTGCGGCTTCTACGAGCGTTCAGTTCTTCCTCTCCACAACACTATTTTGTTGTGGAGTGTATGGAACCAAAAACTCATGCTTGATTCCTTCTTCATCAAGAAACTTTTCAATGTTGGTGTTCTTGAACTCCGTCCCGTTGTCACTTCTAACTCTCTTGATTTTGACTTCAAACTCATTTTGGGCTCTTCTTGCAAACTTCTTGAAGATACCTTGGACTTCACTCTTTTCACGCAAAAAGAATACCCAAGTGAAATGAGAATAATCATCAACAATTACGAAACCATATTTATTACCACCAATGCTTATATAAGCGACGGGTCCAAATATGTCCATGTGAAGCAACTCCAATGGCCTTTCGGTTGTCACAACATTCTTGACGGGATGTTTAGCTCCAACTTGTTTTCCCACTTGGCATGAGCTACAAATCCTATCTTTCTCAAAAGAAAACATTTGTTAGTCCAAGGATGTGTTCGCCTTTTTAAAGTTTGGCCAAGTTCCTCATCCTAACATGGGCAAGTCGGCGATGCCATAACCAACCCATACTAGATTTTGCCATTAAATAAGTCTCAGGATTTACTCTATTTGATGTGAAATCAACTAGATAGAATTTTCCTTTTAAATGACCCGTAAATACAATAGAGGAATCCTCCCTTCTATAGACTTCCACACCCTTATCCGTAAAGAGACAATTGTAACCCATTTCACAAAGTTATGAGACGGACAACAAATTGTATCTCAACGAATTCACAAGTAAAATATTTAAAATGGAATTATCATTTGATATAGCAATTTTACCCAAACTGAGGACTTCACCTTTTCCATTGTCACCAAATACAATATTTCCACTTTGATCATGACTTGGTTGAAATGATGTGAACATGTCCTTCTCTCCGGTCATATGATTGGTGCATCCACTATCCAACACCCAACTTGTTCCACCGGAGGAATATTCCTACAAAGACAAATTAAGCTTTTGTTTTAGGTACCCAAAAAGATTTGGGTTCTAGGGGGTTAGTCACATAAAACTTGGGCACCCAAACACTCCTCATAATTTCATTTCTCTTTTAGGCACCAACATACTTAACCACAATCTTGCCATCCTTGCCTCAACAACACATATAATCACTAGCATAGCACCGTGGAAGTGGTGCTTGTGTCTTCGGGACATCGGATTGCTTTGTCTTGATTGTCTTGTTACTTGTAGGTTGGATCTTTGGAATATAGACCTTGTTGTTGGCCTTGCATATTAGCTCATCAAGAACAACACCCTTGTTGAACTTCACACAAGGCACACCATTGATCATGTTCCTTCCATTGGCCTTTCCATCATACCTATTGTAGCCAATGCCTTCCTTGATTGATGAGTGCCTTGATGACTTGTATATAGTCTTATTGGATTGCTCTTGACACTTGCACCCATTCTTCGATATCATCATCAACCTATGAATTTCCTTGTCTTTCTTCTCTAACTCAATAAGGTTAGTTGTATATGCATTCACATCAATTTTATAGCATCTTTTACAACCATCGCTAGTGGAGACATTAGAGTCTTCGGTTACCTTAGGAGAAGTTGAAGTGCTAGCCTAAAGAGTACTATAGTTTAGCTCAAGATTTTGATATTTTTCTTCTAAGCTTGTGAGGCTTTCTTGAGCTATACTCTTCTCATTCTTGAGGCTAGCTATTGAGGCTAGCTATTTGATCTTTAACCGAGGAATGTTCCTTAGTCAATTTCCCAATTGAGTCATTGGCCAAAGACAATTCAACGGTTAACTTCTCAACCTTCATCTTTTCCTCGGCGATAGATGCTTCAAGTGCAGGGTTTCTCTCTCTCTCTTGAGTAATTATATCTTCTTGCAACTCTAAGCATCTATCCATCTTCTCTAATTTCTTCATTAGCATTTTTATTTTAGTGAAGGCATTTTTACTAAATTTCTTTATCATGGTTGCTTCAATTTCTTCTATGTTATCATCACAACTATCATACTCATCACTAGAGGAAACGGGTGTAGTATGTACCTTCTCCCCTTTTGCCATAAGACAAGTTGGGGTGTAGTAGTCGTTGTCGATGAGGTTGGAGAAGAGCCTCGGTGGTGAAGATAGGTTGGAGAAGAGTTTTGGTGGTGAAGTTGAGTCGGGGAAGATCATGGTTGGTGAAGAAGAGTGGTGGATGGCGATGTTTGTGGCTCCCTTCTTCTTCTTCTCATCATCACTTGAGTTACTATCACTTGACTCCCATTCTTCCTCAAGATGAGCTTCACCTCTCTTCTTGCCTCTGTTTTTCTTGTCTTCATCCTTGTCATGCTTGTGCTTCTTTTTCCCATTAGGACAATCGGCTATGAAGTGACCGATTTGACCACATCCATAGCAAAATCTCTTTTTGAACCTTCTCTTACCATCACCATAGGTCTTGCGGTTGCTTTTCTTCTTCATAAACTTTCTAAGATTTCTAATCACAAATGCAACCTCCGCATCGAAATCTTCTTCTCTACTTGAGGAATCATCCTTTACTTTCTTCTTCTTTTCTTGACTTTCATGTTGTTGAGTTGCTTTAAGGGCTGCACTCTTGTTGAATCCCATTGTATTAGGATTTTGATTGTGAGCATTGATTGTATCTTCATCTAGACACTCATGATGCTTGAGCTTTAAAAGAACTTCTTGAGGTGTCAGCTCATCATAACCAGGCCTTTCTATGATCACGGATGCTAGCATACTGTTCTTAGCTCTATAGGTTCTCAACATCTTTCTAGCAACCTTGTTGTCATCCCATTCGGTGCTTCTAAGAGCTCTTATGCGGTTGACTAATGCCATGAGCCTATCAAACATGGATTGTGTTGTTTCATTTTATAAGAAAACAAATCTTTCCAATTCACCATGAAGTAACTCTATATTGCCTTTTCTCACACTTTTATCTCCTTCAAATGATACTTTCAAAGTATCCCAAATTTGTTTTGCACTTTCTATTCTATTCACTTTTCTAAACTCATCCGGAGCTAGGCTTGACACAAGCAAAGCTACGGCTTGTGTATTTTGATGGAGGTTGTGCACTTCTTCTGGAGTTATCTCTCTATCTTCATCGGTAGGAATCATCACACCAACATCCACAACTTCCCAAAGTCTTGCGGCAATTAGATGCATCTTCATCTTGTAAGACCAATCGGTGTATCTTGTTCCATCTAAGTGAGGTGGCTTGTCAATGTTGATGGACGGAGTATGTAGTGTTGAACCTTTCATGAGTTGTCCATAGTCAAAACTCATGTTTGAATATATTCCTTTTCTATGAGCTTGCTCATCGGCTCCAATATCACTAGCGGCATCTTTGTTTGCTTCATTCTTGTCACTAGTATCATTCTTGCCACTTATTGCATCATCAACCTTCTTGCTCAATTCTTCCTTCAACTTGCTCATCTCATCTTGCATCTTTTTCATTTCATCTTGAAAGAGCTTGGCTTGAGCACTCATCAACTCTTCAGCTATTTTCTTGGCCATTTCGACGACAACGGCTTGCATCTTGTCGGACTCCAACATTGTTTCTTCTCATGCGGTGAAGCGCAAAGAGAAGACCTTGCTCTGATACCAATTGAAATGATCTAACAATACCTAGATGAGGGGTGAATAGACATATCTAAAAATTTACTGCAAATGCTAAGTTCAAATCTGTCAGTCACTGTCGGAAGTCCCGACGTTTGGGTCGGAACTCCCGACGTTGTCAGAAGTTCCGGCGCAAACGTTAGCAATTCCGACGCCTACGTGAACTACAAAAGCAGTGCCAAATTTAACTTTGCGGATGAATAATCTTATAACCTCACTTCCTAGTGGTTTGGTGAAGATGTTGGGTCACTTCCTTGACGTTGTAATGCCTCCAAACCGTAGATCGAATCCAAGCCCTAAAATGGAGATTTGGAAGACAAAGAGACAAACACATACAAGTAATCTCAACCAATCACAATAACAACAACAAGCATGTAGGACACAAGGATTTATCCCAAGGTTCGGCAACCCCGCAAAGGAGCTCCTACGTCCTCGTTGTTGAGGTGACCACCTAGGTCGGAGTCTATTCCACCTCCTTGCCTCTCTCAAAGCGACCACAAAGGTCACTTGAGCTTTCGACTAAGAAATCGAAGGGTGATACAAATTTCCCAAGGCTCTTCCACAAGATGGAAGCTCTTGGGCAACGCCTAGCAGGCTAGGGGCAAAGCCCCAAGAGTAATAGACGCAAAATCAACCGGCTTGACGGAGAAATCAAGTGCTCATGCTTTCCAAAGTGATGCTCTCACTTAATCCACTCTCCTTTCACTCAAACCCTAAGGGAATCGAAGATTAGAGCAAAGAGGGAAGGAGAGGAGAGCTTTAGTTGCTTGGGAGCTGTTGAGCACGAAGTGGGTCAGCTGAGAATGAGTCCGTAACAGTTAGAAGTGAAGAGAGGGGTATTTATACTCCAAGTGAAAATCTAACCGTTCAGATCTACGTCGGAAGTTCCGACGCAGATCTCGAGACTCCGACGTTAACAGAAAACACTGTTCACAAAGGGCTGGAAGTCCGCGCGTGCAGGTCAGTGTCAGAACTCTCAGCAAACGTCAGGACTTCCGACGGTCGGAACTTCCAACGAACGTCGGGACTTCCGACGAGCGCAGTTAAACATCCAGCCAGCCCGCAACGGGTATCGGGACTCCCGACATGGGTCAGGACTTCCTACAGTCGGAACTTCCGACGTACGTCGGGAGTTCCGACGTACGTCGGGAGTTTCGACGTGCACAGACAGTAGGCCAGCAGAACCATCGATGCCAGGACTCCCGGCTTGGGTCAGGACTTCCGACGTCCACAGTCACCGCATAGGCTAAGTGAGTGGGAGTCAGCACTTCCGGCAAGAGTCATGACTTCCGACTGTCGGGAGTTCCGGCTTACGTCGGGACTTCTGACACCAACAGTCACAGAAAATAATTCTATGTGCTCGTGAAGTGCTAGAGTGTCTCTCTTTTGATTTAATTACTATGCTTGAGCACTCTATCTTCCTCAGACCAACTAAAATTTCATCCCTCTTTATAGTGCGGTGGATTATAAACTCAAAAGCAAAAATAAAACCTTTGGAGAGAGCTTTGAGTTCGTCCACCTTTACAACTTCAAAAATTAAGGGATACCATTTCATCTTTACCAACTCTTTGATTCTTTCACGGGACTAATAGCTGCGATATATCTCATTAAGATCACATTAGTCCCTAATTTGGATGTCATCAATACACTAAAACCCACATTGGGGGGCAAATGCACTTTCACTCCGTCTTTTGTTGGAGGAATGAGGATGAAGAGGATACATCATCATATTTGATTCCTTAGACATTCATTTAGTGGCACCACATGTCATCCTCTCTCACACCTTTTTCTTCCACACGGTTGACCATTCCCCTCCAGCCTCGACTGTCTAGCCCGTCTTCATCTTCGCCACATCGGCCCCGGTGCTGCCCCACCCGCCATTGACCCCTGCCCTCGTCTAGTCCGTCATCACCCACCTCGCTCGCCCTAGCCATGGCCACCCACACTGGGGGCGAGGTCACTCGCTCGCATTCGAGCCGAGCTCAGTGTTGTAGTCGAACTTCCCGACCGGCACCCTTGCACATGTGAAAAGGAAGGGGAAGACGTATAGCCAGTGTTGTCAAGGGACGAGCGTGTGCCTCACTTTATGGGGGGTGACTGAGTCTCTTAATCTAGATGAATATTATGCTCTGGGGACGCCTCTTTTCCTCATCCCTAAACCAAGTACAAGAACAAAGTGAGGTATTCTACGCACCTCTTATCCAATCGGACACATCCTTATATCTATTGTAGAACAATTTTCTCTTTCTCTTAATCTATCGTATGAACAATGTGATTGAGGCTTCAAAAGTTTAACCATGTAAGAAATTATTAAAATCTTCTATGCAAAATCAACAAATAATGACTAAATTTGTATTTGGAAAACCTATTCATGAAACTATGAAAGTATTGTTGTACCGTGATACCGTCTATGTAAACGAAAAAATATCATTACAATTTTCATAAACTAACTTCTTTTAGCAACTTGAAAACTCCTCGATTTATATATGTAAGAATTATTGCAGACGCTCTAAGTAACTATAACTATGGTAAGACCAATATTCCCATTTCTCTTAATCTGTAGTATGAACCGCCTGATTGAGCCCTAAAAAGTTTATTTAACCATACAAAAGCTATCAAAAAATTCTGTGCAAAACTAGTATACAGTATGTATATAAGACTAAAACTGCCTTTGAAAATCCTTTTCAAAACTATGAAAGTATAGCTGTATCATAAAAAGCTACTCCTATATACTCCATATAATGATACAAACAAATGATTAATAAGGACCTAAAGTCAAAATGTCCGAAACACAGAACTGAGGAGTGTGCGAATATTCACGTGGACGGCCGCAGAGGATCCGGACCTCCTTGTCACTGGAGGAGGAATTCACTTCCTTCTCCTGGAAGGCGCCGGCGCGCCGCTCTCTCCCTCTCTCTCTCTGGTTTCCCTCCCCGACTAGACCCTGCCAAACCCCTCCCACCCCAAGCGCGGAGGAGGAAAACAAACCCCCACAATCTCGCTCGTCGTGCAGATTTCCGATCTCTAGCCCTTGCCCTTGAAATTGCTATGCCCGCCGCCACCATTCCACCAAGCCATTCCACCAATGGGGAAGCGACCGCAGGTAGTTGTTCTGTCCTCTTCCTCTGGGGAAGATGACGGCGGGGGGCGCCGCGGCCCTCGGGCGCGGAAGCCGAGGACGGCCGCGACGGCTCCGGCCCAGGTGCAGGCTCAGGCAGCAGGCGCCTCGAGGAAAAAGCCGCGCCGCGAGAGCAGCGCGGGGAGAGGACGTCGCCGCCCCTCTAAACTCGCGCCGTCCGACTCCTCGAAGGTGATAGACTCGAACTGATTTTGGTTGGGCGATTTTGTTGTTACGTGCCTAGTTAGCACGATATTTCGTTCGCTATTAGTCCATTTTAATAGTCTCATCTTTTACCACTAAAATTGGATGCTGAACACATAAGTTTCAAGTTTTATTATCACAGTCGAGCCTATGAATTCCTGGTCAGTTTCATATGATGCATATTTGATTGGTTAATCTAGGCTGTCCCATCCTGAGACATGTCCTTTAGCATTTTAGCTCGAAGGCTGATGTAAGTCAATATGGAAAACATTGATTCTATATACATGTATCTACTTAGATTTGCTCCTCATTACTCATTTCATTTTCATCTAAATCGCAAATGGAACAATGGTTATATTTTGAGATCTTTTAGCTTCTGAACCAAATTCTCACTATAATAAATGTTGATGATTAACTCACAAGCTGATTCCAGCTCGCCAGCAACTGAAAATGAACAGCTAGTTTGGCACAAACAGGGATAAAACAATATAGATGGATTTCCTGTCTTAACTTGTTCTTAGTGCTATATGATTTTTCTTTGTCTGTTAGCGTTGAACTTGTTCTTAGTGCTATATGATTTTCTTTGTCTGTTAGCGTTCAATCTTTTCTAACTTGAGCTGATCCTTTTGTTTAATTGATTACTGATATTTTTTCTCTTATCTGAAAAGGCTGAATTTGACATGCTCTCTGAAGATTTTTTCAGAATGTTTTAATGACTTCAGCATGCCAGGTATATTTATTTTTCATCTCTTTTCTTGTATAACTGTATATTTCTTTAGATTGTATTCTGAATTCCATATAACTAGACAAAAAATTATGAACATAGAGTTTTCTTTTGATAAAGCTCCCAAACAGGACATACTGTAAGCATCCAATGTACATGGCATGTATTGCTACTTGAGTTGGTTGCTGTTCGATAGCAGCTCTGAGTTGTCTCTTTGTTTGTACTGGTCTGGAAACATTGTATAACGGTACTCAATGACCCGAGTCACCATGCTCACATGGTATTGCATGGTTAAATCTTAAATACTGTTGGGAAACCATGCAAAGTAGACTATGAGACATGGAACAAAAAAGGATGCCCAATACCTATGTTGATCTTCGCACTGAAGTTAGCACTATACTGCTGCGGTTATTCATTTCAGAGACAAGCCAGTCAACCTGTGGCAACATCAGGCAAGGGAATTACTGCTGTCTCAAGATCGGGAGAAAACTCCTGAATCTTTTTCCCTATTGGCGCTTTCAGTTTGAGAAGCAGCTGGGCCTCGCGCACTGCGACTGCAGCCCAACCGTGGTACCAAGGCTCAGAATGAGTGCCTGTTAATCTCAGCATTGGTGAGAGAGAGTTCTGTTTGCTATGTGAGCTGAACCTGTACTAAAGCTCTGAACTGAACTGTGTTGTCTGGCGATGTTCAGTGGCTGGCAGCGAGCTTAGCTCGAGAACTACCCTACCTATCGTATCTAGTCAATATAGTATCATGACAATACAAAGGCATAATACGGCTCACGATTGCTACAGGATAGATAGTTTGCTTAAGTATTCTTGTAGGTGATGGCGTTTAGTAACCTATGTTGCTTTGTTTGGATTGGTACTAACTGTTAAATTTGAAGTTGAATCAGCTCTAGATGATGCCATTATGAAAGTTTTCAAGGATGGAAGTATGATTCCTAGATTTACACGACCTAAACAAGTTTTAGGATAAATTAGCAAGGTGAACTGCCCCAGAAAACATAATAACAAATAGTGTCAACGTATGCTGAATAACTACATCTCCTTCACCCCCATTCCTGCTGTTTTTTTTGTGTACCTTGTGAAAGCTTCTTAGATAGCCACATCATTTTCTATTTAAATTTGCCATAAAATTGAGAACAGGTGGTAAAACCACTAGCACCAGCAATTTAGGAGGACACAGCACACCTTTAACAAACTAGTTGTCATGCTAAGCCTTTCATCCTTATCAAGGGAATCTTCTCATGGAATGAATATTTAAGACATACAAGTTGGCTGAATGTATTGGATATTAGAAGATTTCGATACAAAGGTGCACTACTGATACATTGATAGATCATTAACTGTATGGAAAAAATACAGTTCAGACTTCAGAGGGATATTTTTGTCGCTCATGGCAAGTAAAATATCAAGATCAACATATAGCCTCACTTTTTTCCTTTTTTTTTTTTGCTTTTGCTTTTAGATGAACCTGCAATTTCCTGTCTTCACGTGGAACCTTTGTCTTGGCCAATCTCTTCTTTCTTTCCTGATTTGATTTTGTGGTGGTCACAGACCCTTGTGAATGTGAAGTTTCACCATTTCACTTTCCTCTCTGATTAGCCTACTTCTAGGCAGGGTTTATACGGAAAACGAAAGAGCTTTGGGTTGACAAGTACACACCCCACTCATTGGCTGAGCTTGCTGTTCATAAAAAGAAGGTCGGTTCTTTTTGTTACAAACTCACAACACATGTTATGCTGTATACCTTTGTTAACCTTTAACTTAGCTCATCCTTTGATAGGATATACTCAATCTATTGTATTGCCTACTTTATGTATCCTCTTCATCCATATTTTTTAAAATGTCAATATATCAGGGTGTTGATTTATTGTTTCAGTTTCTTCATAATTTGTCACCATGCATGAGCAATGAATATGAATTCACTTACATGATATGTCACACAGTCTTATTCTTGTAGATTGAAGATGTAAAAAAATGGTTGGAAGAGAAGCTGAAGGCACCAAAGGTGATTATTTTGAATTGAAACAAATTCAATTGTGAGTTATAGTTAGTTAGTGGAATATAGTCCAACCAATTTGGCTAATACACATATTCAGCGAGATCATGTGAATAAGTGTATAATCAGAATTGTTAGGTTGTCAGAATATTCATTGCTGCAAACCAGATGGAACTATTTTTTTTTGTGGTTTTCCCTTTCTGGTTATGTGATGGTTCAAAATGGGATGGGGACTTGACCCCGTGAAGAACTTTGATATATATATTTTTTTGTGTATGCCTGTCCTGGCAGTACAATTCAACCAGCATCTGGATTGTAATAATAATGTTGCAATCAGGCATCACCTCATGCTAGAGTATCTCAGAAAAGCACATGAATAATCAGGAACTCTTTTCCTTGATATGTGAATGTTTGAATTGTTAGGAATCAAGCACAATCCTTGAGCTTTCCCATAGTGACTGCCTGACAGGAGTTGTCTGCATTGATAAAACTTGTGTAAATTTTGAACTGCATTATTATTTTGTGATTTTTATTACTGTTGTAGTTGTAGAAGATTCAAAATGACCAAATATCTACTCTAGTCAGTTACCTTTTCCATTTATAATTTTTATATATTTCAATTTTTGAGGATAGAGGAATACTAATAGTGCAAAGGCAATTTTGCAGACAACGGTTGGAGGATGGACCCTTGTCCTAACTGGGCAAACTGGTGTTGGAAAATCAGTACGTCCTTCCCTCGCACTTTGAAAATTTTGTACCCAAATGATGGAAGCGAGTTTGGGCTCAATTTGATTAAGTCCAGCTGTTAGTTTGTTCAGTAGACCTGTTCAATCCCTAGTTTGCTGGATGTGATTTGGTGCATCATGAACCACTGCTCGCCATAACAGGTTGACAGCTCTAAAGTTTTCATTTTGCCGTAGTTAAGAATCTGATCATGTGGATGCTCCCCCCTCCCTCCCCCAACACACACACACAAGACAAAGAAACAATGACACCACTCAATTTCTGATAATATCCTGCTTATAGTATCACACAGTTTAATTCATTTCTTTCTTTGATTTTGTTCCTTCAATCTTTCTTCTGGAGGGGTTGGGGGCGTTTTTATTTTTGGGTATTAGTTCTTGTTCCTTCAGAATACATAGGTGAACGTAGAGATAGAAAAATCACTATGCTATCCATAGTGGATAACTTGATTCTGTTGCTCTGGAACTGTACTTGCTAGTAATGATAATTTCTCCCAGGCAACTGTGAAAGCAATCGCTGATGACCTTGGAGCGGACTTATGTGAGTGGACAACTCCAGTACCAACACTGTGGGCTGAACATGTTCATGCTAATTCAGGTAGCGGTTAGTATGTGTTGTTGTCTAACTATGCTTTCTAACTCTTATTTGTTGCAATTGAAAGAACCGATGCAGAGTCTACATCCACATACTTCTATCGTACTCATGTCCATAGAAGCACATTGTCAAAGCATTCCAGTTTTTTCAGTTACAAATAATTTATATAGTTTTCTTCAATGGTTGTTTCAAGGATTACACTATATATCCAAGCTTGAAGAATTTGAAACCTTTGTGGAGAAGATAAGGAAGTATTCAATGCTTTGTCCAACCAATACCAAGTCCCAAAGGAAGCTCATTATCATTTTGATTGATGACATCCCTGTAACAAGTGGAAGTGTTGCTTTTGCAAGACTAGGAAAATGCTTAACTGGTTTAATTCGAAGTACTCAAGTACCAACTGTCATTTCACTCACTCACTATCACAAAAGTGAGAATAACGATACTGCAATGTGGAAGTCTGAGGACCTTGAGTCCTTACTTCAAGATGCTGGTGCTCACAAGGTATACGATCAAATGTTTGACAGATTTGATGATGACCACTAATTAAGTTTTTAAGACTGCCTTTTCTCATAGTGCAGCACATTTTCTTGCAGATTGCTTTCAATCCGGTAACCACAAATTCTATCAAGAAAATCCTTGTTCGAATTTGCAAAAAAGAAAGCTGTAATGCATCTGAAGAATTATTGCATCAAATGGCAACCTCTAGTGGAGGTGATATCAGACATGCAATAATGTCTCTTCAATACTATTGTCTTGATCCCAGAAGGCATAGTTCTGCATTGGCAACAAGTTCTAATCGTACTGGTTCAAAGAGCCATGATTCTCTGGTTCCAGGCATGAGAGCTATGGCCCTAGCAGTGCACTACCCTCCCCATGTGGAAGGGATGAGACACTTTCACTATTTCATGCCTTGGGGAAATTTTTTGCACAACAAGAGGGAAACTAATAGTGATGTTGGTACGGTATGTAAGAACTATCTTGCCCTATCAAAAAGCTGACTTCACAAAGTTCTTTAATTCCCAAGAAAATATTTGTGTCTTCATATTGTGATAGAACTATGTACTATTTCCTTGAAAAAAATTAAATACCAAGGGTATTTTTTTCACATAAATATATTCTAGCATTTTTTCTATTGATTTGTTTGTCCATTGAAATCTACTTGAACTGTTAGCACATTTTTGCACACTAGTTTTTATTTTCTTCGTTCTGAATTGTTTATTAGGCAATGGCTGTGCATCCTTTTCAGTTCACAGGATCTAATTTGAACACGTAGATTCTCCATTAGAGCCTGCTTAGAATGCAGGAATTTCATGAGAAATAGTTCAATTCTCACAAGACTCAGGAGAAATCTCTGCAATCAGATGGTGCCTTGGGCACTTCTGTCCCTCTTAGGATTTGCATTGGATTTCTTTAACTATAATATCCACATTCAATAATCCAACAATTCACTTTAATTTCAGAGTATTTTTTGCACTTTACAGGGTTGGAATTAGTGTTTTATTTATTAAATTATTTTGCATTAATTCATCGTCTAGTATTTGCTCCTACATATCCAAGCTCTTAAACTTCTGTATTTTCAATTACTGACATGTTGTTACACAACGCTACAACTATATGGTATGCCTTCAGTTTGAACTGACTAGTTCATTATTGGGTCGATGGTTTCCATACTGTGTTTCATAATGTGTTCCTCATTTGTGTTTAATTTTCTTTTTGCTCCCTGAAATTTTTAATATTTCATCTGTAGACCTGGATCCATTTCCTCTTAAAGAAAACCTAAGAAGAAATTCACTCCAAATGGATGTTCCAGAAAAGATTCTTTCACAAGCACACGGAAAAGTACAGACAGTTGCGGATTTTCTTTATGAAAATGGTAAGTAACTATCTATCAAGGTGTACAGAATACCTCATAGCGTATGCTGTGTTTCCCTCTCTCAAGTTTTATCTTGTTCTTTTACGAGTGTTGAAGGTACTTGAAGTAGAATGGTGCAGCATTGTTATGTTTTCCTTAAGTCTGCTGGTGTTATCAGTTGAGTCTATGCCAATGTGTGAAACATTATTTCTTGCCTTTCCAACAGTACTGCAGATGAAGTGGAACATTTGAAATTTACTGCTTTAATCAGGCATTCACATTAATTTTGGCTTATTTAATGCAGTATGACCATTGTATAACATTCGAAATTTATTGTACACGCCATTTGATCATACTAACGAAGTATAAGAAAATTCCATATTCATTTCTACATGAATAACATTGCTGGTAATCGAAAGAGCAGAATATATGCTACACGAATAACAGTGCTGGTAGTTGAAAGGGCAGAAATATATTATCTTTTAATTGAGCACAGAATAATATTACATAGATCCAGAGTCTAACGAACTACTGTTATATGCTGCATACGTGTCTTCACCTTGGAGGTTGTTAACATCCTTTTATTTATCAGAAGTAGCAATATGATATTTACTTTCACTAAAATGCGTTAATAAGCATATATCTTGGGTCCACTGAAGACCCCATTTTGTAATTTTGTGCCGTTGTTTTTGCTGATTCATTTTCGCTTAATTTTTTTTACTGATACATTTTGTTCTCTCTCATCATTTAAATAGATTTACCCTAATAGTTGGCATTTGGTGTTTTGCAGTTATTGATTTCATTGACAGTGAAGCTGTTGATGATGCATGGGTTGTGGTATCATATTTGAGTGATGCGGATTGTCTTCTTACTGCTAGTCCAATCGCATCATACAACTCAGAAAACATAGCACAACTCATTGCTGCTTCTGTTGCGGCACGGGGAGTTCTTTTTGGAAATGCTCATGGCACGCCATCAAGGTATTTAGATCGTCAGCATTATTTTATATGGCAGAGCCTAAGGGACTTTTTGTTTTTTTTATTTACTATGATTTGTCCTAAGCAGGTGGCATACAATCCGGAGCCCGAAGCTTTGGCAAATTGAGCAATCATTTCGATCCAATAAGGTAAATTCAATAGGTGACAATATGCATGTTTTACGCAAGTACCTGAATGATGTACGGAAAGTTTGTATGCTTATCCTTACCCATTTTCTTATATCATACTAACATTTCCATGGTTCCCGGAACTCTTTTTTTTGTGCCTTCTGAAGTCAATCCGTTCTTAAATTCTTCTCTCCATGCTTGTTTTAGCATGCTTTTTAGTACATTATAAGCTGTGTGGATGGAAGTTCATAACAATCTCTTTAGATGCCAGTCATTCCCACCGAAGTGATTATCTGAATTTTCATTACTAGCTGGTGTATGATAGTATGCCTTTTTTTTTCAATTTGGGGGAAAATGCAGGACCACATTCTGAAGGAAAGATTTGATTCTTCAAGGACGTGTGGTTTTTCCAACTACTCTGACTTGGTCACAGAATTCAGACCATTCGAGAGATGGATTGGCCCTCGTAATGATGGGCATAGAAACAGCTGCTTGCCCCATGGCGTAGGTGGCTTGGCCTTGGAAGTCGCTGATGGAAATAACTCTGAAGAGGACGATATGATAGAAGATTGTTAAAGTGGAACCGCGCATCCTCACACTAATGGGATGCCAACATTTCATTATGGATGTTGCCTAGCTGATTCAAATAGTGGCTCGCTGTTTAAAGGTGCCATTGATATCTAAGTTTTGTGAGGCTCATTGTTGCACTTATATCAGAGCTCGAAAAGGCAGCAACAAATCAGTGTCTTCACATCTCAGAAGCTAGGTTCTTTTTTTGGGTTGCTCACTATCACTAACGAAGAGTGAGCAGTTTAACTTTTCAGAAAAAAAACGAAGAGTGAGCAGGCAATGATGCAGTAGCATTGTTTATCGTTAAATGTTAGGGCGGATGCCAATGAATGTTCATTTTGACTTGCTGATTTTGTCATGTTCATATCTACAACGATTACTGGCCTACAAAGTCTTCGATGATCCCTTGCACTCTTGCTAATGTGCGTGTGCCTTTTTTTTTTGGCCCATCTTCGTATATGTTCTTCTATCCCCCCCCCCCCTAAAAAAAAAGGGAACACGGTCGTGCTTTCATGTCGTGCCGCACGCACTCGCCTAGCCGTCGCCTGATCCGGAGGCCTAACCACCGGGCCTTTTTGTCTGCGCCGTCGGTACGAGCGGCGGAGGCGCGGAGGGGATGTTTTGGAAGGATAGCGGCAACCGGAGCAGCAGCGGCTGGGATCAGAACGGCGTCGGTCCCTTCGGCCAAGTGCGCGTCCTCATAGTCGGTCATTCAGGTGTGCCTTCGCGACACTGACATGACGAACGTTTTGAGAATCCGAGAACACGATAGGCAATCGTATTAACTGTCAATCGTCTGTCACACTATCTGGTGCTTCGGAATGTGAAATGGACTGTTAAAATTCAGAATGGGATGTTCCTGCATCAACTGATGGTTTCGCTCTGCTGCTAACCTTATCTGTTCTCACAGTGTGATTGAGCTGGGATTTAGGTGCAGCTATATCAATGTTGTATGGTGTGATTGGTTACAATCCAATGTAGTAAATAAACATATATATGCAATGTGGTTGGTTGTCCTGCACAGCCAAGCTGTGTTTGGTGATTATGCTTGTTTGCTTACAATTATCTTGGATGTAGCCACCTCCAAGTTCTACAGCATGTTCGGGAGGCCGTATCGTATCATGGATTATTTACTGCTGGCTGGTTTGGTGTGAGAGAAAAACACTGTTGCTGACTGAAAACTTACGATCGTTTACGAGCAAGCGAACAGGCTGCTAGTTGAGGTCTCCTATTTCTAGTAGAGGTAGTGGAGGTGATAATATTTCATTATTGTGTGCCTCATCGGCTTGTGTAAATCTAAATTTGGCATACTTTAATACTGTATTGAGCCTGCAGGCTGATGTCCACAACCAAGCCCGTATAGTAGAGTATAGACTAGGCGAACTGAAGTTAGCTGATGCAGCCACATGCCCACATTAGTTTGCCTCGTGGGGATTAGGACTTTCTGAACGTACAATGGGGATAGTCACGGTGCAGAGTAAGTCCAGTCCGAGGCGGTGTTGGTGCGATTTTTTCGTGTCCTGGTCTGGTCTGTCGGAAACTCGGAATCGATCTCTGAGAACGAACAGGGAGGAGCTAGTATATATGTACGCGTCCACGGGATCCTGATTTTCGCTGAGCCAATCCGTTAAATCGAATTGCACGGTGCTGCGAGATCGAATCGCGAGGGAGGAGATCCGAAGTCGACTTATCGATCGGCCGACGAGGCGATGGCTAGCTCGTCGTCGAGGCTCTGTTCCGATGAGGAGCTGCAGAAAGCAAGGGTGGATCTGGATGAACTCTGCGCCAGAAGACCAATCCCCGATGAAGACGAGTTCGAGTGCCTAAGCAGTGACGAAGATGAAGAGGGCAATAAAAAGGAGGGGAAGGAGACACTGGGAAAGAGGAAGAATAAGAAGAAGGTGCTGGTGCCGATGGAGACGGTGCAGACAGTCCAGGGTAAGTAATGTCTTTACCAGGCATTTTTTGGACAGAATAAGCGCCCTCCAAGACAAACTGAGGCATGAGGTGGAGGCCAAAGGCTATGCCGAATACGAGGCCACTGATGACGAGGAAGAGGAGGAACAAGAGCAGGAGGAGAAGCACGAAGACACACCACCAGCCAGCGGCACCAATGCACCATAGTGGGACTTGATGCTGTCGGGGATGGCTGCCAAGAAGCTAAACAAGTTTTTTAATATATTTGGTTCTTATTTTAGGAGTTTATCGAGATATAGCTGCTACCTTTTTTTTTCTCAAAGTTTCAACACTTATTAGACAGCAATAATAGTTGTGTCTTTTCTTCACGATTCCAATATTGCCTACGGTCTTCGATTCAGAAGCAGCATCAGATTGCTTGCTTGCTTGCTTGTGCAAGAGCTACTCTTTTTCTCCATACTAATGTGATATCTGAATGAGGGTCTTGCACATACATGAAATTATGAATTTCATGCAATAGCAGTAAACAATGTTTTGGGGGCAATTGTTTGAGCCCCAGGCAACTCGAAATCGAACGCTTGGGAGCACTCTGGATTGAACGCCTGGGAGTGTTCAGAGCGCCAGGCAGAGTTGCCTGGTGATGAACTAAACAGCCCTACGTGTGCTCTCGGATGCCAGGCATGCCTTTGCTCAGAACGCCAGGAAAAGGTTAGTGATCAGGAACAACATCCCCCCTCCCCTCTAATTCCCACTGTATTTGACTCATGTCAGCTATATTATTTTGACATTGATGTTGCCTCTTTTTTTTTCGCGTGCCGTGGCACGTTTTCATTAAGCAGGAGACATTGATGTCGCCTCTGATTCTATTGGCTGTTACGTTTTGTATCAGCACCACAGATCCTCTCCCTGCTGCCCCTTCAAGGTCTCAACCCTCTTGCCTTTGCCTCCACCGGTCCTCCCTTCAGGTTCCAGCAGTACCTTTCTAGTTCTCCTTTCGTTTACCGCCGCATCCCTATGCCACCGTTACATCATCTGATCCTCCCAGTCCCTTCACAAGGTGCTCACTCTGTCTCCCCGCTTGGTTCAGCACTTCCACATGACCACATTGTCTCCTTTTTCATCCTCATGCGGTCATGCCTTTGCTTACCTCTTGTGTCTTGTGCTATACGTACCTATCTGAATGGGGAAAATATGCCTCTACAGCTTTCCCTTCTTTCGACCTGCCTCTATGTGGATTGTGGTCTGTGGAGATAAGCCTGCCGCTTCAGTAGTCATGACAATGCCAGAAGCGGCTGGCGTGGGCCAGACAACCAGTGCTTCTCATATTGTTGTTTCCCAGGGTTTTTTTTTTGCTGTAACTGACATTCCTAAAATTTGGGTCAACTTTCACACTTTTTATTGGTATTCAACAGAACTTTCTTATTGTTCTACTGCTATGCTGCCCGGATAAGCATGCTAGAAATATCTTTGGGACACTGCACATTTGTGCATTCGGAAATTGGGGACTGATGCTTCTTAGCATGCATGGCAATAGCATTCGATGATATGCATTTGGTCCTCTCTTTCAATTATGTCTTGATGATAATATGATGCATTTTGTAACTGCAGCTATGGACTTTCTTGCTTAGCTAGGCAATACTAAATCTCTTTACACATGTGAATCATTCATCACACACGAAGTGATGAAGGCACATCTCAAATTGGTCTCTCAATATCCCCCCTCCATAACTGCATTGACCACTATGAAAGCACAAGGAGGTTTGAAAGCAAAAGGCAAAAAACGGTGCTGCTAGTTGAAAGTGCAGAATATATTCTACACGAAGTGCTGGTAGTTGAAAGGGCAGAAATATATCTTTTGCTTGAGCACTGAATAATAGTGCGTAGATCCATGTATGTTGCATACATGTTTTCACCTTGGAGATTGCTACCGTTCTTTCATTTGTCAAAAGTAGCAAATGGGATATTCTCTTTCACTAAAATGCGTTAACAAGCATATCTGTTGGGTCTACTGAAATCTCATCTATAATTTAGGGCCGTTGCTTTTGCTGATTCATTTTTGCTGATAAATGTTTTACTGATTCATTTTGTTCACTATCATTTAAATGGATTTTACCTAATAGTTGGCATTTGTTGTTTTGCAGGTATTGATTTCATTGACAGTGAAGCTGTTGATGATGCATGGGCTGTGGTATCATATTTGAGTGAGGTGGATTGTCTTCTTACTGGTAGTCCAATCGCATCATACTACTCAGAAAACATAGCACAGCTCATTGCTGCTTCTGTACGGCACGGGGAGTTCTTTGTGGAAATGCTCATGTCACGCCATCAAGGTATTTATTAGACCGTCAGCATTACTTTATATGACAGAGCTAAGGGACTTTTCACTTTTTTTACTACGATTTGTTCTAAGCAGGTGGCATACAATCCGGAGGCCGAAGCTTTGGCAAATTGAGCAATCATTTCGATCCAATAAGGTAAATTCAACGACTGACAACATGCATTGTTGTATGCAACTACGTGAATGATGTACGGAACGTTTGTATGCTTATTCTCACCCATTCTCTTATACTAAACATTTTAATGGTTCTGAACTCTTCCCCTCTCCCTCTTTCGATGCCGGTGATTCCACGAAGTGATTATCTTAATTTTCATAGATAGCTGCTGTATGATAGTATGCATTTTTTCAATTTGTTGGGGTGGTGGGGGATTCAGGACCATATTCTAAAAGGAATTGCAACTTCTCTGGCTTAGGTCACAGAATTCAGACCATTCGAGAGATGGATTGGTCCTCGTAATGATGGGCCTAGAAGCAGCTACTTGCCCAATGGTGTAGGTGGCTCGCCCTTCGGCCCTTGGGAGTCGATGCTGATAGAAAGGGGTAACTCTGAAGAAGATGGTGATATGATCAGTGTCCTAACCAGGGGCCAGCATGGGCAGGTCACTTTATAGCACATTAAGCCATACCCATTTTTCATTGCAATATATTATGACTTTTTTGTCGTGAATACTAACTAGGTATATAAAAATATTTAAAAAATTATTGAAACTTATACTTACCTATATATTTACCACGTTTAAAAGTCTCATCATATTTGTCCGGTCTCCTTAATCAAAATCGCTGGTTCCGCCACTGGATATGATAGAGAATTGTTAAAGGTGGAACTGCGTATCCTCACACTAATCGTGAGTCGCATTATCCTATGAGACGCCAACATTTCATTATGGATGTTGCCTAGCTGATTCAACTAGTGGTTCGCTGTTTAAACGTGCCATTGAGGTTTAAGTTGTGTGAAGCTAATTGTTTATATATATCAGAGGTCGAGAAGGCAACACCAATCAGTGACTTCACACCTCAGAAGCTAGGTTCTTTTTTATGGTTGATCACTAACGAAGAGTGAGCAGGCTATGATGCGGTAACATCGTTTATCGCTAAATGTTAGGGCGGATGCCAATGTACGTTCATTTTGGCGAGCTGATTTTACCATGTTCATATCTACAACGATTACTGGCCTACAGAATCATTGATGATTCCAACATGTAAAGCGTTCTGAACGGATCTCCCACATCCGGTTATCTTGCACTCCTGCTAATGTGTTTTTTGGTTTATAATCTTCGCATATTCTATCGTGCAAAAACGATCGTGCTTTCATGTCGTGATGACAGGCGCACGGGATTGTGCTGTTTAACCTAACAGCGCTGCGCGTTCGGTCGCATAGCAACAAATCGAATTAGATGTTTCTTTTCTTTTTCTTTTATTTTTTTACAAGCCAAAAAAAAAACCCTTTGTTGAGCGATCCGACGGGCACAAAAATCTCGATTGACTATTAAGGTAATCATGTGCCGTTCGTCAGGATCCAAGCGCAACATATTTTATTGCGAGTCAATCGTACCCGTAAAGTGCAATCAGCTTGAAACCAAAGACAAAAGGAGATGAGATTCACCATTCACGTCTTTCGCCACGCTGTCGCGGCCATTCCCGGCCTCTGTTGTCGGTGCCCGAAGCCCCGAGCCCTCCACTCCACCCCTCCACGGCTGAGGAGGTACCATCCCCTTCCTTCCCGTCGCAGCGAATTGCGCCAATGAGGGTGGGTCTTGTCGAGGTCTGATCCGGAGACCAGAGACCTAACCACCGAGGCTCTTTTTTCGGCGGCGTCGTGTTCGAGCGGCGGCGGCGGCGGCGGCGATGTTTTGGAAGGATAGCGGCTGCCGGAGCAGCAGCGGCAGCGGTCGGGATCAGAACGGCGTTGGCCCCTTCGGCCAAGTGCGCGTCCTCATCGTCGGTGATTCAGGTGTGCCTTCGCGACTTGTCCTGAACCTGATACATGACGAACGTTTCGAGAATCCGAGAACATGATAGGCGATCATATTAACTGTCAATCGTCTGTCTGGTGTTTCGGAATATGAAAATGTTCCCAAATGGACTGTTAAGTTTCAGCATGGAATGTTCCTGTATCAACGTGACGCATGCTAACGTGATCTGTTCCGACAGTGTGAATTGGGCTGGGATTTAGGTGCAGTCAGCAGCTGTATCAATGTTGTATGGTGTGATTTGTTAGATCTTATGCAGCACAATCCAAGTCAGCATAAACATATGCAATATCTCGCTGTTTCTGTTTGGTCGTCCTGCACAAGCAAACCGTGTTTAGTAATTGTGCTTGTTACCTCCATATTCCAGAAGTAGTCTCCTGTTTCTAGTAGTAGTAGAGGCAGGGGAGGTGACAATATTTCATTATTGTGTGCCCCATCGGCTTGTGTAAATCTAAATCTGGCATACTAGTTAATCTGCACTGTTTTGAGAACTGTGCAAGCTTACATAGACAAGCTGCAATGCACAGACCTGGATACAGGCTCATGTCGTTAACCAAGCACATGGAGTAGAGTATAAGACTAGGCGAATTGAAATCAGCTGATGCAGCCACATTAGTTTTTCTTGTGGGGACGAGGATTTTCCGAACTGTACAATGGGGATAGTCATGGTACAGAGTAACTGAAATCGCAGTTTCTCAATCCCAACCTAGCTCATCACCTAATGCTACCAAATTTCAGTTACTCAAAAGCACTAACAACAAATTTCTCTATTCATACTTCAAACTAAACTTTGATATCCTATTTCATACTTAAAAGCAGTAACTGCAAATTTCCATCTGGTCATTTCTGGTTTCTAACCTGGTCCCAATATCTGAAGCCCTGGATGGAAATTTATTCTGGTTGGATGCTCACTGATTCAATTATCGATCAAGGACTGACCCTAGCATCTTCACAGAAATATGGCCCCTTTACTGGTGCTCTGTTGTCCTAAGTAATCCGGAACTGAACCCTTTCTTGGAGCTATGTTATCTTTAAACTGGAAGCTTTGATGGCCATGAACCTTATGTGCAATAATGCCTGAAACATCATTGTGTTTAGTTCCTTCATAAGCATATGTGTAGCTTTTAAAGAGTTGTAACTCTATAGCATTTCTCTTTGAAGATTGAATTGCTTATCCTGCTCTGCATCATATTATGGATAAATATTGAAGTAAGTCCTAGTAGTATTTATGTTGAGGCCCTGTTCGGCTTACCTTATAATCCACACTATTCAGCTTGTTTTTTCAGCCGGAACAATGTTTTTCTCTCACAACAATTCAGCCAGAACTGTGTTTTCAGCCAATTCAGCCAAGTTTCAGCAAGCCGAACGGGGCCAGTAGTATGTCCTACAGTCCTACACCAATGGAATGGAGGTCATGTGATGCGGCTGCACTTGTTTGCCTTGTCAGGATTGGGATTTTCCGATCTGTAAAATGGAAGCTGTCATCATATTAAGTCACTAAAATCAGAATCACACATGCATTTGAAATCCTTGACTAGTCTGTCACCTAATCTAACCAAGTTCAGCTGTTCTATTCATACTTGAAAGCAGACTAACCGCCAATTGCTAACTGACCAGTGTCTGGTTCTGAACCTGATTCCAGTATCTGAAACTCTGGTTGGAATTGTTCAGGGGTGCTCATCAGGCACCCACCCTGGCATCTTAATGTTAATAGAAATATGGCACCTTTATTGGTGGCACGTTGTGGTAACTGTACCGAGACTAAACCCTTCTTGGAGCTTTGCTGTCTTCAGCCTGGAAGCTTGATCCTTGTGAACCTTTGGCAAGAATACCCACGACATTGACTCCTTCACTTCTCCTAAGCATATGTGCAACTTTTAAATGGCTGTAATATCTCTCTTTGAAGATTGCGTTGCCTATCCTGTTCTATATCGTGTTATGGAATAATATCTTGAAGTAAGACCTACCATAAAAAAAGAAAGCAGCATAGAACAAACTGAGCTTTGCTAATTATCTGTTTTGTTTTCGAGAATATGTAATGCGCATGATTCATTAAGTACTAAGAAATAACAACAAAGTCACAGATAGTTTCGTGTTGGACCATTCGGCCTGCAACTTACATGACAAAAGGAATATAAAAGCCATTATTGTATTGCAAATGATATTGCCGCATCCTGCCCTGACACCAGCTGAGACCTTCAACGGCTACTCTGTTAATTTTTTCCTTGATGAATAAGTTCAAATGTTCAATTACATTCCTTGCTTTAATCTTAAATGTTATATTGTGTGCTTACAGAACTGGCAAGTGGCAACTAAACAGTCCACAATAAAGTTGCACGATTTTAAATTTTACACTGCTGGCTATAGTTCTTTAGCTGTATGCATTGTCCTTTCCCCCTTCTCAGGTGTTGGGAAATCTTCATTGGTGCATCTCATTTTAAAAAGTTCTGCTATTGCTCGACCAGCTCAAACAGTAGGATGCACTGTGGGCGTTAAAGTGAGTATTTTCTGTGCTTTCGTCACTTGTAGGGTTTGCAATTTGTGTCTAATTACACTCCTTTTTCTGCTTACCATTCAGCATGTTACTTTTGGAAGTGCGGGCGGTTCATCAAATAACATCAGTGATGCTGAAAGGAAGTTCTTTGTTGAGCTTTGGGATGTCTCAGGACATGAACGGTACAAGGCATGCCGGTCGATTTTCTATACACAAATCAATGGTACATGCTGTGTCACTCTTTTTATTTCCAACATATTACTGTGGGCATGTTTGGCGATCTTTTTAAGCATCTTTGGCGATCTTTCCTATGTGGGCATGTGGATCTTTCCTATGTTTGCAGTAGGCCTATTTATTATATTTTCTAGTGTCAATGCTTCAATCTGCATAGGCTACCTTTAGCAGTTGTTGATCCACACCCGGTGCATGTCTATATCATTTCTGTCAGTTCTTTGCTTTATTTCTACTTTGGTTCTAAATTTCTTCCCACTTTAGTCTTGCCAGCTGTCAGAATATCTTAAATAGGGAAACCTCTGTCCTTTCTAGTTATCTTACTTATCGATCAATACTAAACATCAAATTCACCATTTCCAAAATTATCCATCAGGTGTCATATTTGTTTATGATCTCTCTCAGAGGAAGACCAAGACAAATTTGAATAAATGGGCAGTTGAAGTTGCTGAAACTGGCACATTTTCAGCTCCATTGGGATCTGGTGGACCAGGAGGACTTCCGGTGCCTTATCTGGTAATTGCTAATAAAGTGGATATCGTTCCAAGAGATGGGACAAGAGCAATCAGGGGGAATCTTGTTGATCTTGCTCGCCAATGGGCTGAGAAGCAGGGCCTTCTTCGATGCAGCGAAGAACTTCCACTCACAGAGAGCTTTCCTGGGAACTCCGGTCTTGTGTCGGTTAGATCTCTTATTAACATCCTACACTCGTCTCTGAGGGCTTCATTTTCTCTTATGGAATGTGATGCAGTAACATGTATGATTTGTTTCTAGGCTGCTAAACAAGCAAGATATGACAAAGAAGCTGTGACCAAGTTTTTCCGCTTGGTTAGTTATTATAAGAGTTTCATTGGTTTATTTTTTCGCTTTGTATATTTCACCTTTAATATAATGCTACTGAAATGCATTTTTCAGCTTATCAGAAGAAGATACTTTTCAAACGAACCTCCTGCCCCAAGTCCCTGGTCCCTTACTCCAAGAGAAGATACTATCCTTCCTGTGGAGAGTCTTGGAGGTGGCGTCGATAGCTTCCAAAGGAAAAGGTGAGCATGCCTAACATGAAAAAAGTCACCCTAAAAAACAAAGCTCAAATGAACCAAACAGAACGAGGACATAAATGGGGAATACTTTATTCATCTGTGCGTAATTGCGACGTTGGTTGCAAAAATGTAACCATAATTTTGTGCAGCCTTAGCGGTGAGGGGTTTTTGTACAATGGAGTAGTCCCACTCCCAGCGCAGAGAAACCTCACACCGCCACCAACCCTGAATCCGCAGCAGCCTGTGGCGTCCTTGGATAACTACAGATATCACCGATTCTCCTCCTCGTCGCTTCCGGACGTGAGCAGCAATAGAACAAGCCAAGAAGACATTATTGATGTATGATATGATAGGCATCTGGAAGAGGTCATACGCCATTACCTGCAAAATGTGGGAAGCATATGGTGCCTAGGAATTGTGTTCCTTGGTATCTTGAACTGCATAATGCCTTTTGCTTGTAGCATTTGGGCCTGGCACAGCTCACAACAACTTCACATAAGATGTTGTGAGCTGTTTTATTTGTCAAACATTTATTTTCAAAATAGTTTCACTCATGAAGTTGTTTTTTACCTCCTCTTACAAAAATATGAGTTGGGATGAAGCTAAAAAAAATAGCTTATCCTAGCTCTCTCCCTCATTTCTTCCTCCCATCCATGTATGAAGTTGTTGGTGAAGCTGTTTTGCCAAACAGTTTTTCGAAAACAGCTCAGTTTTACCTAGAAATTTACTCATAAAGCTGTTTAAAAAAAAACAGCTTCACTAGTGAAGTTGAGCTGTGCCAAACGGGCCCTTTGAATGCTGCCAGGGTGAGCTTTTGTTTTGTTTTAAATTCCTGTCGGTATCAGATCACTAGGAAGTGATTCTTTCTCCTTTTCGTTTCCTTTTTATCTTCCATCTGCATTCATTTGGAATACATGTTGACTTGGGATGAAGGCAATACATGATACTACGCCAGTATACAAAAGCAAATAGAAGATTTTTTTTAAACTGTTTTTTTACTTGATCTGGTCTAACTCGGCAAGCTTATTAGTTAATTAACTTGTTGAATGATGTTGAGAAGTACTCCTTTCACAGCCAGGGTAAGTCCCTCTGGCCATGAGGGCGAGCCTTTGGTTCTTCAACTCCTGAAGGATCTGATCATACTCTCATACCATTCTGGATTTCTGGTCGACTGGTCGTTGGCAACTGGCAACCCCATCACGCAACTTGGACCGGACCAGCAAACAGCGATGTCATCACACGCACACGCACGCACGCACGCAGGACGCAGCTGCACATGACGCACGGCCGCGGTCCGCACCAGACATCGTCGCGACTCAGCTCCGCGCGGGACGGCATCACCGCCAGTGTGCTGAAATCCAAAACGGTACGTGGCGCAGGCCCCGTACAAGCGGCCGGGCGGCCCGGCGCATTCCACATGTGAAGACCGAAGACGTCCGTGCGTTTTTACTGGCTACGGCTAGCCACCCGTACGTGCTCATCGCGTTTCGAGCCTGAAGCATTCTACGGGCGCGCCCGCCCTCCACACGTTCAGTCCATGTCCATCCCAGACGGCCACACGTCGACCCACTGCGCGCACGGCCGCACGTCTCGACTCTCAAGTGTCGCCCACGCGGCGCGCCAGCAGCCCAGCCGGTATTCGGCCGGGCGTACGTACGTCGGTCGGGCGCGGTCGTGCCAATGACTCCGTGCCTCGGTGTTCCAGGGCTCGCGCGCGGAGCTGGCAACGAAGCGGCCTTATTACGAGCGCTCCGCGGAGAATCCCATTAGCCATATTGTTTAGTTATGGCTTGTTTGATTCATTATTAGTGCTAATTGTTAGCATCTAAAATTAGTAATAATGGTCCAAACAAACCCTTAATTACTGGCTTAGCATCTTCAAATATGCTCACCAAGTGTACAGCAACTGAATACCAAACCACTTTTATGGTTGCCAAATGCCAAAGGTTAGCTACTAATCCCTGTAATATTTAGCGTCAAAAAACGTATTATGATGCTTTTTATTTTCTTTCTTCCAGTTATGAGGATTTCTTTGTGCCATGAAGATAAAATATTGCCCGTATTGTGTTACCCAAAAAGGAAAATCTTGTACCTGGTAGCAACAACTCAATTATCAAAAGGACAAGGGCCCTTCTTATTTGGGATTCCTAAAATTTAGGGGTGATTGGCAGGGCTCCGGCCTCCTAAGGGGCTTCTTTATTTTTCACTAAAAAAACGGCTCATCCTACAAAACATTTGGTAAAGCTCCTCTGGAGAAGCCAAAGCCGAAGCCAGGGACGGGGAGCAGCCCTACCAAGTATTCCCTTCATCCAGAAAATAATGTCTAGCGTAGTATCGAGTCAAATCATTTTAAGTTTGACGAAGTTTTTTTTTTAATATTAATATTCATGACGTGGAGGCACAACCAAAGTTGCCGACTCGCAGCAGCAGGATTGCCGCTCAGGCGCTTTCACGTGTCCGGCTTCTAAACGGGGAGAGGTGCTGGTGATTAAGCGGATGGGCTACCTCAACGGGCAGGCGAGGCCTTCCAAGGACACCTACAACAGTATCTTCGTCGACCAGCTCAACCCCTCGTATGGTGAGGCAATGCGACAGCTCTTCCCGGACCCGCAAGGAGAGCGAGCGACGCGCCGCGCATGCCCGCGCGTCTGATCGACGAGGATGGCTAGGTAGTATGATTAGCGAGTAATAGCCCATGATCTTCTTATGCTAGGGAGGACAGAGCCGATTGTATAACACTAACACCCCCACCCTAGTGTGCCATGTTTGAAAGGATCAAGATGCCCAAGAGGGGGGTGAATTGGGCTAACTCTAAATTTTCTTGCAATAATCAAATCCTACGGATAGCCCAATTAACCCCTTGTGCCTAAAAAGTGTTTATATCAAACTAATGCACAACAGCCTCGCAACCAACGTTCCAAACTTACTCTAGCAAGCAAATCTATGGATGTAAGACAAGTATTGAAATGCTCAAAGTAAATACTCAAAGCAAGTGCTCAACGTAAATAGAGAGAGAAAAGAACGCGGCGATGTTTTGCCGAGGTATCGGAGAGTCGCCACTCCCCACTAGTCCTCGTTGGAGCACCCGCAAGGGTGTAGCTCCCCTTGATCCGCGCAAGGATCAAGTGCTCTCTCACGGTTGATTCTTCGACACTCCGTCGGCGCGAATCACCCAAAACCGCTCACAACTTGAGTTGGGTCACCCACAAGCTCCGGCCGGTGAACACCAAACTCCCAATCACCACCAAGCCGTCTAGGTGATGGCGATCACCAAGAGTAACAAGCACGAACTCTCACTTGACCACGAAGCCTAATGAGAAGATGGATGCACACTTTGCTACTCTTGATTTGCTAGTGAGGCTACTCTCTTGGATTCTCAAATCACAAACACCTCACTAGGACCTTGCTCTTCTTGGCACTCACAAACGTGTTTCTCAGCTGTTGGAATGAGCAAAAGATGCTCCACTCACGAGTGGACCTTCTATTTATAAGCCAGCCTGAAAAACGAACCGTTATGAGCTTCTACGGGACGACCGGACGCTCCGATCGTGATGACCGGACGCCCGGCCAGTTCAACCGCATGAACAGATATATAAAGAGTCGACCGGACCTGGCGAGGTCCGGTCTCACTTGACCGACCGGACGCGTCCGGTCGCATAAAACCTTTATGGAACCTTCTTTGGACTCGACCGGACGCCGAACCCTCGTGGTCCGGTTAAGACCGACCGGACGCGTCCGGTCACTCTTTCCCAAGTCTCGACCCTCATTGGAGTCGACCGGACGCTGGTCCTCGGCCGTCCGGTCACATCGATTTGATCACCTCATCAAATGAACTGACCGGACCCTGCGGCCAGCGTCCGGTCGCACCGGAGCCAGCGTCCGGTCAGTGTTTGACCCTCCATTCACTTCCAACTTCCGAATATATGTGAATGAATTTTGCTCCAAAAGATCTTAGGCATTCATAGGAGCTACCTAGAGCTAGTTTAAACAAGTGTGCACCACACCTAACTCACTAGACTTAACTAGGTCAAGCTACCCGTTCATACCCCCCTTCATAGTACGGCCAAAGGAAAAAACAAAGTCCTAAACTACTCTAAGTGTCTCTCCAACTTCAATTGACACTTAGAACTAGTTATCCTTAACCTTGTCGTCCATCCTTTGAAAACCGAAATGATTTCCATCGTAGGGGCATGACAACCTCAATTGCCCAATCGATCTCCATTACCATGACCTAACTTAATTGCCTCTGCAAAACACACGTTAGTCATAGTAATCTTGTATTGACATCAATCATCGAAATCCAACTAGGGGCCTAGATGCTTTCAATCTCCCCCTTTTTGGTGATTGATGACAACACCACCTCGAGTATGTTATGGAGTGAGGTTTTTGACGGGCTTGGTTCATATAAGCTTTTGTCAATAAGAACAAAAGAGTTAGTCAAGCTTATATGACCCAAGCCAACACAATGTACTCAAAGAATATGGATTAAGCATGAGTACAAATAACAAAGCTCATTTGCTTCAAAGTATAAACGCGGAAGCAAAATCAAATGAGCATCACACAAGTGATATGACATATAGATAAAGCAAAGTAGAAGTCACACATGTCAAATATCACAATCACGTAGATAGCACTATCACATATAAATAATAGTATGCATGAAAGTAAACACACGAATGCATAAGTAATAGTGTATCACACAAATAAAAGTCCAAAAGTATATAATAAGCTAATACTAGATAACTAGCTCCCACTAAAACTCGCTCCCCCTAAGTCTACATACTCAAACCCTCTCTCCCTTTGGCGTCAAACACCAAAACCTAGGGGTCGGATTTATGGACTGCAGCAGCCGGACAAGTCGGGGCCAAGCACGTGGAGCAAGATGGAACCAGGCGCCATCATCATCGACCCGAGCTCTGAATCGACCGACCCTCCAAGGGGAAGTGTGCCAAACGGTCTGGTCTAAGCTGGGGCGGTGTCTTTGCTGTGAAGCTGCAAGTATATCTGCTGAGGATCTCGACGAGGCGATGCAGGACGTGGGGGAGCCTCTGAGTAGTCATGATAGCTGGAGGTGTCAGAGACGGACGGCAGCATGCATGTGAGGCGGAGTAGGCATGCCGGTCAACTCACCGAATGATGCTCCAATACTCTGAGACCTGGACGACTCAGGCACGAATAGTGAGGAAGTCTGCTCTGGTGAGAAACCCGTGTGATAAGGAGTGAATGGGGCTACACTGTGAGGCTAACCATCGGGACACTCAGACAGGAGGTGAAGGAAACCGAAAGGGGAGGCTGTCCTCGACTCTGAAGCCCACCGGGCTACATCGCTGGAGTCGTCAAGTGGTGGGAGGCTGTGCAAAGCGGGCGCGAAGGTCGTGGCAGTGGGACCCCAATAGCCGTCACTACATGCCGCATGAATCCCATGAGCCGCTTCTGCCGCATAAGTAATCGCTTGGTGTCAAGAAGCTGCTGCCTGCCATCTGAAACTCGCCCCGACGAGCTCGAAGCTGTCTTGGGTTGGCATTTGTCTCCTGTGCTGCTCGCTGTGGTTCGATCTGCTGCATCCGCCAAGAATAGCAATGAGAGCGGGTCTCTGCTCGTGGAGCAGGTGGAGCAGAGCGGAGAGCTACCCGCCTCATGATCGTGTTCTGCGTGGAGGCATCGAGGTATAGGGCCGGTAGTCGTCGCCGAGCTGCCACTTGTACTCACTCACCTCCCTTTGTGCCTCTAGCTCCTCCTCCTCGGTGGTTGCAATCCTCTCGATTATCTCATCCTTTGAAGCTGCAGAGACTGCACGTGGGGCGACAGCTAGGCTGGACTGGGTGCCCGAGGAGTGGCGGTCTCGATCCTCTGTGAAGGTTGTAGGCTGGGAACTCAGAGTGGCACTGATACTCATCCATCATGCCGGGGCTTATCAAGCACTATTCTCATGGATGAGGAATGTGATCCAGTGAGCATAGGGAAGTCACTGCGACCCTTGAATCCTCACTATAGTATCCTCCATCTCTCGAAAGAAGGAGGTCCCGGATGTCAAACATCACATCATCTGCATGATGGCATTGAGAAGCCAGGAGTGGAAGCGAGTCAGCCCTCCTCAGATCCCAACACGGGAAGCAAAGTGTCCTCTCGATGATGGCCTCTAGTATCCTCATTTGCAGAGGAGTCAAGTCTTTGGGGTTCCCGCCGACCTCTCCAAACGGCTCCTTGAAGCAATGCCGCACTAAATCTGAGGGGGGGCACTGCCCTCCATGAGGACGCCTCGGGAGGCTCGATGTCCATAGCACACCTCATGCATCTTTTACAGTCGCCTCCTGTAGTCTCAAGATCTCCCCGACTCGCCACTAGTCACTCTGTAGTCTTTGCCTTTGAAAGCAAAGTGAATGAATCTGTGATGAGGATCAATGTAGAGCGAGGCATAAAACTGACGGACCCAAGAAGGTACATATATGCCCGTCCGTCCAATCAAATCTGTCAATCCTGGCAAATATGACAAGTATTGCCGAATGCCCTCTCCATTGCTTTGCCACAATGGACTCTATCCGACAGACCCTCTCGTGATCTCGAACACCGCCCTTTGTTAAGATATGCATTGTAGAAATCCTCATGCAAAGGCGTGTAGAACCCCTCATTTGCTCTCTCATCCCTCCTCGGAGGAAACCAAACCTCAAACTCAACAAACCGCATTGCCTGAACACCGCTCGGGTCAGAGCGGCCCTCAAGTCGAGGTGAACCATCGGAGGCGGACCACGTGGTGCAGGCGGAGGGCGAGAACCCCACGCACGTGTAATCGCCTAGGTGGGCTGCAGAACACTAGTACGACTCGAGCGGGCGAGCCGAGGTGCCGGCTCGGTCTCCCCGACTCTCCCGAGTCTTCAGGCTGGCCGAGGCTCTGCTTTGGTGGAGGCTGCTGCTTGGCTTGACGGACCCTCCTCAATGGCGACCCGTCGTCCTCGCAAACGTGGCAAGGCCCCAAATTGGACTACCGTGACGACGCTCAACCTCCTCAATCGCAGCTCTGAGTCTTTGGTGAAACCGGCCGATCTGCAATGACAACTCCACAAGGGCACCTCCTCTCTCGGCACGCTCTGCAGCCTCTCGCAACAAGCCGCCGCTCTCATTGTCTCTGCGTCGGGTACTTCGCTTCTTGGATGTCACCGCTTGGTTGCCTTGCCCTTCGATCCATTTGGTGGCGAGGCGAGGGGGCCTCCGATCATCATCACCAGGCCACCACCAACGTTCTTGGTGCGAGCCATCCGAGCAGATAAGATGGTGAATCGCCACCGATGAAGATCAAGCTGTCAAATCGCCGCTTCGAGGCTTGGCCTCGATCCTTACTCGCGAGCTTGGCTCCGAGAAGACTGCCAACTTCCAGACGAAACACAACGGAACCGACTTGCTGCACGATAGAATAGATAGATATACAAATAAATACCATATTGCTAATAGATGCGAAACCCTAGCAGAGAAAGCAATGTAGATGCGAAATTGAATCGAATGGCTTTCTACCTGACGATCAGCGAAACGAGAAGAGATAAGATGTCACGTGGGGGATCCTTGGAACCGGGCTAGGGTTAGGTCAAATGCCCTGAATGCAATGGGGAATCAGTGCGTTTAGAAATTGATCTAGGTCACAATTGGAGACCAAGATTGAAACACAAAACTTGCCATACCAATCAATGGGAGGACAGGGCAAGAGCACTTGGCGAAGACGGGCAGCCTTGGCAACGATTGACCGGCGGAGCTTGGGCGCGAGGAGGCCGGCGAGATGCTGAGCAGGCGTGGTGGCTCGGCTGCGGGCTTGGCTGGAGCGCGGCTGGCGAGCGGGTGCCGAGCGCGGAGGCGCGGCGAGGCGAGGGCACGACGACGCGGCTAGGCATGGCTGGCTGCTCGAGCTAGGGCACGGCGGCACGGGCGCGAGATTGGGCGCGAGGAGGTGGCGGCGCTGGTTAGGTCAAAGAAGAGGAACATGGCTCGGATAAATAATCCCCCAAACGCGACGTAAAAGGAAACCGAAAAAAGAGACGAAGTCGCATGAGATCCATCGGACGGACGCTTCCGGCAGTAGCGACCGGACGCTACCACCAGCGTCCGTCGATTCCAGAGAGGTCCAAATCTCTCGGAATCGGGACGGACGCGTCCGGTGGTCCATGACCGGACGCAGGCATGGTCCGGTCAAAATAACTTGTCCTTCCTTGATCGACCGGACGCTGAACCCTTCCTGACCGGACGCACAGACGCAGCGTCCGGTCACTCCTTCATCAGCAGTTCACCTCCTGTGAATCGACCGATTACCGGATGACAGACGGCCAAAGGCAGACGTCGGTGCACCTTTTCCAAGCAAACCTTCAACCTCCTTCCTTGGCGTTGTTCGTTCCCAATCAAGTCCCAACTTGAATAAGATCCAAATAAGCACCAATTGGGACTGATGTGAGTGACCTCTCTCAAACCCTCATATTTTTCAAAATATTTTGCCTTAGGCTATAATTCTTTTTGAGGAAATAGGCAACAAGAGGGCAAATGGAACAAAACGACAAAAACAACATTCATGCATATGTAATACTTGTAAGTAAATCTAGTTGCTTGTCAAGTTTGATCCAAGGTTAAGCTTCTTCACACGCTTTTCGGCGGTTATCTTAACCATGTTAGACAAGCCCTATATGCATTGCCACAAATTAAACATGTTGTATATTACAATGAATGCAAGGGACAACACAAGCTCAATTTTTAGTGAAGTTACTAAAATCAAGTACATTGAGCTCATTCCGTAATCTACAAAATGTAGCCTCATCTAGCGGTTTAGTGAAGATATCCGCTAATTGATCTTCGGATCTTACACCTTCTAGTGATATATCATTTTAGCTACATGATCTCTTAGAAAGTGATGGCGGATATCTATATGCTTGGTGCGTAGAGTGTTGAACCGGATTATTTGCAAGTTTTACCGCACTTTCATTATCGCACAGAAGAGGAACTCTCTCTAGAACTACTCCATAGTCTAGTAAAGTTTGTTTCATGTATAATATTTGTGCACAACAAGCACCCGCGGCAATGTATTCCGCTTCGGCGGTGGACAAAGCCACACTATTTTGTTTCTTGGAGGACCAAGACACAAGAGATCTACCAAGCAAATGGCACCCTCCGGATGTGCTCTTTCTATCAACTTTGCATCCGGCGTAGTCCGAATCGGAATAGCCAATTAATTCAAATAAAGCTCCTTTGGGATACCAAAGGCCAATGCTTGGTGTGTGCTTAAGATACCTAAGGATTCTTTTAACGGCAATTAAATGTGTTTCCTTAGGACTAGCTTGAAATCTAGTACACATACACACACTAAACATGATGTCGGGCCTAGATGCGGTTAAATATAACAAGCTACCAATCATAGAACGGTAGAGAGTTTGATCAACCGAAAGTTACCTCTCCTCATCTAGGTCGAGATGTCCATTGGTAGGCATTGGGGTCTTGATTGGCTTACATTCATCCATCTTGAATCTCTTGAGAAGATCTTTTGTGTATTTCTCTTGAGAGATGAAGATGCCTTCTTTCATTTGCTTGACTTGAAAACCAAGAAAGAATGTAAGCTCACCAATCATTGACATCTCGAACTCCTTAGACATCAATTCACCAAATTCTTTGCATGAGTCTTCATTTGATGATCCAAAGATGATATCATCAACATATACTTGACAAATGAAGATATGCCCATCAAGCTTCTTGGTGAATAGTGTGGTGTCGACCTTCCCAATGGTGAAGCCCTTCTCAATAAGGAAATCCCGAAGGCGCTCATACCAAGCTCTTGGGGCTTGCTTAAGCCCATATAGTGCCTTGGACAACCTATAAACATGATTAGGATATCTAGGGTCTTCAAACCCGGAGGTTGATTAACATAGACTAGTTCATTAATAAAGCCATTTAAGAATGCACTTTTCACATCCATTTGATATAGTTTCATTTCATGATGTGATGCATATGCAAGAAGGATACGGATGGCTTCTAATCTTGCAACCGGTGCAAAGGTTTCTCCAAAATCTAAACCTTCAACTTGAGAGAACCCTTTGCTACTAGTCTTGCCTTGTTCCTCACAACAACACCTTGATCATCTTGCTTGTTGCGGAACACCCACTTTGTTCCAATGACTCTTGCACCTCTTGGTCGCTCTTCAAGATTCCAAACTTCATTGCGTTTGAAGTTGTTCAACTCTTCATGCATGGCATTGATCCAATCCGGATCTTTAAGAGCTTCTTCTACTTTGGTAGGCTCATAGCAAGAGACAAAAGAGTGATGAGCAATAAATGAAGTAAGTTTTTGGGATCGAGTCATCACTCCCTTTGTTGGACTCCCTATGATGAGATCTTGAGGATGATCTTGTAGGAGAGGTGTATTTCTTCTATTGACCACTTGAGGAGGAGGTTGTGGAGCATCAACATCTTGTGCTTGTACCACCATTTGCTCATGGGAGATATGAGTATCTTTATTTTCTACTCTCCCAACTTTTTCACCATCTTGTGGTACATTTGATGAAGAGGGTTGGTTAGAGACTTGTACATCATCTTCATCATCTTTTGGCTTGATGTCTCCCACCGGAATATTCTTCATGGCCTCCCTCAATGGTTCATCACCTACATCATCAAGATTCTCATGTGCTCCTTGGGAGTCGTTAGATTCATCAAATTCCACATCATATGTTTCTTCAACCAAGCCGGTGGCATGATTAAATACTCTATATGCTTTGGACTTCAATGAGTAACCAACAAGAAAACCTATATCACAACACCTTTGAAACTTCCCTAGGTGTTGCCGCTTCTTGTAGATGTAGCACTTGCAACCAAACACCCTAAAGAAGGAGACGTCCGGCTTCTTCCCATTGAGCAACTCATATGGTGTCTTGACAAGGAACTTTTGAAGAAATAGGCGGTTGGATGCATAACATGCGGTGTTGATTGCTTCCGCCCATAGAGCTTCGGGGGTGTTGTACTCATCTAGCATTGTCCTTGTAAGAGTGATTAAAGTCCGGTTCTTCCTCTCAACTACACCATTTTGTTGAGGAGTATAGGTTGCGGAGACTTCATGTTTGATTCCAACTTCATCACAATAAGCTTCTATGTTTGTGTTGTCAAACTCTTTGCCATTGTCACTTCTTATCTTCTTGAGCTTCACTTCAAATTCATTTTGAGCTCTCTTGGCAAACTTCTTGAAACAAGATGCAACTTCGGATTTGTCATGAAGGAAGAACACCCATGTATATCTTGAATAGTCATCCACAATCACAAGACAATAGAGATTTCCTCCCAAACTCTTGTATGTTGTTGGTCCAAATAAATCCATGTGTAGGAGTTCTAGCACTCTTGTGGTTGACATGAAAGCTTTGGTTGGATGAGTGTTTGCAACTTGCTTGCCGGGCTTGACATGCACTACAAAGCTTGTCCTTTTCAAACTTCACATCCTTCAACCCTCTCACCAAATCATTCTTCATAAGCTTCTTGAGTGAGCTCATTCCAACATGAGCAAGTCTTCTATGCCATAGCCACCCAAGTGTTGTTTTGGTGAATAGGCAAGTCTTCAAGTTTGCATCTTCGGAGGTGAAGTCAACTAGATATAAGTTGTTGTATCTAAATCCATTGAATATCACTTGATTGTCATCTAACTTGGATACAACAACCTCCTTCTCGGTGAATAGGCATTGAAAGCCAAGATCACACAATTGCCCAACGGATAGCAAGTTGAAGCTCAATGAAGCAACATAGAGCACATTGGAGATGGAATGATCATTTGATATTGCCACTTTGCCCAATCCTTTAACCTTGCCCTTTGAATTATCTCCAAAAGTTATTTTCTCTTGTCCATCTACCTCTTCATCTAGTGAGGTGAACATACGAGGATCACCGGTCATATGTTGAGTGCAACCACTATCAATAACCCAATGACTTCCACGGTCTTGTAGTTCACCTACACACAAGAGATTCAAGCTTTAGGGATCCAAGCTTGTTGAGGGCCCTTCACCTTCTCAACAAGTGACTTAGCCACCCAAATTTTCTTAGGCCTACTCTTGTTGGGAGGACCTAAGAACATGACTTTCATCTTTCCACTCGAATCTTTTCTAAGCATGTAGTGAGCATTGAAAGCAAAGGGTCTAGCATGCTTGGGCAAGGGTTGTGGTGGTGGAGTTTGACACTCATGAGCAAAGTGGCCTTCTTGTCCACATTCAAAGCATCTCTTTGGCTTTGGCTTTGGCTTTGATTGTTGGTGTTGAGCTTGAGCCTTCTTCTTCTCTACACTTGCCATATATCCAATGCCACTTCTATCCATCTTCATGACGGTATTCATGAGTAGCTCACTTTGGAGATGCTTGCCTCTAGCAAACTTGCTCAATCCCACCTTGAGATGCTCTTTCTCCATCTTGAGCTTCTTGTTCTCTTCCTTGAGAAGATCATTGTTCTTCTCCTCCTTGAGTTTCTTGATTTCTTCTTTTAACTTCTCATTCTCAAGGATCACCTCTTTGTCATGATCAAGAGTTTCTAGCACAATGGTGTTGTGACTTTTCATCTCTTCAAGATCTTTCATGAGTTTCTCATTGTTACTCTTGAGCTTGACATACTCATCATAGTCATTGCACTCAACCACTTGCTTGCCCTTGCTACTAGATTCATGCTCAATGCTTTCATCAATTAAGTCATCACATGAGGTAGCTATATCAATCTTAACAACATGGTTAGTAGCATCATGTGGCTCATTTGGTAAGAATTCTTGTGCAATAATAAGGGTATCATAATTGATCTTTAGAGTTGCATATTCATCTTTTAGCTTATTGTGACTAGTGATAAGCTCATTGTGCACCCACTCAAGTTTATCATTTTTATCTTTAAGCTCTTTCTTAGAAGATTTGAGCTCCTTGAGTTTGGATGATATAGAATCATTTGTTTCTTTGAGCTCATCATTAGCCTTTTCTAATGTATCACACTTAGCTAAGAGTGAATCATTTTTAGCATCAAGTTTTTCATTTGTAGCTCTACTCTTTCTAATGATCTTAGTATATTTTCTTAGTATTTTGACAAGATCATCATAAGTAGGTGAGTCATCATCATCGCTATCACTATCATCATCACTAGCATGTTCATCATCACTACTATCATCACTCTTAGTTACCTTGCGTTCGCCTTTGGCCATAAGGCATAGGTGTGTAGATGATGATGATGGCGATGGTGGTGGTGAAGATGCAAGATCAATAGCAATGGCGGCCACCTTTTCATCGTCACTATCATCATAGGATGATCCACTTGATGAATCAATGTCCGTGAGCCAATCACCGACAATATAGGCCTTGCCACTCTTCTTCTTCTTGTAGAACTCCCTCTTTTTGCCATCTCTCTTCTTGTATGGCTTGTTCTTCTTCTTTTCATCTTCATCACTTGAATCATCTTTCTTGCCCTTGTTCTTGAACTTGTCTTTCTTAGGCTTTGTGCATTGATGAGCTAGATGACCAAGTTCGCCACAATTGTAGCAATCCATCTCGGAGATTGGCTTTCTTCTTGAGCTAGTGAAGAACTTCTTCTTCTTGCCGTCGAACTTGATGCCACTCTTGTTTAGCCTTTTTAGCATCTTGGTGGTCTTGTTCACCATGAGGGCAAGGCTTTTTTCATCATCTTCATCACTTGAGCTCTCATACTCAAGTCTTGTTTTGCCCTTGTCTTGGCTAGCTTTGAATGCTAAGTCCTTCTCTTTCTTCTTTGTAGAGGATGAGCCATCTTGTGGTGTGATGTGCATGTACATCTCATGAGCATTGATCTTTCCCAAGATTTGTGTTGGTGTAGCGGCGGAAAGATCACCTTGATGTAGCACGGTCACAATGTGCCCATATTTGTCAATGGGGAGGACACTCAAGATTTTTCTCACAACGTCGGATGGTGACATTTGAGTGAGTCCAAGCCCATTGACTTCCTCTACAAGAACATTTAATCGAGAATACATCTCATTAGCACTTTCTTTGGGAAACATCTCAAAAGAATTTAGCTTTTTAATCACAAGATGATAGCGTTCCTCACGCTCACTCTTGGTTCCCTCATGGAGCGCATAAACGTCCGACCATAGTGCATGGGCGTCTTTGTGGTTCCTTACACGATTGAACACATCTTTGCAAAGGCCTCTAAAGATGGTGTTGCGAGCCTTTGCATTCCATTTTTCATAATTCACTTCATCGCCTTTGAAGTTGTGCGGCATTCCTAGGTCTTTGGGAACCCTTGAGAGGCGGCTCTAAGAATTCCAACATCTAGAGCTTCTAAGTAAGCCTCCATGTGAATTTTCCAATATGGAAAATCATCTCCTCAAAGATAGGAGGAGGTCCATCCCGTGAGACATCTTGCTCTAAGCGATTAAGCTTAAAAACGTGAGCACGAGGCTCTGATACCAATTGAAAGGATCAAGATGCCCAAGAGGGGGGGTGAATTGGGCTAATTCTAAATTTTCTTGCAATAATCAAATCCTACGGATAGCCCAATTAACCCCTTGTGCCTAAAAAGTGTTTATATCAAACTAATGCACAACAGCCTCGCAACCAACGTTCCAAACTTACTCTAGCAAGCAAATCTATGGATGTAAGACAAGTATTGAAATGCTCAAAGTAAATACTCAAAGCAAGTGCTCAACGTAAATAGAGAGAGAAAAGAACGCGGCGATGTTTTGCCGAGGTATCGGAGAGTCGCCACTCCCCACTAGTCCTCGTTGGAGCACTCGCAAAGGGTGTAGCTCCCCCTTGATCCGCGCAAGGATCAAGTGCTCTCACGGGTTGATTCTTCGACACTCCGTCATGGCGCGAATCACCCAAAACCGCTCACAACTTGAGTTGGGTCACCCACAAGCTCCGCCGGTGAACACCAAACTCCCAATCACCACCAAGCCGTCTAGGTGATGGCGATCACCAAGAGTAACAAGCACGAACTCTCACTTGACCACGCCGAAGCCTAATGAGAAGATGGATGCACACTTTGCTACTCTTGATTTGCTAGTGAGGCTACTCTCTTGGATTCTCAAATTACAAACACCTCACTAGGACCTTGCTCTTCTTGGCACTCACAAACGTGTTTCTCACCGTTGAATGAGCAAAAGATGCTCCACTCACGAGTGGACCTTCTATTTATAAGCCACTGAAAAAACGAACCGTTATGAGCTTGCGGGGACGACCGGACGCCCGATCGTGATGACCGACGCGCTCCGGTCAGTTCAACCCGCGAACCAAGATAAAGAGTCGACCCGGGATTTGGCGGTCCGGTGCTCTGACTGACCGGACGACGCGTCCGTCGCATAAAACCCTTACTGGAACCTTCTTGGACTCGACCGGACTTTGAACCTCGTGGTCCGGTTAGAGACTGACCGGACGCGTCCGGTCACTCTTTCCCAAGTCTCGGACCCTTATTGAGTCGACCGGACGCTGGTCCTCGGCGTCCGGTCACATCGATTTTGATCACCTCAGATCAAATGAACTGACCGGGACTGCGGCCAGTCGTCCGGTCAAGACCGAGCTGTCGTCTCGGCCCGTTGTTTGACCCTCCATTCACTTCCAACTTCCGAATATATGTGAATAAATTTTGCTCCAAAAGATCTTAGGCATTCATAGGAGCTACCTAGAGCTAGTTTAAACAAGTGTGCACCACACCTAACTCACTAGACTTAACTAGGTCAAGCTACCCGTTCATACCCCCCTTCATAGTACGGCCAAAGGAAAAAACAAAGTCCTAAACTACTCTAAGTGTCTCTCCAACTTCAATTGACACTTAGAACTAGTTATCCTTAACCTTGTCGTCCATCCTTTGAAAACCGAAACGATTTCCATCGTAGGGGCATGACAACCTCAATTGCCCAATCGATCTCCATTACCATGACCTAACTTAATTGCCTCTGCAAAACACACGTTAGTCATAGTAATCTTGTATTGACATCAATCACCGAAATCCAACTAGGGGCCTAGATGCTTTCAATGTTCATGGCGCGTCGTTGTAACTTTCACTATTTCTCGATCTTAATACAAAGATGTACAAACCTTTTGCGTATTCGAGAAAAAAATATTCATGATATTAAATTCATCATGAGATATATTTTAATAATACACTTGTGTTATAAATAGTAATACTCTTTTCTATAAATTTGGTTCAATTTTAGAAATTTACATCTTTTGTCCGGACGAAGGTAGTTGGTAGTACTTGTATTTCTATAAACTAGGAGAATACCTCGCGCGTTGCGACGGGGATTCTAGATAATTTAAAAAGAAATTAGACTATTTATATTTATAGTTATATGAATGAAACTATCTTAAATTAATTTTGGTGAATGGTTTGACATATCGATGTAGACAGCTAAATGCATGTTAGTGCATGAAGAGATAAGTATCATAATTACATGTGCTAGTTGGCTATAATTGCAAGTTCTAATGAATTGTTGATGTGGATAGTTTGTATGTTGAGAGAAATCTCTAGTGGGGTTTAGCTTTATAAGAGTATAGGATTCAGCTTTAAGACGTCATGGAAGCATTATATTCCTTTGTCAGACTACTACATGTGTATGCATAACATATTTTTTTGAATTATTATATTCAGTTTCTGGACAGTACGTCCATTGATTTTAATTAAAAACAAATATTGAAATTTAACGATATGGATATTATTTGTTTATGTAATATCGATATGCTCTGACCCAAAAAATCTGCTTAAGATTGATAGACACTACTACACAAAAACTTAACCGAGGCGTTTGAAAAAAGGCCTTCGAGGCAGTTGGGCCGGTTGCCCGCCTCGGTTATTCGTGGCAGGGCAGCCGGCCTAGCAACCGCTGTAGGGTCGAGATGGCGAACTAGAGGGGGTAAATAGTCATTTCTAAAATTTAATCACGCCGGCTAATCGATACACGTGCGGAATTAAAATTATCAGTCTAACTAAGACTACACCCCTATATCTAAGTTCATAAGCACCTTATAAAGATTCTAATTAGGCAACAAAGGTGTCGGGCTAGCTAGAGCTCACCCAATCAATTCTAGAGCAAGATCACACAAACATATGCACTAGTACTTTGGCAACCGGAAGAGCTCCTACATAATCTAGTAAGCAAAAGCATAAAGCTCGTAAGCTCACTATTAAAGCTCAATAACAAGGCTACATAAGCCAAATTATAGAGCACAAACTACTTAGCTACATAAACTAGGCAATGTGACTAACAAGGTTACTAAAACCAAATTAGCCACGCAAGAGAGCTACTTTTATGCTACACAAGCAAGAAGGTAATTAGCAAGCTACATAAGCTAACTAATTACAAGAGCAACTACACAAGCACAATGTATGGAATGTAAATACAAGTTTGTGTTTCGCGGAATGCAAACCACCAAGAAGATGAAGACAATGTTGACACGGTGATTTTATCCCGAGGTTCACGTGCTTGCCAACACGCTAGTCCCCGTTGTGTCGACCGCTCACTTGGTGGTTCGGCGGCTAATTGGCATCACCCGCCAAACACCGCAAGAACCTACCCACAAGAGAGGGTAGCTAAATGACACGCTCTACTAGAGTTGCTCTTCGCGATCCCTGTGGGGTGAGCACAATCCCCCTCACAAATCCTCCTTCGGAGCACCGCACAATCTTCTTGCGTGCTTCAACATAGTCACAAGCCACCAAGCCATTTAGGAGGTGGCAACCTCCAAGAGTAATAAGCACCACCGTCTTGCAACATGATCACCTAGTGCCACTCGATACAACCTCACGATGCTAGAATCACACTCACTCACTTATCGGATTGCATTCTTGCTAGCACAAGTGAGTTGAAGGGCTCCCAAGCACTCCCTAAGCATGGACACTTAGTCCCAAGGGTGCTCAAAAAGCTAAATGCCCGAGCTCCACCTCTATTTATAGCCTCCAAGCCAAATAGAGCCGTTGGAGCAAAGCTGCACTTTCTACGAGGGCACCAGACACGGCGGTGCCCTCCCCAACGGTCAAATTCCAAGCCGTTGGTCACCAAACAGCTAGGGGCGGTGCACCGCCATAGGGGTGGCAGTGACCCCTCGGCCAACTGCGCGAAACACCAGCTCTTTGGAATTTTAGGGCGGTGCACCGCCATCACCATGACGGTGACCAAGCCTGGTTCCTCTCTCTCAGCTGAAAAGGGGCGGTGCCCACAGTGGTGGCACCAGACACGGCCTGGTGGTGCACTGCCATCCCAAGGGCGGTGCCAGCCCCAGCGCTAGCTCCTCTTGGCCAAGTCCAGGTGGGCACCGCCCTAAGGGTGGCGGTGCCACCGGACAAGGGGTGGCGGTGCCCCCAGAGCAACCCACTGCTCTTGGCCTCCCAGCCGATCACCGCCATAGGGGTGGCGGTGCATCGTCGCAAGGGTGGCGGTGCCACCTAGGCAGCACCCTAAGCCCAGTTTCGTCTCCACTTATTTACCAACTTCTTCTCCTTTGCAAATGTGATAACACCACCAAGTGATCACCACCTTGTGCACGTGTGTTCGCTTTTCACAAACATTTTTCTAAAGGATTAGCACTCAACTTGTCACACCACTCGATCCTAGCAACGATGCTCAGTTAGATCACTTGAGTGGCACTAGATCACCGATATGCAAACAAGTTTGCCCTCTTAATGTACGGCCATCTATCCTAAACCTGGTCATGCACTTCTCTACACAACCTTTGACCGGTGAAATGAAATGCCCTAGGTTATACCTTTGCCTTGCGCATTCCATTCCATCTTCTTCGATGTCGATGCAACACATGAACCAACCAATCACCAAACGATATGATCCACTTCATATCATCACATGACCTTGTTGGTTCATCGATTTTGACCTCATTTGCTTTTCACCGTTGCCTTCGTCCATTGGAGCCAAGTCTTGCTCAAACTTCACCGTCACGCGGTCCATCGCTCCAAAGCCTCCAACTTGCCCTTCACGCTTGCAACCGGTCCATCAAGCGAAGTCTTGTCTTGATCTTCTCCACCTTAGTCACATGAGTCAATGTCATATCTCATATGCAATGAGCTCCTTCATCACATGTGTGAGCCTTGCAATAAATCCAAGCCATCTTCACCATCATGGCATGAGTTGCTCACACATATGTACCTATGGACTAATTCACCTGTGTATTTCACTTAAACATATATTAGCCCACCTAGGTTGTCACTCAATTACCAAAACCAAACAAGAACCTTTCAATGTCCCCCTTTTTGTAATTGATGACAACTTTACAAAGATATGGAAATTAAGCTCTTTTGGATTCATGTTGCTTGCCCAAGTAATTTTACCATGTGTAAATGATTTTGGACAAGTATCACAAACCCAAATTAGTAGTATTAGCTCCCTCTACATATGTGCTAGAGTGTTTGGTTTAAAGCTCACACATATGCATAGATTGGAATTGTGGGAGAGTAATTACTACTAATGATGCTAAGGTGTATAGAATAAACCTTTAAAGCGTGATACCAATCGGAGTTGCACTTTTAAGTTCATCCTTAGCACCATGAGTAGCTAGACAACAAAAATACTAGAAACCCCGTGAGATCAACATTAGAAGCAAGGTACTAGTAATACTTGAGAAACATACCAAGTGTCTAGCTACCATCTTATGCATGCTAGTTATCATATCATCATTCAAGTTCTATAACTAGCATACACCACACAAGCATGCATATCAAATTTAAAAACTTATGCAATGCAAGCAAGCACATGAATATGCACATATCAAATGCAACCAATCAAAGTTCATGAGCTTGCTCCCCCTACTTGTGTGCTTCTTTTGTTCAAGAATTTTGATCCTCTCATATTCTTCAATGTTGCTCCCTCTTTATCCATGTCCATGTCCAACTTCCACTTCTTGGTCTCAATCTCTCCCAAAGCTTTCATATCTTTGTATAATCTTCAATGTTGCTCCCTCTTTATCCATGTTCATGTCCAACTTCTACTTCTTTGTCTCAATCTCTCCCAAAGCTTTCATATCTTTGTACAATCTCTCCCCCTTTGTCATTAATTTCCATAAAAGGTATGCTTCTCATTGATACAAAGGCTTGCATTGGGGTAGATGGTTGAGGCTTAAATCTTGCATTTTTTATGGACACCACAACATGTGTTGGAATGACACCACTTGTATAGCTCTTGAGATACCACACATAGGATCTTTGACCTTGATACCAATCGGTGGGACATCTCCCCCTAAGTCATTGCATGGGTCATCCATTTGCTAAACTTGAGCTCTTGTATGTGAGGGATGCATTCTTCAATTGATGATCACTTAAAGTTGAGGATCTCTTGTGGAACCACCATCTTGTATGATTGATATCACGTGTAGAAATGTGATACCACATGAAAGAATTTACTAGCATGGAACCACTTGGTAGATTTATCAATAAAAACCATTTCTTGAATATTTTCTATGTTCATGAGTACCACGTGTAGGATATCACTTGTTTGTTGATCTAGACACCACTTGTAAATACCGCTTGAAAAATCAATTGAGTCTAGATACCACTTGAAATAACCAAACTAGATATCCATTTGCATTGTTGTCTTATGCTTGTACTCTTGTTGCTATCATGAGCTTCTAAGTTGACTTGAACTAAATTGATTTGCCTAAGCTTCCAAATCTGGTTTGAACCAATGACAAGCTTCTTCACATCTCTTACAAGGATTATCTTGCCAATATTGTACTTGTCATCTGTTAGCAATTCAAATTAAATCAAGTACTTGAGTTCACTAGCTCATGAACAAACTCACATGCTTACCACTAGATCAACTAATCATTCAAGCAATAGTGGTAGGCTATGAATTTTAAACTTTTATTTGTCATGCATGATCCCAATAAGCATATACTATATGCACTAACTGCATACTAATAAGGGATAAAATGATCATGCACAGTACAATGATACCTTTGCTATCTTGGAGTAGAGGATAGTCACTAGTTTCTAATTAAGCTCCGTAATAGCAATGTGAAGTTCAATTTATAGCTTGGTGAAGACCAATCATCATAGATAAAGTCCATTCTTCACCCATATGAAACGAGAACCACTAATGATCAAGTGCACTATCATGATGTGGTTGGCTCGCTTCTTCTTTTATCAATGCTTGCATGAGAGAACTATTTGGAATACCACTTGAATTTTCATGACTAGCTCTCTTTTTGGTGTTGCATGCATTTCTTGATCAATCCTATTGATTGCTTCAATTAAGCATCTCAAATATTCCTCGGATCACCACTTCCATGTTAGCCTTTTAAGTATCATACTTAGTTTACCTACACATAGGCGGCAAGCTCCTACACTAGGGAGAAGTGACCTCTGTGGCAGAACCGTCCAAAATAACACGCTTTTAAAGGCGCTTGTCTTCCACTAGACACTAAGCACCTCGAAAGTGAGCTACATCAGACAGTTCTGTCGAGCACACTCCAATGGAGAACTCGAACAATCCATGTTTTACATCTAGAATCCAATAATGAGTACGAGCTTACAATACTTAGTCCTTTTGATACAACAAGAGTTCTTGTAAATTATTTATTACAATACCAGCGTTCAGAGTGCGATAATTAAATAGCGGAATAAAAATAAACATCTAGCGAAAACGATATAAGGATACGTCTGTGCCCACCAGAAGAATCCTCCACACAAGAGCTACTTCTCAAGCTACACCTGTAATAGGGGTCAAATAAACCCTGAGTACACAATGTACTCGCAAGACTTACCCGTCTAGTGGGAATAGTTTCCCGACTCTCAAGGATATGATAGGCAATATGGTTTGTTATTTTCCTTTGTTTGCGAAAGAGCAATACTAATAGTACGTCCTTAGGGTCAAGTTTTATTAGCAGTCAGGATTACTTCATTAGCTAACCATTCTAGGTAAGCACCTGATCTATTTTCAAGCAAGGGTTAAGCAATTAGAACCATTTCACCATCTTTCATTTTTCAGTTCTTACTACGGTGCTAGACCATAGCCAAGTCATACCGTCTCACAGAAACGGTGATTCGCGAACCAATGTATCCCAGCTAGGTACCTCAAAACACACGCCCTATTTGTACCTCAGGCACAAACAAGACCAACCCATTCCACTCCTATCACGGAGTCTAGATCCCCGTCCAAACTTGGACTCTAAGTCCCCACACTTGAGACCCAGTCTCAATATGGTGCTTAGACCTCCACCTTTCCCCGCCTCCAATCAGTTGGTCCGAAAAGAGTCGGAACCCACGACAAGAGCGTAACGAGCCTTCTTGCTCTCGTAAGTAATTGTGTGCTCAGGATAATAAGTATGTGACCAGACTACCATCCACAGCAACGGACGATCCTTAATCGACACGAACAGTAAAAATAGTGTAGCCCCGTTGGCAGCGGGACACAACCTGTTACACCCACCAATACAAATACCATGTCCTTGCCCTGCCTCCATTTTTCCTTTCATTATTTTATTATGAGAGTAATAATAATCCCCTATTATGAGTAACGGCAGGTTACTCAGGCTACCGATGACCTAAGCATAGCATCTACTCGAACTTACACTAGTAAGACTCTTAGGACAGGTATATCTATGCATGTGGTTTTCATAAAATTCCTGTAACGTAAATGCAAAACACATATATATACGGTGAATTATAAAATAGAAGTTATGCACCAGGGCTTGCCTTAGGCAGGCGCGGTGTCAGCTGTGTCAGTCGTTAGTGGCTCTAGGACCTCCTCCCTCATGAGGATCTCCTCCTCGTATTCTTCGACGATCTCCTCGATCTCGCGATCGTCTGTGGTCACGATCTCCACCAACTCGTTCTCTACATGCATGCGATGATGATGCAACATTTAGTATTTAAGCAACAACTCTTAAAATAAGAATACATCTACTAAGCTACTAAGCTAGCTCTAATGACTATGATACTAAGCTAACTATTATTTTCAGCAAACAAGGCAGTGGGTTCATCTAACAAGTATGAACTTAGCAACTAAAAATATATCCTTACTCCTACTAACGATTTAACATATATTAAAACAAGGAGTATCCCACTACCCTAAGACTTAGGCTATTCTAAGGCTATAAAAATTACAGTGAGCATATAATAATACAATGAAACTACCATAAAATTTTTAGGTCTAAAGCTATTATCATTTTACCACCAAAATTCCTACAATTATTTGCTTAACAATATTAAGCATTCTTTAAACTATTTAATAGTTCCTAATGTCAACATATATAAGCATGAACTAACTAAACCAACAAACAGAGCAAAATTTCAGGATTCTAATAAAATTTATTGCAAAATTTTTGGACACCTACATGATTTGTTATAATTTACAAAGATCAGCTCAAACTAAATTAGAAAAATATTTACTAATTCCCTGGAAAAAGGAAAACCAGTTTTTCTTGCTGGCCCACACTTCATGGTGCAACACGCTACAAGACGCGGGTCTGCACTGACCTGACCCACGCAACGCAGGCCGGCCCACAACAAAGAGAGAGCCTGCACGCGAGGCACTTTTGCGGCTAGCACCCTAGATTCTTCCCAAACTACACCGGAGTCCTATCACTATTCCTATCACTCACAGCTACTCTCGCTTAACCCCCTAGAATTCCAGAAATTTTCTCGCGCATTCCCCCCGGTGACCCCGCGCGTGGCGGCGCGGCGAGAGGCGGCATGGAGAAGCTACGCTGGTCACCAGAGGTCCACTCCGGCCCATCGGTCGGGCCGACACTCATCTAGGGTACCACTACCTACACCTAGCAATGACGCTGGGTGTGGGACAAAAGTGGAGATGGCTACTGACGGTGCGTGGTCGGGCCACGACGGTGGCATGCACTGCCCCGACGAACTAGAGCTGCCACGGTCCCAACCAGCCACCGTGAGAGCATCAAGGGACTACCATAAGCCAAGTCGCGGTGAAAGGGGCGGAGAGAGCGACGAAGGGAGGGCGGCAGCGTCTTGAATCGAATCGTCTTGGCGACATCTGCGGTGGTACGGCGCCGCGGCACGCGCAGAGTAGGCGCGGTAACGACTGGACTAGGGTGCACAGGGCTAAGAGGAGAGCAAGGCGAATGTAGTGGCGCAAGTAATTGGGCTCGAGTGGAGGAATAGAGGTCTGCCCTCGATCATGACCGAGGCGCGACCTTAACAGCACACCGGTGGAAAGGAGCCAAATTGGTGCTTGGCCGGGGCGTCATCATGGCTGTGCGGGGAGGTGGGCGAGAAGACGGGAAGGCGAAGGTGTAGGCGGGCGGAATTGAGTAGAGGTGACCGCTCTCTCGGGGTCGTGGCGGGCGCGCGCACGACGATGGTGAGAGATGAGAAGACAGAGAGAGGGCGGTGGGGTACGGCCGGTGGCTCGGCGTGTGCGTGCCTTGGCTGGATATGGTTGGTGCGATCGTGGAGACCCACGTCCAGGCGCTAGCAGGCAGGCACACATGTTCGTGACCGGCGTGGCTCGTGTGCCGCAGTGCCATCAATGGCATGGCGACAGCAAGCACGACCACGTCTTGTGGCATCCAACCGGGCCAGAGGCGCAATGCAAGGATGACGTGGCAGTGGTAGTATTTTGCGTCGTGACGTGTGTGAAATTTGGTAGTGTCTTGCGGGATAAAGGCAAGCGCCGCAGCGTAGCGTAGTGAGTAGCAATGCCCCACACCGCGCAGTCAGCCGCTTAACGGATCGACGGCCGGCAAAAGGCTAGCCGAGGGCGGAGACGAGTCTTGTGGCGGCGCAAGAAGACGCACCGACGCGACGACGTCGTGCCCCGAGGCGTGATGACGCGCGCCCACTCGGGGAAACAGGCCGAGGACGTGCTGTGCACGGTTTTTAAAGCTCCCACCGCGACTAAACCACTGCTACAAAACCGAAACGGTCTTAGCTACACTCGAGATGGTATATGTGACTACCAAATCGAGCTATAACACTACATCACCCCTTAGCCTAATCTCTCAAAATAATTTGCTAAACATAGCAATGTCTAGCTGTTGACAAACTTGGAAATTTTTCTAAGTTTTTGAGGTGAACTTGATTTCAATTTGCAATTTCTAGGCTAGTAGAAATATTAGTTAGTAATATCATTTTTCAACAACAAGTATTTCACTGTCATCTACAAAGTTCATATTTCAAACTTTAAGTGTCACATGTGTGTTCTACAGTGTTTTTGTTCAATAAAAATTAGTTTACGACCCTACTTGTTAACTGTATGAGTTATGGAGTAACTTTTTGTTTAACACTTTTATTGATCGTTTTAATTGCAATGCTCCATCTATGTACTCCATCACATGCACTAACACATAAATATGATGCTCATAACGTGTCTTAGTAAATGATTTAGGGTATAACACCGAGGGTGTTACAACCTCTCTCCAAAGAACCATTCTTGACACCCACTTGAAATATCTTGATTGATTCATCCAAATGAAAGACTTAATTTGATGAATAACCGAGGCGGGCAACGTAACAGAACAGACTCGGTTAATGCCTATTAACTGAGATGGTTGTCCTAACACAACAGATTCGGTTAATCCATTAACCGACGCAATCGCCTATAAGTCCCGCCTCCAAAAAGACTGAGGCCCAATAGGCCCAGGCAAGGCCCGGTAGCCTTCTTCGAATATAAATACATCACCTTAGGGTTTCTCTTCTCATTCACCACTCCTCTTTCTGATGAGACCAAGCCGAGCAGCGCCCCTCCTCTCGATTCGTGACTTCCCTCTCCTAGACTGAGCCCGAGTGGCGCCGAGCCTCCTTCCTCGCGAGCTCCCTCTCCCTCCTCGCGACCTCCCGAGCAACTAGGCGGCGGGCACCCACCGCTCTGGCAGATCGAGGCGGGCTCCCTCCCTCCCTCTCCCGGCGCTCCCTCCCTCCCGGTGTGGGGCCTTGGTGGCTCAGTGAGGGGTGCGTGGTGGCGAGTGGCGAGGTGGCTGTGGTGGCGAGCGGCGTGGTGAGGGGCGCGCAGTGCCCCTCAGATGCATGCGAAAGGAGCAGGGGGTGCGAGCAGCGGGCTCGATCCGGTGGCACATCAGGTACACAAATCCCTCTCCCTCTCTCTTCCCTCTCTTCATCTCCCTCACTCTCCTTTTGCAGATCCGGTGGAGCAGATGCAGATCCAGTGGAGAAGATGCAGATCCGGTGGCGGGACTCTCAAGCAGGGGTAGATCTGGGCGCCGCCGCGACTGGAGCATGGAAGGCTGCCGGCATTGGCGTGGGCATGGATCTGGCTCTGGGGCTGGGATTGGGCTCGCCGGTAGACTCGAAAACGGGCTCGCTGGTGGGCTCTGTTTCTTTAATCCATTAACCGAGGCGGGCATTTGCAAGACACCCGCCTCGATTAACAGATTAGCCGAGGCAGTTGGCCAACAGCCTCCGTTAAGGCCCGATTAACTGTGACATTTTGATGGAAGCGGTTGGTTTGCCCGCCTCGGTTAATCGATTTTGCCCGCATCGATTAAGTTTTCTGTAGTAGCGAGACTTACCTTAGGACGTAAGGCATCTCCCTGATGACGACTATATATGTCGCGTCGCGTATCACTGGAAGAATAAATTCATTGAATCCAAGAAAAAATCTAGAAAAATACATGCACCAAGTTAAGAATTTAAACCCAGATTACAAAAATGTCAGCTTTATATAAAGGGTTCATTAGAGGCTAAGCTAACGTAAGCCTCGTGCGATCACGGGTTTGTTAGACGAGTTTTTTAGAATTTGTTTGCCATAGCCGAGAGCACACTACAAATCAACAAATTTAAGAGAGTAATGTTCATCATACTTGTGTTTAATTTGCTGCGTTCCACACCACTTCCAAGTGCTACAATAAATACATATAGTACTTCAAGCACTACTGTATTGCGAAACTTGAATAGTGAAAAAGGTCAGAAGTACTTGTTTGAAGGAGACTGCAAATAATTATGAAATCCAGACCATTTACTCCAAACTTGCAAATAGGAGTGTAATACATACTCAAGGAAATCGCTGATTTCGTGACACACATGTAATACGTACAGGCAATAATATTTCAATACTTTATGAAGCACACACAGTCTGTATATATATATAAAATAAAGTCACACACTTGCATACATCGTATATATGCTGTGATCTCTTGATACAAGGTAATTCAAAAACCCATCACCCAATCAAGAAAAAGCAGTATATATAGCTAGTGGAGTACGGCGGTAGACACTAACGTAAAACCCTAGATATCTACCACGCAACGTCTCACACAAACTAACCTTAGCTGACATCGTCGTCGTCTTCCTCTCGCTTTTGCACCGCCAGAGATAGCATCCATCCAACACCAACATCACAGTCACACTACGGACAACTCGACCGACCATGGCTCGAGCGTCACATCTTTTCTTCCATTATTTTTCTACCTTTAGTACGCATTTAATTTTCCCCACCAAAAAAATAGTATTGGCGGGGAAAATATTGTGGAATACCAAGCACGGCAAGGCTGGCAGAGAGGCCTTCATTCTCTTGCTGTCCTACAGACGGAGGAGGCCGCGGATGCCGTCGGCGGTGGTGGCCTCCACGTTGCAGGACGGCGCGGCCGGTGGCACCACTCTGGTGTCCCTGGCAGGGGACGCTTTCACGACGAGGGAGAAGCTGGGCAGCGGCAGGCTGCTTGGCGGCGGCGCCAGCACGTGTAGCAGGTCCTGAACGAAGTTCCTGGCCACCTCCTGCTCGAGGTCGTCCAGTGCCTCCGTCACCACTGGCGCGGGTGGCAGAGGCGTCGCCCGCTCCAGCGGCTTCTTCTTCTTCGGTGTGGACGACCTCTCTGTCGTCGTCGGCGGCGGCCTTGCCGGCCTCCTCCTCCTATCCCTCTGGCGCGGCGGCGCAGGGGCTGGTGCTGCTGCTGAAACTGTGGTGGTTGCCGCTGCTGCCCTGCCGGCGGCGCGTGGGGCCGGCGGTGGTGGGGGTGGAGCTGCTGGTAGGCCGGGGAAAGTGGCGTACTTGGTGGCGGTGGGTGGGAGCGGCAGGAGCGGCGGTTGGTTGGATGGCAGGAGAGGAAGAGACGACGACGAGTATATCATCGGAGGCCTCGCGTATGGAAACGCGGGAGCGGAGGTCCACGCGCCACCTTTGTGCAGGTGATGATTGTATGGCTGGAACGTCGGGAAGGAGCTGTACGAGCCGCCGCCCGGCACCGCCGGCCTCGCGCCAGCTGGCCCCCGCCTGCGACCAAGGGACCTCTTCGGGAACTCAAGGCTTCTGCTAGATGATCGATACAGGAGAACGTTTTCCATCTTGTTTTTGCTGATCTATAGGGCAAAAGCTTCTTAGGTAGTATTTGCGCTAGTTTTTTGCTCAAGAATGAGGGTTTCGATATTGATTGCTGAATGGAAAAGGAAGTGCTCAAAGGAGAACTCAGATGGTTAAGAGTTGAGAGAAGTTGTATTAGTTTCAGTGAAATCTGCAAGAGAAGAGCTAGCAAAATCCTTGGGGAAGAAAAACGACAAGGATGCTAGGATTGGTCGAAGACGAGTTTAGATCGAAGAAGAAAGAAAAAACAAAGAAAAAGGAAGAACGAAGAAAAACAAAGAGGAAGCAGAAGCTAGATGTTATCTTCCTCCTCCTGCTGCTAGCTAGTGTAGAGAGCGAGGGAATGGCCTTGCAGAAAGCCCACCCTCCACCTCCGGGCTACAGCTCGGTGGCATGCAATTGCTCCTCTTTATAACAAGAGAAGCTAGGTCGAGAGGTGGGTTAGGTGTCACACCGTCTAACGTTTGGGGGAAAATGGGAGGGGACTTGACAATTGACCACAAACTTTTGGTGATGCCCCTTGAGAGAATGGTATTTTGCCAGTTGTGAATATTGTTCTCAAGAGTACTAGCTACCACCAGCCTACCACTCAGGGGAAAGATAACCAAGTATAATGCTTCTCTTTCCTTTTTGAGGAAGCAAGTATACTCTCAAATTACAAGCAATTAAGTAATGTTTCAAGTTGTCTTTAAGTCAACTATTCTAAATTTTGGTTACAATTTCTTTTTATCTTGAGTTTGGAGTATTTGAAAATGATTTGAGTATCTCAAAATGCATTTTCGTAGCAATATAATTTTGCCATATTTTCAAATATTGCAACAAAAATTACTAATCAAAACTGTATTTCAAATACTTCATGCATAACTTTTTTCACTTATCTATATTTCAGGTGTTTGATGACAATTTTGTCATTGTTGGACTATAGAAAAAAATGTGAATTGTCTCTTCTAAGTTGTCTAAGATTATCACAAAATTTGAAAGCACCTTAAATATAGCAACTCTCTAACTTTTTTTTAAGAAAAATGCATTACTTATATGTAATTCATTTTAGCTCTAGTAATTTAAACCTTTTGATTTGTAAGTAACCATATATCTCAATGATTTGAGCTTCCTCATAACTTCAGATGATTGTAAAGCAAGGATGTTTTATAGGAAAGCATAAATGGCCACATGGTCAATGCTTATGGCCTAGACCTTATTTTCATCGATTACTTCATCCATAAAAGAATACGGTTCTAGCATAATACCTAGTCAAAAAATATCTTGAGTTTGACCAAATTTATACAATAAGGTATTGATATTTATGATATCAAATACGTACCATTGGAATCATTATGGAATATCGTATAATTAGCTCCAACCAAAGCACGTCAAGGCGATACAGGAATTGTTCCCCGTTGAGCAAGAACATGTTGACTCTGGCAAACAGGTGCATGGCGAGGTCGGTGTGTGATATACCTCACCCGTGCCGAGACACCTGAGTTGTTTAGTTTTGCGAGTAATTCCGTTTTGTTCCTGCGCTAGGTAAGCGTGTGGTGTAGCCCAAGCTCTTTAACTTCAGCAATGAATTCTTTGGCTCGCATAGTGTAATTTCAAACTCTTTCTACCTACATACAAAACGCATAACTCTATATGTTTCCGAAAAAATATATTTTTCATATATAATGTACCTAAATATTGATATCTTTTTATAAATTTGGTTAAACTTCTAAAGTGTTTAACTAATGAGGGAACTGGAGGTAATACCTCAGGATGTGGGTTAACGTTATAGTAGGTTAACAACTAACAATCGCCACCAGTATTCTATGAGAAATGGGACTACAGAATAAATTAATAATGCAAGTGGGGGTGGTTCTGCAAAACAAAAATGCCGACAGGCACCGCACAGTTTAGAGGCCATGCCAGCCGCAGAATTGGAGAGGCAAAAAAAACAGCGGAGTGTAATAACTTCGATGTTTCACAAAACCTGGAGTATTTCTATGACAGTGGGCCACGACGAAGACGCCGGTCCCACAGGGCAGTGAGCACGGCACATGAAGCGCCACAAAGATCTCACGGCCCGATTAGGTTTCCACTGTAGCGCGAATCTGGAGGACAGGGACAGACTGCGCGTAGGCCGGCAACCGCCAAACCGACGCCAGCCGCCGGATCGGGATTCTGGCAGGTGCCGCTGGGCCGCATCGGGCCGTCCGTCGGTTCCGGTGCTTTGAACGCCGTGCGGGGACACGCGGAAAGCAAGCCGCCTTGCTTTCCTCCGGCCTTTTTGCCGGGTCCACCGGCCGGCGCCTGGCACAACACACGGGGTTTTTGCTCTGCTAGGCTTTTTTCAAAGACTCGGGTCGAGGAAATGGCTTGCCACTTCTCTCAACGTCCGCAAAAGAATATAATTATAAGATATATGATAGTTAAAGAAGCTCAAATTTAATTAAATTTATAGCAAATATTATTAATATCTATGTCTACAAATAAATTTATTATAAAAATATATTTTATAACTAATTTAATAGTACTTACTTTGTATTATAAATATTTGTATTTTTTATATAAATTTATTTAAAGTTCAAACTATTTGATTTCTCGAAAAATGATAATTGTATTCTTTTGTGGACGGGGGAGTAGCACGTACTCCACCGCCAAAACCAATGCGCTGGATTTGGCGATGATCAGATGCACATGCACGAATGGAGATGGGCGAAGTTGAGCTGCTCTCGCCAAAAGACATGCTGCGGATACAAGGTAAGACGGCGAAGAATCTGATTGATGGTGTCCTGAATCGAGCGAGTAATCTAGGGAGTTCAAACAGCAACATTTGCTGTACTATATTACTTGATCAACATATATGGATCATGTGGCAGATTGAAATACTTTGATTTATATCTGTATATCAGTATATGGTTAAAGTTTTGGGGTCTGAATATAATACTCACTTGGTTATGCGCTTAACGTTGGAACATGTATAATGGGTTCCAATATTCAACTATGTATAGATGCTCACATTTTTTTCTAAGAATAAGTCACACTATTTTTTTTCCCGGAAGAAGATAACATCATGCTTCCAACTTAGACTATATTGTCCTATGTTTTGGTCAACAGATTTAGCATAAAAGTTGTGTTCAATGAGGCTCTGATCATCTACAGTATCGCCTACACTGTCGTCCATATTGTACCAACTTACTAATATAATTCTCGCTTTCCCGTAAAATATAGAACTTTTTTTAGGGTTAAAAATATATAACTTTGACCAACACTTCCCCTTTGTTGCATTGTACTCCGTTCTTTCTATTGTAAGTTATTTTTGTTTTATTTCTAGATACATATATAGATTTGGTTATATATCTAGACATAGAGTATATGTTGGTACATCGAAAAACTATAAAACTAGAAAAGTCAAAACGAGTTACAATTTGAAATAGAGGAAATAGTGGTGTTTATAAAAATAGAGAGATGCAATTAGAGAAAAAAAATTGTACACAAATCTAAACGTCTAAAGGAAGATATCACAGGTTAAGCTATGCAACTCATACCGTGGGATGCTTGGAAAGAGTGAAAACGTTGCATCTTGCAAAACAGGAGCTTAATAACCGCCATACAAGTTGCAGAGCAAAGGCGGAGAGCTTTCGTTTGGACGGGTTACCTCTTTTCAGCATTAGTGCTTTCGTAGGCTTTTCTTTTAACCGTCTAATCGTCCTTGCTTTAGTTGTGGTGTTGCCCCACGACTTGTACATTATTATTAAAATTATTTTCCTACTGAATTGAATATGGAAAAACACTGTCCTTCAAGATTAAAAAAGAAAGGTTTTGCAAACTCAGGTCAAAATGGCGTTGTTATGTGATTGGAGATCAGATGAGTTTTAGGGTTGAAGTGTGTTATATAAAAAAAATATGTTATTTGAATTATGTAGCACTCCGTCCATTCCAAATTATAAGATGTTTGAGTTTTCTAGATACATTGCTTTTGTTATGTATCTAGACATGTTGTATATCTATATGCGCATAGCAAAAGCTGTGTATCTAAAAAAAAGTCAAACATCTTGTAATGAATGGAGAGAGCACCCATTATCTACTAGTCGAATAACCATATCTAGTATCACCTTCTGAAATTATTAGATGAGAGGTATAGTCTCTTGGTGGTGGCGGTGGTAACTTTCATATGCTTGTCGAACGGTAATTATTTATGTATATTTGATGGGAGTATATATGTGTATGAACGAGTGCAATAGTGATGAACGTTTGTGTTTATGTCTTTTAGAGAAAGAAAACTCTGTATTTGTTTTGTGAATTTGCCTCACCTTGCAACTAACTGAAGCCTACATAGGGAAGAGTGCAGTAGGAGAATGAAAGCGTAGGAAAAAAACATGAATGGAGATACCTCGATCAATCGTAAAAATGTGAATGCTTAGTTTGCTTACTGGAAAGGGAAAAGTGTATTGTATATAGTGACATGGTTTTAGACTAGTACTAGACTACTAGTTCATGGGTAACATGTCAACAGAAGGGTCGATCTATTCTTTACCACTACTCAAGCCCAAGCATCCCTCTTGCACCAGCTTGCTGATGGGAGATTTTGATAAAAAGCTAGAATTCTTTAGAGAAAGTGATGCTGTGATGACCCTTTTGGGTGTCTGTTCCCCCAGGAGGGAAGAGACGAGACGAGGGCGATCTACCGTGAGCATCGTGGAAACCACGTGGGCTCACGATAAGGTGAATATCTCTTCTTTTATTTGAAGATTGACGGTTGAAGATTTGTTAAGCACCGACCAAGTTGAAAAAAGAGGGCTTCCAATGAAATATTCCTGCAGAAAAGCAAGTTAAAAACTATGGTCATGTTCGCTTCGCTGAAAAAATAAGCCGAAACATTGTTCCCGCTGATTGGTTGTGAGAGAAAAATATTGTTTCGACTGAAAAAACAAGCTGAAAAGTACGGATTATAACACAATCCAACGAGGCCTATGGACCGGTACGGTAAAAGAAGCTACACTAACTAATTAATTAATGCTATCATGTGCCGATTTTTTTTCAGTGGCTTTGACATGTAAAGCAAGAAGGGAAACATCATAAACCCGCCTGGAATAAAGTGATTTTGTTAGGTACTCCATTTCCTTGCAATTTCATTCGCAAAAAAAATCCTTGCAATTTCTCAAGGTTAAGTAGAAAACATTTGAGATTGTTTTAAAACAATATATCTAGGATGCTCTTTTTCTAGATTTATTATAGAATTTAACAGTGTTATTTTTTAGTAGTAGGAAATATATCCATTGACAAAGAGATATATGTGATAACTTTGTCAATCTCAAGATATATCAGCCCATTCTCCATCTTTCGGATATTCTCATAGGGTAGGGTATGTGTGTGCGTTCATATGAATCAGTGTGCGTGTATGTATGAGTGTCTATGTTTATACTGTGTTTCGCAAAAAGAAAAATCTAATGCAGCTATGTCATCCTTTCTTTTACTTCACACATCGTTAGAAGGATGCATATCCGTTGGAAACCGACAAGTGTTGGGAATTTGAAAACTCATTCAAAAGTGTACTTTGAAGCCTTGATTTTTCTACTAAAAAACTTGGCATATATGGTAAGTTTAAAAAACTTTTGAATACGTTTTGTCGTGATGTGTTCCTCGAGTATACACAGTTGCTAGAAATATTGTGTTATTAGATTAGAGTTGAACACAAGAAATGAAAACTGTTGAGTACGATGTATTCCCTCCGTCCTAAAATAAGTATCGCTATAACATCGTGCTGGTCAAACTTTTTTAAATTTAACAAGGTTTGTAGAAAAATATTAGAAACATTCGTATCTCTAAATAAGTTTACTTTGAAAAATATATTCAAAAATCTATTTAATATTAATATTTTTATGTATGTATTGAGTTAAAGTTTTATATATATATTTAGTTAAAGTTAAAAGTATTTAATTTTTAGAGCGGGAACAATATTTATTTTAGGACGGAGTATGGAGTGCAGTGCAGCTACATCTCCGCTTTAATTTGTGACAATTGAAACTGTCATGTAGTTATCTTATTTAGGGAGTGTTTTGTTCCACCTTCTAAACTTTAGTCGTTGTCCTATCGAATATTTGGACATATGCACGGAGTATTAAATATAGACTATTTATGAAACTAAATGCGCAGATTGAAACTATTTTGCGAGACGAATTTTTTAAGCCTAATTAGTCCATAATTTGACAATGTGGTGCTACAGTAAACATGTGCTAGTGATGGATTAATTATGCTTAATAAATTCATCTCGTGGATTACTGACGGATTTTGTAATTTGTTTTTTTATTAGTATCCGAACACCCCATACGACACACCCCATGTGGCACCTCCTAAACTTTAGTCCCTGAATCTAAACACGCCGCTTATATAATAAGCTAACGTAGCATCGGCTAGCTAGATCTTTTCTTGGTTTCTCCAAGTGGGCATATACAAACGCATGTGCAGGTCAAACAACCTCCATGGACGGCGCTCCTGAAAGGGCCTGTTCACTTGTCTGAATTTTGGAGGAATCTGGATGATTTGAAGGAATATTGGAGAAATTTGTGAGAGAGAAACACTGTTCTAGATGAAAAAATAAGCGGATCAAGCCAGATTTAAGGGCACACGAACGGGGCCAAAATCTCTTACGACCAAGTTGCCTGTTCTTTTCTGCTAATGACGAGATCAAAGAGGCTAATAACCACCACTCTTCCATATAAACAACCTGGTCATCATTAGCAGCTCCCAGGCCTTTCCAAACTTAGTTAATCTTCTCGAATCATCTTGAACCATAGCGGCAGCAACAGAAACCACCCCTATAGAAATACCATTTCTCAGCTCCCATGGCACTGAACCCGTGAGATAGATCCATCAGAACTTTAATAATTGTGAGATAGAGACGGTAGTGGCGATGGATGGATCATATCGAAGACAGGAGGGGCCCTTGGAATTTAGAACGATATAAATTGAAGGTAGCTAATTCCGACAGCTACGTCTAACTAATCTGGCGGGGCAAATACTAGACGCCATTATATATATATGCTGACGAGGCTGACGTTAAGGCACCATCATCATATTTGCTCGCAAAACACGACTTGCCAATATAAAACACGATGTCTCCGTCTTTGATACTCCTAGATCGAACGAACAAGGTGGTTTGGCACACTAGCTAACTAGAATGCGTGATCTATGATAAAATATCGCGCGTTCAGCCGGTCACAGCTCTTGGGCACAGACGGCGATCCAGAGCCAGAAGTTTTTTTCTGCCGTACGTGACCTGCACCGGCACCGCCACGGGAAAAAAGGCGGTCGCACGGCCCCGTCAGCCAGCGGCGCCACCACCGGAGAAAGCTGTGGATTTGTCGGCTGATTTCTGCGAGGACGGGTGGCCTGCTAGCTGCTTGTTGCCTTTTCGCTCGCCATCCTGAATTCCTGAGGTGAGGTGAGGTAAGCGAGCGAGGAAAGGAAACGCGTGTGCTCGGCATGCCGGCCGTGCCGTGCTGCTGCCTGCTGCTCTAGTCAGCGCACGCGCGCGTATCTTTCTAGGCGGGCGGGCGTGCGATGTGATGGTAGTAATACGAACCTAGGAGGAGTACAAGAAAAAGGTGGGGTCTCGGCAGGAGCGAGTGCAAATATCAATGGCGGAAAATTTTACAGGCCACGATCGTCTGCCCTGTCAATGTAAAAAAAATCTCATGGCTGTAACAGGCACTGTACCATCCGTGCTTTGACTTGAGACGACACGGCTTACACTGGCTACTCCTTCGGTCGTCCTTCCTTCCTCTACGCTCATCCATCACTTTGCATGTAATTTTCTTTAATTAATACTACACCTATTGCAGTCATTCAGTCAACAATATAATGCAATTATGACCTCTGAATTTCAACCTAATTTAGTCAGAACTCTCCGGCTAAAGTGTAGGCGCGTCATCTAACTCGCGCTTGACATTTCGTGTCACCAATCCCATACAGGCGTTTATTACAGATACTAGTAGTAGTACATACTCCGTAGGATAACCCCGGGCAGGATAGTGTTGGATCGGTCTTCTGCTGAGCGCCGACGATTGCATCACGTCCACAACATCCTGGTCAAGTTGCGCGATGAGCTACGTAACGAATACTAGCTCGGCAGCGCAGCAGGTTCACAAATCACAAGCGAAAAGGACCTCGCGGACCGTGGCTGGCGGCAGCTTTTTTATGCCGGCCCCGCTGCCCACCGTTCCGGCCTCGGCTGGTGCTGGTGGCTGTGGCGCCTCCTCCTCTTGCTCGTGCCGCGCCGTCCGACGAAATAGTGCCACTGTCCTGTGCCACTCCTCGCGCGCGGTCGGCAGATTTTAATTAGCAGCCTGCCGGGGGGCTCGTCACTTCATGGAAAATGCAGTTAGTTTAGCTAGGCCCAGGGGAATGTAACGAAGAAACTTGCTGCTAATGCTCGCTGCTCAGCGAACTGAAAACGAAACCACACGTTCTACTCGTTGGTCATGGGCACGCACAGCAAACTTCTCTTTCGTACCTTGGCATCACGGCGACGGAGAGTTGAGGCGAGTCTGTGGTCTCCGTCGTACTCCTATGCCTGCAGCCTGCCAAGATGGACCTGCCAACGACGGCACGGAAACGCAGGCAGAGACGCAGAGTTCGCGCCGACCAGCAGGGGACGGTTCGTTCGACGCACCAGCATTGACAATTCGGGAACGGGAACCCAGGACAGGGCAAGGGCAGATCGCAAAGGACGCGTAGTGGGCTGCATTTCGGCCCACGTAAGATTGCATCCTCTTAATGGAGCTCGCGGTGGTTCCCAAAAAAGGCCGAAAGCAGCTCGCGCTGCTATGCTCAAGAGGCTTTTGTGGGTGGGCCAAACGGAAACCGGCCACCTGCTGCGTGCCAACTGCGAAGTGGTGTTGCCCGCAGCCCCGCACGGCCGCACCAATCCAGCGAAATCGGATGGCTGTTGGGCCATACTTTATTCTGCCTTACAGACTTCTCAAGGAATAGGCCTGCGTGGCACGGCCTGACACAAAAACCGTCGAAACGAAACACGACCCACACGTAAACGCTCCAACGCCACGAGTGTCAGCACCACTGAAGCAGTTTAGGATGATGGGGGCATTAGAGGAGAGGGCGGCATCCTGCAGCTCCGCGGCATAGAAGTCTGTAGTGAGGAATAAGTTGTGTCGACAAGAGTTTGGAGATTGCATACCAGAAGTCATTTACCTTGAAAGTTAGCGCCCACGCTGACTTCCCCGGATGGCTCGAGACATATTAAAAGGTCTCGCCCGATCCCAATGCCGCGAGCTCTGTCTCGCCCGACCTCGAGGACGTGGGCTCCGTCTTGCCCGACCTCAAGGCCGCGAGCTCCGTCTCGCCCGACCCCTTGGGTGCGGTTTTCGTCTCGCCCGACCTCGGGCTCCGTCTCGCCCAAGGTCGCTGGCTTCGTCTCGCCCGACCTCGAGGACACGGGCTCCGTCTCGTCCGACGGGGACCCATACCGCCGCCAACCACTCCAGGTCCAAGCGTATGGGTCTAGGTCAAAACTCTGATGCCAGGGAAGAGGCTGGCACACCTCGATGTAACCCGTGGCCATGATGGGCCATACCTGGGGATTCACATCAAGAACAGTGTCGGACGTGTCGGTGCTGTTCTACTTAATCCTCGTACGGACGCTGACAGGCGCGTCAGTTCACCACGACGTCCGGCGGGACGGAGTGGAACGCCATGATCGGCAGATGACGCCTACGCATGGCGTTAGTGACGAACAGGGCCGCGATATGGAGCCGTCCCTATTGACATCTACGGGATCGGCGAGACCCACATTAAGGAGAAGAAGGACCCGACAACCCTGGAAGCCTTCTTCTCTCTCGTTCTTCTTCCTTTTCCTCCTCTGTAACCCGCGCTTTCCCTTCGCCTATAAAAGGGAAAGCAGAGCACCCCTACCGGGGAGGGGAACACAAGAACACGACACGAGCACACGCCTGAGCGGCAAGTGAGCTCTCAGCACCCGTTCAATCCTTCCACCAGAGACTTGGGATCTTCTCCCTCTCTCGTCTGTTTGTAACCCCTACTGCAAACCAAGTGCCGGTAACACGAGTAGCAGCAAACTGGACGTAGGGACGTTCCGTCCGAACCAGTATAAACTCTTGTGTCCTCCGAGCATACCATCCGAGCCAGACGCGCAAATACAAATTTACTCGTCGGTGGTCCGAAAACACCGACAATCCTAGAGCCAGATATTTACATGGCAAAACAAATATCTAGAAACCAGATAAAATGAGGAAAATTTTTTAGTATGGATATTTTTTTAGAACAATATGGAATGAATAAGCTGTATGTCACAGTTCAAGAGATGCAACACTATAAGTAGGGGTTCCCTTCAACCCCTTAGGAACTATGGATCTGCTTGGTTCTGTCACTAGCATCTTGCCTTGCTTGGATGGGCAAAACACCTTGCTAGGCAAGGTTTAGCTGTGGCAAGAGGGTGTTTGGTAGTTTTGTCAGGATGAGCAAGATTACTCGGCAAGCTGTTTGGTAGCGTTGCTACAGACTTGCTTTTGCTGGCAAGGTTATTGTCCTGCTTGTTTGGAACCCTTACCCAAATACATGCCACTCAGCACTTTACCGCCATCCATCTACTACAAGAACATTTAAGCTTTGCGACTGAACATTTGCAAAGTTACTACTTCAAGAGCCAACAGTACAAGAACATTTCAAATGAAACGACATTACAAAGTCCATTGCAGTCTTTAGCAATGACAAACCTGCTATTTATAGTCTGGTAAGGTCAAAATACACTACATGCCATATACAGTTTTATATGTCCAAAATACGTCATCGGCTATCCATATGGCCAAAGTACACAGTACCCCAAGATTCAGTTTCATACTACTACCAAAATATGCAGTTTACTATATATATATATAAGGCCAAAATATGCAAGTTGCCGTATAGAGTTACGCACTACTATAAATACTAATGTGTCATCAGCAGATTTCACACAGGATAGGCGATCCCGGACCCATCGTGCCACCCATTGCTTGACAGCTTCCTCCGGCCGCCCCTTCAACATGCTAGCAATGTGGCGATTTTCAGCAAGATAAGTCTGCACATCAAGGCGTACCAGCCAAGGATATCCTTCCATGTTATCGATGGCTTTGTAAATACTCTCGTTTGGATCACTGACATGAGTAAAGCGCATTGTTTCCGACATAGCCTGCATGGACCCGGCAATTTCATGAACCATGTCATCACCTCGCTTAACTCGCTTCCCTTTCTTCTCCTTTTCTTCTGGTTTGCGATTAGAACCTACTGAGTTTGGACTGTCATACCCTGGGAGGGTATCAGAATCATAGTGGTGAGAAGGATCAACATCCAGATTTGCTACTTCTTCAGTTGGTTTGACATGCTCCACCCTACCTTCCTCGTGCCAAATTGGACCTCCATGCTGCACTAGCGTCTACGGAGACTCCACTGCCGGTGAAGACTGCAACGACGAGTACGGACTACGGTGGAGTTGAAGCCGGTCGTTGGAACTCGGCGTCACTGATCACACATGGACTACTGGGTACCGTCAGAGTGCCTGTGCTTGATTGGATTTTGAAGTAGAAATGTAGAATACTTGGAGTCAAAACAATCATTTTATACGTTCGTTATCTTAGCTTGCATACGCAAGTTTGATGGTGGCTTGATATCCTGTTTTTCTTGTGTACCTTGTGAGTTGTGACAGACCGTCAGCCTGCTACAGCCCACAGCGCTGCTGCTAGTGTATTTAGAACAAATTAGTTACACACATCTTTTGATAAGCCATATATTTGGAAAGGAATTGTTACTGTTACATTTTTACATTATAAAGACAAAAATGTTCAAAATCTTTCGTGGGAAGTGTGATTTCTTCTGGTAGGCCAAACTTTGTATCGTTTTCAATTTTCATATTATTACATTGGTTGATGTTGACCACAAAGGTGCTGAGCACAGAAAATATATGCATATGCAGATATTAAATACTTGTATGTTTAACATAGTTAACCTCCAAGCCAACTTAACAGGCAACATATTTCAGGCTATATTATTACCTCTAAGTGATATGGCAGTGGTATGTAACGGATAGGAGGCGAAATTATCATCCAAGCTCTACTAGCGAATTGCCAACCCGCACGGTGCCAGTGGAGAGCTCTGTCTAAGGACTCGTGGCCTCGTAGGTGTCACCGTCAAGACAGCGTGACCCATTATTGGCTATTGATATTTTCTTTAATCCAGGAGGCTATTGATCATTGATGCACAGCAACGCTACTTCATCAGTTAGATTGACGCTCAAGTAGGAGCAATGGAGCGTCTACGTACGTGGGCCGAACGCCTGATGACCCCGCACAGCTCGAGAAGCGTCAATATGCTCAAGCCAGCTTTCCTCGTTGTTGGTGCTGCTGGGTAAAGTGCTCGTGGAAAACGACCCAAAAGTATCGAATACGCGAATACCGAGTTGGACCCACCACCGATTTGTATAAGAACATCTAACGAATACGCGAATACCGAGTTGGACCCACCACCCATTTGTATAAGAGCATCCAACGAACTTTATCAGGTCACGAGATCGTGCAGCCACGTTTAGCTATTTTTCTACCACGGAACAACATTTTTCTCTCACAATCTCAGCGTAACGTTTCATAACATAGCTTTGTCTTGTTGCTCCGTTTCTTTCCGTTGCTCCTGTGTCCTGTTTTCCAGTGGCAGGCAAGGACTGTTGCCTCCAGACACAAACAAAGCAGGTAAAAACACCAGAGTTTTCAGTTTTTCACACACCACTGTCACTCACTCACTACCAGTAGTCACACTATACCCGGATAGCCCATACTGTCACAGCATGCCCCGGCTAATCAAATTCTGCAGAGCGAGCGTGCAGGACCCACCCAACATATAAAGTACCGACCGCTGCCACCTTTAATGGCGCAGTCCCGACCTCACGACTTTACCGTTACTGGCCCACTGCGCCTTGACTCCTGCTGCCATCCTAGGCAGTCCCAGGGCCCGCTGCACAGGCCGTGGCGTTGTCCCCACCTGATAGTCACATGGGCTGCAGCCACGTCACCACAATGGGGCTCCGCACGTCGTGCCCGCCGCCGTCCGACCAGACGAGGAACCCGTACACCGGCGCTGCTGCGGCCGGAGCGGACGGCGCGGTCACCGTCACCGCGAAGCTCTGCTTCTTGGCGCCCGGGGAGAAGACGAGCTTCTGCGGCTTCACGGATACTGTCACGCCGGCGCCGGTAGACGCCATCTGCACGCGCGCCGTGTACGTCGCCGAAGCTTGGGCGCCGACGTTGGTGACCGTGCGGGTCACCGTCCTGGACTGGTTGCCGCCGCGGAGCACCACGGAGATGGACGGGTAGTTGAGGTCGGAGCCGAGGGGCTGCCGCCGTTGGCCCTGCTCGTCGCGGCGGCCGCGGGGCACGTCACGGGCTTATGCGTCACCACCTCGATCGCGTTCGGCTCGTACCCGATGCTGCACATGAACGCGACGTAGTCGTCCTCCCCGGCGTCGTACACCAGGCCGGGGTCCAGGGCCTTGCCCATGGTGATGTGCCCGGCGCCGTAGTCGAACGGCGTCGCGCCGCGCCCGGGCTCCGCCTCGTCGCCCACGGGCCCGCCGCGGTTGTCGGTCACGATCGCCGTGGTCATCAGCGCGGACCGTATCGCCGCTGGCGACCACCCGGGGTGCGCGGACATCAGCAGCGCGGCGGCGCCGCTCGCGTGCGGGCACGCCATGGACGTCCCGGACAGGATGTTGAACTCCGTGCGGCGGGTATCGCCCTCCAGGCCGGTCGGGCCCGTGGCGCCCGTCCACGCGGCGAGGATGTTGACGCCCGGCGCGATGAAGTCCGGCTTGAGAATTTCCGGGACGAGCCCGTTGGGTCCACGCGCCGAGAAGGAGGCCACCACGGGTGCCGGCTTGACGCCGACGACCGTGCCCCCGAAGCTAATTGTCGCCGTCGGGTTGGAGGCGTTTGCAGCATACGCTTTGACCGCGTCGCCCTCCTTCTCGCCCACCGCGCAAGCAGGGAGGACGTGGGCGTCTCCAACCAGCCCCTCGCCGTTGGCCTCTCCATTAGTAAGAACCATCGCCGCGCCACCAGCTTCCTTGACGACCATTCCCTTGGCCACGCGCGGGCTGCTGCCGCGGTCGCAGACGACGATCTTGCCTTTCACCAGTGAAGGGTCGATGGAGTTCTCCATGCACAGCGAAGCGGAGAGCCCGCCAGTCCTCCCGGGGTAGTACAGAGGCAGAGATGAATTGGCCAGAGGCTTCCCGGAGTACAGGGACACACCTGACAAGCGTCTGCCGTCGCCCAGCACGATTTCCGCGGGGAAATTACGGTCGATGGTGCCGGCGCCAACGGTGGCTAGCCACGGGGCGAGGTTGGTCACTGACATGGAGGTCGGCCCTTCGTTTCCGGCAGAGGTGGCCACGAACACTCCCCGGGAGACTGCACCGTACGCGCCGATCGCGATCGGGTCGAGGTAGAACGGAGCCGTGACACCGCTGCCGCCGCCGATTGAAACGGAGATGACGTCGACGCCATCGGCGACGGCGCGGTCGAAGCCCGCGAGGATATCGGAGTCCATGCAGCCGGCGCCCTTCCAGCAGACCTTGTAGGCGGCCACCCTGGCCTTTGGCGCGACGCCCTTGGCGACCCCGGACGCGTAGCCTTCCATGCTGGCGTCGTACGCGACGCTGCCCGCGGCGGTCGTGGCGGTGTGCGAGCCGTGGCCGTCCGCGTCACGGGGCGACATGAACTCGACGGAGCCGTTGGACGCGACGGCCGCGGCGCCGAAGTGCGCGCCGTGGCCCTGCGAGAAGAACCGCGCACCGACCAGCTTCCTGTTGCAGGACGAGGCCGGGAACCCCGGCCCGGCGTCGCAGCCGCCGCGCCAGCGCGCGGGGACGGGCGGCAGGTTCCTGTCCGACAGGCTGCGCCGCTCGGGCCAGACGCCGGTGTCGAGTACCCCGACGATGACGTCGGAGCCGTAGTCGGCGAGGGACCAGAGGCCGAGGCGCGCGCGGAGGCCCATGAACTGCGGCGACCGGGTGGTGTGCAGCGGGCGGACCCGGTCCTCGAACGCGGCGAGCACGGCCGGGTGGCGCCGCAGCTCCTCGGCGCGGGACGCCGGCATGGACGCAGAGAAGCCGTGGAAGACGGTGCCGTAGACGTGGAGCGGCTGCAGCGGGGCGGCCCCGGGCGCCGCTGAGGCGAAGGCGGCGGAGGCGTACCAGTGCGCGTGGGTGGGGAACACGGACGGCTTGGCGCCGTGGTCCACGCGGAAGATGTACGTCTTCCGCGCCTCCTCGCCGCCGCCATCTGCTCGCAGTAGCGCCGGCGCCGTCAGCGCCACCAGCGCGAGGCCGAGGAGGAGGAATGGGGAGCGAGGAGTCGCCATCGGTGAGTGAGCGAGCGAGCGAGACACCGTGAGTGGGAGAGTGAAGGCACCGTGCCGATGCCGAGGACGAGCGGTGGAGGCGGCAACAGTGCGCGGGGAGTTATTGCGGGGTAGTGGGGGGTGTTGGGGCAGCAGCAGTTTGGCCTTTTTGCGCTGCGCTGGCCGTTCGACGTGGGCTTCGTTCTTCGTACGTGTACTCTCCTACAACATTTGCCCCGCTGCCAGCAGCCTAGTGCCCAGTACCAACGTCCCTGGCACGGTTAATGCCGCCGTGGGATTTCAGTCAGATTTTTTTTTGTTTTTTGAGCACTGGGATTTCAGTCAGATGGGCGTCAGTGTGGGAAAAGGTCTGGGAATGGTCGTGGGGCGCGTGGGACGCTGGTGGCTGCCGCCGTGTGCTTTCCGTGCGGATAGGCCACGCTTGCGGTTGTGGGCAGGGAAGGAGCGACCGAGTCGACCAGCACCAGGTGGTGAGACCCTGGGTGGCCATCGCCATCTTCAAGATGAGCGGTGGGACGTGGCAGGACCGCATGGCGCGGGTGTCTCGTGTAGGAGTGTTGATCTTTCTCGAACATCTGGGCGGGCACAACAGGATACAGCTGCATGAAAGCATAGCCTGGAGGTCGCGAGGACCTGGCACTTTGCTCGATTGTGATACTGCTGCTAAGATCCTCGGGGTCGTCGTAGGGTGCGCATTTTTTATTTTTTAGCTTTTTTTCAAAAAAAATTACAAATATGTCTCTTGAGAAAATATTTCAGAATGAAGACCCTTAGTTCGGCGTCATTGTTGCTGACGTCGAAGTAACACGTCTCGGCGCCAGCTCTTGGGCTCGAAGCCAACGTGACGGTGACATGGCAGGAAACTCGGCGCCACTCACCCTGACGCCACGAGCTTGGCGCCAGTGTGAGTGGCGCCGAGCTTGTGTTTTAACTCCGGCCCCAACCTTCCTGTCTGAGCTTTTTTCCTCTTCTTTCTCATCCCTCTCGGATTTTTTCTCTCCCCACCTCGTCCTACCTCACGAATCGGCATATTGGAGCTTGCAAACTTTGATTTAATCCGTAGATCTTCGAGAGCAAGGTATCCTCGCTCCCCTTCTAGTTTTTTTCGCATCGATTCGGTATATATTAATCGGATTTTTCAACCTACGAATCGTCATTACTTAGGGTTTCATTCTATCCCTCAATATTTGTATTATACAACCGTAGGATGATGCCAAGGCGTGAAAAAGCTAGCAAACCTAGGTAACCGCAGCGCATATAATTATGTTATGGGTTAATTATTGTGCATCAAATGGGAAACCCATGGTTTATGGTTTAATGTTAATTGCTTTCGGTTCTTAGAACGAAATTGGTTGTATTGTAGTTATGGTTCTTATTGGTATTTATTTGTGATGTTTTGATTTTTGTTTATTAAATTACATCTGTTTTGTTAGATGTAAGAAATGTATCGGGAGGAGTTTTGGAGAAAACGGGGTCGTCCTCGAGAATTATACCCCGACACGTCTAGCAAAGATGCCCCCGTCTCTTTTGACTTCCCTGTCTCTAACTGTGTGACTGTGGTTTCTTGGCCCACGTTTTTCAATCGAAACATCCGGACACAGCGGCGCGGTGCTTCTACACATGCAGTCGTTTTAATGTAAGAAATTGTTTCCACTATCTTTTTTCTTTATTTGTGTAAGTATGCTACTAATATTTTGTTGGAATCACGTTGTGTAGGACCATGAGAGGTGCTTTTTTCTTTCAGTGGATCGACGGTGCAGACAAGTTTGATCCTAGATACCTTCTTTTCGATGATTGGTTTAGAGAGAGACACCACGTGAGCACTTCAAGCGGTGGGTTCCACCCCCCTAACCCTCCGCCAATGACAGCTAAGAAGAAGCATCTAGCCGTAGTTAGACGACTCGAGGAACCTTCTATGTACCATTACGGAGATTGAGCTGTGATAAACCCTAAAAATACGTTGGAGTTTGTGTGTCCAAACAAGCATAAAGTAAGTACAAAGTGTATGTGTTGAAATATTAAGCTATATGTGTTTATGTACTAATGTCACCTTATTTAAGTGTTTTCAATGGCGAAGTGTCGTTTCAAGGAGTGGTTGTATGGTCCTAAGAACCAATGGCCGGAAGAACCGTGAAAGGTTAAGAAAAAGAAGAAAGAAAGGATAATTTACAAAGCACCTCCTGTCATGTGCGAATGTGGTGTTAAATCCAACTATGACCTAGTCCCTTCGGAGCTTAGAATAGGCTATTATTGCGGCCATATGATTGATTATGATGAGGTTGGTTATTTTTTTGGTAAACATAAAATCGTATTTTGTTTCTTTTGCTAAGACATATATGATATAATTTTTTGTTTGAACAGAGCACTAGAAAATATAGATGGGAATGTTATGATGGTCAAGCTAAGTTCGTGGATGAACTGAAGGGGAGACAAGTAATAGCACGGAAGAGGGGATATAGACCTGACTACGTCAACCTATTCGTTAAACATCACAAAGAAAAGATAAGTGGGTTTGCTAAACAGCGTGGTATTTATAACCCGATCGATGTTGGGCTTGACAAATGGGGATTGAAGAGACGGTTGACGTTAGAGAAGGAGAGGGCAAAGGAGGCAAGGGAGGAGACAAGAGTACAGATGCAGGTCTTGAACGAGCATGTTGTTGCATTATGTTCCAGTGAGTGCTTGAAAGCTTTTTTCGTTGCCTGGTTTTAAATGTAATATAATCGCGTTGCTAACTGATTGCATTTTATACATGAAGAAATTGGATGTAGCGAGGAACATGCCGCAGAGGTGGCTCGTGCAAGGTATGAGGAAAAGAAGTTAGATGAGCACAGATCGTGAGCTGGTCGCACCATTCTAACTAAATAGCTGGGTCATATTTAGTTAACTAAATATGTAACTACCTATCTAACCAGCTATCTAACTATATCTATGTACCTATGTATCTATGTTTCTATCTATCTACATATATATATATCTCACTAGATCACTAACTAAATCAACTACCCGAGTCATCACATTAACTAGTAAATAACAAATGCCAAAACTACTACACTACAATCAAAGCTAACTAAGTACGCATATTATAAATTCGCAATTTTTACCTGTCCGACGACGGAGTTGCGGACGTCGACAGAGTCGCAGCGGGCGCCGGGCGTGGGTCAGGCCGACGAGCCGGGCCGACGGTGGCACGGTCGGCCGCTGTAGGTGCCGGGGCCGGTGGGGGCGCGGCCGACAACGGTGGGCGCGGGATGCCCGGTGCTCCGCGCGGCGAGGCCAGCTCGGCGGGCGCGCCCTAGGCCGGCGGTGGCCGGTGGCACAGTCACGGTCACGGCACCGGCGCGGCGGGGCGCGGCCAAGGCGGGCGCAGGTGGCATGTCGGGCGAGGCGCGGGCACGGGGACCGGGGCACAGGCTCGGCTGGCGCGGGCGCTGGGCGGGCACGGGTGGCCGAGCGCGACGAGGCGCAGGCGCGGGCGAGGTTGAGGGCGAGGCTGCGCGGGCTCGGGCGGCCGGTGAAGGGAGAGGGCGCGGGCGGCGGCGGTGGCGATGCTCTGCTCGGGCAAGGGAGATGCGAGAGAAAGAGAGAGAGGCAGAGGAAGAGAGAAAAGATTGGGGCCCATACGTAAGAAAGACTCGGCGCCAGTCACACTAGCGCCAAACTCGACGTCAAGATATACGACGCCGAGCTCGGCAGCAAGATCTACGGCACCGAGCTTGGCGCCGAGCTTCCTGCCATGTCACGCCACGTTGGCTTCGAGCCAAAGAGCTCAGCGCCAGAGACGCTAGCGTCGAGACGTGTTAGCTCGGCGACACCAGCGATGGCGCCAAGCTAAGGGTCCAGATTCTGAAATCTTTCCTCCAGAGGCATATTTATGAAAAAATTTCAAAAAAATGGCTAAAAAATAAAAAAATTCGGTCGTAGGGTCCCAAGAGATGGCGATACGCATGTGTGGCTTTGTGACAACACGAGCGGTGTGGATTCTCTAACTTGCTGAAGTAAAGTCACGGGTGACTTTCCATCACCTGGATGCCATCTATTTCTCATCTAACGGTTGGGAAGCTTCAGTTTAGTAGTGCTAGCCGGGATGCAAATAGCAGCCTAAAGCTCAGTTCCTAGAGAGAGCAAGGATAGTTGGCAAATTTTTCTTTTTTCTGTACACAGCTTATCTTTTCTATATATAAATAAAAACATTTACGTATGAGCTTGGCTAAAGATAAAATTTATACATTATAGTCCTCAAGAATATCTACAACTTTATAATATATGACTTTTTCATTTAAATCATTTTGTTTGAATAAATTGACTCAAATTATCTACCGTTACACAACACTTCTTCAAAAAAAATTATAATTTTTTATATAATCTCGGATGAATATAAAAATTATAAAATAATCTTACTTCTCAATAATATATATAACCTTTTAATTCATTGCTCGTCTAAATAATCGTTTAGCCCGTTTACACACCATGTAAACGCTACACAGTGGTACACCGTTTCCGTTTAATCAGCCGTTTAGCCCATTTAAATGACTGTTTTGCCCGTTTAATTAGCCATTTAGACCGAATAATGGCTAAATGGCAAGTGATCAACTGTTTATCGTTTAGGATAACACTGCGAAAAGTCAAATTCAAAATCCCTTGTACTCAAAATTATTTTTAAATTTTATTTCAAAAACTATAAATCATTTTAGCTCTATATTAATCCCCTTTCAACTCATATCCACCAAATATATCCGTCCCGGTCCCCTCACCCAGACATATATCTAGCACAATGTAGCGATAATATCCTACTTTTGGAAGAAGTGTACAACCTCTGCAGAGTGTATAGTCTATCTGGATAGTTGTGTCTACGGTCTTAGATGAGTTACAGTTAGGTTATCTAGTTGGGTTGTAGATGTTGTGTGAGCATATAAATTTTTATCTTTATTTCGGTGCCAAGATAGATTCAAATAGAAACATTGTGAACTAAAAGGACGTATATATTATTGAGAAATAAGATTATTTTATAAATTTCATCTTCATACAAGATTATTTAAAAAGTTATAATTTTTTAAAGTGCCATGTAATGGTAGATAATTTGAGGCAAATTTCACACAAAATGATTTTAAATGAAAAAGTCAGATACTATAGTTGTAGATATTTTTCAGGACTAGAATTTTCAAATAAATTTTATATTTATCCAAGCTCATATGTAAAAGTTTTGAAAAGATAAGCTGCACAGAAGAAAGTAAATTATGCCAGCTATCCCTGCTCCGTACGCATTTCCGTGAACCGGTCTTTGGATGGGCTGCTATTTGTATCCCGGCTAGCCCTAATACAGTGAAGAGCTATTTCTAAAAAAAAAAGTGCAGAGCTTTCCAACCGTGGGATGAGAAATAGATGGCTTTCAGGTGATGGAAAGTCACCGGTGACTTTGCTGCAGCGAGTCAGAGAATCCGCACCGCAACACGAGAGGGGACGTCCGGACCTGAACTGAGCCGGTCGCAAAGGCCAAAGGCTAAACGTAGATTAGGCATATGTGCTGCATTAATGTGGCATCGATCCTAAACCGGATCAGGGAGCGGAGACGGGAGCGTGCTTTGGGGATAAAGGGGGCTTTGGGGCTCTAGCCACGCTCGTTTTTCAGTGGGGCATCTGCCGAAAAGGCGTTACCGAATCATGAGGTCCCTGCCCGCGAAAGCGGTGACCTCTTCATTGACTCGGTTTCTTTGCTCTCTGTCCGTCTGACGAGTTAAAAGGTCACGAGGCGCCCAAATTGTGGCGCAAAATCGGTGACTTTTTTGGCTGGATTTTTTGCAGCGGTGTGGATTCTGAAGAACGGGGCCATCGGGGCCATGCCCAGCCCAGCCCAGCATTTTCTCTTTATGCACGATGTTTGGCGAGACAAATATGCTCAGTGAATACGTGATCAGGTCTATATATAGACTAATTCATATGAGATTGCACTTATTGTTACTTTTAACTTTTAATTCAGAGAAATAACGAAGGAACTTTGGCGTCTCTTGAGCGAGCAACATGCCAACATCCATGCAAATGAGGGCTCCGCCAGTTGCCAGATCTCTGTGTGACTTTTTTTTTTGGAGCAAAGATCTGTGTGACTTGTGAGCGTCACTGAATCGACAAGGGTGCCTTTGGGTTGCAAGGTTCGGGCCCCAGCTTCTCCTGCCACATGTACCAAGAATTGCGACCTTGAGATTAACTGTGTTCACTGTTCTCTTCAGATCTGAACACTTGCTCTTGTCCCAACATCTACATCGCTTCCTTTGAATCAACCGCAGAAGAGGGTTGGAGAGCAGATTCTCTACATACTTCAGAAATTGAGACTGGCACCTCCAAACTACTTTACATAATCGTTTTATGAAACTTGGGCAGAAACTCTGACATTCTTTGAACAAAAAATGGAAGCACAGAACAGCTTTGCTCTGAATTATACGTAAAAAGGTGTTTTCTAAAGAAAATGTAGGTAGAAACAATAGCAAGTAAGCACCACCTCGGAGAGAAACGCGATCAAATCTGAAGCAGCTTATGGTACACTGGAGCATTGTTCAGTGGAATTCTACGTCGCAGAGATGGACGTTTCATTAATCCCCTGCTACTCCCTCAGCTTCTGTTCACCCATCAACCAGCCTGTTCGCTTGTTGATGTTCAGCCTATTCGCTCGTTAGTTTCAGCAAGGTACAGTATTTTCCTCTCACAACAAACCAGCATCAGCCGGACTTATCAGTCCAGAAACCATCCAACGAACAGGCTGAACATCAGCACGCCACGCCTGCATCATCTCTCCAAAGAAACCGAAAATAGCAAAGCAAACACACGCCAAGCCTCGTCAGATTGGCATCATCGACGTTATCGCTACGGGAGCACACCAACGCCAATTAGCATCCGGCCGATCACACACGCACGCACGCAGAGAGGGGAGTACTGAGTAGTAGGAGCACACGCACAGGTAGCAGTAAGTAGGAGAAGAGCGCAGCGCGGGCCTCATTGCGCGCGGCCTCTGATGACGTCGAAGCCCATCTCGGAGGGGTCGGTGGCCTGCACCTCGTAGTGGACCCCGTCCAGCAGCCGCCGCAGGCCTTGCTTCGACGTCGCGTACAGGATCTTGGCCCTTATCCTCGACGCCGCCGGTGACCTGCGCAGGAGAGAAGCGCAGCACCAAGCAACGAATCCACCCGTTAGAACTCACAGGACAACTGCCTGCGCAATAACCCACTGGAATGGAAATGCAGCGCACCAGCAGCCAGCGGTCGCCAGCAGAATCATAGTGCTTTATTTAACAAGTGGACACTGGAGCAAGTTGACAAGTTAACAGTAATTAAATAATCCGGTCGTGCTGCTTACTCGTGGTGATCAAATCCTGACTGGTGTTGTTGTTGCCGGACACGGACAGATCAAGAAAGAAGTATATAAATATAGTTGCTCTGGTTTCTGCTGACGGATTTGTTATCATAAATAAATGTATGGCTCATAAACTGGAGGATTGGACAGTTTTTGCCTATGGCTGTCATCGTGGGGCGATGCTTGCTTTCGGTGGGCTGACAGATCTAGACAACAGGTGGATTCAGGCTTAGATCATATCTGATAAAATAACGGGCGTCCTTAACACTGCAGGCTTTGGAAAAAAATAATGCGTGTAGAGAGCGCTCAAGACAGCAGTGACAGGGAGAAAGGGAGGCCTGGCCAGGGCTTATCAGGAAAGTTTGGTCCCCGTCATGATCATGATCCCAGCGGGGATGAGCGCCGCAAGCAACTTTTTTCCGTGTGGAGAAAAAACCGAAAAAGCTTGGCGCGCGCACCTTCCTGCTTTGTGAGATAAGGATGCAGCACTGACTGAACAGTCATTAGATCTGCAGATTTCTAGTCAATTGTGAATTATGTGATGCCTTCCTGCACCTCTAAGGCTCGAGAGGACAGGTTTGCTTTCCTTCAGACAAGCGACAGGACATGTTGTAGACTGCCTTCAAAGTTTACTGTAGGAAATTACAATATTCTCATTCTGTCAAACCAAACTACAGTTTCGAGATTGCCTTGACTTTTCAGTTGCAAGATGCCGTTTCATTCATCACTTAGCTTTTCGTCATGTTTTTTACGACTACGATCACCAAACCCCGGGTTTTTTTTTTTTCCAACGGTGCAAGAGACGGACGGGGCATTTGGTTTCAGGGCTGCCGTAGTTTTATGGTTCGCTTGCGCATCTTCCAAGCTGCACGAATGCTTCCAGAGAAAAACTTGACAAGTTGACATATACGGTTCTGCTACCGTGTAGGTTGGGTTTATGCCTTTATGGACAGTACCGTGGCAAGGTTACTCTGTACATGAATGCTCAAATCAGCAATGAGTAAGGCCTTGTTCGGTTGGGTGGGGAACCATTCCAGTCTCTGGCTTCCTTCGATAATTTACGAAGCATTGGAACCGTTTCGGCCCGGAACTGCTTGGAACAGTGCTAACCGAACGGGGCCTAAATGGGAATGGACCGGATCTTTCCAGCATCCCCGTACCTAATTAATTGGTTCTTCTCACTTCAATTTACCAGGTTTAGTGGTATTACCTTTCCTAACAAAATTTCTCACTGCATGCTGGATTAGCAGTAATAATCATCATCGCCATGGCAGAGATCAGAGAAGGGATTGAGCTTTTACGAGGACGGAATTGGTTGTTTCAGAGAGATCGACGGGAAATTAGAGGCGAGAGGGGCTCAGGATTATTACCAGGCGATGAAGAAGATCTTGCTCTTCTGGCAGTTGTCGACGGTGACGAAGTCGAAGTCGAAGACGGCGTAGCGGCAGTCGTCGCCGGGCAGCGCGGCCACGAGCTCCTCGTACCCCTCCCCGGGGCCGCCCACCTTGTCCACCAGCACGGCGCGCGACCGCTCGTCGATCTTGAACACCACGAAGCGGTGCACCTTCTTCCACTTCATCTCCATGAACCAGCGCTGGCACTCCTCCTTCACGTCCATCCCCTCCGTCGCCTGCAAACCACGAACGCACGCACGCGCAGGACACAGCACGCCGTCGATCGTGAGCCATGGCTGCTTGATTTCACACGAGACGAGAGAAAGCGGCTACGCCGCCGACGCGTGACAGGGGCGGTGGGTTTTACCATCTTGTAAGCCATCGCCATGGCTGCGGATCGTTGCGGATGGACGCCCTGGAGAGGGAACGGTGGTATTCTCTCTGCTCGGGTTTGGGTTCTCTTTCAGATCTCTCTCTCTCCCCCGTCTCCCCTGCTGCGGGTTCTTTTGACATTAGGTGAGGGTGGGTCGACTTTATAAAAAGAGTGCGGCAAAGCAGCCCAAAATTCCCTTCTCTCCTCTCTCTATTTCTCATCGAATGGAAAAAGCAATAATGCAATAGGCACATACTATCCCCTGTTTTTTTGTGCTGTGTTTGCTTACGAGCGAACCTATAATAAAAAAATATTTTACAACATAATTACAATTAGGTTGTACCATAAATTGGTAGGTGGACAGCAATATCGCAAAGACAATGAGGGAAGCCACTAAGCGGTGATCAAGAAAAAAGAGTTTGGTACATATCAGTATACCAGATAATGAGACTTGATAATTCTGTTGCCACTCCTTAATGACAACAGGCATATATATAGAACAAATGGAGACAATTGTCAGAGAGCAAAAGCTCGTCATCGTTGGCTCTGTGATGAGGACGGGTTTGTGGCATGGCCCACTATTTGAGGATACACGTTACGAAAAATGGGCTATTTGAAGGTGAGTTTATCTGAGCTATCTATAAGAATTTAAACTAGATAGATCCAATTTTACATCCACTTGGAAAGGCACATAGCACATTGCATCATCCTTTGCTTGCAAGGTAAGGGAGGAAGAGGATGCGGTGGCCGTTTGCCAATCGGAGACGAGCACCGGCACGGCAGCCACCCTCCACCCACTGGCGAAAAAAGGGAGGAGAAAGCGCGCATGCACGGCACGGCGGTGGGGCGGACGTGGGGGGCCGTGGCCCCTTTTTTCCAAATTCCAACCCTTTCCCGGTTCCCCCCGTCTCGCCTGAGCAGTCAGTCACTCGCCGCTTCACGTTTTCATTCACGATCACGAGCGTGTGTCGGTGGTCGGTGGGACGGACGCGCAGACAGGTGCGCGCGGGCAGGCCTTTCGCGGCAGGCCGCAGATCGGGGTGCTTCTTTTTTTTCGGGCAGTTTTGTCTTCGCGTGTCAGCGTGTACGTGGATTGCTTGGTGTGACGAGGAAACTCGGCTGCGGGCGGCAGGCCGTCTCTTTTGATTCTCTTGCACGCTCTGTTGAATTCCAACGCCCTCTTCTTCTTCTTTTTTCTCGAGAGCGTTGATGAGGATGAGGAGGAGGAGGATGACTTGCTTGCTTGTTATGCAACGAGATGGTCGTACAGTGGGGGAAAGAGAGAGAGAGAGGTCGCAAGCCAAAAGCAAACGGACATGACCACGCACCGGATAATTGAGAAGCTTTATGGGACGTTGCAAATTGCAATACGTTGCTCATCGAAAGAAAACAGGGCATTATGGGCGACTAGATTGCGTAGCATTGTAGTCCCCATTGAGATTTGGCAGGCATTTTAGCGTCTGGAGATTGCCCGGAGAATATGCGTTTTCCCCCTGTGAAGATAAGCACGATAGAAGTCATAAAATCGGGCGCATGATGACCCTAGGGTAAATAGCCCAAATTACCATAGGAATAGAGCCGGTGTCCTGACCACTTCTTTTTAGCCCGTAGACGTGCTCATGCTTTCGGAGACTGAGGGCCGAGGCTGTGCAGTTATAAGCGGTTCACAGAAGAGTGATCATGAGCCCTCGCCCATCCGCTGTAGGCTAGTAGACAGCCTTAGCAGACATGTTCCGATAAGGGAATGGGAACGGAAACGTGAAATGAGATTGAAAACTTAGGGTGTTATTTTACAACATGGGAACGTAAATGTTTTCATTCCTGGAACGTGGAAGCATTTAGGAGTATGTTGATGAAACAGAAGAGGAATGGTAAAAAACAAGAGCACCTAGCACACAGAAACCCGAGTGATAGTAAAAGTCCACATGATAAAAACATAAGAACCTCTGATTGTACAAATGCAGGAATAATAAAAAAATATAGAAATAGAATACACTAACATCTAGATTCATATGATTGAGAAAACAAAAGAGGTTGTCTCTTGTCCAGCGTAATAGCCTAGCGTCCTTGTTCACTAGGGAGGGTATGAGCGTGATTGTAATATGATTGAATCCCCCCTAGAGCGTTGTCTAAATGTCCAAGCGTATGTCCAAGCGTGTTGTACTCCAAACATTCTCTACCTTAATACAAAGACACGTAAATCTTTTACGTGTTTGAGAAAAAGAAAACAGAAGAAACTGTAGGATGAATGTTTGGATAGAGCTTAGTAATAATACACAATTCCTATAGGATTTGCAGGAACTCAATCATTTGTTTCAAAAAGCTTCATAGAAATTTTCTGTAGGATAACATTCCTCCAAAATAAGGCTCCGGTTTGAACATGGGAATTTTTCTTCCCTGAATTCTATGTTTATTCCTGTAAGATTGAATTGAACTCATTTATTTATGTAATATTCCTGTGTCCAAACAAACCCTTATTTGTTTCAGAGGAGGCCTAAAAATAAATGGAGGTGGTTCACTGGTGGGAAATAAAAATAAAAGGGAAACGCATCCTACAAACACAATTTTGCTGAGCTTTTATAAGTTGAGATCGACATCAACCAGTACTGTTTTCTCTCCGTCTCGCTACCAACCTCTCTAGCTTAAACTTGCTATCATAACTCCCCTTTGCAATTTGCTGGCCTCAGTTCGGCAATGATTGAGCGACGATGTACACTCCTTCCACGCAAACAGAGCGCCGCGTCCCTTCAAGCTTCAACACATCAATAGATGTAACCTGCCGGGGGAGTAGGCCCCATTATCTACACAACGATGACGTCGACATCTGTCTGACGAAAAAAGAAAGTGTCGCTGAAGAATTTTATCGACAGCAGTGAACGGGTGATCAGCACCCGACGTGCGAGCGATATCTGCCGACGAGGAACCCCCGCCAAACACGACAGCTTATCCCCGACCTGTTCTCGTCCTTGCGCCAGCGACTAGAGTTCCATGGCCTCGTGGAGTCATGGGGCGACACGCCCGTCTGCACGCGCGAGCCGACGAGGATCACAACGCCAGTGGACCAGCACCACGCACCAGAAAGCGATGGAAGAGAGGCTGAGTGGCTGACAGGCGCAGCACATCGTCGCGTGGATCCGCGCCGGGGAGGAGACTACAATCTTGACAAGGGATATGCGACAAACCTTCCTGTCAGTGGCGCACCCGTGGAGAGACTCCAGTGATCACAAGGGAATCAAAGGACTTTTTTTTTTACAACAAAAGGACATTGAAGTCGGAGGGCAGGTGTGTGGCTGCTATGTGCCATGGCTGAATGACGATTGCGAAGGGCGTCTCCCCACTCTCCAGTCCCAACTTTCAAGAACTAGTATTCTCCACCGCCCGAAGATCAGCAGCGGCAAGCTCAGAAAAGGTCCGTCTTTGGCTCACAATTGAGAGCTCGACATTGCGGAGTCACGAAACAGGTCTGTGATCGTGCCGAAACTGTACAGATAAACCGAAATTATGTAAGGGCCCGTTCAGTTAGAGATGAATGTGGCCAGAAATCATTTCAGGTAATAAAAGCCTGTATAAATTAACTATCAATCCCGGCCGAAATTTTTTCTGATAGCCGTTTCCTGTGAAACGAACGGGGCCTAAAGAAATTCAAGATCGAAAGTATCATATTTTATTCAGCCTCCCGTGACCCGTCTTTGCACCGTGGTGTTCCACCAAAAGCAAATCGTCGTTATAAGATCTCGCCGCTGTTAGCCCAAAATCTAACCTCTCCTCACGAGATAGATGTGTATTATTTATGAATGCGTGTGCGGTGTGTCCCGACAGCTGAAACGACCGTCACCATATCCACTCAGCCGCCTCAATAGGAAATAGTTCAATCAATTGAAAGAACAAATCGTTAGAACTAAAACACTGCCATCATCTATTTGGCAATACTACTCAACCTAACCTAAGTTTGATTCGATACCTCAGGCTTAGAGCATCTTCGAGAGTCTTTCTAAAACTTATTATCTAAATCATCATCTGAAGAGTCATTTGAATAAAAATTGCTTATATCTTTCTACTCTCCAACGGACAGTTTTTCTATATCTTATACGCACTCGAGAGAATTAATGTCCATCTTTGGCTAACAAAAAATCTAGAATGGAGTAATGCTATATTCAGATATCCAGATATCCAATTAGACGGGCTGTTGGGGGAGGATATAACAACTAGGAAGAATAAGTCTCAATTGCTCTTAGGCATCTAGCATCAGGAAGGATATGACAATTAGGAAGAATATAGTCTCAGTTGCTCTTAGGCATCTAGCGTCTTATACCCAAGTGCCACTGGGTATCACCGTACGTGAATGCAAATGGCTAGCGCATAAACTCCAGATATTTTAGATGCCAGTCGCCTCCTAGGCGCTGTAAAATTCTAGGGCAACGGCTTATAACCAACCAGATCGGTTTACACGAGTGAATGGCCAGTTTATCTCATCAAAATAAACACAAGGCAAAGAGAACTTAAAACACGAAAATCACTTGAACATATATGAAGAGAAGATTGTTGCAGTCATAATACAAATTCCCTCGGCGTTAAGTTATAATCAAAGCACTGTTACATGAGGATGAGCAAATTCCACGTAAACGCAGCCAATGGAGACTGATCTTCAATTTCTTTGTGCGCCTGCAAAGTCAGAAAGAGATGTTAATTTCATGCTTACAGCGTAGGCTAGAGCAAGAGGAATGATAGCCAGTGGTCACAATCATTAAACAGAGTTAACCATGAATTGACTTATGTGCCTCCACTACCCAAAGATCGCGGACTTGAAGGAATCATGGCACTGCACAGTGTAACGAGTAACGCTATTCGTCCGTATTCATATATTACCTAAAGTACTTTTACTTTACATCAAATCAAACAGCATCTAAAGCCTGAGAATGGCTAGGCAGTAGGCACACCAGCTCTTCTTTTAAGTCAGCGTTGAAACAGCAGATAAGAGCTGAACAAGCTATGCTGAATATGCATTTCAACAGTGGATGTGGATAGATAGAAATATGTATGGAATAATGAACTCTTACATGGAAGCATGAACATGGCTACATCAGTTCTTCTCATCTTCTGCTTTGTCTGACTTGTCTTCCTTCTTCTCTTGCTGTTTAAAAAGAGAAATAAAGAAACCATCATATTTCCACATACATACATTACCAGACTAGTCAAGATTCGTAACATTACAGGATAGCAGTTTCTGTGAACCGGGGGTTTACTGCTTTGGGCATATTTTATTTTCACCAAAACAGTGTATGCAGACCACAAATGGGTACACAACAATTTGACCCAGTACCGCTGTCTAAGGTATTCGTGTGCTCTCACCTGGTAATGTGCTACTATTTCCATTCCATAAAACCAATTCTGCTATAAAGAACTCCACATGCTATCTTAAACAGCAGAGCCACTACTGGCAGAGCTCAGAAATCTGCGAATCCTAGAGCTATGGTTACACGTGGGTTGTTTAGATGAACTGTTTTCTTTCTATTCTACACAGAAGACAGCACATATTTGGAGCATACAAACTCCAGATAAGGTGGATCCATTAGCTGGTAATAGTTAGCTAGCTAAAAGTTCATAGCTAATATTAGATAGTTTGGCCCATCTAGTGAAATAGTTGTTAGCTGGGTATTCAGCTAACAATTAGCTAGACCTGTTTGGATCCAAGGAGCTAATTATTAGCAGCTAACTATTAGCTCTATGGATCCAAACAGGGGCTTAGTTACTTAAATCTTGCAATATATATTCTTATTTAGTCAAGGTCCTGAACAATACTATCATGTAGAGGCAACATGAATTTCATTGCATCACAATACTGGCAGACCTTCAGTGTAATGTAACCCAAAAAAGAACATACCTCCCCCTGGCTGTGCAATGATGCCAGCAAATCTTTAACAGATGGATCATTGGGATCAACACCAGGAAGCTGTTATTCCACACATAAAAAAAGGACCAATAAATTATTGAAACAGCAGCTCAAAATGTACCTGTATGTCATTAGTTTATAAGAATAATACGTACCGAATTAAGGATAGATGACACAAACGTTCTGTCTTCAAACACCTTACTCATATCAGTGTGACTGGACACGTTTGCATCCTGGACAGACATTTGAAGAGCTGCATATAAACAATCAGAGTATGGGAATATTAGAGAATGAGGTTGATAAAAGAAATGAGATTGTAATACTATAGGTATCAATAGAAAAGAAAACAAGTGAAACGAAGAAAATCTAAGCAACATTTTTGAGTAATGTGAAGATGTGATGTTGAATGATACGATCTATTGGACAGCCAGAATATATATAACAAAGTAAGTTCCTTAATGAGTTATGTACAGTTTAACTGTTCAAGAGGGCTTGTCTATGGGCAAAAGGCAGACTGGGTGCACATTAATAGAACTTACAAATAGATAGGAATGAAATGAACTCACAAAGGAAAAATAGTTTGGTGCCACAAAAAGAGAGAAGTGTTTGGGGATCATCTGATATTCGGATGAGGTGTGGGCCCTGGGAACATATCACTAATCCGCTAGATGGTGGCTTTTTCAACTTGGTGATTTCTGATGACTACACTGAATTACTGATCAATACTACCCATGATGAAAATGCTGATGTTTAAGTTAATGCTGGGTGGAATAATTGAAGATGTTGGTTATTATAAGTTTCCTATTGGAGCAAGAAGTGTTAACATCCAAGTTTTCATGTACACACTAGAAAGCAGTGGTTTTTCATTTGTCACTACCAGAATTAATTGATAGCAACAAATACCGTATGTGCTAGAATTGTTGAGGCTGCAAATATAAGACGAGAAAACACACCCAATGCCAAGTCAGGGTCAACTGCACCAGCTTCTGCCATAGCAGAGTCAGTCACAGCTGCAGATCCTGAAGCACCACCCTCCATTGACATTGCAAGTGCCTGCTGTAGTAGATCGTCATCATCCTGTGATCGCAGCTATGTTAGCCTTCTGATGTCCACTTGGATTACATTAACTATTAATATAAATAATATACAATACAAATAGTACAAATGGAAGATACAGAGTCAGGCACTTTAATTGAAAAGGGTCTTTGCTACTTGCAACCTTTATAATCAATATTGCAACAGAAGACAAACTGTACTGCATATAATCGTAGTTTAAACTAGTACAAATTAAGTAAAACTTGTGATTGGAAACTTTGTTAGTTAAAAAGTTAAGCAAGGAACACTAGAAATTATGTACATATGTGCCAAGAAAAGATGCACCTGGCCAATATCTTCCATATTTTTCTTAAGCACGGACAAAAATAGATTATGTAAGGGGGGGAAAGGAGGCAGCGCATGTACCAAGCTACTTTAGCATTAATTAATTAATGCACTGGCATATACAGGGCTACCTATAAGGTTTCACCATATGCTAGTGTAGTGTCTGCTCTGACAACAATCACTAGCAGATCATCATCTAAGTTTTAATGGTCGTTACAGAAAGTATGTAAGCAAATGCACTCTCAATTTTAAATGAAAAATCGGAGAAAAGAGTTCATGAGAGTACATACAACTACCAAAATTTGAAGCATTTGAGGCAGGTCAGAGCATTTTTAGTTTGTAACTGATGGACAGTGATAATACCTTTGGCTGTTCTTTCTTGTCGCCAGCAGCAGCATTTGAGGCAGGTTCTGCTTCAGCCATAACAGAATCGCTGTTTGAGCTTGAGGCATTGTTATTTTCGGTATTAGAAGTATCTTCTGCAGCCTTTTTTGCAATAGACTCTTGCCTTGCCCGCTCTTCTTCCATAGACAACCGCAGGGCAAGTGCCAATTCTGGATCTACATTTGGGTCCACACCAAATTCAAATCCAGATGCTCCAGTAGCTGCGGCAGCTGCTGCGGAAGCAGCAAAACCGCTTCCGCCTTCTTCACCGGTAAATATAGGAGTGCTGGGTAAAGATAGAAAAATAAGGTTAACATATATGCAGCATAAGAAAACTTAGAACCCAGTAACATGGCACAAAATTACCTTAGGAGGACATCAGAGAGGGCATTATCACCAGGAGGGACATGAACAATGTGACTGCTATCACTGCTTTTAACAGCAGCAATCAATGCTTCGAGTTTCTCAGGTTTTTCATCATCGGATTCACCAAAGTCAACAATGTCAAGAGCAACATTGTTCTTTTTCAGCTTCTTCCCGATTGTCTCCAAAAATTTCTTGTCGTACTTCACAGGACTGATACACATGACAAGACTCATTAACCTAAATTCAGACAAAATTAATAATGGCCATATAAGTTATGCCACTCCTGCATACCTTCCGATGAAAGCTATAATCCTCTGTTGCTGCCTCTTGTTCTGGCGATGCTTAAGCGCAAGCTGAGCAACCTGGATTGCCGCAGCCAAGTTTGCCTCAGCACCAACTTCCAACCCTATACAGTACATTGTTGTGCATCACTTGGTCAGGAAACTACAAGTAGCAAAGTACCATGATCTAACAACTTATGAGATAGCTTAGGCAGTTGCACTGAATCTCTAAACTAATTGGCAAAATCCTCTCACACGATAGTAAAGCAAAGGTTTTGGGATCGATGTGAGCTTACCGTGCATACAGGCGAGAATCTTCCCGAGGTCGCTGGTGGGAGTGACAAGCACGCGGACGCCCTTCCCGGCCATCGTCATCACGCCTACCGTGTTCTCCGGGTTCGACTGCACCCACCAGCAAACAGAAGCAATCAGATCCGGAATCCCAGAAACCCTAACCCACACGAAACTGGCGATTGGATCGGAGGACGGGGAGACCGGCGTGGGTACCTGGGTCTTGGCGCCGCAGATAAGGTTGACGGCATCGGCCTGCGCCTGGAACCGCGACGGGGCGTAGTCGCCGTTCCGCATCCACTCCGAGTTGTCTATGCAGATCATCGTCGCCTGCAGGGGAAAGCGAAACCGAGGGGAGGAAATTAGTTGGGGATCGGAGTTCGCGGACCGAGAAACGGCAGCAGGGCGCATGTCGTACCTCGAGCACCATGGCGCCGCCGCCGAGGGTGTCGCCGCCGCTGTCAGGGGAGGGTTCGCGCTGGTTTGCGGAACAAGATACTTTACTAGTAGTAGGAGTAGAAGGGGCGGGTGCGTTCGTCCTTATTTGGAGTCGGAGGCTACGGGCGTAGATTGGATTCTGAGTCCGAACCCAGTATTACTCGAGCCCGACTTGGCCTGCGCTACTGGCGGCCGTCGGATCGCGAATTTGTGATTCCGGGTGAACCAGCGCCGGTGTGAAAAATCACTCATATCCACGGTGGTAATATTTATAGGTATTTTGATTTGAAGGAATCAGACAAGAATTATTTCACTATATATTAGGAGCTGAGAGCTAAATAACACACACACACACAAGTCTCGCATCCTGAGTCAAGCAAATTCAAATTTGACAAAATTTATAGAAAAAAGCATAGACATTCGTATCTCTGAATATATTTACTATAAAAGTGTGTGTCAAATTAATTCAATAATGTTTATTTGGTATCATAAACATTAATATATTTTTGTATATATTTAGTTAAATTTACGATTCATTAACTTCTCGGGATGCGAGATAAACACTTGTTTTGGGATGAAAGGAGTACTCCAATAATATTAGTTTTGAATCATTTCTTCACATGTTCTCCTGTAATCACTAAATCAGGGAGTGGTGCTCTCCGAAACATGTACTCCCTCCAGGTTGCTAAAAGAAATCATTTTGAACAAGGTTTGAGTCAAACATTGGAATATAAATCATGAATAACTTTTAAGTTGTTGAGTTTAGAAATATGTAACCTATATGAATAGATTTATCTTAAAAATAATACTTTCATAAAATATACATATATTACTTTTTAATTAATTTTTTTATAAAAAATAAGAAGTCAAAGTTATGCTTTGGAATATGTGTTGCTGTACAAGATGACTTCTTTTAGAAACCTGGAGAGAGTAGTCAATACTCGAAACTAATCCATATGTATCGACATCATGTTTTAACTAATATACTTCCCTTTACAAGATATTTAGAAACGTACCAATGTTAATCTATATGTGTATGCAATATTTCAAGTCACACTATGAGCTTGTTCTTGTGGTGACGATTAGAGAATTAGTTAGATATTTGGTTGGTACATCCTATGGTGATGGCATGATTTGTTTAAATGTTTAGAGTGTCATCTAAATGAGGTGTGAGCAAAATGTGCTAACTTCTCAAGAATATTGACTTAAAATGTTACGTGCTTTGTTTGGTAGAACAAAATAGAGAGAAATTTTGTATGTTGGACTTTTACCTTCCTTTTACTCTCACTTGTCTACCATAATTTCTTCTTTTTTGATGGAGAAATGCTCTCTAGAGATTGATGTCAAAGGAGGAGAAATACTAGGAGAGTATAAGGGAGGAGAGAGTGATATGTTGACCTAAAGGTGTAAAAGAGAGGCATACAAAATTTTTATTGCGTGGTGTGTATAAGGATAGATTAAATTGATGTTCTTAATAAGAAACTTTTATACCAGTGTCTTATATTCATGCCTATGCATTTGTTTATTTCTGTTGATTGCACGGTTTGCAGAGGTTCCGTTGTGGAGGTTCCGCGTTGTGGAAGTTTCGCACCAGGATACGGAGGTTCCGTAGACTTACAACTTAGCAACTTTTTAAGTAAATGAACTGTCATTAGCCTTACGTTTATCAAGATGTTGATAACATCTTGCACCCCACACATGCAAGACACGGGAAAGTTTCGGCACTCGCTGCCAGCGTGCATCGACCTCCACGTGGTTCGGCAGTACTAGGCCTACTACGTACTACTCCGTGCACGGATGCAGTCCGGCTGGGCTTAGTTGGGCCGATGGCAGTCCAGTAAGGTTACTGTATAAATCGGGCCTTTTGGCCCACTAAGCAATTTGTGGCCAGTTATTTATTTCTGTATTTTCCATTTTTTCTAGGTCCATGGATCACTGATTTTTTTTTTGAAAAAAAATCGCAACATGCTCTTAGTGCTTCTACATAGGAACGGATATGCTCAATCCTATGTTCCAAACGCCATGAACAGTACATAGATGGAGGAATCTTGATTCTTGTACTTCTCCTTTAGAAATTTTATACAATCCAAATGGGTCCTAAATGGGCTAGAGACTTTAGACGGGCCTGTTCGGCTAGTATTAAAGCCAGCTGATAAGCCGACCTTGGCTAATTTGTTGTGAGAGAAAAATACTGTAGACTCTAGCTGATAAGTTTAAACGAACAGGCCGGGCGTTTGGATTTATTTATTGACAACTTGCCTTGCCTCATCATGCTGGGCTAGCCTTGCCTCCGAATTGGCTAGCTCAGGTGAGCAAGAAAATTTTGAAGAACACAAAACAAGACATGCTAGCTGGGCAATCAAACCCTTTGTCCAAGATCCAAACATGCATGCCCGTAATCTCTAAACACGCATCATTGTTGGGATCAAATTGTGGTGCCATTGTAGCATGGTCTATGAAAGAGCTCGTCTCTAGGCACATGGCTCGAGGAGGACAAAGAAATACGTGGTTGCCTCCTATTTGCTACTATGCGATGAATAGTTTCATAGCGTGTTTGGTTTGCCGATGTTGGATTTATTATGGGCTATGTCCATTTATATATCTAATAAATCAATAACTCTATGGCTTGTAATTGTGGGTATTATTATTTATACCGGATTGAAAGTTAAAAGGACGTTGACTCAACTTAAATGACTGGAATTGATCCGTCTAATTTGATAAGTTGAGAAACGGACAAAGGCGTGCCACACGCGTGCGCGCCGCCGCAGGCCGGGCCGGGCTCGGGCTCGGGCCGGGGCGTGCGTGGTGTGTTAACTTTTTAGCACCCACTAACCACGGGAGTTTTCAACTCGAAGCCGGCTAACTCCTGATCTCCCAGGGTCTCTCTGTCTTCTCGTGGCATGCCTCCGAGACCTCTCGGCTTCTCCTGTGAGGCTTCCAACTCCAGTTAAAGAGAGACCACATTCCGGGAAACACAGTTTAGTTGCTCGATGGCTTTCCTCATCTCGTAACTCTGCGCGCACGGAGAAGCGAGAGGGCAGGTGCCTCCAAAGCCCTTGTCGTTCGGGACCTTGCTCGGGGGATTGACAATTAGGTTTTTGGGGAGCGTCTACGCGACTGCCCAAGAGTCTCTGTCTCCGTACGTCATCTTCCCGATCACCGGCGTCGCCTTCCTCGAGGGAACATCTTCTTCTCCTATGACATGTCGAATGCTGGAACTTCGGAATTGCGGATGGGAGGGTATGATCGTTTCATCTTCTCTCTGGTTTACTTTCTACATGTTTCAGCAGTTCATCTGTGTTGTTCCAGATGTTGTCATCAGTTTGTTTCATATGACCAGTCATGTCGTTTTATAAGATGTCTTATGTCTGTTTCTGCCAGATATATGCTCTGCGTATGTGTTTTCTTTTTACAGTCATGTTGTTTCGTATGTAGCCTTATGCTTGTTGCAAATATGAGATGTATATCATGCCAGTTTCTCTTTGTTATGATTCATGAATCAAGTTCACATATTTTTTATCTTCATATGTTTCACATGATATATGATCTAGCATGTATTTTCACCATGGATATAATCGATGTCATGATTTCAATGATTAATATTTCTTTATATGTCATCATGCTGTTAATTTATGGAATTAAAATGACATGGAAATTGTCTATTATTCTAACAATCCAAAAACATAATTATAGGCATTTTTCTGTCAGAGGTTTTGCTGCCGTGTTAAAGCCTGATCCTTTTAATGGTAAAAACTTCTTGATTTGGAGAGCTAAGATGGAATTGTGGCTCACTGCAATGTCATGTTATCATGTCTCTGAGGGCAAACCAGCTGACTTGCTTCCTGAGGATGAGGTTAAGTTTAAGGCTGATGACAACCTCTTTCGAGGTGCAGTGATTAGCGCACTTGATCCAAAATTCGGAAAAGCTATATCATCCTTCCTATGAGGGAAAGAGTCGTGGGATGCACTTGTGGGAAAGTTTGGAGTTACCGATGTTGGTAGCGAAGCTGTACCTCATGGAGCAGCTGTATGACTACAAGATGGTTGAAAATCGATCTGTAGTGGAACAGGCTCATGAGATTCAGGCACTAGCTAAAGAACTTGAGCTCTTTTCATGTGTCTTACCTGACAAGTTTATGGCTAGCGGTATAATCGCCAAGTTACCACCTTCTTGGAAGGACTTTGCTACCTCACTCAAACATAAGAGACATGAGTTCAATGTTGAAGAGCTCATTGGTACTCTTGATGTTGAGGAGAGAGCGAGAGCAAAAGACAATGGAAAGAGTGTTGAGACCTCTCATCGCTAATGTGGTATGTAAGAGAAACTCGGATTCCGTAAGTATAAAAAAGAAAAAAACGAGAACAAGCAAGAGAACACAACTAAACCTGTTCAAACAACATAGTTTAAAAGAAGAACAACAACAAGAGAGATGGAGGTCGCTTTGTGCGTGGCGTTGAACAAAGACCTTTGGGCAAGTGAGTGCCCGAGCGCAAGTTCAAGCGAGGAAAAGAAATCAACAAATGTTGTCACCATCGACATTGGAGAAGGAGCATCTGGGTATGGTAATTCTTTACCATTTGTTCTTTTCAAGATGTAATTCACCGAGTGGTGGATGGATAGTGGTGCAAATATTCATGTGTGTCTTGATGTTTCTCTATTTTCTTCCTACCGTGTCGAGAGGTCCTGGCGCCTTGTTGATGGGAAATGGGTCGCGTGCTCATGTTCTTGGTGTTGGTACGGTCACACTAGTTTTTACTTCGGGAAATACGGTGCCATTGAAGAGCGTGCAAAAGATGTGCCCTCCATCAGAAAAAATCTTGTTAGTGCGTCTATGCTATGTCGAGATGGCTACAAAATTGTTCTAGAGTCGAATAAATGTGTTGTGTGAAACATGGTTCTTTTTGTTGGTAAAGGATATGATTGCGGAGGCTTGTTCCGCTTATCACTGCATGAAGTGTGTAATAAAATGGTGAACTATGTTAATATTTTCGATGAGTCGGATTTATGGCATTCACGCTTTACATCATGCAAGTTTTGACTGTCTTTATGCGGTTAGCAAATCTAAATTTAATTCCTAAATTCAATTTGGTCAAAAAGTCTAAGTGCCATGTATGTGTTGAATCAAAACAACCCCGCAAGCCTCACAAGGCTGCTGAGGCGAGGAATTTAGCACCTCTAGAACTTGTCCATTCTGATTTGTGCGAAATGAATGGAATTTTGACTAAAGGCGGTAAAAGATACTTCCTCACGTTTATAGATGACTCCACCAGATTTTGCTATGTGTATCTCTTAAAAACAAAAGATGAAGCGTTTAATTATTTTAAGACCTATGAAGTTGAAGTTGAGAACCAACTTGAGAGGAAAATAAAGCGGTTAAGGTCCGATTGAGGTGGAGAATATTTTTCTAATGTCTTCGATGAGTTTTGTGTGGAACATGGTATTGTTCATGAGAGGACACCGTCATTCTCACCACAATCCAATGGGATTGCTGAAAGGAAAAACCACACTCTAACAGAGTTAGTGAATGCCATGTTGAGTACAGCGGGATTATCTAAGGAATGGTGGGGTGAGGCTATTTTGACAGCATGTCATGTCCTGAACAGAGTTCCAACAAAGAATAAAGAGATCACACCATTTGAGGAATGGGAAAAGAGAAGACTAAATCTCTCATATTTGCGCACTTGGGGTTGCTTGGCTAAAGTAAATGTGCCAATCAACAAAAAGCGTAAACTTGGGCCTAAAACTGTTGATTGTATTTTCCTTGGTTATGCCTTTCACAACGTTGGTTATAGGTTCTTAATTATAAAATCTGAAGTTCCTGATATGTATGTTGATACAATCATGGAATCTAGAGACGCTATATTTTTTGAGAATGAATTTCCAATGAAGAATACACCAAGTGAAACAAGTCATGAGACTATAATTTCCCATGAACACGAACTGTCTATTCCAACAGATCATGCTGAAGATTCTCATGTGCACATCCCTGAGGAGGATGACACTATAGTCACTCGAAAGAGCAAGAGACAGAGGGTTGCAAGATCCTTTGGTGATGACTATTTAGTGTACCTTGTGGAAGACATACCAACCACCATTAGAGAGGCATATTCTTCTCCTGATGCTGACTTGTGGAAGGAAGCAGTAAGGAGTGAGATGGATTCTATTATGTCTAATGGAACTTGGGAGGTCGTTGACCGTTCTTATGGTTGTCAACCTATAGGTTGCAAATAGATTTTCAAGAAAAAGCTTAGGCCTGATGGTACAATTGAGAGGTACAAGGCAAGACTTGTGGCCAAAGGATATACCCAAAAAGAGGGTGAAGATTTCTTTGACACCTATTCACCAGTTGCTCGATTGACTACAATTCGCACCTTAATTGTTGTGGCTGCCTCTTATGGTCTTATCATACATCAGATGGATGTTAAGACAGCTTTTCTAAATGGAGAGTTAGAAGAGGAGATCTATATGGATCAGCCAGAAGGGTTCGTTGCGAATGGTCAAGAGAACAAGGTGTGCAGGTTGTTAAAATCATTATATGGCCTAAAACAAGCACATAAGCAATGGCATGAAAGGTTTGATAATACTTTAACATCTAACGGTTTCTCTGTGAACGAAGCTGACACGTGTGTGTATTATCGATATGGTGGGGGTGAAGCTGTTATGTTGTGCCTATATGTTGATGACATCCTGATCTTTGGATCAAATCTCAATGTGATTAAGGAAGTAAAGAAACTTCTGTCGATCAATTTTGAAATGAAAGATTTGGGAGAAGCTAATGTTATTTTAAACATCAAGCTTATTAGAGAAGGTGATGGTGGGGTAACTCTGTTACAATCCCACTATGTGGAAAAGGTATTAAGTCGCTTTGGTTTTAGTGACTGTGATCCTGCTCCCACGCCTTACGATCCTAGCGTGCTATTGAGGAAAAATCGAAGAATAGCAAGGGATCAACTGACATACTCCCAGATCATTGGCTCACTCATGTACCTTATGAAAGCGACAAGGCCCGACATCTCATATCTTTGTGAGTAAGCTGAGCCGGTTTGTGTCAAACCCAGGAGATGATCATTGGCGTGCTCTTGAGAGAGTGTTGCGTTATCTAAAAGGTACTATGACTTATGGTATTCATTATACTGGACATCCAAAAGTTTGGAAGGCTATTGTGATGCCAACCGGATTTCGATCTTGATGAGCTTTATGCCACAAGCGGATATGTGTTTCGCTTGGAGGTGGTCTTTGTTTCCTAGAAGTCTTGCAAGCGGACTATCTTAACGAAGTCTACAATGAAAGCGAGAACTCATTGCATTGGACATCTTTGAGTGAAGCCGAGTGGCTTCGTGATTTCTGTTGGATTTACGGTAGTTGAAAAACCGATACCGGCTATCTCAATGAATCTGTGACAACCGGATTGTGATTACAAAGATCAACAGTTCGGGAATAACATGAAGTCCACAAGGCATGTTAAAAGAAGATTAAAGACATGCCGAAAGTTGAAAACCTCCGGAGTTATAACGTTGGACTATGTCCACACGTCGAATAATCTGGCAGATCAATTCACTAAGGGATCATCACGAAATGTGATAGAAAGTGCATCGAGAGAGATGTGTATGAGACCCACGTGAAAAATCTCTCGTAGTGGTAATTCCGCTCTATGTGATCGGAGATCCCATGAAGTAGAGTGGTGAAACAAGCTATGAGTAGATTGAGAGGAAAGTTCCCTACGAACCTATCTCTGATGCATATCTTTCCTTCTGTAAGGCAGGATGGTATTTATCTTAATGTATTCCGAGAGTCTTGTAAAGATGAGATGTTGTCCTACAGAACATCTTTTGAGAAGTACACCTATATGAGTCAGACTGCTGGTCACAGTCTATGGGACCTGGGTTATCCCTAAACACTCATGAAAGGCATAGAAGTGTGACTTATATGCTTCAAACAGCGGAGATGCTTGTTGCAACCTAGTACCAAACAAAGGACTTGAGTGAATCTCACCTCACACACAAAACCGTCAATTCAAGGCATAGTCCATTGTTCGGTTGTGACCGAGTGAAACTCTTGTTCTAGGTGGATGTTCAACTTAACGGTCTCCATCGTAAAACTCTTGGTATATCAAAGAATTGTGATTTCGAACTATCTGATTACAAACCCTAGAGTTTGATGGGGATTGTTGATTTATTATGGGCTATGCCCATTTATATATCTAATAAATCAATAACTCTATGACTTGTAATTGTGGGTATTATTATTTGTACCGGATTAGAAGTTAAAAGGACGTTGACTCAACTTAAATGACTGGAATTGATCCGTCTAATTTGAGAAGTTGAGAAACGGACAAAAGCGTGGCACACATGTTGCAGCTGCATGCCGCTTGGCCAAAGCCGAAGCTCGAGGCTCGGGCGGGCGTGGGCGAGGCGAGGCGAGGCAAAGCGCGGCGTGGCGTGGCGTGTTAACTTTTTAGCACCCACTAATCACGGGAGTTTTCACTCAAGCCACCGACTCTCGATCTCCGGGGTCTCTCTGTCTTCTCGTGGCATGCCTCCCGAGACCTCTCGGCTTCCCCCGTGAGGCTTCCAACTCCAGATTAAAGAGAGAACACATTCTAGGAAACACAGTTTAGTTGCTCGATGGCTTTCCTCATCTCGTAACTCAAGGCAAGACGGAGAAGCGAGAGGCAGTGCCTCTGAAGCCCTTGTCGTTCGGGACCTTGCTCGGGGATCGGCAATTAGGTTTTGGGGAGCGTCTACGGATCGCCCAAGAGTCTCCGTCTCCGACGTCATCTTCTTCCCGATCATGGCGTCGCCGCCTTCCGAGGGAACATCTTTCTCTCTCTACGGCATGTCGAATCTTTGAAACTTGAATTGCGGATGGGAGGGTATGATCGTTTCATCTTCTCTCTGCTTTTACTTTCTACATGTTTCAAAGTTAGTTCATCCGTGTTGTTCCAGATGTTGTCATCAGTTTGTTTCATATGACCAGTCATGTCGTTTTATAAGATGTCTTATATGCATTTTCTCGCTGAGATACATGCTCTGCGTATGTGTTTTCTTTTTACAGTCATGTTGTTTCGTATGTAGCCTTATGCTTGTTGCAAATATGAGATGTATTTCATGCCAGTTTCTCTCTGTTATGATTCATGAATCAAGTTCACATGTTTTTGATCTTCATATGTTTCACATGATATATGATCTAGCATGTATTTTCACCATGGATATAATCGATGTCATGATTTTAATGATTAATATTTCTTTATATGTCATCATCATGCTGTTAATTTATGAAATTAAAATGACATAGAAATTACCTATTATTCTAACAGCCGATTCATTCCATCCAGCATCAGGTGGACCCGTTGACAATAGAATAGGTTCATCCGACATTTTTTGCGGAGCGAGGCGGTCCTCTGCGATCACTTGCAATTTATTCTACGGGGAATCAACAGATGACGGATAAGGCACTTCCATGCCAGAAACCAAACAGCATCGACAGCTTCCGTAGTAGGTTCGGATCATTTCGGATTACCTCACGCCGCAAACCAAACATGCCATTAATGTCCCATTATCATCTATAAGCGCCCTTCACGAATTTAGCTCGTGTATTAGGACTTAACTTATCATGGAAGTACTTCTACACGGTACGGTACATAATACATAGCCATTGACCCTAACGACGAAGACAGCGATATATGGCTGTTGGTACTGAACTGTTTTCTTCGTTAACAAGTTAGCAGTGACCAATGAGTGCACTCAGGCGCAGCTGGTGTAAATTCCGCATAGCGAGCGGTGCCGGTAGCTCGTCCCTACGCCGCGAGGCCGGCAGGGCCGAGGGGAAGCGTGCCACATGGAGCACACGATGACACGAAATCCCCTGACGCCTGACGGCGTCGGCATCCTCGTTTCCAACTCCAAGCAGCAGCTCCCAGACGAAATGACTTTTTCGGCGTCGCCCGCCCTCGCCATCGCCCATCTCACCCCCGCGTCCCTCGTGGCGATCGTATCCGTCCGAATATGCCTTGCTTTGGCTTTGGCGCCCCCACCGTCCTCCTTTACTCCCCCACGCCCACCCACCGATTCGTTCGACCTCGTCTCTCTCCTTCTGCTTCGCCTTTTTCCCTTCCTCTCTCCCCTGTCCCCCCCTCCCCTCCGCTCCGTCCCCAGCCGAGCGAGAAAGCGAAGGGGCCAAAAAAAAAAAGCCGTACCGGCTTCCTTTTCCACCACCCGGAGAGATGGAGCTGTTCTACGAGCTGCTCCTCACGGCGGCGGTCACCCTCCTCGCCGCCTTCCTGCTCGCCACGCTCTTCGCCGCCAATGATCCCCCGCGCCGGACCGATCGCGCCGCAGCCGCGATCGCCGAGGAGGTGGCGGAGGAGGAGGAGAGGATCATCGAGGTCGACGAGGTGATGATGCGTAGCGAAAGGGGAGGGCGGCGGTGGCGCCGCCGGAGGCGGAGGGGTGGGTCGAGGCGGAGAAGGCGCCGGCGGTGGTCGTCGCGGAGGTGAAGGAGCTGGAGGGCTTGCCTGAGGAGGAGGAGGGGGTTCCCGTGAAGGCTGTTCAGCAGGTGCGCCTTGATGCTGGACTGGAGGAGGGGAGGACGCCGGTGGCGGCGTGAAGCGGCCTGATTTGACCTCCGCAGCTGTTGTGGCGGCGGTGGGTGCTGAGGCGAGCCTGCAGGTGTCGGGCGCGCCTAGGGAGGTTTTTTTGATGTGGTGGGGTTGGAGGAACGGACCGTGCAGGATGTTGCAGTGAAGCAGCATGATCTGGGCGCTGAGGTTGCTCTTGCTCCCGTTGAAGTTCTCGAAGCAGGACCGGACAAGCAGGGAGTAGAAGTTATTGGAGTTGCGCAAGTGCTTCCCTTGGAAACAGAAGCTGTTGAAGTGAAACAGCACCATCTAGTTGCCGAAGTTGCTCCTGCTGAAGATGTTCTTGACGTGGGATTGGTGGACAAGAGTGTACAAGCTATCGAAGTGAGGCCGGATGAATTGGATTCTGAGACTGCTCTTGAAGGGATTCTTGATGTCGTATTGGAGAAGAAGGAAGAGCAAGCAGTTGAAGTGAAGGAGCACGAATTGCCTGCAGGGGCTGCTCCACAACCAGTTCTCGATGTGCCATTGGCAGAGAAAAAAGAGCTTAAACATCATCAGCCCGTTGAAGAAGTTGCTGAGGTACATGAGGAAGTGCAGTTCAAGGAGGAAGCTAAATGTGAGGCCCATCCAGGTGATCAACAAGAAGAACTGGTTCCTGAAGAGGAATCGGTGGCAAGGACAATTGATGATGTGAATGTTAGCCATGAATGTAGCTTTATTGATAAAGTGGTTACCGAGTTGCCTGCAGAGGCAGTGACATTGCAAGGGCTGCTGAAGGATGACCCTGAGGCAGACATGGAGTTTGAGGAGTGGGAAGGGATCGAGAGGAGTGAAGTGGAGAAGAGGTTTGGTGCAGCTGCAGCATTTGCTGCTAGTGGGGCTGGGGCGGCTGCCCTGTCAAAGCTCGATAGTGATGTGCAGCTGCAGCTTCAAGGTCTCCTCAAGGCTGCCATTGACGGTCCCTGTTATGATTCTGCGCAGCCACTTACATTGAGACCTTCATCTCGTGCGAAATGGTATTCATCTCTTCTTTCTATGACCCTGGCTACATTTATCAGTGTTACACTGTGTTAGGTTATAGCTTAACGATAAGCAAACCCTGGCCTGGATGTCATCAACACTGGAGTACTGATCCTCTGCTATATTTGTATCAAGGCAGAGCAAGAGTAGTATACTAGTATTTTTCAGTAGGAAGAAATCACAACACATAAAAAAAACCTATTGAAAACTAGTTTGTGCTTCATTATTTCAAAGCTGTCAAAAGTTGTATCCAGGAGATCTGGTACAGTTTAAGTAGCTACAGTATAATAGGCATCAAATTCTTCAATACTGTTAGTATATTTTTTTTTCTAGTTCAGAGATCACTTGTAGACTTGTCTGTTAATGACTCTGCTTGGAAGGCCAAAAGCCACCTTTGCACCAGCTTCAGCATCGTTTCAGCTATTTAGGTAGACCAATGTGAACCGCACATCAGGCTCTGGCTTTCTGCTTATAAGCCACCAGATGCTAAGCTGAGGAAACAAGTTCAAATCACTGAAGCTTACTGAAGTAAATAGCAATTGATCTGTTTCCATTGCTGATAAATCATGTTTACTGAAGTAAGCCTGAAATGAATAAGTGCAATATCATTTTTGTCTGAAGGACTTGCATTTTGGAGTGTTATTGACTATTGATTTCATCAGATGTGAGGTTTATGCCAATACGAAAGCTGTGATATGTATAATTTGACATGATTAGGTTATGCGGCGTCTATGTTTAAGAGCTTGGGGTATCTGGTTGGAATAGGATTTATGACAATTCTGCGCTTCAAGTTTTGGGTTTCCTCTTTTTTTCTTGGTTCTTGAAATTGGGTTCATCAGCTTCAGAGAAGCATATAGCTCCTTTACAGAAGAGCAAAGGAAGCATATAAAGTTGGAGCTATATATACCTTGCCTCCTTTGTGGCAAAGAGAATATTGCACTTCCCTGCATGAGACAACGAGAATCCACGCTTCCTTCTCAAATTTGGTCATGGTAGTACCTTTTAAATTTTGAATGTCTCTTGTCTTAAAAAATATTTGTCCATGATGCTGCATGGTTCATAGGATAATGTTTTGAATTTCCAATAAACTACGAATGAAGGTAAGTGTAATGAATAAAATGTAAAAACAAAATATAGAAGTCAAAATCATGTAGGTGGATCTGGTGCAATGATTGGGTGAAATTACAATCCTGAATCAACTGAATTGTGTTGATTTGTTTAGTTTAGGCATAATTGACAGCAACTAGTCACTGCCAACCTCTGTCTGAGCAAGTTTTGCCCTTTAAGTAGTCGGGGAAAAAATTGTCCCTATACGAGTTTGCATATAATAGGTAACCAAGGTAAAGCCTCCCATCCAGTTACCCCAGCAGTCATCTCTTCAGTGTGTCATCAACATGTTAAAGCTTGTTTGTCCATATAAACATGCTTCTCTATATTGAGCTTGCAATGTTTTGATGTGACGCATTCCATTTCAAGATAGGGTTGTTGTTTGATGCGGCACCTTGTTCTGGTTTTGCAATAGTTTTTGTCCAGCCGAATTCTGAGGCCACTCCAGATAATATCCTGTGCCAATTATTGTGTATGAGAGCACTATATTTAGATATGCTTTATCCAGCTAATCATCACTTTATGAGCAATCTGTACAGTACCACTTTTTTTTTTTTTTTTGCCAAAGGTAGCATAGCATTTAGAGGGGAAAAAATAAGACATCTTGGTCAAAGAAACCACTAACTGTTGGTTTGCTTCAGAGTTCATAATGGATTGTTGTTGTGACATGTCAGAAAATTCTGCTATGAGCCACCGAACTGGAGCAACGAGCATAGAAAGATGCACTAATATGTTTTGCACATGGACACCAATACAGCTTCTCTTATTTCCAATTCTTATTTTTGTTGGACCAATTAAGTGGCTCCAACCAACCTGTTATACATCTTACTACCGAAGTTATCCCTTGGAGTGAGAAGAATAATATATGTGCTATAAAATATGGACTGATGGTCAGAAGTATCGAATAAAAATTCAACATACCTAATCGGTCTACATGATGTAACATGACAGATATCTTGCGCCTATTTCTGGTAGACTGATGTGTATCTCTTTATGTCTTGGGAGCTGTCAATGTTCCACTGATTATATTTTTGTATGCCCACAAGTAGAGCTAGAGTTAACCTTGCAATGAGTGTATAATGGCTATGTGTATGTGTTTTATTCCCAACAATCCAGGGAATATAGAAGTCTGAAATAGAGTTAAGGAAAGACATGAGATATCCTATAAGAGAAAAAATTTGGCAATCCTTCTATTTTTTGGACATATGTTGTCAGTTGTCACCATTCTGAGTGTCTTAAAGCATAAAAGAAATGGTGAAATAGTACATTGTAGAAATTATCTGCTAGGTTTGATCTGTGCCTAGATATTCTGTAAAGATACGCACAAAGAGTGGTAATACATAATGATTACTACCAATGATCATTTATTGTTTTCTCAGGGCTGCTTGGCAGAAGTTAGGGAATCTGAACCCTGAGATTGCTATGGAAAAATACATGAATCTTTTATCAGAAACAATTCCAGGGTGGATGAGGAGTGAAACCTTGGTAATTTATTATTATATGCTACCCTTGAAATGTAGACTTTGGTTTCAGACACGTATTTTCTGCTTCTTTGATTGGAGAAGAGTGCTTAAAGGTTAACAGTGTATGCATGTTATACTCTAGGACACAGAGAACGCTGGCAGTTTATCTGTGGAGACTATCTTAACAACGGTGACTGCTACAAGTGATCAACAGAACAATCAAGGGTAATTTACTACTCCCTTCGATCAAAATACGTGTCTCATTTAGGACATCAACACTTTGTACAGTGTGAAGCTTTAACCAACAATTTCTATGAAAATATGCGATTTCAGAGAAAGTTAATTCGATATTTTGGAAGAACTTATGATAAATCTAGCTACATATATCTTACATTGTCCATCCAGGTATACATTATGGTCAAGGTAAAATGTTCCAGTCATGAATGGTAGCTCTGATGTGACATAGTACGATAATAATATTTTTAGAACAAGTGCATATACAAAGGTTTGTGCGTTACTTTCTGCTGTGGATGAATTTCTTACAGGAATGAAGATAGTTCTAGCATAGGTGAAGGTCGTCCAATAACTTCCCCTAACCCAGAGAAAGGTATGTAACTTCACATATATTTGACACTGGCAGGATTTTTCTTGAATCTCGATCCTAGAGAAAGGAAAACATATTTATCGTGCCTCTATTACTATTGGATGGATTGGATCAACAATTGCAACCTATTTTTTTTTCTATTTGCTATCAGTATTCAGCTGGAAAGTTACTGATTATAATTCTCATGCCAGACATATAGTATTTTCTTTCCTTAGGTTAATATTGGTTGCAGTGTTTTAGTTTAATTCATCACGGTAAATAAAATTATCCTTATTCCTAAGTCAATGGTTTTAGAAAATGTAATATTTTTTTCCGTGGGTTTCTGTTTGTGTTTGACTGCTCTTTTAATATGTTTTATGATTTATTCAAGGGAAATTGGGATCCCACTTGCAAGTTAGGGTGGGAACCCCACGTACATCTCAATCGTTAGATTCTAGCACCTGCAATTTTGATCTGTCTTCATATTCCCCTCTCGTGACTGTTGAAAAGCCGGTATAATTAATCTTTGGCCTCTAGCATGGCCCTTGCCCGTGTTGTCCCACATACCATGAAGAGGTGCTAGATATGTTTCTCACATTAATACTTTTGCTAAAGCTTTCTCAACTGGGAGAATTATAAATGACAATGATGGAACCCAAACTCAGAAAAAATGTAGTCGGTAGATGCTCCAAAGCCTACAAAAACATTTTGGAATTCTTGTTGGGGATAAGGCAATTCAGTAGTGAGACTATGTGATAACTATATATATTGATTCTTCGTCGACGTGCATACAGGGTATTTAAAAACATATAAAACACAATAAAAACGTATAAACTTACAGGCATTACACGATAAAGGATTTTTTATGAGACGATAAAGAATTGTGATGCAGGTGGGTATTTGAATTCCCCCTTAGCTTGCAGATGGGTTGTTGCAATTTTCACCTTCATTCGATTCTGACATCCCCGTAAATTTTCAGGCCAGAGCTCTGATATCCCTGCTGAATGAAGGCGATACTGATAAAATATTCTTGCATCAATAATTCCAGCCCATTGCTGAGATCATTATCGATGCCTTCGTCATAAAATTAGATTTGTACAGTTGTGGTGGTTGTGCTAATGGTAGTGCTATGATGATGTTGGTTCGTGTATGTATATGACTGTATATATTGTAACTGCTGCTGCCTGTATATTTGGCCAGTTGCAGACTTGTCATCGGTTGTGGTCAATACTAACGTTACCTCTGGTAACTGATAAGTGGTAATTGTACCACGTAGTTTGGAACGAAGAATTTAAGCGGTTCAGGTAAATTCGTCCGATTTGGAGTTGCATTGTAGGGCCGCTGTTATCGAAAAAACTTCTCAAGCTATCTTCATCTGAATGGTTGAGGAATCAGGAACACTTCAGATTCTTGAGGCTGATGCAGTGACACTGGTAAAGTGACAATGCACTTTACATCCTGCCATTTTCCGGAGCAGAATGGACTCGTGAGGCCAGCAAAAGCTCCGAGGCTTGGCAGGACGTCCGGCACAGCCTGACTGTTTGGCTGAAAAACCATGGCTAAAAGTATTGTTGGTGATTTGTTACTGTTCGTTGGCTGAGCGAACAGGGCGCAGAACAGCGCCAGCCGCGCCACGGAGAGAGACGAGCAACGTAGGCTCCACCAGAGAAATATACTTGGCACGGGTCGTCCGATGACACAACCGGTGGAGTACTACGTTCTGGGACAGAAAGGCCCGATGAAATCTCGGCCACGAATTGCCCGAGTCACATGACCCACAAGAGCACGGGCACGGTAGCCGAGCTGTAATTGTCCAACGCCCGCGGCTGCAAATCCTGCAGCAAGTGTCCGCGCGAGCCGCCGAAGCCCCCGCAGCCTTATCCGGCGTCGTCTTTCCACCGCTAGTCAAACATACCCCGTGGCCGCCTGGCCGGGCTCGGGCTCGTGCACGCCCGTGAATCCGCCGAGGCGTACCCCTCGCCTACCGGCTACCGAGTCCGGCGGGCCGCGCCAAACCAAGCGGGCAGCGCGTCTCGGCTACCGCCCAAACGTGAGCCAGCATCGAGAGGCCGCTGCTGCCCGCCACGGCGAGCGGCGATCGATGCGCTTTTCCCTGAGACCCTGTGGTGGTGGCGCCTACAATACAATAGAATAGAATGATTATGTGAACGTGGGATTAGCGCGCGTGCGAGCGTCCCACTCCCCGGATTTGTGTAGCTTGTAGCCCTGTACACGGCTACGGAACAAAAGATGCTCTCCACGAGTGCCTAGTGTTTGTGTGTATTTTGGGGCAAAGGACTGAACGTTCTAGCAACCGCATGCATGCATTGCATGGCCCGTGTTTGCAAAGGGGATTCCTTTTTGGCCGGCAAGGCAAGCGGCTTTAGAAACCCACTTCCGAAAGGCAGACAATAATTCCGGCTTCCAGAGGAGAGAATGCAGGCAATACTTTGGCCCGCTATGGTCGAATTCTAGTGTACCAACCGCTGCGGCGTGCGGTGCCTTTGGAGTTTGGACCAATTTCCCTGTGGAAAAGTTGGGTTTAAACTCTCCTTTTCGTCTGGTGAAGAAAGCGAAGGGAAGATAATAAGAAGATGCTCCGGTCGCATAGATTTATCGATACGCGAAAGGCAGCGGTAGGTTATAGCTGCATAAGTACAAGGTTGTAAGTTTATAAAAGTGGCTGCTTTTGGCAAATTGGTGCTCTGCTCCTACATAGCGATGACGTAAGTGGAAGCAATTAGCAAACCAAGTGATGCATGCAATAATCTATGCTATTATGTTTCGCAATGCGGTAGGGCGTGTAGCACGCCCCGCGTATTAAACACTACTACCGCCACTACCCAATAAACGTTGGGTGTACACCTCACATTCAAAGCACAGGTCTGTGACTAGCTCATCTCACGAACGGTGTCGCTGTGTATGGATGGGGTAGAGGTTCAGGGGTTTTCTCAATCCGCGTGAGAAAATCTTCTCTTTAAACCAGAATACCCGAGGCTGTCTAGCCACCCCAGATCGAATTTTTTTACTGTTTAGGTGTACAGCAAGCGAGGAAAAAAAAGGAAACTAGTGACATCGGCCCTAGCTGTGGTATAGTATTTTTCTCTCACAACAAAACAGCATCAGCTGACTTATCAACCACAGAAACCAGTCGAACGCTTCATCATCACTGATCGATCAACTTTGCACACCTTCATTCATGGAATGTGATTATCCTCGGTGATGAACGGCCTCAAGCCATTGTACTGTGCACTTTCCGGGCATCATTCACTCTACCGGACAGTCGGACACGTCCCCCCCCAGCGACACGTGAATACTAGGTGACAGGCTATCGTGACCACGGTTTACTATACTACCCCTTCGGCTTTAATACGTACACGGTACACCGACCCATCTGCACCCTCTGATTCAATGCCGGAGCCAGGAAGAAAACAACAGAAGAAACTTCGAGGTCCGCGGTACAGTTCCCATGGCGTGACGCGCGCGGGCGACCCATGCACACGAGACCACAGAATAAGGCGACGGTTATTCACAGGACCCTGATCTCACTCGTACCGCCATGCCATGCTATGCTACACTGCAGCAGTCACTCCACTCCAGTACCTCACCCCGTGCCTGCCTGCCTATCACTCTGTCGCTCGCAGCGCATCGCATGTGAACTGGGGGGAACAGGCGCTAGTGTTGGCTAGGCCCGGTGCAGGAGCACCAGAAGGGCAGAAGGCCACTAGCCCACTACACCAAACGAACAGCCAGCGCTTACTTGCGCCGGCAGCAGCCTCTCCGAGGACCAGGTGTACGTGATTACGTGGTGGGCGCCCACGGCGGCCCGTGACTCGCCGTGGCGCCTTGCCAAGTGCGAAAAGGGCGCGCTCTCGCTCTGAAGTGCGGGAACGAATGGTGCCATGTGATCGGCTATATATAGCGATGCACAGCTCCCTTCCTCTGATCACGACCTGCCTGTAGCCAGCACTCTCTTCATTGCGCCCAATAGCTTAGCTGCCAGCTTCCCCTCCATACCCGTCTGCCGCCTCTCTATTCTCTACACAGTGCACACACAGGTGACACTACAGTGGGAGCTAGGCCGTGAGAGGAGCTTGAGCAGAGGAAGCGGCTGAAGCTCGCCTAGTTGCGGCGATGAAGATGCATCGCTTCGCTCTGCCTGGCCTCGAGTTTCTCGTGCTGTGGATGCTGCTGCATTGCGGAAGTGAGCTCGCCGCGGCGGTGCCTCCAGGTCAGTGTTGCGCTTATTCTTCCCTTCCTATCCCTCCTAGCTACTTGGCTTTCTTTCCTACGAGTATGCATGTGACATCGTTTTGAGCTTCCTGCTGCTGGTGACATGCAGATGGCTGGTACGATTACTCCGCCCACACCGACGTAAGTCTCCACTGAAGCATCCTTTCTTCCAGAATTAGCAAGCTTTTATCTGCACGTCATGCATGAGTAACAACTAACAAAAATGCAAGTTCGTTAATTAGTAACCGTTTTACTATATATCTGTGGCGTGTTTGGTGGTCCTTGCATCTTTATCAAAGACCATTTTTTCACCTGGGTGACCACCAAATAACCAATGCGGCAGAGAACTACATAGAGGATCGAATAGGAGCCGGGGAAGATGACGAAGCTCAAAGCCATTGTTGGACCACAAATGCTTCCTCCCCACAAGGCCGCAATGCACATGATCCTCCCTCCCTCAGTCTCTCCGGCCGGTTACTCCAGTTTTGTTCCCATGCGTGCGCTGGGACACCTCAACGGCCCCACACCAGTACCTACCAGCTGCTAGCAGCCAATAGACATTATCACACGGAACAAGTGACAAATACTACACTACACTTCTCGATAGTATTATAGCATCGACCTCCACTAAGCTCTGAAATGGTTGGAAGTATCGTGATCATGCATCGGTTCATCATGTTTATTTGATGCTCTTCTTGTAAGGCTAAGCTCTGCAAAAGGCGCCAAGCGGCAGGGCCAAACTCTGCATGCATGCGTTTTTTGGGCCGACCAAGTGACCAACTAACGCGGCAATAGTGAGCCTTTGCTTACGGCGAATTATTCGCTTGATCGTATCAGCTATGCTTATCATTTATAATATAATGTTTTTTTTTCATAACAAAACAGCATCAGTCGATTTATAAGCCACAAAAACGATCAAGCAAACATGATTAGATGCGCTTTTTTGTGTGTGTCGCGTGTCATCAGTCGCTGTCACCTCCACAGTTATCATATGCCGCTTAAATAAGCTTTGATAGAATAAATTAATTATGGGCGAGGCGGAGTATCTGCGCATGCAGTAGAGCCGTGTGTGCTAGCTAACTGCGAATTTGCATGGCGTCCAGTGCAGAGGCCAGCCGGAGCCGGCGCTGTACAACGGAGGCATTCTCAAGTTCGGCAACAGCGGCGACGACCCGGACGGGTACCGCACGACGGAGACCGGCGTCTTCTCCCCGGCGTTCGTGGTGTACAACCTCAACAAGACCACCATGTACACCTTCTCATGTGAGCTCTCGAGACCGCCCCTGCCCTCCGATCCCTCCTCTTTCCTGTCATGTGACTATGCGAGGTCGACGACTGCACTCATGTGAACTTCAATAACTCTCGTTGTATGTCGTGTCATGCAGGCTGGGTGAAGCTGGAAGGCGCGTACTCGGCTTTGATCACTGCGAGGCTGGCGCCGGACAACACCGGCGCGAGGTGCATCGCCACGGTTCTTGCCAGGAGCGACTGCTGGGCCTTCGTCAAGGGCGGCTTCGTCCTGGACTGGCCAACGCAGACCTCTGTCATCTTCTTTCAGGTACGTCCGGATGCGCTTCGCAAAGTTTTATTCAGAAGTAGTGCTCACTGTTCATGCGCCCCCGCAGAATGCTGACAAGACCCCCATGAAGATCACCGTCGCGAGCGGGTCGTTGCAGCCGTTCACGACAGACCAGTGGGCGATGCACCAGCAGGATACCATCCGCAAGGTAACGACGTTTCGTCGAGGCCTACGTGGTGGGTCCTTAAAAAAGTGTTGTTGCGTGCGATGCGGCTGAATAATCTTCATCTTGTTTGGGCGTTTGGCCGGAACAGAGGAGGAAGCGTGTGGCGACCATCCACGTCGCCGACCCGCAAGGCGCCCGCGTGGTCGGCGCGTCCGTGTCGGTGCAGCAGACGGCCAAGGATTTCCCGATCGGGTCGGCGATCGCCTCCACCATCCTGGGGAACCAGGCGTACCAGCAGTGGTTCGTGGACCGGTTCAACGCGGCGGTGTTCGAGGACGAGCTCAAGTGGTACTCCACGGAGCCCATGTCGGGGCTGCTCCGCTTCGACGTGCCCGACCAGATGCTGGCGTTCGTGCGGTCGCACCGCGTGATGGTGCGCGGCCACAACATCTTCTGGGAGAACCAGGACGCGACGCCCCGGTGGGTGAAGAACCTGACGGCGGACGACCTCCGCGCCGCCGTCAACACGCGCATCCAGAGCCTCGCGACCCGCTACCGCGGCGAGTTCGCGCACTGGGACGTCAACAACGAGATGCTGCACTACAACTTCTACGAGCAGCGTCTGGGGCCCAACGCGTCCATGGAGTTCTTCAGCGTGGCGCAGGACGCCGACCCGCTCGCCACGCTGTTCATGAACGAGTACAACGTCATTGAGACCTGCGACGACCCGTTCTCCACCGTCGACACGTACGTGGCCAAGCTCAAGGAGCTCCAGTACGGCGGCGCCATCCTGGAGGGGATCGGCCTGGAGGGCCACTTCTCCAAGCCCAACATCCCGCTGATGCGGGCCATACTCGACAAGCTCGCCACCCTGGGGCTGCCCATCTGGTTCACCGAGATCGACATCAGCAACAAGTTCGACGCGCAGACGCAGGCCGCGTACCTGGAGCAGGTGCTGCGGGAGGCCTACTCGCACCCGGCCGTCAGCGGCGTCATGCTGTGGACGGCGCTGCACCCCAGCGGGTGCTACCAGATGTGCCTCACGGACTGGAACCTCAGCAACCTGCCCACGGGGGACGTGATCGACCGCCTGCTGAACGAGTGGCGGACGCTGCAGGCGGGCGGGCAGACCGACGCGCACGGCGCCTACAGCTTCAGCGGCTACCTGGGGGAGTACGTCCTCACGGTGAGCTACAACAACAGGACGACGCAGGCCACCTTCTCACTGTCGCCGGGAGACGAGACCAGGCACATCAACGTCCAGATGTGACCGCGAGTCCGCGACGATCGATGGGTGGTATAACTAGTGCCCTTGTGTTGTTTTGCGCTGGGCTCCTCTCCTGACTCCCTTGTCACATACGGGTCGTAGTGTGCTTGCTACTGCTTATACTATTACTAGCTGATGTAGTGGCTGTAAGTGATTGTTGTGGAAGAAGATTGCACAGTCAATCTATGTTTCTTACTGTCCTGCGTAAAATTTAGTGTAAAATCTGGCGTCCAACAGCTGGCATGTAATATATGGCCATATTGAATGATCCATCTTACTGTTACTAACAAGAGATTTTAAATAAGATAAGACTAGCAAACATGCCCGTGCGTTACCACGGAAAAAAAAGAATATTTAACATTAATGGGAATGATGACCGGAATGATACATATCTATTTATGTTTTATTTATTCTTTTTATAAAACTAGATAAATGCCCGTGCGATGCACGGCACAAAAATTAATGTCATGAAAACATAATTAGAAATGTGAGTTGTACTGTTACCCTAAAATTGATATTCAAACATGATGTTTGTGCATGGCTAAAACTAAGATGAGCAATTGTATCCTAAGTGTATCATTTGACCAAACTAAATATTACACCTTCATAATATATGGCATTGTAATGATGTTGCAGACTCGGCAAGCACCACAGCAGTCAAGTAGTCACTTGTAGAGTTCTTCATTTGAGCAAGTAAACATTTTTATTTCTATGTGTAGATATAAACATCACCAAGAGCAGATTTTAGAGAAAAATGTTTATGAGTCAATTTGAGTTTTGAATATAATTGAATCATCACTTTTGCTATTTCTAGCTTGAGTACTTATTACTCTATTTAGTCCTGCTACTCCTGGTACTGTATTCTTTGCAGAGATTGATCCGTGCAAAATGGTGGCTCTTCTAGCAGATTGTAGAAGCGATGAACCTTGAGTATAGTGAGAGTTGCATGATTATCTATTGTTGATTTGCACCAAACCTGAAACAAGTGTTCGTATGATCTCTGCCTCAGGTCTGCGAGCTCACTCGAGGGGTCTGAGCTGGGGCTGGCCGTGGGCGTCGTCCGACTCCGACCACGCGCCGCTGGAGCTCGGCCATCGGGCTGCTAATTTTGGGTGCCAACTTTGTGCTGGTTTCTTGTAGAATGCAATTTTGATCCTCCTCTCAATTTTTTATACGTACTGTGCACTTTTTTGCTGGCTATTTTTACCAGAAATAACTAATTTGGTCGTTCTATACAGATGGTTTGGATTTTTTTTTTTAAAAAAAATCGTACAATGAAATAATGCATTAGATGAATGGCAACCGTTAAGAAATTCATGCATTCCCCACCCAAAGTACTATTACTTTATTATGGTTGGATGACCATAGTTTCATCACTCTAATCTGGCTTGTTGGAACGTACTCAGACAGTGTCGGTCCTAGGATTTTAAGGGCCATCTGACGATCTCGTCGCACCGGCCCCTCTTGACCATGTATAAAATTTTATAATATATATGCGCTAATTTTACTTGCAAAACGAAAGCAAATTCAATAACATATTTTTAATTTAATATGTCTGATAATTATCGAGGAACAATATAGATTAAGCAATATATTTGTAGATGTATGATAATTATCGAGGAACAATGTAGATTAAAAAAGCAATATATCCGTTTTCTTTTCTCAACCATGATAAATGTTTATTAGGCAACATTCTAAAATTGTAACACCTAAATTAAAAGAAAAATATGACTATATGGGTACAAAATACTAGAAGTCTGGAATACTATATAAATAATTAATTTGGATTAAAAATAAAAAGAAAAAAATACCTTAGGCCTAAACAACTGACCGGTGATCGCAATTCATAAGAAGCCAAGAATCAAGATGTCGTCGTTGTGGAGCCCTGCCTGGTCGCCGTCCTCGTGTGCCGTGTCCGTGTTTCCGGTAATCTAGCTCTTCGCGGCGGCGCGGCTCGCCAGCTCCGCGTGTGTAAGGCGCACGTCGCGAACTCACGATCAGAGTGTGCTGTGTGCAGCGTGACTCCTCGTCTCCTCTCTACCCGAGGGCCGTGGGGAAAGGAAACTAGGAAAGAAATGTTGATATTGTCTTTCTGGCCGCCTGACCAGTTCTATGTATCTCTTCTCATTAGTTTGCTAATACCTAATGGACTATAGAACCTGGGGGTTTGTATACCTGGGCTTCGACCCCTCCTCCGCTTGGGCCCTCGGCCGTCGCACCTCGTGCCCTACCCCTAGGGCCGACACTGTATTCAGATCACGCCTTGGCTGGCAAGCGATCCCGAAGCCTGAACTTGATAGTATGCGACTGGCATTACTTGCAGCCACAAGAAAACTTCGCAATAGATGGCTTCGAGGAAGATGCGAGCAGTGCGTCAACTTCACGCCTTCACACGGCTCTGCGCGTAGGCATAGCAGAGCTGGCAATCGGTTGGGGAGAGGTAGCTCATGCACTACGTGAGAACATGGTGTTTTTGCCGTCGGCAGACGGCTGGAGCCAGCAGCGCCGAAACCCCAGCGTGTCACGTTCTGGTGGATCATCTCCAGGGTGGTGACGAAGCTCAGCACGTCGAAGGCCTTTGAGTCCTCTGCCTACGTCGCCGCACACAGTGTCCTGGATCACGCCGCACACACAGTGTCTAGGATCGTTGGCGTGCCCGTGTCATCATCATCGACACCGGCGGCGGCGGCCACGGCGTTGAGGAGGAGGTGGATCGAGGCGGTGCGCTGCTCGTGGCCATGTCTAGGATCGTCGGCGTGCTCGTGTCATCATCATCGGCACCAGCGGCGGCGGTCACGGCGTCGAGGAGGAGGAAGAGGTGGATCAAGGCGATGCGCTGCTCGTGGCCGCCGCCGCCACATGGCGCCACACAGAGAGTTCTCGCGCGTTTATTTTTTCAATAGATTTTCTTGTTGGAACCAACGTGCACGGCGTTTATTTTTTGTTTCCTTATATACTTGATGGTGTGTTTATTTTTCTTTCCTTACTTGATGGTGTGTTTGATAAGATTTCTTCTAGCCATGGTGGCCATACCTTGGTAGCAGTGCCCCTACCCAGGAGCTGCCTCGACTGCATGAGAAGGTAGGGAGCTCCATGTTCTTCTGCTGAGCATCTATGGGTGCGACACCCTTGAGGTACCCGTTGCGTTTTGCCGAAGTTTTGAAGGAGCGAAACCGAGCGATTTCTGGCGTTCAGGTGAAGTCGTCGAGTGGCCGCAGTAGTATTTGTAGTAGTAGAAAATGTAATAGTTAAGTTTTGTCGGTAAGTCCCCGTGTAAATAGTTTCTTTGTATCAATGGATACAACCGCACTGCCCCTGTGATGAAACCACCATATATGTTTCCTTGTTTTTGTCCTAGCATAACCTTTGTTTTTATCCTTTCTTTCTCATACCTGCCCGTTTGTCCCGTAGGGTGCGATCTTGGGAGCCCGGGGCGTGGCCCGCGAGGCTCGGTTGCTCGTATCCGTAGGGAAAGGCCGGGTGCGTTCGGTTTGGGAGTAAAACAGGGTTACGTAGGGTAATCAAAGGAATGGAATGTGTTTCCGTTCGGGGAGAAAGTTGTATACCATGTGATAGTGTAGGATCTACTGGAAGATAAAGAAGGCCTAGAGGGGGGGTGAATAGGCATGTAAAAATTCAACTTGAAACTCTGTTAGAACAGAGGGCGGCACTGCCGGCCTTACAGGGAGGCACTGTCGCTCTATGAAAAATAATCTAACATAGTTGAGATTTAACAGAGATGAACCTGACCCCACTAGCTGCTTAATTCTACAATATAGAGTCAAGATCCAGTTCAAAGACTGGATACCATAGAAACTTCACACAAAAGTGAATCGAGCAACTAAACCGTAACAACAGCTAACAATAATGTAAACAACAAGTATAGTGAAGAAGAAGCACGCAAGACACAAGATTTATCCTGTGGTTCAGCTCACCACTAAGGTTTGCCTAAGTCCACGTTGTTGAGGAAGCCACAAAAGGCTTGAGCTTGCCACAAAGGCTTGCTTTACCCTCGTTCTCAAATCAAGAGAGTGAACTCTTGAAGTAAATCTGTGAATTTGAGCATCTGATTCAACAGTTGACCAACTGTCCTAAAATCCCTCTTGATAGTACGGCTTTTCCTAAACTCAAATTCAAAACATAAAAGAATTTAAACCTCCCTTGAGCTAGGTCTGGCCACCTTTTATAATTAGAACACCTGCAACCTGTTCATCATCCTCATTCTTTGATTCCCTGCTTGTCATCTCGATAAATCTCATTAGTCCTCTAATTTGGTGGTCATCAATACCAAAACCCACAATAGGGCTTGATTGCACTTACAATCTCCCCTTTTTGGTAATTGATGACAACCCAATTAGAGGTTACAAATGATATAAAATCTAAACTGAGATTTTCGAACCATGGGTGTAGGAGCCTCCCCCTAAATATGTGAATAAAGATTTGAATTCTCATTTTAGCATAAAAGGCCATGATTCACATTTTAGGTGTGATGGGAGCCTCCCCCTACATCCATGCCTGCTGTGGAGTGCTGAGCAAAGTGTCATAGGAATAAACGTGATACATATGACAGGTTTTATCAGTTCAAGCACATAAGATTCTGGCTGATACAGCACAGGGCGGCACTGCCGGCCCCAGAGGGCGGCACTGCCGTCCTGACCATACTAGTTAGATAGCAATCAGATTCCTACAGATGATCATATGTATATAAAACAATCTAAACTCAGAATATGACAAGCTAAAATAGTAATCATGAATACATGTTCATATCCGAAGCAAATTAAGTCACAAAGTAGCATAATTTCATAAAATAGTGTTTTGAGCGACTCTCAAACTCACAACCTAACTACTCTCAACGGATCTGAACAATAAGCATAGCAGCAAAGAACACATGGCGTCGAAAAACTTGTTGACCCCTCTAATTTTCTCCCCCTTTGACATCAAATACCAAAAAGAGAAGAAAAAGAAGAGAAATCACTCATCACTGTCGAAGTCGACGCGGGCACGTCTGGCAACATGGGTGTGTGAAGTGAAGCGTGCTGAACATCACGAAGGTGCTGCCCCAGCTGAAGTAGAAGTCCCTGCCTGATCCATCGAAGGACGCGATCTCCTGGAGTATGTGCGAAACAAAGCTACCTGTACCTGTGGATCGGCCTCTGTAGGGTGAATCTCTGCACCAAGGTCCTGCTGCATTGGGGGCTCCTCAAAATGTTGCCCCTGTGGGTATCCATAGTACTAACTGAATGACTCATATGAGTGCTCATGTTGCTGATCATCCTGCTGCTCATCATGGTGCTCATGTGACTGATCCTGCTCCTCATCAGAAGAAGAAAGGCGAGGCAAGTCAGGAAACCAAGGTGGCGACTGCACTGGTGGAAGTGGCAGCAGCCCTGCCATCTCCCTAGTAGGCCTCACAGCTTCCCTGTTCTCCATTATATCCTCATAAACAGTCTGTGAAGTATATGCACAATGAGCAAAGATTGCTTTCATCCAAGCACTCATCTTTCCCCACTTTGATTTCTTCTTTTGTTCCCTAGCTCTGGACGGCTCAGGAATATCTCTCTTTGCGGCTCCAGAAGGGTGAAAGCCTGCTGCCCCAGTATCTCCAAGTCCTCTAGAACTAGTGTGCTGAGTAGCTAAACCAAGTCCCCCTAAGCCACCATGGGTCTTCTTGATCTTGTAAACAGTGTGCTCACAATCCTTAGGGAACCACATGCCAGTCACTCTCTCAATCATAAACATGAGGTAAGGAGCATAGGGCAAAGATCTCCTCCCATCATCCATGGCATAAGCTAGCTCAACCCAAATGAATCTTGGAACAATAAACTTTTCACTGCTGGGAAACCTAGACAACATATTAGTAATATAGCCATTCAAGTCTGTTGCATTATCTTTAGGGTTGAAAGTGATCCTAAAAAGATTGTTCATGATGTAATAAAAGCTCTTGAGCTTTGTCCTTGACCAATCAGGAACTGCCAGATTTTGATCCTCCCACATGAAGCTTATTTCCATTGGTTCAAGACGACGCTCATTATGTATCCTTTCATATCCCCTGTGGATGTGACCAAAACCAAGAATACGACAAAAGGTGACAAAATCAATACGATAATGTCGCCCATCAGTCATCCAATGAAGCTCATCCATTTCCCTGTTCCAAAAGTAAGTGGCATGAAACTGAGCAAGAATCTCCCTGTTCCAATCATACCTGAAACTCATGATGTATGCCATCTCAAAGCGGTCACAGGTCTTGATTGCTGTAGCAAACTGATGATCATTCCTGCTCTCCAAGTCACCAAAGTCAATGTACTGCATCTTGCTAATCTTGCCCTTTGACTTGGATAGAATGGCTGTAGTATAAAAATCAGATTAGAAAGTATTCCAAAATCTATAATCAATGCCATCGGATCTGTCAGAGGAGTAGGGATCAATTTCTCTAGCTTCACCTGTCTTCTTCCAACTCGTGGAATAATCAATAACTCTATGACCATTACTGTTTTGGGGAGGAATGAGGTCGAACCTATCAGTGTTATCTCTCATGTAGCTGCTATCAAACTCTGAAAGATATAAAGGAGACTCAGGCCACACACGAATGGTTCTTCCCATCCTCTGAATATTTTCCTCTTCAGCAAGATCTTCATCAAGATTTCTATCTCTGTGAGTATAGCTTGCCTGTCCCCTGCCTCTCTTGACCTTTTGCTTGGTTGTGAACACCTTCCTTTTTCCATGGTCCATCTATGCAATTTAAATGAGACTTGATAAGAAACTGTAAAAGATAATGAGTTAGACACAGCTGCAAGCAGGTTTTAACAAGAAAAAGAATTTTGAAGATGATACAGGAAGCAATGCTGGATTTGGAATCAACATGGTAGGGCGGCACTACCGCCCCCTGAGGCCTGCACTGCCGCCCTCAGTTGCTTCACTATTTCATCTTTAATTTTGCCATTCTGGTTAAATCCTATTTCCAACAATGTCTATTCATCATCACAATTTCAGAATCACAGTCTAAGCAAAGAATACATGAAACCCTAGCCATGAATTTGAAAGAATAGATGAAACCCTAGCCATGAATTTAAAAGATTGAGTATGAAAAACTTTAGTAACAATTTTTGATAAATGAATCCAATCCATTCTGAACTTCATCGGATTTGTGAGATTGAGTACAGTAGTTAGAATCTGCTAGGGATGCCGTTAATGGTCCCATGGGCGGCATTGCCGCTCTCCCCAAAATCATCCAACCGGTGAAATTCAAAATCAACTCGATTCAACCATCAAAAACATTTCTAAACCCTTCATACTCCCCCTAGAAACTGAAATCCATGACTAAAAGCTTCACATTACATAGATCAACTGGGGTTAGGGTTTCACATTGCTTCCAAATCATTGGAGTGGAGGGAGAAGAGGAGAAACGGCTCGGCCAAGAGCCTCTTGCAGTGACCAGCGAAGAAGAGTCTCGACCTGCTGCAGGGGCGGCATTGCTGGGGTGGCAGGTCGCGAAGAACGGCGGCGGCGCGTGCTTGAGAGAGAAGAAAAGAGAAGCACGGGCGTCGGCGTCGGTTGGGAGAGAAGGAGAGAGTTGGGTCGGGGGCCAGAGAAGGAATAAGTAGAAGAAAACGGGCCCCGCAACCCAGCCAAAATTGGCTGAAAATGGATCAGTTTCCATAGAGCGACACTGCCGGCCAGGATGGGCGGCACTGCCGCCCTGCCAATTTTGTAGGGATTACGCTTAAACTTTATGACCTCCTTCACCTCAGATAGGGATATATATTATCTAAATATCATGACCAGTAAGCAATCAACAATACAGACAATGGTCACGACACTTAGTTGGCCTTTTAAAATGAATTTGAAACACAATATAGTATCTTTTAAAATCATTTTCCTACTTTACTAGGTAGTCAAACAGAGGTGTGCTATATTTCAAACCAAGTTACGAGAATCAAGTATATTTAGCTCACTACGCAAAGCACAAAACCTTGACTCATCGAGAGGCTTAGTGAGGATATCGGCTAGTTGTTTTTCGGTGGTCACATGACGAATTTCGATATCTCCTTTGATTTCGTGGTCTCTCAAAAAATGATGTCGGATGTCTATATGTTTGGTTCTTGAGTGGCTTACGGGATTGTTTGAAAGCTTTATGGCACTTTCATTGTCACACAAGAGTGGGATTTTGGTGAATTGACATCTGAAATCTCGAAGGGTTTGCCTCATCTAAAGTAGTTGAGCACAACATGCACCGGCTGCAACATACTCGGCCTCGGCGGTGGAAAGAGCTACACAATTTTGCTTCTTAGAACTCCAAGACACTAGAGACCGTCTAAGGAATTGACATGTCCCCAAAGTGTTTTTTCTATCTACCTTGCAACCGGCATAATCGGAATCCGAATAGCCAAGTAGATTGAACTTGGATCCCTTGGGATACCACAAGCCAAGGTTAGGAGTGTGTACTAAATATCTCAAGATTCTTTTAACAGCCATTAAATGGCACTCTGTCGGGTTAGCTTGAAATCTAGCACACATGCACACGCTAAGCATTATGTCCGGCCTAGATGCACATAAGTAAAGTAAAGAGCCGATCATGGAACGATATACCTTGATATCGATGGCTTTCCCTTCTTCATTTAGATCAAGATGTTCATTAGTTGGCATGGGAGTTTTGATAGGCTTGGCATTCACCATGTCGAACTTGTTGAGCATATCATGGGTGTATTTGGTTTGGCTAATGAACGTTCCTTCCTTCATTTGCTTGATTTGAAATCCAAGGAAGAATTTCAACTCACCCATCATGGACATCTCAAATCTCTTAGTCATAGTCCTACTAAACTCATCACAATACACATGATTAGTACTACCAAATATTATGTCATCGACATATATTTGGCACATAAATATATCATTTCTAACTTTGTGAGTAAAGAGTGTAGGGTCAGCTTTGCCTATTTCAAAGCCTTGTTTGAGCAAGAATTCCTTAAGGCATTCATACCATGCTCTTGGTGCTTGCTTAAGCCCATAGAGTGCCTTTTGGAGTTTATAGACATGGTGGGGAAATTTGGGATCTTCAAACCCCGGTGGCTGCTCCACATACACCAACTCTTGTATTGGGCCATTGAGAATTGCACTCTTGACATCCATTTGGTACATCTTGAAGTCATGATGGGCAGTAAAGGCTAGAAGCATTCGGATTGCCTCAAGTCTTGCCACCGATGCATACGTTTCTTCAAAGTCCAAGCCCTCTACTTGAGTGAAGCCTTGGGCCACCAATCTTGCCTTGTTCCTTGTCACCACGCCATTTTCATCTTGCTTGTTGTGGAAGACCCACTTGGTACCAATGACATTGGTATTGGGCCTTTCCACCAATTTCCACGCTTGATTTTTTTCAAAGTTGTTGAGCTCTTCTTGCATGGCTAAGACCCAATCCGGATCTCCAAGTGCTTGTTCTACCTTGAGAGGTTCCAAAGAGGAAACAAACGAGTAATATTGATAGAAATTTGCTAAATGTGAACGAGTTGTTACCCCCTTTCAAATGCATCCAAGGATGTTGTCCACGGGGTGATCCCGTTGTATAGTTTGACGTAGCCTTGGATGCTCAACACCTCCCTGTTCCTCTTCTGAACCTCCAGCCTCTTCTTGTTCAAAGATAGGCTCCAGGTTGAGTCCTTGAGGTGATGAAGTAGGAGTTGAAGGAGCTGCTGCTGAGGTGGATGGGGCGGCACTACCGCCCACATGAGCGGCACTGCCGCCCTGTTGATGTTTAGCAGGTGAGTGCTGCCCTTGTCGATGGAGTACATCAGTGGAAATTTGTGCAGCAACAGCCTGGGGATCCTCATCATCAGTGACTTGATCTTCTTGTGGCCTAATATCGCCTATAGCCATTTGCTTGATTGCCTCACATGGTGGATCCTCCTTTCCTACAACACTTGAATCAACTTGCTCCACTTGAGAGCCATTAGATTCATCAAATGTCACATCTACTGTGACTTCAACTCTACCTATGATTTTGTTAAAGACACGATAGGCATGCTCATTTGATCCATAACCAAGAAGAATGCCTTCATCAACTTTAGGTGCGAATTTAGAGGTTTTGGGTCTTTTGTTAAGTATAAAACATTTGCACCCAAACACTCTAAAGTAAGACACCTTTGGTTTGTTACCGGTTAGAAGCTCATATGAAGTCTTCTTGAGTTTCTTGTGTAAGTAGAGACGGTTGATGGCATGGCAAGCGGTGTTGACGGTGTCACTCCAAAAGAGGTCCGACGTCTTGTATTCATCTAGCATTGTCCTTGCCATATCAAGAAGTGTACAGTTCTTTCTCTCTACTACACCATTTTGTTAAGGGGTGTAAGAAGTTGAAAACTCATGCTTGATGCCCTCATCATCAAGAAACTCTTCAACTAGAGTGTTCTTGAATTCGGTCCATTGTCACTTCTTATCTTCTTGATAGGAAGACCGAACTCCCTTTGTGCCCTTCTCACAAATATCTTGACTTTCTCTTGCACCTAGGACTTATCATAGACAAACAACACCCAAGTGAACCGGGAATAATCATCAACAATAACTAAACCATATTTGTTACCCTCGATGCTTATGTTGGCGACCGGTCCAAAGAGATCCATGTGAATCAACTCCAATGGTTGTGTGGTGGTCATGATGCTCTTTGGTGGGTGAGGTACACCTACTTGCTTTCTGGCTTGACAAGCGCTACAAATCCTATTATTCTCAAATTGAATATTGGTTAGTCCAAGAATGTGGTTGTCCTTTAGGAGTTTGGCCAAGTTTCTCATCCCAATATGAGCTAGTCGGTGATGCCATAGCCAACCCATGCTAGATTTTGCCACTAAACAGGTCTCAAGCTTAGCTTTTCCTTTGTTGAAATCAACTAGGTAAAGCTTGTTCTTGAGGTGACCCGTAAAGACAATAGAGGAATCCTCCCTCTTAGAGACTTCCACACCCTTATCCGTGAAAAGACAATTGTAGCCCATCTCACATAATTGAGAAACGGACAGCAGATTGTATTTCAAGGAATCAACATGTAAGACATTTGTAATTGAATGATCAAGTGTAATAGCTACTTTACCAAGTCCAATCACACCCCCTTTTGAATTATCACCAAATATGATATTCTCATCTGAATTTTTAGTAGGGGAATATGATGAGAACATACTCCTTTCTCCTGTCATATGATTTGTACAGCCGCTGTCAAGCATCCAACTTGACCCACCGGAGGAGTATGCCTGCAAAACAAGTTTAGTTCCTAGTTTTAGGTCCCCAAATATTCTTGGAGCCTTACATGTTAGTCACAAGAACTTTAGAAACCCAAATAAAAGCATTATGATAAATATTTTGACTATTTCCAACAAACTTGGCAAACACCTCCCCCTTGCTGTTGTGCTGCAAAACAAAGTTAGAATCCAAACATTGAGGAGGTGTTTTTGCCTTTGGTTGATAAGCATATCTATTTGGAGTGACCCAGATAGATTTCTTTGGTTTCTGGACAACCTGCTCTGGATGAGACACCTTCTTCTTGGGCTTGACATGAGCAGAGGAGGAGGAGGTGGTCTTCCCTTTTCTATGGGGGGCGGCACTGCCGCCCTTCACAGCGGCACTGCCGCCCATAGGCCGCGGTGCTGCTCTAGGCTGGCCTTGTGCCACCATCTGTGCAGACCTATCTGTATCTTCCTACCCTTTGCTCATGAACTGAACACACTCATATCCATTGATTACCTTTCTCCTATTGGTTTTACCTCCATGAGTGTGCCCGAGCCCATCTTTGATACGTGGATTTCTTCCATCTTTGTATTGTGGCCTCTTTAGTTTTTCACCTTTGCCACCAGCAGGTTTCTTGCCTTCCATGCACTTTTTTCCTAACATAGCATTGAGCCTAGCGATCTCCTTTTTCATAATCTCCAAGTTTGCAATGTTAGTGGAATGAACATTTAAGTCAAGATTATAGCATTTTCTAGATCCTTGGCTAGTTGAGGGAATAGAAGTGTCATTTGTGTTGGAGGAATGTGAGGTGCTCTCGCATAGAAGGATATATTGCTTCTCAAGTTTATTGTGCTTTTCAACTAAGACACAATACTTGTCATTGAGTGCAATATTTGCCTTCTTTGTGAGAGCATGTTCTCTTTGTTCTTCAGCCAAGGCCTTGTTCAAAGAGTCCACCTCACTTCTCTCTAACTTAAGAGCTTCTTTGCAGCCAATATACATCTTTTCGGTTTCCTCAAGATAATCATCTCTATCGGATAGCTCGGCTTTGACACTTTCTAATTCCTCCATTAGATTCATAATAAAGAGCTTGGTTTTAGAATCCAACTTCTTAGTCAATTTAGCATATTTCTCAACATCACTAGTATTATCATCACTAGAATCACTAAGTTCACTACTAGAGATGTCACTAGGAGGTGGAGGAGATTTGGCTCTTTGTTTTACCTTCTCACCCTTTGCCATAAGACAAACGTGAGTGGAGCGGTGTTTATCATCATCGGATATATTGTTGAAGAGCCTTGGTGTAGAGGATGACTTTTGAATAGCCACATTTGCAACCTTCACATCCTCTTTACTTGACTCCTTAGTTGAGTCCCACTCATGCCCAATGTGTGCCTCTCCGATTTGCTTGTATCTCTTTTTGTGTTCATGCTTGCCCTCATTGTTGTCCCTCATGTATTTGTTTTCTTTCTTGTCATAGGGACACTTAGCAACGAAGTGCTCCGTGCTGCCACAATTATAGCAAGTCCTCTTCTTCTTGTTGGGAAACCTTCTTTGCACTATCTTATACCCATTCTTTTTCAACCCCTTGTGATAGCTTTTCATGAACAAAGCCATGTCATCAATCTTCATATAATCAGCCCCATCATCTTCATCTTCACTTGAGTATGAACTTGGATCATTATTTTGTGGAGTTGACTTGATTTCCTTGGGCTTACTTGTTGATGCTTGCTTGCTGCCCTTTGCCTTGTTGGAGGTGCCTTGATTGCTTGATTTATTTGCCTTGAGAGCCACTTCCTTGATTTTCATGCCTTCTAATTTGGCTTGCAACTCACCAAGTCTTCTCCTCTTATTTGCTTCTTCTCTTTGCATGTCAAATGTCAACAGTCTTCCAAGCACATCATTTGGTGTGAAGTCCTCAAACTTCTTCTTATCTCTAATCAATGTGACTACGGTCTCATTTCTTGGTGAGTAAGCTTCCAACATAACCTTCACCACTTTGTGATCATCAAGCTCATCACATCCATAGCCTCTAATCTTGCCCACCAAAGTCATCAATCTATCAAACATCTCTTGTAGCCCCTCTCCATCAACAATCATGAACCTATTTAGCTTGGCCATCAACAAATCAATCTTTGCTTTCCTCACTTTATCTACACCTTCATGTGCTAGATGCAAAGTGTCCCAAATTTGTTTTGCAACATTGACATTCATCACTCGGTTGTACTCATTTCCATCCAAGCCACTAAGAAGAATACTTGTGGCTTGGCCATTGAGATGGACAACAGCTAGCTCTTCATTTGTTGGCGCTTTGGGATCTTCCGGTGGCTGCAATCCATTCACCACAATCTCTCAAAGACCGGGGTGAAGACCTACAAGATAAGCACTCATCAAGTGCTTCCACTTGGCAAAGTTTGTCCCATCAAAATGAGGCAACTTGCCCGCGGGCACATTGACAAAAGATCTCTTGTTATGGTTAGACAAATAAGAATAGTTAAAGGATACGGCGGTATATTTGTTCTTGTTGTTGTTGCTTTCCTTGTCCTTGCTATCCTTCTTTTTGTCCTTACTCTTCACCTCCTTGCTATCTTTTGAAGCATGGTATGACACATCATCATCTCCATCGTTTGAGCTACTAGAGAGCTCACTAGATGATGCATCATACTCATTCTTCTCTTGCTCTTTAGCTCTTGCTGCCCTTCTCTTAGCTCTTGCCTCTCTAGTGATTCTTCTAGCTTCTTTTCTCTTCTTCTTGTCTTTGAGCCGCTGCTCTTCCTTCTTCTTTTCTCTAGCTTCTCTTGTTGTGATCTTGGCGGTTTTTCTTTCTTTTCTTGCCTTTCTTCTTTCGGCTCAGTGGTCTTGGGTTCTTTAATGGTGGCATCGCTTGCTGTGGACATGGACAGCTCGCTGCTGCTGCCAACATCCTCAACATGCACACCACTTGCTTCTGCAACGTGAACGGTCTTTGAACCTTCTCCTTCTTCCATACTTCACGCGGTGAAGCGTATACGAAGTAACCTCACTCTGATACCACCTGTAGGATCTACTGGAAGATAAAGAAGGCCTACAGGGGGGGTGAATAGGCCTGTAAAAATTCAACTTGAAACTTTGTTAGAACAGAGGGCGGCACTACCGACCTTACAGGGCGGCACTGCCGCTCTACAAAAAATAATCTAACACAGTTGAGATTTAACAGAGATGAACCTGACCCCACTAGCTGCTTAATCCTACAATATAGAGTCAAGATCTAGTTCGAAGACTGGATACCATAGAAACTTCACACAAAAGTGAATCGAGCAACTAAATCCTAACAACAGCTAGCAATAATGTAAACAACAAGTATAGTGAAGAAGAAGCACGCAAGACACAAGATTTATCCCGTAGTTCAGCTCACCACTAAGGTTTGTCTAAGTCCACGTTGTTGAGGAAGCCACAAAAGGCTTGAGCTTACCACAAAGGCTTGCTTTACCCTTGTTCTTAAATCAAGAGAGTGAACTCTTGAAGTGAGGGGTGATTTCTTAGCTTTCAAGTGAGGTTATAAACCTCCCAAGGCTGCCACACGAGTTAGCAAGCACAAGGGCGACGCCTAGCCGGCTAGGAGCAAGCTCCAAGAGTAACAAATCCTAGAACCGCTGGCCAAACATGAACCAAATGCTCTTAGACTTTGGAAATCAGTGGATCTCCTCTCCAATCGAGTTTTGCTGCCTTTTCTCTCAAGTTTTGATGGTTGGAATCAAGGGTTAGCTTGAGGGATGGAGGAGCAACAATGGAGGAGAGGGGTGAGCTTTGGTTCTGTCTGTTTTCGAGTAGAGTGACTCAGTGAAGAAGATGACCATTGTGGGCCGAGCCTGAAGGGTATAAATACCCCCGAGCCCAACGGTCAGTTAAAGGCAGCACTGCCACTCTTAACATGGCGGCACTGCCGCCCTAGCCAAAACAGGTAATATGATATGAAATTTGGCTAGCTGTTTTGACTAGGTGGAAGGATGTAAATCTGTGAATTTGAGCATCTGATTCAACAGTTGACCAACTGTCCTAAAATCCCTCTTGATAGTACGACTTTTCCTAAACTCAAATTCAAAACATAAAAGAATTTAAACCTCCCTTGAGCTAGGTCTGGCCACCTTTTATAATTAGAACACCTGCAACCTGTTCATCATCCTCATTCTTTGATTCCCTGCTTGTCATCTCGATAAATCTCATTAGTCCCCTAATTTGGTGGTCATCAATACCAAAACCCACAATAGGGCTTGATTGCACTTACAGATAGTAAAGAGAAAGAGAGGTAAAACTCAATATTTGTACACTTATGGAGCCCCCGAGCGACCCGAGTTGAAAGTGTTCGGGGGGGGGCGCTCTCACAGGAGCATGTGTTTTAACAAAAAGTGTTTAGACCAAATTTAAGGAAAAAAAGCGACGTAGCTGTTCAATGTTCTAAGTGTTGTTGAGAACATTGCCGTTGTTGTCCTCCAGTCGGTAGGTGCCCGGTCGGATTACTTCGGTTACTATATAGGGTCCTTCCCAGGGTGGAGAGAGCTTGTGTTTTTACTTTGTCGATTGGGTCCTTCGGAGCACGAGATCGCCGACTTCGAGTATCCTTCCTCTAATCTTCCTTTCGTGGTACATGCGGAGGGTTTGTTGATAGTGAGCGGAGTGAATGACGGTTGTCTCGCAGGCCTCTTCGAGCAGGTCGACTACGTCTTGTTGAGCCTCCACGGCTCGGTCGTGGTCGAAAGCTTTTACTCTTGGTGCGCCGTGGTCGAGGTCGAAGGGCAACACAGCTTCTACTCCGTAGGCCAGGAAGAAAGGTGTGAATCCCGTGGATCAGTTTGGGGTCATTCTTAGGCTCCAGAGGATCGCTGGGACCTCTACAACCCATCGCCCGACGTGTTTGTTGAGTCGGTCGAAGATGCGCGACTTGAGTCCTTGGAGGACCATGCCATTGGCGTGTTTGACCTGACCATTAGTTCGTGGATGTCCGACCGAAGCCCAGTCGATTCTAATGCCGTATCCATTGCTAAAGTCTAGGAACTTTTTCCCAAGGAAGTTAATCCTGTGGTCAGTGATAATACAGTTAGGAACGCCGAATTGGTAGATGATGTCGAGGAAGAATTTGATCGCCTCTTTCGAGCGGAGATTGGTGATGGGCTTGGCCTCTGTCCAATTGGTAAACTTGTCGACTGCTACGAGTAGGTGAGTGAAACCGCCTGGTCCTTTTTTGAGGGGTCCTACCATGTCGAGGCCTTAGACCATGAATGGCCAGGTGATTGGGATGGTTTGGAGCTCCTGCACCGGTAAATGGGTTTGCCAAGCGTAGAACTGGCATCCTTCGCACCTACGGATGACCTCCTCTGCATCTCGTAGCGTGGTGGGCCAGTAAAAATCTTGGCGAAAGGTTTTTACGACCAGAGACCTTGGGGCCACGTGATGCCCGTAGATCTCGGCATGGACCTCGAGGAGGATCTGCTTCCCCCGGCTGGCGGGGATGCACTTCATGAGCACCCCTGACGGACTCCGTTTGTAGAGTTCGTTACCGAGCACGACGAAGGTCTTGGCGTGTCGAGCAATTCATCGGGCTTCAGTTCTTTCAGGTGGGAGAACCTCCTCGAGGAGGTAGGCGAGTAACGGTACTCGCCAGTCGGTTTGATCGAGTGCCAATACGACGACATTAGCGGGTGACGTTGTTATAGAGGTACTAGGATCGGAGCCCCTAAAAGGTCCTTGTTGGTTTTGGTAATTGAGTGACAACCTAGGTGGACTAATTGTGTTTATGTGAGATACACAGGTGATTAGTCCACAGGTACATGTGTATGAGCAACATATGCCATGGAGGTGAAAATGGCTTGGAAATGTTGCAAAGCTCACACATGTGATGATGAAGGAGCTTATTGCACATGAGACATGACATTGAGTCATGTGATCAAGGTGGAGAAGATCAAGACAAGACTTGGCTTGATGGACCGGTTGCAAGCGTGAAGGGCAAGTCGAAGGCTTTGGAGTGATGGACCGCGTGGCGGTGAAGCTTGAGCAAGACTTGGCGCCGATGGACGATGGCAACGGTAAAGGGCAAGTGAAGTCAAGATCGATGAACCAATATGATCACGTGATGATATGAAGTGGATCATATCATTGTTGATCGTGTTGGTGCATGTGTTGCATCGACATTGAAGGAGATGGAATGGAATGCGCAAGGCAAAGGTATAACCTAGGGCATTTCATTTCACCGGTCATAGGTGTGTAGAGAAGTTTATGACCGGGTTTAGGATAGATGGCCGTACTATCAAGAGGGCAAACTTGTTTGCATATCGGTCATCTAGTGCCACTCGAGTGATCTAACTTTGCATTGTCGCTAGGATCGAGTGGCGTGGCAAGTTGAGTGGCTAACATCCTTTGGGAAATGATTGTGAAAATGCTAACACACATACACATGGTGGTGTACACTTGGTGGTGTTGGCACATTTACAAAGCGAGGTGGTGTTTGCGAGGGGGTGAGATGGGTTTGGGTCCCTCTCTCCTCCCGCCGAAGCTTTGAGGAGGCGGGATTCGGCGCTTTCGGGAAAATAGAATGCCTATTTTCTATTGCGTCGGATGCAAGTTCTTGTGGTTAGCACATTGGAGCAAGGGTGATGAAGTTAGAAGTGAAAGCAGGTTAGTCGCGAAGATCTTTGGTGTCGGTCAACCGACCGGATATTTGGATCTGAAATGACCGGATGGGAATATTTGGTGCAGCCCGTCCGGTCGTAACGTCGATGACGCAGAAAGCTGGAGTGTGACGGGACGCTGGCTGCGTCCGATCAAATGTGACCGGACGCGTCCGGTCGAGGTCGGTACTTTATTGAAACGACCGGACGACTGGGGTTCAGCGTCCGGCCGATTGAAGCCGCTGCGCCCGGTCAAGTCAAGTCAAGTGACCGTTGGAATCGGGACACGTGGCCGTCTGCGAGCGGCCGGACGCCGAGGTCCAGCGTCCGGTCAACACGACCGGAGCGTCCGGTCGGCCCGACCGTTGCCCGATGTGAAGGGGTACGGCTAGTTTAGCCCTTTGGGGCTATAAATAGAAGTGGCCCTCGGCCATGGCCGTGGTGGAGAGCACCTCAAGGGACTTAGTGTCCATGCTTGTGAGTGCTTGGGAGCCCTCCATCACACACATACTTGATAGCGATCATCCGATTGTGTGAGTGAGTGATTCTAGTGCGATTGCATCGTGAGGTTGCATCAAGTGGCACTAGGTGATCGAGTTCTTGAGCCGGTGGTGCTTGTTACTCTTGGAGGTTGCCACCTCCTAGGCGGCTTGGTGGTGGTCTCCGTCGGCGCGCAAGAAGAAGCTTGTGCGGCGCCCGGAGAAGTGCTTGTGAGGGGCATTGTGCTCGCCATGGAGCCGAAGAGCAACTCTAGTAAAGCGTGTCATTGAGCTACCCTCACTCAAGGGGTAGGTTCTTGCGGGCCCCCGGCGTGCAGGCTTAGCGGGTGATGCTAATTAGTCGCCGAACCACCAAGTGAGCGGTCGGTCGACAACGGGGACTAGCGTGTTGGCAAACACGTGAACCTCGGGAGAAAAATCATCGTGTCAACCTTGTTCTTCCCGTTGGTTTGCATCCCCATTACACAAGCTTGCAATTACTTATATATATATCTTAAGCTTGTGTAGTTGCTCTTGTAATTAGATAGCTTGTGTAGCTAGCTAATTACCTTCTTGCTTGTGTAGCATAGAAGTAGCTTCCTTGCGTGGCTAATTTGGTTTTAGTAACCTTGTTAGTCACATTGCTTAGTTTGTGTAGCTAAGTATTTGCGCTCTCTAATTAGGCATTGGTTGCCTTGTTATTGAGCATTGCTAGTGAGCTTAGTTAGCTTTGTGCTTTTGCTTACTAGCATGTGTAGGAGCTCCCTTGTTACTTAAAGTACTAGTGGCATAGGTTTGTGTGACCTTGCTCCTAGAATTGTTTAGGAGAGCTCTAGCTAGCCCGGCACCTTAGTTGCTTTATTAGTATCTTTGCAAGGTGCTAGTGATCATATATAGAGGGGTGTAGTCTTGGCTAGACCGATTGTTTTAATTCCGCATTTATATCGGTTAGCCGACGCGATTAATTTTAGAAAACACTATTCACCCCCCCTCTAGTCCGCCATCTCGACCGTTCAGCCCCGGAGCGCCGGCTTGGCGTCAAGGTCTGAGCCCCCGAGCGTCGACTAGGCATCGGGGTCGGAGCCTTCGAGCGCTGGCTGGCCGTCGGGGTGTGTCTGGGTCGGACCATCCAGGATGCGGACGGACGGCTCGTGGACATCGTTGATGAAGACCCCGCTCAGGGATGGATCTCGCCTGGTGGCCAATTTTGCGAGGAAATCGGTGGCATCGTTGTCCCTTCGAGGGATGTGATGCAGTTCGATTCCTCGAGCTTGCGCACCTCTTGGTAGTATGCTGTCATGAGGGGGCTTTTGCAAGAGGACTCCTTCATGACCTGATCAACTACTAGTTCCGAGTCGCCGCGGACGTAGAGTCACGTAGCACCGAGCTCGATGGCGATGCGTAGTCCATTGATAAGGGCCTCGTATTCCATGACATTGTTTGCAGACAAAAAGTGGAGGTGGATGGCGTAGCGGAGCCTACTCCCGTCTGGGGAGATCAGAACCACTCCAGCCCCCAAGCCGGGCGCCATTACGGACCTGTCGAAGTACATTGTCCAGTACTCGTGGGAGATGTCCAGGGCCGGTAGCTAGACCTCTGTCCATTCGGCGACAAAATTCGCGAGAGCCTGAGACTTAATAGCGGTGCGGGGGGTATACCTGATGTCATGGCCCATGACTTCAAGGGCCCACTTAGAGATTCGTCCCACGGCGTCGCGGTTGCGGATGATGTCTCCGAGTAGTGTAGGAGCTTCCTAGTGGCCATTAGCCCGGCGTATAGGAGTTTCTGCACCTGGGGGTACCGGACCTTGGGGTCGGTAAGTACTTCTCCGACGAAGTATACGGGTCGCTGTACCTTGAGCTAGTGTCCTGGTTCCTCCATTTCAATGACCAGGGCGGCACTCACCACATGGTTACTTACCGCGACATAAAGGAGGAGGGGTTCTCCCCGTTCGGGAGCGATAAGGATCGGGGCTGACGTCAGGGACGTTTTGAGGCTTTCGAGAGCCTACTGGGCTTCCTCAGTCTAGACGAAGGAGTCCGTCTTTTTGAGGAGCTTGTAGAGTGGCATCCCCCATTCGACGAGCCGGGAGATGAAGCGGCTTAGGGCCGCTAGGCAGCCAGTGAGCCTTTGTACGCCCTTCACGTTGCCTATGGGGCCCATGTTGGAGATGGCTATGATCTTTTCGGGGTTGGCCTCGATGCCGCGCTCGGATACGATGTATCAAAGCAGCTTCCCCTTCGGAACCCCGAAAACATATTTTTCGGGATTCAACTTGATGTTGAACCTTTGGAGGTTCGCGAACGTTGCGGCCAAGTTTGCGATCAGGTCGCACGCTCGGGCTATTTTGACTACTATGTCATCAACATAGATGACGATTGTTGGTTTCGGTCGTTCGGCCTGATCAGGCTGATCGGGCTGGTCGATTTGGTCAGCGAAGCATTGTTGCATGCACCTTTGGTAGGTGGCGCCAGCGTTCTTCAAGCCGAAAGGTATGGTCACATAGCAGTATGAACCATACGGGGTGATGAATGAGGTTGCGAGCTGATCAGACTCTTTCATCGTGATCTGGTGATAGCCTGAGTAGGCGTCTAGAAAGGAGAGAATCTCGCAACCCGAGGTGGAGTCGATTATCTGGTCTATGCACGGAAAGGGAAAGTGATCCTTTGGACACGCCTTGTTGAGTCCAGTATAATCAACGCACATTCTCCACTTCCCGGTATTTTTTCTAACAAGGACGGGATTGGCGAGCCAGTCGGAGTGAAAACCTCCTGATGAATCCGCCGCCAGGAGCTTGGCGATCTCTTCCCATTGTATTGCATTGCTTGTTGATCTTATGTTGGTCGGTGGGATCATCGGGATCAATGATAGCATAGTCATTCTCGGTCACTTTCCATACTTGATCATTGATTGAACCAAAATACATTCTCATCTTTCTCTTCCAATAATCATAGCATATGCCATCAAAGAACGGTGGTTTGCTCCCCACATGGTTGAACACAACTTGAGCCATAATTTGACACCGAGGTTGTTAAGCCTTTAATCAAACGGTGACCTCTGCTCTGATACCACTTGAAAGATCCTAATATGGCTAGAGGGGGGGTTGAATAGCCTATTTAAAAATCTACAAATCAACTAGAGCAATTTGATTAGTATGACAAATAGCAAAATGCAAACTTGCTCTAGCTCTACAAGGGTTGCAAGCCACCTATCCAACAATTCTAGTTGCAATGATTACTAGGCACACAACTTGCAATGTTACTACTCACTAGAGCTCTCAAATTTGCTACTCTAAAGAGCTCCACTAGATGAACTTAAACTAACAAAGCAAGCTCTCAATTCTAATTACACTAAAGAGCTTGCCACAACTAGTTTGCAAGAATATAAATGAGTGAGTAGGGTGATTATACCGTCATGTAGAGGAGTGAACCAATCACAAAGTGAATATTAAATCAATCACCGGGAGAATACCAAATGGCAAGAGACAACCAATTTTCTCCCAAGGTTCACGTGCTTGCCAACACGCTACATCCCCGTTGTGTCGACCAACACTTGGTGATTCGGTGGCTAAGTGGTGTTGCACGAACCTCGCCCACACAATTGGATACCGTAAGAACCTATCCACAAGTGAGGTAACTCAATGACACAAGCAATCCACTAGAGTTACCTTTCAGCGCTCCGCCGGGGAAGGTACAAATCCCCTCACAATGATCGAAGGTGGCCACGAACAATCACCAACTCGTGCCAATCCTCCTCCACTGCTCCAAGCCGTCTAAGTGGTGGCAACCACCAAGAGCAACAAGCGAATCCCACAACAAAACATGAACACCAAGTGCCTCTAGATACAATCACTCAAGCAATGCACTTGGATTCTCTCCCAATCTCACAAAGATGATGAATCAATGATGGAGATGAGTGAGAGGACTTTGGCTAAGCTCACAAGGTTGCTAAGTCAATGCAAATGGCCAAGAGAGTGAGCTTGAGCCAGCCATGGCGCTTAAATAGAGGCCCCCACGAAATAGAGCCGTTGTACCCCTTCACTGAGCAAAACGCGAGGTGACCGGACGCTCCGGTCATATTGACCGAACGTAGGACCCCAGCGTCCGGTCCTCATATCTTCGCCACGTGTCCCCTGCTTCAAACACTGATCGCCTGATCTCAACGGTCAAGTGATGACCAGACGCGTCAGTTTGAAAGTGACCGGACGCTGGACCCCAGCGTACGGTCGTTTTCAGTAAGGTTCCAAACACGAGATTTCACGACCGGACGCGTCCGGTCATGTTTGACCGGACTTACCCAGCGTCCGGTTACACAATGTCTCCTTTGTGCATCCCACGTCAGCACTGACCGGACGCACCCTGCCAGCGTCTGGTCACTTTTAGCGCCAGCGTCCGGTCGAAGACAGAGATCACGTGCTCACTGCTGCTATTGGCCGGACGCGCCGGTCCATCTGAGACCAGCGTCTGGTCACTTACAGTGACCTTCGTCTTTTTTGTCTAGGGCACCAGTGGCACCATCGGACTGTCCGTACTCTACGGGCAGACACTCCACCGGTGAAGTTTCCTACCCTTGCTCAAATGTGCTAACCACCAAGTGTATCACCTTGTGCACATGTGTTAGCTTATTTTCATAAACATTTTCAAGGGTGTTAGCACTCCACTAGATCCTAAATGCATATGCAATGAGTTAGAGCATCTAGTGGCACTTTGATAACCGCATTTCAATACGAGTTTCACCCCTCTTAATAGTACGGCTATCGATCCTAAATGTGATCACACTCGCTAAGTGTCTTGATCACTAAAACAAAATGGCTCCTACTATTTGTACCTTTGTTTTGAGCCTTTTGTTTTTTTCTTTCTTCTTTTCCAAGTTCAAGCTTTGATCATCACCATGCCATCGCCATCGTCATGATCTTCGCCATTGCTTCATCACTTGGAGTAGTGCTACCTATCTCATAATCACTTTGATAAACTAGGTTAGCACTTAGGGTTTCATCAATTCACCAAAACCAAGCTAGAGCTTTCACCTGCGCCTCTCGTCGTCGAAACGACGTAGGCGTTGCTTGGCGGGCTTTGAGTCCGGGATAAGGCATAGTGTGTGCTCGGCGACCTCCCGTGGTATCCCCGGCATGTCTAAAGGCTGCCATGCGAAGACATCATGATTGTCGTGTAGGAAGTCGACGAGCTCGCATTCCTATTTGGCCGGGAGCTGGGTCCCGATTCGCACTATTTTGGCTGGGTCGGTGGGGTCGACACCCATCACCTTGGTTTCCTCGAGCGGGCGGAAGGCCATCGAGGAGGTCGGTTTGTTGCAGTCTAGGACTGCTGGGGTTGATGACTCCCTAAGCCGTGGGAGCTTGGACGAGTTGATGACCGCGATGGCGAGCTCGTAATGCTCACGGTGGCACGCGAAGGCGTGCGAGAAGGCGCTACTTACGGTGATGACGCCGTTTGGCCCTGGCATCTTCAGCTTGAGGTAGGTGTAGTTGGGGATTGCCATGAATCTTGCATAGCATGGCCGCCCCAAGATGGCATGGTAGGACCCTAGAAAGTCCACCACTTCGAAGGTGAGGACCTCCGAGCAGAAGTTGGCCCGACTGCTGAACGTGACGGGCAGATTGATCTGTCCGAGCGAGTATGCCTGCGCTCCCAGGATTACCCCGTGGAAGGGGGAGCCCACCAGGCGGAGCTCCGATCGAGGGATGTACATGGCATCGAGGGTGTCGATGTACAGGATGTTGAGGCCGGTGCCCCCGTCCATCAGCACCTTGGTGAGGCGCTTCTTGCGGACGATGGGGTCGACGATGAGCGGGTAGCGTCCTGGTCTTGCGACGTAGGAGGGATGGTGCCTCTGATCAAAGGTGATCGGGGACTCCGACCAGCTGAGGAAGGAGGGGACGGCCGTCTCGGTGGTGCATGCCTCCCTGTAGCGCACCTTGTGCTGGCGTTTAGTCCAGATGGTGTCGGACCCACCAAAGATCATGATGCACTCCTCAAGTTCGAGGAAATCATCTCCGTCCTTGCCTGCCGCGCCTCCCCTCTTGGTCGCTGCCTCTTTGCCGTCTCCCCCTTTTGACCCGCCGGCCTGTCGGAGGAAACGTTTGAGGAGCTCATACTCTTTGTAGAGGTGTTTGACGGGGTAGGCGTGGTTGGTGTACGGACTATCCATGAGTTTGTTGAAGTAGTCAGGCAGTCCCTGTTGGGGCTGCCTGGGTGTGCGATCGGCCGCGGTGACCAATGCGGTGTTGTCCGACCGGCACCGATCCTTCTTGTTCTTCTTGCCCTTCTGAGTAGAGGGGCCTTCGTCCGGATCCACGCGCTTGGGCTGGCCTTTGTCCTGGCCTCCGTTGAAGACCGCTCCGACCACCTCCTCGCCAGAGGCATGGTTAGTGGAAACGTCGAGCACATCACGGGTGGTACGGGGTTTTAGGTAGCCAAGCTTGTGGATCAGGGACTCGCAGTTTGTCCCGAAGAGGAATGTGCTAATGACGTCTGCGTCGATGATATCAGGGAGGGAGTTGCATCGTTGAGAGAACCTACGAATGTAATCCCGCAGGGACTCATTGGGCTCCTGCTGACAGCTCTTGAGGTCCCAGGAGTTTCCCAGGCGGACGTACGTCCCCTGGAAATTCCCGACGAAGACCCTCTTGAGGTCCGCCCAGTCGCGGATGCTGTCGTGTGGAAGGAATTCCAGCCATGCCCGAACATGTTCCCCCACGCAAATGGGGAGATACTGGATGATGAAATAGTCATCATCCACTCCTCTGTCTCGACAGGCGAACCGAAAGTCTTCGAGCCAAATGCCTGGGTTTGTCTCCCCGGTGTATTTGGTGATGTTGGTGGGAGTCCGAAACACTGTGGGACCGGTGCTCTCCGGATATGCTGGCTGAAGGCCCGTGGCCCCGGGCCCTCAGGGCTGGGGCTCCGGTCGCCCGGCCGGCGACAGCGCCTGGGGCGTGTTTCACCGCTTCCTTCGATGGTTTGGCCGGGATCCATGTCGCCTGCTGCCGCACGACGGACATTGTTACCGTGTCGGGCCTAATGCCGGTCGCTGATGATGCTAAGAGCGTCCTGGTGCAGATCGGGCCACTCGCATACCGGCGGTCGGCGTGGAGCAGGCGCCCGGTCGGACCATGGCGTGACTGCCGCACCCCGAGCTGGGCCTGAGGGCTGCAGCGGCGAGCGAACGGAGTGATCCGGCTAGCGCGTCCCCGTCCCTCCGGTGGGAAGAGAGGGCGCGGGTCGGAGTCGTGACACGGAGCTTTCCGCCTGTTGGACGGCGGTGGCCTCTACTAAAACCCAGAGGTTCCAGTAGACTGCCCGCTCCTGGGGGTCGACGGGCTCGGGAACACCGCGCAGAAGCATTGCTGCAGTAGCGATATTCTGGCCGGCCCAGGCGAATTGTGGGACATCGTTCCCCTCATTCACGATGTCGTGTTGGACCTGACGAGCGCGACCCCGGGTGCCACCCGTCGGGCCATGCGCATGGGGCCCAATGTGCCGCACCGAGTGTGCCGGCGCAGGCGGCGGCTGGTTCCGCCGTTGTCGCAATTCCTCGGCGTGCGCTTGCGCAGACGCGAGGGCCTCCGCGCGTGGGTCCGGAGGGGTGTGAGTTTGCGCAGACTCCACAACCACCGGCGGCTGTCCTAGACCGTCCGCCATAGCGCACTCCCAGGACGGACGGTGGCGGGGCGGCACATCACCGATGCTGGAACCGTCGCTCTCGCCCTCGTTATCCAAGAGTTCATGGGAAATGACAGGAGCGAAGCCTTCCATTCCTATGAATTCGGACACAAGTGGGGATGGTGCCAGCGCTCTTCAGAGCCCCCGAGCGTAAGCATCCACGGAGGACGCGAGGCCGTAGGGGAACCTATCGTACGATGCTTTGTGTGTGTGGGCGGTGCAGTCCCTCCGGGTGATTGGTTGGAGGTAGTAAATAAAGGGCGAATAAAAGTACACGTATTACTTGCAGTGGGGTTTGAGCAGAGTGTTTGCTCGGAATGAAGCGCAGATGTCACGCCGTTGAGGTCGCGTGTCCCGGAGTCGATGGAGGACGTCTCTCCGATGGGCACCGGGTCGCGAGTCTCCTCGCGGAGGTGGAGCACGCCGAGCGGATCGGCGACAAAGTCCAGGCTTCCGAAAAGGAAGGCCTGGGATGGCTCGAAAACGGGTGGAACCTGCATCCCTGCAGGTGAGAGAGCGGGATACTCCAGTGAGCCGAAGCGAATCGTATCATCCGATCTCGCCATGGCGGGGGTGGCGGAAAAATGGGCCATCCGATGACCAAAAAGTGTTGAACATACATCGTCTTCCCCACGGACGGCGCTAACTGTCGGTACAGAAAGTGACCAACTAGTGAATATTTGTAGTTTTGCTCTACGTTGTGATCGGAGATGGCCTAGCACTCAATGACACAGGATTTATACTGGTTCAGGCAATGTGCCCTACGTGCAGTGTGGGTCGGTCGGTGACTTTATTCCTGAGCCCAGGTGCTCAAAGTCTGTAGTGAGGTTACAAACAAGAAGGAGAAAGGTGGGGTGTACAAGAGGCCCGGTCGGGTCCAACCGAGAGGGCCAAGAGCGACTGGAACTTCTCTATGAGCTAGGTGTTTAAGCGTGTGCTTGAGGGGTTGTGAGCTATCGATCTAGTGAATCTCAACTTGAAGAAGTCGACCTCCTTTGTTGGAGGGAACACATCCCCTTTTATAGATGAAGGGGATGGCTTTACAGGTGAGAGGGAGAGAGTACGGATGTTACTAAGCCTTGTTGCCCACGCCGATGAGGACAGTGATGATGGTAGGTGCCCACAATACTGTTGATGTCACTGTAGAATGTCAGGTGCACATGAGAGGTTGTGTTGTCTTCTTCAGGAAGGGTAGATGTTGGTACCTGCAAAATACTGTTGGTATGTGAGGAGCCCTACCACGTGTACCAGGTATGGTGAATCCTGGTGCCTATAGTGCTATCGATGCCTAGAGGCATGTGGGGGGCTTTTTGCCGTATGGGAGTCCAACGACGTCTACAATACTGTAGACACAAATGTCGGCTCCTACAATACTATTTGTGTCAGGGCGGTTGTAGAGCACTGTTCCTGCAGGCATACAGGGTATGGTCCCTGGTATCGTGGTTTGACTTGTGCGTTGCCTTCTCCGTTCGCCCCTGGTCCCTTCCGAGCGGGCGTCCCCGGTCGGATGGCCCCAGTCGGCCCTGGCCACGCTAGTCGGAGAAGAGCGGCAAGCAGGCCCTATGGGTCCTCGGTTGGAGACGCGGGGTCGGAGCAGGAAGCAGCATTTTTGGGCCAGACCTTCCGATCGGAGAGACCGCCCGGAGGCGGCTGGTGTCCGAAGCGAGTGCTCCGGTCGGAGAGGTGGGCCGAAGAAGTTGACGAGCGGGCGCTTGTTCTTTTGGGTAGACCTTTCGGTCGGCGACCGGACTGTCCTTTCGGCCCGTTGTGTTTTAGACTCTTGGGTCGGCCCATGAACTACATGCTGTTTTCTTGGAACGAGCCTTGGCGTAAAAGTCGGTCCCCGAGGGACCCCGGGTTTATGAACCCGACAGCACTGATCCATGAGGGTGTCCATGAGTGTCAAAATTTTTAATGCCATTATGATGTCTAAGCTTACCAATCAGACAGAGACGAACTTGATTGTTAAAATATTTTCAACACTGCTTTCATATACTCCATCTGTTCTAAAATAGGATTCATTCTCGCCTCTCGAGAAGTCAACTTTTTTTTAACTTTGACTAATTATATATAAAAGAATATTAATATTTATAATACATAATTAGTATCATTATATAGACCATTGAATATATTTTCATAATAAACTTATTTGGAGATATAAATGTTGCACGTGTTTTTTACAAATCTAGTCAAAGTTGAGAAAGTTTGACCTACACACATCCCATAACGACTTATATTTTAGGACAGAGGAAGTATATGCTAATGAGAGTAGTCAACTGGAAGTCGTGATGAACACAATAATACTTTCATATATGCTAATTGGAGCACGAAGAAACGCAGGGGAATTGACCTATATATGAATGGTGGGAATATTCGTTTAGGAAATTGCAGAAGGTTCACTAGTCTCACCATGTATAACCTGCACATCTTTTATTTGGCACCACTGATGTTCTCAAGGAGCAGCCACTTTTTAATTTTAGGTCTGCATGCTGAAAACACTAAAATTAAAGGCCAACCTCATTGAGTCGTCTTGCTTGATCTTTGCTAATTGTTTCCTTCCATGAATGATTATTGTTTTCTTCCATGCATGTGGCCTCAAGTGATCTATTTGTTTCCTTCAAAGCAGGCGGGGATCGCAGGGATGGCAGTTTCTTTTTCTATCGCACGGGGTATCGCATGGCCGGAAGGGAGGAGTCTTGCTTGATCTTTGCCAATTGTTTCCTTCCATGCATGCATGTGGCCTCAGGTGATCGATTTGTTTTCTTCAAAGCAGGCGGAGATCATAGGGATGGTAGTTTCTTTTTCTATCGCGTGGGGTATCGTATGGCCGGAAGGGAGGAGCGACCCCCAAAAAAAGTCGCATAAAAAATAGTCTTACTTTTAGTCTTTTTAGTTGTAGGAGATACTTGACGTTTCTGTTTTCTGGCCGACACGAATTCTGGATGAGCGGGGCGAAGGTTACCGTGCTGACGCGAGAGGAGCCGAGCAAGGCGACGTCCGACGATGACAATAGTAATTTTTAGGTGTATAGATAGATATATTTGAAATCTATAATTTATGTTAGGATGACCATGGCATCTATAGTAGAAGTTAATATTGGCAATAATATGTCAATATCCTAGAAGGCACGCAGTTGGCCTCAGAAACCATGCGCCGTTGAGTCCCCGCACCGTTGGCGACTCTCCCGCGCTGTCGCGACTCATGCGTCGTAGGCCTTAGCTTTTAGTCGAATGAAACGCCGGTGTGTAGGCAGACTGCGCGATCTCTATGAGAAGTCCATGCGAGGAAGCGGATCCCAGATCAACAACGAAGGAAGCCGTGGAGATCGAGACCGTGATAAGATCAATAAGGAGAGGCAGAAAAAAAAGTATGGCAGAAATTTTGCCTCTTTATTATTATGGATAGACTTCACATTAATCTTCATGAGACGCATTAGAAAAAACTCATAATTATTAAAAACTCATAATATTTGTCTCCACTGCGTGAGCTTCGGTCAAAAAAGGGCCTCATGTCCCTCGCACACCATCCTGCAACCGAGGTAGTGCCTGGGAATGCTACTTTATTCCTGGAATTAGGCAAAACAACCCGGTGGGGTAAAGTCGTCTAGTGGACTATGGTTCACAATAACAGTGACTGACATGAGATGTGATGCCAAGTTAGAAGGTTAAAAGTAAGAATATTGAAGGGGTGATGCAATGATTCTAGGTGTAGATTGGGTTATCCGTTTGGGACCACCGAAGGTAGACCGGGGAAAGGGATCTTTAAGAGGGCCAGTCCACAAGCTTGGTTGGAGAGTATTACAGAACTTATAAGCCTGGAGGACTACAAAACTTATTGCATGCAAGCACCGATAGTAAGGAGATACGTAAACCTTACTAAACACTATGCCTAAACCTATTTTTTTTGAGACGCATTATGCCTAAACCTAGAGTAAGGGCTAAAGTAACATTTAACAACCATAAGCACTAATCTTAGCACTTTTGTTAATAGCCTAATCTCCTCTCAAGCACATATGGTGGCTAGAGCATAAAATAATAAGACTCAACTCAACTCGACTCAACTGTAGTTCTAGCAAGCTCTAACACACTTCAAATGAGGTGGAGGTATATATAGCCCCAACACAACCCACTAGCAATTGGAAACAAGGGTTGCCTTCGAAAGTGCACTAGAATTCTCCCGTGGCCACACCGAAGAAATCCAGTGCTCTCTGCTACTCCTACTAGCTGTTGTTGACCGTTGAATCCTCTCTCTTGTGGTTTCTCTAGTGCACCATTGGACAAATCCAGTGCACAATGCGTGTGTAGGTGTCTCTAGAGTGGAGCTCTAGTGCTTCCTTCGCCACACCCACCGAATGGTTCTTATGCACTGTTTTGGCTTCTTAGGCCAACACCTAAACTTTGGTACATCATCTGGTGTCTCTTCTCCTCCACCGAGCATTGTTCAACTCTCTAGTGCCAAACTCTGGTTTGACCACTAGAAGTATGTTGTGGCATCTTCCAACTCTGCCTCGGACTCCTCCAACTGAATAACTTCAGTGACCACGAGAAAGCTCCGGTGCTTTCTCTAATGTTCTCTCCTATGCCCTTCCGAGTTCAAATTTTCACGTCCTTTTGTATGGCTCTTTTTTTTGGATGCCTCAAGTTTCTTGCCCATTTTTAGTGTCTTCAAATCCTCTGTCAGTATGGAGTTTTCGAGAAATTATATGATAAATTATGATGGCTGGTGGGGATGCATCACCTCCACTAAAAGCATAATTGTCACTTAATTACCTCCCCAAGAAGTCCTCTATAAACTCCTACAAAACAAACAAAGGGTTTCTACACTCCAACTTCAACTCTCCTTCATGCTGCTAGTTATCTCCAATCATACAAGCCGCCCACCTTATACACTTCAAGTGTCGTCAGGCATAGGCCCTGTTTGGAACCGCGGTCTCCGACCGTGCGGTGCGATAGCTCCTCCGCATCTTGGTGGCCGCGATACGGGAAATCAACGCTGTAGTTCATTCATCGATTTTTCTCCTTACGAGCGGTCGGCAAAACCACGGATATGGCGAGGCATTTGGCGGGGATTCTTCGATTCCGGTTGCAGACACCGCGAGATAAGCCGGTGGTAGCAACTAACAGGCCACCGACTACGGGCCCTTTCATAATTCAACTTAGGCACTTAGCACAATACTTTTGGGCCCAGCCCGTAAGATTGATAGGCCCAAAAAACTCCTGGTAGCCCGATCCGCCAAAAGAAGGCGGCGTACCTCTACGATCGATCCCTGCAAGCTGCAAATCCGAATGACCAAATCGAACTAGCCCTATAATCTCTCTCTGGTGCTTCGCCACGAACAAACGTGACGCATCTCGAGCTCCGATGGACTCGCCCCCATTCCCGTCGCCAGCACCCAGTGGATCCCGTGGCGCCTCCAATGCCACCCAGCGGTGGAGCATCCTTCGCCGCGCGCTGCTTGCTCGTTCCTCCTCCGCGCGCGCCCTAGGTTCCGCCGATTCCCTCCCTTATTTACCCCACGCCATCATTTGCGTCCGCTTGGTTTTGTCGTTCATTCGTTTCCGCTTCATCTGCCTTAGTCGAGCGTTTCAAAAAGACGAGAAGGCCTCCTGCCTAGATGGTATGGCAGAAGGCAGCTTGCTCGTGCAAACAAGGAAGGCCCAGACGCTGCTCCTTGTGCTGCGGATTTTAGTTCAAGGCGATTAGTTTCTGTGCTGCGATTTGATCTGTTGGCCCGCTACTACACACTTTGGTGATGTTTGGGGCTACTGATGATAATGAGAACATTGGCATTTTGAGCCCGCCTGCTTGACTTTTCAGAAGCTCGGCACAAGCAGGTGAAAGCAAAATCCGTGAAGTAGTGCACCATTTCACCATTTCAGCTTGAACAATTTTCCAATGGTTCCTGTGCACTGTGCTATTTGAACAATTATGAGGTTCTAATGAAGTTTAGGGAGTAAGTACAGTCTCAGGCCAATTGTGGCGTTATTGATTCCATGTTGATATGGTAGTTAGCATGTAAAAAGACTGAAAGGGAGTTAGACATACAGTCTGACTATAATTTTGATGGTTTTTTTGGATCTTCTTCATTTCGATATCGCAGCACTCCACTTTGGTCTATATTAAACATTCCAGGGCAGCACTGCCGGACTATTAAACGCAGGGCTGCTGATTTATTTTATCATATTAGTTTTCTTATGGTAAAAGGCAATTGTAGTTTCGCGTTCCCAATATTACTTCCGCATTTGGAGTACAGAAATGTAACCGTGTATCTTTGTTAATGTATCTTCTATTTAAACATGGCAGTTGTAATAATCAGCTTGAAATTTCACATTTATACTGCTCAAACAGTTTACATTTGCTAATTGTTTTTATATAATTATGCCATGTTAATTTGTTTTTTTATGTTACATTTCCATGCAGAGGGAATTTCTAGTGACCACCAGATTAAAGATGGTACCAACAACATTTCAAGAAAGGCTTCACGTGGCTTTAACCTGATCGAATGCCATTCATTGCCGATTTCACAGCTAGCGAAATCACTTGGGAATTCATTAAATGGAAATGAAAATGATTTTGGCCAGAAGGATGTTTATGTATGTTACAAGCTGCCTTGTAGAGATTCCTCTAAACTTGATCTGGTGTAAGTAGTCTATTATTTGCCCCTAGTTCTCTGGCACACTGAATATAGTTTTCCTTATTTCTGTCCCTGATATAATTGGGAATCATGTTGTTTTCTCTCCAGTAAGCTCTGTTTGTGACTACAGATTTAGCCATCATGAATTGTTCAACCAACTAGAAAGGTTGACATGCTATTTTTTCAGTTGGTTATTATTTTAGTGCATGATTCCAGATATAGAAAAGAGGATTCCCTTGAACTCAATGACATTGAGGCTTCGAACAAATACAATATCGACACTACTGGACTAGTATGTAAGTTTTGTTCAAGCAAGTTTATTTGCATCAGTTCATGTGTATGGTCATGTTCATGGCATCTTTCAGTTGCTGTCTGTTAGTACCTGCCAGGTTTGTTTGTGCCTTTTGCTATGATAATAGGAAGGCACTTGTGTGGAAAAGAAATGTAAACATGTGTGTAATACTATTGTGTCTTGGCCACTTTTCAGAATGTGGCACACAAGCCTTCTATGTGTGGTAATTTTTCCTTCTTGGACTATGAATTGTGATCCCGCAGACCTATGAACTTTTGAACTTAACTAATACTCCCTCCATTCCAAATTATGACGTTTTGGCTTTTCTAGATACATATACATAGACTTTGCTATGCACTTAGATATATACCATGTCTAGATACATAGTTAAAGCAATGTATCTAGAAAAGCCAAACCGTCTTATAATTTGGATCAGAGGGAGTACAAAGTTTCTTATACTTGCATCATAGACTATTCCCTCTGGTCAGTGATCACTTAAGCTTGCATATGGCCTTTAGAAGTAGAAAAAAAATCAATATAGAATTGAAAGATCGGTAAAAGAGTTGAAAGTGCAGTGCTGTCTACTGATAATATATGCTATTCTGAATTTCATTTTGTTCTTCCACTTTTGCATGTTTAACCCTTCCATGATACTCTCTCCATTCCAAGTTATAGTTTACTTTATACTTGTAAGCCAAACTTATTTAACTTTGATCAAGTTTTTATGAAAAAAATATTAGCATCTATAAGTTAAATAAAATAATAAATGCACTATCAAGACATATTTCATGGGAAACTTAATGAAACAAATTTGATATTGTAGACGTTGATGCATTTTTCTATAAACTCGGTCAAAGTTAGAAAAGTTTGATTTAGGACAAAACCAGTGAACTATAATTTGGAACGGAGGGAGTATCTTCAATAAAAGACAGTTCAGTTTCAAGTTAACATGTGTTTTCCTCCCTGAAGGTTGTTGGCCATCAGAAGAGGTCCTTGCCTACTACTGTATTAACCACTTGGATATGTTCAGGTCTGTTGTGACCTGTGACTTGTGAGATTTATTAAACATGTGACATTCCTGCATAGCTGCATCAGTATGGATTGTTGTGCTAAGATGAAACATTATTGAACCTTAGCTGAAGGGCGGGCCTGGTGCAAGCGGTATAGTCTTACCGCCTATGACCGGATGGTCCCGGGTTCGAGTCGCGGTCTCCTCGCATTGCACAGGTGAGGGTAAGGCTTGCCACTGACACCCTTCCCCAGACCCCGCACAGAGCGGGAGCTCTCTGCACTGGGTACGCCCTTTATGGAGTCATGCATTTGTGTGATTGAGTAACTTGCATGGGATCTTCAGTTTAAGCCCACAAACTTAAGTACTCTAGATTGTTGGTTTAAAACTTTTTATCAGGATTCAAGGACCTAAGTGAATTGCGTATTCAACAAGCATTGTATTTTAGGAAAGAAAATAGGCTGGCTTGGCTTGTGTGTTGAACCAAACAGGATCATAGGGTGCATTATTGTGTCACACACTCACAGCATACAGTGGTAGTGTGTCCTTCTAGTACAACCTGTAAGACAAATATGCAATAATGATATATAGGTCCTTGTTCCTGTTAATATTTTAAAAGCTGTTACTATAGTATGGAAAATAAATCCTTGAGAGGTTTGAGCTGTGTATGTCACCTGAGTTTTATAGTTACACTCTTGCACTAGTTTTCTGTCCATGCTATGCTATTTTTCATCATATTTTCTTGATGTGATCAAAAGCAGAAAATGAACAGATATATGAGTGCTACATTAGTTCATGGTCTTTTTCAGCATGTACCTGTTGTTAGCCATATGAACCTATGTCAATAGTCTAATTCCATAGCCCACATTACCTTCAAGGCAAAGCCTTTTCACAATAATAGTCCGTTGAAAACTTTTGCCATGACAGTAGTTCATTGCTACTTTGGGCCCCTTGGAATGCAAGAATCGTATAAGAATCAGTTCATTTTCACATGAAAAACACAGGAAACAGGAAGAAATCCTACATTCCAAAGGGGGCCTAACTAAGTTCAGTTTCTATTCTGTTTATCTGATTAATTGAATATTTAGTTCATTACAGGTCCAAGAAAGTGCTTGAGCTTGGATCTGGTTATGGATTGGCTGGACTTGTTATTGCAGCCAGTACAAATGCTGACGAGGTTGTTATTTCTGATGGCAACCCACAAGTAGCTGGGTGTATCCTTCTTAATTTAATGTATGCACAATGGAGTGTTTGCTAATATTGTAAATAGGAAAAAAAAACCCAGATCAGATCATTCCAAAATTTAACCCTTTATGGCTTTTTTTGTACTTTTATTATTTCAAAAACACATTCTTTGGCCTTTGTAAATCATTAACCCGCAGACATTCAGAAGAACATATCCATCAACGCAGAGACTTTTGGTGAGACAAAGGTTAAATCTATGATACTGCATTGGGACAAAGAGCAAGCTTCAGAAATATTGAATACTTTTGACATCATTGTTGCAAGTGACTGGTATGTTTGACCCTCTTGATTCTTTGCTGTTCTTGAATACTGATTATCTTTTCAATCCTGTACCTCCTTACTGTTTTGTCACGTGTCAATGATATGCTGTGAGGTTTGTATTTGGCATTAAGTAACACATTTAATCAGCAAGTGTTTTTTATTTAGTCAAAAGCTAGGTCTCGTGGCTGTTGGTTGGTTTCATATGTACTCTGATTACACCATGCATCTTTACTAGTAATAAAGTTGTCATGAGGTCAATAAGTTCCATTAGAACTTTCTTATTCACATTTTGCCTTCCTTGCAGCACATTTTTCAAGCAATTCCATGAGGGCCTTGCCCGAACAGTCAAATCCTTGCTGAAGCATTGGCAACCTCACAAGCCATCTTCCTGAGCCCCAAAAGAGGTGATTCTCTAGACAAATTCCTGGGAATTATTAAAGAGAATGGTATGCGTTGTGAGTTGATAGAGAATTATGATCCTACTGTATGGAATCTGCACAAAAAATATGTGGCTGGTGAGGATAGAACCTGGCCTAATTATGACAAGGAGCATTGCTACCCTCTTCTGGTTAGAATTAGCTATTTTAGCGAGTTCTAGTTTTCTTACATTCTGTTTGATCTTGGATGATCCATTTATAATGTGCATTAGCTATATCCTTTTTTTATCTATTCCATCTGTAAACCTGGAGGTGGATCTTGGCTAAACAATTCTGACAGTTCTTCCCTTTTCTATGGAAGTACCAACTAGGCAGTTCAAAGGCATTCACTTGCAAACTCGCCTTTCCTCGTCTGACAGGCTTCCATGACAGCACATCTGTGACATGGAACAATATGCATTATTTTCATAAGATGATATGCCATTATGTTGCAGTGTATTCAATTCCTTATGATGATCTTACAACACCTCTTTTATTGTTCTTCCAAATCCTGAATGTCGTACGTATACCGGATTTCCATCCAACACATCTGGTTTTAATCATCGGGTTTCCATCTATGCGGATGACATGGTGCTGTTCCTCTGTCCCATAGCTTTGGATCTGGCATTCATTAAGGAGTTGCTACATTGTTTTGGTTTAGCTTCAGACCTTAAAACAATGTGTCTAAATGCTCGGTCCTCCTATTTGATGCCAGGAAGAAGACATAGCGGTCACTCATGAACACTGAACACGTCTTGTGTGGTGAATTTCCATGCATTTATCTGTGACTCCAATTGTCGGTTAGGAAGCCTAACCAAGGAGCCGTGGAACTCTCCTTGATAAGATATGTAGTTACCTCTCCAAATGGATGGTTGCCCTTATGAACAAAGTTGGAAGACTAACTATGGTTAAGACTGCCCTTATCTATCTCATGATTGCAATGGATCATCAAGGAGATAGGCAAAATTACACGAGGATTTCTTTGGGAAGGTAGAGAAAAAAACTAATGGTGATGATTGTTTGGTTTCTTGGTCCTGTGTTTGCCTGCCGATTCAATATGGAGGCCTAGGGATTCATGATCTTCAAACAATTGGCTGGGCACTCACAAGCTAGCTTGTAATCTAATAAACCTTTTCTTCTTAATAAAATGATGCCCATCTCTCATGTGTGTTCCAGAAAGAATAAACCTGGATTTCTTAGCAATTGGACAATGACTAGCACTTTTGGTCCCTCATTTTTGCTGCCTTATCCAAAATGGTTACTCAAGTTTATATTATCTTAAGTCTTAACTGATGTGGGTACATATATTACCTTTACTTCTTGTGCCAATGAATACTAATGGCTGTACATAATTCAAATTTTGAAATGATTTTCTTGTAACTTAAAACATTATCATTTACTATCCCTCTAGTAGCCAAATGAGTAAGCTGATTATTAGACCCCCTTCCATAGAACTGTTACTCAAGCTTGTCTAGCTATCAAGCTTTGCACAGTACAAGTGCCTATTGGCTATTGATGCTTGCAGTGCACCCTTCTTGAATCTGGCGTTTCAACAACTGCAACTGGAGTAGCATGCATAAGTTGGCAGTGGGATATATTTGATTTTGTTTGGTGCTTTGACAGCTATCTATGCTTAATCGTTGCTTGTTTATCTAAGTAGATTACTGGTTGCAGGTTGAAAGTAATGTTATTTGTTGCCGCTTTCTATGACTTTGCATCTGCTAGGCTGACGTCTTGACTAACAGCGATTGGTAAGCTGACGTCTTGACTAACAGCGATTGATAAGCTGACGTCTTGACTCTTGACAAACGATGATTGAAGACTTGTGTTATCTCAATCTAGTGTTTGCTGCATCATGGCACCCACATTGGTTTATTAGCTGATGTTACTGTTGTCTGTATGACTAATTTCTTCACAGTTTTCTAGTTCAACTGGTTCCTATCAAATGGCTGTTTGGGTATGTTCATGGTTGCTGACTGGATGAAAGCACTTTTTGGAGATGTTAGCAAGGTTTCATGGATAACTCATAGCTGATAATGCTCTTGTACTTTTCTATGCCAGCAAGGTGCATGATCCGCATATCCTTCTGCATCTGGAGTTTCTTCATGAGTGGATGCACAGTAGTTTTCACTTCCCTACCTTATCTTGGTTCAGATAACTAGGCGCATGTCAGAATGCTCATGAACAACTATCAGCAATACCAGATATGGTGAGATAATTGATAAACTTTTAGAAGGGTTGCCAAGATGTAGTCGTCCCAGTAAAGCCTTTTGTCAGTTTGCTGGGTGGTCCGGTCCATTTTCCATTGATGCTATCGTATGCACTTGCTTTAATTCATTTCTTTATGAACCACCTCATTAGGTGCATTGTTCTTGTCAATCGCCATCTATGAACTTTAGTCCTGTTCGCTTGGTTTATGTCAATCGCCATCAATAAACAAATGAACATTTGTGGCTTATTACCGAACAGGGGATCAATGGATAGGATCAATGAATATTTTCTTGATGGATGTGTATGTGTGTGATAGTTCCAAGAACATATTCACACTATCCAAAGCAGCAGCTCCTTTTTTGCTCGTCCATTGCGAGTACGCCAATACAAGAAAAGCCTCCAACAAAATCGTTTTCTTCTGTGTGTTGCTGACGCCACGTGCGAGCTTATATGAGCTGTCCAAAATATGATCATCACACTGTTTCTTATAAAAATATATCAATATGCTCTGTAAAATATCCTTATCTTTCTGAACTGAAACTTAATAGAAATTTAGGGTGAACTGTTCTACAAAATAATAGAATGTTCATGGAGCAGCTAAAGTTGTGACAAAGGATATTTCTTGTCTTGTTTCTGAATTTCAACTCGTGTTAGGAGAACGTCTTGCGTTCTCTTCTCCCCCAAACCTACATATTTATGCAACGCAGAATTCACTGAAAATGGCCGTATATGTGTATCAGCCTATCATTGTAGTACAATTAATTACATCCATAATCTAATAATAAGAGCAAAGTTGTCGTAGTAGTCTATTGCTAAGCATGTGGGACACCGATGCAGAGCAGGCCAGCAGGGCATGTTCCATTCCTTAACAATGCACCAATCGAAGGTAGCTTCTGCTAACTGTGGTCGGCATGTACCAACAGTTCCATTCCTTTTCGCCCTTCGCCCTTCTCGGTTCACCTTTCCTCTTTACAAGCATCCCTCAGCGTTCCTAAAAGGATTTTCTTTTAGCATCTTTTCTCGCAGGATTGTTGTCAGTACACTCAACTTTTGACTCAAGATTCCTCCATCCGGTTTAACAACCCAAATCACAGCTAAACCTGTCCGACCTCCAGAGCCTCAGTTGCTAAGCGACTAGCAGACAACGAAAAGGTGAAACCTTTGGTTCACGAGGGTGCAACCGAGCGGGCAAACACAGTCCTGAGGACTGCGGTGCCCAATGGACAATCACTAGCAGAAGCAATGGCATACATACATAAACCAGAAAGCTAATGCTGAATCATACATAAACAGAAAGGCGACAATCCTGCTGCCTTACAACTAATGCTGAATCATACGTAAACCAGAAAGCTCCTTTTGTTTCAGGCAATGCAGTGCCCTGGCGTATCTTTTCTACTAGCTACTAGCTAACTGAGGCCCAGATGCTTGTCGTAGCTGTGCTTGTATTCTAATCAAAGACCTGAGGGCTGCGGCACCGTCGCGTATCAGAATTGGCACCCTGGCAGGACCTTCCCCTGTTGTGAGGGAGAAAACTGAAAACGACCGGTGGGTGGCTGATCAGCGTCGCGGTCAGTCGGTCACTGGACTGGACACACCTCATGTGCCGAGGCCGGCATTACTACCTCATTTCATTTGATCCTGATGGGTGCCTGCCTGATGTTAGGTTGATCTCCTCTCAGCTCGGTCCAACATCGAGTCGGGGCCTTAATCTGCACTCTGATCGGGGACGCCCAACCGTTTTATGGTTGGTGGGTCCCGTCGCACAACGCAATATAAAGGAGGTGGGAGGCCGGGGCTCGCGTCACGAGGTCAACTTAAGCCGCCTTTCTCCCACCTATAGTCCTAACCCTAATCCGATCTAAGAGGGAGGCGCTGAAGCGACGGGAAGCTCCACTGACGTCTTCACCGCCGCCTCTACGCCACCACTACACTGCGACCGACCTCAACGTCGTGACCGCGACTCCGCCGACCCGGACCACATCACCTTCGCCATGACTACGTCGAGCTCTTCCTCCAAGCCCGCGGATGGTCGGTGACATCTCATCTCCTTCTCTCTCTCTCTCTAGATCATGTTCTAGGAAGTTTTCATCCCTGTATATAAGGTTGTACCCGCTAGATCTATGTCTAGGTGATTCACTAAGTCTATCAATAGTATCGGAGCCAGGTTTAGGCGTAGATCTAGGATTTGGGGTAGAATTAAGAAGGAGATGATTCGATTTGATTCGATTTGGATTAAACCTAACCCTAGAAATACCAAATCCCGAGCAAACTTGAAACCCTAACCCTAAAGAACATGGACGGATAGGGAGAGGGACTCACCTGGGCTCCTCCACCGCCGTCGCACCACCGTCGCGTGGGAAGAAAGCCTCACCGCCGCGTAGGAGAACGAGCCGAGCCACGCACCGTCGGGCAAAGAGTGCCGCCGCAGTGGCTCGGGCTCAGGGCACCGACGCAAGGCCGCTCGACGGCGGTGCACTCACCCTCGGGCGAACGCGCTCGCCGGCGAAGGGGCCTGCGGCAGCGCCGCTATCTCTCCTCCGGCCGGCATGGACGGCCGCCGCTGATGCTCTCCTCACTCTGTGCGGCGCTGAGAAGGAAGCAAGGGGAGGGAGAAAGCAAATGCTCTAGGGTTCAGGAGGAGCGACTGGGGAGGGGTTTTTGTTCCGCCGAAGCGCACGGAGAACCGTCAGATCGGATCCAACGGTGGCCGACATTTCGGGACTACTTTAGGCCGCCCAGTAGTTTTCAGCGTCCAAGCAGAAGCAAGTCATTGGCCACCGTGTTTTTCATTGGGGGCAGCGCCTTTGCTATTACGGAATGGGCATGGGCACGCATAGCATCGCCGCCCAAAAATGATGAATGTGAGATGGTTTTAAGTTTTATAATTTTCAGAAGCAATTTTGATGAATTTTATTAAGTTTAGATATTTCAATCTTTGCTCAAATTTGAACCAACAGGAAAATTTGTTCAGAGAGTAGATAAGTACTAATGAAATGCTTCTGATAATATCATTTTAAGATTATTTTTTCATGTTTTCGCTGCAAAGTTGATGTTTATTATCTTCTAATTAAATTCGAACCAACGGGAGGATTTAATTTTGAAGAGTAGTTATATTATTCAGTAAATTATGATATTATTATTTTTCTGACCAACGTTGATAATAGCAATATTATAATTTTTTATTCATGAGTTTTTCCATGCATTAGTTCTATTTCTGTCTAACGGTGATGTAGAATTACTGTACAAGCATATTGTATGTTTTAATTTTGATCAACTTTAAATTACGGCATGCAATTATTATGTCATGTTTTCTCACTTTCTCTGATGATGTTTTCAGGACTCAACCCTATGGCATTCATCTTGCACATTCCGCCTCTTGAAGGGGGCAACTATCGCGTATGGCGAGAGAAGTATGAGTTGGCACTTGAGCTGTCCGAAAATAACCTAGCACTTAACTCTCTATGTCCTACTGAGCCAGTAGACCCAGTGAGGGAAGAGAATGAAACTGATGCTGATTTCACTTTTCGGCAACGAGATCATACGGAAGTGAGAATGAAATACGATCTTGATCATAAGAAGTGGGACATTTCAAACCGCAAGTGCTTGATGGTGGCTAAGTCTACTATTTCAGATGCAATAAGGGGATCAATTCTAGATTGTGACACCGCCACCGAGTATCTCAAGAAAGTAGAGAGTCAGTTTACTAGCTCTTCAAAGGCTTATGCAAGCACACTGATCAAGAAGTTATTTAATAAAAAATACTCTGGTGGAGGGATAAGAGAGCACTGAAAGGACCTAGGATGTCGCCTAGAGGGGGGGTGAATAGGCGTTTCAAAAAATTAACACCTTTAAATACGGAAACAAATAGAAAAGGGAGTTTCCATAATGGAAACTCCAAATTAAGAGTAATACCACCCCTCACAAGTTAGCCATAGAGTAAACAAGGTATAAAGAATATATCTAGAAGTTACAACCCTTCAACACAAAGTTAGAACATAGAATAAATATTTTCAGCATAGGTAGGAAATACCGGACGTGTCTGGTATACACGATTTCTGCAGAGCAACCCTGAACTTGCTCCTTTCGATTTCTATCTTCAAACCAAACTGCGGGTACCTACTGGAGATGACAATATACACAGAGAACCTGCACAAGAGCTAGAGCAACACAAATATCAAATGAAATACGAATTGAGATATGATATTTGTTTTACCAAAGTTCGGACTCGTTCGAGTCCTACTCTCCGTTGAGGGGGCTGCGGGCGACCCAGTGAAGGTCAACCCTAGAGGGTACCACGAAGGTCACTCTAGCTGGAGTCTTTTTCAACTCATTTTCCTCCTTCCACTAGTTGATTTCGAGGCGGCGGAATCGACCATTACAAACTTTTCGAGGCACACCACAATCTCTCGGGTGCTCTCCGGCGACGCCTAACCGTCTAGGACCGAAAAGTCCAAGAGTAACAAATGCGAATCACGAGATTGACAATATGCACAAGTGCTCAAGTGGTTGGATTGATCTCTCTTTTGAATTTCACTCAACCCACAATTTGATTTGGCAAATTTGATCAATCATTCACTAAGAGAGGGTTGGGAGAGTTGACAAAGCTCAAAAACGTGCTAGAGGATCATCAGAATCAGCAGCCTCCAAAGGTGGAGGCTTGGGGTTATTTATAGCCCCCTTAAAAAAACTAGCCGTTTTATAGCCGTTGCCATACGACTTACACTACGCCAACGGTAACAGAGTTACAGTGAAGTTGTGAGGCGTTGGAACTCCTGAAGAATGTCGGAACTTTCGACCGTCGGAACTCCCGGCCCTCAGTACATTTGAAAATCATGGTAACAGAATCAAATAATGTGAGGTGTCGGAACTCCCGATGCATGCCGAAACTTCCGACCGTCGGAACTCCCGACCCTCAAGGCTTTTGAAAACTAGCCGTTGGCCTCTGGCCGTCCATACCGGACACGTCCGGTATGTCCGGTATGACCACCCCAGTGAACCCTCCAAGTCAGTTAAGCGCGAGACTTTGAAACTCCCGACCATTGCCGGAACTCCCGACGAACCACAATTTTACCATTGCTGGACAAATACCGGACACGTCCGGTATCAAGCCAAACCAGCAAAAAAACATATTAGCTCTTTTGTTTTTCAAACACTCAAAACTCACATGGGTTGGCTTGAGCACTTATGAAACATTATCTATCAACATAATGCATCCCTCTTAATAGTACGCCATACCTATTAAACTCAAGATAAAAGGAAAAACGAATTTATACCACTTGAGTTGACCTCTTTTAAATTAATGCCGTCTCTTTCAATCTTCATCAAGTAAGGGTGCCAACATGTTGATATTGATCTTTTTACTTGAGCATAGTCATTTTGAGCACGTGACTTGATTTCATTCATCAAATATGAATAACTCCAAATGCATCAAGTCACTTCAAACATTTTGTCCAATATAGATTTGATCCTCCACATCGATATAACCATCGTAGCTTAATTAGTACCTCAACTAAATGCAAGTACTTTCTTATTCACCCTAGCTAGGTTCTTCGGCCGCCAAGCGGTCGCTTGTCCTTCACCCTTACTTAGTACCTCGAAGCCTTTCCTTGCTATCTTCACCATCTCAAGCCATCAAGTCACATCTTGTGTTGAATCATCCATTCATTTGTATTGTTATCTTTTTTATTTCAATTTAGCAAGCTTCAAATATGAGACCATTCCATATGCAATCCCTCATGTCTCATTAATTAATTCTTACGAGTTTGCTTTCACATAGTACATGAAAATCCCACAATAAATAAGCCTTTGTATGAATTCCATTTGTAATGTTGTCTTGTGCTTGGACTAGATTGTTTATACAACAACACATCATTTTGGCTTTTAATAAGTCCGGTGAGATAACCTATTACCTATCCACACTTAGCAAACGGGTTAGACCTTTAATCACATTATCATTCAATCATCCAAAACCCACTAAAGGGCTAGATGCACTTTCAAGCACATATTGAAGATGAGCAACACGGCATCCAAGCTCAAGCCAATGAATTTGGGGCTCAAAGATGAGTTCCTAATTCATTTGGTTTTTGCTTCTTTGCCCAAAGAGTATGGAACTTTTGTTGTTAATTACAACATGCAGCTCGATAAATTGGACATTGAGAAGCTCATTGTCATGTGTGTGCAAGAAGAGGAGAGGCTTAAAAGCTCACATGGTGACTCTACTAACCATGTGAAGGACTATAAAAAGAAGAACTTTAACAAGAATGCCAAACCTCAAGGAAAAGCCCCTCAGAATGATCACCATCGGAAGAACAACAATGTCCAAGTTGACAAGGATCAATGCAAACGGTGCAAGAAGCATGGACATTACCAGAAGGACTGTCCAGATTTTTCGAAGAGCCTTTTGAAGAGAGGTGAGGACATTATTATATTCAAAGATGAGTCCTTGTATTTAAGTTATGCAAAATCTACTTGGTGGATTGACTCAGGTGCAACTATTTATGTTGTAAATTCATTACAGGGATTCCATACGAGGAGGACCCTGAAAAGAGGAGAAAGAAGAATTAAAGTAGCAAATAGAGTTGAAGCTGAAGTTGAAACCATTGGAGATCTCTCTCTAGAATTAGATGATGGTTTTGTACTTTAGCTTTTAGATGTCCTTTATGTACCCTCTTTGTGTAGAAATTTGATAAGTGTTTCACGTCTAGACGATGATGGATATGATTGCCATTTTGGTAATGGTAAATGTCGGATTGTGTTTAATAATAAGTGTGTTGGTCTGGCCTTCCGATAAGACAAGCTTTATTTGTTATCACTTTCTGAGAATGTGAATGTTGTGAGCATTGAGAATGAGAATGCCTCCTCATCTATGAATGCAAGAAATAAGCGGAAGAGAGTTCATGATGTATCATCGAAATTATGGCACTTTCGTTTAGGCCATATTTCATGGGGGAGAATAGAGCGATTGATTAAGAAATCAATTCTTCCGCCATTAGAATTTTTAAATTTAGAACAATGCATTGATTGCATAAAAGGAAAGTATGTTAAGAAAATAAAGAAAGATGCCAAATGAAGTGCAAGAATTTTAGAAATAATTCACATAGGCATCTGTGGTTCTTTTCCTGTGAAGAGTATGGATGGTTATGATTCATTTATAACATACACAGATGATTATTCTCATTATGGCTATATTTATCCAATTAAGGAAAGATCAGAAGCACTAGATAAATTTAAGATATTTAAGGCAGAAGTAGAAAATCAGCATAATTTAAAGATTAAGATAGTAAGATTCGACCGTAGAGGGGTACTACAGGTCGACACACACCGTATGGTCAAGTTCCTGGACCTTTTGCAAGGTTCTTACAGGAAAATGGCATAGTTGCCTAGTACTCTACACCGGACGAGCCTCAACAGAATGGAGTAGCTGAAAGACGCAACCGTACCTTAATGGATATGATGAGAAGTATGATAAGTTACTCTACTCTATCGATAAGTTTATGGATGGAGGCGTTAAAAACCGTCATTCATATTCTTAATCGAGTGCCAAGCAAGTTGGTGCCCAAAACACCATATGAGTTGTGGACAGGAAAGGAACCCTCACTTAACTATTTATATGTGTGGGGTTGTCCAGCTGAGGCTAAAGTCTTTAACCCAAATATAGGGAAGCTAGACTACAAGACAATCAGTTGCCATTTCATTGACTATCTAGAAAAGTCAAAAGGTTATCGCTTCTATTGTCCTGATAGATATACGAAGTTTGTTGAAACAAGACATGTTGTGTTCTTGGAGGAAGAGTTGATCAGGGGGAGCATGGTAGTCCAAGAAATTAACCTAGAGGAGAAGCGGGTATATGTGCCTACTCTGATGGTTAAAGAGTCATTCTTCATGCTACCTATTGTTGCTACACCAACAGTGTAAGACACTGTAGTAACAGCACCTGTTGTTAGTTCTCCCATGGCGACAATGAATGAACATGAGGAACCTGTCCTTCAGGATCCTGTAGAACCCGTTGTCACACAAGAGGAAGAGCAACAACAACCCCATATAGAACAAGCATCAACTAACGAGGCCCCTAGAAGGTCTCAAAGAGTCAGGAAACCAGCCATTCTTGGTGACTACGAAGTCTATGAATATGAAGAATTTCAAATGGAGGGTGATCCCACCTCATTTGAAGAAGCCATGAGAAGCGCTCACTCATCAAAGTGGCTTGAAGCCATGCAAGATTAAATTAGATCAATGAATACCAACGGTATTTGGGACTTAGAAATAATTTCTAAAGGAGCCAAGACAGTAGGCTGTAAATGAGTCTACAAAACTAAATATGACTCCAAAGGGAATGTAGAAAGATTTAAAGCGTGACTTGTGGCGAAAGGCTTCACGCAAAGAGAAGGCATAGATTACAATGAGACATTTTCTCCAGTCTCATGTAATTATTCTTTTAGAATTATAATGGCGCTTGTAGCACATTACGATTTAGAATTACATCAGATGGATGTAAAGACAGTGTTCCTAAACGGAGATTTAGAGAAAATGTTTACATGGCACAACCAAAAGATTTTGTTGTTGAAGAAAAAGAACGTATGTGATGCCGCCTGAAGAAATCCATTTACGGATTAAAACAAGCATTAAGACAGTGGTATTTAAAGTTTGATAGTACAATAAGAAAGTTTGGTTTTCAAAAAAATGTAGAGAACAATTGCGTTTATGCAAAGTTGAAGAATGGGAAATACATTTTTCTAATCCTGTATGCGGATGACATCTTACTCGCTAGTAGTGATGTTAATCTATTACTGGAGACGAAGAAGTTCTTGTCCTCAAATTTTGACATGAAAGATCTCGGTGAAGCTTCGTTTGTTCTAGGAATAGAGATTTACCAAGATAGAAGAAAGGGGTTTTAGGATTATCACAAAAGACATACTTAGAAAAGGTTCTAAAGAAATACAGTATACAAAATTGTAAGCCTTCACCTGCTCCCATAGTCAAGGGCGATAGATTTGGAGAATTCTAATGTCCTAGGAACCAATATGAGATCGATCAAATCAAAGCGGTTCCATATGCTTCAGCTGTTGGAAGTTTACAGTATGCTCAAGTGTGTACACGCCCTGACTTAGCGTTTGTTACCGAGGTACTTGGCAGATATCAGAGTAATCCAGAAATAGAACACTGGAGACTGATAAAGAAAGTTTTGCGTTACTTGCAAGGCATAAAAGGCCTCATGCTAACGTACATAAGATATGATTCCCTACATATAGAGGGGTATTCAGATTCAGATTATACGGGAGATGATAGAAAGTCCACTTTATGATATATATTTACTCTCGCACGAGGAGTTATATCGTGAAAAGCTCCAAGCAAACCGTTACTACATCGTCTACGATGTATGCCGAGTTTGTAGCGTGTTATGAGGCCATAGGACATGTGAATTGGCTGAAGAAGTTCATACCCGGGTAGAAAGTGGTAGACGACATACATAAGTTACTCAAGTTATACTGCGATAATAATCCAGCAGTATGTTATACTCACAACAATAAGTCAAATGGTGCTGCCAAACACATTGACATAAAGTTTTATGTTGTGAAAGATAAAGTCCAGGATCATTCAATTAGTCTCGAGCATATAAGTACAAAAAAAATGCTTACGGATCCGCTTACAAAAGGTTTACCACCCAACGTGTTTAGAGAACACTTAGCCGTCATGGGTTTAAGGAAAAGCCTATGATTCCTAGACAATAAGGGTCTAGTTGAGAATCTGTTTCAAAACAGAGAGGTGCATTGTAGCTGTTAATCTAATGGCACTGACCATGATGATGAGGCACGCTTTGTGCACTGATCTATAATGGAATGGGAAAAAGATAAAGTAAGTTAAATTTAAGTAATAAGAGGAGATTAAGGGGAGAATGTTAGGTTGATCTCCTCTTGGCTCGGTCCAACGACCGAGTTGGGGCCTTGATCCACGTCCAGATCGGGGACGCGCCAACCATTCCATGGTTGGTGGGCCTTGTCGCATAGCGCAATATATAGGAGGTGGGAGGCCGGGGCTAATGTCACGAGGTCAACCTGAGCCGCCTTTCTCCCACCTACAGTCCTAACCCTAATCCGATCTAAGAGGGAGGCGCCGAAGCGATGGGAAGCTCCACTGACGTCTTCACCGCCGTCTCTACGCCACCACTACACTACGACCGACCTCAATGCCGTGACTGCGACTCCGCCGACCCGGACCGCATCACCTTCGCCATGGCTACGTCGAGCTCTTCCTCCAAGCCTGCAGATAGTCGGTGACATCTCATCTCCCTTCCTCTCTCTCTAGATCATGTTCTATGAAGTTTTCTTCTCATATGTAAGGTTGTAGCCGCTAAATCTTTGTCTAGGTGATTCAGTGTGGCAGAACCGCCCGAAATAGCACACTTACGGAGGCACTCATCTTCCACCAGACACTAAGCACCCCGAAAGCAAGCTACCGCGGGCGGTATCCGTCGGGCACACCCAGAGGGAGAACCCGAAAGATCCACATTTTCCCAAGGATCCAATAATGCGATCGAGTTACAATATAAGTCCATTTCATACATCAGAGTTTCTTAAAAAGTACATTATTACAATACCAAATACCAGAGTGCGGAATGATAAACAACAGAATTTAAAAATAACATCTAACGATAAGGGGCGAGGATTTCCCGACTCCAAGGAATATGATAAGCTTTATGGTTTGCTGGTTTCTTTTGGCAGAAAACAATACTAATAGTGAGTCCTTAGTTATGTATTATTATCAGCCGTATTAAGTTATCATCTAGCCAGTCTATATAAGCACCTATTCTACTTTCAAGCAAAAGTTGAGCAATCAGTTCCATTTCTTCTCCTTTCCACTTTCAATTCTTACTACGATCCTAAACACGAGACAAGTCGTACCGGATCGCCCGGCAATTCACGAATCAATGTGCCCAGCTGGATGCCCCAAAAACACATGCCCCGCTTGTACTCTAGGCACAAGCAGGACTACCCATCACTCTCCTGTCCCGGGTGTCCAGGTCCTCGTCCAAACTTGGACTCCAAGCCCCCACTTCTGAGTCCCGGACTTAATGTGGTGCGAGGACCTCCACCATCTCCGCCTCCAATCAGTCGGTCCGGAAAGAGCCGGATCCACGACAAGAGAGCAACAAGTCTTCCCTGCGCCCATACCTAAGTATGCGCTCGGGACAATAAATCTGTGACTTGCCCACGATGCCTCATGCAACGACCGGTCCTTAATCGACACAGACATGGAAAAAGTGTAACCGAGCTATGCCCTGTTGGCCGCAGGACAACCCTTTACACCCACCAATACCCAAACCATATCCATACCCGGTCACCATTTACCTTTTTATCATTTTATCTTGAGTGATCATATTTTATCACCTATGTGCGAGTAACGGCAGGTTACTCACGCTATCGATATCCTGAGTATAGCAGCTACTCGACCTGTACTAGTAGGACTCATGGGTGGATATATTTATGCATATAGTTTCCATGAAATGCCTGTAACGTAAATGCACATCATATGTATATTCAGTGATCATTAAAAATAGGGATTATGCACTGGGGCTTGCCTTGGACAGGCGACGGGTCAGTAAGGTCAGCACCAACAGGCTCCTGGGCTCGCTCCTACACGTGGATCTTCTCCTCATACTCCTCGATCACCTTGTCATACTCCGGCTCGTCGACGGACACGAAGTCTACCAGCTCGTGATCTACATGTAGGAAATGCCGATGCAATGCTTAGGAATATAATAACAACAACTCTTAAAATAACAATACATCGATTTAACTACTAAGCTAGTGCTACCGACCACGGTGCTAAGCTATCTGATAACAAGTTTGAAATATGACAGTCATTATTATTATAGCAACTACATATATTCTTACTCCTAATGCTGATTTACGCTATATATGATAAAGCCAGGGTAATAACTACTTTATTTAACAACACCTTCTAATGCTACAAAATTTACAACAAGTACATAATATCCTTGAGAACCTACTGTAATTTTTTAAAGCTAAAGCTATTACTGATTTGCCCCAAGAATTCCTACAACATTAAGCTAGCTAATATTAAGTTCTTCTATTTTCACTTCACGAATCTAGCATCACAACAGCTAACTGTGAACTAACTACACTAACAAACAGAGGGCATTTTTGTGAATCTAACAAACTCAGTTTCACTATTTTTAGACCACTACACAATTTACTACAAATTATTAAAGTTCAGCTTTAAAACTAAATTGAATAATCATTTCTACTTTACTGGAATTTGAAAAAATGAATTCTAACTCGTGGCCCAACTCGCGCGGCTTGGCCCACGACGACGACGCAGCGTCTTGCTTGCGCTGGCCAAAAGCCTTGACCACGCGAGGGTTTCGCCCAATGAATAACGACCCGTGACGGGAGAGACAGCCATGACGACGCAGACATGCAAAAACGACCCCGAACTACTCGGTATTTACTGTGAGCTCTAAGACACTATTCTTCTAGTCTACGGTTTTACAGATACGCCCTCCCCCTTCTTCTTCTTTACCACGGCGATGTCCCCCAGCACCCGTGCACGCCATGGCGCGACGGCACGGGCACCGGGCGGCCACGCCGGCGTCACCCGAGTCTCTAAGGCCTAGCTAAGGAACCGATGGTTACCTCCACGACAACGCATAGCGGCTGGAAGCGATACGGCGAACAGGGGCGGTGGTCCTTGACCTGCGATGGCGGGTGTGTTCCCGTGAGCCACAGCGAAAGCAGAGCAAACCAATTAGCTAGCGAGCTCAAGGAACTACCCACGGAGACCGTTGAAGTGTCGGTCCGGCCGGAGAAGGCCTGAGCTGAGTTGGCCGCGTGTGCACCGACGATGCGACGGCGCCCGACGATGGCACGGCCGCGTCGGTGATGGCTGGCCTGCTGTAAAGCTACGACTGAGGTGCGCTAGGGTGCTCAGGAGGGTAAGACTAGGCCGATGGTGCAAGGAATCGCTACTGGGTGCTCGGAATGGGTGGCTTGCCGACGGTGCGCGTCCGTTCGGTCTTATGGACCCGGCGGGGCGGCGATTACAAATTGCGGCTCTGTGCAACGGTACACTCAGCAAGGTGGGGACGGTTGCGTGGCCAGCTACCTAGCGGAGCCGAGGGTGCGGCGAAATGGAGCATAGTGCTGCGGTCACGGCGAATTGAGAAAAAAAGGGGTCCCGCGCCATGGCGACAGCGAAGACAGGGGAGCTTTGGCACGGCTTGGTTCGGCCCGGCTATGGATGTCAACGCAACATACAAGCACGCACAACAATGGAGGACAGCGGGACGTGCTCCAGGCGGCTGTCCGCACGGCCGAGACTGCAAGCCGACAAGGCTCGGCACGGCGTCGTAGTGGGCAGCGCCGACAAGGGAAACACAGTGCAAAGTGACACCGAGGTGATGGGGAGCAGGCGGTCGTCTCACGCGCGTGCCGCCACGGTGAGTCAACGGAAGCAGTGCCGGCGTGGCGACGTGTGGCGTGTAGCGCGGGACCCGGCGCACTCCCGGCCAAAGCAGGGCAGGGCATGGCACGGCAGCTCGGTCGGCGTCCCGAACGTAGCGCGTCAGCCGCGGTGCTATGACCCGCGCGTCAGCAAGTGGCAGCCGGCAACCGAGGCAGCAGCGCCAGGACTCCGTGCGTGAGGTGCAATCATGATGGCAGTGAGGATGCGGCCGGCGGCCGGCAGCGCAAGCTGCTGGGTGAGCCAAAGAAGAAGACCAAGCCGAAGCAACGGCGGTGGCGCATGGTCGGCCGTGGTGGCAAAGCGGCCTTGGCACGCAGCGCAAAAGGTCGTCTTGGCGTGCACTGACGCGCGGCAATGGGACGCGACCGGCGTAGCAGCGCGCGTTGGCAAGCCAGTAGCGGTGCCAGGCCAAGTAGAGGGTGGTGACCGCGCCCAGAGCTAACCCACGTGCCGTGCACGCATTTTAAAGCAGCTTAAAAACTTGTACCGATGCTCCAAACGCCAAATACAATTGTTCGATGCGCAAGAGGGTACGTCAAGCTACCAACCGAAGTCATGACATCGCGCTACTTCCTAAGCCGATTGCTCTACAAAAATGCCAAAAGCGGCTTCGTCGACCCCCTTTTAAAACTTACGTGGAATGACGTTGATTCGAACGATTTCGCGTCGAATCCTAATTCCGACCTACTGGATGTACTAGCTAGCTATCCTTGTCCTCGACCGCACCTATTTCATTGCTGCCTATGAAGCACGTACTACCAACTCTATCAAAGTTCGCATAAACGTTTTATAACACTTTTGTTCGATAAAAATTCGGTTAGAATACTAAACCATATTTTGTGACATGAAACGTAACATTGATTTCTTGTTTCGTATAAATATTTCAAGTGTCGATCATTGATTTATAATTTATGTTATACACATATGCACCTAAGTATGATGCTCATACAATGTTTTAACAAAACAGTATAATGTAACATTGAGGGTGTTACATTAAGTGAGTCTATCACCTGATAGTCACATGCGCCCTTGGCGTCGCGTCAGGTACTTGGCAAATCTCCGGCGGTTACGGTGAACATGCCTGGCCCGGTTAGTTTGAACTATTTTTCAGCTGAGTCAGCTTATTTTAGCTTATTCTCTCACGTAACGGTATTAAATCAGCCGAAACGCTTATGTACGAGCCGAACATGGCGATTGTTACGCTGCTGCCAGATGAAACTGGTCAGTTTGGGATGGAAAAGACTGCTGATCCCCAAGCTGCGCGTCAGTTTGGGATGGAAAAGACCGCTGATCCCCAAGCTGCGCGTGCCCGTCACGTCGTTTTCTTCTTCAGGCATCCTGTACGGGCCTGTTTGGTTCGCGTACTAGTAGAGCCTGGCTCGTATCTGAGAGCCTAGCTCACATGGGACAGGATGAGTGCATGCGATCTTGTTATATTTGGTTGACTGCGTCGGTTTAGTCTGGCTGAGAAGAGATGCTGTTTGGTTGCTTGTATGAAGATATATTGCATGAGATAAAAATATTATAAGGTTATGAATATGATTTTTTTATTTTATGCAAATACACTCCTAAAGTATTTATTTTATCTAACTATGTCTTAAACATCTTTAAAATACATTAATATCACTTATTTTCACTAATCATATACTAATAGTATCATTAGGCGTGAAAGCAGCTGTATCCAGCGAGCCAGGCCCGGCAGGAACGGCCGATTTGCTCGTTACTGCAGAGCCTGGCCGCGGGGTGCCTCGTGCACGCGCAGAGCCTGGTTCAACCAGGTGAGCAGGCAACCAAACGGTCGATCCCTGCATCCCGCCAGTCTGGTTCAGTTGGATGCAGGGAACCAAACAGGCCCTACGTCGCATCGTCGCGTCCGATGGAGAGGTTTCTATGCGAGAGTTCGGCAATGGCGTTTGGTTTGTGATTCCTGAGTGCAGGAACAGGGTGTTTGGTATGAGCCGCCCTGGAACTAGTAGCTGCCATTAACTGACTTCTTAAGCAAGATCACGAGGCCAGCAGAGAGTGTGATTTGATATATTCGGCAGGTCAAACGGTCTACGCATCACATTCGTACTACAGTATATCGCGATGGGACTGTACACGCTGCACCTAACCGAAACATGCATGATGCATTGACATTTGAAAGAAATGAGCGAAATACGTGTATTAGTGCATGGTCGACAGGTCGAGTGAATGTGGATGAATCTGAGAAGCAGCAATAGATTCAGATGTATGGTCCCTACCGTGCTCAGCCGCAGATGGCATCAACTAACATTGGCACTAAAAGGCGATCCTGGGGTGATACGACGCAGCTCAGAAGCGATGATAGGCAGGCAGGCAGGAACGCCCGGCACCGATCCTTCCTTCCTTTGGCTTCACGCAAAAGCAGAGGACCAGATGAGTGGGCATCATCTCATCACCGCGCCCGCCCATGTCCTCCCCACCACGCCCTCGCCTGTATATACGTAGGAGTATTTGATTGATCCGCGAGCACAGATCAGATGGCATGGCAACATCTTCTCCTCCGTCCCATGTACCAACAATCACCGAGGACGCGTCATCAGCTGCACAGTGTCTGTTGTACACTACTTTAAAGTGGCAGCAGTACTATACCATCAGCACTACTAGTATTCTAGTGTCTCCGTCCATGCTGCAGCCACCTCATCCATGAGTAGGCCATTTACTTTTCCTTTAGCTGTTGATTGGGGGCACGCGTTCGGCTAGCCGTCAAAATCATCTGCTGCACGCCTGCACCACCATGACTAGGAGACGCTTCAAATGCAGCAGGAACGTTCGGTGGGCTGTCCGAGATAGGACAGTGCACCTGCCACGTCTCTCAAAGCGGCTGTTCGGTCATTAGAGCAAACTGTAGGTCCGTTCAGGGCAGTTTGAAGGGAGACCCTGTAACGCAGTAGCAGGTACGTATATGTTCGGCTCGTTCAGAATAATGTAAGCTAATCACTCCACTTTGTTAGCCTGACAAGTTGTGCGCAAATGTTAGTAGTTGGTTCGCCACTAGCGTGTTCTGATGGCCGGGACGCCGGCCGGACTACTTAGTGCGTGCATAATCATTGCTTCTAGTCTTTCGGTATCTGCGAAACAATCTTGTACATTTCTTTCTTTTGTTGATGAACACAACGGTACAAACCCAATAAGGAGAAGAAGAAGAAGAAGATGTCGGATTTTACAATGGGTCGGCGTCCGCGTCGGCACGGCGGCAAGCCGAGCGCACCGCTTCGCTTTGCGCCAGTGCCCCGTGCGCGCCCGCTTCTTTCTTTGACCAAAACTTTCGCCTCACACACCTGTGACGGGGTCGGTTGCCTGGGTTTCCCGCTGGTACTATAGCACCAGCAGCAGCAGGCCGCCGAGCAGGAGCGGCGCGAGGAGCGAGGCCCGGAGCGCCGGCGGCCCCGACGGCGCGTCGCCCGTGGCGAGGCTGGCGAGCCAGGAGTTGTCGCCCAGCATCACGCCCTGCCCGTCGGGGCCGCCGCCTTGCCCACCTGCCGACCGCGGCATCTGCGGCGTCGCCCCCGGCAGCGTCGGCGTTGGGCCTGTCGGTGCCGCCGTCGTCGCTCCAGGGCCACTCCACGATTTCAGGCTGCACGTTTTCCGTCACACAAAAAGGACACCAGCAATTAGTGAAAAGAACGCCCGGTGAATTAATCTAATGATGAAAGCGATCCTTCTGCTTGGTTTTTACTATCCTTTCTGCGTTAAATATTTACTGCTACTGACGTCGCGATGTAGCACAGTATAGCAGGCAAGCAGGGGTGGTTGTAAGGCCTGTTTGCCTGAACATATCAGCCTGTTTATTAACTAGAATCTACAATATTTTTTTCTCACAATAAAACAGCTTCGGCCGGTTTTACGCTTGCTTTGCTGTACGCTGACATCACGAGATAAGAAACCGACTGGCCTGGTCCGCCCATGACAGCGGTAAAATGGTCCGCACGGGCACGAGGGGTCAAACCTCTTGCAGCGAGCTAATCCTAATGTTAAAAAGCACTAAGCACCAACCGAAATGGCAAGATACAGAGCGTACTTGATCCAGGCCAATCATTACATCACACTGCAATCTTCCAAACCTCTCGCCATCACATTCTACTAATCCATTCCAGAGTTTTAGAAGTATATGGCATACCTGCACTCGTTTTCTATGCATTTAAACAAGACAGATAAGGTGATATGGAGCGCTCAGTGCTGGGTCACTCACTCTTGATCATGCACCAACCGCTACCGGTGCACGATTGCTAGGTGCAGCAAGTGTACCGGGCCATGGTGTGCCGTCGCCAATTCATTGCCCCGGCGGGCCTACTAACTCTGCATGCAAATCTCGAGAGCATTTATGACTAACCACGTTCTAATCATTAATCAAGAAGGCACGCCAAAGCATGGGAAAAGTCAATTACTACGAGGGTAGCGTGTGAGCTCGGAAGGAAGATGAAGATGAAGACGAAGATGTACCTTGGGGTGGCGACGGGGCAGAAGGTGATGGTGTAGTCGCGGCCGCCGGCGCAGGTGAAGGTGCTGGTGGGGTCATCGTAGGCGTAGCTGTACGACTTGGGGCACGCCGACTTGAAGAGCTGCGAGTAGGCGGTGGAGCGGCAGGTGTTGGGGTTGGCGTACGCGCCGCTGCAGCAGTACTCGGGCTTGCCGAAGGCGTCGCAGGCGCTGCGGCAGCCGGCGCCGCCCTCGGTGCGCAGCTCCGCGGGGCACCGCTCGTTGAGGTCCGCACTGCACCCGGCCGCGGCGCACGTCGTGGCGCCCGTGGCGCCGCCCGCAGGCTCCACCAGGATCGGGAGGTTGTAGCCGTCCACGAGGCTCACGTCGTAGAAGTCGTCGCCGCCGCCGCCGGCCAGCGTGAACTCGGCCAGCGTCGCCGGCGTCGCCGCGTTCTGGCCGTTGCACTCCAGGGAGCCCGACCCGCAGTCGCCCGTGGCGCACACCACCTTCCCGCTCGCATCCTGCGCGCAGCCGGTGCGTGCCCAGGCCCGGCCGGACCACCCCGACGGCGCCGGGACCGCGCGCGACGTCCCCGGCGGCAGGACGAAGCCCGTCGGGTCCAGCCGAGAGCTCCCGGCGTTCGACTGGATGCCCGGCCACACCGTCCCCGTGCACCTGTTGACGAACGTGAATGTCGCGGCTCTCCCTTCTGCGACCAAGAACCCAAAGACATCGTCAATTCAGCTCTCACCATCGTCCCTTACAAGAATTCCGTCAAACAATCACCAAAGCAGCCAAATACAGTAAGTACTCTTCAACGATCTAATTGTTACCTCTGAGAAATGTACAGACCAGAACAAGAACTAGGAAGCAAACTCTTGTTGCAATTCCCATGGCCTCGAAGAACAGCAATGCAGCTCTACGTGGTGGTTGGCAATGGCAATTGGCACGAGCAAGAAGGGCTTGTATATAATGTCAGCTCAGTACAGGTACAGGCTATCGTACAAGTAGAAGCAGTGCCGCTCAGGTACTGCTAGTTTGAGTACAGTGGTTATAGAGGAGCACAGGATAGGCGAGGAAGGTAGAGAAGACGGCTGCTGAACTGGGAGAGACGGAGGAGCGACCACGCATAGACTATCAGGAAATCAAGAAGAGAGGTGGAGAGAAGAGGGGGAATCCGAGCACTCCCTCTTGGACTACACTTATAGCGTAAGGGAGGCAGTTTACTCGCTTTCCGCCCGGTATAATCATGCTTTCTTCAGTAAAGTGAAAGCACGGAAGGAAGACGGCCTGATTGAATTCATATGCTCTTTTCCTCTGCAATTTGCGGTATAGCGCGTAGCTCTGGTCTAATTGCTCTTGTGCGGTTTCCAGGATGGATGGGAAACATGGTGGATTGGTGCTCGGTGATATCCGTATATCTTTTTGCAGAAAGGCGTCGAATTCGATGAGATTTAGTGGAAGGGCGATGGGCATAGCTGAACCAACGTCTCTGTGCCTGTGCGTGTGTGTGGGGCCTTGCGACTAGTAGGAGATAACATAAGGAAATCGAGCATGTTGTCTGAGCTTGTTTTGCCAATGATCAAGGTGGGTAAAAGCACGAAAAGCTTAATCTTTCAGCAGGGCCTGCATTGCATGTGCAGTGCAGACGATGGAAAGGTCGTTGGTCTGTCTGATTTCTGAAGCGCGTAGTTAAGGTGCTGACTGCTGACAGACAAATGGAAGCTGCTAATGAACCGAGGTGGCAAGTGCTGACAATCGGTTAGCCAACGTAAATGTACTGTTCATGATAAATGATTTGATTGCGATTCTTTTTTTAGAGGTTTGATTGCGATCCTGATGATGAATGTATACGGCCCAAATTGTTTCTAGGAACTACCGAATGTGACGGAAATGGAAAACAAAGGAGCAATTCAGCAGCACAAAGAAAAGTAGGAAAAAGCGAAATGAATGGCTCGCTGTTGAGCGTAAACGAGACCACATTTATCACATTTATGAATGAAAGAGGCACGAGGAAACTCCACTCCACAGGAGCTAGCATCACAAAGGACAGGCCTGAAAGAAGGAAGAGGACGACGGTTTTGGCACATATTCAAAATGTGGCGGAACCGTCTGAAATAACACGTTTCTGAAGACGCTCGTCTTCCACAAGATATTAAACACCTCGAAAGTGAGCTACATCGAATATTTTCGTCGAACACACCCCTAGATAGAACTCGAACAATCCACGTTTTACATCCAGAATCTAATAATAAGTACAAGCTTACAATACTTAGTCCATTTTATACAACAAGAGTTCTTGAAAATTATTTATTACAATACCAGAGTTCAGAGTGCGATAATTAAACAGCGAAATGAAAATAAACATCTAGCGGAAACGATACTGGGATCCGTCTATACCCACCAGAAAAATCCTCCACACAAAAGCTACCCTCAAGCTGCACCTGAAACAGGGGTAAAATAAACCCTGAGTACACAATGTACTCGCAAGACTTACTCGACTAGTGGAAATAGTTTTCCGGCTCTCAAGAATATGATAGGCAATATGTGGTTTATTGTTTTCTTTTTGTTTGCGAAAAGCATTACTAATAGTTCATCCTTACAGTCAAGTTTTATCAGCAGTCTTGATTACTTCATTAGCTAACTATTCTAGGTAAACACTTGTTCTATTTTCAAGCAAAGGTTAAACAATCAGAACCATTTCACCACCTTTCATCTTCCTAATTCTTACTACGGTGCTAGACCATAGCCAAGTCATACCGTCTCATAGAAACGGCGATTCGCGAACCAATGTATCACAGCTGGGTACCCCGAAACACATGTCTCGTTTGTACCCAAGGCACAAACAAGACCAACCCATTTCACTCCTGTCATGGGGTTCAGGTCCCCGTCCAAATTTGAACTTTAAGCCCCCACATTTGAGACCCGGTCTCAGTATGGTGCTTAGACCTCCATTTTTCCACCTCCAATTAGTCGATCTGGAAAGAACCAGAACCCACGACAAGAGCGTAATGAGCCTTTCTACTCCCATAAGCAAGTATGTGCTCAGAATAATAAGTCTATGACTTGACTATCATCCACAACAACGGACGGTCCTTAATTAACACAAACAGAGAAAACAGTATAACCAAGCTAAGCCTCGTTGGCCGCGGGACACAACCTGTTACACCCACCAATACCCATAGCATATCCCTGCCCTATCTCTATTTTTTCTTTTATCATTTTATTATGAGAGTAATAATAATCCCCTATTGTGAGCAACGACATGTTACTCACGCTACCGATGACATAAGCATAACATCTACTCGAACATGCACTAGTAAGACTCTTAGGACAGGTGTATCTATGCATGAGGTTCCCATAAAATTCCTGTAATGTAAATGCACAACACATTTATATACGGTGAATTATAAAATAGATGTTATGCATCGGGGCTTGCCTTGGGCAGGCGTGGTGTCAGCTGAGTTAGTCAGTGGCGGCTCCGGGACCTCCTCCTACACGAGAATCTCCTCCTCATACTCCTCGACGATCTCCTCGAACTCGTGATCACCGGTGGTCACGATCTTCGCCAACTCATTCTTCTACATGCATGCGATGATGATGCAACACTTAGCATTTAGGCAACAACAACTCTTAAACTAAGAATACGCATACTAAGCTACTAAGCTAGGTCTAATGACTAAGATACTAAACTAATTATCATCTTCATCAAGCAAGATGTTGGATTCAACTAACAAACACTCAGTTTTGCAATTTAAAGGTATATCTTTATTTCTACTAATGATTTAATGTATATTGAAACAAAGAGCATTTAACTACCCTAATGCTTAGTCTATTCTAAGGCTACAAAAAGTACAATGAGCACATAATAATATAATGAAGCTACTATAAAATTTTTAGGACAAAAGCTATCACCAATTTACCACAAAAATTCCAATAATAATTAACTTAATATTATTAAGCATCCTCAAATGATTTAATAGCTCCTAATGTCAACATGCACAAACAAGAACGAAATACACCAACAGATGGAGCACAATTTTAGGAACCTAACAAAATTTGTTTCACAATTTTTAGACACATACATGATTTTATATGATTTACCAAAGATCAGCTCAAAAATTAAATTTGAAAACCATTGCTAATTCCTTATGAAAAAGAAAACGAAATCTCCCGCGCGGCCCGTGCGACACAGCGCGCGCACAGCGGCCCGCTGGCGTGGTCCACGTGAGGCCGGCCCGCTCGTGAGGCGGCCCGTGGCGGAGGAGTCCCGCGCGCGTTGGAGATTTTGCAAAAGAGACCTCGAACTCCTCCCAATTTACAACTAAGTACTAACACTATTTTCTCCTCTCTCAGATCTTCTCACTTAACCCATGACTTTTTCTTAATTCACCTACGCGCACCCCCAGCGACTCAACGCACGGCGGCACGACAGGCGACGACACGGAGGCTCACGCTGGCCCATCGGTCGGGACAACCTTCAACTATGGTCCAACCGCCTACACCAAGCAGCAACGCAGGGCGGCAGGACGCGCTGGAGCGAGCTGCAGCGACACGCGGCCGTTCGCGGCGGCGGCGCAGCTGCCCCAACGATCAAAAGCACCTAAGAACCTAACTGGCTAGCGAAGGAGCATTAGTAGACTACCGTGGACCTAGCCGAGGTGATGGTTGGGGTGAAGGATGGCGGAGGAGGTGTGGCCACGTGTGGCTGAGCCGTGCGGCGGTGCACCGCGGTGGCACAGTCGCGTCAGCGGCGTTCAGGTGGTGGTAGCAGTTCCACTGGCGTACGCAAGGTGGAGAGGGAGGCAAGGCAAAACTAGTGGTGCAGGTGAATTAGATCAGGAGGTACGGTAGGAGGGCTACCCTCGTCCACGGCCAGACGCAGCCTTATCGGCACGGCGATGGGAAAAATGCCAAATTGGAGCGGGGTGGGGTCGGGCGGCTAGAGGACTTGACGGCGGAGACACAGGCGTGCTGAATTGAAAGGACATGACCACTCGTTGGTCAATTGCGTGGGGTGCGACGTCGACGGTGGCAGCATAGAGAGAGAGACGGGCCGGTAGGTGGCACAACATGGCCTCGCCTTGGTGGGACATGCTATGCACGACCGGGAAGGCATACACGTAGACGCAAAGGACAAGAGCGTGTGTCCCCGACCTGCCATGGCCCACGTGGTGCAGCGCCATAAATGGCAAGGTGACGGCGAGCATGGCCACGTGCGCGCGGCAGTGGCGGCCTTAAATAGGGCCAGCAGCGGTGCAGAGAGAAGCACGGACATGACAATGAGGCGACAGCACCGGCAGTGACTGTGTCGTGGCGCGAGGCGGGTCGATAGTGCGGCAGCACGGCGGGACAGCTAGCAGCACCGCACGCCCACGCAAACAGCAGCAGTGGCTCCGCGTAGTAGAGGCCAGTGGTGACCAGGCCAGAGGCAGCCGTGGTCGGCCATGCACGGCAGCGCACGCACGGGCGAGCGACCAGCGTGGCGACGGCGTGCACTCGAGCGTGGTGACCGCGTCCACCCGGCCAACCCATGAACGTATAATGCACGTATTTTAAAGCACCTATAACAACTAAACGGTTGCTTCTAGACCTAAACCATCTTCACCATACTCAAGATGGCATATGAGGCTACCAAACTGAGCTAAAATATAACACATATTCTTAACCCAATTTCGCAAAATAAATTAACAAACATGGCATTGTCTAGCTATCGATATACTTAAAAATCTTCTAAGTCTATGAGCTGAATTTGATTCCAAGTTGCATTTCTAGGCTATTAGAAATGTTCATGTCGGGGACCAATACTAGGGTACCCAAAGAGGAGGAGCTAATGATCATCAACATTGATTCAATCGAGCAGTCAAGAGCACGCCTATAGCTCCGCTCGACCCCCAGGTGCGCGGGCTCCGCCTCGCCCGACCCCGAGGCCGCGATCTCCGCCTCGCCCGACCTCCGGGGCGGGCTCTGCCTCACCCGACCCCGAGGCCATGATTTCCGCCTCGCTCGACCCTGAGGCCACGATCTCCGCCTCGCCTGACCCTTGGGTTTGTGCTCTGCCTCGCCCGACCCTAAGACCGTAGGCTCTGCCTCGCTAGACCCCTTGGGTACAGGCTCCGTCTCGCCCGATGAGGACCCATACCATCGCCAACCACTCTAGGTCCAAGCGTATGGGCCTGGGTCAAAACTCTGACACCAGAGAAGAGACCGGCACGCCCCGATGTAACCCGCGGCCACGATGGGCCATACCTAAGGATTTACATCAAGAACAGCATCGGGCGTACCGGTGCTGTTCTGCCTAACCCTCGTACGAACACTGACAGGCGCGTCAGTTCACCACGATATCCGCCAGAACGGAGTGGAGCGCCATGACCGGCGGATGATGCCTGCGCATGGCGCTAGTGACGGACAGGACCGCAACGTGAAGCCGTCCCTGTTGACATCTATAGGGTCGGTGGGACCCGCATAAAGGAGAAGAAGGACCAGGTGATCCTGAAGATCTTCTTCTCCCTCTCTGGTTCTTCTCTTTTCCTCTGCTGTAACCCGCGCTTTCTCTTGGCCTATAAAAGGGAAAGCAGGACGCCCTATGAAGGGGCCGAATCGATCGACCCATCAAGATCCGATATAGATCTGCACAAGAGCACGACATGAACACACAGCCGAGCGGCGATCGAGCTCCCAGCACCCACTCACTTCTTTCACTAGAGACTTGGGATCCTTTCCCTCTCTCACCCGTTTATAACCACTACTGCAAACTTTTGGTGCTACTAACACGAGCAACAATGACGAATTGGACGTTGGGACTTTCTGCCCGAACCAGTATAAACCTCGTGTCCTTTAAGCACACCATCCGAGCCTGACGCGCAATAATACAAATTTACTCGTCGGTGGTAACTCGAAACACCGATAGTTGGCTAGAAATGTTATTTTATCTACAACAAGTATTTTATTGTCATCTACAAAGTTTATATTTCAAACTTTATTTAAGCACCACATATATGTTCTATATTATTTTTGTTCAATAAAAATTAGTTTTAAACCCTACTTGATACATATGAGTTATGGAATAGCTTATCATTTAACATTTTTATTGATCATCTGAAGTTACAAAAATGTTATCTACATATTCCATCACATACATTATCACATAAACTTGATGCTCACGACATGATTTGGTAATTTGTTTAGGGCTTAACACCAATGATGTTACACAAACACATTTGGGGTGTTTGGTTCCCCGTGGCACTACACCACACTTAACTTGCGGCACACCACATGAAACCTATGGCAGCCACATGTTTTTGCAATGCAAATTCCTACCATAATTGCAGCGTAGAATTCTGCCGCCACATCTTAGGCGTCGCCACCGTCAGACGTGACTGGGTGTGACTGTGAGCCAAACACCACAGTAAAGCCTTTGGATGCATATGTATCCACTTTAATCCATATGTGTTGGAGTGAAATGGAATGGAATTTAGTTTAATTCAACTCCAATCCACTTCAACACATGTGGATTGAGATGAATATATGTGCATCCAAACACGACCTAACAAAGTTTAGGTTACAATAGTATGTGGTGTGACTTTCTGCTTTCAACACCTTCGCAGTTTAGTAATCACATTTTGAACTTTATGATACGTTACCACATTTTATGACACCTCAGGGTGAATTTACATAGCAAGATTATGTCAATCTGGAAAGCAGAATTGTACCATTTTTTTACATGAAGCATGCTCTTCTATTGTTGGGTTAAAGCTCTCTCACCTTGGTATGTGAAGATCAAGCCAATCGCCAACGTTTATTTCTGATGATCTCCCGGATCTTTAGCATAAGTACGATGGCCGATTTGTTGCAGGGGCCCGAAGCCAACGACTATAAGTACCGAAACCAAATACGCCAATAGAACCGTGCCTTTAATTTGGTGATACCGAACGCAACATGTTTACGCAAGCAGGTCTAACTCGTCCGTATATTTGAAACAGTTGCAGCAATCTGTTGCAATAACCGCTGAGCCTCTGACTCCATTGCCAACTTTTTTTTTCTCCAGCATGCTTGGCATGTATTTTCTCCATTGTCAACTTAGCAATTATAATAAGGAGAGGACCTTTTCATTTCTTTTCCTTGATCTCCTGCAAAACTTCGTGGAGATGAAGTTTCTACTCATGTGGCAGCAACAAGAATTAGGTACCATTCCACATACTTTGTCTTAAGAAACCCACATGATTGTATAAGCTACTTTTCGCTTGAGGCTTATTCAGAACTACTTTTCAGCTATGAAACAATATTTTTCTCTCACAACATTTCAGCATAAGCCAAATTTCAGCATCAGCGAACAGGATGACTGATAACACATTAACATTTTTGCATGTGCGATGAGCATTAGCGAGGGACCCTCCCTAAGGTAGCCCTGTGCTGCCAATTGCTATGATTCTTCTTCCACTAGTCTACTACCCTTGACACTTGCCTCGAACACGACACTTGCCTCGAACACAACACCTGCCTCCCAAAATCTTGTGTTAAATACATGTGTGATGGTTATCCTAATTCCTAAGAGCAAGTATAATAGCAGGCTGTAAGCACGCTAGATGCTGATGTAGAGGAGAGAAGAGAGGAGAGAGAGGAGAAGCGGACTATAAGCTTACATTCAGCTTAGACACAAGAACCGAGAAACTCTGTGAAAGAGATAGAGTATGCCATGCATTAATGCTGAAGAGCTAACTATTATATGGATGGGCTGAGAGGTAGACTGAAAGGATCCTCTGTGAGAGAGACATGTAGTAGGGTCATGTACCCTGATCCTGGAGCACATGTTACAGAGGAACATATCCATTCCACTCATATACACAGGAACGTGTCTTATATATGTACGAAAAATTCAGCACGTGCAATTCTATCTTCTCGTTCTGAGGGATGACAAATTGACAATCGATCAGTGCGGCTTAATCGTGGCTCTAGTGATAACGTTATTGGGACCCTCACTAAGCACCGACAATACGGAGCATCAACCTACCGAGCCGCCTTCAGAACCAGACAATCTTGGAGTAGGATCTGCTTATTTGGTGGCTTGGCGCAATTGCACACCGCGACGGTGCAAATTCTTTTTGTTTGGCTAAGCCTTCAAAACAAGCTATGGACCGCGGACAGATTCTCTTCACGAGGATGCTGAACCAACAGGTTAGTTTACCCCTAATTCCAATCCCATGGTCGCTCGCGCTATTCAGATCCGGTGAACGATAGACGCTCTACGATAGACTGAGCGTCTGAACCTGTGCACTGGTTTATTTTCCATGCTATTTTAACGGACGTGGTGGGCCTACGAACAAAATTTTTTGTGCGATGTACGGACGTGTCTTCTTCATTTACTTTTACTTTAACAGTGTACAACCTGTATAGACTTAGCATTTTCTTTTTTCTTATCCTTTTTATTTTTATTTAGTTTTGTTTTATGTGATTTTTAGAATTCTTTTTATTTTATATTTTTTTGTCAGTGTTGACAAGTTGTATATAACAACTTATGTATGCAAGTTATATGAAATAATTTATATATAAAAGTTGTGTTTGGTAACTTTTGTACAAAAAATTGTGTTTTATAACTTTTGTGTTTTTAGGTTTTGGTATAAGTTATAAGTTAATTCGTTCTTTGTGTTTTCAAGTTTTGTTCCTTTATGTTAAATAACTTTTGTACATAAATTATGTTTTATAACTTTTTTATTTCTAAGTTTTGGCATAAGTTATAAGTTAGTACACTACATAAGTTTTGTTTCATAACTATTGTGTTTCCAAGTTTTGACATTAAGTTATATGTTATAAGTTATATGTCATAAGTTAGTGCACATAAATTGCTACTAGAATAAAATTTCTTTGAAACATATGCAAGTAGGGTCTAGTTTTGTTCGCCTCGTCATGTAGAACACATCGATGCAGATGGAATTGAAAATAGATACACCGTTCAGAAGTTATAGCAATTTCAAATAAATATTTTTTTTTCTTGCTGACGTCATAACATCACAGCAGCCAATAGAATACTCCCTCCATACTAAAAAAATAAAGTCGTTTTAGACAGCGATATGGTCTCAAAAGCATAACTTTGACTACTTATTTTTATAAATATATTTATCAAAAAGTGATATATGTAAATTTTTGTGAAAGTATTTTTCAAGACAAATTTATACATATAATTTTCACATTTTCAAACTCAACAACTTAAAAGTTATTCATGATTTATATTTTCAATGTTTGACCCAAGTCTTGTCTAAAACGACTTTATTATTATTTTTAAGTATGGAGGGAGTATTATTTGGGTTCTGCGAACTGAAATGGATCGCCTGCGCCGGGTCTGGTTTTTCCTGGAATGGAAATTGGCTGGGCTGTCGGTGTGTTCACTGAACAGCGGTGCCGTAATTTGCCGGATCTTGTTGCACCAATCCGGACAACGCTGCCCAGTCACTACTCCATCCGTATATGGGACGCCAGTTTTTATTGGCTCGTGGATTTTTTTTTTCGATAGGCGCATGACGTGGCAAAATTTACGTCGATGTCAAAATGATGGGTGAGGTTGCACCGTAATCGGGGGAGCCAATGAAAAGCTCTACAGTCAGATTTTCACCCTAGTAACCTGGGGATTTTTTAAGGAGCGCAGTGCCAGAATATTCAGTTTACAGCACTCACTCTTCGTTTTTTTTTTTTTGACAACAACCACTCACTCTTCGTTGATCCCTTGCCACAAAATAAAGGACGAAGCCCAGCCTGTTGTGCCACTCAGTGGCGGAGCCAGGATTCTAAATTTGGGTATTCCTACTTCCACGTTAATAAAAAAAATAAGTTGTTTTTAACTGCAATGAGTGAAAATACTACAAAATATGAGTCAATTTGAGAGACTGTTTTTTACTGTTTTGGGCTTCAATGAGTGAAAATACTACAAAATATGGCATTATACATATACATATACAAATATATACATATATATATATACATAGAAGTGTGCTAAAATAGTTGGGTATTTCTGGGAACACGGGTAATACCCTGACGCGATTGTACATAAATCCTCCCAGGCACTAAAGCACCTACTCCTAGAGTAAGGCTTGTAGTAAAACCAGATGTTGACTGTACGAGAACTTACAAGTAATCTGTCAATCTATTTATACAGTAGCTAGTTCACCTATGATCTACTTATTTTTCTCACAAAGTTTTTTTTCCTAGTACATAAGGTGGTTGTAAACTTACAGATCACTTCTGTTCTTTGTCATTCCCTCTCTCCTCCATCTTAGCATACAACACATCTATAATCCTTTGCTATACTTACTCTTGCATATTTACCTTGTCCGATATTGCAGTTGTTGTTTTTCTCCTATTGTATATCTTGTTTGTTTTGTTCCTTACATTTTGTCGCATTGATCCCCCTCTACATTAATCAACAAAATGCAAATCCTGCACATTTATGTTATTCTATCATGTTCCAAACTTTTGACTCTTTTCGTATGATTCTATTATCATATTACAATTATATGGTACTAGAAGATACCCTGCACGTTGTAGCAGGGATTATAAAAAATTTGAAATGAAATTGAGTGGAGACGATGTATGTGGCTAGCTTGTAATTAGAGGTTGGAAGTTAGGGAGATGATATGACTATTAGTGGAGACGATGTATGTTAAGATAGACTTGTAGTGGGGATTGTAGCTTTATAAAAGATATAGATATAGATTAAAAGAAGCTACCATGTTCATCGTGAGGGTCAACAAATTATCACATTAATCGCAAAAATAGAACCCACACTATTTATTCCCCACCAAAAAAAGAACCCACACTATTTGATTTTTTGCCATTGTAATTATTTATATTAAACCGGTGAGCTAATACATAATTCAACTAAAAGATAGTAAATCGAGAATAATAAATTCAATAAAAATATGAAATTGGTTTTTCATATGAGTTTGAAAGGAAAATATAATAAAGATTTCATATAAAACACAATCACTTTAATCAAATTTTGAATAAAAACTATAAAAAGTTAGCTTGATCTCCAAAGGAATAAATTGGAAGAAAAATACCTAAACAAATATACACTATAATTATAATTAGCAATAACTAAATTCAAAATTTGATATAGTAGTTTTATTTTTCATATTGTTTGAAAAAAAATAAAACAAAATGTTAGTGTATTGCTATAAGGAAAGACTACAAATGGTATCTCTTAATGGCTAAAGACTACCCCATGTCGACATCCATCTTATAGATCCAGGTTGTAACGGTTTAAATCCATCTAGAGATATAGGGACAAATAATAATTTGTTGCAACTATAACAAGTGCGCAAAAAGATAAACTGTAGAACTCGAAAGCATATAGATCCCTTATTTACTTTCAATGATTAAGGACATGATAATCTTGTGACCAATGTGTGTTTTGCGATGACATTTAAAGTGGGGTCATTTTGATGGGCACTTTTCTTGGCCCCTATTATCGTGTTCTTGGTATTTGATCAAAGGATAAACACGAATATTAAGAACAGTTAGTTTTAAGCATTAAATGGACTTGAGAGGTATTTAGAGTAGTTCATGGCTAACTTGAGTAGCTTGGCATAATTTTAGCCTTAGATGATATGTCTGGTGCACACTTTGTGAAATCTAGTGCGAGGTAGCTCATATGATTGCTAAAAGTAATAAGGAGTTGGATAGAAACTCAAAGTAGAGTTGCACGAGTTCTGGTATTCAAAATACTTCATTGGAAGAATTTCTAGAGTAACATGAGTTATTGATCGCGGTCACCATATCATTCGATGATACTATGCGGAGATAACAAGAATATGAATAGGATAATAGGATCACTAGATGATACAATGATGGTTATTGCTGGGCACCGTCATGATATGCAACATGTGGGATGGTTTTCACTTTTGGTTGCTCTGTGAAATCAGAATCACCATTTGATTCGGTGGTTCACCACCAGTTTGCTGTAAGTCGCCAAGTCAACTGATCAAATTTAAATACAGTCATTTCATCTAGAGAAATTTAAATATATCAAAGTGAATTAGTGTAAAGCCAATAAGGCATTTAAAGGAGTGGTATGAGTCCTACTTGAGAACCTTTCATAAATTGAACCAACAGAAGGGCCTGGCCATGACATGGCGCTTGTTGTGTCCTTCTGCCGGTTAGACCAATCCCTCACATGCCACATCATGATCGTGCGACCATATGTAGTCCATCAAATGAGGAAAGGTATCACAATAGGGCCATACCCTCTCCTAAAAAATGGCACGCTTTCCACCAGTTGATTGGCTATATTTAAATCTGGCCAGTTAGATAGTTGTAATTTTGCAGTTATTTTTGCTAAAAAGAAATTTAAAAAAGACAAAAAACTATTTTTTACATGTCGTATTAGTTTTGTCCTAAATCAAACAATTATATCTTTTATGTTTTTAGATTCACTATGAGAAATATTTTCATAATATCATAACTGCGAAACTATATCTTTTTTGTTGGGGATTTCATAGATTCATTTCCAAGACAATATTTTTTAATAAAATATGTTGTAGAAGAGTTTCATCCTTTCTAGGCCATGTTCGTTTGTCTTATAATCCGTACTTTTCAGCTTATTTTTTTTTTCAGCCGGAACAGTGTTTTCCTCTCACAACAAATCAGCCGGAACAGTGTTTCGGCTCGTTTTTTCAGCGAAGTGAACGAGCCCCTACTCTCATGAAACTTTTATCATCTCTCTTCATAAATATGGTGCCACATCAACATATTTAATGCCTGTGAAACTTTGATAAAACCTCCATTGAGATTGGCCTAAGGATTTTTGAAATTGATGATGTAATGTTTGGCTTAGGACAAAGTTAATGTAGCATGTAAATAAAGAATACGAGGAGTACTCTCTCCATCTAGAAAGTAAATACAACTCTCACTTTCCGAGGACTCGACAATTTTAACTTTCACCATCTCTATAAAAAAACACTATATGTCAAATAAGTATCATTATGTTGATTATGAAATATATTTTTCTAGTAAATTTATTTAAAGACATAAATGATGATATTTTTAACTATATACAATGGTAAAACTTCTGAAAGTTTTATTAATCTCAAATCTAGAATTTTTTTTTGGTACGAAGAGAGTATTAGAGAAGGGCTGGGCGCTCATTGCAATGCTGAAAATTACAGCCAAGCCCGCCTAGTAAACTGGTTAGGCCAGATTATGTCAGGCTTTTGCGGACAGACCGGGCCAGACATCCTACGAGGAGACGACGCCTTTCAGGTTTCAACCCGTTCATCCTCCATGAAGAATTCGAGGACGAGGAAAAAGTCCACGTTATCTCTCTCAACTTTTCGTAGGTGTCTATTTTTTCTCTCTAAACTTTAAAACGGGGTAAAACACCTCTCTCAACTTTTAAAACCGTTAATCTTATCTTCATGTCCCTGTTATAAGCAGTTTTGAAAGTGGTTTTGTCTTTTTCTTTTTTATTTATTTTGGCTGAATCTTTGAAAAATTATTGTAAATCACAGGAAAAATTATAAAATAGAAAATTTAATTTTATTGGACTCCACATGAGTAGATTTACATAGTGAATATATAATATGGTATGCTTTAGTACAAAGTTTTTGCTGTAACTTTACATCTATGCTTTTATGTGATTAAATGGAATAATTTATAGCTGCAGTTTCTATAGTCCAAGTGTGGTGAAATTTTTATGGTGGACTAATTATTATATGCTTAAACTGCAGTAAAAATTTCATACTCATTGAATCATGTATATCTTAGTTATAGATTTTATTTAGGTTTATGCTTAAACTGCCGTAGTCACTTTCCGCATGGGATGGTCCCAAATCCCAATCCCATGGAGGAAACCTGAAGCCGCTCAGCACATCCATGTCCATAGACCATAGATGGATGAAAGCTTCATTCTCTGTCCTGCACAAAAGCTCACCCGCTTGTGTCACCACCCTTGGCAAGTCAGAACGGAGTGCCTCCTCCATTGGGCGCTTTTTCTCGCCATGCCAATCTGGTATGGCGCTCCCTTTCTCGCAAAGGCAGATCGCAGAGTTGGAAGGAGGCACGGGGGTTTGCTGGTTTCATTGGATATATGAGTCATCGGTACGAGCCGAATGTCGTCTGCTACTCTGCTAAGACACATAGACATTCAGACTGGTAGTTGCAAAAGCGGTGTACATCCACTCTTTGCTGATATGTCGCGAGGACTTTTGCAGGAAATCCATTCAGAATTGTCACGGATTTTTACATGAGTCCATGTCTAGAATCTAGATCCACGATTAGGCATACCCAACGAGTTGGAAAAGACGTGAGAGTCAGCCTAGGACATGTCTGAGTCAAAAATGGTCGCAACTGTGCCCTCTTTTTTCGTCATCGTTAAAGGGCACTTCCATCTCCATCAAAAGGTTACCTCCACGCGTATTTTCTGTGTCATCTTGCGACTAAGGGCATCCCGAGTGCCGGAACAAGGTCCTACCTCCTAAGCTATGAGCGTGTTCGGAACATCCGCAGCTGCAGCGACAAGAAGCTAAAGCAAACGAACCCATATAGTGTCGACCTTAATAAATAAATAAATAAATGTTGATTTATGCATTGGTTGCAACAGTTAACAAGCTAGATCACGAGCCAAATGAGCTGACTTGCAAGCTAAACGAGTCGAACAGAGCTTGGGTTTTAGCTCTTTTATGTAACGAGCCGAGCTGAGCTAGCTCGTTATCCTAAGTTCCTAACGAGTTATAACAAGACGAGACATAACGAGCCGAGCTGGCTCTTTATCTGGCCCTACATTGGACCTATAAGGGCACTCTTAATAGAAAATTCATGAAAGATTTATAGGCATTAAATAAGCTAACAACTTATCAAATATGAAACCATGACACAATATAATTCAAGAGAGAAATGATCAAAAAAAATTATATGGGATGAAACTAGTCACACTATTTCCAACACATGATAGTCTTAGAAACTAGGACATAAAACCTCCATTGAGACTATCCTAACGTCATGTGCACTCTTCAGTTCCTGCCGCAACTCTTGGACAACATTATCGCAAGAGGGAGTACTAGGGCAATGCCATCGCAGAGCCCAGCCAAAGCGCTCCGTGTGGAGACAACGCAACGGTCACCAACGTCGGTGGAGGAGGATCTGTCATCTGTGGCCGTACGCATTGATCGTTGAACATCGACTTGAGAGCAATGGATTTCGTAGCGGCGGTAGCGATGGGGAAGAAAAGGAGAGGAGAACATGAGTCTGTTGTCGTCCGGGTGATGGGACCTAACTAAAAGTCTGCAAGTGACCTTATACACACACCCTTGGTCCCAGAAATAAACGTACGTCTAACTCCTTTAAAAGTCAAACTTTACATCTGACTAAACTTATAGAAACTAATATTGATATTTGTATCTCTAAATAAATTTGTCATAAAAGTACATTTCATGTTGAAATCTAATAACACTTGTTATTCATCATCGATATTAATATTCTTTATTTATGTTCAAACTTTAACAGGTTTAGTTCCTTGAATCTAATATGTGTGTTTATTTTGGGAAAGAGTACTCCGATGGACGCTATATTGGGATGCCCTAAGACATGTCTGTGTTGTTAAGGATTCTTACTAAAATGTAGTAACCCATGTTATCTATTCCGAAAATTTGTGTGTTAGAATTCTATTTTATTTGGATTGAATTATGAGATTCCAATACTTTTCTATTGGATTCTTGAAATCCGCTAAGATCAAAGGTGCCTAGCATCTTCTGAACCTTCTTTCCGTTCGGTGCAAACAAAACATGTGCGCGGGGTGCGTCGGGTGTGTCAGTCTTGGCTGGAGCCACGTGGGCTCTCATCTTTTTCTGGTGGAGAAAAGACCGCAAACCTGTGTACCAAATCGTGGAAAAGAAGAACTTACTCGTAGAAACTAGTAAAAGATGTGCGAATGTCATAATCTGTCTATCCAAAATCCCAAATACCTGAATTGGGTTTCCACACTTTTTGGGCCTGGTAGGCCAGCAACTTGGTTGGCTTTGCTTCTTTGGTTTGCGCGCTGCTGGTCTTTGCCGTTGCATTGTTCAGAAAACGCGCGGCTCGCTTTTTGACGGTTTGGCAGCAGTGCAAGTCCCGTCGCGTTAACAGCGTTGTTTATCATGCCTGGTAGGGCAGCAACTTTGTGCCGCTTGATGGCTTGCGCGCTGCTGTACTGCCGTTGCCCTGTTTAGAGCCGCGCGGCCTTTTGACGGTTTGGCAGCAGTGCATGTCCCGTCGCGTTAAGGGCATGTTTGGATGCTGCCTCCCAGGCAGCTCAGACGCAAGGCAGCGTCCTCAGACGTTCGATTTCGATCGCCTGGGGCTGCGATCGCTTGCCTGATAGGCAAGCCCAGACGAGGGCGGCATCCAAACACGCCCTAAAAGCGTACTACTCCTACTGCATGCATGCAGCATGCAACCTGCACAAAAAAAAAAAATCGGATAAGATTATATGTCAGCATGTGCATGCGTGTGGCCGTCTCTCGTCCGGTCCATGATCCTGCTTTCGGAGTGCCGGGATCCGGCCTGGCCCGGGCCATGCTTACACTATGATTGATCCCGCGCGGCCATCAGCCCATGTGGGAAAGGGAACTGCATCTTGGCTCTCCTCAGCTCCTCGACTAGCTGTTGTGCTCCCCTCATGCAACGGGCAATTCCGGGCATGTGCTCGCTTGCCAACAACAGATTCGCACAAATGTTTGCGTCGGCCACCCTGGCCGTCCTTGATTATTCCAAGCGTGAATCTTATATCAAACATGATGCCGTACTCCACCTCTGTTATTCATTCCCGCGGAAATAACTGCCCCGCCCGCCGTCGTTTGCCGTGCCTTGCGAGGAAGGAGAAAGAAACGGCGCCGGTATTTTTTTTCCAGCTCCTATCGATTCCACTAGTGAAGATTTCCCGTGGACGATGGGAAAATCTCAAAATCCAGATCGGTGAAACAAGCAAGCACACCACGTAACCAAAAACCGCACGGGCACAGCTTCGTCCTCGCGGACTTTTCTTTCCCCGTTTCTTCCCGCGTCAATAACCCCTCCGCCCACCTAGCTCATGCCCATCATTACCCGTCCGACCCTCTATAAAATGGAGTACCGGACGAGGAGGTAATACCAGCTCCGATCGGTCGCTCACCGGAGTCGAGATATTTTGAGGCCATCGCGGACCACCGTCACGCTGCGCACAGAGCCCGGAGCGAAGCGTGGCGGGACTGGTTAGGAAAAATTTTAGGGAGGGCCGAACAACAGTGCGACAACGTCATACCTTCGACTGTTGTTCGATCTTAAGTCGAGGGAGGGCCCCACCTATATCGGGCCTCTCTTTGCTTAAAAATTGAGAGTTCACTGGGGTCCATTTTTTTCGGTAGGGGCGTGAGCCCCCCTGTTGAATCCGCCACTGTAAGTCGGCGAGGCGAGCTAGGCCCGCTGCCAACTTTGGCTGGGAAGCTGACATTAGGGCCCCAATGATCGATGGTCCAGGACGGGTAGGTACAGCTTCCCCTTCGCTTCATCTATTGGGTTGCGCTGAGAGCCTAAGCCCTGGCTGAAACCAACGAGCGAACATGCTCTATAGCTCAAGTTGCCGTCAAAGATCGGTCGTCCCCCCTCCCATCCCGTTGCGGCTCATTACCATTACAAGAAAGGCAGCGGAAGTCGGCAGAGTGAGCCAGAGATCTTGGAGGCAAGGCCTTGTGCGTGCCACATTACACACTGTGAAAGATCGAGATGGCGCGGTGCCCAGCTCAGGTCGCTCTCTGCTCACTTGCTCTGCTCCTCCTGCTTCCAGGTGAGTCCTCTCTGCTCTGTTTCCTTCCCGTTCGTTGGCATTGAGCGAGCAATGCATGCAGTTCCGTGATCCCGTGCTGAACTGACCTCTGATATGATCTCCCGGCGGCTTGCAGCTGCGCGGTCGGCGACGTTCACGATGACCAACAACTGCGGCTACACGGTGTGGCCGGGGCTGCTGTCCGGCGCCGGCACGGCTCCGCTCTCCACGACGGGGTTCGCGCTGGCGCTCGGCGCGTCGGCGACTGTGGACGCCACCACCGGCAAGTTCACCTGCGCCACGGGCGACTGCGGCTCGGGCAGTGTCCAGTGCAACGGCGGTGGCGCTGCTCCGCCCGCCACGCTGGCGGAGTTCACGCTTGATGGCTCCGGCGGCCTGGACTTCTTCGACGTCAGCCTTGTGGACGGCTACAACATCCCCATGCTCATCGTTCCGCAGGGCGCGGGCGGCGGCGGCGGCAATGAGTCTGCTGACTCCGGCAAGTGCATGGCCACCGGCTGCCTCGTGGATCTCAACGGCGCGTGTCCAGCTGATCTGAGGGTTATGGCTGCATCGACGACGTCCGGCGGCGGCGGGGCCGTGGCGTGCCGCAGCGCGTGCGAGGCGTTCGGGACGCCGCAGTACTGCTGCAGCGGCGCTTATGGGAATCCCAACACGTGCCGGCCGTCGACGTACTCGCAGTTCTTCAAGAACGCGTGCCCGCGCGCCTACAGCTACGCCTACGACGACTCCACCTCCACGTTCACTTGCGCCACCGGCATCAGCTACGCCATCACCTTCTGCCCGAGCATCACCAGGTAAACCCTTTCCCAAAGTGAAGGTTTCCCTTATTCAAGTTTCACCACGTTTAAGCAAGCTCCAAAGGTGACTGTTCACCCAAAATGGCGCGTAATGCACGATCGAACTGTTTAGATGACGAGGCCTTGATGTTGATAGTGACCAATCTACGTACGCAGAAGTCTTTGTCTTGGCACGGACGATACGTGAAGGTTTTCGTTTAATTAGCAATCTTACCTTTGAGTTGTTGATTGAAATCGGTTTCTTGTTGAATTCAACAAGAGTACAAGACGACGGTTGGGACTTGATAGGGCCGGTAGGAAATCAGCCTCACACACGAATAGAACGCCTATTTCGGATGGGAAATTGGCTTGCTTGAGAGCTGAGACACCACACTGGCCCGGGCAATTAACAGTTGACACACTGTCACAGTCCACACCACTAATGTGATTGTTTACACAAAAATCTCGAGAGAAGAAAGCGGAAACTCAAAGCTTCTAACATTGTATCACCAAGGAATCGATTGGATGTGAATCGATATCGGCTGGTTTTAATGCAGTGTCGGAATCGGCTATTTTACAGATGACATCAGCAAACGACGTCAATGGACTACGTACGGATGACGTCGGGGAAAAATATGTCGGACTCTAAAAATAGGAAACAATTAAAGTCTAAATTATTTTTAAGTTAGGAATATTTTCTTTTGTTCCAAGAATTGTAATGAGTCGTATTTGAGTAGGATTCATGTTTAGATTCCGGATATAAATATTGGACCCCAGTTATTGTAAATGGACGAATCACTAACCAATATAATTATTTTTTTCGGCTTCACGCCAATCATTAGGAGTAGGAGTACTATAGATCCGACGAGTTCTTCAACAAGCATGGCTGCATCGACTGATCAACGTCTGACTTGTCTGTGAGTACCGTCACGACTTATATTATGCTTGTAAAGCTGCATCAGCTGATTGATCTTTTACGAGTATAGTATAAGTTAGTTATCGATCTGTATCATTATTCGTAAGGCTACATTAGCTGATTGATCTCTTACGGATCATAATATAGATCAAAGTTATCGATCTTGTGTTAAATAACTTGTTGTTTAATATAATATCACCGGTTATCGAATCTTCTAAGATTAGTAAGATTTTTCTTGTTGTTCTTTGTTGATTCACCAGTTATCGATCTTGTTATCATTAATGTTTCATTAATCATAACAAATCATCTGATTGAGATAGAGATAGATCCGCATCATATCATCATAATTGGTCGTTTTCTAGTCTGGTCACACTTTGAATCTCATAATTGATGGCTTAATTATGCTAGATCGGTTGTTTTACCTCTATTCTAATCAAGCATAGTATGCATTTAAAGACATATTTTCGATCTTGGGTGAACTCACTAGTTAATGAGATCAAATCTAATGACACCACCATAGTTGCTTCGATCCGATCGAACCTCACTGGTAAGACTTTAGATTAAAGATTATCGATTAGCGGTTTTGTTCGTGATCGAGATATGTACTCTGTTTGTTTGCTATGCATGTATCGACTATTTTAGCCGATTCGTCTGTGCCTTCACATATATAGCATGTTTTTTCATGAACCTGTCAATATATAGATGGTTTTATAGATTCTTGGGCTTTAGTTTGTTATCATTATCATAGCTGTATCGATTCGGTCGAACCTCACTATTGATGGTAACAGATTAGATTCAGAGCGTTAGTAAATTCATTTATACTAAACAGTCGATTTGTTCGCATGTTATATCTTTCCTCGTTAAACTTATCGGCTTAATGCTTTACACTAGTTATATCCATCTAGCCGATGATGTTACTTATATCTAGGTGCATTGTATTTATTATCATAAATCAATCATGACCCACGAACATCACAGTCCTTAACAGTCGATTTCTCCTCGTATCGGCTATTTAGTCGATTCTTCTGTTTGTCTGCTCTTGAAGCAGCACACTTGGAACTGTCTGGGCAAAACTGGCATGTTCCACCCTAAACTACTGATAAAACCTCTCCTTGTCAATTGCAGGTAAAAGTGACTGGCACGCCTTTCGGGATTTTTAGGATCGACTGGTCCTGTTGTGAAGCCAAGCAAGATCTACGGGTTGACCTCACTCAAATCGTTCCGGCTTGCTGTGTGTCAGGTGCATCGCCACATTTTTACGTCAACACACGTTTTGGCATGTCCAGTGGAACCACAATCGTCATAGTAGCCCACAACAACAGGGACATTCTTATAGTGTCGTATGAAGACTTACCTGATGAGGATAAAGATGTCATTGGTAAAGCTATAGAAGAGTTTCAGAATAAGTGTTTGTTGTCCTACACCAAGACACGTGACAATAAAGTTGTTCAGAAATATCCACTACTAAGAGTTTGGATACATGGGCAGTCAGATACAGATAAAGCCAATGATAGACGTTTCTTTGTAGATGGTGTCAACAAATTTGTTCATGATGCCATGTTGAATCATAATATAGCTTTCTTGAACACATTCCACAACACCATAAAGGAGGTGTTTTATGGATATCCAATTGATCAGATTGGACCGGCTTATTACAATATTTCACATCCGTCGACTCAAGGGACTAATTAAACCGGTACTGGTCATCAAGAAGTAGCACTAGCTGGCAATGATGATGTCCAGGCAGTTCATAGCTCATCTGAGCATGTACAACAGCCGACATGGCAAGTTCAGAATCAAATGGTTAATTTTAGCACATCATGCCAAATACCGTTGTTGGCTCAAAAAATAGCACCATCAGTTCAAATGATTCGTAGAGATATAGATCCTAAGACTGTCTCCAACGGTGCGGACGCAAAAACAACAGGCATTCGATGTTTCGGGTCGCCCACAGCTAAAGGTTACGGACCTAAAAAATCCACTTCTCCAACGAGCGACGCAAACGCGAAGCGAGCGCCGCCCGCCTCACTGCATCGGGCCGCTCCTCGCCGGCCGCGCGCGCGCCGCCGTGGACTCTCCTCGCACGACCTGGAGCTGGCGACTCCTCCCGCTTTGTCCTCGCTGTTAAAAGCCCAAGCCGTCGGCGTTCTTCCTCTTTTCCCCTTCCTGTTCGCCACCGGCCGACTCAACCCGCCGGTGAAATTCACCGCCGCCGCTGCACCTCCGCCTGATAGCTTGTGCCTGTAGCTTCGTCTCGCCCCTACGCCCACCGTGCGTGTGCTCCCCTCCCTGGCCCACACGCTCGTGCTCTCCCCGCCCCTCGCGCTGCTCTTCTCCGGCGGCTCCGGCTGTTCCGCCTCGATGGCTGGGCTCGCGGCCGTCCCGGCGCCGCCGCCGACGCCGAGGAGGACGTAGGGCCCGCGCTCGCGGAAGGGAGGTGGAGCGCGAGGAGGCGGCGATGGCATTGCAGGCGTGGAGGAGCGCGACGCCGGCGTCGAGGTTGCGGATCTCGGGCTCCGGTCGTCCGCTTCCTGTGGTGGGCCCTGCGTGGAGACGCAGAAGGAGCGAGCGAAGACGCATTTTTGGGTTCTGCCTCAGCTCCGACGCAAAATGGGTCATCGGTTTGCCTCCTCCATTTGAGCGCGTTTTGTCCCACAAAAACACTATATACAACGCATTTTTAGGTTTGGGTCACGTTATGTGTCTGCTGTTGGAGTCAGTTTAACATTTACAATCAGAGACTTCAAGCAGTAAGTCAGCAAAGGACTCAATAGACAGAGATGCCACAAGGATATTATTATGGCACGGATTATAATACCCTTCATATGATTCCAAATCCAGGGTATCAAGGTACCTAAAATTTTAATCCACAGATGGGTCAGCAATTGTAAGGAAATCCAAATTCGAATGCTGATGAGTTGTTGCTCAGAGTAATTGAAATGATGAAGAATCAGTTCGGTTTAAAACCAAAAGGGCAGACCTTTTCGTATAAACATCTATATCCAGAATGATATGATTTGGTTGCTCTTTCTATAAATTACAGGCTTCTGGAATTTGCTAAGTTCACTGGTCAAGATAGTACAAGTATAATAGAATATGTCAGTCGGTATCTTACTCAATTGGGTGAAGCATCCATTGAAGAAGCTCATCGACTTCGTTTCTTCTCTTTATCCCTATCAGGACCAGCTTTCACCTGGCTTTTATCGTTACCAGTTAATTCTATTGTCAATTAGACTAACCTAGAGAAGAAATTTCATAGATATTTCTATACTGGGACAAGAGAAAAGAAAAATCACAGATTTGATGACCATAAGGCAAAGAAATAATAAATCGGGTGTTGAGTTTCTTCAGAGGTTTCGATAAACAAGAAATTTGTGCTTTTCATTGAATCTGACTGATGATCAGCTAGCTGCTTTGGCTGTTTAAGGAATATTGCTAACATGGAGAGAAAAAATGCCTAGGCAAGAGTTTGATAATTTAGATCAGTTGACTCAACGGGCGGCAGCACTTAATAGCCAATTCCAGAATATGCACAGAAATACCCGATTCCAGAATAATCCTACAATTGCTGAAGCTTATAATCAATATTTAGTTGATGATGATGGTGAGGATGATGAAGAAGAGGAGATTGCTACGGCTGAATGGAATTGGGGTAAGAAGATGGTGATGGTTCCAAATCCTTGGGGAAAAGGAGTTGAAGAAAGTTATGATTTTAACGTTACAAAATCCGACAAGCTCTTTGATTTCTTACTTGAAAAGGGACAGATTAAATTGTCCGCCAATCATGTCATATTACCCCCTGATTAGTTGAAGAATAAGAAGTTCTGTAAATTTCATAACACTACTTCTTATTCTACTAATGAGTGCAGAATTTTCTGACAATATATACAGAGGGCTATTCAGCAAGGGAAGCTTAAATTTGATACACCTCGAAAGATGAAAGTTAATGATAATCCTTTTCCAAAAGATCAAAATATGGTTGATGCTAAGTTGCTCAAAGGGAAGACTAAAGTTCTAACATCAACTAGGGCAAAAGAAACTAGAACAGTTGATCCAGAGATGTAACTATCGGCTGATGAAAATAAAGAAATTAAAAGGCGTCAGACCAATAGAAAAACTGATATGAGCAGGGAGAGACATCAAGAAATGAGGCGATGAGGCCGCGTATTACATCTCGAATTTTGTTGAATAAATGGCAACGACAGAAAAGAGAAGGATTATCAGCGTTGGTTAGAAGAGAAAGAATATCAGCGTCAACAAGAAGAGGAGAGGTACAAAAGAGAACAAGCTGAATTACATTAGAATTATCCTTTTTAGACATTATTGAAATGAAGGTTTGAAATTGCCTACTAGAAATAATTGCCCAGAGTGTAGTGAACAATATTGGAAATTTAGGCAATCTCAAGCCATTGGGAATTTAGGCAATCTCAAGCCAACCGTCGGTCTATCCATGCTTGAATCGGGTATCATCATGATAATATGGATCAACGCTTAAAAATTAGAAGTGTTCATGATCAGCTTGGGAAGCAAGTTGTTGATCAAAATTAGGATGATTATGAAGAAAAAGGTGATAAGGAAGAGTATATTTGGCAGGAAGGGCAATGGTGTCTAGGAGGTTTAATAAGAAGTCAGAAAAGAAGGATACAACGCCTAAGGAATAGATAGCTAGAATAGGCTCAGAAATCTGGTAAACCTCAAGTATGGCGTGTTAAATAAACAGCCGATAAGGGTCAACCATCGGCTAATATTCAAATGGCTTTTCTTTTGTCGTCAGAATTTAAAGCTCCAGCAGATCAAGAAGTCTATTTAGATTTTGATGAATCAGAATATGAGGACATGTTGCCAAATTGACAGTGATACAGCAAGTTATATTTGATAAGCCGGTCAAGCATCGGCACTTGAAGGCTTTATATGTAAAAGGTTTAGTTGATGGAAACCCGATGGATAAAATATTGATGGATGAGGTGCTTCTGTTAATTTTATGCCTTATACTACTTTTCGCAAGCTTGGTAAGAGACCGGGAGATTTGATTGAGACTGACATGATGCTTAAGGATTTTGAGGGTAATGCATCCAAGACCAGGGGGCAATAAATGTTGAATTGACAATTGGAAGTAAGACTTTGCTCACTACATTCTTTGTCATTGATGGAAATGGTTCAGACAGTTTACTCCTTGGTTGTGATTAGATTAATGCAAATTGTTGGGTACCATCAACTATGCATCAATGCTTGATTCAGTGGCATGGAGATGATGTTGAGCTGGTTCATGCTGATGATTCTATGAGTATAGCAACAGCTGACCCAATGTATTGGGAATTGAAAGATTTCGAGTGTTTTTCTGGCAAGCGATGGGAAGAAGGGTTTATTAAGATCAATGATGAAAGCCAACAGCCGATCCAAGCAGTCGGCTCTGAGAGTTTGTTTTAATGGATAATCCAATAGATGGTACGGATGGTAAACTAGGACATGGCTTTACATCGGCCGATAAATTAGAGGAGATAAATATTGGTCCTAGAGATAGGCCTAGGCCGACGTTTGTAAGTGCTAAGTTAAATCCTGAGTATAAGCGAGAGTTGGTAGATTTATTAAAGGATTTTAAAGATTGTTTTGTTTGGGAATATTATGAGATGCCTGATCTAGATCGATCAATTGTTAAAATCGGTTGCCAATCAAACCTGGATATCGGTCATTTAAACAAACCTCGAGGAGATTTAACCCAAATGTTCTTGATGATATCTAAAAGAAGACTGAAAGATTACTAGAAGCAAAAATTTATCCGACCGTGCCGTTATACAGAGTGAATATCGAGTGTTGTTCCTGTGTATAAGAAAAATAAGAAGTTAAGAGTTTACATTGATTTTAGAGATCTGAACAAGGCTACACTTATGGATGGTTATCCGATGCCAATAGCCGACATGTTGGTAGATGCAGCAGCCACATGGTTATTAGTTTTATGGATAGCAATGCAGGATATAATCCAATTTTTATGGCTGAGAAAGACAGCAAAAACAACTTTTAGGTGCCCTGGCGCAATCAACTTATTTGAATGGGTTGTGATGACATTTAGTTTAAAGAATGCTGGTGCAACTTATCAGAGGGCAATGGATTTTATTTTTCATAAGTTGATCGGTAGGATTGTTGAAATCTACATTAATGATGTGGTGGTGAAATCCAAATGGTACAAAGAACATCTAGCTGATTTACGGAAAACTTTGGAGTGCACGAGAAAATATGATTTAAAGATGAATCCTAATAAGTGTGCCTTTAGAGTATCAGCTGGACAATTTTTAGGTTTTATGGTCCACGGAAGAGGAATTGAAATTGGTAAAAAAAGTATGAAAGCAATTGATGAGGCAGTATCCCCGACTATTAAAATAGAATTACAATCTTTGCTTGGTAAGATTAATTTTATCAGAAGGTTTATTTCAAATTTGTTAGAAAGGGTTCTGTCATTTTCTCCTTTGTTGAAGTTGAAAAATGATCAAAAATTTAAATGGAGTGACATACAACAAAAGACGTTTGAGGAGATAAAAGAATATATGAAGTGTCCACCTGTGCTGGTTCCTCCTCAGCAAGGTAAACCTTTTAAGTTGTATGTGTCGGCCGATAGCCAAACAATTGGATCGGCCTTATTGCAAGAGTTTAAAGAAAAAGAACGAGTTGTTTTCTATTTAAGTAGAAGACTTTTGGATCTAGAAACTAGATATTCTTCTATTTAAAAGTTATGCTTATGTTTATATTTCTCTTGCACTAAATTGCGATATTACTTGTTATCGGATGAGTGTACGGTTGTGTCTAAGGCTGATGTGATCAAGAACATGTTATCAATGCCAATATTAAATGGAAGAATTTGACTTGAGGTACAAATCGGCTAAAGCAATCAAGGGGCAAGTAATAGCCAATTTTATTACTTAGCATCATAAACCAAGTATTGGCTATGTAGAACTAATACCTTGGACATTGTTCTTTGATGGATCATCGTGCAAGCAAGGTGGACATCAGTATTGTTATTGTTTCACCTCGGGGGGCAAGTTTTGAGTTTGCTTTTCAAATTAAACCAATGACTATCAACAATCAAGCAGAATATGAAGCTATTCTTAAGGGACTTCAACTACTTCATGAAGTGAAGGTCAAGTCAATTGAAATATTTGGAGATTCACAGTTAGTTATTAATCAGTTGATCGGTCTATATGAATGTAAAGATGATATTCTGAGGGGATGCTATGATGAATGCCAGAGGTTACTCAAAGAGTTTCCCCATATTTCTCTTCAGCATATTCCAAAAGCATATAATTAAGAGGCTAATCGGCTAGCTCAGAGTGCATCAAGTTATCGAGTGTTTCAAAAGATTTTAAGCAGTGAAACCTTGACTAATGATTGGAGAGTTAAAATAGTCGAATACCTTAAGAATCCATCATAGAAGGTTACCAGGAAACTAAGATATAAATCGACTAAGTATGTTTTGTTGGATGATCAGTTATATTAGAAGACAGTCGATGGGGTGTTGCTTAAATGCTTAAATCAAGAGGAAGCTAAAGTGTTGATGGGTGAAATACATGAAGGGATATGTGGAGCTCATCAATCGGCTTATAAGATGAAATGGATTATTCGTGGGTCTGGATATTTCTGGCCAACAATACTAGAAGATTGTTTTGAATATTACAAGGGGTGTCAGGATTGTCAACGTTTTAGTAATATTCAGAAATCGCCTGCATCGGCTATGAATCTAATAATTAAACCATGGCCATTTTGAGGTTGGAAAATTAATTTAATTTGCTAGATTTTTCCACCTTCAAGTAAATGACATAAGTTTATATTGGTAGCAATAGATTACTTTACCAGATAGGTTGAGTCAATTCCTTTGAAGACGGTAACCTCAAAGAATATGGTTAATTTTGTCAAGGAACATATTGTGTATCGTTTTGGAATTCCTCAAATTATTACTACTGATCAGGGAACAATGTTCACATCCGAAGAGTTCAGAGATTTTGCTGCCAGTATAGGAATTAAGTTATTAAATTCTTCTTCTTACTATGCTCAGGCTAATGGCCAGGCAGAGGCGTCTAATTAAATTATGATTAGATTGATTAAGAAGAAAATTGAGGACCAACCAAGAAAGTGGTATTTAACACTCAATGAGGTATTGTGGGCATACAGGATGGCGTGCCATGGATCGATTAAATCATCACCTTATGAGTTAGTATATGGGCATAATGCGGTTCTTCCTTGGAAAATCCAGGATGGATCAAGACGTGTTACATTTCAGAATGATTTGACAATCGAAGTCTACAAGAATCTAATGATGGATGATTTAGAGGACTTAAGTTGTCATCGGCTGCGTGGTCTTAAGAATATTGAAGCCAATTAGTTAAGGGTTGCAAGGTATCATAACAAAATGGTCAAGAACAAGCAGTTTGGTGAAGGAGAATTAGTCTAGAAAGTAAAATTGCCGATTGGATCTAAGGACAACAAATTTGGCAAATGGTCACCTAATTAGGAAGGTCCTTATCGGATTAGTCGTTGTGTGCCTGGCAATACTTACATTCTAAAAATGCTAGAAGGAAGAGAAGAATTTGATAGAGGGACAATTTCTTATTTGGCCCTGGTTTGAAGTTGTCTTTCTTCCTTGGCCCTAAAACAAAATTTCTTACCTATTTGGCCTCACTCGAAGTTTCGTTTTCCAATCTAGCCTTACCGTCATCTCCCGCCTCTAACACCATTAAGTGGCATATGAAATGACCAAACTGCCCCTAAGAAATTATGAGAAACCAAAGGTCACCCAGGCAGCATAACAATATAATTTTGAGCACTTTGAATCCAATTTTCATAACATAAAAATTTGTGTTATGAAAATTGAATTCAAAGTGCTCAAAATTATGTTGTTATCCAGCCTGGGTGACCTTTGGTTTCTCATAATGTCTCAGGGGCAGTTTGGTCTTTTCATGTGGCACTTAACGGTGTTAGATGCGAGAGATGATGGTAAGGCTAGATTGGAAAGCGAAACTTCGAGTGAGGCCAAATTGGTAAGAAATTTTGTTTCAGGGTCAAGAAAGAAAGACAACTGTAAACCAGGGCCAAATAAGAAATTTTCTCTTTTATAGAGCAATCAATGGAAAACATCTGAAGAATTATTATCCTAGCGTCTGGGTTGATGCTTGACAGCCGATTTGTTCAGTCATCGGCTCTAATAGCTGGTACTAGAAATGTATCGCCTTTAGTTTAAAAAATTAACCCAAAGGGGTGAAAGCCGATACAATATGTATCGCCTATAGAGCAAAGCACACACAAAAACATTCATATCACGGTACATTCACAGAGACACATTCATAAAAACAAAAGTTTTGTTTATTGATAAGTTTGCCTCTAAGTATAAACTAATCAAAGACATTATTTCTCACATCCTAGGTGGATATGATATCCACGATGGCCTCCACCGCGTTGTCAAAGTCCTCGATCAAATCCTCATGTATGTCAGGGTCGTCGACCGTCAGGAAGCCCGGCTCCATGGTGCGGAGATCATGCCCGGTCTGGACTTGCACTGCGGCTAGGGCCACTACTGCGCCGCTGTGAACGCTGTGGAGGGCGATCTCCTAGACACGCACCGGGACATCGTGCAGGCGGTTGTTGAGGAGAGGGCCCCGGGCGTTGACGGCCGCTGTAGCTGCATTCGCCGCCAGTTGGAAGTTCTCGAACTGCATTGTCAGGGCTGGTAATCACAGAAACAAAAGGGCTATCAAGACAAGGCAATGGAAATTGAAATAAGCATTTTCTTGGAGTTCATCTTACCCACCACCATGGCATCGGACTCGGCCAACCGCGCCCGAGCAGCGCTGGCCTCTTCCTCGGCGGCGAGAAGGGCGGCTTGAGAGGCCCCGAGGCAAATCTCAAGCTGACCGTTCTCCCGAGTTGCCTTGGAGTAACGGTCTTGGGCTGCCCTCCACTCCCAGAGGAAATGCCAGGCGTCGTCGCTGTTAAAGGAGTCAGAGGAATCGGACGACAAATCTGGTGCGGCAGCAGGAGACGCGGCGGCAGAAGGCTCACCGGCCCTGGGAAGAGTAGGAAGTCTGTCATTGAGGATGAACCTGCAGATACATGAGTGGATGATTCTTGCTATGGACAGGAGTGTTCGGTCTTACCTCAGTGGCAAAGTTGCTGGCCGATCGAGACCTCCTCCTCTATGGGATCTTCTGTTGCGCGCTTGCCGTGGTGATCCTCTCCTGCCATTAGGTGCTGGTTTAGATCGTGAAAGGAGAAGGGAACTGCTATAGGGTTTGTGAAGGCAGAGAAAATAGAAATAGTGCAAGTGTAGATGTGTTTGAGGTTGGAGCCCTTGGCTGGTATTTATGGTCATGAAGCGAGGTAGTAGAAATCTAGGGACGTGCAAAAGGCAACCGTAATTAATAGAAAGCGAAGCGTTGCCCCAATAATGCCGAAGAAAATGTGGCGTTGATAACTGAGGATGGAAAATTGAGGAGTTTTCTTAGTAGAGGCCATGTTTTTAGATTTAATTGGATTAAGGTCAGAGGTCTAGAATTGACTATTTTCAAATTGGCTCTCTAGCCGAGATAAGAGATATAATAGATCAACAGAAAATATGGTTGTCATTGGTTCCACACAAGATATATATTACAATTGTTGGTATGCAGATTACAAGTTTAGAACATCCTGGATTACTTTCAATGCTTTTGGCCGGATAGCATTGACTTCTATGATTTGTTGCTTGTCTTCTTCGGTTAATCCAGGGATGTTCTCAAGGATGCTACGAATGACCTTGCCTTCTTTGACCTTGGTCAGCATCTCTTGTTTCTTTTGCTTGGTGACATCAGGTATTTGAGCCAGCTTAGACTCTTGATGATCAATGGTAGCCTGCACATTCTCTAGTTCTTTCTTGAGTTTTGCACGCTTGGCTTTTAGTTGGTTTAGCTTTGGTTCGATCATGAGGGAGGAGTTCTTCAAGTTATCGATTAGTTGTGCTAGCTCTTTGGCCTCTTATTTATTGGAGTTCTTCTTGGCCAATAAAGCTTCATAGTCAGCTAGGTTTCTCTGAGCCCTTTTCACTCTTGGATCTTGATCCTCAATTTTGGACAAAGGTGTCAGAGCTTCAGCAAGATTCGAAGGCAAGTTACCCTTAATGGCTAGGAAAGTTCTTCTGACTAAATCTGCATCCTGGACCAAATTGGTTACATCCTTCTCAAGCATTAGCAATATATCCCTTAGTTGATTTCTGGTCTCTTCTAATAAAGTCTCTTGGAGGGAGGTGGCTGATGAGCTAATCTCACCTTCGTCTATGTATTCTTCAAAGTTGAAGGAGTAGCTCAGAGCTAGAGAATTAAGTGTCTATATATGAGCAAAGGAAATCTTATTAGGAGGATCGAATTAGTTGATAACAAGATAAATGGTGAAGTAAACATAGTACCTTTTCTGGAGGAGGCTCTAGTTGAAGAGAAGAAATAGCTGATGATGCACCAATGGTATCTGGTTGAATCGGCTCTAAACTTTCAACATTAGTATCTGCAAACATCAAGGAAAAAATTTCAGTTCATGTCTGTTGCGGAAGGATAAAATAAATATATGATTTTCTTACCATCGATTGTTTGTTGAACTGGGAAATTGACAGCCTAGGTGTCAACATTAATAGGGTTGTCTTCAACTGATGGACGGTCGATTTTCTGTTCTTGCGTTGATATTACCTTGGTAACATCAGGAGGTGAATTATAGAGATGCTCATCTTCTGTCACCTGAAGTTTGTTAGAAACATCAGTTGTTTCAACTGTAATTGGCTCTTTAGGGAGAACAACCGATGAGAGGTTGGTGGATACTGATTCAAGTGCCTGGGATAGTAGTTTAGCACCCAGAACAGGTTGAGATACAATACTTGATGGCTGCAAAAGAGGATTGGATTAGACATTAAGTATTAATGTGGGAAAAGAGATCGGTTGACTTACCTGAGTAGCTGATGGTTTAGTTCTGCAGAGTCTTTTCCCGGTGGTGGTTTTCTGAGCTACATCTCCGGTTGCCATGCGTTTGGAAGACTGGTATGTAAGTATTGCTGGAGCAGTTGTGGTCTTCATCAGCTTCTTTAGGATGGGTATTGTGGATCCCATTCTTGAGGCTAGACATGGTGGATAGTATTCCATGGGATGCCCCTTTCTATCCTTGCTTGGGGGATCGAATTCGGTGTCTTGAAAAAGTTTGTTAGAATAGTTGGTAGAGGAATTTATTGAATAATTTTCTAAAACAGAATGGTAAGTTACCTCACTGTCAGAAATGAAATCTTCATCCAGAGCTATGCAGTTAGGATGGACTGACCCACAGAAGAGATGGGAGTGCCATTCTTGCCACCAGGTGTAAAAAAGGTTGCAAGAGAAGGTGACTCTGGTCCAGTCATGCAAGTGAAAGGAAAGAAGATCTGATCCTAGTTGAAAGACTCTGGAGGCTTCTATTACTTCACTGATACATTCTCTTGGCTTCAGTGTGTTTTTTAAGAATAGTTGAGGAGGCAGCTGACTAAGGCCGAATTGACGGGCCACGAAAAAAGGATTGTAGAATTCGTAAGTTGGAAGATTTTCTGGAAGAAAAGAACGGTAGCCATTTTTCCATGGCCATGGCAAAATTCAGCTGGCAATACATTGGGTTTGATGATGCAACTAAAAATTGATGTAGCTATTTCATCTGAGCAGCCTGATTCAAACCGAAATTTTAACTGGCAGACTAATTCATTGTCTTCATCTTCATCATAAGGCAGCCAAGTCAAGATATTTGCATCAAATCCTCTGTAGAATTTCTTAAAGAGATGGCCTACATCTACAGTAATTGTTATGACTGATGCAACTTTATCATAATTCATGCACTGTCGAGTTCTTCCTCCTTTTTCTTTGTAATCTTCAACAAAGTTGGAAGAAGGAAAGCCTAATTTTCTGATATCGGGTCTTACAATCTTGTGCATATATAGGTTCAACCATTGTTGTATCAACCACCAAGGGCCACTAATAGTATGCATTGGTTCATTCTTTAGCAATTAGACAGCTACCTGGTGCATTAGATGATAAGCATATCATAGCAGGTATTTTCCAAGAGGGATTTCATTGCCAACTGCTAGACGCTCTGCCAGGTATTTATGATTGAAAGTTGGACCACAAGATGATCCACAAAAGATGAATCTTTCTAGGCACATATTCAAGAAAGCTACATGTTCCTTTTCGGCCACAGTTGATCCATCTCCAATATGGTTCAGAATGTAGCTTGTCCATCCTGTGCAGTCTGATATTTTGGCTAATTTTTTGGATCCAGCACTTAAGAAGTCATAAGGTTGCATTGATCCTGTTATTCTAAGGTCGGTCAACATATGAACATCGGCCAAAGTGATGGTTATTGGGCCGTGACAAAAAACAAAAGCATTTAAGGCGTTGGACCAGAAGTAAGATGCAGAAATTAGAAGTGAATCATTCCTCTTTATTCCAGACAGTGAGAGTGTCAAGCATTAATTCAAGTCATAAATCTTCCAATCTCCAACTTTTTCCTTTGATACTCTACGAAACCAATCTCTCCATCCCTTAGGCATTTTGGGCTAGTTTCTAGAGGGAATTTTGGTGTTCCAGGAGGACAAATCTACTATAGATTGTTTAAAAGGGATTCGATTAGTTTCTTATCTGATAAAGTCAGATAGATCAGGGTCACCCATAGGCCCAAGATAATGGACATTGGGAACAACAGCCGATGGAATCAAAATTTCGTTCCTTATTTCTTAGGAACCAGATAGAATAAATTTGAGAAGAAAGGGAATACAGGGTAACGGCTAATATTTGGAAGACGAGAACTTGAAAGCATACCTCAGGGATGTGGTCACTGGTCACCATTGTAGCCAAGATAGATCTGAATCTGAGGAAGATTACTTGAATAATAGCTTCGTAGAGCAGAGGATTTGCTAGGGTTAAGGCCTTGGCGATAACGGCTTTGGTTGTTGAGGCTTGCTCGAGAAAGAAGGGGAAAATGAATAGGCTGAATGAGTTGGAAATGATACTATTGGGGTATTATATAAAATTCAGACAGAGAAATCAGGAGTTGCGCGTATATTTTGGAATAAACGGTTGCGACACGGTAAGCAGGTAAATAGAAATTTTAGAATAAAATCATTTTTTTATTCCAAAATTGGAGGGCATGTGTTTACACCAAAATCTGGAGAGAAGAAAGCGGGAACTCAAAGCTTCTAAGATTGTATTATCAAGGAATCGATCAGATGTGAATCGATATCGGCTGGTTTTAATGTAGTGTCGAAATAGGCTATTTTTATAGATGACGTCAGCGGATGACGTCAATGGACTATGTACGGATGGCATCGGGGAAAAATATGTTGGACTCTACAAAAAGAAAAAGATTAGAGTCCAAGTTATTTTTAAGTTAGGAATATTTTCTTTTGTTTCAAGAATTGTAATGAGTCGTATTTGAGTAGGATTCAATATTTAGGTTCCGGGTATAAATATTGGACCCCGGTTATTATAAAGGGACAAACAACCAACCAATACAATTACTTTTTTCGGTTTCATGCCAACCCTTAGGAGTATGAGTACTGTAGATCTCAACGAGTTCTTCAACAAGTAGGGCTGCATCGACTGATCGACCTCCAGCTTATCTGTGAGTACCGTCATGACTTATATTATGCTTGTAAAGCTGCATCAGCTGATTGATCTTTTATGAGTATAGTATAAGTTAGTTATTGATCTTTATCATTATTCGTAAGGCTGCATCAGCTAATTGATCTCTTATGGATCATAATATAGATCAAAGTTATTGATCTTGTGTTAAATAACTTGTTGTTTAATACAATATCACCAGTTATCGAATCTTCTAAGATTAGTAAGATTTTTCTGGCTGTTCTTGGTTGATTCACCAATTATCGATCTTGTTATAATTAATGTTTTATTAATCATAACAAATCATCTGATTGAAATAGAGATAGATCGGCCATATCATCATAATTGGTTATCATCATGGCTTAATTGGTCGCTTGTTTCTTCTCTCTATTCCAATGAAGCATAGTGCATTCACATTTTTGATGGGTTCACTTCATGAATCTAATCTAATGACAATATATAGATGGTTTAATGGATTTGGTTTGGATTAGAGATTTATTAGTGGTTTGTTATTATCGAGATATGTATCATATGCATGTATCGGCTATCGATAGCCGATTAATCGAACCTTCATACATATAGCATGTTTTTGTTGATGTCAATATATAGATGGTTTTAGATTTTTGGCGTTTGTGATCATTATCATAGTTTTGTACTAACCTCACTATTGATGGTTGTTAGATTCGTGTTGTATATCTTTCGATTTGTTCTAGGTTATATCTTTTCTCTAGGTCTTAACGTGAGAAAGAGTCGAGCATAAAGAATGTCTACTGGATAAATATGTTCTTATCAGCCCCCGAGTGAGGCCCGACCCCCTGCCGTTGCGGGGGTCGGGTGTCACTAAAGATCGGAGAGTTGGTAGCGAAACTAATAAAAGAAAGCATGCGTAAATTTAAGGGTAAAAGCGACGTAGCTGTTCGATGTTCCAGGCGTTGAATAAGACTTCGTCGTCAATGGTCTTGAGCTTGTAGGTGCTGGTTGGAGCACCTCTGCGATGACGTATGGTCCCTCCCACGAAGCTGCAATAAAATGGCACGCGGGGTGGGCAGTGACATGGTGACTGCTCCACGTGCGCGAGGCTACACCCTCCCTGCAGCTTCATGGTGGGACCGGCTCGGTAAGGCCAGGCGACACAACAAGAGCAATGCTTGGTAGCGTGAGGTGAGGTGCTTGGCCGTGAGAGCGCGCGTTGTGCATGATGGGGCGCAATGCAACCAAGCCCACGGCGTTGTTCGGCGCGTCATGGCATCGACTTCTAAGATGCCGCAGTGGCACACGCGAGGGGTCTCGGTGGCGTGCTTTCAAGATCGCCAAGGATGCGACATGGCGGCGCAATAATAAAGCAATATGAAGACGGCAATGCCCAACCTTGCCGCATTACCGGCAGCAACCGCGCAAGCAAAGAACGGCTGAGACGATGGCGACGCATCTGCGGCGAGGCCTGACTGCGGGGATAGAGCATGGCCAGCGGCTATGGCGTGACTAACTGACGTTTTGACCGTGGCCACGGGTCACAACCGCCAACAACCGTGACCTTCTTGCAGCTTCGCGAGATTTTTGCATGGCCCAAACGAGCTCAAACCCCTCTAACCCCTACTCCATTACAAAGATCACACTTCGGTGCAATCAACCGTGCCAAAACACAGCTATAGTCTTTAACTAATTTTTTTAGAAATTAATTGCCAAATTGGCATTGTCCATACTTAGAAAAATTAAAGATTTCATTTTGGCCACTAGCCCTTTTGCCAAAATTTTAAATGGTGTAAACTGTGTTAACTCCATCCAACAAGTATGCGACGCAATAGTCCATACTTCATACTAACTCATAGGAACAAAACATTTAAGCACTATTTAATTATTTTGCTCAATATAATTCGTCAAAAATAGCACTTTAAACATGGTTCAAGTGTTTACCGACTTAATGAAAAGGGTTGATTTTAATTTCCAATTCGCTTTTTGAGCTCCCAAGAACACTAGTTAACAACATTTGTTTTCAAAAATTAAAGTTGTATTTTCAACTTTACATAAGTACTACACACAAGTTATATTTTATTTTTGTTTATATAAATTGTTTTTCGTGCCAAACAATTAAAACGACTTTATCCCATTGTTCTTGTTAGGATTTTCATTAGCACTTTTACGCACTAAGTAAGTTAACTTGGATATTTAGTTGAGTCCACAAAAGTGAGTCACATAGGATTTGCTTATCATTTCATGTGCGTTTTAAATTTTTAAACCCAAAAACTTATTTGGCTAATCTCTCTCGGGCCTCAATCTTGGTGCTAAGCAAGCTCGTAACATCAGGGATGTTACACCCTACCCCACTTAGCCAATCCTGCTTGCATCGCCGCCTCCAGCAAGGCCATTAATGGTCTCAAAGAGGAGGTCCTCACCAATGATGATGACTGTGCCATCTACCTCAAGGCGTTGGCTGACCGATATGTGGAGGAGGACGCAGCTAGTGCAGAGCCGACCATGTCGACGCTCCGGGCCATGCCTTGCTCCCATGTCTTCCACCAGTACTGCATCTTCGAGTGGCTCAGTCGTAACAGCGTCTGTCCTCTCTGTCACCACCAACTTCCCACGTGGAAGATGATGATGACGTGGAGGAGGACTAGGAGTAGTTATGAATGTAATATTTATTTAATGAATATAAGCTGGGTTTGCATTTGTATCATGTATGTTGAATGCTGAAAGATAACTATGGTGTGATTTGTATTGTTAGCTTTTTGTATTATTAATTGTGCTACTCATCTATTTCCCTGTTTTGATTTCTCCTTTTGAATCCTTTGTCTCCTTGTGATATCTTAAATTTTTTTTTCTTGTTCTTCCTTTTTGTCCATTACTGCTAGCTTATATCCCTGTTGTTGTTGCTGATTTTGTGATTCTCTAACTTTTTATTTCAGTAATCAATTGTCAAGATTCAGTATTGGTAGCCTCTTTGATTGTTGTTCAGCTGTTTAAGGTATGTGTGGTTGACATGATTTAGGAGTATTTGTGGTTGACATGATTGGTGTTGAAGTAGGAAATTGTAGTCAGTTTTATACTATTGCTTCTGTTTACTGCACTTTTTTTTGAATTGTTGGTTTTATGTTATTCTATATCTATTATAATTGTATTTTTTTGTTTGTCAGGTGTTCAAAGGCATGGCTGCTATGGAAGTATGTTTTCTATCTATGTTTTATAGTTTCATTTCATTCTATTTTGTTTTTAATTGCACATTGATCTAATCTATCTATCCCATATTTTGTTTTTATTTTTTTAGAACAAGCGTTCTCCCTTCACTTATGAGAACAGGCGTGTCTCTTATTATGTGATGGAGTTTCTTGAGCTTCAAGTTGGTGAGTAGGATCATTTGATGGCTGCTAGAAATCTTATGAAGTGGAAATGTGAAGATAAAGCTATCATGGTTGCTCGTGCTGCTAAGCAAATTGGTTCCAAAGCTTTTGTCAAGAATTTCAAGTTTTGCTACGATAAGGCTGATGAGACTGTTTATTGCTTTGTTCACCGTGATGGTCTAGCTGCTGAGAAACGTTGTTTTTGTTATCATGTTGCTGAGGAAACTGTTACCTTCATTGAAGTCAAGAGTATTCTTGAGAGGAAGAATTCAAGAAGAGATTTTCTTGATATATATGGAAATTTGGATTAGTGTATGTTTCTTACAGTTTTTTATTAGTTTTGGATGTTTGTTTGGAAACTTAACTTTCTGAATGTTATTTTCTTGTTATCTATAGCTACTATAGCTGTTTTCTTGTTATCCATAGCTATTGATTTTAAATAATTCAATAATGTTATCTATAGCTATTTTCTTGTTTTGTTGCATGTTCTTCCTTTTGTTGTTTACTTTGTCTAGGTTTCTGTAGTATCGTTTTTCTAGATTCCTCAGTCTGCAATTATGTATATCATCCATTTGCTTCTCTCTTTTTGACTGTTTTCATTATTAGACTTATTATTCCTTTTTTACATTCTTGTATACTAATTATTACATTGTAGTGTAGGGTGTAAGATTTTTACAGTCATTTCTTAATTCTTTTGTTTTTTAGCCAAACCGTTCTGCTGCAACTGTGGAAAATAAAATTGTTTCGTTGTTTGTTGTTGAGCATCTGGATTTAGTTCCTGGAAAATGAAGACAAGGTGAAGCTGGTAGCTCGTGTTGTTCGGCTGAACCGTGGTGCATCTTCTCTGCTGAAGTTCAAGTATGCTTTCGATGGTGTGAATGGGACTGTCTATGTGTTGGTTGTTGACGCTCAGGAGGCTCAGTTGATGGATGGTCGTTCTTTCAAAGTGGGAGGTGAACTTATGAGTTTTTACCGTGTGCTTAACATTGAGACGAGGTCTGCAGGTGATGACATTTATCAGTCTGCTTATGTGAGCAAGGTTTGGCCCTGCTGTTTAATTCAGCTTTGTGTGAAGTATTTGGTTCTCTGAACTTATTGTGGGCAAAGTGATGGCAAGTAGTAGTTGAAACTGTTTAAGTGGCTAAATTAGTTAAGTAATGAACACTATGTCATGTGTATCTAAACTTGTGGTTTCTATATTCCTGCTTATGGATGTTGGTTTGTAATATATATGTCTTCTTATAATTTCTGTTGTATTTCTTTCAATAAGTATGCTTATTCATTGTACAGGTTGAGTGTTTTTTGCTAGCAGGTTGCTATTCCAGCCACTTCTCTATTGGTTTCTTGCTCGTACATGTCCTATTAATTGTGTTGAGTTTTAGTTTTATTTGCTCTTTGGCGCATGTCATTTTTTAGTGATTCCTTACATATACATTTCCTTTATACTTTATTTACAGTTTCTCAATACAATTTTTACAATGATTTTTGCACTGTAAATTTCTTGTATGAGTGGTGTAAACTTATGTCTTTGTTGGTGTAATTAGGTTCAAGTTGGCTCAGTTTTTGTTAATATGCATTTTGCAATTTTTATTTCTTTCTGTTGTTCTTGGTAATCTTCTAATTTGCCTTCCATAGAATTGTTTTTTTTATTTGCAATTTGTGTTTTTTTTTGTTTTATCTGTCAATCTTCGAATTTGCCTACCATAGAACTAATCTGTTCTTTTTTAAATTTTGCAATTTTTGTTTTTTCTGTTATATCTGTCAATCTTCTAATTTTCCTTCCATAGAACTGATCTGTTATTTTTAAAATTTGCAATTTTTGTTTTTTCTATTATATTTGTCAGTCTTCTAATTTTCCTACCATAGAACAGATCTATTATTTTTAAAATTTGCAATTTTGTTTTTTTTTGTTATATTTGTCAGTATTCTAATTTTTCTACCATAGAACAGATCTCTTTTATTTAATTTTTTATCTATTTTTTCTGTTTTTTTTGTTTTATTTATTTTCTAGTAATTTGTTTTAATTCTGGTCCCTTAGATCTGTATCTTGTGGTGTATTCAATTCGGGTGATTGATGTCTTGAAATCACTCAATTCTGGTTGGTTTGTATATTCGAGTGATTTTTTGTGTTGTCTCACTCGGATGACAGGAGGCCATAAATCACTTGACATATGAGTAGACAGACCCTTTATTAAAGCCAAAACGATTTTATATTCCGGAACGAAGGAAGCACTATACAAACAAGGAGTAAGCAAAAATGTATTTGCATCTAAACTCTACCAATAAACCCGTATGTCATCTCTGAATATTAGAGCTAGGAACAAGACAGTAAAAAGATAACAGAGAGTCAGCGACTAGGTGAGGCAGTTATACAAGGGAAAAAGGGCGGCTCTTATTTTTATTTTTAGAGTCAGCTCTTAATTTCCCTTGTTAAGAACAACCAAACGAGGGATGAATGAAGGCACCAACCGCTAACTGCGAGCCTGTGGCCGGGCTGTGACCAACAACTTGATTCGGCTTCAACCTTCTGTTGAAACTTGAGCGCGCAGATACATGGCGGAAAAAGAACAGCTCGACACAAGGACAGACATGCTTAACTGAAGGCAACGTACAATGTGCAAATCAATGCTATAATTTGAAATTATCAAAACCAATCTTTGATTAAATAGCATGGGATTGGCGCTTAAGAGCTTAAATCATCCCATCCATGGATGCTAATTGATTATTTTCAAGTTTACATATCTTGGTTAGTTTCCACCTGATACGTTGCCGAAACCAAATAGTAGCATGGGGGCGAGCATGTCACATGGACTGCTGATGCTGCCGTCCGATTCCATGGAACGCCATGATTGGATGCTGGCCTTTGTTCCGCTAAGATTCCCCCCTCCTCACTGTTGAAACCCATCATTAGCCATTGCATCACCACGGCCCCCAGTCCCCCACCTCTCGCTGTCATGCTCGATCGCAACGGACCGGGGGACTAGCTTTACCGGACGACTACACCCGTCGGACCCCTGCATCCAACGGCTCCGATCACGCTGGTGCATCGCACCGTGCAGAGTCTGCGGCGAGCTCCTATCGTGGGCGCCCCCATGGCGATGTAACTAGGGCGAAGTCGCTGAGTCGCAGGCCATGGCGCAGACGCTGCTGGTGAAAAGCAAATCTAAAACCGCCGCCCGTCTTTTCGGCGCCTTTTAGCACGGACGCTTTGCGAATTCAGCCGGGGGCCGGGGCGCTTTGCAATTGCGACGGCCACGCGGCTACGGTAAAGTGAGCCCGCTTTGAGCCCTTGACCTCACCGCGTCCGGCGTCGTCGCGGTGATGAGCGGGCTGAGCCTTTGAATTGAGCGTGCTCCAGATCTAGGGCCCGGACAGTGCCGCGTCCTCGCTCGGTGTGAAACATCAAACTTGCGATGTTCAGTAATCATCAGTAACAGAGATGTGAAAGTGTGTAACAGCGGTGCGCGACTGCGGCTCTGCGGGTGACCACGCGCTGCCATGCATGTCTGTAAGCTGCCGCCGTGACATCATCCACGGCCGGCAAGGCGGCAACACGCCAAACACTGCGAAACAAAGACCCCACCGTTGGCCTCGATCAGTACGTCCCCCCGGCCACGCCCACGGGTAAGGCGACAACGGGAACGGGGCGGTGACCGATCGCTGCAAGCATAGCAGATTAGCAGGCTCCTTGCGGTTGCTGTTGTTTCGGGGCGTTTCACCTCCACGCGTGCCGGACGGCAGAGCAAGGATGTGGGCGTCGATCAGGCGGACAGAATGATGGGTGTTGAGGGGGCGATGACGAACGCTGCAAATCATGGTGTTGCGGCGCCTGGCCCGTGGCCGGTGGTGCCTGGTGGGTGGTGGCGTGGCGCGGCCAGACCCAGACAGGCATACAGTGGCACCGGGGCCGGGCCAAAGCTTGCGCGCTTTGCCAGTTCCGTCCGCGCGGCCTTTGTGCGCGGCTACAAGCCTGCCCCGCCGATCCTGGCCCTCGCGAGGGCTTGGGGCCATGATTGAGCCCAATGCGCGCCCCGTATCGCTCTAGTCCTCCTGCCTGCTGCCACCCAGCGGCCATCGCTAATTCGCTACGGTCCGTCGGTCCGGGTCGCAAAAGAGAGCGGCCGCCATCAGGGGCTCGTGCTCTCCGGGCTATTCATTGCCTTGAGCAGGCGCGCTCCCTCGCTCGGCCAGGCGGTGGAGCATGTGCTGTGTGATGCACCGATCAAAAAGGCGCTTTGCGGCGGACGGCGGTGCGAAGACTCGGGGCCAAATGCATCATGCCGCGCACAGATCTAACACGAGGTCTCGTCTCAAGATGCTGTAAATCATGGGGTGCTCCCATGGAGATCAATGGAAGAAAGAAATGGGAATCTCAGTCAACACCCAGAAAGAATTAGCCAGGTGGAAGGTATAATTTGGCCATACTTACTAGGTCTGTGGGCTGCAATAAGCATGCACGATCTCGCGGGACACGATCACACAGATGGGAAAGCTTCAGCATGCCTAATAAGTACGCCATGCCACGCCTACCTCTGCTGATTGGAATAACAGCCTCAAAGTAGTGGAGTACTCCTACTCACATTCTCACAAGAATCCGTAATCATGGCTACATACATGTAGATTCAGCACTGCATAGCCTGCAGGTCTGCGGTCTGCACTCTGCAGTGTGCTGCAGAGCTTCATGCTTCCAATTAGGGCAGCTTGAGTGAACAATGGGATCTTATTATAAGTTCGTTTAGGCAGAAACAAAGGGGGCAAAAACTCCAGACCAGCCCATCGCGGCAGAAGCTCGCCCGATTAAAGTACGAGCTGCTACGGCTGCTAGCTGCATTGCATGCAGTCATGCACATCGATGCCTTTGGTGCTAAGCTACCTGCGTGTGATCAATGGCCACTGCAGCTTTATTGTGCCATCCAATACACTCACTCATCAGGCAAGCAGGCAGGCGACGCCAGGCATTGTTTAGCGACACATGAATTTCCTTTACGTAAGCCCGAGGAACGGGTTTATTCAGAGCCATAGCCCCCGAGAAAAGATGTGCAAGTGCACTGATTAAATAAACAATGCTAATACGGCAGGGCTGCAGCTTTGTCATGCCATTCATTCCAGGAAATTCCTCAGCTCAGACAACGTGGTTTCATCAGGCCTTCTAATGATACAGGCTTTGCCAATTGCCAGGGAGAAAACCCACTGAATCAGGGACATGATACCAGCAGGCAGGTCCGCAAGTCTCATGGGCTGCTTGGACGTGGTTGTGTTCAGATGATACAGGTATTTCCATGGTATATTTGTTTCAGCATAGAGGCGCCATGTGTGCTCTGTCTGTACTCATAACGAATTATGAGCTCCACCGGAGAGGGAATCTATTCATGGTTGGCGCAGCGCCAGCTCGTACATGGGAACAAAAATGGGCTCTCAATCGATTGCAACTCGTGACAACTTTTCTGCGTAGAAGAGGCGATACTTTCGTTGCTTTTCTTTTTCTTTTTTCTTTTTGGACACGAAGAGACGACGATGCTCCTTGGAAAAGGGCCGGGGGCGAAAAAGAGAGTGGCTTTCTGAAGTGAGAATAAACGGCGCGATTTGCTCTCGACTTTTGAGTGTTCGTCAGAGCTTGCAGCTTGGCATGTGTACACTACACCTGAGAGATCACATCTCTTGAGCGTTATTTACAGTTGGCGAGATCCTGCTCTGTTCCAAGATTTGGGGCTTAATCAGACATCTGGAGGTGCAGACGGTTGTTCAACTTTTCTGGTGCCGTGGCTTCTGTTACTGCGGCACCGTTTCCTTGTGTAAACCTGCTGGCTTACACAACCTTTGCATGGCCTTATCCCATTGGTCACCCCGTTACCCCCACCGAATCTTTACCAATCGAGTAGCATTTTGGCAGGTCCCCAAAATTGGTCATTTATTAGAGAAGAAAGATTCCGTAAAATACCCAAATAGGCAAATACTTGCTGGTAAGCAAGCGTTCAGCTAACTGTAGCAGAACTGTGAGCAATGTTCTTCAGTGCGTGCCCAATGCCCATCTGGTGAATTGGTGATGGAGGTACTATTGAAATGAGGGTGCTAGGTAGGTACACATCGTGCGCAAACTTCAGTTTGAATATCCGGAAATCGAAGCCCAGCTTTGGCAAAGATTTTACAGCCGTAGTACTACCTCCCAAGTCCCAACCCATACTGAAAAGACAGTAGCTGAAATTGAATGAGCTCCTTGAGCAGCCTTTGCTTTTTCACCTCGCCAAAGTTTGGACCTGCGAACATTGCATCGAATGGAGCAGATTCTGAACCTCACAACAACAACAGCTCAAACCCAAGCAAAATTGTACAGCGCTTTGGAGTTTGGATGCATGCTGCTGTAGCTTTTTCCAAACTTTGCAGATATATGCTGACAGCTGAGTGCCTGTTTAGTTCTCAAAATTTTGCAAAATTTTTCAAAATTCTCCGTCACATCGAATCTTCTTTGGACGCATGTACGAAGCATTAAATATAAATAAAAAATAAAACTAATTACATAGTTTAGACGAAATTCACGAGACGAATCTTTTAAGCCTAATTAGACTATGATTGGACACTTATTGTCAAATATCAACGAAAGTGCTACAGTACCATTTAAAAAAAAACTCGCCAACTAAACAAGGCCTGAGGCTATAGCAGGTGTTTGCTGTGTTTTGCCGAGCGCTGAGTCTACAACAGCCAAATCGACTCTCGCCTCTCTTTTTTTCCTCCTGTTTGGTTTAGTAAACCCGTGATCATGAGCTTACGAAGATCGAAACGGCCAGCATAGAGATTAGAGAGAAGGGTTTCTACTTTCTACTCAGGTACCGGAGCAAAGGTGCGCCGTACTCGGAGAACTAACCAGCTCGAGTGCCCAGTTTATCTTATTCCGTTGGTCATTTGAAATCGCGATCCATCGATGGAACGCCGGCGCCGGTGCCGCCGCCGACGACGAAGTCACCAAGTGCTCACACTACAACTAACACGGGCTCTTGCTCCCCGGGCATCATTTCGGGGATGCATCATGCGTGGGACTTCGTTTGGCCAATGGGGACTGCGGACACGCCCATCCCCACTGGATTATCTATGCTCGTTGCTCGCCCCCCATGGTTTTTCTTCTCAAGAATTGCGCGTTCAGTTCTCAAGGACGAGGAAGATGGGCTGGCTGCTGTGCTGAGGGCCTGGAACTGTGGCCAGTGAGATTAGTATACTCGATCTGTATTCTCTCTGCAGTCTCTGTGTGATGAACGGAATAGGCGGAGAGAGCTGCAGAATGGGCGAGCCGGAGGAGCCACGGGGAGCGAGGGCGTGGATGAATTTGTTTAGGTCATGGGACGCGCGCGAGAACCGGTGCCTTGAAAGGCACCAAAAGGCGTCGCCAAAGCGGGGGACAAGGCACCGGGCTAAATGACAGAATGTCCCCGGACCAGGCGGCGCGTCAGGAACCACGCAAAAGTGCAAAACCGCACATCCTCGATAGCTCGCTCTCGCTGCAGCGTGGGCCTCCCTTGCCAGCCAGTGTGATTCGCTGAAACCGTTTGCGTTGCGTGCTCGGAGGCGGCGACGGTGATGGTGGCACGCGTGTTTTGTGGAGTGGAGAGTTGCTGGGCGCTGGTGGTGCTCCGGCTGCTGATCGAGGGGCGGGGGCGCGGGGCGCGCCGGCGCCGAGGCAGCTCCTCCTCCTATCCGATCCTCTCTGGGCTGTGGCCAAAGCGCTTTTCCTGGCTCAGTGCAGGAGCAGCGAGCGCAACGTCGGCGCGAGGCGGCGTGGGAACGAAAAGGGTCTCGAAGTGGAAATGCCCTCCTAGTGGCAAAAGGTTAGAAAATTCGCTGCATAGTACCATCTTGCTGACAAAAGGTGCAAAAAAACTCTCTGAACGCCATCCAGACTGATGACCTGTATTTCTTATCTACCATAAAAAATAGCAAACTCTTTCAGAGTGCCATTGTTATAATTTTGCAATTCTCTTTATGCGAGCTAATAACTGGTTAGTTCGAAATAGTGCCCGAATATTCAATATGTGGAAACACGGCTTGGTTTGCTTAGCTGGGGGTGCATCACAGATTTCGACCTGACTTATCAAGTACTCAATCCATCCCAAATTATAACACGTTTGACTTTTTTGACACCAAATTTGACAAGTCGTCTTATTCAAAAATTTGTGTAAAATATCACTTCTTTCGTCGTTGTTTGGTTTATTAATAAAAATTCTTCAAAAATGACTTAAATTTAACTATATTTGCACAAATTTTTTGAATAAGACGAGTGGTCAAACTTGGGGCCAAAAAAGTCAAACGTCTTATAATGTGGGATGGAGGGAGTAGTACCCATTACCTTTGAGAAGATGACTAAGTCCTTTGATCGATTTGAATAATTGGTTAGAGGGTGCATCATAGTCGTGTCGCTCTGTCGTGATCCTCGAATTGGCGCGAGCGCAATCAATGGGTCTAATTCTCTATGCGATTCGGAGAATTGGTCGAAGGTTTAAGCTGTAGTTGAAGTCTGAATGCGAGTGCTTTCTGTGCCCGAGTGCTCTGAGTGTCCCAGCCACTTCATGTCATCAAGCCGGAGTTCTTTTTATGTAGTTGTAGTTCACCGAGTTTGCATACTCCTCGAGCCTACAATCGATTCAAAGAATCGATCGAAGGTTAAACATGAAGTTATTTTCTACTCCCTCCATCCCAAATTGTAAGACGTTTGACTCGTCTTATTTAAAAAATTTGTGCAAATATAGTCAAATTTAAGTCATTCTTGAAGAATTTTTATTAATAAACCAAACCACGACAAAAGAAGTGATATTTTACACAAATTTTTGAATAAGATGAGTGGTCAAACTTGGTGTCAAAAAAGTCAAACGTCTTACAATTTGGGATGGATTGAATACTTCTGATCTCTGAGTGCCCGATGAACACACCTAGTGGGCGTGGCGGTGAGGCCTACTCCGATGGAGCCGGTGGAGGTGTGCTGCAGCGGTCGAGTCTAGTGGGGCCATGGCTTCTTTAGTTTAATCTAAGACATAAGATCGTCATCCAACGATTTAGGTTATTTTCTATTTCTGATCATAATAGAATCCAACTACATATGTTCTTTTCATTCTTTTTTTTTTTTGCCAATTGACCTCATAATTCTATTTGGCATGCCCTCTCTTTTGTTTATCTTAGACGTTACATCATCATAAAATTTAGGTATAGCTTCTTTTTCTTTTCCTTTAATTAGAACCAATCTAGTGAAGCTCTAGCTTCTCCCTACACTATAGTGAGGAACTATTTTATATTTTTTCTAAAATAAACTAAGAGCCGATGAAACTCTTTTTTACTTTATCAGCTACGGATCCTCCATGCACTGTAGTGAGGAGCAAGTGTTGCTAAATCGGGTATTATATTTTCAAACCCCCTTAGATTCAGCATGGAAGCTGCTCTAAGAGCTCTGCTAAACAAACACTTGGAAATCAAAGTTGGTGGTTTGATTGGTGGACTAGTAGTGAGAATTGGCTCCACATAAGTATTTTCTATGTATTAATCTGTTTATACATATGTGCGGTGTATAATTTATAGATGGCCACGGTCCTATATCTATGTGTTTATCATTTAATATATGTGTGTGATTCAATTGTTAGATTCTAGATTTAGGACCTGTTTTTTCTTCCGAAAATACGTGCAAAGTACGGGCATCCGGCAATAATAACATTCGGCCTTTGCACAACTCCATTTATGAGATCCATGTCGGATTTGCAATTCATAGATCTAATTAAAATGGTTGAAATAAATATTTAAATTATAAACAAAACGAGTCCCTGGACATGCCTCTAGCTCCGAATCAAAGTTTTTCTGGATCTAAAAATAGTCAAACATCAGGCTCCAAGAAATCCACTAACTAGGACCCGTTCAATTTGTTCCACAAACTCCTACGAACACTGCTAAACAGGACAGTGTCCATTTTTCCTATTTGCAATAAATTCCACTGATAACACGTGTTAACATTGTTAGGCACTTCTTCCCGTTCCATTCCGTTCCGTTCCGTACTGATTTTTGTCCTAAACACAGAGCATTTATTAAAAGGAAAAAAGAAAAGATCCGGAGGACTCACTTTATCTTTGTCCTTTTTCGTTTATATATGCGTTCCCCGTCTACTTGCATCCAAAAGAACTCCTGGAAAGAAGCAGAGATAAGGAGAAAGACGGGTTTCTTTTATCCTCACCTGTCCCCTGTCGGACGTGCTGCAGAGTCTTGCTTCACCCGTCCGGCACCGGCACCTCACTCTCCCTCCTGCAGTATATATCACCCCCTCCGGCCTCCATTTCTTCTCGACTTGAACACGGCCAGCGTCTCATCGGCTGGGCGTGGTCGACTGCACGCACACTCACCACCCACCGCAAGCGAATCCATCGAAACGGAGCCTGCTAATAAGTAGCTAGAAGACAGGACACCCCACTGCTAGCTAGGAATCCAGGAGCGAGAGGAAGAGAGAGAGACCATGGCCTCGGAGGCCAATGGGGGCGTCGTCGCCAACGAGAAGGGAGCGGAGACGGTCGGCGTCGGGCGGTACGTGGAAATGGAGCAGGACCAAGACGCCAACACCGGCAAGTCGCGGCTCTCCGGCCTGCTCTGGCACGGCGGCTCCGCCTACGACGCTTGGTTCAGCTGCGCCTCCAACCAGGTGAATGAATGAACTTTGCCGCCGTTTCCGTCTCTCGTCTCGTGATGAGCTCGGTGCAGTGGTTCGCGCTAGCTAGCTGTAGCAGAGGGTAGGCTTGTACTCCTAGAGCTCAATAGCTCATGCTGCATGCACCTTGTTTGTGTTCAGGTGGCTCAGGTGCTCCTGACCCTGCCCTACTCGTTCTCGCAACTGGGGATGCTGAGCGGCATAGTGTTCCAGCTCTTCTACGGCCTGATGGGCAGCTGGACGGCGTACCTCATCAGCATCCTCTACGTGGAGTACCGGACCAGGAAGGAGAGGGAGAAGGCGGACTTCAGGAACCATGTCATCCAGGTGAGACGGGGAAGAAATTGACACGCACGCAACACGGCGTCCATGCATTTGCTACTCGATCAGCCAATGTGTTCTGAACCACGCCACGCCTGGCATCTGCACTGCAGTGGTTCGAGGTGCTGGACGGGCTGCTCGGGAGGCACTGGAGGAACGTCGGCCTGGCCTTCAACTGCACGTTCCTGCTCTTCGGCTCTGTCATCCAGCTCATCGCGTGCGCAAGGTAAACAAGCAGATTACGTACCGTGTGTGTTGTTTCGCAGCTTGCTTACATGGTTCGCTGTGCGATCGAGTTGTTTGTTTCTGGTATGGCTAACCGTGTACGTACGAATACGATTGGTGTGCATGCGCGCGTACCATACCAACAGCAACATCTACTACATCAACGACAAGCTGGACAAGCGGACGTGGACGTACATCTTCGGCGCCTGCTGCGCCACGACGGTGTTCATCCCGTCGTTCCACAACTACCGTATCTGGTCCTTCCTCGGCCTTGTCATGACCACCTACACGGCGTGGTACCTCGCCGTCGCCTCCCTCATCCACGGCCAGGTAGGCACACAAGTGCATGATCAAGCAAGCACATCTGCACATGCATGCTCATCGATGCCATTGAGTAGCGTTCAAGCATGCTGTGGCCTGTGAGTGACCGGCAGAGATGATGCACTCCTTCCTGCTTGCAGGTTGATGGCGTGAAGCACTCCGGGCCGACCAAGATGGTGCTCTACTTCACCGGGGCCACAAACATTCTCTACACCTTCGGAGGGCACGCTGTTACTGTGTAAGGAGACAAACACCTTTCTTTTTTTTTATGGATGCCCCGGTCCCAGCTCCCCCCTGCTGTATGACCAAGGCAAAGCTAGCAATGTGGATGTTTCTATTACCGAAACAAAAGAAAAATAACGTAGGGATTTGAACACACACCAAGGGACCACGTACATGACACTGAGACCAACGAAAGTAGCTAGCTAGTGTGTGAAGTGGTCCGGCCATTCCATACATTTTGCTTCCTCTGGCCACGCCCACGCCATACGTCTCAGACGTGTTGCCATGCCATGCACAAGTTTACATGCTCGACAATTTTACCTCTCGCTTGTTGGAGAAGAATGCATGGCACAGCATTTCTCCATTCCGTCCGGTCCTTCTTGAAGTACACGCAGGCATCGAGGGGATGGACCGGACATAGGGAAAATCTCGCGTAGAACATTTTAATGTCGCTTTGGCTGCTGCTGATAGTTTGCCACCGTCAGTCATTTTTAGACAAGTGTAGCGAGTAAAAAAAAAGTATGGTTACAAATTTTGGAGCCACACACAAGTATGGTTAAAAATTTTGAAGCCATATTTTCTCATAAGATGTGTGGTAACATGTTCTTCATGAGAAAATGTGGCTTCAAGATTTAATAAAAAAAATATGTAAAAGTCTAAAGGATCCTTGTCTAAATTTAATCAAACTTGTCTAAGATGAAGCAGAGAAAGATAAAACTAGCAACCAAACACCAGTGTGGAACTACAATCATCCGGTTGTTGTGCTAGCTTACACATACAATACATGCCATGTCATCGATCTAATCGCAAAGGCACAAGAGCTTCTCTCATTGGGCCTGTTCACTGGTTGGTGCTGGTGCTGATTTGGGCTGACTGGTGCTGGTTTTTTGTAAGAGGAAAACACTGTTGGCTAGCTGGTTTGGACTGACTGAAATCAACAAGCGAACGGGCTGATTGTCCGCGCCGCACTGTTCGGCCTTGGCGCCATCAGACCCGTGCAAGGTCCTTTCCGTCTTTACAAACCACAGGGCACGGCACGGCACACGGCAGGCCTATCTCCTCCGAGTCACTGACTCATTCATTGCTTGTACAGTCAAAGGAGCCACTCCACCTAGGAGAGGAGCGTGCATTGCTGCTTTATCTCTGCAGTGCAGGGCTCCTGCTTTTGCACTTGCAACCACGGAGCCCTCCTGACTCCTGAGCCAGCTCGGCTCTGATAGATGCCGATACGATACCCCTCTGCAGATGCCAACAGCTAGCACGGATGACGGAACTTGCACAAACATGGCACGGATGTCCAAGTCTCTGCGTGCACGAAAGAGAGAACGCAAAATTGAAAAGCAAACGGCTCCGTGTCGAATCTAGGTCTAGCTAGCCCTGTAGAAAACTGATGATCTGAGCATGCGCGGCGTTTGAAAGGTGACTGAACGAACAACAGCAATACGTACTCAACTCAGCAATGCTATGCTTGGCATGCAGGGAGATCATGCACGCGATGTGGCGGCCGCAGAAGTTCAAGGCGATCTACCTGATGGCGACGCTGTACGTGCTGACGCTGACGCTGCCATCGGCGGCGAGCGTGTACTGGGCGTTCGGGGACCAGCTGCTGACGCACTCCAACGCGCTGGCGCTGCTCCCGCGCACGCCCTTCCGCGACGCCGCCGTCGTGCTCATGCTCGTCCACCAGATCATCACCTTCGGCTTCGCCTGCACGCCGCTCTACTTCGTGTGGGAGAAGCTCATCGGCCTCCACGACTGCCGCAGCCTCTGCAAACGCGCCGCCGCGCGCCTCCCCGTCGTCGTGCCCATCTGGTTCCTCGCCATCATCTTCCCCTTCTTCGGGCCCATCAACTCCGCCGTCGGCTCGCTCCTCGTCAGCTTCACCGTCTACATCATCCCGGCGCTGGCGCACATGATCACGTTCCGATCCGCAACCGCCCGTGAGGTACGTACGTAGTACTCCCATGCACACGTTTATTACTGCTACTAGTAAAGATTTTTTTTAAAAAAAAGTTTTATTACCATGCATTGCATGCATTATTTACGTTTACCCAATGGCTTTACTTTACCGTGAGCAGGAATTTCGTAGCTCGTTCGCTAGCTTTAGCTTTACACTGGCAAGTAGCAATCCATGCAAGCTAGCTAGGTCCTGAGTAGATGCCACTATGCACAGCAGCCTAAATATTCACGGGACTCATCAGTGAGAGTAGCCATTCAACTGGACCCCACCCTCTTATTACAAGGCATGCAAAATGTTGCTACTATTTGGTAGTCATGATTTGAGCTGAAATTATTAGGGAGGTAAACACTGCCTCTGAAAGGCTGTTCGTACTGATTGCTGAAAGTCTGAAACATATAGGACAAAACAGCGGCAGTGTCAAACTGTCTTTTTCGTGGTGTGGCCTGTACGTACTAGTAGCAAGGAAGAAGAGAAAGGTTGGCGCAAAGCTCGGAGACAAACCGAAAGAACCCTAGAACCAGAATAAAGATGCTTTATCTGCAGGAAATATTTGTACCGCATGGCATCTCGTCCCCGAGAGCCACAGAAATTCCGACGACCACCGAAACAAAGCGTCCGGAAAGGACAGAATGCATTTGTACTCTCGATAGAAAGAAGGAACAGACGAAGCATAGAACACGCACTAGTAGCAAGTACTTAAGGTTTGTAGGCTTGTAGCGCTGAGTTCCATGCAAATGATAAACCCAATGATGACAAGTAGTAGTTCTCGATGCTCTTAACAACGTTCGAGTTTGTTGGCATGCTCTGAATAACCAATTCTTCTGAAAAGAAGAAGAAGAAGCTCTGAATACTAATTAAGCTTTTGACCTGTTGTGGCGCGGTGCAGAACGCGGTGGAGCCGCCGCCGCGGCTGGTGGGGCGTTGGACGGGCACGTACATGATCAACGCGTTCGTGGTGGCGTGGGTGCTGGTGGTCGGCTTCGGCTTCGGCGGCTGGGCAAGCATGACCAACTTCGTCCGCCAGATCGACACCTTCGGCCTCTTCACCAAGTGCTACCAGTGCCCGCCGCCGCCCCTGCCCCCGGGCGCCGCCCCCTTGCCGTTCCCCGGCGGCCTCGGCAACATCACGATGCCATTCAGCGGGACCGCCGGCGGCGCGGAGCTCCCTCCGGCCCCGGCTCCTTCGCCGGCGCATTTCTTCCTGCGCCACCACCGGCATCACAGCCTTGGGCTCTGAACTGAAGAGACGATGGATGAGCCCAGCTGATACCAGTGCGTGACTCTGCTTTAATTAGTTTCAGCTAATCAATTAGTTAGTCTAGCTTAATTAGCACCTGCAGCATCTTCCTTCTCTTCTCTAGCTTGTTGTCGCATGCTTTCCCGGTTTCCGTGACTGTATCAGTATCACTGTATCAGTAGCATGGAGTCTCTTGTGTTCTGGGCTGTGTCCTGGCGTGGAGCTCAAAAAAGGGGAATATTTCTACAGCCACAGACGCCGAGTCTAGCCGCCCCTAACTCTGAACTTTCTCTCGTGCATGCATAGAGCTCGTCACCTTTGCAGTGTGGCAGTATTCCACCACTCAGTGCTGTATCATTGGCAGTACTTCGGCGCTGGTGCGCTCACGAGTCAGGACTCGGCCAGTGAACTCGGGATACAAGGATCTCTTTGCCCCATCTCTTGGTCGCCGTGAACTGTGTACTGACACCCAATGCCAAATGCTGGCAGATATAGGCCATGCCGCCATGGGCATTCCCAGAGTGCACGGTACCATTCTGCGGCTTTCCACGGTTTAGCGCGTGTTTAGTTCACTCAAAATCTCAAAAAGTGCTACAGATCTCATTACATCGAATCTTCCGTACGTGTATGGAGCATTAAATGTAGACCGAAAAAAAACTAATTGTACAGTTTGGTTGGAAATTACGAGACAAACGTTTTGAGCCTAATTAGTCCATGATTGAATACTAATTATCAAATAAAAACGAAAGTGTTATAGTAGCCCAAATTCCCAAATTCACCCAACTAAACACGCGCTTACAAGATGCCACACAAGATCAAACAGTGCACAGGTCTATTTTACAGCTTTACAGGCTACTCAAAGAGAGTGGCACTATCATTAAACGTTCTCAGAATACTGAATATTCAGGTGGAGAAACTCTAAAAAAATTCAGAACAAGTTCGGGTTTTGAGCAAGGAACTGTGGGTTTTTGCACGCATGCAACAACCTCCGTTTCTGAACATTTTGCCTTAATCAAGATGCGCTAGCATTTTTGCATCTACCGGTGGCATAGTGGAACTGGGCTCCTCGACCCGCCGAGGTCCTGGTTGAAGCCAAGGATTCAGGATACCCACGGAACAGAGTCTACACGGGCAATGGCACCGGCGGTAGCATACCGGATTGGATTGTGAAGGCAAGGAAACCTGTTCCTCCCTGATTGCCTCCGTCCACCGTCGCGGCGGCATCAAATGGGGCGGCGGCGGACAGCCCACCCCACGTCCGCTACAGGTGCAAGCGTCATCAGAGCTGTTGCGGCAGCCCATATCTCGCCGCAAGCTTTTCGTGGGTTACAGGCTTACAGCGGCAATGAGCTCGCGCATGCAGGTGTTCGCTCGGCGCTGGCAACCAAAAAGAGACGCTAGCAAATTCACTGACGTATGCTTCTTTAAATCCACGGCCTAAAGTTTTTGGCTGTGAGGTGTTACATAGCCTAAAGTTTTTGGCTGTGAGGTGTTACATGTGGTGTTCGAATATTAATAAAAAAAACAAATTATAGAATCCATCAGTAATCCATGAGACGAATTTATTAAACCTAATTAATCCATATTAGCACATGTGTTAGTGTAGCAACCACGTTGTCAAATCATAGACTAATTAGGCTTAAAAGATTCGTTTCATAAATTAGTCGCAAACTGTGTAATTAGTTATTTTTTAGTCTATATTTAATACTCTATGTATGTGTCAAACATTCGATGGAATAGGGAGTAAACTTTAAGAGGAGTAACTAAACAAATGCCGTATTCACTTTGTACTAACACAAATTCATAATCTATCTCACCTACTTCAACAAAATCCTAAAAAGATGGAAATAAACTAAACATGACAAGGACATTTATAGTGACAAATAGGTGTCTATTTATTACAATAATAAATTATATTAAAAATAACTTCTTTGTGAATCCAATGAGAGAATGTTTGCATGTTTTAAGCATATGCGACATTAGCCAAGTCCATTTTAACGTCTTTGCCTTCTTGGGAGTAGTCACGGCCACACCCCTGATTTAAAATACAGTAAGTTAGCATAAATGTGTAAATAATATCTGACCAACCAAATAAGGAGCCCTAAATTAAAATCAAATTATTGCTAATGAAACTGAGCATAAATAATAGAAATTATATACTGTAACTGTAAAGGGTGTACATACAGGGAAGAGGTAGACATAGTAATCTTCCATGAGAAGAGGCATCCATTCTCCAATAGAAAGCAGACGAGCGAACTCAAGAGACTTTGTTAACCTGAAAATTGGTAAGAAGAGAAACTGTGATAAATGGTACCCCAACTGATTTGAGAACAAGCAATAGGACCTTTTTATAGATGTATATATGCCCTAAACCACACAGGCCATTGAATGAAAAAGCAACTTCCCCAAAGCAAGCTACTATTCTAACTCCTAGCTCATGCTGAACTGCTGCTACTTATCCAAAATACTTGCTGTGAATTATCAGGTCTGTACTTGAGCAAAAAGTGAACAACAGTCTAAACTTACAGCTAGGAACATGTCTGAATAAACAAAGGGCATTACCTTGCTGAGGCAAAAATTATATCTGACCACCAAATCAGCAGCCCCAAATGAAAATGTCCAATTTAGTTCAGTTTTGAAAGATGGATCATTTTCAAAATATCCGAGGATGATATGGTTTTCAAAAACTGAAGTAACATAACACTGTGGTTTTATAAGGCAAAGAGACAAAATCGTGGTTTAGAAAAAAAGGTCATCGGTAGAGTTTCTAAAACTCCAAAAGACTACAGTTTTGACAAACAATGATTTTAGAGACTACAAGATTTGTTGCATCCAAACACTCAGTAACTTTATAAAACCAAAGTATTTTTATAAAAAATACTTTGTATCCAAACTCTAATATTTCAAAAATACTATCCTTACGGGACATCCAAACAGCGTAAGATATGATTATGGGCCATAAAATGCCGACCTTAGCAGCGGGGAACATGCTCGGTTCGGGTCTCCTGCTTCAACGGTCGCAGCCCACCCGACCCCCTAATAGGCTGAGCGCCTCCGTGACCGGCGCCCAACTCAATTTTTTTAAATTTTTTATTTAATATTCTAATAATAATAACTCCTGAATTTTTATTTGCATCTCTGACCCCTTTGGTCGCACCAGTGCCGCTGGCACGACAAAATAACATTATCGTGCCCCATGTATTGGTTCGGCAACATCTGCCACGTTAGATGACATTTCCAACGTGAAAAACTTTGTCACGCCACTTCCAGTGGCGGGACATTATTGTTCTATCGCGTCAACGGGAGTGGTGTGACAAGACTGAACCTTATAAAAATCATAACTTATCGATACGATGTCTTTGAAGATGGTTTTGAGTTTTTTCATTTGAGGACGTTAAGACGCTTAAAAAAGTAATATAAAATTTCAAGAGCATAATAATCGTGTACTGGTGCTTGCCGCATTAGAAAAATAATATATTTTCTACATGGTGTCAAATGAAGATACTTTTTACATCAAAGTTGTAGCTCTCAATGAGATCTACAACTTTATAGTTTTGAGTTTTTGCATTTGAGGTCGTTAAGATACACGAAAAATAATATAAATTTCAGTAGAATAATAATCACGTACTAGCGCTTGTTGTATTAAAAAAATAATATCAGTTTTTATGGTGCCAAATGAAGATGTACTTTATATCAAAGTTGTAGCTCTCAATATAGTACACACATCCCATACACATTCAATGATACATAGGGTCCGTTCGGCTGACATGAAAGTCAGCTGAAAAATCACCACACAAATTTGAAAACATTGCTCACTCTCTCCAGATTCAACCCCTCAGATTCAAACAAAAACCGTTGTCCGTCATTCTTGGGAACTTCCTCAGATGGCTGGGGTGTTTGCTGGGGTGGGGTGGGGCATCATGAGCAGGGCCGACTACAAGCTGGGGGCAAACCGTTGTCCATCATTCTTGGGAACTTCCTCAGATGGCTGGCCAAGTGTTTGCTGTCGAGCGCGCTGCCACCGGGAGCATCATGAGCAGACCGCCGACTACAAGCTGGAGCAAGGCGGCGTGGCGGAGGATAGCGCGGAGAGTAAGGCGACGATGAAAGAGTGGAGCAAGCCCTCAAAAACATGGGCGAAGAAGATACAGTATTTGAGGTTCTTACGAGGTGACCGCGGTCATTGAAAAGGTGACGGCCAAACTTTAGGCGTCCGGCGGGTCGCGAGCGAGATTGAACGACGCATGCAGCAACAAGAAAATGGAAAAGGTGAGCTTTTATTAGCTAGTGGTCGGTGCTAGCTAGGCGATAGGGATGAGCTTCGCCATTCCTGGGTAAGCTCACATCCATCCACCCACCTCTACCAACTGAAACTGAACGCGGTCGACGACGATGATGACTCACGAGAGAGAAGCAACCCAATAATGCAAGGCAGAGACCTGGCCGTGGACGCCACATCCAATACATGTCAATCCATCCATAGCCGGTAACTGGCAATGCACAAACGGAGATGGGTGTAACAAATCGAACCCTCCTGTCTCCCTGCTGCTCTCCTCAGGTCCCTTCCCCTCTCATCTCGTATCTCTCAAACCATATTGATGCACAGATCAAATAATTAAGAGGGAACTCACCATGGATTTTGTCCATCGCTAACTAGAAACCCCTTTCTTCTTTCGGTCCACCATCGCTCCATCGAGTCGTGCCACTAGCAACAAATGGCGCGGGAGATAGGAGGGATAATGGCGGGTTGGGTTAGTCGTGCTCGTGCCACATGCAAAAGACTCTCCACTCCAGGCTTTTTTTTTTTTTTGTCTCTCTCTATCTACGAGAGAACAATCCACGATGTTTCATCTTGGCCCAAGTACGACATTTCTTGAGCGCTCCCAGTTCAGTAGATCCATTCCCGACACGGCCCATAAAATTGTTACGCCTGCCGCGGCCGCCCGTGCATCCAATTCCGCGCGGGCGGCGATTGCGTGGGGTTTTTTTACCAGGCTGCAAAAATGACGACATGTGGGCTTTGCCGTCCCGTCCCACGGGCCAAGCCGAACCATCCAGCCCGCTCTGGCGTGGCGAATTGAAGAATAAGCCACACGCCTTGTGTTTTTCCCTCCAGCTAGGATCATACCGTTGACAAATCGCGATCGACAAACTCACCAGTAATTTCGCCATCGGATTTAGTATTCGTGTGGTTAAAGTCACGGTATTGGGTATGGGGATTACTCTTTGTAGCTCAGAACTATCGCCACGCTGACATTTTTTTTTGTGAACGGCGATGATAAAAATAGTCCAATAAGACCCTGTTCGTTTATCTTGAGATGGAGGGATTTGAAGGGGGTAGGAGGGGATTTTGATTTGTAGGGGATTAAATCCCTCTCAATCCCCTTGAACACCCTTGGTTTTGGGTCAAACGAACATGGCCTAAATTGTTTTGCACGAGCCGCTAGATCCTCATTGACCGACAAGCTTGTATTAAAATACAATCATGCCCATTCAAAGATACCACCGGCTGTTCATTCTTAAGATATGTGCCTAACTTTTGACTTGTGTACCCAAATCAGTAGAACTAAACACATCGAATGAATGTTAAACTAGCTGGGGTGGGGGTTTCTATTGCAAAATTATGATTGACCTCAATTGTATTGAGATTTGATCGAAGCCGACAAGTACTAGTTGTAGTAAATTTCACGGCAAGTACAAGGTTGGAAAACGTATGTTCAAAGATACGTACGGAAGTCAAATTGTTAAAAGAACCATAGCAAAAAAAATATTATTTAAAGGTGTCTCCAGAAGTAAAAAAAATGAATACATAGCTTTGACAGAAACTTGAACAGTACTTTTGCAAAATATCCTGCTAACCAAAAGAAGAGCACGTAACTGTCAATACCACAAACTGATGAAGCAGAAACTAACTTAAATTTTGACTATAATGAACGTGATAGAGACAACGAACCTGTTATGCTGTAGCTGATCTGCTATTTTTTCTGTGATCACTGTAGCAGGTCTACTTCATTCAGGGTGTGTTTAGTTGGGTGAATTTGGGAATTTAGGCTACTGTAGCACTTTCGTTTTTATTTGGCAATTAGTGTTTAATCATGAACTAATTAGGCTCAAAACGTTCGTCTCGTAATTTCCAACCAAACTGTGCAATTAGTTTTTTTTTCATCTACATTTAATACTCCATGCACGTATCGCAAGATTCGATGTAATGGGTACTGTAACACATTTTTGAAATTTAGGGTGCCAACTAAACACGCGCTCAGGAGAGAGATGACTCTCAAAAGGTGCATCTGGGGTCGATCTAAGCATGATAAACACTTTTTTTTTGTTACCATTTCAATTTACACGTACAGAAATGATCGACAAGAATTTACTGGGAATTAACAATAAGCCACTGTACCAATCAATATTTTCATTTGAGACAAATACAACCGCGATCTGTACACTCTAACAATAGCATAACTGAGAAAAAAACAAAGAAACACAAATCTAATCTGATTCTGCAAAGCAAGATGAACTAATTCATCACCGGTGGTTGCTGCAATCATCACCTGGATGCCCTGGATTGGAACAGGTCCAACCGAGCCTTGGCTTCCGGCAGCAGTGCCTCAACGCGCAGGTCCTGCGCCATGTGTGCCTGTTTCGACGCCCACAGGAGAACGGCGAGCACCCCGGCCTGCGCGAGCTCCTCGTTCTCCGGGACATGGAGCGCAATGTAGCAGAGCAATATGAGCGCCTCGATCTGCAGCTGGTCCCCGAGGTACACTAGCTGGACGAGGTGCCGCGCCCCGCCGGCGTCCACGATGGCCTTGCAGTGGTTTACGTGGAGGTGGTTCTCGGTGCAGGCGAACTTGGTGAGCGCGACCACGGCCTCCTTCATGACCGGAATCTCGCGGTCGTCGAGCAGCTGCACCAGCGGGCCGATCACGCGGGTCTCGCTCGCGGTGAATGTGCGGGACAAGCAGCCCAGGGCAGTGACGCACGGGAGCAGCAGGTCGTCGTCGTCCCCCTTGCGTACGATGCGGAGGAGCTGCTCCACGACGGCCTTGGCTGCCGTGGCGCTGGGCTTGAACGCGGACTGCCGCAGCGCCAGGTTGTGTTCGGCGACACGGGTGATCTCCATGATCGCCATCGCGGAGTAGAACTGCAGGTCCATTCCCGCGCCGCCGTCGCCGCTCTCGAGGAGCCTGGCGAAGCAGAGGAGCGCGCGAGACTCTGTGATGCTCTTGCAGACTCCCACATGGCCGCACGCAAGCATCCACAGAGCCTTGGCCGCCATGGCCTTCATTTGTGCCTTGGTGGCCGGGTCCTCGACCTCGCGCAATCCGCGGCCACTTGAACCGTTTGAGCTCAGCTGGGGCCTTGCACCTGGCGGCATGACTCCATTCGTCGTCGTGTTGGTAGCTGCCATCGCGGATTGCACCACCGATTGCATCTGGTTCGCTCTTGCTCGCTGTTGGCCAGTAGAAGTTTCCAACGGGTTCGGCGCCACATTGGTTGAGGAACCAGGCTCGCCTTGGCGCACGCTTCGCGGTTTGGCAAGCACAACGGAGTGAAGATTGTCAAGCGACGTCATGGCCGCCGCTGCCGCAGTAACGGTGTTCCGGGAGCCGTTCACACCGACAGAATACCTGCTATGCTCCTTGATGGTTCCGGAGGCGAGGTGGGTCACGAGATGCCGGACGGCGTTGCTCTGCGCGAACAGGTCCTGGCACTTCTGGCTATGGCGCGCTAGCGACGCGATGGCGTCCGCAACCGCGGCCTGCACGCGCATCGGCGGCTCCTTGAGCGCAGCGGCGAAGACGGAGCACACCCCGGAGTGGAGAAGCTTCTCCACGCTGTCCTCGTCGCGGCAGAGAAGCCCGAGCGCCCTGGCCGCGGCCTCCTGACCTTCGTCGGTGCCTTCCTTGAGCAGCTTGACGAGGGGCGCGACGCCGTCCTCCTCGACGATGTACTTGGCGAAGTGGGAGTTGCCGTTGGCGAGGGAGGCGAGGGTGGCGGCCGCGTCGGCCCGCGCGGCGAGGCCGCCGGTGTGGAGGCGCGCGATGTTGTCCCAGATAATGCCGAGCACGGGCTCGTTCTGCGCGATGTTGGGGAGCCCCCGCAGGTCGCCGTCGTCGTCGTCCTGCGGGGACGAGATGCGGATGAGCCAGGCGATGTCCCCGAGCGCGGTGTCGAGCAGGGCGAGGGTGCGCGGGAGCCCCGACACCGGGTTGAGCGTGAAGAAGCGGCGGAGGCGGGAGTGGCTCTGGAAGCAGCGCGCGGCCATGCCCGCGGCCTTGTGGAGCGCCCGCTCAGTGTCGGCCATGACGCGCGCGGCGGGGCGCTCGTACAGCTCGGCCCGCGCCGCCTGCCGCAGGAGCTCGGCGACCTTCTTGGCGCGGGACCGCAGCTCCGTGCAGTCCGTCCGGAGGCACTGATACCCCGCCTGCTGCGCCACCTGGTCCGCGAGCTGGATGGGCTTCGCCAGCATCGCCTTCGCCCCCTCCCCCATCCTCGTCGCACCACGCGCGCCTCGGGATCACGGGAAGCAATTTGCGGCGAGGACGCAGGCAAATTTTGGGCGGACAGCGGGCGTCTGGGCAATCGGCAGGGCCCGATGCCTCAACCCCCACGAACTGAGCTTTAAATCGGGGGCTAGCTCCCGCTGCTCCGCGGCGTTGGAACGGCGCCGAGGGGCCGAGGTGCGAACACGGCGGCGCGGAAATGCAAGGAAAAATCCCGCCACTAACGAACCGCCTCATGCCTAGCAAGGCAAAAGGGATGGGAGGCGCCAGGCGCGTGGGTTCCTAAGCTGCTTGCTTGGCTTTGGTGTGGCCGGCATGCTGACTGCTGTGGTATGTGGCTATGCCGTCTTCGGTTTCGTCCCTTGGCGAGCACGGGATGAGGATCGAGGAGCGCGCGCGGGGGAGGGTGGGTTTTAGGATCAGTACGCAACCAGCCAGTCAGTCGTGAGACCGGGTCGTTGGACCGGACGCGGTGGGCCACGTCGGACGGGCTGGCAGGCTGGTGATGGGCCCTCACGGTCACGGCGGCGCCTTTGCTGCGGAGACAGACATGCCGCGGACGCGCTGTGGTGATGATGGTCGTGGCCGTTGGTCCGCTGTTGCGTTCTAACAGTTTTAGCACGGTGGTGTCTGGTGTGCTTCGCAGAGCTCGTGTACCTGCTTGTGGCACCGGTTCTGGTTTTCTGGTTGCCTGCTTCCACTTGGTTTCTCGCGACAACTACAAGCGCATACTCTAATGCGCGTCTGGTCGTGCTCACGCGAACGTGCGACTCCACGCCGCTGCTGGCCTATTGCGCGCCGTCGAACGCCGCGGAGATAGAGTTTGCTCTTCCTCTGGCCCTCGTCCACCCAAGAACCCCGCGAGCCTGTTCGGTTGGCTGGTTCGTATCGTTGCTGGTTCATGAAGAAGTACTGCTGACTGATTTGTATGAGAGAAAAATACTGTTCCGACTAAAAATTTACGATCGTTTACGACAAGCCATGGCCAAACAAACAGGAGCGTCGCTAGATGCGGTGGGTGGAGACGGCGATCGAAACGAACGAAGCAGAGGCAGAAAAAACTTATCGACGGGTGAGCAGAGGCGACGGATTAGTGGCGGAGGGGGCGGACAGCGTACGGTGCAGCCAAATGGCGCGTCTCTGGCGGCCGTGAAAGGCAGCGGGAGGGATCACGTGCTCGCGCGACCACGCCGAGGGCGTGAGGCGGCGCCAATCTGTCATTTGTCGCGACGCTCTACGGCGGCGACTGCTACCAGTCTGGTTTCTGAAATTCTGCGTTTCCCCGTCAGGCTGTGGCCGGCTTCAAATTTCGCCATGAGTTCGTGCCACTCAGTGCTATGCCAATGCCATGACTCCTCTTCGGCAACCACAGGTCATAAATTACACGAGGCGTTCTGCGGCTTCTGCCAGTCCAAATAAGACGCGATTGACCTGGTCCAACTGTCGACGTGGACAGCAACGAAAGTAGTCAGAATGCAGGTGCTGGCTGCTAACTGGCGCTACGTGGGTAACGCGACTGACCAGTGAGGCAGTGACCATCGCACCGCACCGAACCAACCGTCTTTTCAATTTTGACAATGCAAACCAAATTTGGAAACTACCGACCAAGACCATAAGATGCTGATCCAATAGATGAGATGAGAGATGTGATTTTTTTTGCGCTTAAGCCCTCCCATCCGTCGACCTTTTTTTTGCGCTTAAGCCTCCTCACCCCATCCATTGAATCAATGATCGATAGTTTCCAAGTTTATACATGTTGGTTAGTTTACACCTAACATGTTGCCTTCAATTTTTCATGGTATGAACTGAAGCGACGCCACATGGACAAAATACGTGAGCCTGGACGTGGAGGTCTGACGACGTGAGTTGTAGCAAGCCAGCACGAAAGGCGCTATACGCTTGGCCTCGTGGGCGCCTCTCCAGCTCTAAGTATATTATTTTATATTTAATAAAAATGATATTTAATAAAAAATCCATCTTTTAATTAAGAGCTAATCTATGTATCTATTTTAAGATTATATAAGAGTATCGTATGAGACTATTCATGTTAGGAGCTACTATCTCCTAAAAGCTAATATCAAGAAGTTATTTTAGAGTTAGTAACTAGCCCATACTGTTATGGCTGCTGTTATACAGTTACGATAAAAGTACTGCCCTGAAAGTAATGAAATTCAATTATGTGTTTAGCTAGCCAAATTTACATAAAAGTTTAACTAAATCTATATAGAAGTATATCAAAATTTATGATTTGTCAAACTTAAGATGATTTAACCATTGTTAGTATTTTAGAGTTACACTCCTTTCTATAGCGACTACTTGTTTTAGAACTATATTCTTTACCCGAGGTGCACATCTCACATCCTAATAAGTTAAATAATATTAAGTTTGATCAAATATATAAAAAATAATAATATTCATTATACTAAATAAGCATCATAAGAGTAATCATATTATATTTTTACATAATAAACTAGTTAAAAATACATATGTTAATATCATTTTTTAATAATCTAGTTAAATTTAAAATTAGTTGACTTCTTAAAATATGAAATAAGCATTTATTTTGGTACAGAGTAGTAGGAGTATATTTTATTGGGCTGTTTCAGTCGATAGAATATGGGAGTAGTTACGGGTACGGCTCTTCGTGAGCCAGAGCGTATATAAACTACTTCAAGTTGAGTTTATCTGTCCAGTCAAACTATATTTTGGTTTAAACTAACCCAGCAGTGGCTGATAACGAGAGTACTCACAAGTCGCAAAGAACAACTTAGTAGGCAACTCGCACAACTGTTTGAAAAAAAAAAGACAATTCGCACAGCTGTTCAAGATTAAGCTGATGCATCACGGGAAACTATGGCTACTTGCCTCTGGTAATCCGAAATCCATTTTTGAGGAATAAAACAGCAACAATCTAGTTCTAGATTCTAGATTTTTTTCTTGGACTGATTATTCTAGATTAATGCATTATGGATCAAGGAGACGAACCGGACCTACTGGTCCCTGGGTCCCTGATTACTATTTATGGGGAAATAAATGGTACGTATGCAATGATGAATGCACGGTTGCTGCTATGATTACAGACAATCTACAGTACGAGGGCCCGATATTCTCTCCCAAGCATTTTGCTGCCTGATTGCAAATGTAGGGCTACGTGGCAAGAGCCTATGCGGCCAAAAATCCTATACATCTCGAGCCTGTCCTTCATTTTAGAGCGACAATTATCATCGACCGTGGAAGCAATATCTTGCTTATATATATATTGGCGTCTAAACAACAACACCAGATTACCGGAACGCTAATCACGGCCCATATGCTAATAATCTGCTCAGACACAAGTCCATCTGAAAAGGACGATGCTAAGTTGCTAACCAAAACCAAATAATGGTCTCCTCAAAACAAAGTTCTCTCTCAAGATGGCTGGATGACGGCGTTCCCCCAGCATGTCCTCAAGCCGCTTTCGTCCGACTGCTCTGACCACTGCCCCCTGCTTCTCCAGCTGCAAGCACTCGGGCCGCCTAAGCGGCGGTTCAGATTTGAGACGTTTTGGGTCAAGTGCAAGGGGTTTGAGGAGGTAGTGGTGCGCGCTTGGGCGTCAACGCTTGATGGCGTTGACCCATTCCGGCAGCTGGATCACAAGCTGCGGAACGTGGCGTTGGAATTGCGCAAATGGAGTAATGCAATGGTTGGGAGTGTCAGGCTGCAGCTTGCTATGGCTCGTGAGGTGATTCACAGATTTGACGAGCAGGAGGAGTCGCGCACGCTGGACGCGTGGGAGCTGGACACCCGTCGCGGCCTCAAGGTCAAGGTGCTCGGCCTCGCATCTCTACTGCGTACGATCCAACAGCAGCGCTCCAAGATTACGTTTCTGCGAGAAGGGGACGCGAATACAAAATTTTCCACCTGCAGGCGTGCCACCGCCGGCGCCAAAACAACATACACTCCCTCAGCGTCCAGGGACTGCAGCTGGTCGCGGACCATGCAATGGCCGATGCCCTGTACAGCCACTACGTCGCTCTGCTTGGCACCGACTTCAACAGATCGCGAAGGATGAACATGGCGGCGCTGGGCCTGCCATCCTTGGACCTGCAGGCCTTGGAGATGCTCTTCACTCAGGTGGAAGTCGCGGCCGTCATCCGCGACCTGCCGCCGGACAAGGCGCCGGGTCCGGATGGCTTCACTGGGCTTTTCTACAAGGTGGCGTGGCCCATCATAAAGAATGAGGTTATGGCAGCTAGAAACGCTTTCTGGGCGCAAGACTTCCGGAGTCTTCAGCATCTAAATGACGCTCATATGATTTTACTTAAAAAGAACGATCAGCCATCGGAGATCAAGGACTACCGCCCAATCAGCCTTATCCACAGCTTCGGGAAGCTCATCACCAAGTGCATGGCAAACAGGCTGGCTGGTGATCTCGACCGTTTGGTCCTGAGGAACCAAAGTGCCTTCGTTAAGGGTCGCAGCATTCATGACAATTTTAGAGACGTGCAGCTGGCGTGCAAGGAGATCCACAGGCAAAGGTCGCCATGTGTTTTGCTTAAAATTGACATTGCTAAGGCGTTTGATTCGGTTTTCTAGACTTACCTGCTCGATGTTCTAACCCACATGGGCTTTGGGTTACGATGGAGGAATTGGGTGTCAGCCATCCTTGCGACGTCCGGCACTAAAATTCTCCTCAATGGAAGGCCGGGGAGGAGAATATGCCATGCTAGAGGATTGAGGCAGGGCGATCCGTTATCACCGATGCTCTTCGTGCTGGTGATGGAGGTGCTCAACCACATGTTGCAGTGGGCTGAGGAACGACGATTTGTTTCACATGTACCTGGGTTGGTCACGGCAAGGGCCAGCTTGTATGCTGATGACCTCGTCATTTTTGTGGCACCGGAGGAGCGCAGCCTGCTGACCATTAAGGCAATCTTGAACACCTTCGGACGTGCCTCTGGTTTGTTCGCGAACCTTGACAAGAGTTTGGCAACGCCGCTGCACTGCACGGAGACTGACATGGAGTTGGTGCTCACCATCCTTTCTTGCAAGGTGCAAGAGTTCCCCTGCCGCTATTTGGGAATACCGCTGTCGGTGTACAAGCTGAAGAGGGCCGACGAGCAGCCTTTGATAGACAAGATCGTTGCACGCATCCCGGGTTGGAAGGGTCGGCTGCTCAACGTGGCCGGCCGATCCACACTGGTCAAGTGCACACTCTCTGCGATACCGGTCCATACTTCGATTGCCCTTGGCCTGTCCCCTTGGGCTATTGCGGCGATTGATAAACTGCGGCGTGCCTTTATTTGGACCGGGTCGGACAAGGTTGCGGGAGGCAAATGCAAGGTTGCATGGATCAATGTGTGCCGGCCCAAGGAGCTGGGCGGCCTGGGCATTGCGGACCTGCGACGGGCTGGTCTGGCGCTGCGGGTCAGATGGATTTGGCGGGACAGGAAGCGCGGCATCGTGCCGCCCGCGTGCGAGCGTGTCGCGTTCCGGCTGTTCCAGGCTGCGACCACATTTACAGTGGGCAATGGTGAGTCCACTCTATTCTGGACAGACCGGTGGCTCAATGGATCAAGCATCGTGCAGCTTGCCCCCGCCGTTTTTGCGGCAGTTCACCCCAGGAAGAGGAGGGCATCGGTGTCCGAGGCTCTAAACGGTAACGCTTGGGTACGTCATCTGTCTAGCGCAGTTTCCATGACGATGCTTCTTCAGTTTGGGAGGCTATGTGATTTGCTAGAGAATGTTCAGCTCTCATCCGATCCGGACGTCCTTTCTTGGCACATAACTGAGACCAGGAACTACTCGGCCGCATCTGCTTATGGGGCCATGTTCCTTGGCTCTTCGCCGGTCAGAGGCGATGCACAGTTGTGGAAGACGGCTACGCCGCCCCGTGTCCGCTTCTTCTATTGGCTGGCTTTGCAGGATAGATGCTGGACCGGCAAGCGTCGTCACCGCCATGGCCTTCAACCAACGGACGCTTGCATCACTGCGACCGGAGCGAGACAATTGATCACATCTTCTTTGGGCTGCATGCATGATGCCGCGAGGTCTGGGCGACTGGATGGGTCTGGCTTCACTTGCCTAATGTGGATGTTCGCCGCACCGTTCATGGAGTGGTGGTTGTCCAATAGGAAGCGATCGACAAACTTCAGCGCGGATTTGACTCCATCGTGTTCTTGATCGGTTGGATGCTTTGGAAACAAACGAACGCGAGGACCTTCGATGGCAGTACACGTACAGCGAGAGAGCTCACCGTGGACATTCGCCTCGTCGCGGAGGCCGGCAAATGGTGAGGCTGAGCAGCTCGGCATCTCTTCATCGGGCCGATGGCGAGCGCAGTCCCATGGAGTTCTTAAATTTGGTTCAATCATGTAGTACCCTGTGTTGTCCGGTGGGTGCGTGTGTGTTGGTCTTGGTAATCAGAGGATTACCGAGTTTGTTGTTTTGCTTAAAACTCTCTTTCTGCTTAATGAAATATGCGTCGAAAGGCGTCGTCTAAAAAAGAAGAAGAAGATAGTACTACGACCAACTGAGCTCCAGCAATCAAGCGTGCCCGATCCGTTCGCTCAACAACCATCGGCCTGTTCGCTTGGTCGTAAACGATCGTAAATTTCTAGCCATAACAGTATTTTTCTCTTACTCCAAACTAGCCAGCAGTAAATAATCCACGATTGTTTACGACCTCCCGAACAGGCTGCATGTCGTTGTCTTGTGTCCTCTTGCAATTAATTGTCCGATTCTCGCCCCACAGATTCACAGCTCAGCTCCCTCGGCAAATTTGCGCAAACTACAGCGGCGGCGCACGGTGGACGGCAAGAATCACGCGACGCGACGGGCCAGGAGATCACACGTTACTAACAAATTGAACTTTCTGACTTTCTGCTCAGTCCACGTTGTTAAGGACCTGACAAATGGTTGCGATCATTGGCGCGATCGCGGTTTCCGTGAGCTGTGACAGGCTAAAAGGCTGCCGTCTCACAGCTGTTGAGGCGCTCGTCCTGAGTGCACGGGTGGACGGGCGGCACATGCTGATGCCGCCGCTCTGGATGCCGATCCGTTCTCGTGAAAAGGTCTCGCCGTGTTACCGGGGCCTTGTTTACATGCGGGCTAGGAATCAGTATTTGGTATTGTAGCATTTTCGTTTGTATTTAACAATTATTGTTTAATTATGGTCTAATTAGGCTCAAAAGATTCGTCTCGTAATTTACAATCAAACTATGTAATTAGTTATTTTTTATCTACATTTAATACTTTATGCATGTGTCTAAAGATTTAATATGATGGAGAGAGAGTGAAAAAACTTACAATCTAAACAAGACCTAGGGGTACGTAGGCATCACCAGAGTCCAGGGGAGTTAACGAATGGTAGCGGAACTGCGCAAGGCGAAGGCGAAGGAATAGTGAAGAGGAGGCACCGAGCCGGAAGGTGGACGAACGATTTTTTTTTGCGTTTTCTGGCCCTTTTTTTCAAAGTTTGTCACAAATATGCCTAAATATGTCTTTAGAGGTATGTTTTTAAAATCTAGACGCTCAGCTCGACGCCGTAGTAATTGACGCCAAGATTACACGTCACGGCGCCAGAGCATTTGGCGCCAACCTTCCTCGACCACGTCGACGTCGACACGGACGTGGCAGTTGTAACACCTCGGTGTTAAGCGTGCATTACCATTTCATCCCATGAGCATAATCATCGTCACCTCATGCATAAGCATCATTCATGCATTTCATTTAGAAAGAAATGAAGTATCATTTCATGCGATGCTTAAGTGATTGACATTCATTTATGATTCAAACAATGTGAAATGCCATGCTCATGCTTAGATGCCATGATTCTTGTTTTAATCACTAAGATAGCTTAAAAATATTTAGGATGCAATATGGAGCAAAGTTCATATTTAAAGTTTTACCAAATTTTGCTTTTAAAAATAATTCTCCAAAATTAGGGTTTTGAGTTAATATTGATTTTATTTTGTAATTCAAAATCTATTTGGAATTGGACTTTGGTCATAAAAGCAAAGTTTTAGATCTTGAAAAATGGAACAACTTTCATTTTTATACCAACTTTTGAAACTGCTTTGAAATAGTTCAAAATTTCATTTGAATGAAAAAGGATTCGAAAAGAATTTGAAAAAGAACATTTTTCAATAAATGGGCCGCGCGCCTCGCCTTCAGCGGCAAGCTGCAAAGCGACACTGCTCCTGCCAGCCTCAGCGCCAGCGGTCGCCAACGCCCGTCGCCAGCTCTCACGCCACGATAAGCGCTCACGCCCAGGCCGCCATGCTTATGCGCCGGCTGAAAACTCGGCCTACCCCGCGCCCTCTGGCCTTCATCTGTCTCTGCTCCTCCTCCTCCTCCGCTTTCGTTCGTTGGCGCCAGACCTGCCTTTCGCCTCCGCCACACGCCATCGCTGAGTTGGTTGTTCCGCCGCTCGGTCGTGAGCCATCTCCATCTCGCCAAAGAAGATCGCCTCCTCCACTTTTCTAAAAGCTCGAAGTCTTTTCGCGTGGTAAGTCTTCTCCGACCAGTAAGCCGAGTAAGCTCTTCCTCGCGGAGCTTGGCTCTCACGCAGACAACCCCTCTCCGCTACACCTCTCTCCTTCCTTTCGAGCGCATGAGCACCGCTTGTTGCGCGAAACTCTTGCTTTCGCCTCCCCGGCCAGGTGGCGGAGTGGCGTCACCGCCGATGAGTCGCGCCTCTACTCCGCCATGCACGCCGCCGAGCTCCATTCCGAGCTCCTCCCATGCCTTCTCTTGGTGCATCGCGTCCGCCTCGTCGCGGGTGAGATGCTGGTGGTGGCCGCGCCACCGGCTAGCTCACCGTCGACGAGAGCTAGCCGATCAGCTCTGCCCCTGTCTCGGTCTGACCGACAGGTGGGGGGCGTTGACCATGGGGGCTCGCTCGTCAGCGCCCTGACTCGGGTCTGGGTGCACTGCACCGGGTGCACCCAGCGTTTTCATCGGCTGTTTTTTAAAAGGATTTAGGAAATAATTTTTCAGATTTCTGTTAAATGCTTTGGAAATTTATAACTTGCTCAAAATAGCTCCAAATTTGTTGAAACAAATTTTGCTAGGTTCCCTGTTACCAGATCTAAATGATAAAAATATTGCATGTCATTTTTGAGATACTTTTATGTGGAGTTTTATTTAATCATTGAAATTGCTATTTTCTTGAGAAAGGCATAATAAATCATAGAAAGATCAGAAAAATAGGATTCCATGTTTGTTACTCTTCTTGTATAATGTACTTTCTAGGAAAAATATATGCCATGCATGTCCTGTAGAAAAATTATGAGATGTAGTTCAAGTGCCTTTAATGGCTGATTTTTGTTATTTTTGCTAGAAAGCAAAATTTGTATAAAACATGCATGTGATAATTTTTGTGCAGTGATTAATTACTGTGTAGAACATAGGAAAAATATTACATATGTTGTTTGACACTTTTCACAGTGTAAAGTATTTTCATGATCATAATTATGCCATAACTTGTCATTTTTGTGTAGGCTAATCCACTTATCCAAATGCCATAAAAATTTAATGGTAGACTACTTAGGGTAGTACTTTGCTATGGTAATTTTCTAAGATTTTTCTATGCTATAAAAATAGATATTGCTATTCAAACTTATTATTAATTAGGGTTTAATCAAATATTGCTTTATGCATGATTAAGAAATTAGTGAAGCTTTGATGTATCTTTGAAGCATTTAATGAGATGTGTTGACGTAGCATATTAGTACTAGAAGAGAATGCAGCAGATAACATGAGCTTGTAGTACATGTTCTTGGATGATGTTGACTACCTTGCATGCAAGCACCTTCATTGTGTCCATTTCATCCGATGCACCTTTTGCATAAGCACTTATGCACCTGCATTATACAGGATCGCAAACCAAGAGCCCGGTCATCATACCCGAGGAGCCCGAGGAACAGCTCGAGGTGCAGCCGCAGGAAGTGACCGAAGCAGACGAGGAGGACGTTGAGGAACTTTCGGAGTGCCCCGATCACCGCCCGAGCTCCTTCGAGAGAGGCAAGCCCCGGAGCATTTTTCTCCCCGATTTGTGATTATTAATTAATGCTTTACTTTAATTGATGCATTACATTCAGGAGTTGTTTGCAACCGTTGCTGTATTATACCTTGTCTACCTTTGTTATATTATATCCTTGTTACCCTGGTATCCGCAGTCGAGTCAATGCTTAGCTGGCTTAGATCGGTAGAAGTCGAACGATTTCTGGTCACCTGTGAGCTATAGGTGGTTACCTGGATCTGCTTGGATAACTATGTAGTCATGGTATAACTAAGTGTTAATTGAAGTTGAGACCGGACAGAGACTTACAGAGTTTTTGACTGTAGTGCTTTCCGTCTATGTTGATTAAGGACCGACCGTTGTTGGGCCTCGAGTCATGTTGAACGCATGCCTTACATTTAGCTGGCCGAATAAAGTACCTTTCGACCGCGAAGCTAGGAGATTATTCGGGCCGAGTAGATTGCCCGCAGCGCACTGTATCAGAGCAGGTGTGGTAGGACACGGGGGCGCGATGATAAGACCGAAAGGCAGTCAGTCGGCCCCCGGGTACATGTGGTTCCTAGCAAACTCGAGATTTTCCTAGATAGTTGACTCGGTGACCGATACCTCACTTTAGCGGGTGAGTGAGGTTTGTGTAAGGAATAAATCACCAGCTAGTTAGGAATCGATTCGAATCGCCATCGCTCCTGGATAGTGAGCACTTGACTTGAGTGACTTCATCGTAGTAATGTTGATGGAACACTTGGACAGTTATAATGAATATGACATTATGGAAGTTGTTAATGATCATTGGTTATCATTATTTACTTAATCGCATGCTTGCTCTAGTATAGGTGCAAATGTAGTCGACAGGTTAATAATAAGTAACTTGACAATAATGCTTTCGGAAAGGTTCTTGAAATACTAAAAATGCCTCTTTTTGCAAATGAGTCAGCTACCCTACTATAAAGCCCTTCATAATCCTTGGTGTCACTTTATTTTTGGTTATGTCGGGTAAGTCTAGCTGAGTACCTTCTCGGACTCAGGGTTTTATTCCCATTTGTTGCAGATGGGCAGATGTATTACGACTACTGTATCAACTGCCTTTATCTTGCGATGGGTGATGCTTAGGACCATGGGCATGGTCATTCCTTACGTCTCGTCTAATGCTTTTGTTGGAGATGATCATCAGCTGGCACTGTATTTGAACTCCGTGTGAGTGTGTGTGGTTTTGAACAAATGGCTTCCGCTACTTCTATTTGAACACGTTTTGTAATAACTATGTTTAAACTCTGATATACCGATGATGCAAATTTTTATGTAATATGTGATGGTGACCACTAAACTTATTACGATCTTGGCTGGTATGTGAGTTGGTTTGAAATCCTTCGTGATTTCACGGACTACCGGGTTATACGGGCTTAAGTTTGCTAAATCGTTTGCTCTGGCGGATGATTTTCTTATTTAATTTCGTATAATTGGTCGGTTCTATTATAGCATTGACATGGCAGCCACCTCGGCGCCGACGTCATTGGCGTCGAGGTTGACGCCGGAATTATTGGCGCCGAGCTTGACGCCAAAATCTATGGCACCGATGTGGTGTTTTAACCCAGCGTCTAACCTTCCTGGCCGAGGCTTCTTCCTCTTTTTTCTCCTTTCTCTTGGGTTTTTGCTCTCCCCACTTCGTCCTACCTCACGAATCGGTATATCGGACCTTGGAAACTTTGATTTGATCCGTAGATCTTTGAGAGCAAGGTATCCTCGCTCCCCTCCTAGTTTTTTTCACATCGATTCGGTATATATTAGACGGATTTTTCAACCTAAGAATCGTCATTACTTAGGGTTTCATACAATTTTTAATATTTATATTATACAACCGTAGGATGCCAGGACGTGAAAAAACTAGCAAAACAAGGTGACCTCAGCGCATGTTGTTATATTATGGGTTCATTGTTGTAGATCAAATGGGAAACCCTATGTTTAGGGTTTAATGTTAATTGCTTTCGGTTCTTATAACGAAATTGGTTAAATTATAGTTATGGCCGGATGACCGAAAATGCCTTCGACCCATTGCCTCTGTCTAGTGGTGTTCTAGTGTCCATGTGCTTTTGCGGCGATCCTTGCAAGGTAGCCAAGTCCAATGAAGAGGACACGTATGGACAGAGGTATTGGATGTGTTCCAATTTTATATTTGAGCCCATACTTCGTTAGCGCCGCATTAACAAGATAGTGAGGAACTGATGTTGTGTAATAATTATTTTGTGTCATATGAAATCTTGCATGATTTTTTTTGTTTTGTAACAATTGCATTTGTTACAGACCTCTCCACCGCCCTGTGATTTGAGCAGTGGATCGACACTGAGGTCAAGCCTGAAGACAAGGAATGGATGCATAAATTATTGCGGTGGGAGGTAGAGGATAAGGAGATGATGAAGAAGAGACGCATAGAGGAGGCTGTAGAAAAGGAGCACAAGGAAGAGGATGAAAGGAGACGTGTTGCTGAGTATAGGAAGAAGAGGGAGAAGAAGCTTGAGCGTGCACGCCGAGCGAAAGCAGCGATGAAGCATCGGGAACTATTGTAGGTGCAACCTCCACATCCATATCTGGTCTCGAGACGGAAGGGTCAGAGTGTGCTTGTTAGACGTATTGGTGGGGAAAACCCATGAGGGACGGGATCAACTAACACCCGACGCACAACCACGTCCAAAGTTTGGAACTGACTCTTCATAGCTGATCTCACATAGTTCTTCTACTGATCCGCACACCCAATTGAGATCATCTTCCTTATGATGTTGGGAGAGGAACCAAGGTGAAGTACACCCTCAACTGCGATACCATCATCATCATGGCAATGTAGCTCCTCCCGAGCCCTTACAATCAACTCATAAAATAAAAACTTCTCATCGAATAACACGGGCACACTTTATATATCAACAAACTCAACATATCTATAGTGATATCTTTCCACGATGCCTCCATGATATATGCTCACTAGGTTGTCCATCTATTTTATACACAAATCCAAACACAATTAGTTTAGTCCAAATTACGTGCCAACGACTACATACTAGGTAACTGCTAGCTTCACAAATAACATAGTAACTAGCTCTATACATGTCCAACAACTAGGTTATCACCTTATCACTGCATCACCAACTAATTAAACTAAATAGGTTATCATAACTAACTAAATAGATAGCTAACTAACTAAGTAAATAGTCTAACTAGGTTATCACCTAATCTCTAGATCACCAACTAATTAAACTAAATAGGTTATCACATTACCATCCTAAGTACATCAATAAACTAACTACCACACAACAATTCAACCTCACTAACTAACTACATTGCATATACACTGTGGCAGAACCGTCTAATCTAATACCTCTCAGGAGCACTTGTCTTTCATTAGACACTAAGTATTCAAGAGAGGACACTAAACCACGTAGTTCCGTCGAGCACACCCTAAGGGAAAACTTGAAAATCCATATTTTTCCATCAGGATCATAAATGAGAGAATAAAACTTATAACATTCTTAAGTCATTTCTTCCATCACTATATTACAGTAGTAGAATATTACCTCAATTGTTTATAACAGCGGAATATAATAATGTTATCAAAGTTACAGAGGAAGCAAAGATTAATTTAATGACATGATGGAGCATTAACATAGTGGATATTTTTATACAAGATATGCTAGTAGATTTTACATCTTTTCTTATAAAAACCTTTAGTGAGGGTTATAAATAAACACTACGGTCGTAGCGTGAAAGGAATCCTCTCTGAGCCTACCAGGAGGTTTCCACACACAAGAGTCAGCTCTATGTATCCTCCGATCACCTGCAATAGAGGGAATAAAACCCTAAGTACTCGATTGTACTCAACAAGACTTACCCGCCAGGAGGAAAGTAAAAGACTCCAAGAATATGCAAGACTTATTTGGCTTGTGGGTTATTGCATGTGCGGAAGCATTACTAAATGTGCGTCCTTATATTAAATTTTATTAGCAGTCATCATTAGTTCATTAACTAACCATTCTATGTAAGCACATATGCTACTTTCAAGCAGGTGGTAAGCAATCAGAATCATTTTATCACCTTTCAAGTTTTAGTTCTTACTACGGTGCTAGACCATAGCCAAGTCATACCGTCTCACAGAAACGGTGATTCACGAACCAATGTACCTAGCTAGGTACCCTCAAAATATACACACCGTTTGTACCCTAGGCACAAATATGACCAACCTATTCCACTCCTATCACGGGGTTTAGGTCCTAGTCTAATCTTGGACTCCAAACCCCCACACTTGAGATCCGATCTCAGATGGTGCTTAGACCTTCACCTTTTCCCCGCCTATAATCAGTCGGTCTAAAAAGAGCCAGAACCCACGACAAGAGCGTAACGAGCCTTTCCGCTCCCATAAGCAAGTATGTGCTTAGGATAATAAGGCTATAACCTGACTACCATCCACAGCAATGGACGATCCTCAATCGACATAGGTGGAACAAGTGCAATCCGAGCCTCACTTGAATGCCTAACCAAGTCTAGATCCAAAAGTACCATTCCGCCCGATATCCAATTATCATTCATATATATTCCATGTGATAGTAATATAATAACAACAATAATATATTTTATATCTCTCACGAGTGACAGATAATCACTCGACTTCTACCGGACCCTATAGCATAGCAATATACATGATCCTGACATACTAGTAGGACTCATAATATATATATATATATATATATATGCAAGTGGGTTTCATTCAACTCCTCAAAACTTAATGCATAAGCTTAAAATAAAGTGTAGAATATTAGAGGTTACGCATCGGGGCTTGCCTGGATAAGATATAACCAAAAGTTAGAATTCCATTAAGGTGACACGATCATCAAGGCACTATCTTTTTTGCTACTTCAGTTGACTCTATGATCCATCGTTGTTCCTAGGATGCAACACAGAGATGTAAATAATCAACGGCAACTACAACTCTAAAATACGATTACGCTCCACAAGTTAATGAGCTAGCTTTAATGATTAATATACTAGTCTACGTATCCACATCGCCATATAAGGCTTTGTCTCTAGAAAAATCCCAAGGTGTTTCGGTATTTTATTGATTAAACATATATTTTCGAACTAGGGTTCATTTAGTTACTTAGCAAACTAATTATTATGGAGCTACAAAAATTACAGTGAGCACCTAATAATATGAGGAATTTACTGTGAAAGCTTCAGAGCCAACAATATCACCAATTTGTCACAAAAATTCCTACAAGTTTATATTTTACAATATTAAGCATCTTAAATTAATAAGATAACTCTAGAAAATATTATAAAACTATGTGAACAAAACATACTAGCAGATAGATCATGATTTTAGAAACTTAACAAAATTGGTTTCACAATTTTTGGTTAACTACATAATTTTATATTGAATTTACAATTTTACCTTAGAAACTAAATTAGAAAATACTTAGAAAATGAAAAGGGCCGGCAGCCACCCCATTTGGCCCGGCAGCCCATCACGGCATGGTCACGCGCTCGCCGTGGCGGCCTAGTACAGCCCAAGGACGGAGGCGCCCGCACGGGCGTGCTCATTTTGCAAAATAGGACTCGTATTTTTGAACAATTAAGCGACGCAGCGCAACACTATTACAATAGATTCAAGTTTTGCACTTAGGACCCTGGAATGTGTTGCCTTCACAACGAGGCGGTCCCCGGCATCCCCACGTGCGATGGCATGGCTCTGGCCGGCACAGCACGTCCACGCCGACCTACCGAGGGCCAAATCGGCGCATCCATCAGACCTGCTAGGACCCATGGGCCAATGCACAATGGTGAGAGGCAGCGCGGAAGTCTAATGGTGTGCTACTCAACACTAGCCTCGATGATAGTGGATCCGTACAGTGGCGTGAGCGTTCCGGCGAGCCTACGCCCTCATGGAAAGGTAGATATGGTGGAGAAGCATCAATAGCTCACTGGGATATATGCTATAGTGACAGTTGAAGCAAGGAAAAGCTGAGGTGGTCTAGCCACGTGAGTCCGGGCATGGCGGCGACGCCTCGAGCCGGACATCGATGCGTCACCACATCACCGACAAGTTCCCTGGCCAAATCATTGTGAGCACCAGATAGAGGAATTCAAGGTGAGTGCAGGGTTATGAGCAATCGAACTGCTACCACTCCTACATGCCTTACCTCCCAACCTACCGATTCAACGGCCCGGCTAGGCTTGAGGAGAACAGGGCATGTAGCTAACTACCTATGCCACCCACTGATGCGGGGAATTGCACTACAAAGCCCGAGCTGGTGATTTAGAAAGGAAGGAATGTTGTGCTGCCGCTGCTACGTTATGGGCAGCAGCCTCGATTTAATGTGGACCGGCAAAGACACGATGAGGGCACACCCGCGTGGGGACATGACCGTGGAGGCGGTAATAGAGGCGTGTCGGTGAGTGAGGGGATAACGACGTAAACGGAACAAGCAAGAGCGCGCGCAGCGCAGTGAGGCAACAACGACGCGTGAGCGGTAGGCGTGGGGGCAAGATTGCAATGCTACAAGATAGCCGAGACAGACAATGACTCGGCGGGTAGGTGAATTGAATAGCGAGACGAGCACCACGATAGCCAGACGATGATTGGCGCGGCATCGGCTTGGCCCCACGCACGGCTAGGCGGCGGCCAAGATGCGACAAAAGCGATGCCATCGGATAGGGCAAGCAATGGTGCAGAGTTTTGCGAGAGGGCACGCGACGCAGCGGTGACGACGCGACGACGCGGCGGCAGCAGGAGGACATGCCACGCTACCGATATAAGAAGGACAAGAAGCAGATCACATCACGGCGTGGCGAAAAGCGGCGGCAATGGGCGATAGAAACGGCGACCACCCCGTGCATGGCGATGACAACGGCCTGCCAGGGCCGGTCACGACCACCCACGGCTAGACAGGCCAACTGGGCTCGGCATTGCGGTGCGCGGAATGCGGCCAGCCGCACGACGCCGAGCAGCTGCGTGAGGTGACCACGCGCATGAGCCAGACATATGACGTGAATGAATTTTAAAGCAAAGCAAAGGATGCCGATCATCTCAACCGAAGTTCAACCAATCCTACTAACCTAAAGTCAACACTATGAGCTAGCTAGTGGAGCAATCGCCATGACCCGAGAGCAACCAGAGAGGGAGATAAAAGGATGCCAACTTGGGTTCGTCGCTGGAGTGCCGGTTCACGAAGCAGTGCCAACAACATAGTTAACAACACGTTCCAATAAAGTTTGGGCAATTTTTATGAGAGCAACGTGACATCAACACAACTTCGACCTAAGCCATGCTCAAGCACTCGATTTGATGCAATCAACAATACCAAAACATATAGCTAGTGTTTAAACATTTTTGTTAGAAATTAAATATCAAAATAGCATTGTCTTACTACTTTTCCATACTTAGAGAAGTTAAGGATTCAATTCAAACTAACAGCCATTAACACTTTTGTTATAATTTTTAAAAGGCCTAAACCCTATTAACTGCTACCAACAAGTATTTCATGCGATAGTCCATACCTTATACTAACCCATAGGAGCAAAATATTTAAGCACCATTTAACTATTTTGCTCAATATAATTCACCAAAAGTGGTATTTTACACAATAGTTAAGTGTTTGTCGACTTAACGAAAAGAACTTATCTTAACGCCGAATTTGATTTTTGAGCTCCCAAAACACTAGTTGACAACATCTATTTTTCAAAAGTTAAAGTTGCATTTTTATCTACTAAACTTGTACTTCAATTTTTATTCAAGTACTAAATACAAGTTATGTTTGATCCTTGTTCCTAGAAATTATTTTTCGCCTCACGTGCGTTTTAAATTTTTAAAACCCGAAAACTTGTTAGGTTAATCCTTCTCGGACCTAAATCTCGGTGCTAAGCAAGCTCGTAACACCATGGGTGTTACATACACGAAATTTAATGTCTCAACGATGGCAGTGCATGACGCGGTGGAGAGCAGGAGGAGGCGTCGGGCGTGGTGGAGGGCCAGCGGGACGGGAGGTGCCGGGAACGCCAACGCAGCGGCTTGGCGGACGTGGAGGACGGGAGGCAAGAGGCCGCGCTGGCACGGCAGGCTTGGCGGGCGAGGCGGGCGGCGGCCGTGATGGGGAGGCCGGGTCGAGCGGGCGGCGCGCGCTTATGGGGACGGGGGCCGGCCGCCGAAAAGGCTGGCGCCTTCGGGATGGGGGCGCTGGTGTTGGGCGCGGGCCTGGCTAGGGGAGGGGCAGGCGGCGAGCCGATGGGCGGGACGGGGCGCACGGCCGGCCGGGAGCAGCAAAGGTGGTCGGGCGGGGTGTGGTGAGGAGGAGCGACACCGGTGGGGAGGCGTCGGGCGAGAGAGAGAGAGAGAGAGAGGAAGAGAGAAAAAAGAAGGAAGGAAGAAAGAAATAGACCCACCTGTAAGGCTAGCTCGGCGTCAAGACCTTTGGCGCCAAGCTCGGCGTCAAGTTCTTCGACCCCAAGCTCAGCGTCAAGATCCACGGTGCCAAGCTGGTTGTCATGTCACCGCCAGGTCTTCTTTGATGCCGACGTGGCCCCTAGACCTAGACGTCAAAAACTATGGCGTCGAGACGTATAAGCTCGGCTTTAATTACTCCGGTGCCGAGGTGATGATCTAAATTTTGAAAAGCATACCTCCATAAAAATGTATTTGTGAAAAAAATTCAAAAAAATGGCTAAAAAAAAAAAAAAAATCGGGGTGGACGAAGGGCGTGTTTGGCGGGGCTTTTTGCGGCTCCGGCTCCTTCAACACCTTGACTGTAGTAACACTGTATATAGGAGTTGTTTTTCTCTCTCCTTTCAAAATAAATTAGGAGCCTAAAAAACCACGAATCGTGGCTCCTCTGGCTCATGCTCCGGCCCTCTGGTACTGTAGCACGAAGCCGGAGCCTCGCCAAACACGCCCGAAGCGTGAAGTTACGAAGTAACAGAAACAGAAACAGAGCGAGGGGCCATTCAGCAGCTCGCACCTCTGCTGTCTGACCAAAGTAAGCACAAAAATGGGCTGTAGTTGGGCCACATGATGCTTTGTCAGAAATAAATGGGCTATATACGTATGCCTTCTCGGGCCCTTCTGTTGATGTGATGTGCTTATCGATCATCACCTTCCCAAAATCAGTTTGTCCCGCAGAATGAAAACACTTGTCCGGCTGTTTCAGCTGCCATGAGACCAAATAAAAGGCTTAAAGTAAGCCCAGCATCACATTTGAAGGAATAAAGCAACGATATCGAGTACTACCTCTGTTCCAAATCACAAAGTCATTCTGTTTATACATAGATTTTACAATATATTTAGAGATAAGACATAATATGTAACAAAAGCTATGTCCTAAATAAACCAAAACAACTTTCAATTTAGAAGGGTGGGAGCAGCAATTAGTATTATCTTGTGTCTTATTACACCCCTGGTATAAGGCACATGCTAATGTACTTACCAATGTTTTCAAGTCGTCCAGTCAAACCCTAGTCACCATGGGACCGACCAGAAGACTAATCACGATTAGTCGTCGATCATGCCGATTAGTCGAGCCTAGTCGACCCCTGGTCGTCCTATATATCAGGACATATATACCTACTATATATATACCTATATATACTATATAGTATACACAATAAAGCAAGCATCAAGACTATATTAGTGTTTAGCTGGTGACTTACTTGTGGGAGTTGTTTTCTTCTCTTTTCTACCACGTCCAGAGGTCCATATTCCTGTCCCAAACTCCATTTCTTTGCCGACTTGCTGCTGGAAACCTAAAATATCATAGAAGATCATAATTAGCAACACTAATGTAGTCTTGATCTTGACACAGCTCAATAGCAAAGATCTTTGCATTAGCAATCATCTTCTTTGTAGTAGCAAATAACTAGCATTTCATGATTAGCACATAGCGACCACCAATTGACATATTACATAACCAAACAAGTTCAATACACATAAGCTAAAGTGTTCAACACAGAGTCACAAACATTGACATTTAACAGTCCAACAAAAGTAGGCAACTAGCCATCTAATTAAGCAAATCAACATTAAAATTGAAGTCTCCATCTCCATCTCTAGTTGGTCCATCTCCGGTTCAGGTTGGTGCAGATTCTTCATCCTCCTCCATTGCTATTCTTTGAATCTACATGTTGATCTTGGTCTTCATCATCAACTTCATCAATATCTTGAGTCACTTTGTGTTCCTTGGGACTTCTGTTCCTAGCATAATATATCGCCTCACAGGCAAAAAAGAATAAAGAACACTGAGTAGCTTGACCCTAGGCAAGTTACATCCCTCTAGACCACGAAGTTGCACCAATAGCCTCATCCACAATAGCCCGTCATAGCATCACCATCACCTTCATGAACTGGTTCTGGTTCACAATTTTCATTGACCCATTCATTTTTCCAATGAAATTCATCAAGTAAGAGTGGATTGAATCTCTTACCTTTAGAACCCAGCTCTCTATTTTTTTAAATTGTTTTTCATCTTGCGATTGTAACTGACATATACCAATTTATTTAACCTTTGGTGCTCTAATCGGTTTCTCTTTTTTGTATGGACCTACACAAAATATAATGCAGAATCACATATCAATATTACTACCATACTTAATTACTCAACAGTAGTACACTAGCACTTACGGTAGAAAATTCACTCCAACTACGCTCGCATCCAGATGCAGCGCAACAAAGGCTAACAATCTTTTTGCTAAACATTCTAACCCTAACAGGCCAAACTGCAAGCCCACATGTCCGCCCAGTTAAACAAGCCCAAAAATAGAGTAACCAAACTGGTCGTCCCTGTCCTAATCGGACGACTAATCGTGATTTCTCGTCAACTAATCGGACGATCTTTTCGGTCGAGCTAATCGAGTCGGACCTCCTAATCGAACACTAGGGACCGATTAGGACGAGTAATCGCAATTAATTGGACGACTTGAAAACAACATTGGTACTTACTACAAGTAACTAAAGCTCCTTGTATAGTTTAATCAAATCTGAAACTCGCTAACCAAAAATATCAAATGAGATATCCTAGTGCAAATATCCTGACTTAAATTTAAGGTAGCACGAGCAAACGTCCACTGAGGTTCTGTTTGGCACCACTCCTCCAACAGCTGCATGACCTGTGTGAAGCTGTTTTATGCCAAACCATTATTTTTAAAACAACTTCACATGTCATGTTGTTCGCAGAAGAGCATGAGTGACCGCTTTCTCCGTTCTCCCACTGCCGCCGGGCCCGTAAGAAGAGTGGGGGCGGCCTGAGAGCGGTAGTCATGGTTAGTGTGCTAAGGGCTTCTCCAGTGGGCTGTGGAAAACCGACTCATGGGCTGAGGTGGCAGCCCATGAGTCGACTCATCACCACTGGAGTACCAAGATGTCAGGAACCGATTCAAAATCTTGAGCCGATTCATGGAGAATAAACAAATATTTTGATACAGTACAACAACGGCCTACCTGCCAACAACCCAACCGTTACTCAACCCAACTAGCTAGCCGTTGTTCATTGCTCTATATATATGAACCTGCACGAGTAACTCCACAAAATACGCTTGCTCCCTCTCCCATTTCACAAAACACAAACATATATACAAATAAACTCTCCTCTCCATTTGAGAGAACACAAGTATGGACCCATCTTCTACTGGTGGCTTCACAAATTTGTTGAACTCTTCAACCTAAAGCCCAGAATTTCAAGGACCACGAAGTGGCTACAACCAGCAATATCCAAATTTCCCTCCACCTCATTTCGATCATGATTTTCGACCACCACCATATAGACCCATTCAGTCCCATTATCCACATCATTTCAATCCTTTTGGGGTTCAACTAGGATTTCAACAGTTTCGTGGAACATCAAGCTACCATGGTACTCCTTACCATGAAGGTTTGATGTAGTTCCAGCAAGGAAGTTTCAGAGCTGCTATGGCCTGTGATCCATCATCTCCGGTTGGATCAGGTGGCTTGTTCGGAGGCATTGGTGGTAGTGGTTCACGTGCTGATGAATCTGAGTCTCCCATTTCTGTTCCACAGCCATCACATGGGGTTCCTGTTATCAATGAAGAGCAAAGTGAGAGCAGTCTAGAGGAAGAAAATAAAAAATCTGGGCGCAGATTGTGGAGTAAGCCTATGAACCTAAGGCTAGTACGTGCATGTCTCAACAACTCCAATGATCCAATACAAGGCGTTGACAAGAAATATGATCACTATTGGAAAGATGTCGCCAAAGAATACAACAAGCATGCACCTAAAGAAGAGCGAAGGTCAGCGGCCGTGTTGAAAAATCACTGGAATAGATATCATCCTATAGTGATGAAGTTCAATCATTGTTGGAATAGAATGAAAAATGCATATGCTAGTGGTGAATCAGATGATCAAATAATGGTGAGAGCTCATGCAGTTTTCAGCAAAGAAAATTCAGACAAGCCATTCCTATTGGAATATTGGTGGAGAGAAGTGAAGGGGCAGCCTAAATGGGAGAGAGTGTACCCATCAATAGAGAATAAAAGGACAAAGTTAAATGCATCTGGAGTTTACACCTCTTCTTCAAATCAAGATACAGACGAAGTTAGTGCTGAAGTACATCGTCGCCCTATTGGCCAGAAGTACATCGTCGCCGTTGGATACATGCTGGTGGTTGTGTTCTCTACCACTATAAAAGATACATGCTACCTTAGAAAGCCTAACATAGATGACGACATTCAGAGATTGCTTCGAGTGGGGGAGGCTCGAGGTTTTCTGGGAATGATAGGAAGCCTAGATTGTATGCATTGGCAGTGGAAGAATTGCCCAGTGGCATGCATGGAAGGGGCAATTCACTCGTGGTGATTATAAAAAGGCCACCGTCATGCTAGAAGCTGTTGCTTCCCATGACCTCTGGATATGGCATGCCTTTTTTGGTACTGCAGGATCAAACAATGATATTAATGTGTTGAATCAATCAACAATATTCACAGAAGTGTTGCAAGGGAGAGCTCCAGAAGTTCAGTTTATGGTTAATGGCAATGAGTACAACATGGGCTATTACCTAACAGATGGAATTTATCCTGAGTGGGCGATATTTGTGAAATCATTACCTAAGCCTTTAAGTGATAAGGATAAAGTTTTTGCCATCAAACAGGCGGAAGTGAGAAAAGATGTGGAACGTGCATTTGGTGTCTTACAAGCTCGTTTTGCTATTGTAGGTAACCCAGCTGGGTATGTGGACTAGGGAAGCACTTTCTCAGATCATGTATGCTTGTATTATATTGCACAACATGATCATAGAGGACGAAAGGGATTCTTATGGGGCTCGCAATGATCACAACTATGATCAAACAAACTCCACTGCCTTGGTCAATTATCGTCACAGGCCCATTAACGAGTTTGCTACGATGCTCGAGATAAACACAGCTATTCATGACAGGTCTATGCATCGTCGCCTGAAGGCTGACTTGACAGAGCATATATGGCAAAGATTTGGAAGTACACAAGATCAGGATACAGACTAGTCTGTCTTAGAATAATCTATGTTCGTGTAGCACATTTTTCTATAGTGTTTTTTTTAATCCCAATTTATCTTTTCAATCTTATCGTGTACGCATTGCTCATAAGATGCAAAATAAGTGGTACTGCCCCATTTGGCACGGCTCATCCAAAACGGCTTCACCGGTGAAGCAAAAGCCGGTGAAGCCAGAAAAACTGCCTTTTCCCGGCTTAGTTCGTTTTAACCCCGGCTTACAAAACGGCTTCGCGCTATAGTGCCTCGATTTGCGTAAAATAGATGAAGCCGAAGCCGACCTCAGCCGTGCAGTTTCCATGATCCATTTTTTTTTTCTGTACCCAACTTTCAGATCGGATAAATCATTTTGGAAAAGAAACAAAAAATCCAAGATTCATAGTGTATGAGTCAAACGTTGGTATGCACGCATAAATCGAATTTAACAGATCGATGCCCGCCCACCAAAACCGTAACAGATCGACGGGGCAGCTCACCTCGACGCGGACGAGTGGAAGTGTCCTCCTGCGACAGCTGCGGGCGGAGCCTCGACCTCCATGTACGCAGCCGACCGCGACATCCAGCTGCTCCTTGAAGCAGCCCTCTGCTTGCAGTCCGCGCCTCGCCGCGCCGCCGCGGACGGGCCCCCCGTGCGCCGAGCTCGGAGCCAACCTCGTACGGCGGGTGGCTGGCCGCTGGAGTCGACTGAGGCAGAGGGAGGAGGCGATGAGAGAGGTGAGGTGCGCCTGATGCTGTCGCCGAATGGCCGAGATCTGGATGCGCCGCCGTTGCCTGCTCGTGAAGAATGATGCGGAAAGGAGACGGGGGATGAAGGGGACGGAAACTTCAACCAAGTCGTGCGAGTGGGCCGGGTCCAAAAGCCAAAGGGGTTTTTTTATTCACAATCAGATCATGATGAGTCGACAACCACTGGAGGATGAGCGAGTCGACTCGAAACTGGTGTACGTAGCCCTGATGGGTTGACCCACCAATGTGGGTGCCCTAAGAGACCAAAGAACAACGGTTGCCGCCGACGTCCAGGCCAAACTTCTCGGCCTCCTGGTCCGTGTCCATGACACGATGGACACGAGCTGCAGCCTGCTGGTGGCCGGCAGCGTCTCAAAGCCTCAAACAGAGCGGCGACAGATGGCGCGGCACAGGGGCACTATGGCAGGGCGCGCCAGCGTGGCTCGTTGGATTGGAGGCACCGCGCAAGGCATGGATAATAGTGGGAGAAATCAAGCAAGTCTGCAAGTGCCCAACAGTGCAGCGACATCGGATTTTGCAGTGCAGAGGCACTCCAGGCATCCACCACCGTGGCCGGATAGGAGCCGCACGCGATGGAGAAGCAGAGGCGTTCCAGCAGAGGCCTCGCACTAGCTGGATCTGATCCTTCTGGAGACGGCGGTAGCGTTGGCGGTGGCACTCTGCAGCATTCTGGCTCCACACCTCCATTGATGCGTCACACGGAGACCTGACGGCAGCCCAGCCGCCCTCATCCGCGCTTGCGCTCGTCGGTGCCGCGCCGTACTCAGTCAACGATTATACCTGTAATATGAATTTACTAACTTACCCTTAGCTCAATAATAAAAATTATTGAAAACTTAGTATAAAATTTCTTTGGTACCTCTATTTTTTTTTCTAGCCACTCTATCTCTCTACACCAAAGGTCCCCATTTTTCCTAACAATAATAAAATTTCTCAGCCAAGATATATCAACACGTGTCTTATTTTAGTTTCATTTTTCAGCAATATAATTCTCTTTGGGAGCGTACATAGACACATGTCTTATGACATTATTCTCATAAAAAAATTACATGGAGACAACGAGACTATAAGGATCATGTGCTATATGGTTGACCATGTTTGGTTTTGCCGTTTTGATGAATTGAATGGCAAGACAAACACTAGAAATAGCATGTCTGATAAGATGCATTAGACAAATTCTAATAAATTCTAGTGATGTAAGAGCAGAAGTGGCGCAAAGGGCGGCCAGAGGCTATCAAGCGCTCCCCGCACCGAACGCTCCCGCCGGTGGGCTAAGGCCAGCCCAAATGACAAGCCCCCTTATCCGCTCGTCACCGCAGCTTCTAAAAAAAAATCTGCACACAGCGCACGCTCCACCCACGCAGCTCGCAGCAACCGATCGGGGCGGAGGCCACCCACGCTCATCCCGTGCTCACCGCGATCACCCACGCTCATCTCGGCCGGGGAGGGGGCTGCACAGCTCGCAGGCCGGCTGGAGCTCTCCCGGGTGTAGCTCACCGCAGCCCGAGCGGAGCCCGCCCGCGCTCATCTTGCGCTCCGCCTGTCTAGCTCACCGTGGCTGGTGCGGAACTCGCCCGCGCGCAGCTTGTGGCAGCCGGGATGGAACTTGTCCACGCCCCCGCACAGTGTGGAGACCTGTCGCGGCCGTCTCCACCGGAGCGGTGAGCTCTACACCGGTGAACTCCACACGCCGACGAGCCTTCATTTTCCCAAGCAGTAAGGAGATGTTGCGTTGAAATCGCATATTGCAAGCGTATATTTCAAGTGTTTCAGATGTTTTAGAGGTATGTTACAAGTGTTTCATATGGATGTTGTAAAGTAGATCGGGATGTTGCACATGTTGCAATGGTTGAACACATATGTTGCAAGCGTTTGTTCTAAATATTTTATCTGTTTTTCAGACATATGTTGCAGGTGTGTTTATTTGGACGTTTCATATGTTTCACTCATATCTTGCAAGTATTTTATCTCTATGTTGCATACGTTTTGCAATGGTTTTTTGTGTGTTTTTTGTAAATGTTTCAGGCGCATGTTTCAAATGTTTCATTTATCTTCAGACGCATGTTGTAAATGTTTCATCTTGATGTTTCAAAAATAGATCGCGATTCTTCTTTGGGGACTCACCCGCCCTTTATTCTTCTTTGCTCTAGAACTGTACATCGAGGCACGGGAAGCGGAGGAGACGTGAGCGGTCCTCGCGTGAGGTCAGGTGGGCGCGGGCCCTGTGTGGGCGCGCGATACGGAGTGCAGGCGTGGGTGTCCGTCCGTCCGGATGTTCGGGCAGAGGACCTTGTGTTTCACTTTCTGTATACACTCATATCTCATCCATAGTAGCCTCTCTGTTCAATAACCTGTTCTGTTGTTGCTCGTCTTCGGAATTTCAACTGAATAGATATGCTTGGTTGTTGGATAATTGGAGATGGATATTTTAGGGCACGGGTATGGATGACCCCATTACTTTGTCAATGGCGCCGCTACTCTCAAAGAAAGAAGTTTCTATTGGGTAGAAGAAAGAAAAAGAATGTTTGTGGGCAGTGGCCACACGAAGAACGCTCCTTGAAAACATCCATCTTTGCGCCAAGAAAGCATGGCCTTGACGTGAAGCGAAGCAGAGTAGTAGAGCATGTGGATGTAGGTCCTGCCGCCCACGAATCCATGACCATGGTGGATGGCCACCGAGGAGCCAAACACATCTAAAGTCTTAGATTCTAGAAGGGTAGAAAAGCATGTGCCCGGACATCAACCAATTGTTTGTCCATATTTTGTTGAAACGTTTGCATCCGACATTGGCTGATTTAGGATCGGATCCACACATTTGTTTGGATGGATGCAGACTCAGCGCCTCTGTCGGACCCACTGGTTATTATAGCACAAAATCAAGGTTTATCGTCCCTTGTGGGTTTCTGAAAATGAGGTGAGATGGTGACCGCTGAACTTCTAGATGATAGTACTACGGATTAGCCCTATCCTATGTTGTGCAGCTGTGGTGTTTGTGACGCAGCATCAGCAGAATACTGTAACGGATTAGCCCTTGCCGCCGTGCGAGCGACTGCTGCTCGTATAAAGAATCCAGGGCGCTAGCCGCTAGGTCAATTTTTTCACCAATAAACAGCACACATCATGCACGGCATCAAACGGCACAATTCACAGTACATGGCGTGATGGTGACAAGCATAGCAATCAGAGATTGAATCGATGAACTTCTATACGATTATTAATATGTCGCAATCAGATCGATTTGATGAACTTTTGTATGATTATTATTTATTAATATGTCGCTCGTGGTTCGACTTGGGAGATGGACGCAGTCACGCAGACCTTTTTTTTCCCAGTGGAAAACAACAATTCTGTCTCTTGAAATGTTCAGAATTCAAAAACAGCGCGACACGTCTGCATTCACCACGCAAGAAGAGTATGCAAAGACACCGACATATATTAGTTATCTTCCAACCGCGTCCACGACCAGTCGGAATCACCCAAGAAGAAGAGTATGCAACGAGACAGACCAATCGCTTTCTTCTCATAGCTCGACTGCATTATTGCTGTGGTCATCAGCCTTATCTCGATCATGTCGGAGTATTAAGTTAACCTATCCTATCACAATCTCACATGGCCGCGCAAGTCATGCAGACACTACACATCCAGATCCAAAACAGAGGACGTCACATACCATACATTTCAACATTTTTACAGGCCGCAGCGGATGCGTGCAAGGCTGCGCTATGCTTTCTGAGAGCATATCGCTCGGCCACAAGTTACTCCAGTGGCTGCGGGTGCGAGGATCTTCGCGTTACCAACCAATCGGAAGATTCTGCGGCCCGACGGGGACTGCGGGGGCCGCACCAGCCGCAGACGTCGAAGATCTTTCTTCACATGTCACCACTCACCAGCACTGGTCAGTCTCCCAGGTCCGGCGGGAACGGTGCGCCGGGAACGAGGGCGAGCGTCCGAGAGCGACGGCGCGCCGTCCAGCGGCGGCGGCGGAGAGGAGGAGGCGGCGGTCGTAGTCGGCGCGCTTGTCGGGGTCGGAGAGCGTGGAGTAGGCCGCGTGGACGCGGATAAAGTCCTCGGCGGAGGCGGTGGGGTGCTGCGGGGCGGCGGCGTCCGGGTGGACGGCGAGCGCCAGGCGGCGGTACGCGGCCTTGATCTCCCGCGCGCTGGCCCGGGGGCGGAGGCCGAGGACGTCGTAGAAGGAGCTGGCCGCCGCGTGCCCCGCCGGCGCCGCGGTGGCGACGGTGGAGAAGGAGGCGGAGAGGGGCGGCGACGCGTGGAGGCGCGGGGAGGGCGGCGGCGACGCGGCTGGGGAGCCGGGCCGGAAGGCGAGGAAGCTCGGGGAGAGCGCGGGGCGCGGGGAGATCATGCTTGCTGGTGGGGTGGGGGTGCCGTGGGACGGGGAGGAAGGATTGGGGTTGACCGATGAGCCTGTAGCTGTAGGAAGCAGGAAGTGAGAGGCGAGATGGGGGCACTTTGGGCTTGCTGCCGGCTCCCCCGCTGTTTTATCGACTGTTTTATCGCGCGCGCGTCGCTTTCCGCCGCGGTTGGGCGCCGCTGGTCAACGTTCTCTGTGGGTGGGGGCTGCTCGTATTGGCTGCTGCGCCTGCGCTGCGCTGGATGACTTTTAGGGCTGGGCCTGGTTTAGATGGTAAGTTTTTTTATTTTTTTTTTATCATATAAATTTTTGATATATGTATGGAATATTAAATGTAGATAAAAAAATAACTAATTAAATAGTTTGATTGTAAATTACGAGATGAATCTTTTGAGCCTAGTTAGATCATGATTGGATAATAATTATCAAATACAAACGAAAATGTTATAGTGTCAAATACTAATTTCTAATCTCAATCTAAACAAGACCCTGGTTTAGTTTCCCAGAGAACTTACTCCATGTCTCGTCGTATATATATAGAGTATTAAATATATATTAAAAAATAACTAATTATATAGTTTATAACTAATTTGTTGAGACGAATATTTTAAGTCTAATTAGTTCATGATTTGATAATATGGTGATATAGTAACATATATGTTAATAACGGATTAATTAGGCTTAATAAATTCGTTTCACGGATTATTAATGGATTCTGTAATTTACTTTTTTGTTAGTATCCGAACGTCCCATGTGACACCTCATATAACACTCCAAAACTTTACACCCTACGTTTAAACAATGCCTTATTTTGGAAAATCGAGATCGAGGGAAGGGAATCTTATCAGCCGGCTTATCATCTAGAATCTATATTATTTTTCTTTCACAATAAATCAGCTTTAGTCGGCTTATCAGTCGACTTTAATACCAGCCGAACAGGCCCTTGGTGTACCATGCCATGGATGATGGACGGATATGATTTTGAAATAAGTGTACTGGAAACCGTCTGCTGCAAGGCATGGGCATGGACGCATTTAACCCCATAAAAGTTATTCGGCCTGTCCGTTGGTTGATTTTTGGGTTAATAAGCTCGACTGGTGCTGATTTGGTGTGAGAGAAAAATATTGTTGTCTAGCTGATAAGCTCTGGCTAAAACCAACAAGCGAATAGGCTGATTAGCTCCAGAGATGGAAGACGTGCCCACGTTGGCAGAGTTTTTTTTGACCGTTAGATCTCCCAATCTGACGGCCTAGGCCCCAGCAAGAATCTTCGAGAATTAGCTTTGGATTACACTAGCCCTATTCGCTTCTCTTGTAATCGTCTTTTTCAGCTTATTTTTTTAGCTGGAACAATATTTTCTCTCACAACAAATCAGCCGGAACAGTATTTTAGCTTGTTTTTTCAGCGAAGCGAACGAGGCCACTGTGCGCTTTCTCCACCTTCTCCACCAACTCCTTGTGTTACTACCGTTCCTTCCTAGCTGCTCTACAGAATCATAGCTCCCAAATATATAGTCAGGATTCCAGCTTCTTCCGCACTCGGCCCAGAGCTCTTCCCGATGGGATATTTAACTTTTTACCATTATAACGGATGTCATCTCTTCAGATAGCACTTTTAAAATTGCTCCTATATATTTACCATCGAGAGAGAGCATTTGATATATTCTTGTCATTTTTGCTGATGTGGCACGCCATCTCGACCTAACAGCATAGACCGGCCACGAGAAATAATATTTTTGCCCCTCATCTATTTCTTCTATCTCTATCCCTTCCTCGCTCAAGCTCCGGCCATGGCCGACGATGGGGTCTATGGCGGCGACTGACAGGACATAGGGGATGTTGGGGGCAAGGCAGCCGGGGCCACGACCTGTAGGTCCACGGCCGTGCCCGACGCCGGTGACGAACATGGCGGCACCTGGAGCACGCGTAGGAGCACGGCCTCCTCGGCGCCGGCGACGAACATGACAGCCCCATGCCTCCTCGTGCTCGTGCTCCTCTGCTTCCTCGCCGGTGGAGGACGCGCATCCCCAACCACAGACAACCTGCTTCGCGTCTCTTCGTGCGTGGTCTCTGCCGGTACCAGCGATCCAGCTTCCCCGGCGACGACGAACATGGTGGCACCTCGCCAGACCTAGGAGCTCGCGTGGCCAAAAGTGGAGGAGCCGGATCTTGCGTGCATCGCCGGGGATGGGGGAGCAGCGACCGGAAGGGGAGGAGCTGGACCACACGCGGTCGACCATGGGGGAGGCACGCCGGGGATAGGGACGCACACGCGGTAGAGCCCACGCCCGCGGTAGAGCCCACGCGCGGTGGATCTCATGCCTGCGTTCGCCATCAGAGCATCGCTGCTAGCTGGGGTGGTGCGCAGACCTTGCGCTTGTTGGCTTCATCTGCTGCTGCTTGCGTCTGGGAGGGAGGAGGAGGCGGAGCTGAGAGGCGCGTAGGCCGGGATGCATCTTTACCAAGTGATGAGGATGAGACGGACGAAGAAGAAATAGATGAGGGTAACAAAGTCATTTTGCACCCCACAGACATGCTAGCTTCCCTACGTGTCTTACCACGTATGCAAAATGGCTTAAAGTTATGAATTCATCTCTCTTGATGGTAAGTATGTAGGAGCAATTTTAAGAATGCTATGTGAAGAGCTAACAAAAGTTTAAATATCCCCTTCCGATGGTTCTCTTCCTGACCCCTACGTCTTCCCGCACCATGGCGCCTTTGCGGCTCTCGACGCCATCTTCCCTTCCTCTCTCTCTCCTCTCCCTCTCCCTCTCCCTCGATGTTGTGGCGTGCCTACGGACCCAGCGTCGCCGCCTCACCGCGTGGCGTGCTGCTTGGGCGATGGTGCCGCCGGTTTGGTGCGTGGCGGTGCACGTGGACCCCGGCGGTAGCCGTCCCCGTCACGGCACGACGCTAGAAGGCACCGTCAGTGGCCGCCAGCGTGGCTGCCCCATGGCGCTGACTGCTCCCACTGGTCCGCGCTGTGCTTAACGACCACGAGCTGCTCCCAGCGACGTGACCGCTCGGATCCTCAGCAGTAAAGCTCTATTCTTTAATACCAACCTTGTAGAACATCTCAATATATTCCTTGTCGGGGACCAAATAATGGGGTACCCAAAGAGGAGGAGCTAATAACCATCAAATGTTGATGCTTCCGAAAAGACAAGAACGCAACTACACTTTTTGCCCAAGACCGAAGGTTGGCTCCGCCTCACCCGACCCCCGAGGGCTGGACTCTGCCTCGACCGATGTCTGGAGGCAGACTCTGCCTCGCCCGACGGCTGAGGGCTAGCTCCACCTCGTCCAACATCTAGGGGCAGACTCTGCCTCGCTCGATGTCCGAGGGCTGGCTCCGCCTCGCCTGACCCCCGAGGGCTCGACTCTGCCTCGCCGACATCTGGGGGCAGACTCCGCCTTGCTTGACGACTGAGGGCTGGCTTCGCCTCACCCGACGTCCGAGGGCTAGCTCCGCCTCGCCCGACGTCCAGAGGCAGACTCCGCCTTGCTTGACCCCCGAGGGTAGACTCCGCCTCGCCCGACGTCTGGGGGAAGACTCCGCCTCGCCCGACGTCCGGGGACAGACTCCGCCTCGCCCGACGTCTATGCGCTACTCCTTCATAACTACACGTGTAGATAAGGCGGGGCACTCAAGTCAATAGTAATACCGAGGACCATACCCTGCACGTCTGTAGGAAAGTACCATCAGGATATGATAAGATGGGCGTTTTAAGCCCTTCCAGGCATGTCAGAGCCCAAACAACATTGTGGGCGTCGACATTTGTCTTACAGTGTTATGGGCGCCGGCATTTGCCCTCGGACATGAATCCGGACGGGGACATACGACAACCACTACGGTCTAGGAAGAAATTCATGTCATCTACAGTAATGAACGTGGGGCCTCTACGCCGTCTGCTCCCCGTAGGGTCACGATTCGGCACCCTGGTGCGTCGCGCCGCCCGCCGGGGCAGGATGGGACATGACCACTTGCTAAATGAAGCCAGAGCACTGCCATATCAGGATCAGCGGACATGCTATCCCTAGCATTGTCTGTCGTGTCGGGGGACTTCGCTCAGAGGAAAAGGAGGACCCGGCATCGTTGAAGGATCTCCTTGGCCTCTGGTTTTTCTTCCTTCTCTCATTAGTAAATCCCTGCTTTTCTTGGTCTATAAAAGGGGAAGGCAGGGCACCCCACTAAAGGGACGGATCGATTCAACACATCACATATAGCTGAGCAGCGTCAAAGCTCTCAATACCCGTTCGACCTTTCCATCGGAGACTTGGGACCTGTCCCTTTCTCATCTGTTTGTACCTTCCTACTACGAACCTTTTAGTGCAAATAACACGAGCAGCAGCCGTGAACTGAACGTAGGGACGTTCTACTCAAATCGAGGCCGTGAACTGGACATAGGGACGCACAATAATACAAATTTACTAGTTGGTGTTTACTCAAAACACCGACATTCCTCAACAATGAAGTTCTATTCTTTAATACTAACCTTGTAGAACATCTCAATATATTTGATTGGACAGTTAACAAGTAATGTGGTCATTGAATTATTGGTCTCACAACAATTTATGTACAGTTAGTCAGTTTGCTAATGGTCTTTTGTGGATCTTGTGTAGGTGCAATTTTTACCTGACTATGGTGTATAAATCGACTATTCAATTCTTCTGCTTTTATTTCAAATTCAGTTTTTTGTACCCTATATATCTAAATATCTGCCAAATTTTGATTGTAGGTGTGTTCCTCAGTTTATGAATTTTGAAACTTTGATTTCACTTTGAGGCAGTTCATGTACAATTTTTTTATTGCACTATGCGATGTGCAACCGAATAAGACCTAAATGAATAGCGTAGAGCATCGACCTCGCTCCATCTGTTCTAGCACGAGTTAATACATGATTCCATTTGTTCTGACTAATTTTATGTGTTCCGCCTAATTTATGTAATTGTTTTTTTGTGTGCACAGGTTGTGCTGAATCTACTTCCTTTGCAAAGCACTGTTGCTGCAGGTATATATATATATATATATATATATATATATATATATATATATATATATATATATATATATATATATATATATATATATATATATATATATATATTATATATGTTGAGCCTTTGTAAATATGCTCATTTATTGCTGAATGTTAAATAGCTATTGCACTTATTTGGGGACTTTTATACCATACACAGTACTGTGAAATTTGTTTAATTTTGCTTGCAAGATAATCCATTTTGTTTTTTCATGTTGTCCCATTTCAACACATTATGATAGGATAGTTCCTGCGATTAATTGGTTCAGAGCCTTTTGAAACCAATTTTTCTGATAGTCTGCTACTTTTTCTTTTTTATCATTTTTGACTGATCCTCCTCCCTTTAAAATATGATGTCAGATGAAAACAGTGCAGACTAAAAGGTGTCCGCGGAGAAAACTGTGCTAGGGACGGCAAGCACAAGGTGATTGATTTACAGGTTGGCAACTTGCTTAATGCCTCATTTGTAGTCAGGAATGATTCTTTTCAATGCATGGTGTTCATACTAAGTACAAAAAATTCAGTCTCATGTCATCTAACAGTGGGGGCTTCCCCTGCTGTTTTCCTGGTTAGAAAAAAAAGGGTTCTGTTTTGATTCCTTATAAGTTACCTTATGTTACCAGAATAGGATGTTGTTGGACTACTTTGTGATATTTTAAAAAGTAATGTTGTAAATTTGCTAGGGTCTGCTCATTAGCTATTCAAACCACAGTATTTCAAATGAACAGCCTGTTCGGTTGGCTGGTTCGTTTCGTTGCTGGTTCGTGAAAAAGTATCGCTGGCTGGTTTATGTGAAAGAAAAATACTGTTCCGGCTGGAAATTTGCGATCGTTTACGACAAGCCACAGCCTAACGAACAGGCTGGAAATTAGGCTCATTATTTGATCATTGTTAACCAGAAATAGAAGTACGACTATCATGTTAAAAAATCCTTTTCCCGCTATAAAAAAGGACCATCTGCTTAGCATACTAATACTATCTAGGATATGTTAATTTTAGTGTCTGCAATTCTAGCTTCAATGCATTTTTTATTGGAAGTTGTCCTGAATGTAAAGCTACAGGGAAAAATAGATAGTGGCTTAATATCCCAGAGGAAGCACAATGTTCTTAAAAATGACAACTGTCTTGCTGAATTCAGCCGCAACGTCCTTACTTGGTGTTTCTATCACATGGTTAATAGTTTTGGTCTTGTCCTGCTACCATTCTTCTATGGTCTTTCCTGAGCTCACATATGTTTCCTATGAATCATGTGTCTGAATTGCTAATATGTCCATGCTTTGGTTGCCATGTAATGAAAATATATCTCTTTGTTCCGTCTTTGCGGATCTGTGGCATTAGCAAAGCATTATTCTTCCTTTTATGTTGCAAAGTGATCTTTACTTTTGCATATTCATTTACCCTTCTCTTTTATCAGATGTGATTTGCCAATGTACGTTGAATCTTAGCCTTCTCTTAGGCATCCACTGAACCAAGGTATTTTTATCTCCTTTAATTATGAACTCCCTTTCTGTAGCTATCAATGCACATTGCAACACTGTTAATCTTCTGTCGTTGCCGGTGTGGGTTTGCTTACTAGTGAACAGATCAGGCTACTAAAATTAGTATCCAAGATGTTTTTCCCTGCGCATGCCGCATATTGTTTGCTAGAATTTTGTACTACATATGTTGGATTCTTGAAAACTGCAATACTTTGCTTGTTACGCAATAAATTATTAGTCCATACTTAGTTCATCAGACGACCTCAAATTTATGTTTGAGTTACGCAATTACATGCTTTCCAGTCGACTTTGAGCCTAAAATAAATTGTTACTCCATAAATAATTAGCCAATCCTTCTGCAACCAAACAGTTCTGCATGAACTGCTAATTTAGCAATGCAATTTTAGGGCTCTGCAGCCTCGGCTTATTCTTTTTTCTGGTGATGCAAATTTATATCTATTTCTATGCACTGGGTGTGTTTTTCTGGTTGAATGGGCGGCCTAAAGTCACTGCACATGCTTCATAGAGTACCGTTCACGTAATCAAAACCAATTATTAATCAGTTCTTAGCTATTTCATTTTTCTAACACAAAAAACAATATTCAGGAGTTGACCAGTTGAGTTGTTTTTAAAAAAAATGAATATTGTTTTTACATTTCCAGTGCATACAGAAAAGGCATTAATGCAGACTTGGAATCTCATAAGCCATTGCAGCGTCAAACGAAACATATTTGAATGTCTGGCAAAACATATTTTAATAAGTATAGATCAAAGAAATCTATGCCTAATTTGTATGCATGTATACAAGTTAGTCCGGAAGGGATGCATATGTTTGCTGGATTAGTTTTTTAATTCGGTGCTGAAACTCGAAATGTTCAGAACTCTGCACTGGCGCCATAATTTAGACATATAATCAGTTATAACTAATCTTAGTTTGTTCCTGTACAGCGATGCGCCTCAGAATTTTTCCATGCCTGTATCACTATGTTTTCTCATTTGGGGCTAAAGCAAACTCGGGTTCCAGCTTATGAAAATAAGTTGTTGGTGGTCTGGTGGAGGATTTCGCAACAACAAAGTGAAAAATCCATAAATGAAAGGTATGTGCTACTCTCCATTATAATTCTTCACAAGCTCTTATTTCGTAAAGTTCCTGTCAGCGTCACATGGCCTTCTTACGAATTCTCCGTTCTTGAGATCATCAGGTTGTTAGGCTTTCGGCGCAAGCTAGAATGACATCGTTAATAACATGTCAAGCTAGCCCTTGTGAAAAAATCAGCTCTCCAGAAAGTGGTTAGTGACACATCTGCTTTTTCTTTATCTTCTACACAGTTTTTCTTATTTTGTTATGACCTTCCATTTGCTTGAAATATTACGTGGTTGCATAAAATAGATATCCATAAACAACCCTCAAAGGGACCTTCCTGATCTGGTTGGTACCAAGATTGAGGAGCCTAAGAATGGTTCTAATGTGTTTTAAGGAGTCATGTTCTAATGGTACCTTTTAAAAAAGCGATGAGAATAGCAATTTAAGATTCTGCCTTACTGCTATGGTAACCTCTAAAAAACGATAACTTTAGTGCTTTAGGCTTGCGCATTACTGCCTCTGTAACTTATTGCTCAGCAATGTTACAACTCTTCTGATGTCGTTTACACTTCCAGTGACCACACATTCCATATGTACTTATCCCTATGCAGGAGGCGACTTATAACCCTATTATTGGCCTACTCTACAAAAGCCTAATCTCTAAATTTAATTTGCACAACCTTACCGCTGTTGTAGCCGTTTACTTATCAACATCATCAGCCTCACACCATGTTTACATCTGTGCAGACACTTCTAACAATTCCTCAATGGACACCTCAGACGACGACAATCAAGGCTGGGAATTCGACCGCAGCAACACGTCCCACTGATCGTTCCTACAGCTACCTCCAAGTGTAGAAGAGGCTCCAATAAAGTTGCATAGTTACTACAATCCCCACTAGACGCTGCTGCATCTACTTGCTCCTAGCCTTGTATTATAGTTCAACCCGATGAACTGTAATGCTTTGGTATACCTACCGTACTACGTGGTTTAGCAAACCAGGTCTTTCTTTGTATATATGTAGACCCAAAAACATGTGCTGCTAAACTCCTGCCAAGTACTATACAGTTAGCTCCATGTATAATATCTGTATAATTATGCTTCAACCCGCAACTATATTAGTCCATATTATGCATGCCATGCAATGCCGAGTATACATTTCTGTGTCTTTGAATTTGTGCCCGCATTTGCGCGCGATGGCACGCACCCTGCCACTAGTGGTCTCTAGACTCCATCACTCCTTCCGGCACTGGAATAATCGGAGGGACAAGAATGGCATTTTCAGCTAGCATCATCACGCCTCCAAAAAATCAAACTCCCAACTTGCTGCCATCTTGCCATTGGAAGGACGAAAAGGCTGCGTTGACTTGGAGAAAACTCGGTCAATGTTATTAGAATGTACTATAACTGTTCCTTACAATCTAAAATTATGTGTTACCTTTACTATCATCGTATCTATTTTTTTCTATCCCTTACTATATGCCATTATTCTCATTTTTACCAAAAATTGATTAAAAGGTTTGCGTGTTTTTTTTGGTGCAAATCTTCATTTGTACCCCTTCAACCTCCACCTTCCTTCGTCGGGGTAGGATACAAGCAGGGGCGGATCTAATACAAAACAGCACATAACACTCACCTTCCTTCGTCGGGGTAGGATCCGCGAGAGCAGCGGACCATTGGTGACATGTGGTTTTGCGGAGATAAGTAGACCTCTCACGACCTTGTTGGACTAGCCCATGAAGCAATTACAACTGATCAGCATAAGCCAAGCCATTTTGTGGAGGCAAACTTATATAAGGTTATGGTAATTACCCGCCACACCTATAAGTCTGGGTGTTTGATTGGTTGGCCTGTGGGCTATCCAGGCTTAACCGATACTGATACATACATGCCTAGCATGTTTGATTAGTTGACTGATCCCAAGCTAGGCCCGTCTATGCGGTGGAGGCTTCATAGCCTACCTTCACTAGAACAAGGAAATCAGACACGACTTGGCGTGGAGTACGTCCCTCCTTCTATGGCTCTGCTTGTGTACTCTTTATTTTGTTGTATCTATACTAAAAGAACAAAATACCACCAAACTTGTAATAAATGCATATGAAAACAAACTATTTGTAGGACATTTTATAACATGTCATTATTCAAACAAAGAATTAACATATTTATCACACAATAGAAACTGTGTCAATACAATATGAATTGTGCACGGTATGCTCCTAGATAGGGATGAAATGAGACGATACAGGCAGGAAACCCCCTCGCCCGTTTCTACCTCTTTTTTTTTGCAGAAATGAGACCGGGTTTGAAGGGAATCGGGATATGTAGACATACAAAAACTGGTAAATACGACCGGAGAGCCAAAAAATAAGTTAGGATCACGTGATATAATATTCTCAAGTATACATGTGAAGTTACACAACAATATACACATATGAAGATTGGTCTAATATTCTCTTGGATGTTATGTGTGTTGACACACTAACATGCATAATTAGTGATTAGTAGGTGTATTAACACAACACAAGAACATATAATTGCTAGTCATATTTCATATAGATTGGAAATAGGATGAAAAGGGGATAAACATGGGTTCTTCCGGGTGAAAACAAGATCTTGCAAATACGAAAACGGAAGTAGCAAAATAGAAAATGGAACAAGACGTGACATAAAATTTTCGTCTGTTTCCATCCCTACTCCTAGAGGATGTTTGATTGTCAAACATTGTCTTGTCTTACTAGCTTAAGCGAGGCAAACCTTGTCAAGTTAGGAGAGAAGAACCGGCTCCCCACCCAAGCAAGGCAAAAACCTGCTAACATAGACTACGAGGTGAGCTAGCCAATTATCTAAAACACGAGGCATGTTTGGTTCTTTTAGCAATCTTGCCTTGCCAGACCAAACAAGCCATTTCCACTCTCTTGCTTTGGCAAAAAAAAAAAAAACCCCCTAGCCAACACAAGCTCTAAGGTGCTCTAGCTAGGTATTCAAACTAGTATCACCCTTCCATAACCTTGCTTGGTGAGGTCACCTAGTGTCTGGCAAAGTAACCAAACTTGCCCCACATATCCAGCTTCCGAGCATTTTGTTTAGTAAGGCAAAGGATATTTTTGATTCGGTTTCAGCTCTGAGCGTGTTTAGTTTCAGGAAGTTGGAATTTGGAGTTACTGTAGCACTTTCGTTTTTATTTGGCAATTAGTGTTCAATCATGGACTAATTAGCCTCAAAACGTTCGTCTCGTAATTTTCCACCAAACTGTGTAATTAGTTTTTTTTCGTCTACATTTAATGCTTCATATACGGGCCACAAGCATTCGATGTGATAGGTACTGTAGCACTTTTTAAGAATTTAAAGTGAAACTGAACACACGCTCTATCGTAGCCTAAGCTAAAACCTAATAAGTCCATCTCACCAAAAGGAGCAGAGCCACGCTAGGAGGCACATTTGGTGTACCTCCTGCTTGCTTGGATTTCGATTTCTTCATGTATTGTAGTTATACTATAATAACTTTGGGCTGTTCTTATCTCTTCTAAAATAAACTAAAATATTTTTTTTTATTTTCTTCTAAAATAAACTAGAAGTCAGTAAAATTCTTATTCAATATCTTACTTTTATGAGCACCAGCTTCATAATATATCTCTACTATAATAGACCAATTAAAATTATACTAGGTTTCTATGAAAAACGTCCCCAGCTGAAAGCCTCTAACCATTGTATAAAAAAAATACACACATAAATTCGTCTCTATTAAAATTAAGGGCTAATAAGCCCTTGTTTAGTTCCCCAAACTCCCAATTTGACACTATGCAAAAAGAAGATTCTCCGTCACATTAAACTTACGGTACATGTATGAAGTACTAAATGTAAACGAAATTAAAAACTAATTGCACAGTTTGGTTGAACTTTACGATACAAATCTTTTGAGCCTAATTAATCAATATTTAGACAATAATTCACAAATACAAACAAAATTGCTACGGTGTTTACCGTCACACTAACTACTGTGCAAATAACGATTCGGCCACGAACTAAACGCGGCCTAAAACACCCTGACCAAATCCAACGGGCACTGTTCGATGTGTAATGGCAGGCTTCAAACGCCCGTGCATCTCCCACGCCCGCACGCGACGCGACTGTAGTCACGGTTCGATACCTCTCCCTTCCGCCGCAAGATTCACCAGGGCTCTCGCCTCTCGGGAGCGATGGCGGCGCAGGTGACGCCAGGCAGGCCGAGTTCGTGCACGCGCTCAAGGCCGGCGGCGGCGCATCCAAGGCCGACGTGGACGCCACGATCGAGGCGCTGAAGGCGCTCAAGGTCGAGGCCGGCGCCGCCGCGCGCTGGCTGCAGCAGGCGCTCGGGGCGGCGGGTGGCGCGGCGAGGGAGGACCTGCGGCAGGCCTTCTTCTTCTCCGGCAGCGACTCCGTCCGGCGGCTGGCCTAGGTCAGCGCAGCTCCAGCCCGGGCGGCTCCTGGTGCGGGTGGCCCACCGAGCGACAGCCCCAGGACGAGGGAGCCGAGGTCGTCGTCCTGGGGGAGCGGCCCTCGGCACGGCGGCGGCATCGACCTAGGTCAGGCTTCGCCCCCTTCATTAAATCTCCTCGTTATCGCAGCTGCAGCGGTCGCCGGGGCCTCCTACCGAAGGTGCCCCCCTCTCCTAGGGAACTCAAGAAGATTCGTCAGAGGTGTTTGTGATTCTGTGATCTGATACTTTACAATTTGCTCTGTCTATTTCAGATGATGTTATTGTTTGATCATTGTATGTTCTGTAATGCCTAAACTTTATACCATGCAGTCTGCTATCAGTCCTGATGGAACGGCCGCAAGACGGCGGCCTCGGTGGAGATGGCGGCGATCCGCGCAGCATCACCGAGCGGGTTCGTGCCCTGCGACCAGCACCAGCTGCATTCCTAGCTGCTACTCTTAAATTCTCGCTTGGTTTCTCAGTCCAATCCAAAAAAAAGAAAGAAAGGAAAAACTTGAAATTGATTCATGTCATTGTCGTTGTCAAGTGAGGAGGATGAAGATCAGCGAGCGGATGCGGAAGCTGCAGGAGCTCATGCCCAACAGTGAAATTTCACAATATTTTTTTCCCTTTCCACCCCTGATTGAACAGAACAGATTGAACAGAACAGCGCAAGGTAGACAAACTGATGACCGGTTATTGTGCGTCTGGTTTTATTGATGACTGCAGCAAACCAACACTGCCGACATGCTGGATCTGGCCTTAGACTACATCAAGGATGTTCAGAAGCAGGTCAAGGTATATGCCCACATCCAAAAAGCGCTCTTTTCTACAGAGTGATTTGGGTTATTTTTCTCCTTCCTGAAGAACTATAATTGCACATACATGGCTTAATTTTATATTGCAGAAATTGCTCCTAATTGCCAATGATATTGCTGGTTATAACCCTGGGAGGCTTATCATGTCTTCAAAAGTTATTGAATTTATCTTTAAGCCAAAACCGATAGGTCGGATTCTGAAACTCTTTTCCTGCTACTGTTATTCATAGTAGTGCCATAAATATTCTGTGATGTTGCCCGTGGATATAAAACAATGTTTATAGCTACGTTCTCCAAACTGTTGTTTGTCCTTTATTATACTCTTAACTTTTGATTTCACTCACCCACTATGAGCTAGCAGCTAGGTACTGATCTAGGATCAACCAATAGCTGACATGAACCTGAAACATGGTAGATGTTGAAGTATAAGAGAGAATGCATATGAATCTTGGCTTCTAACTTTTTATTTAGTGTGTGGTACAATATTTCAGGTGGGAGATATACCTTAGTGATTAATCGAGTGTATGTTATTCTTCTAAACATCGACATTAGTTACTAGCGCACTTTGTAGTTACTAATAGTTTTATACTTCAGTAGCTAAGCAAGCAGGTTGAACTACACTTGCCACTCTTGGTGTGTCGTCAACAGCTTGTGGTCTCCTGTCCAGATATGCTAACAAACACATATTTTTTTGTTTGTTTGCTGAAAGTTGAAGATCCACTTTAGAAAGGCACTGACTTCTATAATTAAGGTTCCATCCTGGAGGAGGATACATAGTACCAGCTTATCGTTGTTGTCCGGTGTGTCGTATACATGTGATCCGGTGTCATGGTTAAAATTGTTTTTTTAACGGTTAAAATTGTTGTTGTTGGTACATTGGGTTGCACATATTGATCTTTTGCAATCCTATTTGCAATGTACATGGACAATGTCTTCTGTACAAGCGGGTGGGGAGGAAATTGTTAGTCGTTGAATTCTCACTCTTGGTAGTAGCAGAATTCTTACTCTCATCGAGAGAGGATGACACTAGGAGTTGGGACAATTTTCTGGTTTATTTCTCAATGTCATGCCAACCTGAGGGGTTGGGGATACATATTTATAGGCTGCTAGCCAGCCAAGCATATGTCAAGATGCTAGTCTAAGATGCTAATATGCTGTCCTCTAAGATGCTGTCCTGAGATGCTGTCATAGAGTCTAAGATGCTGTCTTAGATGCTGTCCTTCAGTCAAGGATGCTGTCCTTGATAACCACCATGCAGCAGCCCCACAAAGACCAGCCCCACAAAGACTTATCCATCATTCAAGATGCTAGTCTAAGATGCTAGTCTAAGATGCTAATATGCTGTCCTCTAAGATGCTAATATGCTATCCTCTAAGATGCTATCCTAAGATGCTGTCCTAGAGTCTAAGATGCTAGTCCTAGATCTTTGTCCTAGATGTTGTCCTTGACCAAGGATGTTGTCCTTGATAACCACCATGCAAAGAGTGACCCACAAAGACCAAACCCCACAAAGACTTATCCATCATTCCCCCCTAAGTCTTGTGTCGTCGTCTTGTGGGAGAGTTGAACCATCCCGGTCCTCGAAAGCAGAGTTCAAGGAACTTGATCTTCCCAAGGGTTTTGGTGAAAGCGAGTCCGCAAGTTGGTCCTTGGTGTTGATGTAGCTTGCCCTAATGCTCCCTTCCTCCAAATGACCTCGGATGAAGTGGTACCTCACCCGGATGTGCTTTGTCTGCGTTCATGGAAGGCGGAGTTCTTTGCGAGGCAGAGCGGACTTGTTGTCCACCCCGAGCTCCACCCGCTCCAGTGTCCCCGCCGAGGAGATCACCAAGCAAATCGAGCGAGCCAGAGGCTGAGTCGAAGCGGTGGAGGCTGCTATGTGTACTCGGCCTCGCGGTGGGACAGAGGCCACCACTGGCCGCTTGATTTGACCGCCTTGCCTAACGAGGCACTTGCCGAGGAAGAAGAGGATCCCGCTCGTGCTCTTCTTTGGTGTCGATGTCGCTGGCGTGGTCGGCCATACCCAACGAAGTGTGCCGCCTGAGGCACCTCGGGTAGTAGAGGCCGTGGTCGAGAGTCCCCGCAACGTAGCGGATGATCCTCTTCATGACTTCTTTGGTGCTCTCGCGTCGTCGGTCATTGCATGAACCGACTAACGAGCCGACGGAGAATGCCAAGTCCGGCCGTGTGTGGGCGAGGTAGCGAAGGCTCCCCACAAAACGCCGCAGATGCTGCGTGGCGTCCACCTCCTTCGTCGTCTTTGTCGCGGCTCGACTTTAGCCTCTCCTCCATCGGATGAGAGAGCTGGGTTGCGATCGGTGAGCCCGGCTAGCTCAACGACACGCTTGGCATAGGCGGTATGTCGAGCGTGATCCGAGTCATCTGGTGCACCTCGATTCCCGTGTAGAAGGAGAGAGGCCCTGGTCACTCATCCGGAAGGTGGCCTTCATCTCTTCCTTGAATGCCGCCACCTCCGCATCCTTGGTGCCGGTGATCACCAAGTCGTCGACGTGAGACACCCACCGCCAGGCATTTCCTCCTTGCGCCCGTCGGTAGATGGGCGCCTCGTCGCGGGCTTTGCTCAAGCCCATCCCCTTTAGCGTGGAATCCGACTTGGCATTCCACGCTTTCGGTCGCCGCAAGCCATAGAGGGCCTTGCGCAGGGAGCACCTGCCCTCCTTGCCGGGGATCGCAAATCCGTGGGTGGTGCGTGAGACCTCTCCTCCTTCAAGTCGCCGTTAAGGAACGCCGACTTGACGTCCATGTGATGAACACGCCAGCCCTCCTGGGCAGCTAGCGCAAGGAGGAGTCGCACGGACTCCATCCGTGCCACGGGAGCAAAGGCGTCGTCGAAGTCGACCCCCTCCTACTGCACGAAGCCTCGTGCCACCAAGCGAGCCTTGTGCTTGACGATGGCACCGGCTTCATCCCTCTTCAGCTTGTACACCCACTTAAGGGTGATCGCGCGGTGACCACGAGGAAGGTTAGCAAGCTCCCAGGTGCGGTTCTTCTCAACCGCATCCATCTCCAACTTCATCGCGGCGCGCCATGCCGCGTGTCTCTCGGCCTCTGCAAACGACCGAGGCTCGCCGTCGTCACACGCAAGGTGCAACTGCGCCTCCAGGTCGTGTGGCACCGGTCCCGGCACCGGCTGGTCGCCGAGAAGGTTCTCCATCGTACGGTACCGCAACGGCTCGCCGTCATGGTACGCGTTGACGCGCTCCTCGTCGTGAGAGAGTGGAGTAGCGAGCTCAACCGGGCCGTGCTCGACACGAGCTGGTGGTGGGGTAGACGTGCCCGGAGTGGTGTCTGTCGGTGCTGGAGTGCGTGGCGTTGCCGGCTGTGGTGGAGCCGGCGAAGAACTCATCGCAACCGAGGTCCTGGCTGGAGAGCGTGGTGCTGTCGGAGTAGCAGGCGCCGGAGTCGGTGGAGGCTCGGGGACTGGGGTAGACGCGCTCGCCGAAGAAGAGCTGCCTACTCCCAAAGCTCCCTCGAAGTGGACGTACTCGACAGTGAAGTCGTCGTATGTTGGAGCCGAGCCGTCGTCCACCGCCTTGTCCCACGCCCATCCTCGCCCTTCGTCGAACACAACGCGTCGCGCCGCGCGCGACACGCCGTGTCTTGGTCGAGGATGCGGTAGGCCTTCGAGCCCTCGCGTAGCCGATGAACACTCCCGAGTGCTCACGCCGTCGAGCTTCTTGATGTGGCCAAGCTCCTTGGCTTGGCGAGCGCGAGGCATTTGAAGACCCGCAAGTGGGAGACCGCCGGCTTGCGCCCATGCCAAGCCTCGTCTGGCGTCCTGCCGTCGCGAGCGCTTTGGTAGGCGGCGGTTGAGGATGTAGAGCGACCGTCACCACCGCCTTCTCCTCGAGAAGGATACCGGCATCCCCTCGCTTGAGGAGGGCCCGAGCCATCCCCACAACCGTCTGGTTGCGCGCTCGCCGACGACGCCGTTCTGCTGCGGGATGTACGACGCTGAGTAGTGGCGCTGAATGCCCTCGTCGTGATGATGCACGCGATTCAAATTACCGCCGTTGTGCGGCATTACCAAGACGCTTCTGCGGCCAAGACTCGCCTAGACTTGACATGGCGCGATGGCGTCCGCATGACCTCTCAGCCTTCTCCTTGCCGCCGAGGACCATCACCCACATGTAGCGGTAGAGGTCGTCGACGAGCGCAGGAAGTAGCGTAAATCTCTCCGGTGTGGCGGTGTCACCGGGCCACACAAGTCCCGTGCACAAGCTCGAGCCTCTCCTTGGCTCGAAAGCTTCGCCCATTGGGAAAGGGGAGTCGCCCTGCCTTCAACACGCAGACGTCGCAGAGCTGCTCCACATGGTCGAGGCACGGCGGGCCTCGCACCATCTCCGTAACCGAGCCGCCGGGGCCTCAAAGTGAAGGTGCCCAAACGCTTCGTTATGCTGCGCACGCCTCGTCGTCCCGACGAAAGCGGCCGAGATAGAGGGGTTGTGCTACACTGACGTTGAGGACGTAGAGTCGATTTGCGCTCGGCTACCTTGGCAAGAAGGCGGCGACGGCGATCCCAAATCCTCATGACTCCATCCTCAACCACCACGCGAACCGTTCTCATCCGGTGTCCCAAGTCGATGATGGAGTTCCTCAACGCGGGATGTAGTAGACTCGGTGAAAGCGACTGTGCTCACCGGACCGCGTGTGAAGATGGCGAGCCGACGCCCTTGATCTCCACGCCGGAGGCATCCCCAAATTTGACGGAGCCTCGGACGCTAGAGTCAAGCTCGGTGAAGAACTCCGTCGGCCGGTCATGTGATGGGTGGCGCGGTGTCGAGGCACCACCCGTCGATCTTGTCGTTGCCGGAGTTGTCGTCGCCGAGGGAGGCGTGTGCTTTTGGCTCGTCAAGGTGGAGAGAGCATTGCGCCGGTGTTGCATGGAGGTAGCTCGATGCTTGCATGTGCCATGAAACGAGCAGCTCCTCTAACTGGCAGCGTCGTGGTATCGGCGATCCTTTTGGCTGCGCGATTGCGGCGGCGCGTCGTCGTCGTCGGCTTGTGCTGCTGGGCGCCGCCGCCTGGCGCCTCCGCGGGCATCACCCTCAAGACGCGTCCTCGCGCCCGATCAGGTGTCTCTGCGTGGCTTGCCACGCTTGCGACCCTCTGTCGCGGAAGAAGGCTCCCCTTCTTCCGGTCACCTTTGGCCGGCAAGCCACCGCTCCCAGTGAGAAGGAGCTTCCGCCCGGTGGTGATGGGCCCCGAGAGAGCCTCGTGGCTCATCATTGCCGGCGACCTTGAGGTGACCTATCGCCTCCTCGATCGACATCGTGGAGAGATCAGCGAGGACTCGATCGAAGCGAGCCATCTGCTTGTACTTCTCGGGGACGCAGCGAAAAAGCTTTTCGACGACTCTCTCCTCGCCGTAGGTGTCATCGCCGAATGCACCATCTTACGCATGTGAGTGTTGAGGCGGGAGCAAAGTCATCAACGTCCTCACCGGCTTGAAGGCGGGTTCTCCCACTCCTTGCGAAGTGCCTACGGTGTGGACTTCTTGGGCGCGGTCGTCGCTGCCGATGCGTCTTGTGACGATGGCGTCCCAAGCCTCCTTGGCGATCCGCTTGTTGGTAGCGAAGCGCATCTCAAGGGGGGCTGCGGCGATGAGGGCATCCAGCGCCCGTCGATCTAGGTCGTGGTCGGCGTCGCCGTGTCGGATTTGCCTCTCACATGTGCCGCGACTGGAGCTTTACCCTCATCACCGCAGCCCACTCGGCGTAGTTGGTCTTGGTGAGGGTAGGCCACCACCGCCGGGACCGGCGTCCACGACAATACACTGGAGCCCGTGGTAACCACGGTACCGATCCGGAGAGAGCCATCTTTGCTGTGAAGGCCGTGCTCTCCATCGACTTCGTCGGTACCGATCGGGGAGAGAGAGCCACGTTGCTGTGAAGGCCGCGCTCTCCATCGACCCGTCGCCACCGCTGCCGCGCGCGCCGCCTCCTCAGAGCGCCGCCCGCCGCGCGCGCCTCCACCAGAGCGCGCCGCCGGCGCGTCCTGCCTGTGTCGGGCTGCCGCGGCGCTTCGTGGTGCGTGGCTGCCCAGAGCGCCACCGCCATACGCGCCTCCTCCAGAGCGCGCCGCCGGTAGCGTCGCGCTGTATGCAGGCTGCCGCCACGCTTGCCGTGGCGTCGCGGCGGCGCCATCATCGCGCCCTTTGCTGCCTCCTCTCTCTAGCAGTCTCGAAGTCGCGTCGGCGATGTGTAAATCGCGAAATGGAGCTGCCGATCTTTGCCGCTGAAACCTCGACCTCCGCCCGCCGCCATACGCTTTGCCGCCGCGCCTTGGCGCTTCCGCCTCGCTTCTGGCTGCTTTGCCAGCTCCACCATTGCCGACCGGCGCCCTTGCCGCCGCCGTAGCTGATCTCTATGACGCGCTAGCGTGCTCGAGGCGACCAAAAGCCGAGAGGCGCCTGCGGACATGGACATGGCGCGGCAAGAAACGGGGCTGCGTGGGGAAGGCTGCCAGATAGTTCTTTGCTTCGTCTGTGTGTGAGGGAGAGGAGTGAGCAGGAGCGGCCGGAGCTTTCTTTGCTTTCGCACTGGGTCATTGTGGCTAGGGAAGGAGATGAGCAGGAGATGCTCGAGGCTATAGGATAATCTGGCTCGATACTGGTTGTTGTTAGTCATTGAATTCTCACTCTTGGTAGTAGCAGAATTCTTACTCTCATCGAGAGAGAGGATGACACTAGGAGTTGGGACAATTTTACGATTTATTTCTCAATGCCATGCCAACTTCGAGGGGTTGGGGATACATATTTATAAATTTGCTAGCAATGCAAGCATATGCCAAGATGCTAGTCTAAGATGCTAATATCTTTGTCCTCTAAGATGTGTCCCTAAGATCTTTGTCCTAGAGTCTAAGATGCTAGTCCTAGATGCTGTCCTAGATGCTGTCCTTCAGTCAAGGATGCTGACCTTGATAACCACCATGCAGCAGCCCCACAAAGACCAGCCCCACAAAGACTTATCCATCAGAAATATGTAGTGCAAGTCATGAGAACTCATAAAAAATTGTATTTCGATTGCTCAAAAAATATGAGATGTATCCATATCCCATAGGTGTCTTTTGTTTCAATAGTTGGGATTCCTTCAAAATTTTCAAAAAGTATGAGAATAAATACATTCATATTTGTCATTTTATATGATTTTTTTATAAAACGAGATTGAATTCTAACTTTTGCGACAAAAGTACATCTATTCTTTGTGAACGTGCATCGCTTCAAATTTTGAGCTACAGAAATATATTTTTGATTGAATCTTAATGAAGTAGTTCAAATTTAATAGAATTAACTTTGAACTTCATGACCCGTAGTGTTAGCACGAGCAAATATACTACCAGCGTGGTAAAGTGCCAGAGCCGGATAAACATGCAACAGGCCCAAAGTAGGAGCTAGTAGGATCCAGCCCGGTTCGACTGGAGATAAACCGTTCGTCTAACCTGGCTCGTCCCTATCTGGTACCCTTCTCTCAGCTCTAAGCCGCGCCGTGGTCAAAAGTCGAAACTCGAAACTATCCGCTGCTGTAGTAGAAATGCTCTCGTTGCGGCCACCCCGCACCACCTTCTCGCGCCCCTTGAGTTGGCCGAGACGGGGTCGCCTCGGCGGAGCCGCCGCACCACACTATGTTAGCGCCGCGGCACCGGCGGCCGCTCTGGAGTCAGCTGCGCCTCCGGAGAGCGTCTCCTTCCCGATTCTGGTACGCATTCCGCTGGCCGCCTCCAATGTGCTGCAAAACCTGTTCGATGAAACGCTGCTATGGAGATTACTGGCTCAGTTTGTTTAGGGCGAGATTACTGGCTCTGTTGTTCTGCACAATGGTTTCCACATAGCACCTACTTGCTCGATGTAATGCCACAGCAGGGTTACCTGTTGTCCTAGGCCCCGCCGGTGGCTTGGACTGCCTTTTGGAGGGGATCAGAGTGTTGAAATCATTTTAGATTTGGATTCAGATGTGTCTTTTGCACTCTACAATCTTTGGAAGATGATTCTGCACAGAACCTAATGCCTAACCAAATGTGCTCACGGCTCACGAGATGTACATTTTCTAGGACAACATCGTCAGCAGTACATATTTTCTGGATCAACACTGTCTCGTTATTATGTAAAAATGTTTTTATTTGGGGTTGATCATGAGTCAAGCTTCGCTTTCAGATTTTCTGTTACTCTTTCCTGGGAGAGTTTCACTGAGAAAGCACAACGCCGTATACTTAACCTGGTTCCACAACGCACATACTACACAAGCTAGATTTCTGGTTAGTTGATGCATATTCGGGTAAAAGTATAAGTAGTTTGTCAAATATGAAGCTGGCTTCCCTGGATGCAAAGGTGGCTTCTTTGGCTATCGTGCTTGCATCTATAATTCGCATAAAGCAAGTGCAAAGCTGCAAATATTCGTGAATTTCCTTTTCGTCAGCAAAAATCCTGCTCAACAATATCTTATGCTGATAGAAACTTTTCTGGGTCGTTGGATATATCAAAACTGTATAAGAATTTTATGCAATCATAAAGAAAAGGAGTTGGAAAGGAAAATACATAAGCATACCTGATCAACTATGCCCATTTGTAAGAGGTGGGCAACTTGTTTAATATTTTACATTGGAAGCTATTATCCACTGTTCTTGCTTCGTATTGTAACAGTTCTATTATCAAAACTTTTCAAAAATTCCCAGGTCTCACTTTGAATAATGCTATGCTAAATGTCAATGTTTTATTTGAGCAGTTGGGTACAATTTCGATGTAGAATAGCTGTTCAGATTTCTTCTGTCTCCTTTTTTTTTGGAGGAAACAGGAGTGGACAGGCCCCTACTGATTATATATATTAAAAAAAGAGGAGAACGTTTGAAAAAGAAGGCAAAAAGACTATCTTGCTTAATTGAAGGGGCCTGATCCTTTTGTTACTTAGTCTTTTCATTTGTTCCATTATTTAGGTGAATGGCTGCACTGGTAAAATGGGGTTATCTGTCGCGGAGGCTGCTGCTCTGAGGGGCCTTCACCTAGTCCCTGTTTCATTCAGTAGTAGAGAGAAGGTTGAAAAAACAATACAAGTTGGACAAACAGACATTCAGATATATGGTCCTTCTGCGAGAGAAGATGTTCTTTCATCTGTCGCTGATGAATTCCCAGATGTCATTGTTGTGGACTACACAGCACCTGATTCTGTGAACTGTAAACAGTTTAGCCTTTTTATTTTCTCAATACGATATATAAAGTTCTTAGTACATGTTATGATCACTTTAGCTTTAGCTTTCACAATCATGATATTGCAGTTTGAGAATTGCTAGTTTGTGCTAATTACTAAACATGCTGTTATAACATCATTTTGCTGCTATGTTCACATCAAAATGTTTATTCAGGAATTTTTCTGTACATTTTTTGTTAGGTTCATGCTAATGATTACATTTCAGTTCTTACATGGCAGGATAACAACAATTATAAGAAAAATACATTTTTTATGCCTGTCAAATTTCACGTAGAAAATCTAAGCAGCTATCAAATTTAGTTCATTATTGCTGAAAGCCTTGAACTCTTGCTTTTACTTCTGAAAGCAAATTGCAGATTTTTTTATCGTTTTTTCTACCTTCAATGTGTCTCCTTTTTTTTATTGTTTTGAATACTCTATTCAACCCTGCACTATTCTTCTCATTTGAAACAAAAAATGAGACTCTTGCATTATGCAGCTAATGCTGAGCTCTATTGCAAGCTTGGCTTGCCATTTGTGATGGGCACAACTGGTGGGAACAAGCATTTGCTCTACAAGTCAGTGCAAGATTCAAAAAGTTATGCACTAATATCTCCACAGATGGGTAAACAGGTATGCTAAAAAAGAACTATCTATCTCAATAAGTTTAAAACTGTTAGTTTTCATTATTATACTTCAAATGTTGAAAACATGGATAACCTGTATAGTTTTCTTTCATTCTTCAATCAGGTGGTTGCATTTGTTGCTGCAATGAAAATCATGGCCGAGCAGTTTCCAGGGGCCTTTTCAGGCTATCATTTAGAGGTACAATTCTAACTTGAGTGTTTCCATATGAATTAAAAGTTCAGAGTGATGGTTCATTGTGTTTAAGGATTTAAACTTCTAATGGACCAACAATATATCATCTCTCAATCTTGACACATGTCTTGTGGAAGGATGCTCAGTGATTTAAGCTTCTTTGTAGGTTCTTCAATCAATTGTCTGGCCTGAAACTTAAAATGCTAAATTGCTAAATTTTGATATGTGGTCATACCATCTGCCAATACCTGTAATTCTGAGTGTCAGGATTCCTTTTTCCAGGTTTTAGAATCCCATCAAGCTGGCAAGCTGGACACATCTGGTACAGCTAAAGATGTGATTGCTTGTTTTGAGAAACTAGGTGTGTCATATGACATGAACCGGGTATGCTTTATCTTTTGTGCTTGAAAACTTTACTTCAATAATTCCGGTTATGAGAGAAAAGCTGTTTGTGCTCTGGAAAACACATTAATGCAGCTGAACCTACCACAATATTTTCATGGATCAAGATCTCTTCCATGTAAATTTCTTTTGTTGTTCTCATGAACTCTTGACATATCATTTTCAAATTGCAGATACCGAAATACTTCCTTGGATCGTAAATATAAGCATCTAGGTTTGTCCTAAGTTAAACTTTTTGAACTTTCACCATCAAATCTAATTTTTTGTATAAATTGACAAAACAAGATTGGCATTACTAGTTTCACCTTGAAAATACTTTCATAATATATGCTCTTTACACTTTTTCAATGATAATATACCTTTATAGACGAAGTTAGAAAAGTTTGACTTTGGACAAACCTACATGGACTTATATTTGTGATCGAAGGAAATAGCAATTATAGATAATAACCAAGTATTCTGTTGATATGAGGCTAAATGGTTTGAAGAATTCTAAGAAAAGCACTGTAGAATTTGACTAAAAAAGGGTGGTTCCTTGCAATCAGAAGGTGGAATTTAAGTAGGATGCCTCTAACAGTATATCCTATGTACATAACTGATTGAACAGTTGTGGATTTCCATGGAAAAAATTGTTCCATATTTTTTACAATATGCGGTCCATGTTTTATGCGCCCCCCCCACCCGCTTTTTTTTTATATTGAGTTGTGTTTTTATCCTCAAAAGGAAACCCCCATACCGCTTTCTATTACTATATTGTGTTACATGTTTTTATCCTCAAAAGGAAACAGAAATCTTACTATATTATCACTTCTCCTGATGACCTGTGCTGACAGATGGTTAAGATTAGAGATCCTGAACAGCAGCTTGAGATGGTGGGTGTCCCTGAAGAACACATTCAAGGCCATGCATTCCATCTGTATCGTCTCACTTCTCCTGATGACAGGTAATAACCATTCTCCTGAAAATTGATGATACCGCCAATAAAGTAATTATACTCAATCATGGATATTTTTATAGTCTTGCTAATACATCAGAGCAATTTGAAGCATGCTATTTTTTCATCTTTGTTGATTTAATCGTGTTCTTTTAGTGTTTCATTTGAGTTCCAGCACAATGTTTGTGGTCGTTCGATCTACGCTGAAGGAACTATTGATGCTGCAATATTTCTGCATAGGAAGGTTGGCTGATGTGTTACTTCGGTTATTTTTTTAAAAGTGGTGCTGCGTTTCAGATACTGCTGGTATCTTACATTCTTACTCGTATTCTTTAATGTAGGTACAATCAAAGGACTCTTAAGAGAATATATAATATGGATGATGTCCTGAGAGAAGGATACATGCGATAAAGTCTACTGATTAGCTGTTCATAAATAATATGCAGCACAGTATTGTTTTTTGTTAGTCTATGGGTTAGATATTAATAGAGTTGTGTGCGAATTAAATTAAAAGATTATGCACTAAGTTCTTCAAGTTTCTATCAAAACAAAAAACATATGAAAAAGAGAACATACATAAAAGGTATATAAGTTTGTTTTAAGGTCAAAGAGGGATCAACCTACTGTTCTAGAGGAAACATACATAAAAGGTGTATAAGTTGAAGTTTGTTTTAAGGTCAAAGAGCAATCAACGTAGTGTTATAGTAACGAAGCAAATTCATGAATTGTCATATTTATCATCTTTTTGTTCATCTATTCATGTCATGTCAGCTTATTTAATGCCATAAAACCCTCATAAAATTTTCATTGACAAACTCGCATTGAGACTGCCCTTACACTCTCCTCTGGATAAAATCTCCATGAGAGTTTGGTTTCATGAAGTAGTGCGCACCACTTTGATGTTTGGACGTTCATATCATTCTCTAGTTCAGTACGTAGATACCATGGAACAACATGTTTCTATACTGAGAGACTTTTGCAGCAGTTGTTCAGGGCAGAGTCAAAATTAGATGTTCCACATGTAATCTGATCGTCTTGATGAGTGCTATGCAATAGTGAACTCCATTTGATCATCTGAGATCAACTCTAAAATCGCATCGTTTTTTGTCGCTAAGATATTTAAGTGTTGTGCATTGCCCACCTTTACCCATTTTAGACTTTCGGGTAATTGGGTTGAATATGCGAGGTTCAATAGGAAAAATAACATGCTTCTGTTGATTGCAGTCATAATTTAATATTCCCAACTTCTTGCAGAGCTCTACTAAATAAAAACAGTTCACAGGAAGTTACACAAGGTTCAACTATCCCCAATAGATAGAATAGAACACACACTCTTAGACTGACCCAACCTTCATGCTGAACTTATCAATGTCACAGCCTTATTCTGAGGAAACTGCATAACCTGCAAAAACCAAGAAAACACTGACCAAACATTCTAGTGCTGAGTCTCCACCGCAGCAGGAGGAAAGAAAGGCAACAGCTTCTTGAAGAACGGGAGCAGCTTCTTGAAGAGCTACGGGCCAGTGACAGCGTCGCGCTGCGCCGGCGGGTGGTAGATTGGGGTTGGCTTCGGCGGCGAATACACCGGCGGCGTCGACGGCGCGGTGGGCGTCGACGGAGGCTTGTGCTCCGGCACGGGCACCGGCGCCGGTTTGTGCTCAGGAACGCCTACCGCCGGCGGCTTATCGGTGACAGGCGGAATGGAATGGCCGTGGCCGTGATCAGGCAGGTGAGGGATAACCACAGGCGTGTGGATTCCTACGTGATGGTGATGGTGCATAACGCTGTGGAAGAAAGGGTGGCAAAGGAAAGCCGAAGCGCACTCGGGCGACGAGCGGTAGACCTTGCCGCCGAGCGCAACGAACGTCTTCTCGGTGCCGTCGTGGCCACCGGGTGGCGCCGCGACCGCGACGATCTTGGACGGCTCCTGCCCGGGGCACGGCGCACTCGACGCGCTGTGGAGCTGCGCGAAGCATTCGGACTTGAGCTCCCCGTCCTCGCCAACGACGTCAGCCGCCAGCGGGACGCTGAAGGCGCCGGACTTGCCCACCTGTCCCACGGCCGTGCTCTCGTACTCGCCCTTGCTGTTCCTGCACTTCACGGCCACCTGAAGACCTGGGGAAAGTAAACGACAGACAAATCATTGACTAGCCAGCCAAACTGTCTACTACTATATCATGACACTGACAGGTTTGGGCTTGTGTAAACTACCTTTGAAAGCTGCCTCAGCGTTCATGTTCCTCCTGGCGCAATCGGAGCACTTGGCCAAGCCGACAACAACCGGCGTTGCTGTCTCTCCTTGCACGGCATTGGCGAAACCTATCGCTATCACAATGCCGAAAACGGCCACAAGTAGCAGTCGTGCTTGGATCTCCATCTAGCTCTACCACTTGTTCGGAGTTGTTGAGGAAGGAGAAGATGTGGATGGGTGGGGAGCAAGGAGTGGAACGCAGGCGTCTATAAATGGGTGCCGAGGTCTGACGACGCAGCTCGATCGCGTGAAGTTAAGTGAAACTAGTGAAGGGCCGAAGGCAACCTTGGCCAGCAGCCAGATAAATTGGGCGCCGCCTTTGTAGATCTACAGTTAATATGGCCCCTTGCAATGTGAGCAGCGTTTCCTTGGAGTCTACTCCTCCACGCACCGTAGCGCACGTGCATGTGGTCTGGTCATTGGCACACTGTCCACCGTTGTCTGACGACGCAGCTCGATCGCGTGAAGTTAAGTGAAACTAGTGAAGGGCCGAAGGCAACCTTGGCCAGCAGCCAGATAAATTGGGCGCCGCCTTTGTAGATCTACAGTTAATATGGCCCCTTGCAATGTGAACAGCGTTTCCTTCGAGTCTACTCCTCCACGCACCGTAGCGCACCTGCATGTGGTCTGGTCATTGGCACACTGTCCACCGTTGTATGGCCTTGCTCAAAAGTTGATCGATGTGCGAAATTCTTGAAAGCCAGAGAGTGAGGGACCGATCACCATTTTTACACTGAACTCGGTGAGATTTTATACGTACACACTAGCGACAATCATATTCCATGGAGAGAGTGAACTCTGCCGTTAGGTTACGTTGTGCTACTGCCTGCTGCCACTATTCTCTGCTGTGGAAATTCTTGGCCTCTGTTCAATTCCAACGCCACCTAGCACCTAACCTGGCAGTTCCAACTTACATCTGGATAACAAACACAACGGCACCACACCATGTTGCTCTCGATCGAGCCGAGACGGCGAGACCCCAGCTGCCGCGCGCGCCTTCGAACCAGGTGGCACTCGACAATTCTCGGCAGGCAGGCAGGACCGCGTGACGGGTGGTGGATGTAAGGAAACACAACTAAATTGGACTAATGAATTTACAAGTGATTATTTTGTAGTTCAATAGGATGCAAGACGTAACTTGGACAAAGGCGACGTGATGATCCGATGATCAACACATCAAGCAAGACCTTAGGAGTATAAAAGAAGACCCAAGATATCAAGTAAAGTCCAAAAGATAAAGATTGGAGCCAAGCAGCTGACCGGACGCAAGTTCGCGAAGAAACGAGCTCACAACAGCGACGGAGACGCTGAGGGCAAACCAACCGGGCGGACGCTGATGAAAAGTTCTAGACCGGCGAACTTGCCGATCAGAGGCGCAACGGCGGCAATCAGCAGCCCAAGAACGACGACGGACCAGCGTCCGATCTGGACAGCCGACCGACATGGCGAATTTCATCCCAAAGCAACTAGTGGAACATAGGACAGCAAATGAGCGTGGAGCCGATCAAGGGTGTTGTACAACCACATGCTTAGCGCTTAGTGCTCTATGTTTAGTGCTTAGGTTGATTAGACCACCGCTATGCGCTTGCTCTATGTTTAGTCCTTGTGTTTAGTGAGGTTTGCATACCTCTTACCACTCGGTGCTTGTGCGCACCATTGTTGTGTACATCGGAGGGGCTTGTAGTCTTGCGAGATCACACCAACGCGTTTGTGGTGTGGCCGCCACCGGAGGGAACAAGGAGGGAACAAGGCCAAAAGCTTGATAGTGAAGACGGCGGGGAGCATCCAGGAGAGGCTTGTTGGAAGGCACGTCGGAGACCCACTTGCGCGTGGGGAAGGCCCGAGTGTCGACGAAATATGGTCGGCAGTCTACCTAGGGGTATGCCCAAGGTAGTAGATTATCGGCAGACAGGTGCGCAAGCTACGAACGAGATGGTGACGCAAGACATACACGAGGTTTTATCCAGGTTCGGCCGCCGTGAGGGCGTAATACCTACATCCTACGTCTGATTGTATTGCTATATGTAAATGAGATTATTTTTTAGAAGGGTCCTCTACCCGCCTTATATAGTCTGGGGGGTAGGGTTACAGATGTGGAAACTAATCCCAACCGGTTACAATTGCCATAGGTGGCCGGATAAGGATTTCTATTCTAACCGACTAGGACCTTGTTTGATCTCCAAGTCTGCCTTGATTCCTTGCGCGGGACTACGAGCAGATCGTCTGGGCCGCGCGTCGTCTTCTGGTGGGCCGGACCCCCTGGTCTGGGCCGGCCCAAACCTAACCGTAAGGGTATAGGGGTTAATACCCCCACAGCTAGTCCCCGAGCACCATGTATTATGTTGCGACACGCTGTTTGATCTTCTTCGGCTAATGCGGTCTGTCTTCATGTCATCTCCAACTGGTTGAAACATTGACCAAGCAAATGCGCCAAGATTCAGTCGGTCTGAGAGAGAGCGAAGAGACCACGATTATAGCCAAGATTCCGGTTGTCCCAAGAATGCATGGTGCTCTAAAAAAAACAAAAAGATTTTTTTTTACGATCAAGTGTGCCCACTTGTATTTTTACGAAAAGAATTGTAAGTGACCCTTGTATAGGAGTAGTTATGGCCTTGATCGAGCGTAGAGGGGTCGATAAAATAAGCACATTCACCGCAAGGTGAAGTGTGCCCACTTAGTCCCCGAGCCTGATAGTAGATGACGTAGGCACGTGGTGCCATGGTCTAAAAAATAATTCCCAGTTATGTTGAGAATCCAATCGTCGTACAGGCGATACGAGCTGCACTGACAGGTGCATCGTACCGATGTAGTCCCCGAGCTTGTTGGAAGGTGAGGTATGAGCCTTGTAGCAAGGTCTAAGTGAGAAAAAAATATCCCAACTGTATGCGAGTAGACAGTGGCATGTAGTCGAGACATGAAGTCCTCGAGCTGTGGTCGGAGAGTGGTCGAGGCAGTCCCTGAGCACAGGTCGAGGAGCGAGCAACGAAGTCCCCGAGCTGTGGTCAGAGAGTGATCGAGGCAGTCCCTGAGCGTAGGTCGAGAAGCGAGCGACGAAGTCCCATGCGTAGCTCAAAATTCCTGCAATATAAATATGTAGAATGATAGTACATGATGTACAAAATAATAAATTATGGAGAAAAAATCAGCGGTGAAGAAATAGCGTATGACGCTCAGCAGTCATTTGCAAATAAGCATGATGTGATAAAACAGTTGGTGCTTTGTAAACATCAGTTAGAATATGGTCGGGATAGAGCGACAGTGTTTGTGTCGCCACCCCCTGGAGTAGAGTGGCCACAAGGAGCTGATCCCACCACCCAGACCAGCGTCGAGATTGAGGACGAGGACGTCGACTGGGCGGAGCTCGGAGCTAGAGAGGAGGCAGCGGCCAAAGCTGTTGGTAAGCGACCGGCTGCCCCCAAACAGTCGAAGAAGAGATCAGTAACCACCCTGCTCATCGGGGGAGCGCTAAGTATCAATGAGCCCGAGGAGAACCCGGCCAGCAAGCGTCGGCAGGCGATTTTTGCTTGGCCTCGCACCGTAGCGCACCTGCATGTGGTCTGGTCATTGGCACACTGTCCACAGTTGTATGGCCTTGCTCAAAAGTTGATCGATGTGCGAAATTCTTGAAAGCCAGAGAGTGAGGGACCGATCACCATTTTTACACTGAACTCGGTGAGATTTTATACGTACACACTAGCGACAATCATATTCCATGGAGAGAGTGAACTCTGCCGTTAGGTTACGTTGTGCTACTGCCTGCTGCCACTATTCTCTGCTGTGGAAATTCTTGGCCTCTGTTCAATTCCAACGCCACCTAGCACCTAACCTGGCAGTTCCAACTTACATCTGGATAACAAACACAACGGCACCACACCATGTTGCTCTCGATCGAGCCGAGACGGCGAGACCCCAGCTGCCGCGCGCGCCTTCGAACCAGGTGGCACTCGACAATTCTCGGCAGGCAGGCAGGACCGCGTGACGGGTGGTGGATGTAAGGAAAAATGGCCCTAGGTCTATTTACTTTGGATTTTGTTGTTTGATAACCAACACAACTAAATTGGACTAATGAATTTATAAGTGATTGTTTTGTAGTTCAATAGGATGCAAGACGTGACTTGGACAAAGACGACGTGATGATCCGATGATCAACACATCAAGCAAGACCTTAGGAGTATAAAAGAAGACCCAAGATATCAAGTAAAGTCCAAGCATAAAGATTGGAGCCAAGCCGCACGCAAGTTCGTGAAGAAACGAGCTCACAACAGCGACCGGACGCTGATGAAAAGCGACCGGACGCTCCGATCAGAGGCTCGGCAACCGCAGCAGCGACCGGACGCTGGACCGAACGCTGAGGGCAAACCAACTGGGCGTAGGACAGCAGCGTCCGATCGAGTACAGAGAGGTTCTAGAGCAGCAAACTTGCGACTGGACGCGTCCGGTGGCAAGTGATCGGACGCTGGCAACGTCCGATCAGTTGTTCACGGCTCCAACGGTCGGGACGACCGGACGCGTCCGATCAGGATAACTCCAGCATCCGGTCAGTAGCAGAAAAGCGGGATTTCATCCCCAACGGCTACTTTCTCAGTGGAACTTATAAATACAACCTCCAACCGGGCAAATAAGGTGTGTGGAGCTAAGAAAACATATCAAGGGTGTTGATACACTATTTTTGTGATCTCCACATGCTTAGTGTTTAGTGTTTTATTAGATGATTAGCGTAGGTGCTTTGCGAAGTGCTTAGGTTGATTAGACCACCGCTTATGTGCTTGCTTTAGGTTTAGGCCTAGTGTTTAGTGAGGTTTGCATACCTCTTATCACTCGGTGTTTGCGTGCACAATTGTTGTACATCGGAGGAGCTTGTAGTCTTGCGAGATCACACCGACTGCGTTTGTGGTGTGGCCGCAGCTTCGCGTGAAGTTAAGTGAAATTAGTGAAGGGCCGAAGGCAACCTTGGCCAGCAGCCAGATAAATTGGGCGCCGCCTTTGTAGATCTACAGTTAATATGGCCCCTTGCAATGTGAACAGCGTTTCCTTCAAGTCTACTCCTCCACGCACCGTAGCGCACCTGCATGTGGTCTGGTCATTGGCACACTGTCCACCGTTGTATGGCCTTGCTCAAAAGTTGATCGATGCGCGAAATTCTTGAAAGCCAGAGAGTGAGGGACCGATCACCATTTTTACACTGAACTCGGTGAGATTTTATACGTACTACACTAGTGACAATCATATTCCATGGAGAGACAGTGAACTCTGCCGTTAGGTTACGTTGTGCTACTGCCTGCTGCCACTATTCTCTGCTGTGGAAATTCTTGGCCTCTGTTCAATAACAACGCCACCTAGCACCTAACCTGGCAGTTCCAACTTACATCTGGATAACAAACACCACGGCACCACACCATGCATGTTGCTCCCGATCGAGCCGAGACGGCGAGACCCCAGCTGCCGCGCGCGCCATCGAACCAGGTGGCGCTCGACAATTCTCGGCAGGCAGGCAGGACCGCGTGACGGGTGGTGGAGATCGTGCCCATTTTATACCGACCTCTGCACGATCTGGATCCGGTGCATATAGTGTTCAACTGACCGTGCGCTGTCGACTCAAGGAGAGGTAAATGATGGATTAATGAAAAGTAAATTTCAGAGTTGGACCTCGTTCAGTAGCCGAAGGCCCGAATTAACTCGGCACGGCAGTACTCAACAGCAATCTCCATTTTCCCTGAAAGCCGATAGCGAAGTAGTGAAACAGGGTCCAAAAATCCGACATCACTGATGCTCAAAAGGAAGAAATTTTGCTTTAGAAATCACTACCTTTATTTCTCAAATCAAGTAACGAACTGAACAAAACCTTCACTGACAACACAACAACATCATCAACGAAACGAAACGAACATCACAGACACTCCAACATCTTCTCGCTTTGCTGCTGTCCTGCTCCTGCATGCCCGCTCGCATGCGCCACCCTAGTTCAATTTCTTGGGGAGCTTCTTCTCCTGCCGGGTCGCAGCAGGCCGGGTCGTGTCGTCGTCGTCGACGAGCGGCGGGCACTGCTTCTTCTTGTGCATGAACTTCATCTTGGGCTCTTCTTGAAGAACGGCTCGGGCTCCTCGGGAGCCGGAGGCCTGGGCTCCGCCACGGGCGTGGGTGTCGGCGTCGGGGGCCCGTACGTCAGCGTCGTCGGGGGATTCGGGGTTGGCGTCGACGTCGGCCTCGGCGGTGGGCCGAACATGTAGTGCTTCTTCTTTTTGCCGCAGGCGCACGCGCGGCGGGGGCGAACACCGTGTCATCGGTCGCCGCCGCGAAGTAGGTCGTGCTGCTGCTGTCGCCGCCGTCTAATTGGCTGGTGGTGGGCGCGATCCTGGGCGGCGCCTGACCGACGCACGGCGTGCCGATCGAGCTGTGGAGCTGCGCGAAGCAGTCACGGTCCATGCTCCCGTCGTCGCGCAGGAGTTCGGCGGCGAGTGGGATACGGAAGACGCCGGTGTCGTCGAGGGGGCCAAGCGCCTTCGTCTCGTACGTCTCGTCGGCGCCGGATTTGCACTTGATTGCTACCTGCAGGTCTGCAGAGCACAGAGGGAACAAAAGTTTTTTTAGTGTTCGCGGCCATATGCATGGGCCGCAAAAGTTGTGCCGAGAGTAGTCAGGCCTGATTCAGGCAGGCATGTGGATGTGGCCCAATCCATGATCATGTGTATGTGTATTACTCGTACGTTGTTTGATACGAAAAACCGTTCGAAATGTGAATGAAAAGCAGAAGTGTGTCATTTGAGAAGAAAAAAAGAGTTGGCATGTCATTTGAAAATATTGTATGTGATTCGCAACAAATAGTGTGTGTCATTTGAGAAAAAACCGATCGGACGAAGGAGAGGAGGACCTACCGGACTCTCCTGCTGCATGTCACCACCGTCGTCACGTGGGTTGTCCTCTCGTCAGCGAGCGGGGAGAAGCCGAGCCGCCGCTGCTCCTCGGGCTCAGGCCAAGGGCGTCGCAGCTAGGCCCCTCGACGGCGGCGCGTTCACCCGTTGGGGAGCACGCACGCCGGCGAGGGGACCGGCGACGGCGCCATGCTCTCTCTCGGTCGTCGCCGGCCGGCCGGGGGGTTTTGATCAAGCGAAATCATCGCCTGGCCATCGGATCTGGATGAACGGACGAGAGTCACTGGACCGAGTTTCGGCCCAGGCGGGTGTGCGCGGAGGGCGGCTTTGCCAGCCCAGGCCCAGGTTGCGGCCTGGGAAGCACAGCGCGCGCGAACAGTATAGGTCGGGCCGGATTTCGCTATTCAGCTGGTTCGGGCCACGTCCTGTAGCTGCTGGGCGGTTACTGTTGCTGCAGACCGGGCCAGAATGAACAGTATTTAAAGTTTGCAATTTATTTAGTTTTTAGAAGCAGATTTCGATGGATTTTGTCTAGTTTTATATCTCTGTTAAAATTTGAACCAACGGGATAATTTTTCAGAGAATAGTTGAGAAAAGTTCAATGCTTCTGAAAAATAGATAATGATTTTTTTTTCATATTTTCGCTGCAATGTTAAAGTTAATAATCTTCTAATTAAATTCGAACCAACGGAAGAATTTAATTTGAAGAGTAATCAATTTTTAATCAGTAAATTATAATATTGTTATTTTTCTGACCAACGTTGATAATAGCAATATTATAATGTTTAATCATAATTTTTCATACATTAATTCTATTTCTGTCCAACGGTGATGTAGAATTAGTGTATAAGAATATTTTATGTTTTAATTTTGACCAACGTTAAATTAAAGCATGCAATTATAATGTTATATTTTCTCACTATCTCTGACGATGTTTTTCCGGACTCAACCCAATAGCATTCATCTCGCACATACCACTCTTAGAAGGAGGCAATTATAGAGTATGGCGAGAGAAGTATGAGCTCACACTTACGTTGTCAGAGAATGACTTAGCGCTCACCTCCCTGTGTCCTACTGAGCCAGTGGCCCCGGTGAGGGAAGAAAATGAGTCTGATGCTGATTTCACTGCTCGACAGCGAGATCATGCAGAAGTGTGCATGAAGTATGATCTCGAGCGCAAGAAGTGGGATATCTCGAAGCGCAAGTGCTTGATGGTGGCCAAGTCCACTATCTCAGATGCTATAAGGGGTCTATCACAGATTGTGATACCGCCACTGAGTACCTTAAGAAGGTGGAGAGTCAGTTCACTGGCTCTTTTAAGGCTTATGCTAGTACATTGATCAAGAAATTGTTCAATAAAAAATACACTGGTGGCGGTATCAGAGAGCACATTTTGAAGATGAGCAACACGGCTTCAAAGCTGAAGCCAATGAATTTAGGGTTCAAGGATGAGTTCCTGATTCATTTGATTTTTACTTCCTTGCCAAAGGAATATAAAACTTTTGTTGTTAACTACAACATACAACGCGACAAGTGAGACATAGAAAAGCTCATTGCAATGTGTGTTTAAGAAGAGAAAAGGCTGAAGTCCTTACAGGGTGACTCTGCTAACCTTGTCAAGGACAAGAAAAAGAACTTCAATAAGAATGCTAAACCTTAAGGAAAAGCCCCTCAGACTGAGCACCATCCGAAGAACAACAATACTCAAGTTGAAAATGATCAGTGCAAATGGTGCAAGAAGCATGGACACTACTAGAGGGATTGTCTAGACTTTCTGAAGAGCCTACTGAAGAGAGGTGAGGATTTCATTACATTCATAGATGAATCCTTGTATATAAGTTATGTAAAATGTACTTGGTGGATTGATTCAGGTGCAACTGCTCATGTTGCAGATTCATTACATGGATTTCGTACGAGGAGGACCCTGCAAAGAGGAGAAAGAAGAATTAAAGTAGCAAATAGAGTTGAAGCTCAAGTTAAAGCCATTGGAGATCTTTCTCTAGGATTAGTTGATGGTTTTCTACATAAGCTTTCAGATGTTCTATTTGTATCCTCTTTGCGAAGAAACTTAATAAGTGTGTCACATTTAGATGACAATGGATATGATTGCCATTTTGGTAATGGCAAATGCCAGATTGTTTATAATAATAAATGTGTTGGTCTTGCCTTCCGACAAGACAACCTTTATTTGTTATCACTTTCTAAGAATGTGAATGATGTAAGTACTGAGAATGAGAATGCTTCCTCATCTATGAATGCAACAAATAAGCGGAAGAGAGTACATGATGTATCTTCAAAATTATGGCACTGTCGTTTAGGCCATATTTTAAGGGGGAGAATAGAGCGATTGATTAAGAAATCAATTCTGCATAGATTGCATAAAAGAAAAATATGTTAAGAAAATAAAGAAAGATGCTAAACGAAGCGCATGAATTTTAGAAATAATCCATACAGATATATGTGGTCCTTTTCCTGTGAAGAGTGTGGATGGTTATGATTCATTTATAACATTCACATATGACTATTCTCGTTTTGGCTATATTTATCCAATTAAAGAAAGATCGGAAGCATTGGATAAATTCAAAATATTTAAGGTTGAAGTAGAGAATCAGCACAACTTAAAAATTAAGGTAGTAAGGTCTGACCATAGGGGAGAGTACTACGGTCGACACACCCCATATGACCAAGTTCCTGGACGCTTTGCAAGGTACTTACAGAAAAATAGCATAGTAGCTCAGTATTCTATACCGGGCGAGCCTCAACAAAATGGAGTAGCTAAAAGATGCAACCGTACCTTAATGAATATGGTGATAAATGATAAGTTATTCTACCTTACCGATAAGTTTATGGATGGAGACGTTAAAAACCGCTATTCATATTCTTAATCAAGTGTCAAGTAAGTCGGTGCCCAAAACACCGTATGAGTTGTGGACAGAAAAAGAACCCTCACTAAACTATTTACATGTGTGGGGTTTGTCCTACTGAGGCAAAAATATTTAACCCAAATATGGGGAAGCTGGACTACAAGACAGTCAGCTGTCATTTCATTGACTATCTAGAAAAATCAAAAGGTTATCGCTTCTATTGTCGTGACAGACAAACAAAGTTTATAGAAATAAGACATGATGTCTTCTTGGAGGATGATATGATCAGGGGGAGCATGGTAGCGTGAGAAATTAGTTTTGAAGAGAAGCATGCATACGTGCCCACTCCTATGGTTTAGGAACAATTTTCACGCTACCTGTTGTTGCTGTACCAACAGTGCAAGACACTATAGTAACCGCACATGTTGTTAGTTCTTCTGTGGCAACAATAAATGAACATGAGGAACCTGTCCTTTAGGATCCCATAGAACCCGTTGTCACACATGAGAAAGATCAACAATAGCCTCATATAGAACAAGCGTCATCTAACGAGGCCCCTAGAAGGTCTCAAAGAGTAAGGAGACCAGCTATTCCTGATGATTATGAAGTTTATGAAAGTGAGGAATTTTAAATGGAGGGTGGTCCCACCTCATTTGAAGAATCCATGAGAAGCGCTCACTCATCCAAGTGGCTTGAAGCCATGGAAGATGAAATGAAATCAATGAAAACCAACGGAGTTTAGAACTTAGAAACAATTCCTAAAGGAGCCAACACAGTAGACTATAAATAGGTCTATAAAACTAAACATGACTCCAAAAGAAGTATAGAAAGGTTTAAAACGTGACTTATGGCAAAAGGTTTCAAGCAAAAAGAAGGCATAGATTACAATGTGACATTTTCTCTAGTCTCATGTAAGGATTCTTTTAGAATCATAATGGTGCTTGTAGCACATTACGACTTAGAATTACATCAGATGGATGTAAAGACGGCGTTTCTAAATGGGGATTTGGAGGAAAACGTTTACATGGCATAACCGAAAAGGTTTTGTTGTGGACAAAAAAGAACGCATGGGATGCCCCCTGAAGAAATCCATTTATGGATTAAAGCAAGCTTCAAGACAGTGGTTTTTAAAGTTTGATAGTACAATAAGAAAGTTTGGGTTTTAAGAAAATATAGAGGACAATTGCGTTTATGCAAATTTCAAAAATGGGAAATACATTTTTCTAGTCTTGTATGTGGATGACATCTTGCTCACTAGCAGTGATGTTAGTGTACTACTAGAAACAAAGAAGTTCTTGTCCTCAAAGTTTGATATGAAGGATCTCGGTGCAGCTTCGTTCGTCCTAGGAATAGAGATTCACCGGGATAGAGAAAATGGGGTTTAGGATTATCACAAAAGGCATATTTAGAAAAAGTTCTAAAGAAATACATTAAGCAAAATTGTAAGTCATCACCTGCTCCCATAGTCAAGGGCGATAGATATGGAGAATTTCAATGTCCCAGGAACCAATATGAGATCAATCAAATGAAAGTGGTTCTATATAGTTCAGCTGTCGAAAGTTTACAGTATGCTCAAGTGTGTACTCGCCCTGACTTAGCATTTGTTACCGGGTTGCTTGGCAGATATCAGAGTAATCCAGGAATAGAACACTGGAAATTAGTAAATAAAGTTTTAAGGTTACCTACAAGGTACGAAGGGTCTCATGCTAACGTACAGATTCTGATTATGCGGGAAATGAAAGAAAGTCCACATCAGGGTACATATTCACTCTCGTAGGAGGAGCTATATCGTGGAAAAGCTCAAAGCAAACCGTCACTATATCGTCCACAATATATGCCGACTTTGTAGCATGTTATGAGGCCATAGGGCAGGTGAATTGGCTAAAGAAATTCATGCCCGGTTTGAAAGTGGTAGACGACATACATAAACCACTTAAGTTATACTGCGATAATAATCCAACAGTATGTTATGCTCACAACAATAAGTCAAGTGGTGCTGCCAAACACATTGACATAAAGTATTATATTGTGAAAGATAAAGTTCGGGATCATATAATTAATCTTGAGCATATAAGAACAGAAAAGATGCTCGTGGATCCGCTTACAAAAGGCTTACCACCCAGTGTATTCAGAGAACATGTAGCCGGCATGAGTTTAAGGGAAAGCCTATGATTCCTGGATAATAAGAGTCTAGTTAAGAACCTGTTTCAAAGCAGAGAGGTGCATTGTAGCTGTTTAATCTAATAGCAAGAGACCATGACGATGAGGCACGCTCTATGCACTGATATGTGATGGAATGGGAACAAGAAAAAGTAAGTAAGTTAAGTTTAAGTTATAAGTGGGATCAAGGGGAAGAATGTTAGTTGATCTCCACCAATAGGCCCAACGACCTATTGGGCCCTTAGATCCACGTCCTGATCGGGGGTGCCCAACCCTAATATGGTTGGTGGGACCCCATCAAACAAGGCCATAAATAGGAGGTGGGGGGCCGGGGCGCTCGAGTCCTGAGGTTCGCCCGAGCCACCTAGCACCCCACCTACAGTCCTAAACCCTAACCGATCATAGAGGGGGCGTTGCCAGCGATGGGAAGCGCCGCCACCGCCTCTACATCATGCCGGAGGACTGCTACGATGCCGGGCTGCCCTGCGACCTCTACACTGACCCCGGACGACACCACTACAGCACCGCCACCGGGTTATCGCCAAGCACTGCGATGGCGAGCCCATCTTCCTCCAAGGCGGCCGATGGTTTGCACCCCTTCACCTCTCTCTCTCTCGTTCTATCTACTGTTACTACATTAGTAGATGTTTTAGGACTCGCGGTTTTGTTTAAAAGCAAGAAGACTCGCTAGATCTATGGATATTGATCCTGTTTCGGTTATGAGAGAAAAGCTGTTTGTGCTCTGGAAAACACATTAATGCAGCTGAACCTACCACAATATTTTCATGGATCAAGATCTCTTCCATGTAAATTTCTTTTGTTGTTCTCATGAACTCTTGACATATCATTTTCAAATTGCAGATACCGAAATACTTCCTTGGATCGTAAATATAAGCATCTAGGTTTGTCCTAAGTTAAACTTTTTGAACTTTCACCATCAAATCTAATTTTTTGTATAAATTGACAAAACAAGATTGGCATTACTAGTTTCACCTTGAAAATACTTTCATAATATATGCTCTTTACACTTTTTCAATGATAATATACCTTTATAGACGAAGTTAGAAAAGTTTGACTTTGGACAAACCTACATGGACTTATATTTGTGATCGAAGGAAATAGCAATTATAGATAATAACCAAGTATTCTGTTGATATGAGGCTAAATGGTTTGAAGAATTCTAAGAAAAGCACTGTAGAATTTGACTAAAAAAGGGTGGTTCCTTGCAATCAGAAGGTGGAATCTAAGTAGGATGCCTCTAACAGTATATCCTATGTACATAACTGATTGAACAGTTGTGGATTTCCATGGAAAAAATTGTTCCATATTTTTACAATATGCGGTCCATGTTTTTTTTGTCGGAGTTGTGTTTACTGCGCCCCCACCCGCTTTCTATTACTATATTGTGTTACATGTTTTTATCCTCAAAAGGAAACAGAAATCTTACTATATTATGCTTCTTACGGCCTGTGCTGACAGATGGTTAAGATTAGAGATCCTGAACAGCAGCTTGAGATGGTGGGTGTCCCTGAAGAACACATTCAAGGCCATGCATTCCATCTGTATCGTCTCACTTCTCCTGATGACAGGTAATAACCATTCTCCTGAAAATTGATGATACCGCCAATAAAGTAATTATACTCAATCATGGATATTTTTATAGTCTTGCTAATACATCAGAGCAATTTGAAGCATGCTATTTTTTCATCTTTGTTGATTTAATCGTGTTCTTTTAGTGTTTCATTTGAGTTCCAGCACAATGTTTGTGGTCGTTCGATCTACGCTGAAGGAACTATTGATGCTGCAATATTTCTGCATAGGAAGGTTGGCTGATGTGTTACTTCGGTTATTTTTTTAAAAGTGGTGCTGCGTTTCAGATACTGCTGGTATCTTACATTCTTACTCGTATTCTTTAATGTAGGTACAATCAAAGGACTCTTAAGAGAATATATAATATGGATGATGTCCCGAGAGAAGGATACATGCGATAAAGTCTACTGATTAGCTGTTCATAAATAATATGCAGCACAGTATTGTTTTTTGTTAGTCTATGGGTTAGATATTAATAGAGTTGTGTGCGAATTAAATTAAAAGATTATGCACTAAGTTCTTCAAGTTTCTATCAAAACAAAAAACATATGAAAAAGAGAACATACATAAAAGGTATATAAGTTTGTTTTAAGGTCAAAGAGGGATCAACTTACTGTTCTAGAGGAAACATACATAAAAGGTGTATAAGTTGAAGTTTGTTTTAAGGTCAAAGAGCAATCAACGTAGTGTTATAGTAACGGAGCAAATTCATGAATTGTCATATTTATCATCTTTTTGTTCATCTATTCATGTCATGTCAGCTTATTTAATGCCATAAAACCCTCATAAAATTTTCATTGACAAACTCGCATTGAGACTGCCCTTACACTCTCCTCTGGATAAAATCTCCATGAGAGTTTGGTTTCATGAAGTACTGCACACCACTTTGATGTTTGGACGTTCATATCATTCTCTAGTTCAGTACGTAGATACCATGGAACAACATGTTTCTATACTGAGAGACTTTTGCAGCAGTTGTTCAGGGCAGAGTCTAAATTAGATGTTCCACATGTAATCTGATCGTCTTGATGAGTGCTATGCAATAGTGAACTCCATTTGATCATCTGAGATCAACTCTAAAATCGCATCGTTTTTTGTCGCTAAGATATTAAAGTGTTGTGCATTGCCCACCTTTACCCATTTTAGACTTTCGGGTAATTGGGTTGAATATGCGAGGTTCAATAGGAAAAATAACATGCTTCTGTTGATTGCAGTCATAATTTAATATTCCCAACTTCTTGCAGAGCTCTACTAAATAAAAACAGTTCACAGGAAGTTACACAAGGTTCAACTATCCCCAATAGATAGAATAGAACACACACTCTTAGACTGACCCAACCTTCATGCTGAACTTATCAATGTCACAGCCTTATTCTGAGGAAACTGCATAACCTGCAAAAACCAAGAAAACACTGACCAAACATTCTAGTGCTGAGTCTCCACCGCAGCAGGAGGAAAGAAAGGCAACAGCTTCTTGAAGAACGGGAGCAGCTTCTTGAAGAGCTACGGGCCAGTGACAGCGTCGCGCTGCGCCGGCGGGTGGTAGATGGGGGTTGGCTTCGGCGGCGAATACACCGGCGGCGTCGACGGCGCGGTGGGCGTCGACGGAGGCTTGTGCTCCGGCACGGGCACCGGCGCCGGTTTGTGCTCAGGAACGCCTACCGCCGGCGGCTTATCGGTGACAGGCGGAATGGAATGGCCGTGGCCGTGATCAGGCAGGTGAGGAATAACCACAGGCGTGTGGATTCCTACGTGATGGTGATGGTGCATAACGCTGTGGAAGAAAGGGTGGCAAAGGAAAGCCGAAGCGCACTCGGGCGACGAGCGGTAGACCTTGCCGCCGAGCGCAACGAACGTCTTCTCGGTGCCGTCGTGGCCACCGGGTGGCGCCGCGACCGCGACGATCTTGGACGGCTCCTGCCCGGGGCACGGCGCACTGTCCACCGTTGTCTGACGACGCAGCTCGATCGCGTGAAGTTAAGTGAAACTAGTGAAGGGCCGAAGGCAACCTTGGCCAGCAGCCAGATAAATTGGGCGCCGCCTTTGTAGATCTACAGTTAATATGGCCCCTTGCAATGTGAGCAGCGTTTCCTTGGAGTCTACTCCTCCACGCACCGTAGCGCACGTGCATGTGGTCTGGTCATTGGCACACTGTCCACCGTTGTCTGACGACGCAGCTCGATCGCGTGAAGTTAAGTGAAACTAGTGAAGGGCCGAAGGCAACCTTGGCCAGCAGCCAGATAAATTGGGCGCCGCCTTTGTAGATCTACAGTTAATATGGCCCCTTGCAATGTGAACAGCGTTTCCTTCGAGTCTACTCCTCCACGCACCGTAGCGCATGCACCTGCATGTGGTCTGGTCATTGGCACACTGTCCACCGTTGTATGGCCTTGCTCAAAAGTTGATCGATGTGCGAAATTCTTGAAAGCCAGAGAGTGAGGGACCGATCACCATTTTTACACTGAACTCGGTGAGATTTTATACGTACACACTAGCGACAATCATATTCCATGGAGAGAGTGAACTCTGCCGTTAGGTTACGTTGTGCTACTGCCTGCTGCCACTATTCTCTGCTGTGGAAATTCTTGGCCTCTGTTCAATTCCAACGCCACCTAGCACCTAACCTGGCAGTTCCAACTTACATCTGGATAACAAACACAACGGCACCACACCATGTTGCTCTCGATCGAGCCGAGACGGCGAGACCCCAGCTGCCGCGCGCGCCTTCGAACCAGGTGGCACTCGACAATTCTCGGCAGGCAGGCAGGACCGCGTGACGGGTGGTGGATGTAAGGAAATTTTGTTGTTTGATGACCAACACAACTAAATTGGACTAATGAATTTACAAGTGATTGTTTTGTAGTTCAATAGGATGCAAGACGTAACTTGGACAAAGGCGACGTGATGATCCGATGATCAACACATCAAGCAAGACCTTAGGAGTATAAAAGAAGACCCAAGATATCAAGTAAAGTCCAAGCATAAAGATTGGAGCCAAGCCGCACGCAAGTTCGCGAAGAAACGAGCTCACAACAGCGACCAGACGTTGGACCGGACGCTGATGAAAAGCGACCGGACGCTCCGATCAGAGGCTCGGCAACAGCAGCAACGACCGGACGCTGGACCGGACACTGGCGGCAAAGCAACTAGACGTAGGACAGCAGCGTCCGATCGAGTACAACCACCGCTTATGCGCTTGCTCTATGTTTAGTCCTTGTGTTTAGTGAGGTTTGCATACCTCTTACCACTCGGTGCTTGTGCGCACCATTGTTGTACATCGGAGGGGCTTGTAGTCTTGCGAGATCACACCAACCGCGTTTGTGGTGTGGCCGCCACCGTGTACCGGAGGGAACAAGGCCAAAAGCTTGATAGCGAAGACGGCGGGGAGCATCCAGGAGAGGCTTGTTGGAAGGCACGTCGGAGACCCACTTGCGCGTGGGGAAGGCCCGAGTATCGACGAAATATGGTCGGCAGTCTACCTAGGGGTATGCCCAAGGTAGTAGATTATCGGCAGACAGGTGCGCAAGCTACGAACGAGATGGTGACGCAAGACAGATACGAGGTTTTATCCAGGTTCGGCCGCCGTGAGGGCGTAATACCTACATCCTACGTCTGATTGTATTGCTGTATGTAAATGAGATTATTTTTTAGAAGGGTCCCCTACCCGCCTTATATAGTCTGGGGGGTAGGGTTACAGATGTGGAAACTAATCCCAACCGGTTACAATTGCCATAGGTGGCCGGATAAGGATTTCTATTCTAACCGACTAGGACCTTGTTTGATCTCTAAGTCTGCCTTGATTCCTTGCACGGGACTACGAGCAGATCGTCTGGGCCGCGCGTCGTCTTCTGGTGGGCCGGACCCCCTGGTCTGGGCCGGCCCAAACCTAACCGTAAGGGTATAAGGGTTAATACCCCCACAGCTAGTCCCCGAGCACCATGTATTATGTTGCGACACGCTGTTTGATCTTCTTCGGCTAATGCGGTCTGTCTTCATGTCATCTCCAACTGGTTGAAACATTGACCAAGCAAATGCGCCAGTATTCTGGTCAGTACAGAGAGCAGTAGACCACGATTATAGCCGAAGATTCCGGTTGTCCGAAGAATGCATGGTGCTCTAAAGAAAAAACAAAAAAGATTTTTTTCCTGATCAAGTGTGCCCACTTGTATTTCTGAAAAGAATTGTAAGTGACCCTTGTACAGGAGTAGTTATGGCCAACAGTCAGAGCGTAGGGGTCGATAAAATAAGCACATTCATCGCAAGGTGAAGTTTGCCCACTTAGTCCCCGAGCCTGATAGTAGGTGATGTAGGCACGTGGTGCCATGGTCTAAAAAAGAATTCCCAGTTAAGTTGAGAATCCAATCATCGTACAGGCGATACGAGCTGCACTGACAGGTGCATCGTACCGATGTAGTCCCTGAGCTTGCTGGAAGGTGAGGTATGAGCCTTGTAGCAAGGTCTAAGTGAGAAAAAAATATCCCAACTGTATGCGAGTAGCCAGTCGCATGTAGTCGAGACACGAAGTCCCCAAGCTATGGTCGGAGAGTGGTCGAGGCAGTCTCCGAGCACAGGTCGAGGAGTGAGCAACGAAGTCCCCGAGCTGTGGTCAGAGAGTGATCGAGGCAGTCCCCGAGCGTAGGTCGAGAAGCGAGCGACGAAGTCCCCATGCGTAGCTCAAAATTCCTGCAATATAAATATGTAGAATGGTTGTACATGATGTACAAAATAATAAATTATGGAGAAAAAATCAGCGGTGAAGAAATAGCGTATGACGCTCAGCAGTCATTTGCAAATAAGCATGATGTGATAAAACAGTTGGTGCTTTGTAAACATCAGTTAGAATATGGTCGGGATAGAGCGACAGTGTTTGTGTCGCCACCCCCTGGAGTAGAGTGGCCACAAGGAGCTGATCCCACCACCCAGACCAGCGTCGAGATTGAGGACGAGGACGTCGACTGGGCGGAGCTCGGAGCTAGAGAGGAGGCAGCGGCCAAAGCTGCTGGTAAGCGACCGGCTGCCCCCAAACAGTCGAAGAAGAGATCAGTAACCACCCTGCTCATCGGGGGAGCGCTAAGTATCAATGAGCCCAAGGAGAACCCGGCCAGCAAGCGTCTGCAGGCGATTTTTGCTTGGCCAGACGATGACGCAGAGGAGGGAGAAGATGCAGAGACCTTTCAACTTGTCCCTCGAAAAAGGAGGAAGCAACTGGAGTCGATGGAGCAAGGTGGGTCCTCCGTGCCTATAGGACCCACATCGCCGATGGCGGTGAAGGATGCAGCCGGGTCGACCTCAGGAGTACCTAGGCAAGGAACGCGACCGGCGACGGGAGCGACAACTCAACCGAGCATGCCATCGACCATTGCAACGCCAAGGACAAGTGGCGGAGGGGTCGAGCACCAAGGCCCAGCGACAGTGCTTGATGTAGAGGGAGACCAGGGGTCATCCGCACAGCACGTGGAGCAAGTACGGCCGAGGAGACGCGCCTTCTCCACATCATTCCGTGTTTCCAACATGTAAGTATTTATAACCTTGATATAAGTTAGCAATTTACATTTAATATGATTGCTTTCTGTACTTATCTCAGATGTATTAGCTCGGCGTCCACAAAAAGTCCGGACTAGCTAGCCGGAAGTGGTGTGGCGCCGCCAATAAGTACAGAGCAGACTACCCAGCAGCCGACCACCGAGGAAGCCATAGTAGAAGATCCGTCGGGGCCTCTACAAGCGAGCAGTCAGACAACAGTCCCCGAGCAGGTGGTCGAGGGACCAGCCAAGCCGGGCACGAGTGCTTCGAGCGCTAAACCTGCTGAGGGCAACACCTCAACGTCGAGGGTAACAGGGCATACCGAGGAGCAGCGGCCGGAGGTGAGAGCACAGACCACATTTACCGACGCTGCAGCTCGTGGGAAGGCTATGGTGATCACAGATGCTGCTGACGCCAGGCTAGCATCAGGACCCGAAGAAGAGCCCAAAGAGGACGAGGTGGAGGAGGTCCTGGGCCATCTGCAAGACAAGCGGCAACATGTTTATGTGTCGCGTTGGTGGAACGACCAATGGGTTATCCATGAGGAAATCCCGGAGGTCGAAGAAACCAAGAAAGTTGAACGGGCGGCGAAGCGGCTTGTTACGGAAGTGCAGGTAAGCTTCGCTTCACCCCCCTGGTCTTGCGGTCTAGTTGTAGTTGTCTTACTTAGCTATCTGCACACATGACTTAATGAAGACCGCAAGGTACCGCAAGAAATGCTTCGACCAGATCGAGGGGATCGTTGCAAACAACAAGGAGCTGACGGCGGAGGTGGACTGCTTGTGCCAGCGACTTGAAGCCGCCGATCATGAAAAGACAGTGCAAGATTCCCAGAACCAGAACATGGTCATCCAGCTCAGTAAGAAAGAGCGGGAAAGAACAAGTAAGTAGCCATTTTATCATACCGACTACTGACAAGTGATGTTGCGTTGTTGGTATTAACAGCTGTAGTGCAGGTTTAGAAGCTGAAGTGATTCGTCTTCGAGAGGAGAACAGTCGTGTGGTCGGGGAGTATGATCGCCTAAACAAGGACAACAAAAAACTGGTGCAAGACCAGTCGTAGCTCCAGGACTACACGACCAAGATGACAGAGGAGCTGAAAGGTAAGTTGTCCAACAGCCTTTGCTCATTTTTGTTGCCACCGTAGTTTGGGGTTGAAAGGACCTAGGATGTTGCCTAGAGGGGGGTGAATAGGCGTTTCTGAAAAATCAACACCTTTAAAAGCGGAAACGATTAGTAATAGGAGTTTCCAAAATGGAAACTCCAAATCAGAGTAATACCACCCCTCACAAGTTAGCCACAAAGTATATAAAAGATACTAGATAAACCTAGGGAGCCAAACAGCGGCAACCAAAGAGTTGAATCAAAATGCACTAGTCTGTTAATGTCGGAAGTCCCGACGTTTGGGTCAGAACTTCCGACGTGTCGGAAGTCCCGACGATTGGGTCAGAACTTCCGACGTGTCAGAAGTCCCAACAGTTTGAGTCAGAACTTCCAACGCAAACTGTCAGCACTTCCGACCCCTACGGGAAATGAACTACAAGTGCTAAAATGAACTTTGTGATGCCGATAACTTACAAACCCACTTCCTAGTGGTAAGGTAAGGTGTTGGGTCACTCTCTTGACGTTGATAAGCCACCAATCCGTAGATCGAGTCCCAAACCCTAAGAAATAGCTAGAGAGAGGGAGACAACTAAATACAAGTAATTTCGAGCAAATCACAACAACAACAAGCACGCGGGAGACAAGAATTTATCCCGAGGTTCGGCAGCCCCACAAAGGAGCTCCTACGTCCTCGTTGTTGAGGTGACCACTTTGGTCGGAGTCTCTTCCACCTCCTTGCCTCACTCAAGGATACCACAAAGGTCACTTGAGTTTCTTCACTAGAAAACAAGGGTAATACAAACTTCCCAAGGCTCTTCCACAAGATGGAAGCTCTTGGGCGATGCCTAGCCGGCTAGGGGAAAATCCCCAAGAGTAACAAATGCAAATCAAACCGGCTTGACGAAGAAATCAAGTGCTCAAGCTTGCTCAAAGTGTTTTTCTCACTCAATCCACTCTCCAATCACTCAAACCCTTTGGGAATCGAAGTTGGAAGCAAGGGAGTGAAGAGAGGGGAGCCTAGAATGCTTGGGGGCTGTTTGGCCGAGTGTTTGTCGCAATGAAATGAGTGGGCAACGGTTAGAATGAAGGAGACGGGTATATATACACAAAGGCAAAATCTAACCGTTCAGATCTACGTCGGGAGTTCCGACGCAGATCTCGGGACTTCCGACGTATGAAGAAAACACTGTTCATGCGAGGTCAAAGTCCACTCGAGACAGCCAACGTCGGAACTTCCGACGAACGTCGGGACTTCCGACGGTCGGAACTTCCGACGAACGTTGGGACTTCCGACGGGCACAGACAGCAAGTCAGTAGAACCATCGATGCCGGGACTCCTGGCTTGGGTCGGGACTTCCGACTGTCGGGAGTTCCGACACACGTCGGGACTTCCGACGTCCACAGTCACCGCGCAGGCTGTGACTGGGAGTCAGCACTTCCGGCAAGAGTCATGACTTCCGACTGTCGGGAGTTCCGGCTTACGTCGGGACTTCCGACACCGACAGTCACACAAAAATATTCTATGTGCTCGTGAAGTGCTAGAGTGTCTCTCTTTTGATTTAATTATTATGCTTGAGCACTCTATCTTCCTCATACCACCTAAACTTGCATCCCTCTTAATAGTACGGCATACCTATTAACTCAAGATCAAAAGAAAAACGAAATTAAACCTTTTGAGTTGATCTTCTTTGAAATTGATGCCGTGTCTTTCAATCTTCATCAAGTGAGGGTGCCAACATGTCAATATTGATCTTGTCACTTGAGCATAGCCATCTTGAGCACGTGACTTGATTCCATTCATCAAATATGAATAACTCCAAAAAGTATCAAGTCACTTCTATCAAACATTCCAATAGTGATTTGATCCTCCACATAAACATGGCCATCATAGCTTGATTAGTACCTCAACTAAATGCAAGTACTTCCTTCTTCACCCTAGCTAGGTTCTTCGGCCGCCAAGCCGTCGCTTGCCCTTCACCCTTGCTTAGTACCTCGAAGCCTTTCCTTGCTATCTTCACCATCTCAAGCCATCAAGTCACATCTTGTGTTGAATCATCCATTCATGTATTGCCATCTTTTTCATTTCAATTTAGCAAGCTTCAAATATGAGACCATTCCATATGCAATCCCTTATGTCTCATTAATTGACTCTTATCGTGCTTGCTTTCACATAGATCATTGAAATCCCACAATAAATAAGCATTTGCATGAATTTCATTTGCATTGTTGTCTTATGCTTGAACTAGATTGTTTATACAACAATACATCATTTTGGCTTTATACAATTTCATCAAGTATCTGTGAGATAATCAACTTCCTGTCTAACACTTAGCAAACATGTTAGTCCTTTAATCGTGTTGTCATTCAATCATCCAAAACTCACTAAAGGGCTAGATGCACTTTCAGGGGTGGTCTAACATCTTAACGGCATGTGCGGATTGTAGTTATAAAAATCAATGCAAAGAAGCATCTGAAGGCCATGATGAAAGACCGTGATGGCTGGAAGGCGCAATGCCAAGGGATCACCAAGGACCATGACACCTGGAAAAGCCGGTGCCAGGAGGTGGCAGAGGGCATTTTGCCGGTCCTTAACCTCATCGATCCGGCGCTAGCAGAAGATGTGCCAAGGACGCCACAGCTAGGATTGATCGAGAGATGCCAAAGGGCATGGGGATGGTTACAGGAGTTCATGAAGGAGGTGGGAGAGTACGCAGGCGCACATGTGCTAAGCATGGTACGTGCTCACTACCCCTTGATCGATCTCAAGCACCTGGAGGCTGGATACCCAAAGGAGGTAGATCCAGACAAGGCCGAGGAGCTACGGATGACCTAGCTGGACTTGTCGGCAAAATAATTGGCGATATTAACCTATGTGGAGGTGCGACACCACCCGTATAAGGAACGCTATCAACAAGTCAGCTGGGAGCGCCGTCATCTTCAAGCCAACTGGCGAAGCCTATGGTCTCGACCAGCCAGGCATTGGCGGGCCATCTTCTTCAGCTCGATCAATGCTAGAGTCCCTGAGACCCGAGCACGATGTCAGGCCCAACGAGCAGCAGGCGCCACGTGCCCCGACCAGCCAATAGTGTAGGCTATAGCTGTAGAAGAAGATGTAGTTGGGTTATTGTAAACTTGGACCTTTTCAGGCAAGCTTGTAATAATGTAACTGTATATCAACATAAGCTATTTTTTTTGTAGAAAACGTGTTTAAGCTCGGATATCATGTTGATGTAACTAAGTTAGAACATGTTGGCGTTCTGTTTAGTTGTACCGGTTTAGTCGACACGTCATCCTGAAAGGTTTGTATGGCCCTGGTTTGACTTGTGGTTAGAGTGTGAGGTGCGTAGCTTGTGCACACGTAGAAACACACAAGTCAAACCAGAGAGCACCTGCCGATCACCCGTAGCGTAGAGAGCGGATCCCATGCACGCGTTGGGGGGAACCGGAGACAGGTGAAAGCATCTAGGCCCCTAGTTGGGTTTCGGTGATTAATGACAATACAAGATTACTATGACTAACGTGTGTTTTGCAGAGGCAATTAAGTTAGGTCATGGTAATAGAGATCGATTGGGCAATCGAGGTGGTCATGCCCCTACGATGGAAATCATTTCGGTTTTCAAAGGATGGACGACAAGGTTAAGGATGACTAGTTCTAAGTGTCGATTGGAGTTGGAGCGATACTTAGAGTAGTTTAGGACTTTGTTTTTCCTTTGGCCGTACTATTAAGGGGGGTATGGACGGGTAGCTTGACCTAGATTAGTATAGTGAGTTAGGTGTGGTGCACACTTGTTAAAACTAGCACTAGGTAGCTCCACAACAGCCCTATGATCCTATGGAGCAAACTTCATTCACATATGTTTGAGAGTTGGAAGTGAATGGAGGGTCAAATGCTGACCGGGCGCTGGCTCTGGTGCGACCGGACGCTGGCCGCAGGGTCCGGTCAGTTCATTTGATCAAGAGACTGCGTTCGGTGCGACCGGACACTGGAGTGGTCAAGTGACCAGACGCTGAGAGGCAGCGTCCGGTCGACTCTAGTAAGGTTCCAGAGAAGAGAATATGCGATCGGACGCGTCCGGTCAGTACTGACCGGACCCTGGGGGTTCAGCGTCTGGTAGAGAACAGTAAGGTTCTAGTAAGGGTTTGTTAACACTGGATTTTGGTCAATTCTGGAAGATGACAGGTGGACCCACATGCAGGAAGAAGAGTGTTCGGCAAATAACGCAAGCGGTCGGCTAAATGCTTGTGCGGTCGGTTATTACGAAGGCGGTAACTCCATTCGGGAAAGCGAAGATGGCAAGCAAAGCCGATCGAGAAGATGAAAGTTGTAATAATAAAGGACTCGAGAGTTTGGGGCAAGGAATCGTAGTTTCCAAGTTTATTTAAAGAGTTCCTTTGTAAATCGTAGTCTTTTAGGACTCGTGTTTCGTCTAGGGTATAAATATTGACCCTCGACCATTGTAATAGGCGTTCACAACCAAATCAATACAACCGGCCCCGTGCCAACTTTCGAGTCCTTTTGTCGTGTCGCCGAGTTCTTCGAGAGGAGTCATCGATCCGTCGACCTCCGTAAGTTCCGACAACCTTGTTATCATGTTTAGTATCATGCGGTGGATTTAAACGTGATGCAAGTAGTCTTGTTTGTTTTCAATGATCGTGCGGCGGATCTTTGCTTGACAATCAAGAAGTCTTCGCTTATACTTTGTTTATGAGTAGATACCGTGCGGCTGGCGTTTGCTCAATATGCTTAGTGGAAGCAAAGGCGGTTATCGGCTCTATTAGATTACGGCAAAATCTAAATAGATTCATCAAGTTATCTGTGTTGCATGTTTTAAATATTTTATATATTTGTAACACACTTTTGCCCAATCTAGATTGATATTGTTTGGCCCTCTTCTATGGTTTTATTCGAGCTTCAATGATCATTACTTTCATAATACCTTTGCAAATAGATAACATGCTCGTAATGGCCAAATTATTTTAATCTAGATTGTCACATGTTGTGGGTTCATGTATGTTAATCACGTTTAAGTTTTTGACGAAACTAGGTGTCGTCGGCGCGAGATTTGAGTTTTAGATTGGCTTAATCATGTTTATCTACACGTTCCTTCTTCATGGACCCCAACTCAAAATTTGGATTCTTTGAGCTTGGATATGCATTAACGCATAATCAATTTCACTTGTTCAAACATGTCTTCCCATGCATATGCATTCGGCAATCAGATCTTTACGTATGTCCATCTTACGATTAGCCGAATGATTTATAAACTTGTTGGCGCAGACAACTTCCTATAGTGTATATGTCGTTGTAAGTAACCGGTGGCGCGTATATACAGGCTATGCGGTCTCACCGACATGTTCGGTTTGACATTTAATTATTTTATCCCTTTGTCGGTTTCTTTCAGGTCAAACCGGTAGCACGTTCCGGATCACGAAGCACCCGGGCATCCGATTGAAGCTTACTTTTGACTTCTTGCGTGTGTGTGTGCCTGGCGGTCGTCACATTTTGTGTCAACACACTTTTTGGCACGCCGGTGGGACAATCTGCTAGTTCAAGATGGCATCCGAGATCAACAATGATCATGTTACGGATGTAAGCATGGCGAATTGCGAGATAATTACAAGGATTTAGTGCTACAAGCGTGTGAGCAATACCAACGGAAGTGCTTGATGTCTTTTCAAAAACAAGAGCAATAAAGTATTTCAAAAGCGGTCAATGCCAAGGGTTCTTCTTCCGCATCAAACTGATGACTTTGAAGAGGAGGATGCTCGGAAGATGGCAGCCTGGTTTATAAGGCTATGGGAGAAACCATGACAAACCATCACACGACTTTTACGAATACCTTTCGGGCAATCATGATCGTACTTTTGGCCCAATGGTTGATAAATACTTGAGGAAAATGTTGGACCACTTAGTGGGCCGATGCTTTTCAATGTTCCAAAGCATCAAGAGAAGCTGTTGGAAAGGAAGTAGCGTCGCCTTCAAATATAGGTGGATTGACTCACCTCTGAAAAGCAATCACATCCCACTTATGGCGAGATGACATTTGGTACCACGGAGAAGTGCCACTTTCAGCTTATAGAGTTTCTCCGGCATCAAATAGATTACGAAGAATATGTATGGAGATGGATATCAAGAATTTCTCGATTCTGATTGCTATCAATCTTTGTGCCAAACCTGAGGGTATAGAAGTGTTTGAGGATTGCCTTACGGAGTGCAAGTACAAGGAAACCGGGATCCGGTATTGATGTTTTGATGCAGGATGGCTGATATGATGCGAGAATCGGTTCGGCTTGAAGCCAAAGAATCAATCCTATTCATACAAATCTCCTTATCGAGAATGGTACAACAGAGTGGCATTGCCTCCAAGGGTGAAGCCTCCAACAGATTTGACCAAGTTTTCGGTCAAGATGATACTAGTACCATAGAGCACATCGATTCGGTACTTAATGCGACTTGGAGAAGCGCTTCGGATAAAGCATGGAGGATTCGATATTTTCCTTTGTCTCTTACAGGACCGGCTTTCACATGGTTCACGTCTCTACCGGCTCATTCCATTGGTGCGTGAAGGTAGAACTAGAGCGAAGTTTCATTCATATTTCTATACGGGTACCAATGAGAAGAAATTGGTTGATCTCATGAGTCCGAGGATGAGAACAAATGAAACACCATTGGAGTATCTTCGCAGATTTAGGGAGACCAAGAATATGTGTTATTCTCTAAATTTACCGGATGATCAACTACGGAATTGCTATAGTAGGAATGTTGCCAAATATCGGGGAGAAGTTGTTCGGTTTAGAGTTTGATGATCTTGGTCAACTTGCACGACGTTTAGCGACTATGAGTAATCAAGCCCAAGGGTTCAGGAGAGATAATCGCTTTCGGAAGAACAATGCCACTAATGAGGTGTATCGGGGCTTTTACGGATGAAGCGATCGAGTATATTGATGAAGATGAGATAGGCTGCAATTTGAGTTAAATTGGGACAAGGAACCCACTCAAGTTAGTCAACGCTGGTTGAAACAACAAAAGGGAACCTATGATTTTGATGTTACTAAGGCGAGATGGACTTTTGCATTGTTGATAAAGGAAGGACGCATCAAGTTACGAAGGACATCCTATGTTACGTCTGAAGGAGTGAAAGACAAAAAATATTGTGGCTTTCATAACACTAATTCTCATTCTATTAATGATTGCCGAGTGTTCGGAATGCGAATCCGTAAAGCTATCCAAGAGGGACATTTGAGGTTTGATGGCAAGATGAAAATTGATGATCGACCTTTTCCACAAAATATGATTTCTTTCTCTGTGAATGTGGTATCTATCGCCAATGATCTCAAAGGTAAAGGCAAGGTGAAAGTGTTGACTTCTAATAGAGCAAAGGAGAGTGGTCTTTGTTGACCGGATCGGCAAATCACCGATGAGAGCTGCGACATCAAGTTCGGTTTGAGAATAGCCGAACCGAGAAAGGTCAAACTTCCAAACCCGAGTTACATCACGTATTTTGCTAAACAAGTGGCGAGAGAGAACAAGAGAAGGAATCTTGTAAGAAACAATGGTTTATGGAAGAATGCCGGAGGTATGAGGAAGAAGTATACCGAAGGGAGCAAGAAGAATACATGATGGAGCAGGAGCGGTCTCATTGGGGTTGTTCGTTCTTTAGGCATTGTTGGAATGAAGGTTTGAGGTTGCTGCAAGAAATAATTGTCCGGAGTGTAGTGCTCGATTACTCGAGTATAGGCAATCTCGAGTCAACCGCCGTCCCGTCTATGAAAGACTTGGAACGAAGATTCACGAAGATGATCGGCGCTTAAAATAGGTGGCTTTGAGAATCAAAGCAAAGGAAAAGAGTTGCGAGTTCAGGTTGGATTCATGATAGAGTGCATAATGAAGAAGTGACTTTTTGTAAATCACGTATGGCAAAAAAGGACGGTGGTGTCCTCGAGGCCTAAGGAAAAGCCGGAAAAAGAAGAGTACAACGATTGAGGAATAGGGAGTTGGAACAAGAAGTTGCCGAAACAAAGCAAATTTGGCGTCCTAAAAAGAAGCGATGGATGTGGTCCTTCGGCTAATGCTTGCATGGCTTTCTTCCTCCCATCGAGTTTATAGCTCCCAAAAGCCAAGATTTCCAAGAAGAGGTGTACTCGATTTTGATGAAAGTGAATGTCGAGGATTTGATGGCTCAAACTTGTATTAACACGTTGAAAGTTTTTTGATAAACCAATCAAGAATCGTCACTTAAGGCCACTCTATTTAAAGGGATATGTCAATGGCAAGCCTTTAACTAAGATGTTTGTCGATGGAGGGCTGCTATCAATATCATGCCTTATACTACCTTTGAAACTTGGGATGACTAATGAAGAATTGCGAAAACCGACATGGTGCTTAGGGATTTTCTTTGGCAATCCTTCCGATACCGAGGTGCTATCCATGTCGAAGTGACTATTGGGTCAAAAACTCGATTACTACCTTTTTGTCATTGATGGCAAGGGGCATATAGTCTACTCTTGGGCGGAGATTGGATCCATGCTAATTGTTGCATTCCTTCAACTATGCATCAAATTCTCATTCAATGGATTGGAGATGATGTTGAAGTTGTACATGCTGATAATTCGGTAAGTGTTGCTGCCACGGAATCTACCTATTGGGAATATGAGGGCGTCGATTGTTTCTCTGGAAAAGTGTGGAAAGAAGGTCCTGTAAATGTTTTTAGCGAAAGCCAACAGCCGATCCAAGCAGTCGGCTCTCATAGCAATTTTTAATGGGAAATCCGTCGATGGCAACAAAGGAAAGTTGGGGCGTGGTTTTATGTAAATTTGATAAGTTGGAGGAAATCAATGTTGGTGATGGTTCTAAGCCAAGGCCGATGTATATTAGTGCAAAGTTAGACCCGAATATAAGTCAAAGTTGATAGATTTGTTGAAAGAGTTTAAAAAGACTGTTTTGCTTGGGATTACGGGAAATGCTCGGATTGGATCGTTCCATTGTTGAGCATCGATTACCCATTAAACACTGGGTTTTTCGTCCTTATAAACAACCTCCAAGGAAGATATACAAAGAGGAGGTATTGGCCGATGTGAAGAAGGAGGTTGAAAGGTTAATAGAAGCAAACTTTATTCGCCATGCAAGTATGCGAGTGGATTTCAAATATAGTACGGTATATAAGAAAAATGGAAAAATGAGAGTTTGCATAGATTTTAGAAATCTTAATAAGGCTACTCCCATGGATGGTTACCCAATGCCGATTTGCCGATTTCTTTGGTAGAGATGCGTGAAGAGAGTTATGAAGTCATTAGTTTTATGGATGGTAATGCTGGCTATAACCAAATTTTTATGGCAATAGAAGATATTTCGAAAACAGCTTTCAGATGTCCTGGTCATATTGGTTTGTTCGAATGGATAGTCATGACGTTTGGGTTAAAGAATGCTGGTGCAACTTATCGGAGAGCTATGAATTATATTTTTCACGAGTTGATCGGCAAGATTGTAGAAATTTACATCGATGATGTAGTAGTCAAGTCTAGAAATCATGAAAGACATTTAGCCGATTTAAGAAAGACTACGGAGTGCACAAGAAAGCATGGATTGAAGATGAATCCAAACAAATGTGCCTTTGGAGTTTAATTTGGTGAGTTTTTGGGATTTTTAGTTCATAAAGGAGGAATTGAAGTTGGGAAAAAGAGCATGGAAGCAATAGACAAAGTTGTGCCGCCAACTAATCTCACGAATTGCAATCATTGTTAGGCAAAATCAACTTTGTAAGAAGATTCATATCCAATTTATCGAAGAAAGAGTTTTACCCTTTTCCCTTTATTGAAGCTCGGGAAAGATCAAAAATTTGTATGGGGTGACATACAACAAAAGGCTTTTGATGAGATCAAACAATATATGAAAGCACCACTGTCTTTGGTACCTCCACAACTTGAAAAGCCTTTTAAGTTGTATGTGGTGACCGATAGCCTAACGATAGGATCGGCCCTTATGCAAGAGTTTGAAGGAAAAGAAAGAGTCATAGCTTATTTTAGCGAAAGTCATTAGACCCGGAAACAAGGTATTCGACTCTGAGAGAAACTTTGCTTGTGTGTATATTACTCCTGCACCAAATCACGGCACTATTTGTTGAATTCGAATGCGTGGTGGTTTCTAGTTTTGATGTAATCAAACATATGTTATCAATGCCAATTTTGAATGGAAGAATTGGCAAATGGATTTTAACATTGTCGAATTTAATTTAAGGTATGAATCGGCAAAAGGCGGTAAAGGGTCAAATTATTGCTGATTTTATTACCCAACATCGGGATCTTTCTGTTGAGGCGATAAACATTGTGCCTTGGGCCTTGTTCTTCGATGGATCATCTTGCAACAAAGGTGGTGGTGCTGGTATTCTTTTGATTTCCCCACAAGGAAAAGCTTTTTGAGTATGCACGGTCCTATTGAATTTCATGTTACTAACAATCAAGCGAGTATGAAGCATTGCTTAGAGGGCTCCGACTTCTTATAGAAGTAAAGGCCGTTCTTTGTTGAAATCTTTGGGGATTACGAGTTGGTGATTAATCAATTGAATGGTCAAGTATGAATGCAAGAATAATGTGTTAAGAGAATATTATGAGGAGTGTAGAGAACTTTTGAAGAATTTTACGATAGTAACCCCGCATCATATCCTAGAGAGTACAATGAAGAAGCAAATAAGTTAGCTCAAGGCGCTTACGGATATCGAGAGAATCGGGAAGTTTTACTATAGAGGAAGATGTTTTAAATCTTGATCCGAAGAGATGGTGATTGGAGATCTGAAGTTACCAATTATCTGAAAAATCCATCTCAAAGGGTTTCCGAAAACTTAGGTACAAAGCTCTCAAGTTTGTGTTTCTTGATGATCGGTTATATTACAAGTCTATCGATGGAGTATTATTGCTTAAATGCTTGAGTCGGGGAAGAGGCCAAGAAAGTGATGTATGAGGTTCACGAAGGGTTGTGTGGTGCACATCATCAAACTTATCGGATGAAGTGGATAATTAGGAGAACTGGTTATTTTGGCCAACTATGTTGGAAGATTGTTTTGAATATTACAAAGGGTGTCACAATTGTCGGAAATTGGCAATATTCAAAAAGTTCAGGCGTCGCTATGAATCCTATAATCAAGCCTTGGCCGTTCGGAGGATGGGGTATAGATTTAATTGGTGAGATCAATCCTCCTTCTAGTAAGGGACACAAATTTGTACTTTTGGCCACGGATTATTTCACCAAGTGGGTTGAGGCTATCCCTTTGAAGAAAGTAACGTCGAGAAAATATGATCGGTTTTGTTAAGGAACATATAGTTCATGATTTGGGATTCCTCGGACTATAACAACCGATCGGGGACTCAATTTACTTCTTGAGAATTTTGTGACTTTGCCAAAAGTATGGGGATTAAGTTATATAATTCTTCTCCTTATTATGCACAAGCTAATGGTCGATGAAGCATCAAATAAGATTATGATTAAAATTATCCGAGAAGAAGATTGATGAAAAACCAAGGAAATGGCACTTGGTTCTTAATGAAGCAACTTGTGGGCTTACCGAATGGCTTGTCATGGATCCACTCAAACGTCTCCCTATGAACTGGTTTATGGGCATCATCTTTGTACTACCATGGGAGTTACGGTTAGATTCAAGGCGAATTGTGTTACAGAAAGAATTGGCAAAAGAAGATTATAAGAGTCTGATGATGGATGAATTGGAAGATTTACATTTGATTCGTCTCAAGGCATTGGAAAATATTGAGAAAAATAAAATACGCGTTGCCAGGTATTATAACAAAAAGGTTAGGCTGAAACAATTCGCAGAAGGAGATTTGGTTTGGAAAACTGTATTGCCAGTTGGGACAAAAGATAGAGCGTTCGGCAAATGGTCTCCAAATTGGGAAGGTCCTTTCCGAATTGTAGAATGTGTGCCTGGCAATGCATACATATTAAAGACTTTATTCGGAGAAGAGTTTACCAGAGCTATTAATGGAAGATTTCTTAAGAAATACTACCCCAGTGTTGAGGTTGGTTCGTAAATATAGATCAGAAAAACCGACTGAAGGAAAAATCGTCTTTGGCCTAGAAGATTGGATACATGACTAAAAATAGCCGATATTGTTCATATCGCCTTTAGCTAAAAAAATCGAGATCTGAGATTGGAAATAGCCGATATCGTCTATATATCGCCTTTAGCACAAAATAGCCGATGCGGTTTGCATCGCCTCTAACACAAGAATGTTTATCCAAAAGCGGGTTGTTTTCGGCATTTTTACGATAATCGCAAGTGGGATTTTACCGAAAAGAATCAAAGAAGTAAATATCATTCCAAAGGATGAGATTATTTATAAAGTTCGTCCTAATACAAACTACTCTTCAAATAACTTGTTGAGGACGGATTGGGGTTTGTGATTTCGGGCAAGGGAAGCATGAGATGATCGTCGAGGCCTCCAAACGCTCATCGATGTCGTCAACTTAAATCAGGCGTCCTCCAACAAAGCCAAGCTGGTTGGGAGGAGTAGTCTTCGTTGGTTTGGGAGGTCATTGCCGCCTTGACCGAGAGAAGCACCGAGGTGCACACCTTGGATGACGGCACGATCAATACGGCCGTCCACGGCATCAAGGCGTGCCTCGAGATGTCTCCCCTTGAGCATTCACCTTGTCGGCAATCTTGTTCGCCGCCGTCTTCAAGCGGTCATTCTCCATGGAAAGAGTTTGGGAAGAAAAGAAGAAATGGGTCGACAAGCAAAGGAAAGTCGAGGATGATAAAATTAAATGAAGATATCAAACCCGGTGATGGCGTCGCAGAAATTGTTTCGGTGATCCTCCCATTCGGCTTGATCGATGCCGAACTTCTTGGAGACTTCGCCTAGCTCCTCCCGGGCTTCATCCCTCTCTGGCGAAACTTAAGCGCTTCCTCGTGGGAGTATGGGTGGTATGCATCTGCTTTGGCTCTGCCGAACCCCAAGGGTTGGAATGGTAAGAGCTTGAGGAGCTGGAAGACCCGGAGGAGCCGGAAGATGGAGTTCGGTTGCTGCTGCCGACACCGGAGGGAGGAGGAGATGGTATTGATTGGAGGTGATGACTCTTATCCGATGAATGGGGAGGAGAAATCGGAATTAAGAGATGAACGAGGAAATTACAAAGGGGGCAAAGAACCGAATCATACCCTGACGCCGGGCGTGTGATGCTCTGCTTCCTTGACCTCTCCGTCGGCGGGACGCTTGCCACGGTTGCCCATTGTTCGTCATTTGCTTTGGCGGAGGTTAGGGTTTCTTTCTAGAATGAATCGAGACGAAGGAAGTGGAAGAGACGGATGTGAGAACGCTGAGGCAAAGATAGTGATGAAGGCCAATGGGAGGGGCTATTTATAAGCCGAAGCGAAAGATCGTGGCGAATTCCACGGGGTTGTGGGACGAGAATCCCGAGCGGCGGAGTAGGTTTTCTCCTTTGATGGACCGTTCTTGCCTTTGGGCCAGTGCGAGAGTTAAGCCGAGCGTCGCTTGAAATATCTCCATGATTTATTGGAATAACGTTGTTCGGCTATACCCTCACGATGTTTGGATTAGATTCGTTCGGTTATCGGAAGAATGGAGACAATCGGCTACATTCTAATCGAGTAATTTAAGGAAGATGGCCGATTGCTTTTTTCCGAACGGATGAAAATAAGTGGACATAAAGTTGTTTAATCAAGGAAAAAGGTATCACACTTAAAGTTTATTACAAGCCTAATGTCTCTTGGTTCGTAGAAGATGATTGATCGCTTCTATGGCCTCGGTCTGATTGGCTAACATTATCTAGCACTTTGTGATCTTCATCTTCGTAACTCGGATCTTTGGATAACTTGTTTTTGATCTGCTGGTCTTCTTTGATGGTCGAAGCTATTTTTAGTGAAGTTGCTTCTATGTTCTTCGGCAGATTGGTTATATGGGCCCTGTGAGACTGAATTTTGGCATTCAGTTCGGCTAGTTGAGCTTCAAGTCTGATTTTTTCATCCTCCATGGATCTCGATTCGAGGCTCCAAGGTTGCTAAGGAATTTCTCGTAATGCGGATATGAGAGTGAAGATCTTTAATCTCAGTTTTTTCAAAGATCTATCCTTCTGCAGAGCGGCCCTCGAAGATATGTTCTTGGTTGCCCTTTTCACCATAGCAAAGTGATCATCAAGATGGGCTGCAGATTCTAGGGGAGCTTTGAGAGCAGAAGGGATATCTTGATCAATGAGTTCAAGGAGGTCTTTTATCTGGTCTGCATTTTGAACCAGACTAATGGTATCCTTATTCAGTAGAATAATCACTTCTTTTAGCCGAACTCGATTCTCCGGTGACAAAGTTTGATGAGAAGTGATCTCTTCACCTTTCTCAATAATGTAGTCCTCAATAGAGAAGGAGTAACTGGTGGTCAGTTTAGTGATGTTCTTCTAAACAAAGAGAAAGAAAGAAGGTGTTAGCCGATTGGGTAATTTTGCTAAAAATATAGTATGAGACAAGGCGTTACCTGTTGGGCTGATTGGTCATCAGGATGAGTTATACCCTGGCTTGCTGGAGGACTTGATTGAAGGTTTAGAGGAGACGGATCTGGAGATTGATCAGGAGAAGTTTCCTTGCCGGTTCATCTAAGATCTCATCTATTTTCGATAAAGTAAGTGATAATGAGCATAAGAGATAGATGTTGTTAAAGAGAAAGGAGAGGAGAATTGGTCGAGCAATGTTACCTATAGTCTCATCGGGTTTATGAGCCTTTGAACCTTCACTTCATGGGTCTCGAAATTTCGCTATCATGAATTTCTTCATCTTGATGAGAGACTTGGGGTTGGTTCTACTGTATTTGAGGTATTACCCGTATGGGAATTTCGACTTGTGGCTGCAGTGGAAGGAATGAATGTAGAGATAGTCAAAGCTTCTTCGCCAAATGAAATGGTTAAACTGATAAGAAAGCAGAAGGTTCATGCCTTAAGGGATAATCGGCTTTCTTGGTCCTTGGTTTCTTAGGTAAGAGAAAACTTTCAGGTGTTTTCCTTTTGCTTTTCCTCTGGAAGATCTGTTGGTTGAAGTAACAGGAGTTCTTATGAGTGCCTTTAGAGGTGCTTTGAATCCAAAGTTGCGAAGTTTTCATGAATTCCTTTAAATTTGGAGCATCAAACCCCAAAGCGGGTTTGGGACCAGCCGGATAATCTTGAATTGCTTTGGCGGGGAAGTAAACTCAAGATCACATGCATAACCGGATGTTAAAATAAGAAGTGGATTCAAGAATAAGAAATGATGGGCATAATGAAATTACCTCTTTGTCGGAAGCAAAATCGGGTTGCAAGTTTTTGCATAAAGAATGAACTGCTATATTGAAGATATGAGCATGCCATTCTTGCCACCAAGAGACAAAGAGGGATGAGCAGCATCTATTAGCCCAAATGGAGATGGTTCATATATTGGTAATTCCATCCTAATTCAAAGACCTTCTTGGCTTCCATTCCTACATTATTGCTTCCCTTGATTTTATGATTGTTGAGAAGAGGAATTTTTGGGGCGATTGGCGCATCCTAATTGTCCGGCTACCATGTTGGGATAATAGAACTCATAGGTGGATTGTACTAATCTCCCATGATGAAATTAATTTGGCAAAGTGCAAGGTTTGATAAAGGAGTTGAAAATCTCTCGTGGATTCTTGGCACGAACAACCAATTTCATAGCTAAATTTGCGAGGCAAAGTCGGATCTTCATTTTTTCCTGTAAGGAAACCAGAGCACATTGCGAATCCTTTGAAAAATAGCTTGAAGAGGTGACCAATGTCTATATCAATGCTTATAGACAATTTCTTTGCTTCCCCATAAGTCGACAAGCTTTAACCTTTCTTTGTCAGGTTGCCTTGACATAGTTAAGCGAGGGAAGCTTAGGTTGAAGAGGCTCTGAGGGGTTATCGATGCATATATAGTTGGAGCCACATTTGAATTAGCCACCAGGGCCGTTCACACAAGAAATTTCTCCACCTTGGCACATCTCGAAGGGTGATCGATGCATCATATGATAATGAGACCCTAAAAGATATTTGCCTAATGGGATCCGGGTGCTGCGCAGACTAAGTCTTGACCATTACCATGTGATTGAGGTTGGTTCATTGGATTTTCCACAAAAATGAATCTGCATAGCCACATATTCATGAAAGCTTTCAACTCTTTGTCGGAGGCGGCGCCAGATGCATTCATGTAATTACGAATATGTTTGACCCATCCACATCCGGAACTAACGGCTCTTTGATTACTCTTGCTCTTGTACTTATAAGGATATATCTGGCAATGACACATTCAAACCGGTCATCATGTATCGTCGGCTAGAGTGATGGTCATAATACCATGGCGAAGATAAAGGCATTGGTAGCGTCGGACCAAAAATGAGAAGCTGCTATCGGAAGGAATCATTCACAGGTGTCTCTGCTAAAGATAACTCGGACAATGGTGATGTCGATTGTCCCGATGGGTTGCTGCTCTTCTCCAACATTCTCTCTGTACCGATTCGCCATCCGGTGATTGGGGGAATGGCCAATTCTTGAACGTGTTTGGCCATCGGTTTGGTGAGGTAATTCCGGACTTGAAAGGAATTCTTTGAGTTTCCTTCTCAATGATTTCGGAAGGTCGGGGTTTCCCATTGGGCCAAGGAAATAGGAGTCGGGGTTGGCGGCGTAAGGGATCAAAATCTGGCTCTTGTACTCCTTTAGAAGATGATTGAAATCGAGGGGAATAAGTCAAAAGAGGAGCGGAAGGATGGGATGAAAGTTGCGAATATAAATAAAGTTTACCTCGGGATTTCATCACGGGTCGCCATTGAAGATTTAGAGGAGGTTGAAGTTATTTGAAAGATTGAAATTTTGGGCAGTAATTTGCGGTTTTGAACAGTGATGACCTAGGAGGATGAAAGAGCTTGTGGTCAATTTCAGAATAAAACAACTTTTATCCCGAAATTGAGGGGGCATGTGTTAACACCTTGGATTTTGGTCAATTTCGGAAGATGACAGGTGGACCCACATGCGGGAAGAAGAGTGTTCGACAAATAACGCATAAGCGGTCGGCTAAATGCTTGTGCGGTCGGTTATACGGAAGGCGGTAACTCCATTCGGGAAAGCGAAGATGGCAAGCAAAGCCGATCGAGAAGATGAAAGTTGTAATAATAAAGGACTACGAGAGTTTGGGGCAAGGAATCGTAGTTTCCAAGTTTATTTAAAGAGTTCCTTTGTAAATCGTAGTCTTTTAGGACTCGTGTTTCGTCTAGGGTATAAATATTGACCCTCGACCATTGTAATAGGCGTTCACAACCAAATCAATACAACCGCCCCGTGCCAACTTTCGAAGTCCTTTTGTCGTGTCGTCGAGTTCTTGAGAGGAGTCATCGATCCGTCGACCTCCGTAAGTTCCGACAACCTTGTTATCATGTTTAGTATCATGCGGTGGATTTAAGCGTGATGCAAGTAGTCTTGTTTGTTTTCAATGATCGTGCGGCGGATCTTTGCTTGACAATCAAGAAGTCTTCGCTTATACTTTGTTTATGAGTAGATCTTAAATGTGAGCGTTTGCTCAATATGCTTAGTGGAAGCAAGACGGTTATCGGCTCTATTAGATTACGGCAAAATCTAAATAGATTCATCAAGTTATCTGTGTTGCATGTTTTAAATATTTTATATATTTGTAACACACTTTTGCCCAATCTAGATTGATATTGTTGGCCCTCTTCTATGGTTTTATTCGAGCTTCAATGATCATTACTTTCATAATACCTTTGCAAATAGATAACATGCTCGTAATGGCCAAATTATTTTAATCTAGATTGTCACATGTTGTGGGTTCATGTATGTTAATCACGTTTAAGTTTTTGACGAAACTAGGTGTCGTAAATGCGCGACCTTGAGTTTTAGATTGGCTTAATCATGTTTTATACACGTTCCTTCTTCATGGACCCCAACTCAAAATTTGGATTCTTTGAGCTTGGATATGCATTAACGCATAATCAATTTCACTTGTTCAAACATGTCTTCCCATGCATATGCATTCGGCAATCAGATCTTTACGTATGTCCATCTTACGATTAGCCAATGATTTATAAACTTGTTGGCGCATGACTTCCTATAGCTGTATGTCGCTTTGTAAAGTAACCAGAGGCCGTATATACGGGCTATCCGGTCTCACCCGACATGTTCGGTTTGACATTTCTTATTTTATCCTTTGTCGTTTTTTTCAGTCAAACCGACCGCACGTTCCGGATCACGAAGCACCCGGGCATCCGATTGAAGCTACGCTTTTCGGCTTGCTGTGTGTGTGGCACAGTGCGTCACATTTTGTGTCAACAGGGTTTAACGCGATCGGACGCATCCGGTCAGGGTGACCGGACACTGCCAGCGTCCGGTCAACACATTTTCACTGGTATGCGGGTTGAACTGACCGGAGCGTCCGGTCAACATGACCGGAGCGTCCGGTCACCCCGCAGAGGCACATAACGGTTCATTTTTCAGGCTGCCTTATAAATAGAACCTCCACTCGTGTGTGGAGTCACTTTTGCTCATTCCAACAGCTGAGAAACACGTTTGTGAGTGCTAAGAAGTGCAAGGTCCTAGTGAGGTGATTGAGATTTGAGAATCCAATAGTGTAGCCTCATTAGTGAATCAAGAGTAGACAAGTGTGCATCCATCTTCTCATTAGGCTTCGCGTGGTCAAGTGAGAGTCCGTGCTTGTTACTTTTGGTGATCGCCATCACCTAGACGGCTTGGTGGTGATTGGGAGCTTGGTGATCACCCGGCGGAGCTTATGGGTGACCCAACTCAAGTTGTGAGCGGCTTTGGGTGATTCACCGCGACGGAGTGTCGAAGAATCAACCCGTAGAGAGCACTTGATCCTTGCGCGGATCAAGGTGGAGCTACACCCTTGCGCGGGTGCTCCAACGAGGACTAGTGGGGAGTGGCGACTCTTCGATACCTCGGCAAAACATCGCCGTGTTCCTCTCTCTCTATTTACTTTGAGCATTTACTTTGAGCAATTCAATACTTGTCTTTACATTCATAGAATTGTCATGCTAGAGTAAGTTTGGAACATAGGTTGCTAGTCCATTGTGCGTTAGTTTATTAGAAACTCTTTTCTAGGCACAAGGGGTTAATTGGACTAACCGTAGGATTTAATTATTGCAAGAAAATTTAGAATTAGCCCAATTCACCCCCCCCCTCTTGGGTATCTTGATACTTTCAATTGGTATCAGGGCAGGGTTCTCACGTTTTTAAGCTTAACCGCTTAGAGCAAGATGTCTCACGGGGATGGACCTACTCCTATCTTTGAGGGAGATGACTTTCCATATTGGAAAATCCGCATGGAGGTGTACTTAGAAGCTCTAGATGTTGGTATTCTTAGAGCCGCCTCGCAAGGCTTCCCAAAACCTCGGGATGCTAATAACCTACAAGACGATGAGGTTAATTATAAAAAATGGAATGCAAAGGCTCGCAACACCATCTTTAGAGGCCTTTGCAAAGATGTGTTCAACTCGCGTAAGGAACCACAAAGGCGCCCATGCTCTATGGTCGGACGTTTGTGCACTCCATGAGGGAACCAAGAGTGAGCATGAGAAATGCTATCATCTTGTGATTAAAAAGCTAAATTCATTTGAGATGCTTCCCAAAGAATGTGCTAATGAGATGTATTCACGTTTGAATATTCTTATAGAGGAAGTCAATGGGCTTAGACTTACTCAAATGTTACCATCCGACATTGTGAGAAAGATCTTGAGTGTCCTCCCCATTGACAAATATGGGCATATTGTGACCGTGCTACACAAAGGTGATCTTTCCATCGCTACACCGACACAAATCTTAGGAAAGATCAATGCTCATGAGATGTACATGCACATCACGCCACAAGATGACTCATCCTCTAACAAGAAGAAAGACAAAGACTTAGCATTCAAAGCTAGCCAAGAGAAGGGCAAGGCAAGACTTGAGTATGAAAGCTCAAGTGAAGATGAAGTTGATGAAGAAAGTCTTGCTCTCATGGTGAAGAAGACAGCCAAGATGCTAAAGAAGCTAAACAAGAGTGGCATCAAGTTTGATAGCAACAAGAAGAAGTTCTTCACTAGCTCAAGAAGAAAGCCAATCTCCAAGATGGATTGCTACAATTGTGGCGAACTTGGCCATCTAGCTTATCAATGCACAAAGCCCAAGAAAGATAAGTTCAAGAACAAGAACAAGGGCAAGAAAGATGACTCAAGTAACGAAGATGAAGATGAGAAGAAAAAGAACAAGCCATACAAGAAGAGAGATGGCAAAAATAGAGACTTCTACAAGAAGAAGAAGAGTGGAAAGGCCTACATTGTCGATGATTGGCTCACGGACATTGATTCATCAATTGGATCATCCGATGATGATAGTGACAATGAGAAGGTGGCCGCCATTGCTATTGATCTTGCATCTTCACCGCCACCATCGCCATCATCCTCTACACACCTATGCCTTATGGCCAAGGGTGAATGCAAGGTAACTAAGAATGATGATAGTAGTGATGATGATAGCGATAGCGATGCTGATGATTCACCTACATATGATGATCTTATCAAAATACTAAGAAAATACACTAAGATCATTAGAAAGAGTAGAGCTACAAATGAAAAGCTTGATGCTAAAAATGATTCACTCTTAGCTAAGTGCGATACATTTGAAAAGGCTAATGATGAGCTTAGAGAAACTAATGATGCTATATCATCCAAACTCAAGGAGCTAAAATCTTCTAAGAAAGAGCTTAAAGATAAACATGATAAACTTGAGTGGGTGCACAATGAGCTCATCACTAGTCACAACAAGTTAAAAGATGAGTATACAACTCTTAAGATCAATCATGATACTCTTGTCATTGCTCAAGAATTCCTACAAAATGAGCCACATGATGCTACTAACCATGTTGTTAAGATTGATATAGCTACATCATGTGATGATTTGATTGATGAGAGCATTGAGCAAGGATCTAGTGGCAAAGGAAAGCAAGTGGTTGAGTGCAATGACTATGAAGAACACAAATGAGAAGCTCATGAAAGATCTTGAAGAAATAAAAAGCCACAACACCATTGTGCTAGAAACTCTTGATCATGACAAAGAGTTGATTCTTGAGAATGAGAAGCTCAAACAAGAAAACAAGAAGCTCAAGGAAGAGAAGAAAGATGATGCTCTAAAGGAAGAAAATAAGAAGCTCAAGTTGGAGAAAGAGCATCTCAAGATTGGATTGAGCAAGTTTGCTAGAGGCAAGCATCTCCAAAGTGAGCTACTCATGAACACCGTCATGAAGATGGATAGAAGTGGCATTGGATATGTGGCACATATAGAGAAGAAGAAGGCTCAAGTTCAACAACAACAATCAAAGCCAAAGCCAAAGCCAAAGAGATGCTTTGAGTGTGGACAAGAAGGTCACTTTGCTCATGAATGCCAAACTCCACCACCACAACCCTTGCCCAAGCATGCTAGACCCTTTGCCTTCAATGCTCACTACATGCTTAGAAAGGATTCTAATGGAAAGATGAAAGTCATGTTCTTAGGACCCCCTAACAAGAATAGACCTAAGAAGATTTGGGTGGCTAAGTCACTTGTTGAGAAGGTGAAGGACCCTCAACAAGTTTGGGTTCCTAAAGCTTGAATCTCTTGTGTGTAAGTGAACTACAAGACCGGTGGAAGTCATTGGGTTATTGATAGTGCTTGCACTCAACATATGTCCGGTGATCCTCGTATGTTCACCTCACTAGATGAAGAGGTAGATGGACAAGAGAAAATTACATTTGGAGATAACTCAATGGGCAAGGTTAAAGGATTGGGCAAAGTGGCAATATCAAATGATCATTCCATCTCCAATGTGCTCTATGTTGCTTCTTTGAGCTTCAATTTGCTATCCGTTGGACAATTGTGTGATCTTGGCTTCCAATGCTTGTTTACCGAGAAGGAGGTTGTTGTATCCAAGGTAGATGACAATCAAGTGATATTCAATGGATTTAGATACAACTTATATCTAGTGGACTTCACCTCCGAAGATGCAAATTTGAAGACTTGTCTATTCATCAAAACAACACTTAGGTGGCTATGGCATAGAAGACTTGCTCATGTTGGGATGAGCTCACTCAAGAAGCTTATGAAGAATGATTTGGTGAGAGGGTTGAAGGATGTGAAGTTTGAAAAGGACAAGCTTTGTAGTGAATGTCAAGCCGGCAAGCAAGTTGCAAATACTCATCCAGCCAAAGCTTTCATGTCAACCACAAGAGTGCTAGAACTCCACACATGGATTTATTTGGACCAACAATATACAAGAGTTTGGGAGGGAATCTCTATTGTCTTGTGATTGTTGATGACTATTCAAGGTATACATGGGTATTCTTTTTTCATGACAAATCCAAAGTTGCATCTTGCTTCAAGAAGTTTGCCAAGAGAGCTCAAAATGAATTTGAAGTGAAGCTCAAGAAGAAAAGAAGTGACATCGGAAAATAATTTGACAACACAAACATTGAAGCTTATTGTGATAAAGTTGGGATCAAGCATGAAGTCTCCGCAACTTATACTCCTCAACAAAATGGTGTAGTTGAGAGGAAAAACCGGACTTTGATCACTCTTGCAAGGACAATGCTAGATGAGTACAACACACCCGAAGCTCTATGGGCGGAAGCAATCAACACCGCATGTTATGCATCCAACCGCCTATTCCTTCAAAAGTTCCTTGGCAAGACACCTTATGAGTTGCTCAATGGGAAGAAGCCGGACGTCTCCTTCTTTAGGGTGTTTGGTTGCAAATGCTACATCTACAAGAAGCGACAACACCTAGGGAAGTTCCAAAGACGTTGTGATATTGGTTTTCTTGTTGGTTACTCATCAAAGTCCAAAGCATATAGAGTATTTAATCATGCCACCGGCTTGGTTGAAGAAACATATGATGTGGAATTTGATGAATCTAACGGCTCCCAAGGAGCACATGAGAATCTTGATGATGTAGGTGATGAACCATTGAGGGAGGCTATGAATAATATTCCGGTTGGAGACATCAAGCCAAAAGATGATGAAGATGATGTACAAGTCATTGATCAACCTTCTTCATCAAGTGTGCCACAAGATAGTGAAAAAGATGGGAGAGTAGAAAATAAAGATACTCATATCTCCCATGAGCAAATAGTGGTACAAGCACAAGATGTTGATGCTCCACAACCTCCTCCTCAAGTGGTCAATAGAAGAAATACACCTCTCCTACAAGATCATCCACAAGATCTCATCATAGGGAGTCCATCAAAGGGTGTAATGACTCGATCTCAAAAACTTACTTTATTTAATGCTCATCACTCTTTTGTCTCTTGCTATGAGCCTACCAAGATAGAAGAAGCTCTTAAAGATCCAGATTGGATCAATGCCATGCATGAAGAGTTGAACAACTTCACTCGCAATGAAGTTTGGACTCTTGAAGAGCAACCAAAAGGTGCAAGAGTCATTGGAATAAAGTGGGTGTTCCACAACAAGCAAAATAATCAAGGTGTTGTTGTGAGGAACAAGGCAAGACTAGTGGTAAAGGGGTTCTCTCAAGTTGAAGGTTTGGATTTTGGAGAGACCTTTGCACCAGTTGCAAGATTAGAAGCCATCCGTATCCTACTTGCATATGCATCACATTATGAAATGAAACTATATCAAATGGATGTGAAAAGTGCATTTTTAAATGACTTTATTAATGTACTAGTCTATGTTGATCAACCTCCTAGGTTTGAAGACCCTAGATATCATAATCATGTTTATAGGTTTTCCAAGGCACTATATGGGCTTAAGCAGGCCCCAAGAGCTTGGTATGAGCGTCTTTGGGACTTCCTCATTGAGAAGGGCTTCACCATTGGGAATGTCAACACCACTCTATTTACCAAGAAACTTGATGGGCACATCTTTATTTGTCAAGTATATGTTGATGATATCATTTTTGGATCATCAAATGAAGACTCATGCAAAGAATTTGGTGAATTGATGTCGAAGGAGTTTGAGATGTCCATGATTGGTGAGCTTACATTCTTTCTTGGTTTTTAAGTCAAGCAAATGAAAGAAGGCATATTCATCTCTCAAGAGAAATACACAAAAGATCTTCTCAAGAGATTCAAGATGGATGAATGTAAGCCAATCAAGACACCAATGCCTACCAATGGACATCTCGACCTAGATGAGGGATGTAACCTAGTTGATCAAACTCTCTACCATTCTATGATTGGTAGCTTGTTATATTTAACCGCATCTAGGCCTGACATCATGTTTAGTGTGTGTATGTGTGCTAGATTTCAAGCTAATCCTAAGGAAACACATTTAATTGCCGTAAAAAGAATCCTTAGGTATCTCAAGCACGCACCAAGCATTGGTCTTTGGTATCCCAAAGGAGCTATATTTGAATTAGTTGGCTATTCCGATTCGGATTACGCCGGATGCAAAGTTGATAGAAAGAGCACATCCGGAGGGTGCCATTTGCTTGGTAGATCACTTGTGTCTTGGTCCTCCAAGAAACAAAATAGTGTGGCTTTGTCCACCGCCGAAGCGGAATATATTGCCACGAGTGCTTGTTGTGCACAAATTTTATACATGAAACAAACCTTGCTAGACTATGGTGTAGTTCTAGAAAAAGTACCTCTTTTGTGCGACAATGAAAGCGCCATAAAACTTGCAAATAACCTGGTTCAACACTCTCGCACCAAGCACATAGATATCCACCATCACTTTCTAAGAGATCATGTTGCTAAAAATGATATATCACTAGAAGGTGTAAGAACCGAAGATTAATTAGCGGATATCTTCACTAAACCGCTAGATGAGGCTACATTTTGTAGATTATGGAATGAGCTCAATGTACTTGACTTTAGTAACTTCACTAAAATTTGAGCTTGTGTTGTCCCTTGCATTCATTGTAATATACAACATGTTTAAATTTTTGGCAATGCATATACGGCTTGTCTAACATGGTTAAGATAACCACCGAAAAGCGTGTGAAGAAACTTAACCTTGGATCAAACTTGACAAGCAACTAGATTTACTTACAAGTATTGCATATGCATGAATGTTGTTTTATCGTTTTATTCCATTTGCCCTCTTATTGCCTATTTTCTGAAAAAGAACTATAGCCTAAGGCAAAATATTTTGAAAAATATGAGGGTTTGAGAGAGGTCACTCACATCATTCCCAATTGGTATTTATTTGGATCTTATTCTAGTTGGGACTTGATTGGGAACAGGCAGCGCGAAGGAACTTTGAAGATTTGCTAGAAAAGGATCATCGGACGCTGCACCGGACGTTGCTGTCAAGCGTCTGGTCAGTTCACAGGAGGTGAACTGCTGCTGAAGGAATGACCGGACGCTACGTTAGTACGTCCGGTCAGGAAGGGATCCAGCGTCCGGTCGTTTGAAGAAGGAACAAGCTGTACTGATCGGACCCTGCCTGCGTCTGGTCATGGACCACCGGACGCGTCCGGTCGCGATTCCAGAGGAATTGGACCTCTCTGGAATCGACCGGATGCTAACCGGATGCTGGGTGGTAGCATCCGGTCGCTTCCACCGGAGCGTCCGGTCAGTAGATCTCGTGCGGCTTCGGGACTCCTTTTCCGTTTCCTTTCTTGTTGCGTTGGGGGACCTATTTATTCAATCGACCGTACCTTGCTGGCCTATTCCGCCACCGGCCTGACCCGTGCCCTAGCCGCCGATGCCATTCTCAGCTCACCGCGCGCCTCTCGATCCATCGCCGCCGTCCAGCTCCACGCGCCGCCACCCACTGCAGCCGCGCACCACCACCGTCCACCCCTACTTTGCGCCCTCGCTAGCCACGCACACCACCAAGACTCCTCGCGTGCTCAAGCCACCGTGCGTCACCACCGCGCCGATCTGCCGTGCCCTAGCCCTGCCTCCGCGTTGGTAAGGCCTTTCTGCCGATTCATCTGATTACCTAGCGTCAGCGCAGCAACCCTAACTTCATCATTGTCTCTGATCCCCGGCCGATTCTTCGTAGAGCTTTGAGAACCTACCCTAGCCGGTTCAGTGTTTCCCCACACGACGTCTCTTCTTTTCCTGGATCGCTGATCGTCAGGTAGCTTGCCCGTTGTCTCACTTTCGTACCTACATTGCTTGCTTCCTAGGTCTTTCGCATCTATTAGATATATTGTATTTATTTGTATATCCATCTTCTATATCGTGCAGCGAGTCGGTGACGTTGAGGTTCTTGTGGCAGTTATCAGACAACTCGGAGCCAAGCTCGCGAGTACGGATCGAGGCCAAGCCTCAGGAGTGTCAGTTTGAAAGTTGATCTTCGTCAGCGGCAGTTCATCCTCTTGTCAGATTAGATGGCTCGCAAAAAGAACGTTGGTGGTGGTCTGGGAGATGATGATCGGAGGCCCCCGCCTCGCCAGCCTGTAGGACCGAAAGGCAAGGCAACAAAGCAAGTTACATCTAAGAAGCGCAAGTACCCCGACGTAGAAACAGCGAGAGCAGCAGCAGTCGCTGAGGCAGCAGAGCATGCCGAGAGAGGTGGTGCTCGCAGTAGTGTTGTCATTGTAGATCCACAGCTCACACCAGCACAGAGAGCAGCAGTTGAGGACGCTGAGCGTCGTCATGGTGGTCCACCTAGGACTGTCATGATGGCAGGACGTCGAATGGCTATTGAGGAGCCTCAATGTCAGGGGGAGTCCCAGCAGGAGCCACAGCAGCAGCCCCCACCAATAGAGCCTCAGCTAGCTCAGGAGACTCAGGAGGGCCAGTAGGCCGAGGAGACCGAGCCGGCACCGCAGTTACGCCACTCTGGTCATACTAGTGCTATAGTTCCACCGAGGCCAGCTACACAGCACAGGGGTTCACGCCCACCGCCTAGACCACAGGGTCCGCCTCTAGTGGTACATCTTGACTTGAGGGCCGCCACAGCCAGACAGGTTCGCTAGCTGAGGTTTGCTGAGTTTGAGGTGTGGTTCCCTCCGAGGATGGATGAGAGAGCAGCAAAGGGGTTCTACACGCCACTGCAGGAGGATTTCTACAATGCTTATCTCAATAGTGGGGCAGTGTTTAGATCTCAGAGAGTCTGTAGTATAGAGTCTGTTGTGGCAGCAGCCGGAGAGCATATCCACCCCTACTTGTCATATTTGCCAGGGCTCACAGATCTGATTGGCTGGATAGGAGTATATGTACCATCTTGGGTTCGGCAGTTCTACGCATCGCTCTATGTTGACCCACATCATAACTTCATTCACTTTGCATTCAACGGTAGAGATTACAGGGTGATGAGTTTTAGGGCCCGGGAGATACTGAGGCTACAGGATCAGCTTGTCAGATTGCATGAGGTGTGTTATGGACAGCAGGAGCCTCCTAGGCGTCCTCATTGAGGGTTGGTGCCCCCTACTGATCTTATGCGCCATTGCTTCAAGGATCCCTTTGGTGAGGGGTCAAGGAGAACCCTGGTGACCTGACTCCTACAGCTCGAGTACTAGAGGCTATCATCAGGAGGACACTACTTCCTCGGTTGGGATACAGAGAGAGTCTGACTCACCTACAGCTCTGGCTCCTTAATGCCCTGATGCAGCAGACTGTGTTTGACATTTGGAACCTCCTTCTATCAGAGATGGAGGATACTATAGCTGAGGGTTTCAAGGGTCATAGGCAGCTTCCTTATGCACATTGGATCACATTCTTGATGCTCAAGTCTGTGTAGGTCAGGACCCCAGAGATGGTTGCCGAGTACAAGGGTGCCACTACTGAGTTTCCAGCTTATAACATGGCACAGAGGATCAGGCACAGCACACCACAGGCACCTACTCGGCCCAGTCGTCGTCCAGATGTTCTAGAGTCAGCAGCTCAGCAGGACGAGATTATTAGAGGCATAGCCGCTACTGAGGAGGAGCAGCTTGAGGCACAGCAGGAGATGACCGAGTCCAATGACAGTTTGGATGATGACTATCAGCCGATTCCTCAGATGCCTCCACACAGACATGATGCAGAGGCCGGTAGTTCCAGCTCAGCTCCACCTGCACAGCAGACGGACCCCACCTTGATTGCTATTCTTGAGCGGATGCAGCAGGATCAGTCACGACAGGCACAGGAGACTACTGCCAACTTTGCACAGTTTTAGGCTCGTCAGGACGAGTTCTAGCAGCAGCAGCAGCTTCTTCAGCAGCATCAGCAGCAGCAGCAGATGCATCAGCAGTAGTTACTCATGCAGCAGCAGCTTATGGGATTCATGCAGCATGTAGTAACAGCACTTGGGGCCCCACAGCCATAGCCTTCGCCCCAGCTTGCTTAGCCTGCCACCACTACGATGACTCCAGCAGTATAGCCCAGTGGGCTTCAGAGTCAGGGACAGCCTCTAGCTCCTTTTGCTTCACCCACAGTTTAGGTGTCCCAGTGGTTGTCCTCACCAGTGGTTGCCCCGTAGTTCACACCATATCATATGGGCTTCTCACCGGATCAGTCTTCCTCGCTTTTTGTGCCTGACACGTCAGTCTCCAGGAGTCTTGGAGCATCCTTCAACGAGTTAACCGGCATGCCTACACTGCCTCATATGCATGCCGCCGGTCCTTCTACAGCAGCTCCTGTCGTTGTGACTACTCAGAGGCTCCCTTCATCTGTCGCATCTTCAGATCTTACGACAGATATTCTTATAGCTTCACAGGCAGCACCTACCCCAGATCAGAACCAGACCGCTTCAGCGACACTTCCTGCCACAGAGGGTCAGTCAGTACAGAGCTCAGGGTCAGATGATGATGGCGCCCAGTTCTAGCTTGCCCCTCGTACCTCAGCGCTCAGCTCGTCTGCTGCAGCCCCGCCGACCAACCCTTAGGTTTTGGTATTTGACGCCAAAGGTGGAGAGGGTTCGAGTATGTTGACTCAGGGGGAGCGACGTTTAGGGGGAGCTTGTTATCTAGTATTAGCTTATTATATACATTTGGAGTTTTATTTGTGTGATACACTATTACTATTATGCATTCGTGTGTTACTTTCATGCATACTATTATATCTATGTGATAGTGATATCTATGTGATTGTGATATATGACATGTGTGCTCTCTACTTTACATTATTTATATGTATATCACTTGTGTTATGCTCATTTGCCTTTGCTTCCGTGTTTATACTTTGATGCAAATAAGCTTTGTTACTAGTACTCATGCTTAATTCATATCCTTTGAGTACATTGTGTTGGCTTGGGTCATATAAGCTTGACTAACACTTTTGTTCTTATCGACAAAAGCTTATATGAACCAAGTCCGTCAAAAACCTTACTCTTTCACATACTCGAGGTGGTATTGTCATCAATCACCAAAAATGGGGAGATTGAAAGCATCTAGGCCCCTAGTTGGGTTTCGGTGATTAATGACAATACAAGATTACTATGACTAACGTGTGTTTTGCAGAGGCAATTAAGTTAGGCCATGGTAATGGAGATCGATTGGGCAATCGAGGTGGTCATGCCCCTACAATGGAAATCATTTTAGTTTTCAAAGGATGGACGACAAGGTTAAGGATGACTAGTTCTAAGTGTCGATTGGAGTTGGAGTGACACTTAGAGTAGTTTAGGACTTTGTTTTTCCTTTGGCCGTACTATTAAGGGGGGTATGGACGGGTAGCTTGACCTAGATGGGTCTAGTGAGTTAGGTGTGGTGCACACTTGTTAAAACTAGCACTAGGTAGCTCCACAACAGCCCTATGATCCTATGGAGCAAACTTCATTCACATATGTTTGAGAGTTGGAAGTGAATGGAGGGTCAAATGCTGACCGGACGCTGGCTCTGGTGCGACCGGACGCTGGCCGCAGGGTCCGGTCAGTTCATTTGATCAAGAGACCGCGTTCGGTGCGACCGGACGCTGGAGTGGTCAAGTGACCGGACACTGAGAGGCAGCGTCCGGTCGACTCCAGTAAGGTTCCAGAGAAGAGAATCTGCGACCAGACGCGTCCGGTCAGTACTGACCGGACCGTGGGGGTTCAGCGTCCGGTCGAGTACAGTAAGGTTCCAGTAAGGGTTTAATGCGATCGAACGCGTCCGGTCAGGGGTGATCGGACCCTGCCAGCGTCCGGTCAACACATTTTCACTGGTATGTGGGTTGAACTGACCGGAGCGTCCGGTCAACATGACCGGAGCGTCCGGTCATGCCGCAGAGGCACATAACGGTTTGTTTTTCAAGCTGCCTTATAAATAGAACCTCCACTCATGTGTGGAGTCACTTTTGCTCATTCCAACAGCTGAGAAACACGTTTGTGAGTGCCAAGAAGAGCAAGGTCCTAGTGAGGTGATTGAGATTTGAGAATCCAAGAGTGTAGCCTCATTAGTGAATCAAGAGTAGACAAGTGTGCATCCATCTTCTCATTAGGCTTCGCGTGGTCAAGTGAGAGTTTGTGCTTGTTACTCTTGGTGATCGCCATCACCTAGATGGCTTGGTGGTGATTGGGAGCTTGGTGATCACCCGGCAGAGCTTGTGGGTGACCCAACTCAAGTTGTGAGCGGCTTTGGGTGATTCACCGTGATGGAGTGTCGCAGAATCAACCCGTAGAGAGCACTTGATCCTTGCGCGGATCAAGGGGGAGCTACGCCCTTGCGCGGGTGCTCCAACGAGGACTAGTGGGGAGTGGCGACTCTCTGATACCTCGGCAAAAGTAAGTTTGGAACCCGTAGAGAGCACTTGATCCTTTCGCCGCGTTCCTCTCTCTCTCTATTTACTTTGAGCATTTACTTTGAGCAATTCAATACTTGTCTTTACATTCATAGAATTGCCATGCTAGAGTAAGTTTGGAACATAGGTTGCTAGTCTGTTGTGCGTTAGTTTATTAGAAACTCTTTTCTAGGCACAAGGGGTTAATTGGGCTAACCGTAGGATTTAATTATTGCAAGACAAATTAGACTTAGCCCAATTCACCCCCCATCTTGGGCATCTTGATCCTTTCAACAGGGCCTGTTCTGAAAACCAGAGAAGGAATGGTGGTTGGTTTTAACTGGTAGAGTTAGAATAACAATAGACTTCAAAGTGACACATTAGAGTGGTCGAAGAAATCATAATAGCTTTATTGAAATAAATCAAAAGTACAAGAAGGGTACATATCTTAGTAGCTAAGCATAGAAACGCCTAAGCTTGTCGATGTGCCAGGAATTGGGTACGTCTGTGCCATCTAGGTGAGCTAACCTGTAAGACATAGGGCGTGTGACCTCCTTGATCATGAAGGGTCCTTCCCATGGGGTTGCGAGTTTGTGGACACTAGCCTGATTCGTCTTCCACTTCAGGACCAGGTCCCCAACCACGAAGAACCGCTCCTTGACATTCTTGTTGTAGTACCTGCGCAAACCAGCAAGGTATTTGGTTGTACGTATGCAAGAATCGAGCCGCTTCTCTTCTACACTATTCACTTCTAGCTCCCGCACTTCATTGGCCTTGTCTTCATCGAAGTTCTCTACCCGTGCTGATCTAAAAGCTATATCTGCTGGGAGCACTGCCTCAGCACCATAAACCATAAAGTATGGTGATATGCCGGTATTGCGACTGGGCTGGGTTCTGAGACCCCAGACCACGGCTGGTAACTCTTTGAGCCATCTTCCAGGAGCTTTGTCATTCTCTCTGTACATCCTCTTCTTAAGTGCGTCCAGGATCATACCATTTGCCTGCTCAACCTGTCCATTAGCTCTAGGGTGTGCCACCGAGACGTATTTTACTACTATGCTCCTTTCATCGCAGAAGTCCCAAAAAGCGTTCCCGGTGAACTGAGTACCCAGATCAGTGATGATGCTATTGGGTATGCCGAAGCGGTGGATGACCTGGTCGAGGAACGCGACAGCCTTTTCTGAAGATGCCTTGACCAAGGGCATGTACTCTATCCACTTGGAGAATTTGTCGATCAGCACAAAGACGCATGTAAATTTTCCAGGGACCGGTTTGAAAGGCCTGATCATATCCAGTCCCTAGCATGCAAAGGGCCAAGAGGCTAGTGTAGTCTGAATCTCATGTGCTAATACGTGGATTCTCTTGGCGAAAAACTAACAATCTTCACAATGGTGGACTAGCTTCTCTGCATCGGCTACGGCTGACGGCCAATAGAACCCTGCTCGGAAAGCCTTGCCAGCCAGCATTCTCGAGGCCACGTGGTTGCCGCAGGAGCCAGAGTGGATTCTGTCTAGGAGATGTTCACCATCCTCCTGGGTTATACACTTCATCAAGATTTTCTCCTTCGTGTTCTTGCGCCACAATTTGCCATCGACGAGCAGATACCGCTTACTGCGACGCATTAGGCATTTATTCTCTGTCCGATCGGTGTAACCGCTACCATCTGTCAGGTACTTGATGAAAGGTACTCTCTAGTCAGGCTTCTTGGTGGTCGGAGGTGGTTTGGTGGTATTTGACGGTGGAACCGTAGCCACCAATGGCTGGTCTGGAGGCTTGTCGACCGTAGGATCTTCTTCTTTGATGGAGGGCGTGAGCAGGTCTTGAACAAATACACCATGTGGGACTTTGGCTCGGGATGATCCTAACTTTGACAGCGCATCTACTGCTTGATTTTTGTCCCGGACCACATGTGTGTACTCGATGCCATAGAACTTGCCTTCTAGCTTTCTGATCGCTTTGCAGTATGCGTCCATCTTTTCACTGGTCGTATCCCAGTCCTTGTTGAGCTGGTTGATGACCAGAGCCGAGTCTCTATAGACATAGAGATGCTTGACACCGAGCTCGACCGCAATGCACAGACTACGTAGGCATGCTTCGTACCCAGCGGCGTTATTAGACGCCGAGAAATAAATCCTGAGGACGTATCGGAGCTGCTCCTTGGATGGTGATACAAAAAGGACTCCTGCTCCCGCGCCGTCGATGTTGAGAGAGCCGTCGAAGTACATCTTCCAATACTCAACGGGCCCCTAAGAGGCAGGTGTGCTTAAGTTTGTCCACTCGATGATGAAATCGACAAGTGCCTGAGACTTGATTGTAGTACGGCTTGCAAATTTCAAGGAGAAAGGGCATAGCTCCATTGCCCATTTGACGATGCGCCCGTTTGCATCCTTGTTGCGAATGATGTCTCCTAGAGGGTACTCGGTCATGACCACCACACGATATCCGTCAAAGTAGTGTTTCAACTTTCGGGATGTAATTAGTATGGCGTAGATCAGTTTCTGAATCTATGGGTACCTGGTCTTGGATTCGCTGAGCACCTCACTGATGAAATAAATTGGTCGCTGTACCTTGTAGACGTGGTCAGGCTCATCGCGCTCGACCACCATGGCAGTGGAGACCACTCGATTAGTTGTCGCAATGTAAAGCAGGAGGGTTTTGGCTTCTCTGGGAACAGTGAGGACCGGAGGTGATGTAAGGAATTGTTTCAGCTATGTAAAGGCAGTGTCTGCTTCCTCTGACCACTCAAACTTCTCGGATGCTTTGAGCAGCTGGAAAAACGGTAGTCCTTTTTCGCCTAATCTAGATATGAAACGACTGAGGGCAGCCATGCATCCAGTAAGCTTCTGAACATCCTTCACCTTTTTGGGCGGCTTCATGTCCAAGATAGCTTTTACTTTCTCTGGGTTAGGGCATATGCCGTCGTGACTGACGACGTTGCCGAGCAGTATACCAGATGGAACACCAAAGATGCACTTCTTTGAGTTTAATTTCCATTGGAATGTGTTAAGGGTTGCAAAGGTATGTTCTAGGTTGTCGACAAGGGTGTATGCTTCCTTGGTTTTAACAACTACATCATCAACATAAGCCTCGACGAGGTCGTCTTTTATCTCGTCTTTGAGGCAGGCCTGTATGGTGCGTTGGTAGGTAGCCCCAGCGTTCTTGAGCCCAAACGACATGGTCATGTAGCAGTAGGCGCCGAAGGGCATGATGAAGGATGTCTTGATCTGGTCATCCTTTTTTAGAGTGATCTGGTGATAACCAGAGTAGCAATCGAGAAAGAAAAGCAGCTCACAACCGGTAGTTGAATCTACAACCTTGTCTATGCGAGGTAAGCCGAAGGGGTCTTTAGGGCAGTGTTTATTGAGATCAGTGTAATCAACGCACATTCTCCATTCCTTATTCTTTTTGCGTACAAGAACCAGGTTGGCTAACCACTCCGGATGATACACTTCTTTGATAAATCTGGCTGCTAAAATCCATGTAACTTCTACCCTAATAGCCTCCTTTTTGTCACGAGCGAACCATCGTAGCTTCTGCTTGATGGGTTTGGCCTTGCCATCAACATTTAAGGAGTGCTCGATCAAGTTCCGAGGTACACCGGGCATGTCAGCAGGTTTCCATGCGAACACACTCACGTTGCTCCTCAAGAATCTGACGAGCGCGTCTTCCTATTTAGGATCCAGGTTGGCCCCGATAAGGGCCATTTTGCTGGGATCACCGTCGACCAGCTGGATCTCTTTGTGCTCTTTGGACTTGATGTTCTTGCGTGGGGCCTCAAGCTCTGGGATCTCCAGGTGGTCGGCGGGGGTCTGCTTGGCGTCGAGCATGGTCTCGGCCATGTGAATAGAGAGGTCGTGAGCCTCTGCTATTTTGAAGTTATCATCCTCGCAGGTGTAAGCTGCGTATACGTTGCCCCTGAGAGTTAGAACCCCCTTCTCAGTAGGCATCTTGAGCACCAAATACCTGTAGTGAGGTATGGCCATAAACTTGGTGAGCGCTGGTCGGCCAAGGATAGCATGGTAGGTGCCTTTGAAGTCAGCGACCACGAAGTTGACGTAGTCGGTGCGAAAGTGGTCTGGGGTACCAAATTGCACAGGTAGCGTGATCTACCCGAGAGGTGTGGAGCTCTGTCCGGGGAGAACACCCCAGAACTGTGCCTCGTATGGGTTATCTTCAAGGCTGGCAAACTGTTCTTGAACAGTATATCGATGGAACTGCCACCGTCAATCAGCACTCTATCGAACTGAACCTTGTTGATACAAGGATCAAGAACCAGAGGAAAATGCCTTGGCTTAGGTATTGCAGCCCATTGGTCCTTTCTACTGAAGGAGATCTCACGGTGAGACCAAGGAGGGAGCCACGGATCGGCGATGAAGTTGTCGACATTGGCCACGTTCAAGCAAGCGCGGGTGAGCAGCTTGCGCTCTCGTTTCATCTTGATGGACACTTGGTGTGGACGCGGTCGGTTGGCTTGACGTACTTGTGACGGGGATCTGCGTCTTCATCATCGTTGTCCTCATTATGTTGCTCCCCTGCGTCGTTAGGCTTGTCGGATTTATCCAGAGCTTGTTGGCGTGTGTAGATGGATTTGAGAACACAGTAATTCTTCATGGTATGGTTTGACTTGGGATGGAGCTGGCAGGGTCCTTTCAATGCTTTGGCATAGTCTTCTTCATAGTTGCGACGTCCACCACCTTTTTTAACGACGTTGACTTCGTCGTCATCTTCCTGAGCACGCTTGCCCCTGTAATCATCACGGTGATTACGCCGCTGATTACGCTGGTCGTGGTGGTCGTGAAAATCATTGAGCTGGTTGCGGTGATCAAAATTGTCGTTCTGACCACGGTTGTCGCGGTAGTCGTCGCGGTGTGGGGGTGGTCGGAGCGTGGAACCCTTGCTGCTTCTTTGATGATTATCTTTTTAGCATCATCGGTGCTCGCATATTTTTTAGCAGTAGCTAGGAGCGCTATGACCGATTCAGGTCTTTTGCGGAGGAGCTTGTCCCTTAGGGCATCATGGAAGCGAAGACCAGTGATGAAAGCTTCGATTGCCTCATTGTCGGGGATTGATGGGACCTTGATGCGCATCTCCGAGAAGCATCGGACGTACTCGCGAAATGGCTCATCTTTGCGATCTCGAATCCGCTGCATATCATATTTGTTGTCGGGTTGTTCGCAAGTAGTAATGAATTTGTCGATGAATGCTTGCTTGAGCTCTTGCCAAGAATCAAAGTAGTTTGCTGGCAAGCTGACCAGCCATTGGTGGCCTGCATGGCCGACGGCGACTGGGAAGTAATTAGACATGACGTGCTCGTCAGCCATGGCTGATCTGCACATGGTTTCGTAGAGCATGACCCATAACTCGGGGTTCTCCTTGCCGTCGTACTTCTGGAGTTTTTCGAGGTTGAAGTTTTTTGGCCACACGACTTGGCGAAGGTGAGGAGTAAACTGCTTCAAACCTGGAGGGCCGTGGGTAGTATCATATTCCATACGGCGATAGCTTTCGTGGGATGCACGATCGTTGGCTCTTTGGTTAATGCGATCGTGCAGATCGCGTTCTCCGAGGGAATGGCGGAGATCGTTATTGCCATCACGGCGATCCCGATTGCCACCCTGGTTGACCCCACGACCGCGGTTATCATGGTGATTGTTGCGGTTGTCTCATCGATTATCATCCCGGTTGTTGCGGTGGTTGTCATCCCGGTAGTCGCGGTGGTTGTCGTGCCGACCACCATCATGACCACCGTTTCTGCCTTGACGGTTGTCTGATGGGTCGTTGTTGCGCGAGCCACGTTGGTTGGGTGGTTGTGGGTGACTTGAGTACTAACGACTGCGGCTTGATTTGGCTGAGACGGATGGAGCCCGGGCTTGGTTTGCAATCTCTACGGTCTGGGCCATAGCAGCCGTCAGGTAGGCTTGCATATCATCACGAATTGCCTAGATTTCTGGGGTATTGGGTAGTCGTTGCATTGTCGCCATAGCAACAGCTACGTTGGCGCTTGGAGTCCTAAAGACCTACTTGTCCCCTACCCTATCAAAGGCATTGTTGAGATCGCGTGGCTGGAGCCTTATGCGTCGTGCCTCCTCTTCTGCCTTAGCTTTGGCTTGTCTGCAATTAAACTGGTCAATATTGAGTGCTTCACGTGCTAGCCTTTCTTGTTCTGTTTCGCCAACTGCCGGGGGTTCATCATTACTGACGACATTGATCAAGTCTCCTCGCCTTGGTGGGAAGGATGGGAATCGTGGGAACCCCGGGGAGTGGTCTAGGATATCTAGATCGTATTCAACTTCTTCATCGTCATGAAGCTGAAGCTCAGTGTGGATGGAGCCATTAGATGCGATGCTAGACGGGGAGCTTGAGCTGCCCTCTTGAACTGTGTGGACCGATCCTTCTTGATACTCCTCAATCTGAACCATGTTGACGAAGTTGCGTGGCTTTAGCCGAGGTCGATGTATAAAACACAGATCCGAGCAACATTGTATATTGTATGCGTAGTTGGAAGTAGTGTTTCACAGGCCGTAGGGCTAGGCCTGGTAATTCTCCATCAAGGCTTCGCACTCGGAGAGCCAGAGACCCGTTGCAGGGGCTGGTCGGCGACGAACGGAGCGCCCTTCAGGAGTAGACATGACCACGAGATCCGTACCGAGTCGTGTAGGACGACTGGCCTGAGCTAGTCGGGTAGATCTGTTGTGGGTAGTGGTTACCTGCTCGGAAGGTTGATTTTGAATCGAATCTACCAGAGCTAGGGTTTCAGCAAGCTTGGTGCCGACCTGATCGATGGAGACGAGCAGGTCGGTGTTGTCGATCTGCCTCCCTTTGTAGTGAGGAAGCGAACGACCGGTTGTCGGCGTAGCTGAAGAAGATGCTGGTGTGGCCGGAGCTAGATCCAACGTGGTCGGAGCCGCAGCCGATGCTAGTGAAGCAGTGGTCGACGCAGATTGGATCTATGCCTCCTCTGTGGTCATGGCGATGAAGTTGTCGGAGCCAGTGGTCCAAGTGATCTGTTCGATGGTGAACGTGAGGCCATTCGGCGTAGCCATGGAGCCGGGGATGATGACCATCTTGTTCGTCTGGGGAGCAGTACGCACACCCCCTACCTAGCGTGCCACTATCGACAAAATATAGTCGACAGTCTACCTAGGGGTATGCCCAAGGTAGTAGATTATCGGCAGACAGGTGCGCAAGCTACAAACGAGATGGTGACGCAAGACAGACATGAGGTTTTATCCAGGTTCGACCGCCGTGAGGGTGTAATACCTACGTCCTGTGTCTTATTGTATTGCTGTGTGTAAATGAGATTATTTTTTAGAGGGGTCCCCTACCCGCCTTATATAGTCTGGGGGGCAGGGTTACAGATCTGAAAACTAATCCCAACTGGTTACAATTGCCATAGGTGGCCGGATAAGGATTCCTATTCTAACCGACCAGGATCTTGCTTGATCTCTAAGTCTGCCTTGATTCCTTACGCGGGACTCCGAGCAGATCGGCTAGGCCGCGTGTCGTCTTCTGGTGGGCCGGACCCCCTGGTCCAGGCTGGCCCAAACCTAACCATAAGGGTATAGGGGTCAATACCCCCACACCGAGGCTATCCACGGAGTTACCCGACCGGGAGCTTGGCCCTTGCGAGGGATTCCTTGTGAGGGGCTCCAACGAGGACTAGGGGGAAGCTTGCATGCTTCTTGATACCTCGGTAAAAATACCGAAGTCGTTGATGGGAGTTTGCATATCTCTATCTTGCTCTTTAGCTTCCGCATTTACATTGATTGTATTACTCATTTTGCGGTAGAGATAGCAACATACTAGCAAAACCATAGTCGCACATCTAGATAGTTTATCTTTTGCATAGGTTTTGCTAAGTGTAGAAAAAGAGGCCATAGTTTAGAGTTAGAATTTTAAGTTGCATAATTCACCCCCCCTCTCTCTTAGGTGTTACAGTCCCCTTCAATTGGTATCAGAGCCAGTTGGTTCAATTTGGACCTTTGGCTTAACCGTCATTGAGCCGACACCATTTAGAGTGGTTGGGATGGATACCTCTAGGCCTCCGCACTTTGACGACACTAACTTCCCCTATTATAAAGCTACAATGGCTTGCTACCTTGAGGCGGTTGATTTAGGTGTTTGGAGAGTCACTCGTGACGGGATGAAAACCATTAAGAATCCCGATAAACCCACGAAGAGTGAAGAAAAGGAAATACATTTCAATGCTAGAGCTAAGAATTGCTAGTTTGAATCTTTTAGCATGGATGTGTTTAACCAAGTGTTCACTTTAAATACGGCACATAAAATTTGGTTAAAACTCCAAGAGCTCCATGACGGCACATCTAATGTCAGTGAGCAAAAATATTGTCTAGCTAAACAAAATTATGATTTCTTTACAATGAATGATGATGAGCTTGTTCGTGATATGTATTCTCATTTGAATCTAATTATCAATGAGCTCCATTCAATAGGACTTACAAAGCTTGATGAAGCGGACATCGTAAGGAAGATCATCTCTGTGCTACCACAAAAGAAATATGCAAGCATCATCACCATCCTTCATAACATGGAGGACCTAAGCACCATGACCCCGGGCATAGTCATTGGCAAGATAGTGGCATTTGAAATGTCACGTAAGATGGGTCAAGAAGAAGCCTCTTCATCAAGCAAAGGCAAAGCTCTCGCATGTAGCGAGAAAAAGAAGATGAAGGGCAAGCAAGTTGAGACAAGCTCAAGCTTGAGCTCCTCAAGTGAAGATGAAGAAGATGATGATGATGATGATGATGATGATGAATCAAGTGATGATGATCAATCCTCCTCCTCCACCTCCGACCTTGACAAAGAATCAATCAAACTTATCAACAAGGTGGAGAAGATGATCCAAAGGCTCAATGTCAAGGGTGTGCCCATCCAAATCCAAGATCTCATTTTCACCAATCAAAGAAATGAGCAAAGAAAGAGAGGATGCTATGGATGCGGCGAGTTGGGACACTTTGTGCAAGTTTGTCCAAACAAGCCCACACCCAAGACAAAGAAGAAGGCGTGCAAGAACCAAGCCCTCGCATCAATAAGGTCATGGGATGATTTTTCAAGTGAAGAAGAATACCATCACAAGAGGTGAGGCTGCAAGCACTCATCATCAAGCTCTTCTCGTGTGTGCCTTATGGCACGAGGTAACGAAAGTTCATCCTCTAGTGAAAGTGATAGTGATGGTGAAATGCCTTCTTATGATGAAATTGTGCAACAAAATCTTAATTATGCTAAAGTTTGCACTAGTCAACAAAAGAAGCTCGAAAAATTAAAAGAAAAACTAAATAGTTCACAAGAAGCATACAAAACTTTGCTTGAACAATATGAGAACTTTGCTAATCTCAATGTTGAACTATCTACTAAAATTGAGCAACTTAAGGCTAGTGCAACAACAAATGCATGCACAATCAATGATGAGCAACTTGTAAAAAAATGAAAAACTAAAGGAAAAGTTAGCTAGCTCACAAGATGCTTATAAAAGTTTGCTTGCTAAAATGGAAACCATGTGCAAACATTGTGATGAGCTAACTAACAAAGTTGCTAAGCTTGAAGCCGTTAGTACAAACCCCACCAAGACATCTAAAAAGAAAAATTCTATCTTTAACATGTCTAAAAAGGATGCCTCCACTTCTTGCAATGATTTATGTTTAGACTCACCCTCGTGCAACCAAGTTTGTGTTGAGAAAGTTGTTGTAGATACATGCACACAAGAGGTTGCAAAGGAGAATGAGCAACTCAAGCAAGAAGTAGCTCGCCTCACCAAGGACTTGACTCAAGTAAAAGGCAAGACGAAGCAAGCCTAACTTCATCAAGATAACACCGGTAAGAGAGTGAAGAAGCTTGATGAAGGACAAACCGTGGTTTGCTATGTATGCCACAAGGAAGACCACAAGCCCTATGAGTGCAAGGTGAAGAATGGGGGAGGAGCAAAGAAGAAAGAGAAAAAGCAAACAAGCAAGCTCTCCAACACCTACACCAACAAGGTGGACAAGAAGGCCTCCACACCATACTTATTAAAGAAAAATAAAATGACAATGTGGTGGCCATCAAGGTGAACAAGCAAGTCAACAATGGGGTCAAACACTTTTGGGTGCCAAAGTAAATTATTTTCAACATGAAGAGCACCAAGAAGGTTTGGATCCCGAAAGGGAAGTGAGAAGTGTAACACCCCAGGTGTTTGGCTTCCATATTTGCACTGCATTTCATGAACATGAGCATCATGCATCCCTTTGTGAACTTATAGCACATGAAACATAAATTCGAAACATTGCAACGTGTTGTAGATTTCATGTGTGTTGTTCTTTATGAAATGTAAAGTGTGCAACGCTTAAGTGCAACATGTGCCACTCACTTAGTGAAACAAGGTTAGTTAGTGCTATGCAACACAATCATGAAACAAGTGAAACATGACTATGAAACAGTTGCAACATTTCATGTGTTTTTCATTGTTTCAGTACATACCTTGCTTGATTCTTGTGTGACCAATGTGTGGTGTGGCTAATAATCATCCTAAGTAACTTAGTTACACCTAGAATGTCATTAGGAACAAGGTTCATGTTGATCATTTTGCCTAATTAGGTTTCCAAGTCATGGTTGACCAATTTGGACCCCTAGAGCTCCTGAGTTTGACTGTTTAAAAAGTGTAACTTAGAGTCTATGCATGCTTGAGCAACCTAAAGCAAAGTTGTAGTAAATTTAATAAGGAACAAACTTTGTTTAGAAGCCATCTCATGAAAATGTGCACAACATGTTCAAAAAGGTCCCACAAGTCAGTTTTGAGATCTTTTTAGAAACTCTGAAAATTTCTAAGTGTTGGAACTGAGTTTCAGTTGCATGACCTCAACTTTGGCTTGATATAACTCGTGATCCGTGGAGAACTGGCTGTTGATTGCTAAACCAAATTTGTAGCCCTAATATAGATCTACAACTTTCATCTTTACGGATTTCACTTTGGAGCAACGTGTTAGCCGTGCCAACGCGACGAAGTAACGCTGTCAGACTGGTTCGGATTCACTGAAACGCTGCTACAGTGATCTTGCAATCAGAACTCGACGGCCGCGTGTACGCCGCGCGTCGCCGGTCGCCTGAGTGCGCTGCCACGCGCCGCGGATGCCCTGGCGCGGCCGGCCGTGACATTAACCCGTCCGCGCGCCTGCCCGACGCACTCACCCGCACGCGCTCTGCCTCCTCTTCGTTCCTCCGCCGCCTAAAGCACCGCAGTTAGCTCCGCCTTTGCTCCGCCTGGTGCTCGCGCGCGCGCCGCTGTGGCACCGTAGCTAGACTCCTGCCAATAGCTCCCAGTAGCTTCCTCTAGCTCGTACACCTTCTTTGTTGTGCCGGAGAACCAAGGTCTTGGTCGCATTTGGTCGATCCGCCACCACCGCCATGAGGCGTCCTCGCATGGGGCCGAGAGGCCCGTGGCCGGAGCTAGCTAGGAGCCATTTCATTCTCGATAGTTGCTTCCTTGAGTTTCCCAGCGTGTCCGTGGAGCTCGTCACCGAGCTCTGTGGAGTCAACCGTGGCTTGCCGTCGCCGCCGGCAGCTCTCGCCGGAGCCTTGCCGTGCCGCCATCACCGGCGTGACAAGCTCCTTACGCTAGGTCGTGGCGCTAGCTAGTAGCACCAATCGAACCCCTGGCAGCACGGAGGTCACGCCGGTGTCCTTGATTTCAGGAGGAGAGCCGCCGTGAAAGCCGCCGTGTGCTGGCGCCGTCAAGCGCCTCCCTCTGCTTTTCTTGCCGCTGACCCGGTGGGGTCGGTGACACCGGGTCCCACACGTCGGTGGTTGTTGTTCTTAAAGATAGTTCAGGTTTACATATTTGAATGCAATGTTGTAAAATCCATATCTTGAGTTTAGTAGATCCAAATTGAGTACTTCCAATTTTGTTAGACTCACTGTTAGGTCTAGTATTTAAGAAAAATATATCTTGAGCATATTATGTAGAAATTTTGGGTGAATTAAATAGGAACTTGAAAAGTGTTTTTGAATGCATGCAAACTTGTTTAAATCATATCTTGAGTTTTTGTGATCCAAAAATTATGAAATTTTGTGGGTGAGCTAGTCTTGTATAGTAGAAGCTCTGGTTAAAATTTGAGAGTCATTGCATGTGTAGTTTTTGAGTTATAGATTTTCCTTTTATCATCGTGTAATTCTTGTGTAAATTTTAGTAATTTATTTATGAATCCAATGGCCATGAAAATTGGTAGGTAGTATCCTAGTACCCTAAGGATGCTAGGGAAAATATGAAATCTGTTGCTTGACACTTTTCATTAGGGTTTCCTAATTATGCCATTTTAAGCCATTATGCCTTGTCATTTTGTGTAGGCTTTTCTACTTGCTCAAATGGTGTGAAATTTTATGGTAGTCTACTTAGAGTATGTAGTGTCTACTGTAATTTTTGTAGAATTAATGGGGCAGTTTTCATATAGGTTTACTATTTCCCTAATTAATTAAATAAATTAAGAAAGGTATTAAAAGAAATGTTTTGGTAATGGACATCCTACTTTCTGGTGTTCTTAGGATATGTGTGATAAGATAGTAAAGTTGGTTTTGTCTAATTATATGTTTACATCATAAGTTGCTAATTATTTGTTGGCATTATGTCCCTCTGGACAGATCTGGGGACTTTGGAAAGTTCCCCATGATAATGTGGTTTTCTGTGCTTGTGTTGAATACAAAAGTTGTAGATAACTTATGTATCTAGCTCCTGTCAAAATTTGAGGGCATTTGGCCCAGTAGTTTAGAAACTACAGCTGTTTAAAGTTAGGTTACAGTTTTTGCTGATTCTCTGCCTTGTGTGGATAGACTTCTGTTGATTGATGAATTCGACCTGGTAAAGGTTTGAATCATGCTTTGAGGTCTAAAAATGAATTGTAGACAATTTCATAAGTTTTCCAGATTGTCTTGTTTCATGTCATTTGGAATTATACATCTCCAGTTATGGCTAGTTTAATGTACCGATATATATAGTCTTCAATTGCTGAAATACACATGCTTGATTGAATGTGTTGCAACGTAATCGTTAATTGTTTGGAGGTTAGCCTAACTTGAGAATATGCTTAGGTGCAGGTGCTAGGTCATTAACTGAAGATGAGCAATTATACATTAGGTTGTATAAACTTGGTAAGTAAAGTGATTTGAATAGGGCTTAAGTTGAAATATGCAAACTACAGCGAACATGTGCATTCCCCGAGCATCCCTGACATTCGTACATGTGCATCCATGATATTTATCTTGCGCATTCATGCAATAGGTGTGCGGAGGGAGTGACGTTGCTGGAGTTCGAGGGAGCCAACCAGGAGGAGGAGCCGAGGTGCGGGGAAGTCGAAGAAGGTACCCGTCGCCGAGGAGTTGCCCAAGTGCCACGATCACCTTGACCTTCCTCTTTCTCGAAAGGCAAGCCTCGGAGCATTATAAGTCTCCCATGTCTTTACAAATATATTGAGTATCTTTATTGTTGATGATGCATTAAGTATAGGAATTGGTTGGAACCAATTGCTGCATTATATCCCTCCTTGTCCGGATATCGCACTGGAATCCTATTTAAGTTAGAAGCGGGTTAAATGCTTAGCCATGCTTAGTGCGGTAGAAGTCGGGTGATTTCTGTCACTGCGAGATTTAGGATGAGGTGGATCACGGTTGGCTATATTTGCTATCGTGGAAAAGAACCATGTGAATAATGAATTAAGACCGGGGAGTCTTGTGTAGGTTTGAACATAGTGACTCCGTGCGTGTGTCGTTTAAGGACCGATCTGTCAGACGTCCTCATGTCATGTTGAACGCAGACCTAACACTTAGGCTGGCGGATAAGTCGTTCGACCGCCATGGCCGAGTAGCTCAACTCGGGCCGGGAACCGTGGGGGTTGGATGCATTGGAGGTAGTAAGGATGTGCGGAGAGCCATTGGCATAAGTCCAAGGGGAGTCAGGATTTGAGATCCTGCACTTCTGGCAGAGTGGTTCTCTGAGAATGCGATGCCCGGACCCGCGTCTTTTCTTTTACTTTTCTCTGAGTTGTACCAAAGGTGACTTGTTTGCGACCGACGGGGGAAGCGGGGTTTGTGTTAGGAATACCCTCCATTTGGATAGGAATCGATTCGAATCGCCGTCTCTCCGGATAGTGAGAACTTGACTTGAGCAGTGACAGCGTAGATTCAATTAATTTAACGATATGGTTAAATGGATAATGATGATGATGACGATAATGTTTCCGAGAATTATACTGCTATGGTTATTAATGTTTGCATATTAATCAAGTGGTTGATTAATGCAGGTGCTAATATAGATGAAAGTTAATGGCTTAAAGTCACTTTGCTAGTTCGGGATAAAAGTTAATCATTATTACATATGCTTTTACGCAAAAGAAAGAGTTGACCGGATCCACTAAATAAAGCTATGCATGATCCTTGGTGTCTTTTATTTTGGTTTCCGTCGGGTAAGTCTAGGTGAGTACATTCCGTACTCGTGGTTTATTCCCTCTTGTTGCGAGATGACCTTCTCTATCGGGGATTCTGTAGTATTGTCTCCACCCGGCGTGGGTGGCGAAGACTAGATCACGGGCATGATCTCCTTTTATCTTACGAATGCTTTTGTGGGATGTGATCAAAGAACCGGTACTCGGTATTGAACTCGTGTGTGTGAGTTAAACTATTTGCTTCCGCTATGTTACAAGACTTGTTTTGTAATAACGATGACTCTGTGTTGATGTAATCTATTTGCGACGTCTACGAATTGTTGTAACGCATCGATATGTTATGTTGAATTATTGTGATCTTGGTTGTATGCAAGTTGGTTTGAAATCCGTCATCGTGATTTGAGTTGACTACCGGGTTTATATGGGCGCAAGTTCGAGAATTTGATCGTTTGGCGATTGTTTTCGTACTTGTACTCTTATAAATTGGTCGGTTCTGTGACAATTTGGTATCGAGCTAGATTCAACATTAAACATGTCATACTGGTATTTAAAAACAAAAGCTTTTGTTGCGAAAACTGGTTTATAACTTATAGTTATATGTAAGTGTTCAAAATCTGAAATTTTATAGTGTACCGGTGATCACATCCTTTGTAGCCCACTTAAGGATTTTAGGTGGCTTATATAATTACTAACTTTGGGAAATGATTGTTTCTAGTTTCGTTGTCCATGCGGGCGTGCTATTGCATGGGTGCCATTCGCTTGAATGGTAATGTTTGGATCATTTGCCTCACGCCTGTGTAAGGGTGAGTTGTGAGAGCATGACCGTCCAACCGTCGGTCTAGGGAGAGTAGTTGTGGTTGCTCGCATACCTACATGTTTAATCATGTATCTATGAGAGTACTTAATTGTGGATATCTCTGTCGGGTAGTCATGTGATACTAGAGTATATACATCCGGGATGTATGTATGAAAGTATTTAGTTTAATGCTTGCTTTTATGCCTTTTTGGGAATTTTTGGGCTGAAATGAAATTTTTCTGCAGTACACTAACAAAGTATCGTTGTAGATCGACTAGCTACCGTATACGAGAGAACGATATGTATACCACCGTATATTTCGCTAGCCTTTAAATTTTATTTTAGGTCTGTGAGGACGTACGGATCGTGCATGCATCATGTTCAATCATACATGGCATTTCTTGCATTTCTCCCTCCTTTAAAATTGATGGTCTCGAATAATTAAATTTCGTATCCCTTAAATGATTCTCCCCTTACGTTGTAACTTTTGCTCTGAGATGGCGCGCAAACATACTTGCTTTCGTAAGTCCGGCTGGAGGCGGGGCACCTCGTCACCGTTTAGCTCCTCGTGAGCCCGTCCCCGAGCCTCACTTGAGGAGGAAAGGCCGAGGCGAGAGCTAGCCGGGTGATGGCTTTGAGAGGACTGCAGTCAAAGCAGCGTTTGGAGCAAGTCACGCAGAAGCGGGAACAAGAGCTTGAACGAATACTGCGGGCTTTCAATAACCTTGCAAGGTGCGCTCACGGAGTTTGTGGACCTTTGATGCCAAGAAAATCGCAAGTTTCAAGCGGGGTGAGCCCCAAACTTATGAAGACCATGGGAAATTGCAAGTGTGCGCATTTCAATGAGTTTGTTAGTGATGCTCTATCCCAAGAGAACAACAATCTGTGTATCTTTGCTTCAAAGAGTCGTAAGAGAGCCTATGAGGCGAGTGCCTCACAATCCAAGGCTCCGTCACACATAAGGCTCCATTCTAGTCCACCAGCGATACCGCTAAGTTTAACCACCGCAGAAGAAGAATCCGGGGAGGATTTGGATTTCGCAAGGCTTTTACTGTTGCTCTTCCAAAGGGCACTACCAATCAAGGAAGCTCCAATGTTCCGCCAAGCAATATATACCGTCTTTGGAATTGCAACAAGACCGCCATCGGGCGAGGAAGTGTCCTTACCCTAAGAAGAATTTCAATCAAGGTGGCCGGTGAACTATACAAATGTTGTTGATATTCCTTCGGGGAGGCGGATCACTTTGTCGGTAAGTTTCGGTTGATCAACACCCATGATTGTACTATTTGATTCGGGTGCTTCACATTCTTTTATTAGTCCCGCATTTGCATCCAAGTTTGTGAAGAGAAAACATACTTCGTTGAGGGTGAGGGTTATTGTATTAGGGCTGCCAGTGGTACCATCCCCACCAAGCTCGTAGTAGGGGGCGTACAACTTGAGATAGAGGGACGAAGTTATCAAGTTGATCTGGTAGTTTTACCGGGCTGTGGTATCGATGTGATATTGGGAATGAATTGGATGAGCAAGCACGGGGTGCTTATTGATACATCGACTAGAGTAGTCATGCTCGAGAGATCCTAGTACTCGGGAAGGTTTCTGGTGCAACTACCTAGGGACATCAATCTTTCTTGTGCGGCTAATGCGGTGCAAGCAAAGGCTATGGCAAATATCCGGTAGTGTGTGACTTTCCGGATGTTTTCCCGAGGAATTGCACGGATTACCTCCGGATCGGGACGTAGAGTTCAAGATAGAGTTGCTACTGCATACAGACACCCATATCTAGAAGACCTTATAGAATGCCTCCCAACGAACTAAATTGAACTTAAGATCCGATTAAGTGAACTTCTCTGAGAAAGGCCTTATCCGTCCTAGTTCATCGCCATGGGGGTGTCCAGCTATCTTTGTGAAGAAGAAGGATCGGTCACTACGCATGTGTGTAGATTATAGGCCTTTGAATGCAGTCACAATTAAGAACAAGTACCCTCTGCCGCGGATAGACATCTTGTTTGATCAGTTGTCTAAAGCAAAAGTCTTTTCCAAGATTGATTTGAGGTCTGGTTATCATCAAATCAAAATTGACCCGAGGATGTCTCAAAAACCGCATTCTCTACAAGATATGGTGCATATGAGTATCTGGTTATGTCGTTCGGATTGACCAATGCCCCGGCACATTTCATGTATCTAATGAATTCGGTGTTTATGCCTGAGTTGGACAAATTTGTGGTGGTATTTATAGATGATATCTTGGTCTATTCTGAGAATGAAGAAGATCATGTTGAACATTTGCGAGTGGTTCTCACTAGACTGCGTGAACACAAGCTTTATGCAAAGTTCAGCAAATGTGAATTTTGGCTCCGTAAAGTACCGTTTCTCGGGCATGTGTTGTCCGATGGTGGAATTATGGTGGATCCCACCAAGGTGCAAGAAGTGTTAGACTGGAAGGCTCCCAGCTCGGTGCATGAGGTTCGGAGTTTTCTGGGTTTGGCGGGCTATTATCGTCGCTTCATCCCGGATTTCTCTAAAATAGCCAAGCCTATGACTCGGTTGCTGCAGAAAGACACGAGGTTTGTCTGGACTTCCGAGTGTGATGTGGCTTTTCACACCCTGCGGACCCTTTTAACTTCGGCTCCGGTTTTGGCACAACCGGATATTGAGAAACCTTTTGATGTGTATTGTGATGCATCAGGCATTGGCTTAGGAGGTGTTCTTATGCAGGAGGGTAGGGTCATTGCTTATACCTCTCGCCAACTCCGGAAGCATGAGGTGAATTATCCCACGCATGACTTAGAACTTCATTGCATTGTTCATGCTTTGAAAGCTTTGGAGACATTATTTGCTTGGTAATGTGTGCAACATCTACACCTGATCACAAAAGTCTTAAGTACATCTTCACTCAACTTTGAGTTGAATATGCGTCAACGAAGATGGCTCGAGTTGATCAAGGATTATAATCTCCAAGTGCACTATCATCCTGGCAAGGCAAACGTCGTTGCGGATGCCTTGAGCAGGAAATCGCATTGTCACTCTTTGATTGAAGGTGATTGTCATTTGTCACGGCTCATGCATCCCGCAATCCTTCACAACATCACTTTGTCGGTTGTACTCGCAAAGTAGAATTATTGAGCTACAAAAGACCGATCCGGTGTGTATTCCACATCAAGCGCAAGATGAAAGAACAAGAAACCAAACATTTTGGGTAGATGAAAATGACGTGTTATGGTTCAAGGATAGGTTAGTGGTTAGAAGGATAGAGAGCTTAGAGATCAAATCATATCTAAAGCACATTCCTCTAAATTATCTATTCATCAGGCAAGTAGTAAAATGTATCATGATTTGAAGTCTCGTTATTGGTGGACTAAAATGAAGAAGGAGATAGCCGCTTATGTGGCTAGGTGTGACACTTGTTGTCGAGTTAAAGCTGTACACATGAAGGGCGGATTACTTCAGCCACTATCTATTCCAGGTTGGAAATGGGAGGAGATAAGTATGGATTTTATTGTTGGACTCCCTACTACTCAGAGGAATTTTAACTCTATTTGGGTGATTGTAGACCGTCTGACTAAGTCTGCACACTTCATTCCTGTCGCATTGATTTCCGTCCGACTGATTATCTGAGTTGTACTTCAATCAGATAGTCCGTCTTCATGGAATCCTCGTACTATTGTATCTGATAGAGGACCACAGTTCACTGCTCGCTTTTGGGAGCACTTACATGGATTATTAGGAACTAAGCTAGTAAGAAGTTCTGCCTATCATCCGCAAACCAATGGACAAACTGAGCGGGTGAATCAAATCTTAGAAGATATGTTGAGAGCCTGTGTCATCTCAGCGAAGGGTTCATGGGAAAAATGGTTGCCCCTAGCTGAATTCTCGTACAATAATAGTTATCAAGAAAGCATCAAGATGGCACCGTTTGAAGCTTTGTATGGCCGGAAGTGTAGAACCCCGTTGAACTGGGTAGAAGCCGGTGAAAGGAGATATTATGGAATTGAGTTTGTTCAAGAAGCCGAAGAACAAGTCCGTACTATCCAAACTCACATGGCCGCCGCACAAGCTAGGCAGAAAAGTTATGCTGATCGACGTAGAAAACCTATTGAGTTGAAGTTGGAGACTTCGTTTATCCGAAGGTTTCACCTATGAAAAGTGTCCAACGCTTGGTGTGAAGCGAAAGCTGCGCGCCGAGATATGTCGGCCCATTTCAAATCATTGGACAAAGTGGAAAGGTAGCATACAAGATTCAATTACCCCCCGAGATGAGTGCTATCTTCAACGTCTTTCACGTATCACGATTGAAGAAATGTCTTCGTGTCCTGAAGAGCGTGTTCCATTTGGGGATATCGCGTTAGAATCTGATTTGACTTTTGAAGAAAAGCCGGTTCGAGTGATTGACACTCGTGAGCGAGTGACTCGAGTCGGGTGGTCAAGTTCTACAAAGTCATGTGGAGTAATCGGGGTAGTGAACGCGATGCAACATGGGAAAGGAAGACTATTTAAGGGATGGTTATAAGGAATTCTATCAACAATGATGCGCTTTTCAAATCTCGGGACGAGATTTTTATAAGGGGAGGCTGTAACACCCGTGTGTTTGGCTTCCACATTTGCACTTGCATTTCATGAACATGAGCATCATGCATCCCTTTGTGAACTTATAGCACATGAAACATAAATTGAAACATTGCAACGTGTTGTAGATTTCATGTGTGTTGTTCTTTATGAAATGTAAAGTGTGCAACGCTTAAGTGCAACATGTGCCACTCACTTAGTGAAACAAGGTTAGTTAGTGCTATGCAACACAATCATGAAACAAGTGAAACATGACTATGAAACAGTTGCAACATTTCATGTGTTTTCATTGTTTCAAATACATACCTTGCTTGATTCTTGTGTGACCAATGTGTGGTGTGGCTAATAATCATCCTAAGTAACTTAGTTACACCTAGAATGTCATTAGGAACAAGGTTCATGTTGATCATTTTGCCTAATTAGGTTTCCAAGTCATGGTTGACCAATTTGGACCCCTAGAGCTCCCTGAGTTTGACTGTTTAAAAGTGTAACTTAGAGTCTATGCATGCTTGAGCAACCTAAAGCAAAGTTGTAGTAAATTTAATAAGGAACAAACTTTGTTTAGAAGCCATCTCATGAAAATGTGCACAACATGTTCAAAAAGGTCCCACAAGTCAGTTTTGAGATCTTTTAGAAACTCGAAAATTTCTAAGTGTTGGAACCGAGTTTCAGGTTGCATGACCTCAACTTTGGCTTGATATAACTCGTGATCCGTGGAGAACTGGCTGTTGATTGCTAAACCAAATTTGTAGCCCTAATATAGATCTACAACTTTCATCTTTACGGATTTCACTTTGGAGCAACGTGTTAGCCGTGCTAACAGACGCCAATGCTAATTTGTCGGTGGTTCGGATTCACTAAAACGCTGCTCTGATGATCTTGCAATCGAACTCGACGGCGGCGTGTCGCCGCGTGCGTCTCGGTCGCCGAGTCTTGCGCCGCCCGCGCCATGGATGCCTTCTGGCGCGGCCGGCCGTGACATTAACCCGTCCGCGCGCCTGCCCGACGCACTCACCCGCACGCGCTCTGCCTCCTCTTCGTTCCTCCGCTCGCCCAAAGCACCGCAGGAGCTCCGCCTTTGCTCCGCCGTGCTTTCGCGCTACCGCTCGCCGTGGCACCGTAGTAGCTTCTTGACTCCTCGCCAATAGCTCCGCCCGTAGCTTCCTCTAGCTCGTACACCTTCTTTGTTGTGCCGGAGAACCAAAGGTTTGGTCGCATTTGGTCGATCCGCCACCACCGCCATGATGACGTCCTCGCCGGAGCCGAGGGCGCGCAGGTGGCAGGCTAGCTAGGAGCCATTTCATTCTCGATAGTTGCTTCCTTGAGTTCCCAGCGTGTCCGTGGAGCTCGTACCGAGCTCGTGGAGTCAACGTGGCTTGCCGTCGCCGGCAGAGCTCTCGCCGGAGCCTTGTTGGTGCCGCCATCACCGGCGGCAAGCTCCTCACGCTAGGTCGTAGCGCTAGCTAGTAGCACCAATCGAACCCCTTGGCACGGAGGTCACGCCGGTGTCCTTGATTTCGCCGGAGGAGCCGCCGCCGGCGAGCTTCGCCGTGTGCCGCGCCGTCGAAGCGCCTCCTCTGCTTTGCTGCCGCTGACCAGTGGGGTCGGCTGACAGCCGGGTCCCACACGTCAGTGGCTGTTGTTCTTAAAGATAGTTCAGTTTTACAGATTTGAATGCAATGTTGTAAAATCCATATCTTGAGTTTAGTAGATCCAAATTGAGTACTTCCAATTTTGTTAGACTCACTGTTAGGTCTAGTATTTAAGAAAAATATATCTTGATCATATTATGTAGAAATTTTGGGTGAATTAAATAGGAACTTGAAAAGTGTTTTTGAATGCATGCAAACTTGTTTAAATCATATCTTGAGTTTCTGTGATCCAAAAATTATGAAATTTTGTGGGTGAGCTAGTCTTGTATAGTAGAAGCTCTGGTTAAAATTTGAGAGTCATTGCATGTGTAGTTTTTGAGTTATAGATTTTCCTTTTATCATCAGGTAATTCTTGTGTAAATTTTAGTAATTTATTTATGAATCCAATGGCCATGAAAATTGGTAGGTAGTATCCTAGTACCCTAAGGATGCTAGGAAAAATATGAAATCTGTTGCTTGACACTTTTCATTAGGGTTTCCTAATTATGCCATTTTAAGCCATTATGCCTTGTCATTTTTGTGTAGGCTTTTCTACTTGCTCAAATGGTGTGAAATTTTTATGGTAGTCTACTTAGAGTATGTAGTGTCTACTGTAATTTTGTAGAATTAATGGGGCAGTTTTCATATAGGTTTACTATTTCCCCTAATTAATTAAATAAATTAAGAAAGGTATTAAAAGAAATGTTTTGGTAATGGACATCCTACTTTCTGGTGTTCTTAGGATATGTGTGATAAGATAGTAAAGTTGGTTTTGTCTAATTATATGTTTACATCATAAGTTGCTAATTATTTGTTGGCATTATGTCCCTCTGGACAGATCTGGGGACTTTGGAAAGTTCCCCATGATAATGTGGTTTTCTGTGCTTGTGTTGAATACAAAAGTTGTAGATAACTTATGTATCTAGCTCCTGTCAAAATTTGAGGACATTTGGCCCAGTAGTTTAGAAACTACAGCTATTTAAAGTTAGGTTGCAGTTTTTGCTGATTCTCTGCCTTGTGTGGATAGACTTCTGTTGATTGATGAATTCGACCTGTTAAAGGTTTGAATCATGCTTTGAGGTCTAAAAATGAATTGTAGACAATTTCATAAGTTTTCCAGATTGTCTTGTTTCATGTCATTTGGAATTATACATCTCCAGTTATGGCTAGTTTAATGTACCGATATATATAGTCTTCAATTGCTGAAATACACATGCTTGATTGAATGTGTTGCAACGTAATCGTTAATTGTTTGGAGGTTAGCCTAACTTGAGAATATGCTTAGGTGCAGGTGCTAGGTCATTAACTGAAGATGAGCAATTATACATTAGGTTGTATAAACTTGGTAAGTAAAGTGATTTGAATAGGGCTTAAGTTGAAATATGCAAACTACAATGAACATGTGCATTCCCCGAGCATCCACGACATTCGTACATGTGCATCCATGATATTTATCTTGCGCATTCATGCAATAGGTGTGCGGAGGGAGTGACGTTGCTGGAGTTCGAGGGAGCCAACCAGGAGGAGGAGCCCGAGGTGCAGGGAAGTCGAAAAAGCAGCCGTCGCCGAGGAGTTGCCCGAGTGCCACGATCTGACCTTCCTCTTTCTGAAAAGGCAAGCCCCGAGCATTATAAGTCTCCCATGTCTTTACAAATATATTGAGTATCTTTATTGTTGATGATGCATTAAGTATAGGAATTGGTTGGAACCAATTGCTGCATTATATATCCCTCCTTGTCCGGATATCGACTTTGGAATCCTATTTAAGTTCAGGAACGGGTTAAATGCTTAGCCATGCTTAGTGCGGTAGAAGTCGGGTGATTTCTGTCACTGCGAGATTTAGGATGAGGTGGATCACGGTTGGCTATATTTGCTATCGTGGAAAAGAACCATGTGAATAATGAATTAAGACCGGGCGGAGTCTTGTGTAGGTTTGAACATAGTGACTCCATCTGTGTCGTTTAAGGACCGATCTGTTTGTCGTCCTCATGTCATGTTGAACGCAGCCTAACACTTAGGCTGGCGGATAAGTCGTTCCGACCATGAAGCCGAGTAGCTCAACTCGGCCGGGAACCGTGGGGGTTGGATGCATTCGGAGGTAGTAAGGATGTGCGGAGAGCCATTGGCATAAGTCCAAGGGGAGTCGAGATTTGAGATCCCGCACTTCTGGCGAGTGGTTCTCTCGAGAATGCAGGCGGCCCGGACCCGCGTCTTTTCTTTTACTTTTCTCTGAGTTGTACCAAAGGTGACTTGTTTGCGACCTGACGGGGAAGCGGGGTTTGTGTTAGGAATACCCTCCATTTGGATAGGAATCGATTGAATCGTCGTCTCTCCGGATAGTGAGAACTTGACTTGAGCAGGTGACAGCGTAGATTCAATTAATTTAACGATATGGTTAAATGGATAATGATGATGATAGCGATAATGTTGCCGAGAATTATACCTGCTATGGTTATTAATGTTTGCATATTAATCAAGTGGTTGATTAGTACAAAGGTGCTAATATAGATGATGAGTTAATGGCTTAAAGTCACTTTGCTAGTTCGGGATAAAAGTTAATCATTATTACATATGCTTTTCGCAAAAGAAAAGTCGGCCGGATCCACTAAATAAAGCTATGCATGATCCTTGGTGTCTTTTATTTTGGTTTCCGTCGGGTAAGTCTAGTGAGTACATTCCGTACTCGGGGTTTATTCCTCTTGTTTGCGAGATGACCTTCTCTATCGGGGATTTCGTAAGTATTGTCTCCACCCGGTGGTGGCGAAGACTAGATCACGGGCATGATCTCCTTTTATCTTACCTGAATGCTTTTGTGGGATGTGATCAGCAAACTGTAATGCTGGTATTGAACTTCGTGTGTGTGAGTTAAACTATTTGCTTCCGCTATGTTACAAGACTTGTTTTGTAATAACGATGACTCTGTGTTGATGTAATCTATTTGCGAACGTCTGCGAATTGTTGTAACATACGATATGTTATGTTGAATTACTGTGATCTTGGTTGTATGCAAGTTGGTTTGAAATCCGTCGTGATTTCAGTTGACTACCGGGTTTATATGGGCGCAAGTTCGAGAATTTGATCGTTTCGGCGATTGTTTTCGTACTTGTACTCTTATAAATTGGTCGGTTCTGTGACAAGAAGTACGATGGACGGCGGGGAATTTGGAGACTTGGCAAAGTATGGATGCATTTCATGGGGTGCATCATGATGGACAAAGACATTGCCAAGTGGGTTAGTGAATACTATGGACCCAAATTTCTCTTCCCATGTTAGGTAACTAGATTCAATTTACTTTAATTGGTATTAGATTTAAAGTTTCCTACAATTGGTATCTTTTAGCATCTAGTTACTCTTCATGCCTAGGTTTGCATTTGAATTCTTGTATCTTTTGTCACGCATACACTAGGTATATCATATGGTAGGCTTGCTTGGTTTCATTCTTAACCCTTGGAGCAAACCTACATGGTTTAAAATTAGGAGTACAGCACATAGCTTGTCCTTCAATTGTTCATCTAATATGTGCCAAAGTCCAAATTGTAGATAATTTCTCCCGAATATCGCCTTTTAAAATGACCCTCACATTCATGTGATGTCATCTTTCAAGTAGTATTTTTTATTCTAAAATCAATGTGCATGTTTCCTATAAGTATTCCATACTTGTGTGCACAAATTTAGGGGGAGGTTACTCTACAAGTTGGATGCCTTGAGACTAACACATTTTCAAGCTTATCATGTGTGTAGTAGTCTCATTGCAAAGAAAATAGAGTCCCCGGAGTTAAGCATCATACTTTAAATATCCACCACCTATTGCAAGTGGTAGAAATCAAATTGGTAAACATATGGTATTTCTAAACCAACATCATCATGTTGATTTTATTTTGATATTTATATGCTTTCTCCATGCATTATATAGATTAAATTCCCTTGAGCAAAAATTTCCCAATTATGCATATGCTTTGTCCTCTACCATATGTATGCATATATTTAGGGGGAGCTTAGTCTATATAATATGAGAGCCAAATTTTGTGATCTATTTCACTCTACCCACAAAAGATCACAAGGTTTGACCCTCCCTTGTGCTACTAATGTCTTCCTTTTTGGTGTTTGATTCCAAAGGGAGAGAATTTAGAGGACCAAAAGCAAGCATTAATTTGTAGTAATGGTCCGAGAAAGGGATGATAGTGGATTATGGATTAGCCTATGTAATGGGGAGAATTTGTAGGAAGCAAGGCTTAAATCCATAATACCACATGGGGACATTTGCAAGGGCAAGATAAGTTTTTATATAGTCTTACAAGTAGTATCTTTTAGCATCATATAATCTTGCCTCTTGCATTCCATCCTAGCAAGTAAGTAGTTTTTAAATTTTAAAATTTTATTATTTGCTTACTTTGGTCGTGTTGTCATCAATCACCAAAAATAGAGAAATTATAAGGAAAATGGACCTTAGGCCCATTTATTTTGGATTTTGGTGCTTGATGACCAACACAACTAAATTGAACTAATGAATTTGTAAGTGATTGTTTTGTAGTTCAATATGATGCAAGACGTAACTTGGACAAAGGCGATGTGATGATCCGATGATCAACACCTCAAGCAAGACCTTAGGAGCACAAGAGAAGATCCAAGATATCAAGCAAAGTCCAAGCATGAAGATAGGAACCAAGCCACACGCAAGATCGTGAAGAAACAAGCTCACAGCAGCGACCGGACGCTGAACTAGATGCTGATGAAAAGCGACCGGACACTCGATCAGAGGCTCGGCAACAGCAACAGCGACCAGACGCTGGCGGCAAACCGACCGGACGTAGGACAACTATGTCCGATCGAGTACAGAGAGGTTCTAGAGCAGCGAACTTACGACCGGACGTGTCCGATCAGGACAACTCCAGCGTCCGGTTAGTAGCAGAAAAGCGGGATTTCATCCCCAATGGCTACTTTCTAAGTGGGGTTTATAAATACAATCCCCAACCGACCAAATGAGGTGTGTGGAGCTAAGGAAACATACCAAGGGTGTTGATACACCATTTTTGTGATCTCCACATGCTTAGTGCTTAGTATTTTATTAGGTGATTAGCGTAGGTGCTTTGCGAAGTGCTTAGGTTGATTAGACCACCGCTTATGCGCTTGCTCTAGGTTTAGTCCTAGTGTTTAGTGAGGTTTGCATACCTCTTACCACTTGGTGCTTGCTCGCACCATTATTATACATCGGAGGGGCTTGTAGTCTTGCGAGATCACACCAACCGCGTTTGTGGTGTGTCTGCCACCGTGTACCGGAGGGAACAAGACCCACGGCGTTTCGGACGAAAGCTTGATAGCGAAGACGGCGAGGAGCATCTAGGAGAGGCTTGTCGGAAGGCACGTCGGAGACCCACTTGTGCGTGGGGAAGGTCCGAGGCTATCCACGGAGTTACCCGACCGGGAGCTTGGCCCTTGCGAGGGATTCCTTGTGAGGGGCTCCAACGAGGACTAGGGGGAAGCTTGCGCGCTTCTCGATACCTCGGTAAAAATACCAGAGTCGTTGACGGGAGTTTGCATATCTCTACCTTGCTCTTTAGCTTCCACATTTACATTGATTGTATTACTCCTTTTGCGGTAGAGATAGCAACACATACTAGCAAAACCATAGTCGTACATCTAGATAGTTTATCTTTTACATAGGTTTTGCTAAGTGTAGAAAAAGAGGCCATAGTTTAGAGTTAGAATTTTAAGTTGCCTAATTCACCCCCCTCTTAGACGTCACGGTCCCCTTTAGTGGAGATCGTGCCCATTTTATACCGACCTCTGCACGATCGTACGATCTGGATCCGGGGCATGTAGTGTTCAACTAACCGTGCGCTGTCGACTCAAGGAGAGGTAAATGATGTCTTGAATGTGAATGTAAATGAACAAAGATTTTGAGAACAACTATCGCTTTCATTGATCTCTTATAGAGTGAAAAGGTGTCTGTTTACACGGAGAGGCAACTGTTCACAGGAATAGTCGACAACCCAAAGGATATGCCCCTTCGGGTGGCATCCTAACGCTAACACGTTAACTACTACCCCTCTCTCTAACTATATATCCTTTCTTGTGGATGAGATCACATGGTGAGGAGACGCCTATTCACCAGTGAAGAGGCAGGCATTGATTGACAACACTTCCCCTTGATCGAATTCTTCTTGAGATCAATACACTGTAGTCTGGATTCCTCGAAAAACCCTATGGGAAAAATCTAAGGAATATGTATGTATAGATATGCCATAAAACTCATTTAAACCTTATAGTAGAATAAGAAGAAAAAAAGCATATGTGAGTGTGATTTAAATAAACCACTATGTTATTGGTATCCCATTAAAAACCTCAATGGGGAAAAAACATTGGAGATACAACATATAGATTACTCCCCCAAAAACATTTTAAGGGAAAAAAATATGAGGAGCAATATAAAGAGATATGCCGCTAAAACTCCTGTAAAAATCCAGTGGGAAAATTAGAAGAAAATATGACGACATATTATTGGTATTACCTCTAGGATAACTCACATGAAAAATATTTTCAGGAAAAAACCATGGATGAGTTGTGAGGGCAATATGTGTCTTTGATATTTTCCACAAAAACTCCGGTGGGAAAATAGAAAATATGACACATGCTTATGTTAATATTACCTCATTAAAAACTTTAACAAGAAACCTTGTGAGTAAAACTTATGAAAGAAAAAAGTATAATATGATGCTGGTACATGTCAACATTTAGGAGATGTCTCCCCTTAATTCTGGCAAATCTCGAAGTCGCCGCATACCAATTTCATGTACCAATTTTTGAAACACAGAAGTTGGTAAGGACTTAGTAAATAGGTCAGCGAGATTATCATATGACTTAATTTGCAAGATGTTTATTTTCCGCTTTCTTATAATTCATGGGGATAAAACAGTTTATGAACAATATGCTTAGTGATATTGCTCTTTATGTAACCTGTTTGCATGTGTAACACAAGAGGAATTATCTTCATAGATAATTATAGGTGATTCAATTGAACTAATACCACATGACTGTTGTATGTAGTTAATCATTCTACGAAGCCATACACATTCTCGTGATGCCTCGTATAGAGCAATAATTTCAGAATGATTAGTGGAGGTCGCTGTCAGAGTCTGCTTAGAAGACTTTCATGAAATAGCTGTACCTCCATGTAGGAATACAAATTTTGTTTGGGATTTTCCGTTATGAGGATCTGATAAGTAACCAGCATCAGTATAACCAATCATACTGGGATCATGATTTTTCTTGAAGAATAAACCAAGATCCTTTGTGTCATTAAGGTATCTGAGGATACACTTCGCTCCCGTCCAATGACGACGAGTTGGGTCCGCACTATGCCTAGCCAGTAAGTTCATTGCAAATGCGATATCAGGCCTGGTGCAATTTGCAAGATACATAAATGCGCCAATGACACTGAGATATGGAATTTCTGGTCCCAACATCTTTTTCCCAATATCCCGTGGTCTAAATGGATCTTTCCCTATTTCTAAGGAACGAACAAACATCGGAGTTTTATTAGGGTATGATTTATCCATATTAAATCTCTAATATTTTCTGGATATAGGCTGATTGATGCACTAAAATCCCTGAAGGACGGTGCTCAAGTTGTAAGCCTAGGCAATATTTGGTCTTACCCAAATCCTTCATCTCGAATTCTCTCTTTAGATGTTTGCGTGCTTCTTCTATATCCCTTGGGTTGCCAATGATATTTAAATCATCAATATATACGGATATAATGCAAAATCCCGTTCGAGATTTCTTAATAAAAGCACATGGGCAATCATCATTGTTAGTGTATTCCTTGCAAAAGTCACACCAGTAGCGATTTGGTGCAAGTGTCGGCGACATTGGCTCCATGGGGATGTAGGTGGGAACAGCGATGGGCGGCGCCGGGGCTTCGACAACTGGTGGTTGGCTCTGCAGACGAAGATCGCACGGAGGAGAAGCATGGTGGCCACGAACAGGAGTCCATCGGCGGCGAGGAACTGCATTGGCACGGAGGCCACGAACAACAGAGTCGAAGAGGTGGCCGAAAGGACCATGGCCTCCATTGCCAGCGTTGCGGCGAACACGAGGCTCAAGACGCTCGAAGACGCTGCGGCGCTGTCCATGGTGGCCGTGGTGGCGGATTGGGCCACGGCGAAATCCACCGACGCTACGAAGGGCGAAGAGCAAACCACGAACAAGATGGGACGATAAGTTGATCTTGGCCATGGTGCTTACCGTGGTTTGTTGAGAGAGGCATTCGTTGCCTCTTTCGTTCGTCGTTCTACTTCTATGTTCACGAGTCGTGCTGATAACGTGTTGAATGTGAACGTAAATGAACAGAGATTTTGGAAACAACTGTTGCTTTAATTGATCTCTTATATATATATACAGCGTAAAAATGTGTCTGTTTACACGGAGAGGAAACTGTTCACAGGAACAGTCGACTACCCAAAGGACATGCCCCTTCGGGTGGCATCCTAATGCTAACACGTTAACTGATAACCCTCTCTCTAACTGCATATCATTTCTTGTGGATGATATCACATGGTGAGGAGACGCCTGTTCACCGGTGAAAAGGCAGGCATTGATTCACAACATGATGATTAATGAAAAGTAAATTTCAGAGTTGGACCTCGTTCAGTAGCCGAAGGCCCGAATTAACTCGGCACGGCAGTACTCAACAGCAATCTCCATTTTCCCTGAAAGCCGATAGCGAAGTAGTGAAACAGGGTCCAAAAATCCGACATCACTGATGCTCAAAAGGAAGAAATTTTGGTTTAGAAATCACTACCTTTATTTCTCAAATCAAGTAACGGACTGAAACACCAATGCCACCGCGACACACACGGGGCACGAACTGAACAAAACAATCACTGACAACACAAAACGAAACGAAACGAACATCACAGACACTAACATCTTCTCGCTTTGCTGCTGTCCTGCTCCTGCATGCCCGCTCGCACGCGCCACCCTAGTTCAATTTGTTGGGGAGCTTCTTCTCCTGCCGGGTCGCAGCAGGCCGGGTCGTGTCGTCGTCGTCGACGAGCGGCGGGCACGGCTTCTTCTTGTGCATGAACTTCATCTTGGGCTTCTTCTTGAAGAACGGCTCGGGCTCCTCGGGCACCGGAGGCCTGGGCTCCGCCACGGGCGTGGGTGTCGGCGTCGGGGGCCCGTACGTCAGCGTCGTCGGGGGATTCGGGGTTGGCGTCGGCGTCGGCCTCGGCGGCGGCGGTGGGCCGAACATGTAGTGCTTCTTCTTTTTGCCGCAGGCGCACGCGACGGAGGCGAACACCGTGTCGTCGGTCGCGGCCGCGAAGTAGGTCGTGCTGCTGCTGTCGCCGCCGTCTAATTGGCTGGTGGTTGGCGCGATCCTGGGCGGCGCCTGACGGACGCACAGCGTGCCGATCGAGCTGTGGAGCTGCGCGAAGCAGACTCCCGTCGTCGCGCAGGAGTTCGGCGGCGAGTGGGATACGGAAGACGCCGGTGTCGTCGAGGGGGCCAAGCGCCTTCGTCTCGTACGTCTCGTCGGCGCCGGATTTGCACTTGATTGCTACCTGCAGGTCTGCAGAGCACAGAGGGAACAAAAGTTTTTAGTGTTCGCGGCCATATGCATGGGCCGCAAAAGTTGTGCCGAGCATAGTCAGGCCTGATTCAGGTAGGCATGTGGATGTGGCCCAATCCATGATCATGTGTATGTGTATTACTCGTACGTTGTTTGATACGAAAAACCGTTCGAAATGTGAATGAAAAGCAAAAGTGTGTCATTTGAGAAGAAAAAAAAGAGTAGGCATGTCATTCGGAAATATTGTATGTGATTCGCAACAAATAGTGTGTGTCTGTCTAATATTTTGAATTGGTTTTGGGGACACAGTGTTGTTCTAGAAATTTGTCTCAAAACTCTTGACAGCTTTTATTTCGTTACCAGATAGTACCACATAAAGGCCCTGTTTGGTTTTTACATGCGCTCCTAAAATTTATGTCACATCGAATGTTTAGATACATGCATGGAGTATTAAATATAGACTAATTATGAAACTAATTACACAACTTGCGACTAATTTACGAGACGAATCTTTTAAGCCTAATTAGTCCATGATTTGGCAATTTGGTGCTACAGTAAACATGTGCTAATGACAGATTAATTAGGCTTAAAAATCATCTCACAAATTAGCCTCCATCTATGTAATTGATTTTATAATTAGCCTCTGGAAAACACATTAATGCAGTTGAACCTACCACAATATTTTCATGGATCAAGATCTCTTCCTTGTAAATTTCTTTTGTTGTTCTCATGAACTCTTAGACATATCATTTTCAAATTGCAGAAACCGAAATACTTCCTTGGATCGTAAATATAAGCATCTAGGTTTGTCCTAAGTTAAACTTTTTGAACTTTCACCATCAAATCTAATTTTTTCTATAAATTGACAAAACAAGATTGGCATTACTAGTTTCACCTTGAAAATACTTTCATAATATATGCTCTTTTGACTTTTTCAATGATAATATACCTTTATAGACGAAGTTAGAAAAGTTTGACTTTGGACAAACCTAGATGGACTTATATTTGTGATCGAAGGAAATAGCAATTATACATAATAACCAAGTATTATGTTGATATGAGGCTAAATGGTTTGAAGAATTCTAAGAAAAGCACTGTAGAATTTGACTAAAAAAGGGTGGTTCCTTACAATCAGAAGGTGGAATTTAAGTAGGATGCCTCTAACAGTATATCCCATGTACATAACTGATTGAACAATTGTAGATTTCCATGGAAAAAATTGTTCCATATTTTTACAATATGCGGTCCATGTTTTTTTTGTCGGAGTTGTGTTTACTCCCCACCCCCCGCTTTCTATTACTATATTGTGTTACATGTTTTTATCCTCAAAAGGAAACAGAAATCTTACTATATTATGCTTCTTACGTCCTGTGCTGACAGATGGTTAAGATTAGAGATCCTGAACAGCAGCTTGAGATGGTGGGTGTCCCTGAAGAACACATTCAAGGGCATGCATTCCATCTGTATCATCTCACTTCTCCTGATGACAGGTAATAACCATTCTCCTGAAAATTGATGATACTGCCAACAAAGTAATTATACTCAATCATGGATATTTTTATAGTCTTGCTAATACATAAGGGCAATTTGAAGCATGCTATTTTTTCATCTTTGTTGATTTAATTGTGTACTTTTAGTGTTTCATTTGAGTTCCAGCACAATGTTTGTGGTCGTTCAATCTACGCTGAAGGAACTATTGATGCGGCAATATTTCTGCATAGGAAGGTTGGTTGATGTGTTACTTCGGTTATTTTTTTAAAAGTGGTGCTGCGTTTCAGATACTGCTGGTATCTTACATTCTTACGAAACTGCTGGTATCTTACATTCTTACTCGTATTCTTTAATGTAGGTACAATGAAAGGACTCTAAGAGAATATATAATATGGATGATGTCCTGAGAGAAGGATACATGCGATAAAGTCTACTGATTAGCTGTTCATAAATAATATGCAGCACAGTATTGTTTTTTATTAGTCTATGGATTAGATATTAATAGAGTTGTGTGCGAATTAAATTAAAAGATTATGCACTAAGTTCTTCAAGTTTCTATCAAAACAAAAACATATGAAAAAGAGAACATACATAAAAGGTATATAAGTTTGTTTTAAGGTCAAAGAGGGATCAACTTACTGTTCTGGAGGAAACATATACATAAAAGGTGTATAAGTTGAAGTTTGTTTTAAGGTCAAAGAGCAATCAACGTAGTGTTATAGTAACGGAGCAAATTCATGAATTGTCATATTTATCATCTTTTTGTTCATCAATTCATGTCATGTCAGCTTATTTAATGCCATAAAACTCTCATAAAATTTTCATTGACAAACTCTTTGACACTGCCCTTACACTCTCCTCTGGATAAAATCTCCATGAGAGTTTGGTTTCATGAAGTACCGCGCACCACTTTGAAGTTTAGACGTTCATATCATTCTCTAGTTCAGTACATAGATAACATGGAACAACATGTTTGTATAATGACAGACTTTTGCAGCAGTTGTTCAGGGTAGAGTCTAAATTAGATGATCCACATGTAATCTGATAGTCTTGATGAGCGCTATGCAATAGTGAACTCCATTTGATCATTTGAGATCAACTCTAAAATCGGATCATTTTTTGTCGCAAAGATATTTAAGTGTTGTACATTTTGCCCACCTTTACCCATTTTAGACTTTCGGGTAATTGGGTTGAATATGCGGGGTTCAATAGGAAAAATAACATGCTTCTGTTGATTGCAGTCATAATTTAATATTCCCAACTTCTTGCAGAGCTCTACTAAATAAAAACAGCTCACAGGAAGTTGCACAAGGTTCAACTATCCCCAATAGATAGAATAGAACACACACTCTTAAACTGACCCAACCTTCATGCTGAACTTATCAATGTCACAGACTTATTCTGAGGAAACTGCATAGCCTGCAAAAACCAAGAAAACACTGACCAAACATTCTAGTGCTGAGTCTCCATCGCCGCAGGAGGAAAGAAAGGCAACAACTTCTTGAAGAACGGGAGCAGCTTCTTGAAGAGCTACGGGCCAGTGACAGCGTCGCGCTGCGCCGGCGGGTGGTAGATGGGGGTTGGCTTCGGCGGCGAATACAACGGCGGCGTCGACGGCGCGGTGGGCGTCGACGGAGGCTTGTGCTCCGGCACGGGCACCGGGGCCGGTTTGTGCTCTGGAACGCCTACCGCCGGCGGCTTATTGGTGACAGGCGGAATGGAATGGCCGTGGCCGTGATCAGGTAGGTGAGGGATAACCACAGGCGTGTGGATTCCTACGTGATGGTGATGGTGCATAACGCTGTGGAAGAAAGGGTGGCAAAGGAAAGCCGAAGCGCACTCGGGCGACGAGCGGTAGACCTTGCCGCCGAGCGCAACGAACGTCTTCTCGGTGCCGTCGTGGCCACCGGTTGGCGCCGCGACGATCTTGGACGGCTCCTGCCCGGGGCACGGCGCACTCGACGCGCTGTGGAGCTGCGCGAAGCATTCGGACTTGAGCTCCCCGTCCTCGCCAACGACGTCAGCCGCCAGCGGGACGCTGAAGGCGCCGGACTTTCCCACCAGTCCCACGGCCGTGCTCTCGTACTCGCCCTTGCTGTTCCTGCACTTCACGGCCACCTGAAGACCTGGGCAAAGTAACGACAGATAAATCATTGACTAGCCAGCCAAACTGTCTGCTACTATATCATGACACTGACAGGTTTGGGCTTGTGTAAACTACCTTTGAAAGCTGCCTCAGCGTTCATGTTCCTCCTGGCGCAATCGGAGCACTTGGCCAAGCCGACAACAACCGGCGTTGCTGTCTCTCCTTGCACGGCATTGGCGAAACCTATCGCTATCACAATGCCGAAAACGGCCACCAGTAGCAGTCGTGCTTGGATCTCCATCTAGCTCTACCACTTGTTCGGAGTTGTTGAGGAAGGAGAAGATGTGGATGGGTGGGGAGCAAGGAGTGGAACGCAGGCGTCTATAAATGGGTGCCCAGGTCTGACGACGCAGCTCGATCGCGTGAAGTTAAGTGAAACTAGTGAAGGGCGAAGGCAACCTTGGCCAGCAGCCAGATAAATTGGGCGCCGCCTTTGTAGATCTACAGTTAGCAGCCAGATAAATTGGGCGCCGCCTTTGTAGATCTACAGTTAATATGGCTCCTTGCAATGTGAACAGCGTTTCCTTCGAGTCTACTCCTCCACGCACCGTAGCGCACCTGCATGTGGTCTGGTCATTGGCACACTGTCCACCGTTGTATGGCCTTGCTCAAAAGTTGATCGATGTGCGAAATTCTTGAAAGCCAGAGGGTGAGGGACCGATCACCATTTTTACACTGAACTCGGTGAGATTTTATACGTACTACACTAGTGACAATCATATTCCATGGAGAGACAGTGAACTCTGCCGTTAGGTTACGTTGTGCTACTGCCTGCTGCCACTATTCTCTGCTGTGGAAATTCTTGGCCTCTGTTCAATTCCAAAGCCACCTAGCACCTAACCTGGCAGTTCCAACTTACATCTGGATAACAAACACCACGGCACCACACCATGTTGCTCCCGATCGAGCCGAGACGGCGAGACCCCAGCTGCCGCGCGCGCCATCGAACCAGGTGGCACTCGACAATTCTCGGCAGGCAGGCAGGACCGCGTGACGGGTGGTGGAGATCGTGCCCATTTTATACCGACCTCTGCACGATCGTACGATCTGGATCCGGTGCGCAGTCGACTCAAGGAGAGGTAAATGATGATTAATGAAAAGTAAATTTCAGAGTTGGACCTCGTTCAGTAGCCGAAGGCCGAATTAACTCGGCACGGCAGTACTCAACAGCAATCTCCATTTTCCCTAAAAGCCGATAGCGAAGTAGTGAAACAGGGTCCAAAAATCCGACATCACTGATGCTCAAAAGGAAGAAATTTTGCTTTAGAAATCACACCTTTAGGGCTCATTTGGATGAAGGGTGCCCAATGTGTTTAAGCCCCCAAGGGGTTTTCTCCATTGCACTTGCCGCCCCTATCCCCCAGGAGACGGAATCCTCTAGCGGAAAAAATTACCAGCTACCATTTGAAAACGTGGGGATACAAATCCCGGACGACAAAAAATATTCAGAATAATCAGAAAAAAAACACATAATTCAGAAATGATGTTTTCTCAAGCTGAAACTTAGCACCACAGATAAATTTAGTACTGATACGTAATTCATTTGCATAGACTTTCAAGATTATGGAAGTAAAGACAGACATGTCCAGTTCAAGCAAGGAATAAACATAAAAGCGGCATCGTGGAATGCGGCAAATTGGAAATTTCTTAGTGACTGATACGTTCAGTAGCTTTGACACTTCATGAGATGCCTCTTCAAATGTCCTGGACACTCAAACCTGCATCAACGAACATTGTCATTATCACAAATGTAAATATAGGAGCTGCAAATACTAATGTTAACTGCACACAAGATCATAGCTAGCAACAGACTATCAGATTTCTTGCTTATCAGGGAATGACAACAACATAGTGGGGGAAGAATGGAAAGGCAAGGGGATCTTGGAGGAGCTAGAAGATGTCTCGCCAGTCACCCAAAAGAAAACAAGCAATAAGAAGGCTGCAAGCATGGTGGAAACCAGCCTGAGGAGCAGCAGCAGGCTCAAACAGGTGAGTGGTGGTTTCAGAAAATCAACTTACACTGACAGAAAATGCCTTGCATGCTCCCCTAATCCACCAACTCTAACAGTACAGGTGATCAGGGCTTTGGGAGCCAAACTATGCCAGATAGAAGAGGAGAATTTGGATGAAGAGGTCCTGCTCAGGAAGAGAAAGCAACCAAATCCAGTAGAAACAAAGAAGAAGGGCACGCCCCATCAGAAGAAGCCTACTGGTGATGAGGAAACAAGCAGGGACAAGTCTGAGGATGAAGAATGAAAGAAACATAAATGCTGATGCCTAGCATATGTGTGTTGACAGCCTTTATTTTGTTCACCATGTTAGAAACAAACTGCTTGTACCCCAAAGGCTGCAAAAGCCTCTATGTATCTTCAATTGGAAATGATCTATGCCAGACTGGTTGATGGGTGTTATGGTCAATGTCAGTTAATGTTTCTGTTTTAAGTTCTGAATTGTTGAGTTTAACTTACCTTTGGAGCAATCTCACCCTTGATCCACAATAGGCGAACTCTTGGGTTTGTGAAGTTGATAAAAAATTCTCTATTCACCTCACACTTCATGACGCTTGTTGCTTGCGCCTTCTCTTCATTTGAGAAAAAAGAAAGTTTCCTTGAGGCGACCGGCGGGCGGATGACAAGGACGGGATTACACCACGGCGAGGCTCGCGTTGTATTCCATTTTGAAACTTCGATCTTTCTTATTAAATAAACAAAAGTGCATATTCTCAAAAAAATGTTTGTGGTCATGGCTTTTAAGTCCCCGATATCCTTAGAATCAAAGACAACGGAGATGCATTTGATTAATGGATGATCTCTAGGACATGGACATTTGAGCACAAAGAAATACACCATAGATATGCATTTTCAGAAACACTAAACAGAGAATAAAGTTGTTGCTGTTTCTGAAAACTGTTGTTTCAGAAACACCAAACAAACAAGAATGCATAGTCATAATTTTTGCAGAAATCAGCACAGAGAAATAATGCTGAGCAGACTAGCATCACTTGAAATTACATAACAAATATATAAAATAGTATAATCTGCGCATAGTTAACTGAAGATAGGCATGCAATTAATTAGTGTATCAGATCCCTAAAGCGTATGAGAGCATACATCCATCCGAAGTAATGACCATAATAATTCTTTAACTTAAGACATATTCAGACAAGACAACCGAACTGAACAAAGGTTTGGACAAGGTTCCAAGCATGGCAAACACAAAATTATTGCATGCACTAAGAAATATTTCGGCTGGGTTCGGCTTTGACAACTTAATTTTTGCAGAAATCAGCGGCCACTACTAGTAATGAACACAACACATCAATCAGAACTGAACTACACTACTATTAATGAACACAGAGCACTATCTCAGGAAATGTCTCCTGGAAAAAGCTTACTAACACCTGACCAAGGTGTTTTTTTTAAAAAAAAAAGAACAACAGTGTGCTCTCGTGCAATCCCACTTGTATTGGACATATGTTGATACATTTATTCTGTAAAAGTGCACACGAAATTAACACCTGACTCGACAAAGACAGTGATGCTACTGGTGGTTGGTGACATTCAGGCTTTGGTTACACTATCAGTCCAAAAATATAACTCTGAACATAAGATTCAGAACTCAACCAAATAATATGCACACCCTATACTACACCGCATGTAATCCACGATGGAATCAGAAATTCCAGAATAGTCTAGAAGAGAATAGCGTGCAATCCGGCATTGTAGGAGCAGAGCAAGTCCAAGAAGCAAGAACGGGAACAGGAACAGAGCCGGGCACTCACCTCTCCTTTCCCCTTCTCCCTCGTTGCTCCTGTTGCGCCTTGTCGGTCGTCCCCAACTGCTCCTCCAATTCTTCGACGGGAGTGTAGAGAAATGAAGACCAACAGATCTAACAAGAAATAATATTTTGCAGTTGCAGATCCACTTCTCCCACGACAGATCTAACAAGAAACAACGGAGCCAAGATTGAGAAAGACAGAGGGGAAAGGGACATGGAGACTCACCACGACGACGGACGGCAGGACAATTGGCGAAGACACGGCCCTGGAGAGTGACGACGTGCTCTAGGATGATGGTACCTGGGCGTTCTTGGAGAGACAGAACAGAGGCGGCCGCTGCAGATCCACTTCTCCCTGTAGATCTCCCGCTTCTTGGAGGGCTCGCGCTTCTTCGAACGGATCTAAAGCGGCCTAATGACGCAGGGAGCAGCAAAGGACAGATCAAACCCTAGCCGCCATGGATTCCTTCTACCGAAGAAGGAGTGAACGCCTGACGGGCAAGAAGAAAGCAAGCGAGACAAGGAAATAAATCGACGAGTGTCTCAATGGGGAAGGACCTACAAGGCGGACGAGGAGCTCGAGCCCTAAAGCCGCCATGACTTACCTTGCGAGAGGATGGAGTGCGCGGCAGCGCTGCTTCCCGGTGGATGGATGGAGTGTGTGGCGCTGCTGGCACGAAGCGAGTCGCGGGATGGTGGGAGATGGGGATGCGCGGCGCATGCGACTGGGAGTGGCGGCGCTCAAACCCTAGCCGCCATGTCTTGCTTTGCACAACCGCACGAGTCGAGGCGCGAGAGGCGACGGGAGGCAGAAACACGACTCGGGAGATGATTTTTTATTCCCCCGCGGATCGACGGGGAACGGGCTGACAAGGCACGGGTCTTTCTCAGCGCAAGGGGTATCCAAACGGCAACGCGGAATGGAGGTGGGTGCCGCTCCCATGGGCCTCGCGCTACCCGTGGATGAGGCGGGGATACCGGCGGTATTGAGGCATCCAAAGGAACCCTTATTTCTCAAATCAAGTAACGGACCGAAACACCAATGCCACCGCGACACACACGGGGCACGAACTGAACAAAACAATCACTGACAACACAACAACATCATCAACGAAACGAAACGAACATCACAGACACTCCAACATCTTCTCGCTTTTCTGCTGTCCTGCTCCTGCATGCCCGCTCGCACGCGCCACCCTAGTTCAATTTCTTGGGGAGCTTCTTCTCCTGCCGGGTCGCAGCAGGACGGGTCGTGTCGTCGTCGTCGACGAGCGGCGGGCACGGCTTCTTCTTGTGCACGAACTTCATCTTGGGCTTCTTCTTGAAGAACGGCTCGGGCTCCTCGGGCGCCGGAGGCCTGGGCTCCGCCACGGGCGTGGGTGTCGGCGTCGGGGGCCCGTACGTCGGCGTCGTCGGGGGATTCGGGGTTGGCGTCGGCCTCGGCCTCGGCGGCGGCGGCGGTGGGCCGAACATGTAGTGCTTCTTCTTTTTGCCGCAGGCGCACGCGACGGGGGCGAACACCGTGTCATCGGTCGCGGCCGCGAAGTAGGTCGTGCTGCTGCTGTCGCCGCCGTCTAATTGGCTGGTGATCCTGGGCGGCGCCTGACCGACGCACGGCGTGCCGATCGAGCTGTGGAGCTGCGCGAAGCAGTCACGGTCCATGCTCCCGTCGTCGCGCAGGAGTTCGGCGGCGAGTGGGATACGGAAGACGCCGGTGTCGTCGAGGGGGCCAAGCGCCTTCGTCTCGTACGTCTCGTCGGCGCCGGATTTGCACTTGATTGCTACCTGCAGGTCTGCAGAGCACAGAGGGAACAAAGTGGCTGTTGATTAATTCGAGAAAAATATCGTTGGTTGGCTGAAAAATATGGCTTATAAGCCAAACAAACAGGACCCATATGCATAGGCCGCAAAAGTTGTGCCGAGCGTAGTCAGGCCTGATTCAGGCAGGCATGTGGATGTGGCCCAATCCATGAAGTTGTATGAGTATTAGTTACGTTGTTTGATACTGAAAATTCGAAATGTGAATGAAAAGCAAAAGTGTGTGTGGAAAGAGTAGGCATGTCAATCCATGTGATTCGCAACAAATAGTGTGTCATGTCTAATATTTTGAATTGGTTTTGGGGACACAGTGTTGTTTAGAAATTTGTCTACTCTGAAAACCGTTCGAAAAGGCCCTGTTGGGTTTTGAATGAAAAGCAAATGTTTAGATGTCATTTGAGAAACTAATTACACAACTTGCGAAATCTTTTTAAGCCTAATTAGTCCATGATTTGGCAATTTGGTGCTACAGATAAACATGTGCTAATAATGATTAATTAGGCTTAAAAATCATCTCGCAAATTAGCCTCCATCTATGTAATTGATTTTATAATTAGCCTCTGGAAAACACATTAATGCAGTTGAACCTACCACAATATTTTCATGGATCAAGATCTCTTCCTTGTAAATTTCTTTTGTTGTTCTCATGAACTCTTGACATATCATTTTCAAATCGCAACAAATAGTGTGTGTCTGCCAAATACGACCAAACGAACAGGCTAAGTGTTGTTCCAGAAATTTGTCTCAAATTTTATTTCGTTACCAGCTAGTACCACATAAAGTTTGTTACTTAGAAAGGCAGTAGCGCTCTAGTCGGGCCAAATTTTCATGTCCGCAACAGAGCTAAACCAGTAGTGCAAGTGTGCAGGCAGGCGATTTGCATGTACCTTTGAAGGCATTGGCATCGTTGGGGGAGCAGTCCAAGCACTTGATGCAGCCAACCACGATCGGCGGCGGCGCTGCCGCCTCTGCCTTCTTCCAAGCCGTCGCGCCGAAGCTCACGGTCAAGAGCGCAGCCAGAAGAACCGCGGCTTGCTGAGGAAGCAGAGTCCCCATGTTGGAGCCGGCCTGCAGCTGGCTGCTGCTTCTTCGTCTAAATTTGATGAGGAAGAGAAGGCGGTGTTTGGATGGTGAGACGGTGCTCGAGTGCATGCGTTTATATCCGCCAAGGGGCGGGACGGCAGGTAGTGACAGTGTGACACTGTGGCCGGCCGGCTGGGCCATTCAAGTCTGGGAGGGACAGGTACTGGCCGGCGTCCATGAGACCAGCTCGTGATGAGGAATAAAATGTGTGAGCGATGCGATGGAGGTTTCCGGTGGAGTCTCAATACTGTTTTGATCATTCCAGTCCGTGAAGATTCAAATTCATTACTGGCCGAACTTTTCATTGCTGTTACTACTGTACAAAGAATTTGTGCCGGCGGCGAAAAGATTCAAATTCATTTCGAAAAGTACGTATTGTTCGCTGATTTGTCGTGAGAGAAAAACATTGTGATAAGCCAGATAAATTCTAAGCAGGCTTCCATGCACGCAGGTGCTTTCTGCGACCGGCGTTTGAAATTTGAAGTGGCCAACGGTACAGCTCCTCACCGATGTGGTGTGCGTGCTTCATCTGTCAGGGTGGCTCATAAACCTCGCACGGCGCATGCATGGTTTGTGCGTGACGGGAGGGGCCGGGCGGCCGGGAGAGCCGGAGAGGGTGGGTTTGCACCAACCATGTGCGTGCCATGACCGATGGAGCACGTAAACAGTACCCGCAGGCCGGCACGCGGTGCGTACGTCGCTCCAGTTAATTGGGAAGCGTTGGTGACTGGCGACAGAGTCGTATCGGTGGGCAAGTAGCAGTGAACATGCTAGGCACGTCATGGCCGTTTTAACATCTTGGATCGTAGCCTCACGCTGCACGGCCAATAGCTGTGAATTGGTGATTGCTATGAATGGCCGGGTGAACGCTTGTAGCGTCCTTTGGCGTCCATGTGAGAAACCGAACAATTTTGTTGCAGTCCTCCCTTTGTAAGGACTGAGAACAAAATTATACAACGGGGACTGGGAGTATATGTTGGCCCAAAAAGCACAAATACAATGGTTCGGGTCCGTGCAGACCGTATTTCTTCACCTGACCTTCATGGTACTCCCGCGGTGCAAATGATATGCATATTTTTCGACCGATCTGAGTCTAAATCCGTTTAGATGAGTAGATCCATCTGTTTTTTAGTATGGATATTCAACATCCAATACAGTATCCGTATGCGAATATTAAAATCGTATATTTATAATGTTGATATCCATTTATATTCTATCCAACATAGTTGGTACTATAGGTATTGGAATCCGAATAGAAATATACAAACAAATATAATATCATCGATATCCGTCTATATCCAATCCGTTTGCATCCTCTCTGCACGAAGGTCATGAATAATCTTTTTAAAAAAACTTCAGCTTCTCACTAGCTCTCCTAAGTTGCCCTTGAAAGTTGACAAAGTAACTATGGCCAGCAAAATGATATCTATACCTAATACTAAATAATGAATGGATTCTTCCAGCCATCTGTTTTACTTTTCAAAATACCTGGCGTTTTTTTGTGTCCCGTTTGTTAGAACAATTCGCGTTTAACGATGGTACAAAATCCAATTTCAAGATATATTAGCTCCAGTTGTTGTGTACGTTTGCTAGTGAAGATAAATAATTGATAATAAGTACACTTAGAAAATTGCGAACGACACCAATACCTCATATCAATAGGCAATGTTTTATTTATTTTCGAGACCTTTATAAACCATAATTTGACATTATTTTTAAATAGAAGAAAAACATATTTGGCCTTAATCAGATTTTCTAAATTCATTTTCTATAATAAATATCAGCGCAAAGGCATCAATACAAGAAAAATACATTATATTATAAAAACTTAGATAATCATATTTTCACTCTCTAAAAAGATAATAAATTAACTAAGGCTTGAAAAATAGAAAAATATCATTTACTTTTTAGTGAAAGCTATTTATAACCCAAAATAAAAAATTTGGAGTGTGACAATTGTACGAGTAAAAAAGGTGCTAAACATAACCTTTAGATCCTTTTGACTAAGATTTCGGGCATCCATATATTTGTGGTGAATTTCCTAGGGTTCTTGGACCATGTGTCAATAAAACTCAATCAAGTTTTAAATTCTAGACTTCAAAATAATTCCTTAACAATGTGTTTGGTTCGCCGGACGACCTGCTGCGACCTACATCCGAGCCTGGCGCTGGCGTTTGGTTCAAGTCGCAGGATGGATCCGTTTGTCATCAACCTATTCCTTTCCCTGTATAAATGCGTCGCTACCCCATCCCTCCAGAAACCATCGGACGACATGGTCCGTGACCAAACCAATAGTGCAAAGGTAATTATCCGAACCTGCTAGGAATGGGTCCATGCCGGATGAGTTGGTGCCAGCCGTGGTCCTTCCGCAATCCAAACACGCTGTAAATCTCCCATGCTCCCTAGGCACCAATATAACTAAGGTGAATTACATATGAAATTTGGATCAAGTTAAAATGAAATTCAACTAAGTTTGAATTTTGTATATAGAGATAGAAAAACAAATCTTTCTCGATCTCTATCCTCAATATGGGCCAAAACTTTAGCCCATTTCCTTTTTCCTTTCTTATTAAGGCAAGCTTAGCCTGTAGGCCTTCCCTCGACCTCAGTCGTTAATGGCCCAGTGTGCCTCCCTCCCTTCCCCTTTGAGGCTTTGACTGCAGCCCAGCAGCGCCCCATTTTCCACCCTCTCAACCCAACAAAGTTAGTTTGAGTGCATTTATTTGAGATTGTAGATTTTAACATATTTTTATATAGATTCTGTCAAATTTGGATAAATTTGAGTTAGGACCAAAAAAAAACTACTCCCTCTATCTAAACTATAAGACGTTTTGATCTTTTTAGATGTATAACTTTTGTCATACACTATGTCTAGATACGTGGGAAAAACAATATATTTAGAAAAAGCACAACGTCTTAAAATTTATGATGGAGAGAGTACTTAAAATAGAAATGGAGTAATAAATTTGTGGTAAAACCTTTTGCCTTTTTGATAAAAAAAAGGGTCTGGCTTTTCGCTGTAAATGGGGGAGGGACAAGCAGTGGAAAAGCTCATTAGCAGGGAGAAGCATAAAACTTCCTGAGGCTGAAGATACATGAAGACCGCCAGATAAAAATATGTGGTTCAAAAACCGAATGTTTTCATTCCTCCAAACACTTTTTAGATAGTGGAACACTAGTGTGACATAGATAACTCTTTGTTTTTTAGCTGAGAATTTTAACAAACAATTTGCAGTCTCAAGATTATACTACAACGACAATACCCCAATGACATCACCAAACAAGAACCACCCAAACACAATACATCTACCGGCTACTTGTGCCGGAGATAACAAGAGTTTAGTACACCACAACCATTTGCACGCGCGCATGTCTCGAATTCAGAGGCCCAGACCCATCATGGCGACGGCAACGGTGAGCCCCAAAGCAACTGAGGTCCCAACGAGGCTGCATCCATGCTTCGGTGCCCCACTATCGTACGGGCTGTTGTCCACCAGCGGCTGGTTGCCGAATCCGAACGTCTGCCCCACATCCTGCACGGCCTGTCCCTGCCCCGCGGCGGCGGCGGCGCCACCGAACTGATCCGCTTCCTGAGGCAGCGGCGCCAGTGGCAACTCGGGCTGCGGCAATGGCGTCGCAAGCGGTGCCTCGGGTTGCGCCACGCCGCCAGCTCCAACTCCGGCTCCGGCTCCGACGCCGTTGCCATAACCGTCTCCCTGTCCAAACGGCAGGTCGCTGCTCCCGTGCCCGATCGGCTCGGCGAACGGGGGCAGAGCGGAGGCCAGGCCGGGCGAGCCGGGCATCCCGCAGTGCTGCGCGGCGCGCGGCTCGTCGCTGGCCTTCCACGCCAGCTCGCCTCCCTTGTCGAGGATGCGCATGTCGCCCTGGTCCACCAGCTGCAGCGTCTGCAGGAAGTTGTGGTCGTCGGACTGCGCGTCGTGGGTGTGCCACACCGAGGTGCTCCCGTCGAACACCTCCAGCCCGTTCCACGAGAACACGAGCGCGCACTTGTTCACGGTGCTCACCGCCATGCACTCCGACTCCCACACGCTCCGGCCCTCGGCGCCCGGCGCCGTCGTGTCGAGCACCTCGACGTAGCAGAAGTCGGCGCCTAGGCCCCCGGCGCCCGGCGTGGTCTGGGTGCGCATGAAGTACGCCGCGTACTTCCCCGACGGCGACGTGAGGAACAGCACGGGGTTCTCGTCCCAGTGCGGCGGGATGCTCGCCAGGATCTGCTGCTTGGTCTCACGCTGTACCGTGCCGGCTGGGGCCGTCGCCGTCGCCGCGGCGTGGGACGGGAGCAGAAAGGCTAACGCGAGACACACGACGACAATGTGCAGCGGAACGCTGAGCTGCATGGCTGCTGGGTTGGGTTTTCGCCACTCGTGCGCTGCTCTCTGCAGGTGGAAGGGGGGCTTGTGTGTTTATGCTTGTGCATGGACTGGCGACCTGGCGTGTCTTTTATAGTTAGAGATGCAGATGGAGTGGTAGAGGGTGATGATGGTGTAAAGGCAACGTTGAGTGGTTGACGATACCGGCTCCAATGTTTCAGTGGGAGATTAGGAAAGAAAACGAGCACAGAACTTCGCTAGGAGATTTGTTATGCTTGGGGTTGACTAGCTTGCATTTGTGACGTGCATCAGCCGATAGCTGAGGATTGTTAGTCATATTGATTGGAATCGATTGAGAATGGAGCGCACTTAGGAAGGGCATGACTGACAGATCTGAATCCAAATTGACGAAGAGGTCCATTTCAATTTCAACACAGGATCAGGTTTTATGTAGACTAGGTAGCGTGCCTGTGCGTTGCTACGGGATAGCTAACAATGCATACTAAAAACACACGGATCGTATGATAAGATAACAATACTGTAAAAATTAAATATCAACGTTAAAGTTACAGTTAATCCAGCTCAAATGCATTTGTCATTTCCAACTCTTGAGAAAAAAAATAGTGGGTTTTGAAATACAAACCAATAAAAAAATGGCTTCAAATTTCAGTACACTTACAATATAAACTACAAACTGCAATGGAAAGCATTCAGATTTTTTATTTACATAGTAAGATACTTGTGCTAAACGAGCATAACATAGAAGTCAAACAACTGATCACATCGGAAAATTAAGTCCAGCGTAGCAAATAAACAAAGCCTAAGTAAAACTTGAATGTAGCATGGCATTCTCCATATAAAAGCAGACCACCTTGTGTGAAGAATTACCTGCTTCTAGCACAGTAGAATTAACTAATCTTCATCACTCTCGCTAAAGTTCCATAAATCAACTAAATCGATCAACAATAGCATTAAATTGAAGAACCAATGAGATGAGCACAGCGGTACACACCTAGTCCAAGTCATCACCCAGCGGCAGCACGGACCTGATTTGCGCCATTCTAGAAAGGCAATAGCAATATAAAGTGATGGCCATAGTGGAGCGTATTTATCATGTCTGCATTATGTTACAGTACTGTGAACCCACACGCCTACAGAGAGATGGCTACAAGAATACTCGCATAAGTAAACAGAAATATAAAGCAAGGAGCATGCACAAGCAGTGGGCGTGGTCATAATAATAACCTACTCATTGGAAACCAAACCTGTGTAAACAGAACCATGAAAGACACCGCTGAGGCTCCCAAATGTTCTTCCTTTGTAATCTTACATGCCTCTAGGGTAGTCTTCTCAAGTATTTGGAGAAAATTAGAAGTAGCATTCAGTGAGAAACTATATAACCCGTAGTATATATACATCACAGCGTATAAAAAATAAATAGATAGAAGGAGATGAGACATCAAAGTGTATGCACATGCCTGCGTATAGAACGGAAAATAGGCAGTAACCTGCGGCGTGTGCTGGCAAGTTGTGGTTGCTGTAATGGAAATCCAAAGTCTGCTATGAAAAAAAATAGATCTAAGAAGTCAATAAATAGCATTGTCAGGAAATAACAGATGCTGTAGGATTTGGTTGGTTCTCCGATCAGTACACATCCGAACGTAAACAACGTGGTTCTAAAAATAGGGAGTGACCTGTGACCCATGCAAAGAGCTGAATGCTTTGCTCGGTGTAACGGAGGCATAGAGTCTGCTGTAGAGCAAACAAAAGAATTTAAAAAGGGAAGAAACAGTAGCATCAATAAACAACAGGTGTCGTAAAATCTGATTTTCCAATCAATATACATTGAATGTAAACAACATGAATATAAAAATAGGCACTAACCTGTGGCGTGTGAAGAGATTTGCAATGTTAGGGTTGCTGTAACAGCACTACGGCCTTGTTTAGATGACATCAAAGTTCCAAGTTTTTTCACTCTCTCTCCATCATATCAATTTTTGGACGCATGCATGGAGCATTAAATGTAGGTAAAAAAAGTAACTAATTGCACAGTTTAGTTGTAAATCACGAGACGAATCTTTTGAGCCTAGTTAGTCCATGATCGGACAAAGTTTGTCAAATACAAACGAAACGTGCTACAGTGTCCAGATTGCAAAAATTTGCAATCTAAACATAGCCTACGAAGTGTGCTGCAAAGCAAAGAAGGATTTAAGAGCTCAATAAATAACAGCATCCTGAAATAACAGAAGCTATAAAATGCAGTCTTCCAATCAATATTTTTCCGAGAAGCACAAAAAAAATGTGCATGAAGGAGAAAACACAGGTTAAGCACAGAAACTAAAAGTACATGGGCAGCAAGAAAAATATTCATGTATTGTAGGTTAGGAAATGTGGCAGAACCGCCTAATCTAATGCCTTCCAGGAGTGCTCGTCTTCTATTAGACACTAAGCACCCAAGGGAGAGCACCAAATTACTCGGTTCCGTCGGGCACACCCCAGGGGAGAACCCGAAAATCCACATTTTTTCCATCAGGATCACAAATGAGAGAATAAAACTTACATCATTCTTAACCATTTCTTACATCACTTTTAATACAATACCAGAGTATAATATTTATTATTACAACAGTGGAATGTAATCATATTATCAGAGTTATGAATAATTTAATGTAACAGCGAAATATAAACATGTGATCAAAATTACAGCGAAAATAATTATCTAATCATGACATGATGAAGCATTGATATATGACTAGGACAACAGATTATAAAACTTTTATTTATAAAATCATTTAGTAAGAGTTATAAACAAAAAATACGATCGCAGCGTAAAGGAATCCTCGCTGAGCCCACCAGGAGGTATCCACACACAAGAGTCAGCTCTAGCATCCACCTGTCACCTGCAACAGGGGGAAATAAAACCCTGAGTACTCAATTGTACTCAGCAAGACTTTTCCAACATGAGGAAAGAAAAGACTCCAAGGATATGCAAGACTATCTGGCTTGTGGGTTTATTGCATTTGCATGAAGCATTACTAAGCGTGCGTCCTTATATTCGATTTTTATTAATAGCCACATTGGTTCATTAACTAACCATTTTATATAAGCACCTGTACTACTTTCAAGCAGGTGGTAAGCAATCATATTTTCTTTTTCCATCTTCCATCTTTTATCTTTTAGTTCTTACTACGATGCTAGAGTTAACACAAGTCATACTGACTCCACGATGATTCGCGAACCAATGTGCCCAGCTGGGTGCCTCAAAAACACACGCCCCGCTTGTACCCCAGGTACAAGCAGGACCAACCCATCACCCTCCTATCCTGGGTGTCCAGGTCCCCGTCCAAACTGGGACTCTAAGCCTCCGCCCCTGAGTCCTGGACTCAGTGCAGTGCAAGGACCTCCTCCACCAAAAAGAAACCCTGACAATCGGTCCGGAAAGAGCCGGATCCACGATAAGAGAGCAACAAGTCTTCCAAACGCCCATACCCAAATATGTGCTCGGGACAATAGATCTGTGACTTACCTATCGTCCATTGCAACGGCCGGTCCTTAATCGACCAGACAGGAAAAGCAGTGTAAGCAAGCCATGCCCCGCGTCCACGGCGACACAACCTCTTACACCCACCAATACCCAAACCATATCCTTGCCCGGTCACCATTTTCCTTTCCACCATTTATATTTCCCAAGTGATAATAATATAGTAATATATTTCCTATCTCTCGCGAGTGATAGGCAATCACTCGACTTCTACCGGGGTCCTGTAGCATAGCAATCTACACGATCCTGTCATACTAGTAACAATCATAGGATAAAGATATATTTATGCAAGTGGGTTTCATTCAACTCCTTAAAACTTAATGTACAAATATAATTTAAACTGCAGAAAAGTAGGGGTTATGCACCGGGGCTTGCCTAGATAAAATATATATTAAAAGTTAGTATCTGCATCTTCAGATCATCCACCATCAACTGAATAGAAAGTCCATTGCATCATCCCTTGGAGAGAATACAATTACACCATCTTCGGACTCCCAATCATCCTTCAATTGATCCGTTGACCCATCATCGTACCTATATGATATGCATTGATGCAAATATATAAATGTAAATAATCAACGACAGCCGAAATGCTTAGAAGTCCGATGACGCCTCACAATCTAACGAGATAGCTCTAACGCTGGTCTACGCATCCAAGTTGTCGAGTAAGACGTTATTTCCCAACAATTATTTTAGTTATACAAACCCAAGATGTTTCTTTATTCTATTCTATCGATTTAATCTTTATTCGCAATAGGACATCATTATCTATTTAAAAACTAATTATTCCGGAGCTACAAAAATTACAGTGAATACCTAACATTGCTAGGAGCCTACTGTACAACTTTCAGATTAACACTATTTCCAATTTATCATGGAAATTCCTACAAGTTATCTTTTTACAATATTAAGTACCTTAAATTAATTATATAGCTTTCAAGAATATTATCACACTATATGAACAAACTATACTAACAGGTAGATCATAATTTTAGGATACTAAAAAAACTGGTTTGGCATTTTTATGATTTTCTACATTTTATTATCAATTTCCAAGTATTTAGACACTTGCTGAAATTAACGAAACACCAAAACAGTTAAAAGGGTCCTTGGGCCCGAAGCGACCCAGCAGACATGCGGCGCACGTAGCCCAGCAGACGCGTGGCGCACGCGGCGCCCAGGCGGCGCTGCGAACGGCCCAGGCGCGTGCGGCAGGCCGGCCCGGCAGCGTAGCGCGGCCCACCGACCAGGCGCAACTGACCAGCCCAGGCAGACCAGGCGCACGCAACGGCCCAGCTAGGCGGCACGAGGCCGGCCTAAGCGGCGGTGGCGGCCCAGACAGTAGGCCAACGGCCCAACGCGGAGACGGCGCATATTGTAGAAAGAACCATGCACTTTTCCCTATTCGCTCTGAGATCCACAAGCACTATTCCTTCGAGTCACGTATTTTGCACCGAGGACCCTGTACAAAGTTTCAGCTTGGATTCTTACCCTCCTCACCATTATCTTCAACAGCCGAGGAGCAGAGGATGGCAGTGGAGCTCCGGCCAGCAACCGACGATGGCCACAGCGGCCAGGCTGCGTGCACCAGCGGCGGCAAAGGCGGCTGCGGCGCTGTGGGGCGTGGCACTGCTCATGTCGGGACGGGCATGGCCTGGCAGCCACATGCACCCATAGTAGGAGCGACGGCCAAGGTGCAGCGATGGCCGAGGAACAGGCCAAGGCAACGACGCTCCTGGGGCTCGGTGACACGGCTGGCTCCGGGACTACACACGACGGGGGCGCGGACGACGGCCAGTGAGGACAGTTGGAAGGGAGAGCGGCACAGGTGCGCGAGAGGCAGGGCGAAGAGCCGTGCACGGGCTCGGGCATGCTAGAAAGGCAGCGTCCAGAGCAGGGCGGGCCACGGATGGCGTGGATGGCGCCGGTGCTCGCGGTCGGGCTAGTGCCGGCAGCTTGCGTGCGCGGGTGTGGCACGGGAGAGGAAGCCGAGGGGCGCCGGTGGCGTGGGTGCGCCTGCGCTCGCGATGGCCAAGCAGCGACGTCGGCGGGCGCGGAGGAGCGAGTCAAGGCGAAGCTACGGCGGGTGAGCTTGCACATGCGGTGGCCAGGCAGCGGGGACGCCAGTGCGCGGGGCGCGGGAGGAAGCACGAGGTGCGAGGAGCAGCGCTGCGACCGAGGGGATTCGTGCGCAGCTGCGAGGGAGGAAGAAGGGGCAGCGCTACGGACACAGGCACGCGACGTGGAGAGGATAAAGGAGAGGGCAGTGCTGCGGAGCGGGAGCAGCGGCGGCATCACGACAAGGCCATTACTGACGGGACAATGGAGGCAGGGAAGAGTACACGGCAGCAGCAGGGAGCAGGGAGCACTAGCGAAAAAGGCAAGCAGAGTCCGAGAGAGCGAGCAAGTGGGGAGGGCGCTCGGAGACAGCGAAAGCAGGCACGAGAGAAGACACGAGGAGGCTTGAGCGAGCTCGCTTGGTGAAGGCAAAACAGTCCGACCGACTGTGACCATGAGCACGTGGCCCGCTTGGCCAAACAGAGAATGACATGGCAAGATGCATTGAATCGCAGCAACGAGGTACGTCGACTGGCGGCAGAAGAAAAAGGGAGGGAACGAGAGGTCGGTCCGGCTCGGATTGACAGAGGTAGACAAGGCACGTAAGGACAAGGACAATCAGAGACAGAGGCACGCAAGGTAGGCAACAGAGGCAAAACAAGACAAGAGACGTTGAAAAGCAGGCGCGCGAGATAGAGCGAGGAAAAGAAAAAGGACCTGCTGCTGCCTGAATGCTCGGTGCGACTGGCGCTCACATAAAAATATCGGACACGATAGCTCATACTCGTACCAAGCCATAGAACAAAATACTAAGGCACTATGTAATTATTTTACGCAAAACAAATCGCCACAAACAACGTTTTAAAATATAATTCTTGATTTTTACCGTTGATGCGAAAAGCTAGTTTTAAAAATTTTAAAATCAGAGAAAAATTATTTCAGAAATTTTCTTAGGCCTAAAACGCGGTGCTAAACGAGCTCGTAACACCAGGGTGTTATAGGAAATCACTATGTTTAGATACTTTAATGCAATAAGCTGACATTTTAGGAAAAAGCTTTATTTCGTTTTCCCCTTTATTCAGTAATGGACTACAAAAATAACAATTGCCCATTTAAAGATTTATGGATTCAGTATCAAAGTATTCCTCAAGAGACTAACACCTTTATGGCAAGATGTTGAGAACAGGGCACGACACTCTTCATTATATCAAACACTAAGGACTGCGCCTAATTGACCATAGTGACATCCAAATTGCCTACACCAATATGAGAGAGAAAATTCCTATGTAGATTGCAAATGTTGAAGGCCAATAAAGAAGGGAAACTCATGAAGGCAATAGATGCAGAATTGGAGCCACAAACACCACAAGGAAGCTCAATCCAGCAAGTACATGTGCATATAAATTTTTCACATGAACTAAAAATGAGTCTGGTAGGTAAGAGTTTTTCCTGTTGGACAAACCGATCTCCTTAAAGTTTATCGTCTATTTCAGGAATCTTGTTCATATCAAGATGTTACTATAGTCCAAAACAAACCAAGAAAGTATATGCAATATATTAAAAGTGCGGCAATGTAATATATGCAAATGCAAGGTATGAAGACAGCCTGATAGATCATGGGTACAACAGACCTAGGAAATACTAAAGTGTTTATGCGCCAAGTCCCTAAACTGCAACAAATGCAAAGGTTAATAAGGTACGAAGTACATAAATCTGATGCGGGCAATGATAGCATGTTATGCATCACGCACTAATATTTCTGGTTTGAACTCTCAATTTGAGGATGGCCTAAGAGCGTTCACTGGATGATCAACATGCAACTTTGTATGAACACACATGTGAGATCTTTAAGTATGAGTACGCAACAATATTCAGGTAATAGATTGATAGAAGCACTCACCTTTGAGAGAAACCATGCACAAGCAATACTTTTCTGAAAAGGGACCCTACAGGTGATATCAGTAAGCTCTGTTAGGCATACAGACAAATGACCTTTGATTTCTTATCTATGTAACCTAGCCCTAGATAATTGAAAACCAAGGCTGGGTTGAAGAAACAACTAACAACTTGACCTCACATATATGTTTTACATAAGTGATCCTGAACTCAGAGCATTTTGTAGGATGCTTACCAAAATCAAGGTCTAATCAAGTTTAAAAAATTGAAAGAATGCACCGGGACGGTATGACCTCCGAACCAATAGCAATCATTATCAACAAAATGGGTGAATTAGTATTGCTATTTGGCACTAATTGTGAACAATGTTTAGATAAAGCTCTTTGGCTTTTCTAGAAAAAGCAATAAAAAAATTGAAAATGTGATATCAGTAAGTTCTGTTAGGCATACAGACAAATGACCTTTGATTTATTATCTATGTAACCTGGCCCTAGATAATTGAAAACCAAGGCTGGGATGAACAAACAACTAACAACTCGACCTCCGTATGTGCTTCCTGGATTGTATGTTTAGAGAATTCTTGCATCATTAGCAGGCATCTAAATTAACATCCTGCAATTTATAGAGCTTATTGCCAGGAAAAAATTCATAATTCTGCACTAAATCAAACTTCCCTGCGGTGAAGGATGAGAATTGAGCAAGTAACAAGCACATACACTACTATTGTTAATGCGATCAAATAAAAAATGTATGAATAGATCCATGTCGATCCATTCAACATCCTACTTCCAGATTCATACGCCATTGGTGGGCGGCCAGGGACATGAGGCATGGTGCACAGGGCAGACGAGTACGTACCGGTGAGGAGCGGGGCGTTGGCCTCGGCGAATTAGTAGAAGTGGAGGTAACACAGTTCGTGGCCGAGGTGCTGAGCACGAGCATGGAGATTTGCAACAGAATCCCCACATCGGAACACCTGCTGCTCCTTCCCGGGCAGGGCAAGAGGTGGCGGCTGCGCCAAGCCCACATCTTGTCCTCCTTCGACTCTCCGAGAAGTCCACATCTATGACGGGGATCTTGTGCCTCGGGCACTTGGATCCCATCACTATCGTGGCACGGGAAGGGGCGGGGCTGTGGTGGCGTAGCGGAGCTAGGGGGGCGGCGGCGCAATGGCTGCGTGGGGTGGTGGCTAAGGGCGAGGGCAAGGGCACATGGGCGAGGTCCGTGGCCGTCTGCTATGGTGCTGCCGCCCTCGATCCGGTGAGGAGACGACAGTTCCAGCCATGGGGGCACTAGATCTGGCTGCACATGGCATAGGGAGAGAGAGAGGAGGCGGGGGCAGGCTCGGCGCTAGGCATTCGCGACCTCTACGGTTTCCTATAGCACAAGACCACATGCGGAGTAGAGGGAGGAGGTGGTGCTGGGGAGGTAGCCACCGGTGGGGCCCGATCGCGTCGCAAAGGAGGGGGCGCGTGTGGAGGGAGGCGGCCTCGTCCCCGGTGGCGGCGGCGTGGGCCTAGAGGCGACGCTCGGCATCCATCCCAGCAGCGTGGTGGGCCGCGAAGATCTCAGAGGCGCGGGCGTTGGCGTGGGCATCCTGTATCGGCATGGGCGAGGCGCGCGTGGAGGGAGCCGGCTTCGTCACCGATGTATCCCGTAGGGCACGGGAGCGGGGCGGACGCGTGCGGCGGCAGCGTGGTGAGGGTGGACGGGATAGAGCGAGGGGTGCGGGATTGCACCAAACAGACGCAGCATGCGGGAGATGTCGTGGGATCGCAGGCGTGGGCAGACGGACGAATCAAAACAAACGTCGCACCAAAAAATGTCCACACTTTGTTCTTTTTAGTTGTAGGAGATTCTATAATATAATATAAAGAGTTAAATGCACCAGAGGTCTATTAACTTGTGAGGAGGTTTCGGTTAGGTCTATCTAAAAGGACCTAGGATGCCGCCTAGAGGGGGGTGAATAGGCGTTTCTAAAAATTAACACCTTTAAATGCGAAAACGATTAGTAAAGAGAGTTTCCAAAATTGAAACTCCAAATAAAGAGTAGTACCACCCCTCACAAGTTAGCCACAGAGTATATAAAAGATACTAAATGAATCTAGGAGCCAAACGCCTGCAACCAAAGAGTTAGAACACAATACAATTTAGTTTGGCGCAAGGGCTAATACCGGACGTGTCCGGTTGGTATACCGGACGTGTCCGGTATTCACGACTTCAGTGGAACAGCCCCGAACTTGCTCCTTTTGATTTCTATCTTCAATCCAAACTACATGAAACTATTAGAGATAGTAATATACACAGAGAACCTGCAGAATAGCTAGAGCAACACAAATATCAAATGAAATGCGAATTGAGACATGAAATTTGTTTTACCAAAGTTCGGACTCGTTCGAGTCTTACTCTCCATTGAGGGGGCTGCGGGCGACCCAACGAAGGTCAGCCCTAGAGGGTACCACAAAGGTCACTCTAGCCAGAGTCTTTTCCAACTCCTTTTCCTCCTTCCACTAAATGATTCCGAGGCGGCGAAATCGGCCGTTACAAACTTTCCGAAGCAACCACAATCTCTCGGTTGCTCTCCGGCGACGCCTAGCCGTCTAGGACCGAAGAGTCCAAGAGTAACAAATGCGAATCATGAGATTGACAATATGCACAAGTGCTCAAGTGGTGGCTTGCTCTCTTTTTCAAATTCTCTCTTAACCCACAAATTGATTTTGCAATTTGGATCACACACTCACTAAGAGAGGGTTGGGAGAGTTGGCAAGGCTCAAAAACATGTGTCTATCTCAGCAGAATCAGCAGCCTCCAAAGGTGGAGGCTTGGGGGTATTTATAGCCCCCTTGAAAAACTAGCCGTTTTATAGCCGTTGCAATACCAGACACGTCCGGTATGCATACCGGACACGTCCGGTATGACTTACACTGCCCCAATGGTAACTAAGTTACAGTGAAGTTGTGAGGCATCGGAACTCCCGATGAATGCCGGAACTCCCGACATCAGGAACTCCCGACCCTCAGCAAATTAGAAAACCATGTAACTGAGTTAAAGAATATGAGGTGTCGGAACTCTCGACACATGCCGGAACTTCCGACCGTCGGAACTCCCGACTCACGTCGGAACTCCCGACCCTCAAGGCTTTGGAAAACTAGCCGTTGGCCTCTGGTCGTCCATACCGGACACGTCCGGTATGACCAGGACAGTGAACCCTCCAAGACAGTTAAAGTGAGACGTCGGAACTCCCGACCTTTGCCGGAACTCCCGACCGCCGGAACTCCCGACCTATGTCAGAACTCCCGACGAACCAACCTGAGAACAACATTTTTACAGATACTGGGCAAATACCGGACACGTCCGGTATGCATACCGGACACGTTCGGTAAGGCCAGACCAGCAACAAGTCAGTTAGCCTTTTGTCTCTCAAACACTGAAATCTCACATGGGTTGGCTTGAGCACTTATGAAACATTATCTATCAACATGATGCATCCCTCTTAATTTCGGCATTCCTATTTACTCAAATTTAAAAGTATAACGAATTTAAACCTTTTGAGTTGCTCTTTTTGAACCGAAGCCGTGTATTCCAATCTTCATCAAGTGAGGGCGCCAACATGTTGATATTGATCTTTTTCACTAGAGCATAGCCATTTTGAGCACGTGACTTGATTCCATTCATCATATTTGAATAATCCCAAATGTATCAAGTCACTTCCTTCAAACACTCCAATAGTGATTTGATCCTTTACATAAATGTGACCATCATAACTTGATTAGTACCTCAACTAAATGCAAGTACTTTCTTCTTCACCCTAGCTAGGTTCTTCGGCTGCCAAGCCGTCGCTTGCCCTTCACCCTTGCTTAGTACCTCGAAGCCTTTCCTTGCTATCTTCACCATCTCAAGCCATCAAGTCACATCTTGTGTTGAATCATTCATTCATGTATTGTTATCTTTTTCATTTCAATTATAGCAAGCTTCAAATTTGAGACCATTCCATATGCAAACCCTTGTCTCATTAATTAATTCTCACAAGCTTGCTTTTACATAGTACATGGAAATCCCACAATAAACAAGCCTATGCATGAATTCCATTTGCATTGTTGTCTTGTGCTTGAACTAGATTGTTTATACAACAACACATCATTTTAGCTTTCATTAAGTACCTGTGAGATAACCTATCACCTGTCCACACTTAGCAAATGGGTTAGACCTTTAATCACGTTGTCATTCAATCATCCAAAACCCACTAAAGGGCTAGATCCACTTTCACTATCAACTTCCAAAGTGGCTTTTTGGGTCCATAAACTTTGTATGTCGTATCACTTAGGTCCATACTTCTTCACGTTGGCTTCTCGTGCTGATGTGGCATGATGCCGGGGCCAGGCGGGCGTGCAGGCAGGTGCCACCGCCCTGCCACACGGGCGCGAAAATAGGCTAGCCGCAGCCCCACGGCGCACGAGCAGAAGCCGATGCCGTCACCGTGTCGCTGCCCTTCCTCGCGTCGTTGTCCCTCGCTGACAGCCGGTTCCACGGCGAGCTCCCCGCGGGGGTCCCACTGTCGCCGAGCCTCCACATCCTCAACTTCTCCGGCAACGCCTTCTCCGGTGCCATCCTAGGGTCCCTGTTCACCGCATCCTCTGCGCTGTAGGAGCTCTACCTCTCCCGTAATGGCTTCTCTAGCGGGGTACCGCCTCAGCTGGTGCTCCTGGGTGCCCTGACACGGCTTGAGCTGCAGCATCGCGACCTCCACGCCACCCACATCGTACTGGCAACCGTCTGCAACATTGCGAGCTCCACGACGAGACCTACCGTGCCACCTGACGCGCGTGGCGATGCTGCGGCCACGACCGGCCTCTGGGGTGGCTGCTCCCTGCTCGTCCTACGTGGCAGCAGAGCCCGTGCCCGTGGCCTGTCGGTGGTGGCGCTCGCGGCCGGCAGATCCTGCGCACTCTGGCAACCGGTGGTGGCCCGCGTGCCCCTTCCTAACTTCCTGTTCTTCTCCCGTCGCTCACCGTTTGGGCTCGGGCTGCAGCCGCGGCGCATACTGCATTACTGCCGCTGGCCGCGTGTGAGCTCGTGGGCGTGGGCCTCGCCCGACTGGCCGCTGCCGCGCAAGCCGCCGCTGCCGGCGAGCACATAGGAGGCGCGAGCGTTGACCTGTAGATCCACCCGATGCGTCGCCCTCACTCTGTCTTGTCCTCGTAGAAGCACGAGATGACGCTGATGGCCTCCACGATGGTGGCCATGTCAAGTGGCTCACGGGGCACAGCCACAGCGCAGGCGGGATTCCACAAACGTTGCCGAGTTACCAAACCACCGCGGGAGCAGCGCGGATGACTCGATGTCATCGAGCTGCTGGATGGCATCATGCTCAATCAGCCCATTGTGCTGATCAGCCCGTTGTGCTCGATGTCTACAGCAACTGCTTCGTCGGCCCGCTGCCGCGCGGCCTCGGCGAGCTACGTCGGCTCCAGCGGCTCAACCTCGGTGGATACAATGCCTACAACGGTGGCGTTCCTGCGGAGCAGTGGCGCGAGGATGGCACCGGCGCACCGGGCGGCGCACGTGGACGCCCCAACGTCGTCGTCGGGTCGTGGCGGATGACCGCGTTCCAGAGGTGGAGGTGCTCGCCGAGGTGGAGGTGCTGGGCCACCTCCGGCACCGCAACATCGTCAGACTACTGGGGTGGTGCACCGATGGCAAGGCCACGCTGCTCCTCTATGAGTACATGACGAACGATAGCCTGGACGACCTATTGCACGGCGCTGCCGGCGCCGGCATCGCGGACAAGGCGGGGTTGGACTGGGACGCGCGGCACCGGATTGCGGTGGGCGTGGCGCAGGGCGTGAGCTACCTGCACCACGACTGCGTGTCGGCCGTGGCGCACCGCGACCTCAAGCCCAGCAACATCTTGCTCGACGTCGACATGGAGGCGCGCGTGGCCGACTTCGGCGTCGCCAAGGCGCTCCACGACGCCGCGCCCATGTCCGTCGTCGTGGTGGTGCTACCGTGGCAGCTGCCGCTGCTGTTCACGCCTGAACCTGATCGGGCAGATCGAGTTCTACTATTCTGAGTTTCCCAATACCATGTCTAGCATCGAGGTGTCGCTGCTCGCTCTCAGCCTCAGGTTTGGCGCCATGCTGGGCAGCACCATCGTCGGCGCCGCGGCCCCACAGGCGCGCGGGGGAGCCGCCACTGCGGGCGTGCGAGGAGGTGTCGTCGCCGCCGCTGTGCGTGCAGGCGAGCTGCTGTCGCGGCCACACAGGCGCACGAACAGGTCATCCTCCACGGCGCCCACCGTTGATGTTGTCATTCCCCTCCCTGTCTTCGTTGTGCAGCGCGCCCACTGGGGATGGAGCTCGCGCCGGTGAGGATGGCCTGCGCGCTCGCTAGAGAGGAGCTCGCGGCGGCGAGGGGCCTAGAGGCCGCCCGCGCGGTGCTTGCACCCGCGCCGGAGCGTGCACGCGGTCGAGCTCGGGCCTGCGACGGTGCCCGCGCGCGGCGGAGCCCTTGCCCACGGCAGAGCACGGGGGCGCCGGAGGAAGCTGTTGGAGTTGCGCCGGCGGCCGGCCATGGAGGAGGGGACGAAGCGCCGCCGGAGGAAGCCACCTGCACGCCCGCATGGCCACGGCATCATGCCACATCAGCACGAGAAGCCAACGTGGAGAGGTATGGACCTAAGTGATACGGTGTACAAAGTTTATGGACCCAAAAAACCACTTTGAAAGTTGATGGATCTAAACGAAACCTCCTCATAAGTTAATGGAACTCTGATGCATTTAACTCTAATATAAATAACACTATTGTTTTTCGGTATTTCCTCTTGATGCAACGCAGACTATCAGCCTGTTCGTTTGGCTGGGCTTGTTCGTTGCTGGTTCGTGAAGAAGTACTACTGGCTGGTCTGGTGTGAGAGAAAAATACTGTTCCGGCTAGAAATTTACGATTATTTATGACAAGCACAAGCCAACCGAACAGGCTATATATCGGGCTGGTCAACTTCACTTGAAATTGTTTATGCTTCAACTTAACTAATCCACCGATAGTTCGAATTCGATTTATCATGTCAAAAAGCGCACGTTAAAGTCTGAATAGCCTGCGCAATTTTTTTTTCTGTTCGAGGGAAGAAATGAGAACCGTGAGCAGTACTGGGCAGGGCTGATAAACAAAAACCATCAAGCAACTTTGTTTCTGCCAAGCCCATGTAACATTTAGGTCTTTGGTTTAGTATAGTCGCCAACCGTGATGGGCTGGAGGAATATTGAAACCCTTCCGGTTCTTTGCGATGACAGTTTCGGCCATTTAAAGAAACAATAATGGTCGTGGCTGGGCGATGAGCCCAGGACCAAGAAAATCTTGTGCCAAATCCTACCTTTCCAAAAAAACAAAAAGCAGAAGAGACTATTAACGCCAACATGGGAATAAAAGCGCACTTCCTCTATATTTCACATGCCAGATTTTGTTGACTACAGAAAGAAATTGTGAATTATCTCTTGTGAGTTATTCTTTTAATTATACTAGTTGGTTGTATAATTGTTGTTTAAAATTATCTAAAAATTAAGACAGCTGAAATAGAGTAATAACTCCCGTAAAAGCTAGTTTACACGGGCGCGCCATGCTGAGCATGTGCAGTGAGGTATAATATACGATATACCACTAAAACAACCTAAGAGCGTCTTTCCAACAGTCTCCAGAACCTACTCCCAATCTTAATTTGGTGGTAAGATTAAAAAAATTCTCTCCAGTAACTCCTTATCTCAACTCCCAATTTTTCGGCGCTTGAGAACATCGATCCAATCACACTAAATATACGGAGAGGCTAGCACCAGGATGTCCGGACGTGGGCGTCCGTCCGAACGCTGCTTGTGCAAATGCCCACATCGCACGTGTGTCGTCCGTTTTTTTCGCCCCCTACGCGTGGACCCCATCGCTGCTTCCTGCCCTGACCACCCGGACCCTCTTCATTTCACCGTGTGCACGAGGGGAACCCGTGGGTCACCTATCCGCCTAAAACATATGCAACATCCATATCTACTTTTGCAACATCCAGATGAAACACTTGCAATATACGTCTAAAACAGATGAAACATTTAGAACATAGACTTGAAACATGCGTGTATAGCCATTGCAACATATGAAACATCCCGATTTACTTTTGCAACATCGATATAAAACACTTGCAACATACCTCTGAAACACTAGAAACATACTTTTACAGCATGCGCTTTCAGCGCAACATCTCGCACACAGAAGGCGGGGTGGGGGCGGCACAGGCGGCAGTGACGACGTAGAGGGCGGGTGGGCACGACAACAGTGGCGCAGAGGGTGGGTGTGGGCACGGCGGCAACGACGACGACGTAGAGGGCGGGTGAGGATGGCAGCGGTGGTACAGTGGGTAGGGTGGGGCGGCAGGGTGGCGACAACAACGAGGTAGACCTCGGGTGGAGGTAGCGGCGACAGCACGCAAAGAAGCGGAGCGTGCGCATCTTGGGACGGGGCATCCGTACGTCTGGACGCCCGCGTCTAAGCATTAGCTAATTATACTAGTTGGTTGTATAATTGTTGTCTAAAATCATCTAAAAATTAGGGCAGCTGAAATAGACTAATAACTCCCATAAAGCGAGTTTACACGGCGCCATGCTGAGCATGTACAGTACGTGAGGTATAACATACGATATACCACTGAAACAACACAAAGAGCATCTCCGAGTGTTTCCAAACCCCACTCCCAATCTTGATTTGGTGGTAAGTAGGGCTGGATTAACAGGCCAGCTCGGCTCGGCTCGTTCTTGCTCGTTAAAATAACAAACTAGCTCGGCTCAGCTCATTCACCCTGTTCGCTTGAACTACTTTTCAGCCAACGAACAGTATTTTCCTCTCACAATATATCAGTATAAGCATCAGCATAAGCGAACAAGGTGATTATCTTAACAAGCCAGAAGACCAGCTCACCTCGTTTGTGAGCTCGAGCTTGCTCGTTTAGCTCGCGAGCCAAGTCTAAAAAGACATAAAAAATATATAATATATGCATTTATTTATAGCTTCAGAATATTAATAACATAGAAGTAGCACATTCATAAGCATTAAATTAACAAAAAATTAATATATGCTAACATATATACAAGTATCATATAACAATGTAATATAATATTACACCGTATATCTATGTTCCATACTCCATACCATACATAATACATAATGTATCCATAATCCATTACTAATTATCCATACATCCATTAAAAGTAAAGTAATAGAGTCATACAAATCTCATTTTGTAGGGTCTAGGCCAGTCATTAACCAACTTTAAAGTGCAAGACAAGAAGTAATACAAAACTAATATAAGTTCAAGACCAACATCTTTGGCTTGTTAGGTTCGCGAGTCGTTAACTATACGAGCTCAAATGCTAGCTCAGCTCGTTAAAAAATATAAACAAGCCACGTTGCACTGAGCCACTGATGAGCTGAGTCAAGCGAGCTACCGAGCTATGAGCTTTTCATTCAGCCCTAGTGATAAGATTGAAAAAGAAAACTCTCTCCAATAACTCCTTATCTTAACTCTCAATTTTTCAGCAGAACATCGATCCATTCACACATAAATATACGGGCGCATCCAATCGACTAATTTGGAAGTGGAAAGACGTGGGGAACGAAAGAAGAAAGGAGATGGTTTTCAATGTAAATGTACAAAAGAGAAAGAAAGTATAAAATAGCTTAGGATGATTTAAATGTAGTTCGGGATTCCTGATATAAAATTATCTTCTGGTCTTTAGAAATGAGATGTTAAAATAGTTGGAGAAAGCTATGTTCTCTACTTTTTTAGTGACTTGAAAACTCACTAATTTATAATTGTATTTTTAGGAACTATTGGCTCTAAGCCAGCGGGCAGTAGCAAGGTGAGTATCCCGCTGAATCCATTGATCTGCTTCGTGCTTGATTCACTGCAGCGCAAGCTGAAAAAAAAGTTCGTGGACAATTCTTGGAGAACTCAAGGATCACCATGCATGGAGGCAGGGCAGACGTTGACGACGAGAGCAGCCGCCGGCCAGTGGCTGCGAGCCGTCGCGCTCAGCGCTCTCCATGAGCAAGCAATCAGCCAACGTTGAGTGGTTGACGATACTGGCTCCAATGTTTCAGTGGGAGATTAGGAAAGAAAACGAGCACAGGACTTCGCTAGGAGATTTGTTATGCTTGGGGTTGACTAGCTTGCGTTGTGACGTGCATCAGGCCATCAGCCGATAGCTGAGGATTATTAGTCATATTGATTGGAATCGATTGAGAATGGAACGCACTTAGGAAGGGCGTGACTGACACTTCTGAATCCAAACTGACGAAGGGGTCCATTTCAACACAGGATCAGGCTGAGTATTTCGGTATTTCCTCTTGATGCAACGCGGACTATATCGGGCTGGTCAACTTCACTTGAAATGAGTTTTCCGTGATTTACTATGATTTTTCAAAGATTCAGCCAAAATAAATAAATAAAAGACAAAACCGTCTTTGAAAACCGCTTATAACCGGTCAGGGAGGTAAAACGAACGGTTTTAAAAGTTCAGGAGGTGGTTTACCCGGTTTTACAGTTTAGAGAGAAAAAACAAACTTTCGTAAAAATTAATGGAGGTAATGTGGACTTTTTCCTATTGAAACCCTTCCGGTTGTTTGCGATGATAGTTTCAAACATTTAAAGAAAGTATAATGGTCGCCGCTCGGCGATGAGCCCAGGACCTAGAAAATCTTGTGCCAAATCCTTCCTTTCCTAAAATAAGCTGAAGAAGACTATCTTTTACTACACGAAGACAGGAATAAAAGCGCACTTCCTCTATACTTCACATGCCTGATTTGTTGACTTCAGAAAGAAATTGTGAATTATCGCTTGTGCGTTATTCTTTTAATTATACTAGTTGGTTGTATAATTATTATCTAAAATCATCTAAAAATTAAGGCAACTAAAATAGAGTAATAACACCCATAAAAGCTGAGTTTACACGGCGCGTCATGCCGAGCATGTGCAGTAAGTGAGGTATAATATACGATATACCACTAAAACAACCTAAGAGCATCTCCAACAGTTTACAAAACCCACTCCCAATCTTAATTTGGTGGTAAGATTAAAAAAAACTCTCTCCAATAACTCTATCTCAACTCCCAATTTTTCAGCACTTGAAAACATCAATCCAATCACACATAAAAATAAGGAGAGGCTAGCACCCAGACGTCCGGACGCTGCTCGTGCAAATAATCACTTCACACGCGCGCCTTCCTTTTTTTTCGCCCCCAACACATGGACCCCACCGCTGCTTCCTAGCTTGACCACCCGCACCATCTTCGTTTCGTGTGCGCACGCGGGGTGAAACATATGCAATATTCAGATCTACTTTTGCAACATTCATATGAAACACTTACAACATACGTCTGAAACAGATGAAACATTTACAACATAGACTTGAAACATACGTGTATAGCAGTTGCAACATATACAACATTCCAATCTACTTTTGCAACATCGATTAAAATATTTACAACATTTCAATCTACTTGGAACTTCTTGATGCAAAATTATCTTCTAGTTTTTAGAAGCGAGACGTTCAAAATAGTTGGAGAAAGCTATGTTCTTTACTTTTTTAGTGACTTGAAGACTCACTAGTTTATAATTGTAGTTTTAGGAACTATTGGCTCTAAGCCAGCGGGCAGTGGCACCTATATATAGAGCTAAAAAAATAACCAAGGCGAGTATCCCGCTGAATCCATTGATCTGCTTCATGCTTGATTCGCGCAAGCTGAAAAAAAGTTCGTGGACAAATCTTCGAGAACTCGAGGAGCACCAGCATGGAGGCAGGGCTGACGTTGACGCCGAGAGCAGCCGGCGGCCAGCGGCTGCGAGCCGTCGCGCTCAGCGCTCTCCATGAGCAAGCAAGCAGCCAATCGTCACACGAAACTGCACGCCCAATCAATGCTGCCGTCAGATCTCTCCAGGACATCTGGACATCAGTTGCCGCGGCACCGTCAGATATTTAATGGGCGCGACTTAGCTATGACTCCGAGTCCAACTTGACGGACGATGAGAAGACGACGTCGGCTAGGCAGCCAGCGCTAACCCTAACCTGCCCGAGCCTTTTGACTCTCTTTTTTAAGAAGGACGGTAAAAGCTTGGTTCTAATTTTTATTAGAAGAAGAAAAAAAAGATGACGGTACAATTTTTTTAGTGGAAATTGGGCATAAAAACCACTGGACTAAAAATACAACGACCAACAACTCAAACACGAAGACTGACTACTAAAACTTAACAAACCTCTAGTGCACGAGACAACACTAAAAACAACTCAGTCGAAAACAAACAAAACAAAACTACCAGCTTCACTCACTCTGACTCTACTAACAACATGCACAAAACACACTTAGGAGGAAAAAACTAAGCTAAAAGACAAACTAAAGCTAAACTAAAGCTAAAAGAACAAGCTAACTGAATTTTAACCGCCAGCTACCCTTTGCTCTGAAGACTCGGCAACTAACCCACTAGCTTGTTTTCTCTAGACTGGAAGGGGAGGAACAGCTTAGCACATGATGCCTTCGCCTTTTTGGAACGCCTAAAAGGAAAAAGAACTCAAGCCATTTGACCATCGCCAATAATTTGCTTCGAGTGGGTCTTTGTTGCCCTCTTCTTTTTTAGTTATTGTCCATGCTCGACCAGTGCTTCGAGGGCTTCCATATTTTCCTTAGTGAGCGGACGAATAAAGTGTTGTGCAAATTGTTCAAAATGATCAGCAGCAGATGGTTCCAACTTAGGAGATAAATCACCAAGTTTCTTAACTAGAAGCTCCTGCGCTACTTGAATTGTCCCTTTTTCAATTTTGCTTTTGGCTTTGTTAGCAAGTCTACTACTTTTGCATTGAGGAATGGATTTGTTCCGCTTGCGAAAAGGAGTACGAGGTGACCGAGCAGGGAACCCCTCTTCAGGAACAATGGAGGGTAGCGGGAGTTGAGAAGATTGCATAGTGCTAGAGTTAAAAACATCCGGGTCTTGAGCTTCCAAATTTAAACTAGGTTGTTGCTGAATCAATGGGGGAGATAGAGGTCTGGTGATTGATACAATGAAATCATCAATGCCAAGTGTTGGAGTCACATCTGACTAAGGGCATTTTTCTTTGATTGATTGAACCGAGCTGTCAGGTACCTCTATTTGTATACTGCTTGGTGGCATAGATTGCACTGCAAGTCCACTCTTTAAAGTTTCACCATTGACTCCCGCTTCTGTTTCAAGGTTCCCTGGCCCAACTTGTTCAACCATCAGAGTCGGTGGTGTGGAGATGCCCGAAGTTGAAGATGTGGCGATGTGCTGTTCAGAGTGATTCATTTCCTATACTTCATCATCGAGAATTGGCCGTGATGAAAAACTTGAGTTGAGATTAGGTACAGTCTCGTCCAGTGATGAATCAGCAACAGTGATCGGGTTCAACTGGTCAACCTACGATGGTGAGGTCCACTCATGATCTGTTGCCGCATTCAACATCCCCAGGATCTTGTTTGTTGTGAATGAAGGTGGGGCGGTGGCATGTGGTGTGTGGATGAGTGACTCGTACTGCATGGGATTGGGATCACAACTGAAAATACTCTATTTTGGTACCTCGACGCTGAACATGTTGCCCTCGATGAGTAAGTCACTATTGTCTAACACCGGCGTTATTTGTTCCTCACAAACTTGGGTAAGAGGTGTTGCAAATGTGACGTGCTTGGTCTTTCTCGTGCTACAACCTTGAGAGCCTTCATGGGACGAAGCTGCAACAAAACCTCCTAAATCAGAGTACAAAAAAGGTGGGGAGCCCTCCTTGCTGCAATCTCCTCTGCGATGTGGAGAAGAGGATTTATGGTACACCCTAGTGCGATCCCAACATGAGATGGCTTTGTGTCCCACCTTCAAGCATCGCCAACACCTCACTTGATATCTTGAACTAGAATAGTATGAACTTTTAAACTGCGAACAGGCATACGATCTATGGACCTCGCCTAGGCAACGCCAGCAACGAGTTGGCCTTCTACAATCTGCAACTCTATGTGTCGGTGCAAAAAGTGACCAATACGTAAATATTTGTAGTTTTGTCGTACGTTGTGATCGGATGTGGCCTAGCACTCAATGACACAGGGTTTATACTGGTTCAGGCAACATGCCCTATGTCCAGTTTAAGTCGGTCGGTGACTTTATTCCTGAGCCCAGGTGCTCAAAGTTTGTTGTGGGGTTACAAACAAGAGGGAGTAAGATGGGGGGTATCAGAGGTCCGGTCGAACTCCGGACCGAAGGGTCAAGAGTGACGGGAGCTCCGACGTGCGCTTAAGTGTTCGAGCGTATGATGTGTTTGGCTTTAGAGTTTTAGAGCCGAGCAGAGAGAATCAGAATGATTCTTTGATTGTTTGTTGGGATCCTTGGTTGTTCGGATTGATCCCCTCCCCTTTTGGAGAGAGCGCATCCCCTTTTATAGATGAAGGGGACGGCTTTACAAGAGAGAGTGTGAGAGAAAGAGTGTGTGTGTGCTACATAGTCTTGTTGACCACGCCATCGGGTACAAGGCGGTTTGTCGATGCCCATAACACTGTTGTTGTTCAGATGCATGTGGTAGGTTCCATCGTCTTCTTCTAGTATGGTAGATGTCGGCGCCTACCATACTGTAGGATAAATGTTGATGGCCACAACATTGTTCATGTTTTGACATGTCTGGAAGGTTGCGGCACATCCTTCTTACATGGCCTGACAGTACTGTCCTACAGGTGTGCAGGGTACGGCCCTTGATATTGCGGTTGACTGGAGCGCCCTGCCTTACTTGCTCTGTCTGTTTCCTAGGCCTTCACCGAGCGGGCGTCCCCGGTCGGTCGTTCCCCAGTCGGCTCCGGCCTCCCGGTCGGAGAAGAGCTGTAAGCAGATGTTCGGTGTACTCCCGGTTGGAGAAGCAAGTCGAAGTCGGACGCGAGCGTCGTCCCTTCTCGGCCAGGCCTTCCGGTCGGAGAGGCGGGCAGGAGTCGAAGGCGATAGAAGCGAGCGTCGTTCCTCCTTGGCCAGGCCTTCCGGTCAGAGAGGCAGGCTGAAGTCGGAGGTGAGCTGGCCAGGCCTTCCAGTCGGAGAGGCGGGCCAGAGTCAGAGGTGAGCGTTGGTCCTCCTTGGCCAGGCCTTCCGGTCGGAGAGGCGGGCCAGAGTCAGAAGCGACGGAAGCAAGCGTCGTTCCTCTTTGGCCAAGCCAGTCGGAGACTGGATTGCCCCTGGCCTGTCGTTAGGTTTTTGGGCCAGCCCAGGAGTTGCGCGTCGTTCACAACGTCGTCTGCTAGGCTGAGCTTTTGCTGGGAAGCAGGTCCATGAGGGACCCCGGCTTTATGAACCCGACAGGAGCCCCTGAGCCCCCGGGCGATTTGGGTAGAATCATCTGGGGGATTTTCCATTTTTACGGCAGGTGCGCGCGTGCGCACCCGCGGGTGTAGCCCTCGTGCCCCCGGGCGATTTGGGTAGAATCGTCTGGGGGGTTTTCATTTTGTCAGCGGAGGAATTTCTTGTTTTGACAGCGGGTGCGCGCTGGTGTAGCCCCCGAGCCTGCGTCCGACTGGTGAGTCGGTTGGAGGCTGAGCATCTTGGTACTCTTTTCCTAGGGCCACAGACTGTCGTTCGGGGTGTTTCCCATGTTTGTCCCGCTCGTGACCTTCACGATCGATTGATTTCCTAAGTCAGTGTCGGGCGACCTCAGCCCTTGAGCCCCATTGGGCTTGGTAGGGGTTGGTCTAGTTCCATGCGTTACCCCGTCCATGGTTTCCGCAACCGAAGGGGCTGAGCTAACGTTGCTTGCCTCGATGGCTCGAGCGACGCGCTCGGTGAGCTCGCTAACGGGCACATTCGAGTGGAATTCGGGTCCATCATTCGTGACGAGGTCGACATAGCCCTCATATGGCATTCCACTGGTCCTTAACCCGCATCCCAGTAGATGCCTGGGTCATGCTGGAGACCAACCCAGGTGGCCCGCTGGCCTCCCCTCGATGGAGATTCTATGGGCATGGCTCGAGGTTAGGATCGAGCGAGAAGGTTAAGATGACCCTGTCTGCTTTAGGGCAGATTGGGCGAGGGCCACTAGGGCTCATCTGCATTTTCTTCCTTGGCTCTGTTTGACGCGAGGTGGCCTCAAGCCCTTCGCGGGCCAGCCTTCGAACCCCAGTCGATCGTTTGCTCATGTTGAATGAGGCGACTGCTGCTTCGTGACGCAACACGAAGCGTTGTGATGCATCAATTGCATATGCGATGCTTCGGATGTATGGGATGAATGAATGACTGCATGAATGAATGTGTGAATGCGTGTATGTGAATGGATAAATGAATGAATGATCATGCATCAGAAAAATAAAGTAAGAGGAATTGGTAGAGTTACCTTGATGACCCGAGTGATAGGCTTGAGGAGTTTTTATCGGATATGTCTGAATGGGATCCATGCTCGTTGTTCATGATGGAGTCGGCATGGCCCACATGGGGCATCCCTCTGCTCCTTACCTATCTCTCAGCGTTCGCCTGAGCCGTCTGATCGACTCAGGAAGCTCGTTGGTCTCTCCTGGGCGGAGATCCCGTTGTTGGGCCCTTCCAAGTCTTACCTGGGAAAGCGGAGGGCCACGGTGGTTCCTAAGTGAGAGATGGTAGAGTGAGGGAGAGGAGAACTCATAGATCTATTTTGTGAATCCGGAGCGCAATGTCGAGCTGGAGGCCATCCAATGTGGATGAGTCGGTGCTGGCCGCCTTTGCCGGGAAGGGGCTACTTCCGCCGAAGGAGGTGGCGCACTGGAGGGCTCCTGCAGGGGAGGATTTTTTGTGACCTTAGGCCGGCGAGGTCATCTCCTTCCTCGCCTTCCATGAGCACAGGCTGGGATATCCCACGTATTGGTTCCTGCGCGGGCTCCTCAATGAGTGGGGCCTAGAGCTGTAGCACCTCAATCCGACTAGGGTGCTGCATGTCACCGGCTTCATCACCGTCTATGAGGCCTTCCTCGGGATGGAGCCACACGTGGACTTCTTCCGGTGGATCTTCATCGGGCGGGCCTTGTCGGAGGGGAAGCCGGCCAGGACTGCGCCGGTTGGTGGCTTCGCCCTGCTGAAGAAGCCAAGCTTGTCGGGCTCCTACCCCGCATACACCCCCTATGACTCTAATCAGGGGTGGCACGGGGAGTGGTTCTTCATAAGGAACCCGGTGGAGGCGTTGTTCCCGCCGTTCACCGGAAGGAGACCAGAGAGGCGAGAGAGCTGGTCATGGGGCCCGTCCAGCCGGCAGAACAAGCTGGAGATCATCGGGGTGGAGCTCTAGAAGATGTTGTAGCATGGCCTCGATGGGGTGCGGGTGTTCCACACCTTCTTCCACCATCAGGTCACCCCGTTGGAGGAAAGGACGCGGCCGATGTGGCTGTACTCTGGCCCGATGAACCCTGACCGCGTGTCGTCGGTGGAGTTGGCGAAGGACGAAGTCTAGAGCCGACTCGACCGGGTGCTGCAACTAAAGGCCCAGGAGATCGTTGAAGGTAAGTCCGGACCTCTACATGCTAGGAAGCTGCCCAATCTGGTACGTTCTCCTTTCCTTATTCCGTGTCCCTTTTGATCTCGCTCTCCTATGATTTGACTTTAAGTCATTTGTTTCGTAGGGACTCACCGGTTATAAATCCTGGCCACACCTTCCGAAGGGGCCGGAGGGTGTGGCTCGGTAGGTGGCCCTGAAGGAGGCGATCGACGGCAGGAAGAAGAAGAGAGCTGAGAAGGCTCGAAGGAGGCACCAGAAGGAGTAGGATATCGCCCGGCGCGTGAGGGCCGGTGAGAATCAGAGCGACGTTGAGAGGGAGCTCGAGTTGAAGGACCCTAAGGTGATGGGTGACGACATGATCTCCTCCGAGGATGAGGGAGGCCGGGAGGCCATCATGATCTCGGTGGAGCGTCGTGAGCCTACGACTGCATCCACCGGTGGTGGGCGGGACGCAGAGAGGCGTGGCGACGTTCATGTGCCAAGGAAGTGCGCCGCGAGCTCGAACACCGTCGACGAGCAGGAGGTGAAATGGATGCGGTCGCCACGGCCTTCGAAGGCATCGTCGGCCTTGTCCCCACCTGTTCCGGGCGTAGTGGGGCAGGCCAGGCTGTCGGAGGAGCGGGCTCACACCCACGCATCTTTGAGGCCAGTGCCGGCGCGTGACCCACAACAGGGGGACGCCCCGCCAGCCGCTCCGGTCATCGCGCCAAGAGCCGGCGATCGCGGTGACTCATGGGCCGATCAGGAGTCGGCCGAGTCGACTCCCCCCCGGTCTAGGTGAGGGGGTGTGGCTCATGACCTACGAGCGGCCCTCATCCGGCGGGCCTATTGCCAGCGGGTCGGGGTTTTAGAGCCCTGCCTTTTGCATCATGGTATGTATTCTTTGTTTCTTTTCAATCTCATAGTTTGAGTTTTTTAGCATGACTGACCTGTAGTTGTTTGACAACGGCCAGATATTGATGGGGTTGAGCATCGCCCCACCTCCCATGCGGGAGGAGTGGAGGCCCACCTTGCAGCGCATCGCGACGAGCGGTGGGGAGAGCAGGGTGGTGACGGTGTGACCTTCCCCTCTGGGGGCTACGCCATCCCGGTCGGTCACAAGTATGGCGGCAGTGGTGGCGACGGTGTTGGCGGCGACACCCGTGGTAATGGCGAAGGCCGGGTCAGAGGTGACCCTCATGATCCCTCCTACACCAGTTGCAGTAGAAGAGGGGAGGGAGATCAGGCTCCCTGCCTCGCCCTCCTGGTCAGAGCTATCGGGGTCAGGGGGAGACGCGGCCAGACCGAAGGCAGAGCAACCGCCGGTGGGCCACGAGGTCGAGGAGGTGGATATCCCCTGCCCCGATGAGGTAGGCGCCAGGGTGGAGCCGCCGACCATCCCACCATTGTGGGAGCTAGCGGTGGTCCGGTCATCGGCAGGGCCTTCTAGCGAGTTGGGGCGACCACCAACCTGGTGTGGCCCTGCCCTGGCGACCCGAGGAAGGCGTGGTTCATCCTTCGGGATGAGGTGGAGGTGCAGCTCTGGGACGTACTTGGGGGGACAGGACTCGCCATGGAGTCTGATCTCGCCCAAACTAGGGTGAAGCTCGAGGAGGCCTTGGAGAGGGTCAAGGTCATCCATCAGGTGGTTACGGTCGACCTACCCTATGTCATAGAGGTAGGTTTTCTGTGTTTGTCCTTGACTCCTTGGTCTTTCGCTGGTTGCCTCAGCATGCTTGCTTCTCATTTTGCAGGGTCTAGAGGAGGTAGTGGTGGGGTGCGATCGGTCGAAATGTTTAAAGCAAAGTCACGTAAGGTAATTAAAGGAATGGACTACCCTTTCATTCGGGTAAAAAACATTTACCATATGATAGTAAAAAAGAGAGGTGGTATCGCACCCCCGTGGAGCCCTCGAGCGACCTAGGCCAAAAGTGTTCAGGCTAGGGTGCTTTGTAGGAGCAAACGTTGAATGAAACAAAGCGGTAAGACTGAATTTTTTGGGGGAAGAAACGACGTAATTGTTCGATGTTCCAAGTGTTGGTGAGAACGTCACTGTTGTCGTCCTTCAGTCGATAGGTGCCCGGTCCGATCACTTTGGTCACCATATAGGGTCCTTCCCAAGGTGGAGAGAGTTTGTGTTTCTCCTATGTTGATTGAGTCCTTCGAAGCACGAGGTCTCCGACCTCGAGGATTCTTCCTCTAATTTTTCTTTTGTGGTACCTACGGAGAGTTTGTTGGTAGCGAGCGGAGCAGATGATGGTTTTCTCATAGGCCTCCTTGAGCAGGTCGACTGTGTCTTGCAGAGCCTCCGTGGCTTAGTCATGGTCAAAGGCCTTCACTCTTGGGGCACCGTGGTCGAGGTCGGAGGGCCACGCTGCTTCAGCTTCATAGGCTAGGAAGAAGGGTGTGAACCTTGTGGATCGGTTTGGGGTAATTCTCAGGCTCTAGAGGATCGCTGGGACCTTTGCAACCCATCGCCCGGTGTACTTGTTGAGTCGATCGAAGATGCGTGGCTTAAGTCCTTGGAGGACCATGCCATTGGCGCGCTCGACCTGACCTTTAGTACGTGGATGTCCGACCGAGGCCCAGTCGATCCTGATGCCGTATCCATCATTGAAGTCCATGAACTTCTTCTCGGTGAAGTTAGTTTCGTGGATAGTGATGCTACAGTTAGAAACACCGAACTGGTAGATGATGTCGAGGAAGAACTTGACCGCCTCTTCTGAGCGAATGTTGGTGATGGGCTTGGCCTCTATCCTCTTGGTGAATTTGTTGACCACCATGAGCAGGTGAGTGAAGCTGCCTAGGCCCTTTTTGAGGGGTCCTACCATGTTGAGGCCCCAGACCACGAATGGCCAGGTGATGGAGATGGTTTTGAGCTCCTATGCCGGCAAATGAGTTTGCCGATCATAGAACTGGCATCCTTCACACCTACGGACAACCTCCTCTGCATCTCGTAGCACAGTGGGCCAATAAAAACCTTAACAAAAGGCTTTTCTAACCAGCGACCATAGGGCCATGTGGTGTCCACAGATTTTGGCATGGACCTCAAGGAGGAGCTACTTACTTAGTTGGTAGGGGCGCACTTCATGAGTACTCCCGACGGGCTTTGTTTGTAGAGTTTGTTACCAATCGCGATGAATGTCTTGGCACGTCGAGCAATCCATCGCGCTTCAGTCCTTTCGGGTGGGAGAACCTCCTTGAGGAGGTAGGTGAGTAGCGGCGCTCGTCAGTCGGCTTGATCGAGTGCTACCACGGTGATGTCGGCGGGCGGCGTCATCATGGGGGCACCGGGGTCAGAGCCCCTGAGCGCCGGGTTGTCATCGGGGTGTGTCTGTATCGGACCTTCCAGGATGCAGGCAGATGGTTCGTAAAGGTCGTTGATGAAGACTCTGTCCGGAGACGGAACCCGCCTGGCAACTAATTTTGTGAGAAAATCGGCGGCATCGTTGTCCTTTCGAGGGACATGGTGTAGCTCGATCCCCTGGAATTTATCCTCGAGCTTGCACACCTCCTGGTAGTATACTGCGATGAGGGGGCTTTTGTAGGAGGATTCCTTCATGACTTGGTCGACGACCAACTCCAAGTCGCCGCGAACGTAGAGTCGCGTAGCGCCGAGCTCGATGGCGATGCGTAGTCCGTTGATGAGGGCCTCATATTCCACGGCATTGTTTGATGCCAAAAAGTGGAGGCGGATTACGTAGCGGATCCTACTCGTCTGAGGAGATCAGAACCACTCCAGCCCCCGAGCCAGGCGCCATTATGGACCCATCGAAGTACATCATCTAGTACTCGTGGGTGACATCTGGGGTCGGGAGCTGGACCTATGTCCATTCAGCAACAAAGTCCGCAAGAGTCTAAGACTTAATAGTGATATGGGGGATGTACCTGATGTCGTGGCCCATTAGCTTGAGTGCCCACTTGGAGATTCATCCTGCGGCGTCGTGGTTGCGAATGATGTCTCTGAGCGGGTATGAAGTGACGACCGAGACTTCGTGGTCGGTGAAGTAGTGCAGGAGCTGTCGGGTCGCCATCAGCATGGCATATAGGAGTATTTGCGCCTAGGGGTACCACACCTTCGGGTCGGTGAGTACTTCCCCGACGAAGTATACGAGTCGTTGGACCTTAAGGTGGCGTCCCGACTCCTCCCTTTCAATGACTAGGGCGGCGCTCACCACGTGGTTGCTCACCGCGACGTAGAGGAGGAGGGGTTCTCATTCCTATTTGGCTGGGAGCTAGGTCCCGATCCACACCATCTTGGTAGGGTCGGTGGGGTCGATCCCCACCGCCTTAGTTTCCTCGAGTGGGTGGAAGGCAGTCGAGGAGGTTACTTTGTTGCAGTCCGGGACTGCTGGGGTCAGCATCTCCCCGAGCCATGGGAGCTCGGACGAGTTGATGATGGCAGTGGCAAGCTCGTAATGCTCGTGGTCGCACGTGTTGGCATGCGAAAAGGTGCTACCCACAATGATGACGTCGTTCGGTCTCGGCATCTTCAGCTTCAGGTAGGTGTAGTTGGGGACTGCCATGAACTTGGCATAGCATGGCCACCCTAAGATGGCGTGGTAAGACCCCAGGAAGTCCACCACCTTGAAGGTAAGTACCTCCGAGCAGAAGTTGGCTCGGTCACCAAACGTGACGAGCAGGTCGATTTGCCCGAGCGGGTATGCTTACGCTCCCGGGATCACGCCGTAGAAGGAAGAGCTCACTGGGCGAAGCTCTAACCGGGGGATGCGCATGGCGTCGAGGGTGTCGACGTAGAGGATATTGAGGCCGCTACCTCCGTCCATCAGCGCCTTGGTGAGGCGCTTCTTACGGATGATGGGGTCGACGATGAGCGGGTAGCGACCCAGTCTGGCGACATGGGAAGGATGGTCCCTCTGATCAAAAGTGATCAGAGATTCTAACCAGCGAAGGAAGGTGGAGACGGTCGTCTCGGCGACGCATGCCTCTTTGTAGCACACTTTGTGCTGACGCTTGGAGTAGATGGCATCGGATCCCCCGAAGATCATGATACATTCCTCGGGGTTGGGAAAGCCGTCCCCCTCCTAGCCTGCTGCGCCTCCTTTCTTGGCTGCTGCCTCCTTGCCCTTTCCTTCTTTTGGCCCGCTGGCCTGTTGCAGGAAGCGCTTGAGGAGCTCACAGTCCTTATAGAGGTGCTTGATGGGGTAAGCGTGGTTGGTGCATGGGCTATCCATGAGCTTATCAAAGTGATCGAGCTGGCCCTGCTGGGGCTGCTTGCCCGCGCGATCAGCCATGGCGACCAACGCGGAGTTGGTGAGTCGGCACCGATCCTTCTTGTTCTTTTTGCCCCCCTATGTTGAGGGGCCCTCATCTTGATCCTCGCGCTTGGCCTTACCCTTTGTCCCAGCCTCTGTTGAAGACTGCTCCGACCGCCTCAGACAGCCAAGCTTGTGGACTAGGGACTCGTCGAAGGTGTGGTTTGTGGCGATGTCGAGCAGGTCACGGGTGGTTCGGGGCTTCAGACAGCCAAGCTTGTGGATCAGGGACTCACAAGTTGTCCCATAGAGGAATGCGCTGATGATGTCCATGTCAATGACATCAGGTTGGGAGTTACATTATTTTGAGAACCTACGGATGTAATCCCATAGGGACTCATTGGGCTCCTATTGGTAGCTCTTGAGGTCCTAGGAATTCCCAGGGCGGACATACGTCTTCTAGAAATTCCCGACGAAGATCCTCTTGAGGTCCGCCCAGTCGCGGATGCTGTCGTGCGGCAAGAATTCGAGCCATGCTCGAACATGTTCCCCCACGTAGATAGGGAGGTACTGAATGATGAAGTGGTCATCATCCACTCCTCCGGCTTGACAGGCGAGTCAGAAGTCTTTGAGCCATATACCGGGGTTGGTCTCCCTAGTATATTTGGTGATGTTGGTAGGCGGTCGGAAGTACTGTGGGAACAGCGCTCTCTGGATGCGTCGGCCAAAGGCCCGTGGTCCTAGGCCATCCGAGCTGGGACTCCGGTCGTCGGGTCGGTGACCATGCCTGGGCTGCGTGTCACTAGTCCCCTCGATGGTCCGGCCAGAGCCCATGCTGCCTACTCTCACCGCCGCCCGATGGACGTCATCATCATGCCAGGCCTGACGCCGGTTGTTGATGACGCTACGAGCATCTTGGTTTGGCTCGAGGCGTTCGTGCATAGGCAGCCGGTGTGGAGCGGGCGCCAGGTCAGGTCATAGTGTAGCTGTGGCCTCCTATTCCGTGCCCAACGGTTATAGCAGTGAGCGGATGGAGCGATTCGTCTGGTGCGTCCTCACTCCCCTGATGGGGAGAGAGGCCACGAGTCGGTGTCGCGATGTGAAGCTCTCCACCTGTTGAACGGCGGCGGTCTCCACCAGTGCCCGGAGGTTCCGGTGGACCGCCTGCTCCTGTGCGTCGATAGGCTCAGGAAGGCCACGCAGAAGCATCACCGCAGCGGTGATGTTCTGGCTAGCCCGAGCGAACTATGTGGGATCGTTCTCCCCATCCATGATGTTGCACTAGACCTGGTGGGCACGACCCTAGGCGCTGCTCGTCGTGTTACGCACACGGGCCGTAGTGTGCTGTGCCGAGTGCGCCGACGCAGGTGGTGGCTGGTTCTGTCGCCTTTGTCGTAGCTCCTCGCCGTGCTCCTGTGCACATGCGAGGGCCTCCGCATGAGGGTCTGAAGGGGTGTGGGTCTGTAGAGACTCCGCCACCACCGACGGCTGTCTGGGGGCATCCATCATAGCGCACTCCTAGGATAGAGGGTGGCTTAGCGCCATGACATCGCTGATGTTGGAGCCGTCGCTCTCAACATCGTCGTCCATGAGGTCGTGAAAAGAGGCGGGACCATAGCTCGCCATCCCCACGAATTCGGATGTGAGAGGGGGTTGCACCAGCATCCTTCGGAGCCTCCGAGCATACACGTCCATGGGGGATGCGAGGCCGTAGGGGAACCAGTCATATGGCGGTCACGACAGGGACAACGGGGTCCCTCTAGAGAGTCGGCGAAAAATATGAAAAAGCGAGTAAAGAACAGTGTGTATGTTACTCACAGTCGGGTTTGAGCCTAGCATGGGCTTGGAGCGAAGCGTAGGCGCCTCATCATTGAGGTCGCTGGGTTGCCCGGTGCCGACGGAGGGTGCTCCTCCTTCGATGGGTGCTAGGACAAGTGCCTCCTTGTGGAGGTGAAGCACGCTGAGCTGGTCGGCGATGAAGTCCAGGCTTCCAAAGAGGAAGGTCTGGGATGGCTCGAAGACGGGAGGAACCCACATCCTAATAGGTGGGAGTACTGAAAACTCTAGCGAGCCGAAGTGAGTCTTATCGCTTGAGCCCACCATGCCAAAGACGGCGGAAAGGTGGGCCATCCGATGACCAAAAGTGTGAACGTACGGCGTCCTCCCCACGGACGGCGCCAACTGTCGGTGCGAAAAGTGACCAATACATAAATATTTATAGTTTTGCCATACGTTGTGATCGGATGTGGCCTAACACTCAATGACACAGGGTTTATACTGGTTTAGGCAACGTGCCCTACGTCCAGTTTGAGTCGGTCGGTGACTTTATTCCTGAGCCCAGATGCTCGAAGTTTGCTGTGGGGTTAGAAACGAGAGGGAGTAAGATGGGGGGTATCAGAGGTCTGGTCGAACTCCATACCAAAGGGCCAAGAGTAACGGGAGCTCCAACCTGCGCTTAAGTGTTCGAACGTATGCTCTGTTTGGCTTTAGAGTTTTAGAGCCGAGCAGAGAGAATTGGAATGATTCGTCGGTTGTTTGTTGGGATCCTTGGTCGTTCGGATTGATCCCCTCCCCTTTTGGAGAGAGTGCATCCCCTTTTATAGATGAAGGGGACGACTTTACAAGAGAGGGTGTGAGAGAAAGAGTGTGTGTGTGCTAACTAGTCTTGTTGCCCACGCTGTCGGGTACAAGGCGATTTGTCGGCGCCCATAACACTGTTGATGTTCAGATGTATGTGGTAGGTTCTATCGTCTTCTTCTGGTATGGCAGATGTCGGTCAGAGAAGCGAGTCAGAGTCGAACGTGAGTCAGAGTCGGAGTCAGAGAAGCGAGTCGGAGTCGGACGCGAGCGTCGTCCCTTCTCGGCCAGGCCTTCCGGTTAGAGAGGCAGGCCGGAGTCGAAGGCGACGGAAGCGAGTGCCATTCCTCCTTGGCCAGGCCTTCTGGTCGGAGAGGCGGGCCGAAGTTAGAAGCAAGCGCCAGAGTCGGAGGCGAGCTGGCCAGGCCTTCTAGTCAGAGAGGAGGGCTAGAGTTGAAGGCGAGTGTCGATCCTCCTTAGCCAGGCCTTCCGGTCGGAGAGGCGGGCCGGAGTCAGAAGCGACAGAAGCGAGCGTTGTTCCTCTTTAGCCAGGCCTTCTGATCGAAGACTGGATCGCCCCTGGCCTGTCGTTAGTTTTTTGGGTCAGCCTAGGAGTTACGCGTCGTTCGCAACATCGTCTGTTGGGACGAGCTTTTGCTAGGAAGCAGGTCCATGAGGGACCCCGGGTTTATGAACCCGACACTATGGTTAAGCGACAAGCAATTGAAGCATTTGCCTTGTACATGAATGAAGAATTTTGACTTCCTCTTAGCCTGTGCACTGGTCTAAAACTGTAAGCGATAATATCCTAGGCTTGCTCTGTTCTCATACTCTCTGCCCCACAATTTTGGTAGGTGACCCTTTCTCTGTGAACTTGAGTCATCTGTGTTCTGATTCCACCAATAATCTGGGCGAGCCTTAGTCCACCCAGCATCACTGTCTTCCAAAATTGCTTTCCTTGAAATTGCCTGATGCGGCAGCTTATTTGGAGCAAAGGTTGCAGTGAAGCCATTGGGCGCAGACCTGACATCAACCTTGGGATGTTTAGCTGAATGGGCTCTCTCTTCTTCCACCTCTGCCACCTTCACCTCATAGCACCATTTCTCTTTCTCTTTACAGGAGAGCCTACCTCTAAGAAGCTCTTCTTGAGCGATGTTGGGCTGTTGCAAGTTGGGGTTAATGGTGTCCATACTTTGGCCTGATGCATTTGGTGGATTGGGGTGCTTTTGGAGCAAATATTAAACTATCGGGTCCATTTGCGGGTTTGTGATGTGACCGAATGATTGCCTTCACTGCCTTGAGTGCAAGAGAGTTTGCAAATCCTTGGCAAGATCTAGGAGAAAACCCTTGAAGGGAAGGTTCTGGTTCATGGTTGGGCATTGAGTTTTTCTTTTTCTTCACCTTCTTAATCATGCATTCATCTCTATGTCTCTGCCCCAAGCAGAGCTGTGAAGTGAAGTGGGACTTCCATCGACACATTTTCGTTAGGAATAACTAGAAAGGAGATAATAGGAGTATGTAGTGGAGGTGCTCCTTCTGTTATTTATTTACGTGTGATATTTGGTTTATTCTAAATCAAATACTCCTATTTCGAACTTTGACCATTAATTTTGAAAAAAGTAGTTTGACAATATATGAATTTATTGGTGTTTTTGACCACCGACGAGTAAATTTGTATTTACACGTCTGGCTCGGATGGTGTGCTTAGAGGACACAAGGGTTTATACTAGTTCGGGCAAAACATCCCTACATCCAGTTTGTTGTTGCTCGTATTACCAGCACTTGGTTTGCAGTAGGGGTTACAAACAGACGAGAGAGGCAAAGGATCCCTAGTCTCTGGTGAAAGGAATGAATGGGTGTTCAGAGCTCGATCGTCGCTCAACCATGTGCTTGTGTCGTGCTCTTGTGTTTTTATCTTGTGGTTCGGTCTTGTGCGGATCTGGATCCCCCTCATGGGGCGCCCTGCTTTCACTTTTATAGGCCAAGGGAAAGCGCGGGTTACAGTAGACGAAAAGAAAAAGAACGAGAGAGAGGAAGGCATCTAGGATCGCCAGGTCCTTCTTCTCCTTTGTGTGGGTCCCACCAATCCTATAGATGTTAACAAGGACGGCTCCACATCATGGCCCTATCCATCACTAGCGCCATGCGTAGGCATCATCTGCTGGTTATGGCGTTCCATCCTGTCCCAGCAGGCGTCATGGTGAACTGACGCGCCTGTCAGCGTTCATACGAGGGTTAGGCAGAACAGCACTGGTACGCCCAACACTGTTCTTGATGTGAATCCTCAGGTATGGCCCATCATGGCCTCGGGTTACATCGAGCCATGTCCATCTCTTCCCTGGTGTTAGAGTTTTGACCCAGGCCCATACGCCTGGACCTAGAGTGGTTGGCACCGATATGGGTCCCCGTCGGGCGAGACAGAGCCCGCGACCCTTCGGGGTCGGGCGAGATGGAGCCCGCGACCATTGGGGGTCGTACAAGATGGAGCACGCTCCCAAGGGTTGGGCAAGACAGAACCCGTGGCCTTGGGCGAGACCCCCGCAGCCTCGAGGTTAGGTGAGACAGAAACTGCATCCTTGGGGTCAGATGAGACAGAGCCCATACCCAAGGGGTTGGGCGAGACATGTTAATACGTCTTGCTTTGTCCAGAGAAGTCAGCGTGGGCGCTAACTCCCTTGCTTTGGGTATCCCTAATATTGATACCCAATAGAATTATATAGTATACAAGTATTATGACCTAGCAAATAAATAATATGAATTCCCTCTTAAATCTCCTCTTCCACTCCACTAACCAAACAAGAGATTATGACAAAAAAAGCAATGCTATCAATTTTTACCACTAATTCTTATACCACTTCCAACATAAGGAGTAGTTTTTAACACATTGTATGTTCTAGCAATTCTTCTCATAATGGATGGGAACATACCACATGGAGACTCCATGAGGATCTACCATGGATTCACGACATGTCCATGTGCCACTATCCAGCATGTGCAGCTAGAAACAAAAATAATTCCATAAATTTAAAAGAACCATAGCTCTTTCAGTCAATGTTTACTTACATGTACTGCGAGCCTGTCAGATTCTCATGGCGCGGAGATTACACCAATTTCTTTGGTACTTCTCTTGTCGCGATTAGGTTGCTTTCAAGGTTTTTAACTTTACTTGAATCGGACTTAAGTAACTGTGATATTCCAGGTATTGGTCGACTTTTGCTGTCAAGGTTGCGCTTATTTTTCATGGAACCTGACATATATTGTACATTAGGCAGTAGTAATTTTTATGTAATAGGCTCTTCTGGTCTTGCAACAGCAGTCATCGTACTTAGGTGCTCTTTGGTTTAGCGATAGGTGCTGGCACGTAACGTAATCAGCTATCGGCGCTAGAGCATCTCCAGCAACCCCTCAATACAACTCCCCCAATAAGATGGTATTGGGGTAGTCCAATACCACTTTTCTAGATTTATTGTGGGAGATGTTGCATCAGTACCCCAATATATCTCCTCCAATACCCATATAAAAGGTGGGTCCCACAGGAGTGTAAGAGAAAATATGGCTAAAAAGTGGTAGCTGGGATGGTCCCCATGGTATTGGGGGAGTTGTATTTCCCCCTTTCTTTGAGGGGAGATGAGGAAAATATTGGTGGCCACCAAAAAAATGGAGAGGTATTGGGGAACTGCTGGAGCAAGAAAAAAGTAAAGTTGTCCTCAATATGACAATTTTATGGAAATAGGGGAAGGTATTGGGAAACTGCTAGAGATGCTCTTAAAAGTTCCATGGGAACAAAAACCGCTATTTGTTTGGTTCGCCTTGGGAGTGCGAGTGATTTCCATTTGCCCTTCTTCTTTCTTCTCATCCTTGGAAAGAAGACGACTTCTCCTTGGTCGAGCAATGGTGGGGGTCTCATTGCCTAGGCCAGCGCTGCGTCGAGCACCTCAGGCACAAGCACAGGTTTGCGGCCATTGGGCTTCATCTCTAGAGGTCGGGCCATGGCAGGCACCTTAGAGGCTTGGACATGGTCGTTGGCACCTCGATAGTAGGAGATGTCGCTGTAAGATTCTTAGGATCAACTAGGAGTAGATCGAGTAGATAGAACCTTTTCTATTTGAGATAGAACACATAGATCTGTCCTAGAACATGAACTACAGATAGAAACTAGAGTGAAAAAGAGAGGGGTGCGGAGGTAGCTGACCATCGGGCTTGGTGGAGGAACTGGCCATGGCGGTGAAGAGGACGCCAATGAGTCGAACGGTCGACGGAGAGGGGTGAGCGCGATGCAGTAGCGGTGGCATCCTGGCGGCGGTGAGGCGGTGGCGTTTCCCGTCACTCACAGCGCACCCTCTCTAGATTGGATTAGGGTTGTAGGTGGGGTATTGGTGGCGTCAGTGAACCTTGTGCCGCGAGCCCCGGCCTCTACCTCCTTTATATAGCGTTGCACAATGGGAGCCCACCAGCCATATGTGTGGCTGGGCGCCCCCGATCAGGGCGCGGGATCAAGGCCCGACTCGATCGTTGGACCAAGTCGGAGGAGATCAACCTAACATTCTCCTCCTTAATCTTAACTTATGACTTAAACTTAAAATACTTATCTCATCCCATTCCATCATAGATTAGTGTACCATTGGATTAACAGCTACAATACACATCTCCATTTTGAAACAAATTCTCAACTAGGCCCTTATTGTCCAGGGATCATAGGCTTTTTCATAAACCCATTCCGGCTAAGTGTACTCTGAACACATTGGGCGGTAAGCCTTTTGTAAGCAGTTTCGCAAGTATTTTTTTTGTACTTACATGCTCTAGACTAATAGAATGGTCCTGGACTTTGTCTTTCACAACATAAAACTTTATGTCAATGTGTTTGGCAGCACCATTTGACTTATTGTTGTGAGCATAACATACTGTTGGCTCATTATCGTAGTACAACTTGAGTGGCCTATGAATGTCGTCGACCACTTTCAACCCGGGCATAAATTTCTTTAGCCAGTTCACCTGTCCCATGGCCTCATAACATGTTATAATCTCGATATACATCGTGGACGATGCAATGATAGTTTGCTTGGAGCTTTTCCACGATATAGCTCCTCCTGCGAGAGTAAATACATAGCATGATGTGGACTTTCTATCATCTACGTCTCCCATAAAATCTAAATCTGAATACCCCTCTATATGTAGGGAATTAGATCTTCTGTATGTTAGCATGAGGCCTTTTGTGCCTTACAAATAACGCAAAGCCTTCTTTTACCATTGAAAGCATCTAGGCCCCTAGTTGGATTTCGGTGATTGATGTCAATACAAGATTACTATGACTAACGTGTGTTTTGCAGAGGCAATTAAGTTAGGTCATGGTAATGGAGATCGATTGGGCAATTAAGGTTGTCATGCCCCTACGATGGAAATCGTTTCGGTTTTCAAAGGATGGACGACAAGGTTAAGGATAACTAGTTCTAAGTGTCAATTGAAGTTGGAGAGACACTTAGAGTAGTTTAGAACTTTGTTTTTCCTTTGGCCGTACTATGAAGGGGGGTATGAACGGGTAGCTTGACCTAGTTAAGTCTAGTGAGTTAGGTGTGGTGCACACTTGTTTAAACTAGCTCTAGGTAGCTCCTATGAATGCCTAAGATCTTTTGGAGCAAAATTCATTCACATATATTCGGAAGTTGGAAGTGAATGGAGGGTCAAACACCCACCGGACGACTGGCTCGTGCGACATGACTGACAGACGCCGCAGCAGGTCCCGGTCGATTCATTTGATCGAGGTGAACAAGTCGATGTGACCGGATTTGGAAGGTCATGTGACCGGACGCCGAGGACCAGCGTCCGGTCGACTCAAAGAAGGGTCCAGACTTGGGAAAGAGTGACCGGACGCGTCGGTCGGTCTTAACCGGACCACGAGGGTTCAAAGGTCGGTCGAGTCGAAGAAGGTTCGATAAGGGTTTTATGCGACCAAACGCATCCGGTCGGTCAAGCAGATCGGACCCGCCATGTGTCCGGTCGACTCTTTAATCTTGGTTCGCTGGGTTGAATCGGACCGAGCGTCCGGTCATCACGATCGAGCGTCCGGTCGTCCATGAAGCTCATAACGGTTCATTTTTTCAGTGGCTTATAAATAGAAGGTCCACTCGTGAGTGGAGCATCTTTGCTCATTCCAACAGGTGAGAAATGTTTGTGAGTGCCAAGAAGAGCAAGGTCCTAGTGAGGTGTTTGTGATTTGAGAATCCAAGAGAGTAGCCTCACTAGCAAATCAAGAGTAGCAAAGTGTGCATCCATCTTCTCATTAGGCTTCACGTGGTCAAGTGAGAGTTCGTGCTTGTTACTCTTGGTGATCGCCATCACCTAGACGGCTTGGTGGTGATTGGGAGTTTGGTGTTCACCGGTATGAGCTTGTGGGTGACCCAACTCAAGTTGTGAGCGGTTTTGGGTGATTCGCCGCGACGGAGTGTCGAAGAATCAACCCAGAGAGAGCACTTGATCCTTGCGCGGATCAAGGGGAGCTACACCCTTGCTTGAGTGCTCCAACGAGGACTAGTGGGGAGTGGCGACTCTCGATACCTCGGCAAAACATCGCGCGTTCCTTTCTCTCTCTATTTACGTTGAGCACTTACTTTGAGTATTTACTTTGAGCATTTCAATACTTGTCTTACATCCATAGAATTGCTTGCTAGAGTAAGTTTGGAACATTGGTTGCGAGGTTGTTGTGCATTAGTTTGACATAAACACTTTTTAGGCACAAGGGGTTAATTGGGCTATCCGTAGGATTTGATTATTGCAAGAAAATTTAGAATTAGCCCAATTCACCCCCCCTCTTGGGCATCTTGATCCTTTCATTTGGTATCAAAGCCTCGTGCTCACGTTTTTAAGCTTAATCGCTTAGAGCAAGATGTCTCACGGGATGGACCTCCTCCTATCTTTGAGGGAGATGATTTTCCATATTGGAAAATTCGCATGGAGGCTTACTTAGAAGCTCTAGATGTTGGAATTCTTAGAGCCGCCTCTCAAGGGTTCCCAAGACCTAGGAATGCCGCACAACTTCAAGGCGATGAAGTGAATTATGAAAATGGAATGCAAAGGCTCGCAACACCATCTTTAGAGGCCTTTGCAAAGATGTGTTCAATCGTAAGGAACCACAAAGACGCCCATGCACTATGGTCGGACGTTTGTGCGCTCCATGAGGGAACCAAGAGTGGCGTGAGGAACGCTATCATCTTGTGATTAAAAAGCTAAATTCTTTTAAGATGTTTCCCAAAGAAAGTGCTAATGAGATGTATTCTCGATTAAATGTTCTTGTAGAGGAAGTCAATGGGCTTGGACTCACTCAAATGTCACCATCCGACGTTGCCAGAGAAAGATCTTGAGTGTCCTCCCCATTGACAAATATGGGCACATTGTGACCGTGCTACATCAAGGTGATCTTTCCGCCGCTACACCGACACAAATCTTGGGAAAGATCAATGCTCATGAGATGTACATGCACATCACACCACAAGATGGCTCATCCTCTACAAAGAAGAAAGAGAAGGACTTAGCATTCAAAGCTAGCCAAGACAAGGGCAAAGCAAGACTTGAGTATGAGAGCTCAAGTGATGAAGATGATGAAGAAAGCCTTGCCCTCATGGTGAAGAAGACCACCAAGATGCTAAAAAGGCTAAACAAGAGTGGCATCAAGTTAAATGGCAAGAAGAAGAAGTTCTTCACTAGCTCAAGAAGAAAGCCAATCTCCGAGATGGATTGCTACAATTGTGGAGAACTTGGTCATCTAGCTCATCAATGCACAAAGCCTAAGAAAGACAAGTTCAAGAACAAGGGCAAGAAAGATGATTCAAGTGATGAAGATGAAAAGAAGAAGAACAAGCCATACAAGAAGAGAGATGGCAAAAAGAGGGAGTTCTACAAGAAGAAGAAGAGTGGCAAGGCCTATATTGTCGGTGATTGGCTCACGGACATTGATTCATCAAGTGGATCATCCGATGATGATAGTGACGATGAAAAGGTGGCCGCTATTGCTATTGATCTTGCATCTTCACCACCACCATCGCCATCATCATCTACACACCTATGCCTTATGGCCAAAGGCGAACGCAAGGTAACTAAGAGTGATGATAGTAGTGATGATGAACATGCTAGTGATGATGATAGTGATAGCGATGATGATGACTCACCTACTTATGATGATCTTGTCAAAATACTAAGAAAATATACTAAGATCATTAGAAAGAGTAGAGCTACAAATGAAAAACTTGATGCTAAAAATGATTCACTCTTAGCTAAGTGTGATACATTAGAAAAGGCTAATGATGAGCTCAAAGAAACAAATGATTCTATATCATCCAAACTCAAGGAGCTCAAATCTTCTAAGAAAGAGCTTAAAGATAAAAATGATAAACTTGAGTGGGTGCACAATGAGCTTATCACTAGTCACAATAAGCTAAAAGATGAATATGCAACTCTAAAGATCAATTATGATACCCTTATTATTGCACAAGAATTCTTACCAAATGAGCCACATGATGCTACTAACCATGTTGTTAAGATTGATATAGCTACCTCATGTGATGACTTAATTGATGAAAGCATTGAGCATGGATCTAGTAGCAAGGGCAAGCAAGTGGTTGAGTGCAATGACTATGATGAGTATGTCAAGCTCAAGCAAGATAATGAAAAACTTAAGAAAGAGTTTGAATCATTCAAATCCCACAACACCATTGTGCTAGAAACTCTTGATCATGATGGTGACTTGATTCTTGAGAATGAGAAGCTAAAAGAAGAAAACAAGAAACTCAAGAAAGAGAGAAACAATGTTGTTCCCAAGGAAGATAAAAGTAGTGATGCACTCAAGGAAGAGAACAAGAAGCTCAAGTTGGAAAGAGAGCATCTTAAGATTGGATTGAGCAAATTCACAAGAGGAAAGTATCTTCAAAGTGAGCTACTAATGAACACCGTCATGAAGATGGATAGAAGTGGCATTGGATATATGGCAAATGTAGAGAAGAAGAAAGCTCAAGTTCAACAACAACAATCAAAGCCAAAGCCAAAGGCAAAGAGATGTTTTGAGTGTGGACAAGAAGGCCACTTTGCTCATGAGTGTCAAACTCCACCACCACAACCCTTGCCCAAGCATGCTAGACCCTTTGCTTTCAATGCTCACTACATGCTTAGAAAAGATTCGAGTGGAAAGATGAAAGTCATGTTCTTAGGTCCTCCCAACAAGAGTAGGCCTAAGAAAATTTGGGTGGCTAAGTCACTTGTTGAGAAGGTGAAGGGCCCTCAACAAGCTTGGATCCCTAAAGCTTGAATCTCTTGTGTGTAGGTGAACTACAAGACCGGTGGAAGTCATTGGGTTATTGATAGTGGTTGCACTCAACATATGACCGGTGATCCTCGTATGTTCACCTCACTAGATGAAGAGGTAGATGGACAAGAGAAAATAACATTTGGAGATAATTCAAAGGGCAAGGTTAAAGGATTGGGCAAAGTGGCAATATCAAATGATCATTCCATCTCCAATGTGCTCTATGTTGCTTCATTGAGCTTCAACTTGCTATCCGTTGGGCAATTGTGTGATCTTGGCTTTCAATGCCTATTCACCGAGAAGGAGGTTGTTGTATCCAAGTTAGATGACAATCAAGTGATATTCAATGGATTTAGATACAACAACTTATATCTAGTTGACTTCACCTCCGAAGATGCAAACTTGAAGACTTGCCTATTCACCAAAACAACACTTGGGTGGCTATGGCATAGAAGACTTGCTCATGTTGGAATGAGCTCACTCAAGAAGCTTATGAAGAATGATTTGGTGAGAGGGTTGAAGGATGTGAAGTTTGAAAAGGACAAGCTTTGTAGTGCATGTCAAGCCCGGCAAGCAAGTTTCAAACACTCATCCAACCAAAGCTTTCATGTCAACCACAAGAGTGCTAGAACTCCTACACATGGATTTATTTGGACCAACAACATACAAGAGTTTGGGAGGAAATCTCTATTGTCTTGTGATTGTGGATGACTATTCAAGATATACATGGGTGTTCTTCCTTCATGACAAATCCGAAGTTGCATCTTGTTTCAAGAAGTTTGCCAAGAGAGCTCAAAATGAATTTGAAGTGAAGCTCAAGAAGATAAGAAGTGACAATGGCAAAGAGTTTGACAACACAAACATAGAAGCTTATTGTGATGAAGTTGGAATCAAACATGAAGTCTCCAGAACCTATACTCCTCAACAAAATGGTGTAGTTGAGAGGAAGAACCGGACTTTAATCACTCTTGCAAGGACAATGCTAGATGAGTACAACACCCCCGAAGCTCTATGGGCGGAAGCAATCAACACCGCATGTTATGCATCCAACCGCCTATTTCTTCAAAAGTTCCTTGTCAAGACACCATATGAGTTGCTCAATGGGAAGAAGCCGGACGTCTCCTTCTTTAGGGTGTTTGGTTGCAAGTGCTACATCTATAAGAAGCGGCAACACCTAGGAAGTTTCAAAGGCGTTGTGATATAGGTTTTCTTGTTGGTTACTCATTGAAGTCCAAAGCATATAGAGTATTTAATCATGCCACCGGCTTGGTTGAAGAAACATATGATGTGGAATTTGATGAATCTAACAGCTCCCAAGGAGCACATGAGAATCTTGATGATGTAGGTGATGAACCATTGAGGGAGGCTATGAAGAATATTCCGGTGGGAGACATCAAGCCAAAAGATGATGAAGATGATGTACAAGTCACTAACCAACCCTCTTCATCAAATGTACCACAAGATGGTGAAAAAGTTGGGAGAGTAGAAAATGAAGATACTCATATCTCCCATGAGCAAATGGTGGTACAAGCATAAGATGTTGATGCTCCACAACCTCCTCCTCAAGTGGTCAATAGAAGAAATACACCTCTCCTACAAGATCATCCTCAAGATCTCATCATAGGAAGTCCAACAAAGGGAGTGATGACTCGATCTCAAAAACTTACTTCATTTATTGCTCATCACTCTTTTGTCTCTTGCTATGAGCCTACCAAAGTAGAAGAAGCTCTTAAAGATCCGGATTGGATCAATGCCATGCATGAAGAGTTGAACAACTTCAAACGCAATGAAGTTTGGAATCTTGAAGAGCGACCAAGAGGTGCAAGAGTCATTGGAACAAAGTGGGTGTTCCGCAACAAGCAAGATGATCAAGGTGTTGTTGTGAGGAACAAGGCAAGACTAGTAGCAAAGGGGTTCTCTCAAGTTGAAGGTTTAGATTTTGGAGAAACCTTTGCACCGGTTGCAAGATTAGAAGCCATCCGTATCCTTCTTGCATATGCATCACATCATGAAATGAAACTATATCAAATGGATATGAAAAGTGCATTCTTAAATGGCTTTATTAATGAACTAGTCTATGTTAATCAACCTCCCGGGTTTGAAGACCCTAGATATCCTAATCATGTTTATAGGTTGTCCAAGGCACTATATGGGCTTAAGCAAGCCCCAAGAGCTTGGTATGAGCGCCTTCGGGATTTCCTTATTGAGAAGGGCTTCACCATTGGGAAGGTCGACACCACACTATTCACCAAGAAGCTTGATGGGCATATCTTCATTTGTCAAGTATATGTTGATGATATCATCTTTGGATCATCAAATGAAGACTCATGCAAAGAATTTGGTGAATTGATGTCTAAGGAGTTCGAGATGTCAATGATTGGTGAGCTTACATTCTTTCTTGGTTTTCAAGTCAAGCAAATGAAAGAAGGCATCTTCATCTCTCAAGAGAAATACACAAAAGATCTTCTCAAGAGATTCAAGATGGATGAATGTAAGCCAATCAAGACCCCAATGCCTACCAATGGACATCTCGACCTAGATGAGGGAGGTAACTCGGTTGATCAAACTCTCTACCGTTCTATGATTGGTAGCTTGTTATATTTAACCGCATCTAGGCCCGACATCATGTTTAGTGTGTGTATGTGTGCTAGATTTCAAGCTAGTCCTAAGGAAACACATTTAATTGCCGTAAAAAGAATCCTTAGGTATCTTAAGCACACACCAAGCATTGGCCTTTGGTATCCCAAAGGAGCTTTATTTGAATTAATTGGCTATTCCGATTCGGACTACGCCGGATACAAAGTTGATAGAAAGAGCACATCCGGAGGGTGCCATTTGCTTGGTAGATCTCTTGTGTCTTGGTCCTCCAAGAAACAAAATAGTGCTTTTTGTCCACATGCCAAGCGGAATACATTTGCATGGGTGCTTGTTGTGCACAAATATTATACATGAAACAAACTTTACTAGACTATGGAGTAGTTCTAGAGAAAGTTCCTCTCTCGTCATGCGACAATGAAAGTGCGGTAAAACTTGCAAATAATCCGGTTCAACACTCTCGCACCAAGCATATAGATATCCGCCATCACTTTCTAAGAGATCATGTAGCTAAAAATGATATATCACTAGAAGGTGTAAGATCCGAAGATCAATTAGCGGAAATCTTCACTAAACCGCTAGATGAGGCTACATTTTGTAGATTGCGGAATGAGCTCAATGTACTTGATTTTAGTAACTTCACAAAAAATTGAGCTTGTGTTGTCCCTTGCATTCATTGTAATATACAACATGTTTAATTTGTGGCAATGCATATAGGGCTTGTCTAACATGGTTAAGATAATAACCGAAAAGCGTGTGAAGAAGCTTAACCTTGGATCAAACTTGACAAGCAACTAGATTTACTTACAAGTATTACATATGCATGAATGTTGTTTTTGTCGTTTTGTTCCATTTGCCCTCTTGTTGCCTATTTCCTCAAAAAGAATTATAGCCTAAGGCAAAATATTTTGAAAAATATGAGGGTTTGAGAGAGGTCACTCACATCAGTCCCAATTGGTGTTTATTTGGATCTTATTCAAGTTGGGACTTGATTGGGAACAGCAGAATATGAAGGAAGGTTGGAGGTTTTTGGAAAAGGTGCACCGGACTATTTGCACCGGACGCTTCATCCGGTCGTCCCGGCCGATTCATAGGAGGTGAACTGCCGATGAAGGAGTGACCGGACGCTGCGTCGTCTGCGGCGTCCGGTCAGGAAGGGTTCAGCGTCCGATCGATCAAGGAAGGACAAGTTATTTCGACCGGACCACACTGCGATCCGGTCATGGACCACCGGACGCGTCCGGTCCCGATTCGAGGATTTGGACCTCTCTGGAATCGACCGGAATGACTGGTGGTAGCGTCCGGTCGCTACCACCGGAGCGTCCGGTCGATGGATCTTCTTGCGCGATTTCGTCTCTTTTGATTTCCTTTTTTCGTCGCGTTTGGGGATTATTTATCCGAGCCGTGTTCCTCTTCTTTGACCTAACCCAGCCGCCACCACCCTCGCGCTTAATCTCGCGCCAGGCGCCTGCGCCCCTAGCCCGAGCGGCGAGCAGCCTGCATCGCCTAGCCCGCGCCGTCGTCGCCCTCGCCGCCGCGCGCCTCGCGTTCGGCCCCCTTCGCCTTGGCCAGCGCTCCAGCCAAGCCCGCAGCCGAGCCACCACGCCTGCTCAGCATCTCGCCGGCCTCCTCGCGCCCAAGCTCCGCCGGTCAATTGTTGCCAAGGCTGCCGGTCTTCGCCAAGTGCTCTTGCCCTTTCCTCCCATTGATTGGTATGGCAAGTTTTGTGTTTCAATCTTGATCTCCAATTGTGACCTAGATCAAATTCTAAACGCACTGATTCCCCATTGCTTGGGCATTTGACCTAACCCTAGCCGGTTTCGAGGATCCCCGCGTGACATCTTATCTCTTCTCGGTTCGCTGATCGTCAGGTAGAAAGCCATTCGATTCAATTTCGCATCTACATTGCTTTCTTTGCTAGGGTTTCGCATCTATTAGCAATATGGTATTTATTTGTATATCTATCTATTCTATCGTGCAGCGAGTCGGTTCCGTTGTGTTTTGTCTGGAAGTTGGCAGTCATCTCGGAGCCAAGCTCGCGAGTAAGGATCGAGGCCAAGCCTCGAAAGCGGCAGCTTGATGAGCTTGATCTTCATCGCCAGCAGAGCTCACCATCTTGTCTGCATTCGGATGGCTCGCACCAAGAACGTTGGTGGTGGCCTGTGATGATGATCGGAGGCCCCCGCCTCGCTAGCCAGCCGGATCGAAGGGCAAGGCAACCAAGCAGGTGTCATCCAAGAAGCGGAAGTACCCCGACGCAGAGACAGCGAAAGCAGCAGCTGTTGCAGAGGCTGCAGAGCGTGCCAAGAGAGGAGGTGCCCGCAGCGGAGTTGTCATTGCAGATCAGCCGGTTTCACCAGCACTCAGAGCTGCGATTGAGGAGGTTGAGCGTCGTCACGGTAGTCCAGCTGGGACTGCCACGTTTGCAGGACGATGGGTCGCCATTGAGGAGGGTCCGTCAAGACAAAGAAGAAAGCCCACCAGCAGAGCCTCGGCCGCACCCGGAGACTCGGGAGAGTCGGGAGACCGAGCCGGCACCTCAGCCACGCCGCCGAGTCGCATCTTCTGTGATTCCACCTAGGCGATTACACTGCAGCAGGGTTCTCGCCCCCGCCTGCACCACGTGGTCCGCCTCGAGTGGTTCACCTCGACTTGAGGGCCGCCTTCTGACCGGGGGAGTTCAAAGAATTGCGGTTTGTTGAGTTTGAGGTTTGGTTTCCTCCGAGGAGGGATGAGAGAAAGCGGTGAGGGGTCTACACGCGCTTTGCATGAGGATTTCTACAATGCATATCTTAACAGTGGGGCAGTGTTCAGATCATAGAGGGTCTGTCAGATAGAGTCCATTGTGGCAGCAGCCGGAGAGGGCATTCGGCAACACTTGTCATATTTGCCAGGACTGACAGATTTGATTGGACGGACGGGCATATATGTACCTTCTTGGGTCCGTCAGTTTTATGCCTCGCTCTACATTGATCCTCATCACAGATTCATTCACTTTGCTTTCAAAGGCAAAGACTACTGAGTGACTAGTGGCAGTCGGGGAGATCTCGAGACTACAGGAGCAGCTCAGAAGATGCATGAGGTGTGCTGCTATGGACATCGTGAGCCTCCCAGGCGTCCTCATGGAGGGCAGGTGCCCCCACTGATTTAGTGTGGCATTGCTTCAAGGAGCCGTTTGAGAGGGGTCGAGCAGAACCCAAAGTGACTTGACTCCTACTGGCCGAGGATACTAGAGGCCATCATCGGGGAGGACTTTGCTTCCTGTGTTGGGATACAGGAGGGCCTGACTCGCCATGACTACGGCTTCTCAATGCCATCATGCGAGATGTGATGTTTGACATCCGGGACCTCCTTCTTTCAGAGATGGAGGATACTATATTTGAGGGATTCAAGGGTCGCAGCAGCTTCCCTATGCTCACTAGATCACATTCCTCATCCGCAGAGTAGTGCTTGATAAGCCCCTGGCATGATGGATGAGTATACAGTGCACTACTGAGTTCCCACCTACAACTTTGTCACAGAGGATCGAGACACGCCACTCCTCGGGCACCTGGTCGGCCCTAGCCGTCGCCTGACGTGCGTGAGTCTGCAGCTCAAAGAGGATGAGATAATCAGAGGGATTGCAGCCACCGAGGAGGAGGAACTAGAGGCACAAAGCAGAGGTGAGTGAGCATGCTGATGGCAGCTCGGCGGCGACTACTACCAGCCTATACCTCGAGATGCCTCCACGCAGACACGATGAGAGAGGGTAGCTCGATTCTGCTCCACCGCCCACAGACAGACCCGCTCTCATTGCTATTCTTGAGCGGATGCAGAGATCAAAACACAGCAGCACAGGAGAGGCAGTGCCAACTTCACGATTCGAGCTCGTCAGACTACTTTCAACAAGCAAGAAGCAGCTTCTTCAAAGACCAAAGATTACTTATGCAAAGAAGCAGCTCATGGATTCATGCAGCATGTAGTGACAGCTATTGGGGTCCCACTGCCACAGCCTTCGCCCCAGCTTGCACAGCCTCCCACCACTTCGACGACTCCAGCAGTACAGCCCAGTGGGCTTCAGAGTCAGGGACAACCTCCTGCTCAGTTTCCTTCACCTCCTGTACAGGTGTCCCAGTGGTTAGCCTCACCTGGTGTAGCCCCGCAGTTCACTCTTTATCACACGGGTTTCTCACCAGAGCAGACTTCCTCACTATTCGTGCCTGAGTCGTCAGTCTCCAGGAGTCTTGGAGCATCATTCAGTGAGTTGACCGGCATGCCTACTCCGCCTCACATGCATGCTGCCGGTCCGTCTACAGCAGCTCCAGCTATCATGACTACTCAGAGGCTCCCCTCGTCTGTCGCCTCGTCAGATCCTACGACAAACATACTTGCAGCTTCACAGGCAGCACCAGCCCCAGCTCAGACCCAGACCGTTTCAGCGACACTTCCTGCTTCAGAGGGTCAGTCAGTTCAGAGCTCAGGGTCAGATGATGATGGCGCCCAGTTCCATCTTGCTCCACGTACTTCAGCGCCCGACTCGTCCGCTGCAGCCCCGCCGTCCGACCCCTAGGTTTTGGTGTTTGACGCCAAAGGGGGAGAGGGTTTGAGTATGTAGACTTAGGGGGAGCGAGTTTTAGGGGGAGCTAGTTATCTAGTATTAGCTTATTATATACATTTGGAGTTTTATTTGTGTGATACACTATTACTTTCATGCATACTATTATATATATGTGATAGTGCTATCTACGTGATTGTGATATTTGACATGTGTGACTTCTACTTTGCTTTATCTATATGTCATATCACTTGTGTGATGCTCATTTGATTTTGCTTCCGCGTTTATACTTTGAAGCAAATGAGCTTTGTTATTTGTACTCATGGTTAATCCATATTCTTTGAGTACATTGTGTTGGCTTGGGTCATATAAGCTTGACTAACTCTTTTGTTCTTATTGACAAAAGCTTATATGAACCAAGCCCGTTAAAAAAACCTCACTCCATAACATACTCGAGGTGGTGTTGTCATCAATCACCAAAAAGGGGGAGATTGAAAGCATCTAGGCCCCTAGTTGGATTTCGGTGATTGATGTCAATACAAGATTACTATGACTAACGTGTGTTTTGCAGAGGCAATTAAGTTAGGTCATGGTAATGGAGATCGATTGGGCAATTAAGGTTGTCATGCCCCTACGATGGAAATCGTTTCGGTTTTCAAAGGATGGACGACAAGGTTAAGGATAACTAGTTCTAAGTGTCAATTGAAGTTAGAGAGACACTTAGAGTAGTTTAGAACTTTGTTTTTCCTTTGGCCGTACTATGAAGGGGGGTATGAACGGGTAGCTTGACCTAGTTAAGTCTAGTGAGTTAGGTGTGGTGCACACTTGTTTAAACTAGCTCTAGGTAGCTCCTATGAATGCCTAAGATCTTTTGGAGCAAAATTCATTCACATATATTCGGAAGTTGGAAGTGAATGGAGGGTCAAACACTGACCGGACGCTGGCTCCGGTGCGACCGGACGCTGGCCGCAGGGTCCGGTCAGTTCATTTGACTGAGGTGAACAAGTCTGATGTGACCGGACGCTGGAAGGTCATGTGACCGGACGCTGAGGACCAGCGTCCGGTCGACTCCAGTAAGGGTCCAGACTTGGGAAAGAGTGACCGGACGCGTCCGGTCAGTGCTGACCGGACCCTGAGGGTTCAGCGTCCGGTCGAGTCCAGTAAGGTTCCAGTAAGGGTTTTATGCGACCAAACGCATCCGGTCAGTGCAGACCGGACCCTGCCAGTGTCCGGTCGACTCTTTAATACTGGTTCGCGGGTTGAACTGACCGGAGCGTCCGGTCATCACGATCGGAGCGTCCGGTCGTCCCGCAGAAGCTCATAACGGTTCGTTTTTCAGGCTGGCTTATAAATAGAAGGTCCACTCGTGAGTGGAGCATCTTTTGCTCATTCCAACAGCTGAGAAATGTTTGTGAGTGCCAAGAAGAGCAAGGTCCTAGTGAGGTGTTTGTGATTTGAGAATCCAAGAGAGTAGCCTCACTAGCAAATCAAGAGTAGCAAAGTGTGCATCCATCTTCTCATTAGGCTTCACGTGGTCAAGTGAGAGTTCGTGCTTGTTACTCTTGGTGATCGCCATCACCTAGACGGCTTGGTGGTGATTGGGAGTTTGGTGTTCACCCGGCGGAGCTTGTGGGTGACCCAACTCAAGTTGTGAGCGGTTTTGGGTGATTCGCCGCGACGGAGTGTCGAAGAATCAACCCGTAGAGAGCACTTGATCCTTGCGCGGATCAAGGGGGAGCTACACCCTTGCGCGGGTGCTCCAACGAGGACTAGTGGGGAGTGGCGACTCTCCGATACCTCGGCAAAACATCGCCGCGTTCCTTTCTCTCTCTATTTACGTTGAGCACTTACTTTGAGTATTTACTTTGAGCATTTCAATACTTGTCTTACATCCATAGAATTGCTTGCTAGAGTAAGTTTGGAACATTGGTTGCGAGGTTGTTGTGCATTAGTTTGATATAAACACTTTTTAGGCACAAGGGGTTAATTGGGCTATCCGTAGGATTTGATTATTGCAAGAAAATTTAGAATTAGCCCAATTCACCCCCCCTCTTGGGCATCTTGATCCTTTCAACCATTCTTCAGTGTTCTATTCCTAGATTACTCTGATATCTGCCAAGTATCTCGGTAACAAAAGCTAAGTCAGGGCGTGTACATACTTGAGCATACTGTAAGCTTTCGACAGCTGAAGTATATGTAACCGCTTTCATTCGATCGATCTCATATTGGTTCCTAGGACATTGAAATTCCCCAAAACTATCACCCATGACTACGGGAGCAGATGAAGGCTTACACACATGGATACTGTATTTCTTTATAATATTTTTTAAGTATGCCTTTTGCAATAATCCTAAACCCCCGTTTCTCCTATCTCGGTGAATCTCTATTCCTAAAATGAATGAAGCTTCACCGAGATCTTTTATATCAAAATTTGAGGATAAGAACTTCTTCGTCTCCAGTAGTAGATTAACATCACTACTAGCGAGTAAGATGTCATCCACAAACAAGATTAGGAAAATGTATTTTCTATTCTTGAACTTTGCATAAATGCAATTGTCCTCCACATTCTCTTTAAACCTAAACTTCCTTATTATTCCATCAAACTTTAAATACCACTGTCTAGAGGCTTGTTTTAATCCGTAAATGGATTTCTTCAGGCGACATCCTATACGTTCTTTTTCTTTTACGACAAAACCTTTTGGTTGTGCCATATAAACTTTTTCATCCAAATCCCCATTAAGGAATGCCGTCTTCACATCCATCTAATGTAATTCTAAATCATAAAGTACCACTAACGTCATTATGATTCTCAAAGAATCCTTACATGAGACTGGAGAAAATGTCATTGTAATCTATTCCTTCTCTTTACGTGAAGCCTTTCGCCACAAATCACACTTTAAACCTTTCCACATTGCCTTTTGAGTCATATTTAGTTTTGTAGACCCATTTATAGCCTACTGTCCTAGCTCCTTTAGGTATTTTTTCTAAGTCCCAAACATCGTTGGTACTCATTGATCTCATTCATCTTGCATGGCTTCAAGCCACTTCGACGAGTGAACGCTTCACATGGATTCTTCAAAAAAGGTGGGATCACCCTCCATTTGAAATTCTTCACTAACATAGACTTCGTAGTCATCAGGAATGGCTGACTTTCTGGCTCTTTGAGACCTTCTGGGGGCCTCATTAGTTGGCGCTTTTTCCATATGGGGCTGTTGTTGCTCTTCCTCATGTGCGGCAATGGGCTCTATAGGATCCTGAAGGACATGTTCCTCATGTTCATTTATTGTTGCCACGGGAGAACTAACAACATGTGTTGTCACTACATAGTCTTGCACTATTGGTGCAGCAGCAGCAAGTAGCGAGAAAAATGGCTCCTGAACCATCGGAGTGGGCACGCATACCCGCTTCTCCTCAAAGTTAATTTCTCGCGCTACCTTGCTCCCCTTGACCATCTCATCCTCCAAGAACACAACGTGTCTTGTTTCTACAAACTTCGTATATCTGTTAGGGTAATAGAAACGATAACCTTTTGACTTATCTGGATAGCCAATGAAATGGCAACTGAATGTCTTCGAGTCTAACTTTTCAATGTTTGGATTAAATACTTTAGCCTCATCTGGACAGCCCCCATATCTGGGCATCGGGCCGGCCCGGCCCGGCATGGCACGATGGCTACCGGGCCAAGGAGGCACACCGTGCCCTGCGGGCCGTGCCTCATCGGGCTGCGGGCCTGGCCTTCGGCCCAGGCACGGGCCTGTGGGCCATTTTTCGTGCCGTGCTGGCCCATGAGGCACGGCAAAAATAGCAGGCCGTGCCAGCCCACAACCCGTTAAATCTAAAACACCTCCAAATAAACATCTCAATCCATTTTTTCAACCATGAACACATCGGTAGCCCACAGCCCGTCGTCCATCTACGCCAAGGCTAGATGACAACGAGGCATCGGCAGCAGACCTGCAAAGAAAAAGAACACGAAAAGAAGAAAAGGATGAGAAAATGATCCCAAAAACAGAATCAAAACACTGAGAAACGTATAGATCTAGGGGCTAGGGTTAGGGTTACGAATGGGGATGGACTTGCCTGCGCAACCGGAGCCCGGCGCCGGAGAAGACGAGGGCCACACAAGGGCAAGACGGGATTAAGAAGGACGACGTCGGTGAGCGACGGCGGAAGAGAGATGGGGAGGCGGACTCACATGTTCATCGACAAACAGAGGAGAAGTAGTAAAAAAAAGACGGAGAGGGACTGAGGGAGCAGGGAACTCAGGGAGAGGTGATGGAGCGGCGGCGATATCACCGGATCCAAGGACGACGATCGCACCGGCGGCGAAGATGGATCGACGAGAGGAGGTGAGTGGCGACGAGCGAGAGCGATGAGCGATCGAGCGGGTGTCGAGTGCGGCGGTGGTTGGGAGGGGAATGGGGTTAGGGTTAGGGTGGGGGTGGGGGCCGAGGGGGTCACGGTTTATATATGGGGAGGAGGGGGAGTTCTTGGGCCGGCGGCAGTCGGCTAGCTTGCCGTTGGGCCGCTACGGGCCTGCCGTTATTTTGCGGGCCATGCCGTGCCGGCCTGTGGGCCTAGGGTGTGGCCCAAGCACGGCCTGCACCCTTGTGCCGTGCCAGCCCGGGCCCATTGACCTTCAGGCCGGGCCGGGCTAGGGCCGGGCCTAAATAGCGGGCTCCGTGCCGGGCTCACGGGCTTGGGCTTTGTGCCCAGATATAACAGCCCCACACACGTAAATAGTTAAGTGAGGGTTCTCTTTCTGTTCACAACTCATATGGTGTTTTGGGCACTGACTTGCTTGGTACTCGATTGAGAATGTGAATGGCGGTTTTTAACACCTCTATCCACAAACTTATCGTTAAAGTGGAGTAACTTATCATATTTCTCACCATATTTATTAAGGTACGATTACGTCTTTCAGCTACTCCATTCTGCTAAAGCTCACCCGGTGTAGAGTACTGGGTAACTATGCTATTTTTCTGTAAGAACTTTACAAAAGGTCTAGGAACTTGACCATATGGGGTATGTTGACCATAGTACTCCCTCCCATAGTCAGATCTTACTATCTTGATCTTTAAATTGTGCTGATTTTCTACTTCAGCCTTAAATATCTTAAATTTATTCAATGCTTCTGATCTTTCTTTAATTGGATAAATTTAGCTATAACAAGAATAATCATCTATAAATGTTATAAATGAATCATAATCATCCACACTTTTCATAGGAAAAGGACCACAGATATTTGTGTGAATTATTTTTAAAATTCCTACGCTTCGTTTGGCGTCTTTCTTTATTTTCTTAACATACTTTCCTTTGACGCAATCAATGCATTGTTCTAAATCTAAAAATTCTAATGGCGGAAGAATTGATTTCTTAATCAATCGTTCTATTCTCCTCCTTGAAATATGGTCTAAACGACAGTGCTATAATTTCAATAATACATCATGAATTCTTCTCCGGTTATTACTTACATTCATAAACGAGGAGGCATTCTCATTTTTAGTGCTCACAACATTCACATTCTCACAAAGTGATAACAAATAAAGCTCATCTTGTCGGAAGGCAAGACCAACACAACTTATGATTAAACATAATCATGCATTGGTCATTACCAAAATGGCAATCAAATCCATCATCGTCTAAACATAAAACACTTATTAAGTTTCTATGCAAAGAGGGTATATAAAGGACATCTATAAGCTTAAGTACAAAGCCATCATTTAATTCTAATGGGAGCTTTTCAATGGCTTTAACTTCAGCTTTGATTCCATTTGCTACTTTAATGTGTCTTTCTCCTCTTTGCAGGGTCCTCGTATGGAATCCCTGTAATGAATTTGCAACATGAATAGTTGCACCTAAATCAATCTACCAAGTAGATTTTGGATAATTTAAATACAATGACTCATCTATAAATGTAATAATGTCCTCACCTTTTCTCATCAGGTGCTTCAGGAACTCTGGACAATCCTTCTTGTAGTGTCCCTTCCTCTTGCACCATTTGCAGGTATCCTTGTCTACTTGAACATTGTTGAATTTCTGATGGTGAACATGGCAATGAGCTTCTCAATGTCCCCACTTATCTGGCTGTAAGTTGAAATTAACAACAAAGGTCTCATACTCTTTGGACAAAGATGCAAAAATCAAATGAACTAGGAACTCATCTTTGAGCCCCATGTCCATTGGTTTGAGTTTGGATGCCATGTTGCTCATCTTCCATATGTGCTCTCTAACCCCGCCACCAGTGTATTTCTTATTGACTAACTTCTTAATAAGAGTGCTTGCATAAGCCTTTGAAGAGCCAGTAAACTGACTCTCCATCTTCTTGAGATACTCAGTGGCGGTGGTACATTCTGGGATTGATCCCCTTATTGGATCCTCAATGGAGCCCTTAATCACCATCAAACACTTGCGGTTTGAACTATCCCACTTCGCACGATCAAGGTCGTACTTCATTCTTACTGTTGCATGGTCACGCTCCCGAGTAGCGAAAGCTGCATCCGTCTCATTTTCTGCCCTCACCGGGTCCTCAGGCTAAGTGGGACAGGGAGAGGTTAGCGCTAGATCATTGTCGGACAGCGCAAGTGCTATCTCAAGCTTCTCTCGCCATACGTTATAATTGTTTCCATTGAGAGCCAGAATGGACGAGATAAACATCATTGGGTTGTATCCTGAAAACAACATCAGAGAAAGTGAGAAACATTTGGCATAATAATTGCATGTCGTAATTTAACGTTGGTCAAAATTAAAACATACAATTTGCTTCTACATTAACTCTACATCACCGTTGGGTAGAAATAGAACTAATGCATAAAACTCATAAATAAAAATTATAATATTACTATCATCAATTTTGTCAGAAAATAGCAATATCATAAATACAACATTCTTCTACATTAATTCTACATCACCGTTGGGCAGAAATAGAACTAATGCATAAAACTCATAAATAAACTTATACTATTGTTATCATCAACGTTGGTTAGAAAAATGACAATATCATAATTTAACTTAAACAAATATGTCTACTCCTCTAATTAATTTTTTTTTCTTGTTGCTTCCAATTTAATTAAAGGATAAACGTATTCATAGCAGCGGAAACGTTAAATGAATTTATTCTACTTATTCAAAAGCATTTTATGGTCCTTGTATACTCTTTGAAAAAATCTAACACGTTGGTGCAAATTTTATAAGATATTTCAACTCATACATTTGACTGAAATTCATCAAATAGATCAAAAGGTGCTTCTGAAAAATAAAACTTAAAACTCAAAAGTTACCGTGCATTTGGCCCAGCAGCGAAACAGCCCGCGGCCTAGCCGCGCGAGCTGCGCTCCCCCACGCCCAGGCTCTGGACCAGGAAACTCCCTTCCCGCCTGGGCCTCATTCGGCCTGGCCGTCCCTGACCGTTAGATGCTATCAGACGGTTGTCCTTGATCTTCGTGTGAACAAAAACCCAGCAGGAAAAACTCTAGGGTCATTTCTTCTCTTCTTCCTCCGCTTTTCTCGCGCCACCGGCAGCCAGCCGCTGCAAGGGAGAGCCAACGGACTGACGCCGGAGAAGAACGCGTGGGGAAAGAGGATGACGCCGCCGTGGGGCCCTTTGTCAGAGCACGCATACAGCTACGCGCAACGGGGGCCCACCGGCCATATGTGCGGCTAGGCGCCCCTCATCAGGCAAGATCAAGACCCGATTCGATCGTTGGACCGAGTCAGAGGAGATCAACCTAACGGTCACCGCTCAGGGAGTGGCGATGGGAGCAGCGATGGCCAGGCTGGGGTGGCGTCCTCGGGAGCGCGCAGACGCGGAGGCTTTGGAGGGTGCTGCTGCGGGAGCCGAGGTTGATGTTGGCGGCGCTCTAATTTCGTCGATGAATCGGTAGTTCGGAACGGGAGCGGATAGCGCTGGGAAGGTAGCGGTAACAGAATATTACTAGTCCGGATCCGTTAACAGCGCAATCTGTTACGGGCTTCTCTATCCAAACAAAAAACAACGTAATCCTTTTGCGCTGTGAACCGATGACGGGTTTGGAACGTCGAACCAAAGAGCACCTTAATTCAAACACCAAGCGCATCGAGATACATAGCCACCACGTGAGATGTCCTTATCATGAAAGCAACCACCGAAACTAGCCACTTCAGTAAATATCACGGCTTAACCGTGGCGCACATATATACTGCTTGTTGGAAAAAGTAACTTAGTTTAACTCAATCATACCATCACATGGTTCTATCGATGCATAGTAATTGTAAAAGCTGTGTAAGTAAGGTAAGTATTAATCAGGGACGTACGCCGCGATGGTTCTCCTTTTGGAGACTGAAAGCAATGGCTGATGACCAAAACGTTAGCTGGATTCTGCTAACCAGATCGCATCAGTTGCGCCTGAGTAGGTCAAAACAGTACTGCACCTACTAATAACTGATACTGCTTCGTCGTCGTTTGGGCAGCCGCGATCATGCAGAAAGTCCGATGAGCGTTGGACGATACACGATAGTCATGAATCATCAATGATACCGCAATTAGTACGAGAAAATGACGCAGAACCACATGAGGATCTAGCAAGTCAAATCCGAAGGCCGAGCTACCATACCTAACATACGGATTTGCTACTTTACATGCAGCGTGGATAATTTGGACGAGACTGCACGTACTGAACGCAAATTTTGGCTGAAACTTGCTAAAAAACACTGTTTCGGCTGGTCTGAAACTTGGCTGAAAAGCACTGTTCTGACTGGTTTGTTGTGAGAGAAAAATACTGTTCGACTAAATGGATGAATAGTGTCGCGTGAGGAAAACCAGCCGGCTGGCTGGTTGCATCCATACCAGCGAACAGCACCATGTGTACTCCTAGCTCGAAGGCAGCAACAGAGCAAAACCTATGAAACCTCACAAAAAACATGTGATTTGAAACTTGAGGACAGAGTATGTACTATACTTGAATCAGTAATTCACACTTGGTCCATGATTCAATAGTCATGTGAACTACACGCTGGTGTTCGTCTGTCCATTCCAACTTGCAGGGCGTCTAGAACGCCAGAGAAGACAAAGGGACTAGACAACAAATATGGTAGGCTGAGAGGAGAGAGAATGGCACTGCTAGCTTTTGGAATTCATTTTACACCACATACATCTCTGAATGAATTCCAAAAGCCAGCACTGTCTACTCATGGCAACCTACTACTTACTTGGGGAAAAAAAAGAAAGGAAAACGAAACAAAAAAAGAAAACTGGAAATGAAAAAAGAAACATATATAAGTGTATAGTTTTCTCCCTCGCACGCCCTTGCTGTTCCTTCGTTGTGAGGAAACTCGAATCGGATCATACAATTGTCGTGTCATGCAGCCACGTGACGTGGCCCATCAGACGTACGCCTTGGGTGGGTACCTGTCCACGTCGTCCACCCAGGGGTTGCAGCAGCTCTTGTTCTGAGGGCCCTTCCTGTCCGGCCCCGCCGCGGCGCCGGTCGACGACGACGACAGCGCCGGCACGTCGCGGAGCGCGCGCCACACGGCGCTGTTGCACTTGAACCCGGAGCCGAAGCCGATCTGCCACACGCGGTGGCCGCGCCGCACCCGGCCCTTGGCCTCGGCGTACGCCAGCTCGTACCACAGCGAGCTGCTGCTGGTGTTGCCGAACCGGTGGAGGGCGCACTTGCTGGGCTCCATGTCCGTGTCCTGCAGGCTCAGGCTGCGCTGCACCTCCTCCAGCACCGCGCGGCCGCCGGCGTGCACGCAGAAGTGCTCGAACGCGCGGCGGAAGTCCGGGATGTAGGGGCGCACGCCCCTGACGCGGAACACGCGGCGCATCATCAGGGACTTGAGGAACTTGAGCTGCTCGCTCAGGGGCAGCACCAGGGGCCCCAGTGTGGTGATGTTGGTCTTGAGCGCGTCGCCGGCCACCGCCATGAGCTCCCGCGCCAGGGAGACGCCCACCTTGCCGACCTCGTCCTCGCGCTGGTACACGCAGTTGAAGCATTCGTCGGTGGCGCCCTTGTGGGTGCGCACCGTGTGGAGCAGCCGGTACTTGGCGCGCCCGGTGTCCGCGCGCTTGTTGGACAGCAGCGCCGCCGCGCCGCCCATGCGGAAGATGCAGTTGGAGAGGAGCATGGAGCGGTCGTTGCCGAAGTACCAGTTGAGGGTGACGTTCTCGGTGCTGAGCACGACGGCGTACGAGCTCGGGTTCGCCTGGAGCATGTCCTTGGCGAGGTCGATGGCGATGAGGCCGGCGCTGCACCCCATGCCACCGAGGTTGAACGACTTGACGTCCTCGCGCATCCTGTAGTGGTTGATGATCATGGATGCCAGCGACGGCGTCGGGTTGAAGAGGCTGCAGTTGACGATGAGGATGCGCACGTCGCGGCGCGGGTCGATCCCCGTGGACTCGAACAGCGCGTCCAGGCACCCGAACATGACCGCCTCGGCCTCCATCCGCGCCTCCGCCATGTTGAGCCTGGGCGGCCGCGCCTGGGCGCCCGGGGGCAGGTACGTCTCGTCTCCCAGCGCGGAGCGGTTGGTGATCTTGGTCTGGAAATCCAGAGCCGCCTCATTGAAGGACCCCGTGCTCTCGGTCATCTCGAGGAAGGCCGACTTGGAGATCTTGAGCTGCTCCTCGGGCTTGTAGCACGCGAACTCGACGAGGTACACGGGGCGGGGCCGCTTGAAGTAGTAGACGGTGAGCAGCAGCAGCGCGGTGCCGAGCCAGGCGACGCAGGTGAGCAGGTCGATGGAGTAGTAGATGACGTCGAGGCGGACGAACGAGTAGGCGGCGGCGGCGACAGCCGGCACGCAGAGCATCGGCAGCACCGACGTGGGGCTGCCGCCGTGGCGGATCCCGAGCTTGACGTACTTGAGCTTGATGTTGCGCGCGAAGTCCGGGAGCCGGCGGCGGATCTTGATGACGATGCTGGGCGCCGGCTCGCCACCGCCGTCCCGCCGAGCTTCGTCCGCGCCGCGGAAGGCCATCTCGGCCGTGAGGCGCTCCCGCTCCATGGTGATCGGAGGCTTGCTGGCTGGGCTAATACTATCCTCCAAGCGTGTCAGGCGGCGGAACGCGATGTCGCCGGCCTCTTTGGTGTGAGTTGGATGGAAGCGTACGCCGGAGCCGGATGCGTGGTTTGGTCACGCGGGCAACTCCAAATATATATAGTGGTTGGGGGTCGCACACGCGCGCGATCGGAATCGACCCACCTGCCGCGAAACTTGTGGCGTATCCAGCTGCCGGAACAGTCAAATTTATAGGCACGCGACGAAACAACTACCCTTCTCCGAGCCGTATGCCATACGCGTACGAGTGGTACCACTGCTCCGAAACAGTAGCCTATTCCTACCGTGTTACGGCGGCTACTCTTGTTACCGTTTCCCGGCCGGGGGAGGGAGCTAGATAGCCAGCCTACGCGACACGACATGATTGACTCGGAGGTCCATCATCAGAAATTCACCAGAATTCAGAAGACGAAGACATGTCAGCAGGTGGACCCCGCCGGGGGTAGAATTAAGGTAAGCAACTGGGAAGGGCGAGAGGGATAGGTGGGGAGGGTGGCCTATTAATGATGGTGGTTACTGGGGGGACGCTCAACCACTTGGAATTAAGAGGAGGCACAGGCCACAGGTGAACGCGTACAGGATCCGCGCGCTGCATGGCCGCGGCCCGCGCAGAGCGGGCGAGGGAGCCGACGGGCGCGCCCGCCGGTACCGGTGGTGTAGCAGGGAAGCGAAGAGAGTCAGGCAGGCAACGGCGGGGCGACTAGCGTGTTGCGTTTTTGCTTCTGTTCTCGCCAGCAGACCTTTTGATTGACCTGCCTGTTTCTTTTGATTTCAATTTTCAAACGACGATAAGAACCCGGCGCTAGCGTTGGTTGGCAGGCGAGCGGCGTTGACAGGTTTCTTCCCGCGCTCCTGCAGCCCCCCTTTTCGCCACGACCACGAGTACTGTGTCATTAAAAAAAAATCTCGCGTCAGTTCTGATTTAATTGCTTCGGTGTCGCAACGTTTTCTTGGCAGTTGGATCGGCCGATCGATCAGGCACAGGCGGACAGGGACTGAATGAATGAATTTTCTATGCCCCCATAACATAGTAGAGAGTTCCTCTCGTATTTCTACACTGCTACCATCTCTTTCCGCAACCAAAAATTTTTTAGTCCGCACCAATTCTTTTCGTGCTATTACTCAACGGTTTTTCTTCGTGACAGCCTGACAGGTTTCCTCCCGCGCTTGCAGGCCACATGAATGCGTTCTAACTGAAAATCATACCCTGACACTAGTTGTAGCGTATACGTACGGAAAATGTCTGTTTTCTGGAAAAATAAATATAGTAAAACGATAAGAATTAAGAAAAAAAACAAACATTTTTGGCTTCTTGGAAGTTTCTTTCCGTGGTTGGGCAACTAGACCACGCCCAGACAAGACGGACGTACGAGCAATGAAACGAGCTACTGTAGCTCTGTGTTCAAAAGAATGCATGCGGCACGCAAATCACGTGACAACGTCCGGCTGAGATATACACAGCTATAGGATCTGTTCGGCTGCTCGTGAGTTATGATACCGTATTTTTCTCTTCCAACAAATCAGTCATACAAATCAGTATAAGTGACTTATAGATTAGCCAACCAAGACCATAGACAGCTAGCGGCCAGCACCACCCATATGGAAGCGTCATGTCGACGTGGCAAAAGAAAGAACCCCCACTGCCTGAAACGAGGCACGTCCATGGTCCATCCAGTTCGAAAATTCCGGTAGGAATCATCGTTCTGTTTGCTTGACTTATAAGTCATACTTTTTCAACTAATAAACAATATTTTTCTCTCACAATAAATCAATCAATATTACTTTCAGTCATGACTTAAGCCAACGTGGCACATGAGCACACGAGTATATTACAACTGCAGCTCGCAACAGGAAATCTTGCTTCCAAACGCGGCATTTCGTTGAGGAACACATGCCGAGTTCGTACGCCCGTTTGGCTGCAATGATCGGCCACAACCCACAAGGGAAAAACGGCATTGGCCGTGCACCTAACGATATGTTGTTATGTTTCTTCTTCTCAAAAGCTTTGAGCCATTTAAGTGCACAACCGCGACCAGACCCATATATATAGCTAATCGTAGGAACTTGAACAGTCCAAATAATTGCGACCAGACCCATGCATCTAGCTGTTCGATCAATCGTCCAGGCTCTGGACCGCTGCAATGCCGGGCACCCGGGCTGGGCTACCACCTGTCAAAACGAAACGGGATAAAACGGGACCGTCAGCGCGCTGTCGCCTGTCGGGGCGAGGCGCGGCCAACCGAAGCTCCGCGGAAGCCGGCCCGACGGGCGACGGTGCACGACAGCACAAGGGCGGCTGCCGGGATGCCCGAGTTTTTTTTTTGTTTTTTAGCCTTTTTAAAAAAAATTCACAAATATGTCCCTATAGAGATATGTTTTTAAAATCTAGACTCTTAGCTTGGCGCCACACGTTTCGGCGCCATAGATTTTAACGCCTAGGTCTTGGGCTCGACGCAGACGTGGCGGTTATTTGACAGACACCTTGGCGCCGTAGATCTTGGTGCCGAGCTTGGCGCCGTGGTTATTGGCGTCAAGCCCTGTCTTACGTATGGACCCTCCCTTTCTTTCTCTCTTCCTCTCTCTATCACTCCCGAGCCAGGGCGCCGCCAGCGCTGCCACACCGCCGCGCCCGCCGCCACGCGTAGCTACGCCATCCATGGCCCACCATTGCCCAGACCTTGCGCCGCCGTGCGTGCGGCCATCGCCACACGCCTGCCCGTGGCGGAGGCTCTGCCGTCGCGCCGCCACCCCCGCCGTGTCGGCCGCACGCCGCCCCTCCCGGCCCGTGCCGCCTCGTCCATCCCGGCTCGCCGCGTCCGCCGCACGCATAGGCGCTCCCTCCGGCGACCCCGGCCGCGACATGGCCCCTGCTCCCAGCGCGCCGTGACCTCGCCGTCGATCCCGTCCTCTATGTCCCCGTCCTGCTCCGGTCCCGGCGTCCGCGTCCGCGTCACATGATTGCATTGACTTGGACAGGTAAAATTTTAAAATATGCAATATAGGTACTTAGTTAACTTGAATTGTAGTGCTACTTTGATTATTTGATAGTTTCTAGTAAATTTGATGATGTAGGTGGTTGATTTAGTTAGTGAGATAGATATAGTTAGATAAATATAGTTAGATAGCTAGTGACATAGGTACATAGATATAATTATTAGATAGATAGTTGATTTAGTTAGTGAGATAAATATAGTTAAATAGCTAGTGACATAGTTATTTAGGGTGTAGTTGGTTAGTATCTATTAGAGAGGTACTATATAGCAGCTACTTTGGACTAAACAAACTGTATTTCAATTTTTGTTTGAACTACTATATGGACAACCTAGTGAGCATATATCATGGAGGCACCATGGAAAGAGATCGCTATGGATATGCTGAGTTTGTTGATATGTAAAACGTGCCTGTGTTATTCAATGAGAAGCCTTCATTTAGTGAGTTGGTTGTAAGGGCTCGGGAGGAGCTACATTGCCATGGAGCTGATGATGATGATGGCATCGCAGTGGAGGGTGTACTTCACCTAGGTTCCTCTCCCAACATCCTAAGGAAGATGATCCCAATTGGGTGTGCAGATCGGTGGGAGAACTATGTGAGCTCGGCTATGAAGTGCCAATTCCAAAGTTTGGACGTGGTTGTGCGTTGGGTGTTAGTTGATCCCATCCCTCATGGGTTTTCCCCACCAATGGGTCAGCAGGCACACTTCGACCCTCCCATCTCGGAACCTGATATAGATGTGGAGGTTGCACCTACGGTTCTCGATGCTTAATCTGCCCCCAATGAGCTAGTTGAAGATGCTTATCAGACTCATAATGTTGTGGCAGATCCTCCTCATGAGATTCCTTTGACACAGAATCATCCAAGTAAGTGTCTTATTCGCATGGTTATTTGGAACTTACCCCATTCCTTACATCCATTTTTTTATTCTTTCCTTATTTTTCTACTTATGTTGCAGGAGACATTCCTGACAATGTGGATGTGCCCACTGTTACTGCGCAAGTGCACTGTGGAGATGGATTCTGTGGCTCCAATAATGTTGAAATTATGAATGATTCCAATGAGATGTTGAGAGCTCTTGATTCGATGATGATGAGCCCCATTGGAGATGAGATGGTGATGTTGAGCTCTTGATCTTTCCGACCGTGATCTCATTCCGATCAGGCGTGTGCAGAAGGACGTGATGATGAGCTCCTAGAAGCTCCTGAGGCCGGCCCTAACATGGTAATTGAGAAGGGTCAGAAGGTTGGAGAGCACGAGTAGAGGCCTTCCTTGGGCGTGAGGTTGGCGAGCAAGGGGCTCACAGTTCTAGAGTTCTAATCTCTTGGCTCTGGCAAGAGTTCGCACAGTGCCCCGAGGAGGCAGATGAGGAGACAATTGGGTACTATTGTAGGGCGTGGATCCTACACCTGTTTACCTACGTTCTCTTCCCCGACGCCACGGGTGACACTGTGTCGTGGATGTGGGTCCACTGCCTCACTGCCTGGGACCAGGCGGGCCAGTACAGCTAGGGCTCTGCAGTGTTGGGTTTTCTTTATCGGCAGCTTTGCGAGGCGTGTCGTCGAACTTTGTCCTCATCGTCACTTGGTGGATGCATGTACCTGCTCCAGTTGTGGATGTGGGCTCATCTACCAATTGACCGTCCTGAGGTTCTGGCTAGTCGTGAGTGGTTCCTAGGTCAGCCTCCACATCGGTAGCCGACGTGGGCGTACCTTTGGGACCAGGTTAGGGTTCCGCATGTGAGGTTGGAGCGGGTGTACATTGAATTCACGAACGAGCTAGACACGCTCACGGTGTCTAGTGTAAGTAAATTTTATTTCTCATGCTGGTTTGAAATGGTTTAGTATAGCATCTAACATCTTGTTTGGACATATTGCAGGTGTCGTGGGAGCCGTATGATGGAGAGGGGGCACTTCCTTTTTAGTTGAGCAACATGTGTGGGTGCGACGATGACTTCTACAGGATGAGGTGCCCTCTAATCTGTTTGTATGCTGTCGAGTTCCACCTGTCAGATAGAGTTGCACGCCAATTTAGAGTGAGACAGCTTTGGCCAATGACTCCGTTCTCGACTGGCGTTGAATTACACAAGTAAGTGTTTTGCTATTTCAATTGTCTCAAGATGGACCCATGTCGTGATCTATTTTCTCTTCTTTCTTTGGAACCTAGATGGTAACATTTTCCATAGTGAAGCTTACATATGATAATACTGTTACGTATGATTTCTTCAATCACTCTGTACCTTTCTTGAGAGGCTTACATCAAATAGTCGCGTCATATAGCTTAGGCGCCATCATTTTATAGCATCAATTTCATACCTATCAAAAACTAACATCTTACATGACATGAAGGTTGGATTGTCAGAAGAACAGAAAGATTTTTGATTGGGAGAAGCACCACCAGTACTACATTGAACAATGAGAGCTGTTGCACGACAACGTGGATGAGAACAACGAGCTGCACATGAACTATGAGTATAGGCACTACCAAGCTTGGTACCAACGTGCGACACATTACAGGCTGAGGCTACAATGGACAGAAGATGACTACGCCAACATCGAGTCCTCCGACGATAAAGACACGACGTACGACCAAACTACTCGTGTAGGAAGGTAGGTGGAGGCAGGACCAATCTTGGACAGAGTGGTATGTCAATTGCCTTATTTTTCAATGTTAAGTTGCATACCAATACATTCTGCGTTTAAGGTCTCTATTTTAGTTAGTGGCACCTTCGAGTCATAGAATCCTTATAATTCAGTACAACATATGGAGTTGAGGAACTGGTCAGGAATTAACTAGTACTCCGTACTAGATTAGTAGCGTCCTCATTTTTCAATATCCACCACAATCTTATTGTGAACTTTGTTGCAGGGCAATACCCTCAAATGCTCGGTTGAAGACATTGATCGCTTTCGTCCGAGAGTTAGGGACGACGACACACGTAGCTTCCTAGACGTAAGATTCAAAATGTTCTTAGAAATATATTATTAATACGTTAAATTCTTTTAGTTAACATTATTTTATACAACAGAGACTGTCACATAGGCTACGCCATGCGGCTGGTCATTGTGGTTGTAGGACAGCCATGACACAAGACATGCATGTTCCTTCCGCAGGCAGAGGAGGCTTAGGTTCGTCTAGCCAAGCACCTACATGGTCCATAGGCATTGCATACGAGGATGAGGACGAGGATGAGGATGATGACGAGGTGGACCAGAGGCATGAGGAGCTTAGCCTGTCTCAGCTCTAGGACGCTCCCTCGACTCAGCCTACACAACCTTCGGGCACTAGGCGACGCCGTCCACCTGACCCTTACACTCCAGGCACCGACGCTCTTGGTCACAAGGGTAAGGATAAGACTAGGAGGCAGTGAGGGTTTGTGGTAGATGTTATTATGTTGTATTATGGACTTTGTGGACTTTCATTATGAACTATTGTAGATTGTATGGACTATTATTATCGAATATGAACTACTATGGACTATAATTATGGACTGTGTGGACTATTAATATGCTCATGTATATGGTTTTAGATGAATATGGCATATATTTGTATGTTTGTACATGTTGTATTGAGGTTAAATATTCATCTCATATTTGTGTATGGATGGCATAAAAATAGGGGAAATTATGGTGAAATTTTCTGCCTAAAGCACGTATTAATCAACGGCATCAGTTTTTTCGATTCAAAATAGTGATTGAAGTCTGAAATTGAATAGGCTTTTCAGTCATGGAATCTAGGGAAAATAACCTTTACAGTGATTTATCATGTCACAGTCAAATAGACTTTTCAGTGTCCTTCGAAATAGTGGTTGAAGTCTAAAATCGAATAGGTTTTTCAGTCATGGAATTTAGGCTCTCCAGTGTCCTACGATGTAGGCTTTTTAGTGACTCTGAGTAGACTTTCTAGGAGCATTTACAGCACAATACAACGGCTAGCAAACCTGTCTTCGCCTATATATATGTGTTCTAGGATGCATTGCTAACCAAAAGAAAAACCAAACTAGTATTCGGTTTCGTTGGAGTAGGAATGTCTGGAGGGTCATCTAGAGGATAGGGTTTTGGGAGTGGGAGAGGAAAGGGGAGGACGAAGGAAACTCCCATTGTGTGGGAGGGGTCTCTTGGGCCTGATTTCTTTGAGGAACCAATGTATCAGTTTCCTCCCGAGAGCAAGAGTGATTTCACTAAAGAGTGCCCTCTTAGAGGATATGATAACAGGAAGGAAGATTGGTCAAAATGCATGCATGGTGAGGACTGCTTAGTACAGATGTTCACCGAGAGGATCGACGGAGGTTGTCGCTTCTTCAAATGCCCGTGAGCATGGGTAATTGCTATTACATTTCGTTTATTAAATATTATGGAAGAACCGCCTAATCTAATGTCTTCTAGGAGTACTTATCTTCCATTAGACACTAAGTACTCAAGGGAGGACACCAAATTACGCAGTTCCATCGAGCACACCCCAAGGGAGAACCCAAAAATCCATATTTTTTCATCAGGATTACAAATGAAAGAATAAAGCTTACATCATTATTAACTATTTCTTACATCACTTTTCATGCAACATCAAAGTATAATATTTATTGTTATAACAATGGAACATACCCATGTTATCAGAGTTATGAATAATTTAATTTAGCAGCGGAATATAAACATGTGGTCAGAGTTACAGAGGAAATAATTATCTATTCATGACATGATAAAGCATTGGTATATAAGCTAGGACAACAGATTATGGAACTTCTATTTATAAAAACATTTGGTGAGAGTTATAAATAAAAACTATGATTGCAACGTAAAGGAATCCTCTCTGAGCCCACCAAGAGGAATCCACACATAGGAGTCATCTCTAGCATCCGTCTGTCACCTGCAACAGGGGGAAATAAAACCCTGAGTACTCAATTGTACTCAGCAAGACTTACCCGATAGGAGGAAAGAAAAGACTCAAAGGGTATGCAAGGCTATCTGGCTTATGGGTTTATTGCATCTGCAGGAGCATTACTAAACGTGCGTCCTTATATTCAATTTTATTAGCAGTCAGCATTAGTTCATTAACTAACCATTCTATGTAAACATCTGTGCTACTTTCAAGAAGGTGGTAAGCAATCAGAATCATTTTACCATCTTTCATCTTCTAGTTCTTACTACGTTGCTAGATTGTAGATAAGCCATACCGGATCACCCGGCAATTCATGAATCAATGTGTCCCAGCTAGGTACCCTGAAACACACGCCCCGCTTGTACCCTAGGCACAAGCAGGACCAACCCACCACCCTCTTGTCATGGGGTCCAGGTCCCCGCCTAAACTTGGACTCCAAGCCCTCGCTCCTGAGTCCCAGACTCAATGCGGAGCTTAGACCTCCACCATCCCGCCTCTAATCAGTTGGTCCAGAAAGAGCCAAAACCCATGACAAGAGAGCAATGAGTCTTCCATGCGCCCATACACAAGTATGTGTTCAGGATAATAAGTCTGTGACCTGCCTAAAACCCAATGCAACGGTCGTTCCTTAACCGACACAGGCGGAACAAATACAATCCGAGCCTCGCTTGAATGCCAAACCAAGTCTAAATCCAAAGTACCATTCCGCCCGGTCTCTAATTATCATTCATATATATATATATATATATTCTAGGTGATAATAATATAGTAACAACAATAATATATTTCCTATCTCTCGCGAGTGACAGGCAATCACTCGACTTCTACCGGAGTCCTGTAGCATAGCAATCTACACAATCCTATCATACTGGCAAGACTCATAGGATAAAGATATATATATATATATATATATATATATATATGCTAGTGGGTTTCATTCAACTCCTTAAAACTTAATGCACAAACATAATATAAAGTGCAGAAAAGTAGGGGTTATGCACCGGGGCTTGCCTGGGTAAAATATAACCAAAAATTAGTATTCCATCTTTGTGTCCTGATCCCTAGCACCATCTTTTAGCTACTTCGTTTGATACCATCGATCCACCGTTGTTCCTATTATGATATGTATTGATGCAAATGCAGAGATGGCGCAATCTATCAAAAGGCAACAACAATTCATAAAATATGAGTGCATAAACCAAGCTAACAAGCTAACTCCTATGACTAATATATTAGCTAAGTATTCACATCACTAAACAAGCATCATTTTCATCAACAAGTACTAATTCTTGCCAAATCAAGTCTCTTCGAGAGCAAGGTATCCTCGCTCCCCTCCTATTTTTTTCGCATCGATTCGGTATATATTAGTCGGATTTTTGAACCTAAGAATCATCATTACTTAGGGTTTCATGCAATTTTTAATATTTATATTATACCTAGGTAACCGCAGCGCATGTTGTTATGTTATGGGTTCATTGTTGTGCATAACATTGGAAACCCTAGGATTAGGTTTAATGTTAATTGCTTTTAGTTCTTAGAACGAAATTGGTTGTATTGTAGTTATGGTTCTCATTGACATTAATTTGTGATGTTTTAATTTTTGTTTGTTAAATTACATCCGTTTTGTTAGATGCAAGAAATGTATCGGGGGGAGTTTTGGCGAAAACGGGGTCATCCTTGAGAATTATACCCCGACGCGTCTAGCAAAGATGCCCCCTGTCTCTCCTGACCTCCCTGTCCCTAACTGTGACTATGGTTTCCCGACCCACGTATTTCAATCGAAACATCCAGACACAGCGGCGCGTTGCTTCTACACATGCAGTCGTTTTAATGTAAGAAATTGTTTCCACTATCTTTTTTTCTTTATTTGTGTAAGTATGCTACTAATATTTTGTTGAAATCTTGTTGTGTAGGACCATGAGAGGGCTTTTTCTTTCAGTGGATCGACGGTAAAGACAAGTTTGACCCTAGGTACCTTTTTTTCGATGATTGGTTTAGAGAGAGACATCCACATGAGCACTTTCAAGCAGTGGGTTCCACCCCCCCTAACCCCTGCCAATGACGGCTAAGGAGAAGCACCTAGCCGTAGTTAGATGACTCGAGGAACCTCCTCTATGCGAATGCGGAGATTGAGCTATGATAAACCCTGAGAATACGTTGGAGTTTGTGTGTCCGAACAAACACAAAGTAAGTAGAAAGTGTATCTGTTTAAATGTTTAGCTCTATGGGGGAGGGAGAGGGCGCGGGCGGTGGCGGCGGTGCGTTGCTCGATCGAGGGAGGTGCGAGAGAGAGAGAGGAAGAGAGAAAGGATTGGGGCCCATACGTAAGACATGCTCGGTGCCAGTAACCCTGGCGCCGAGCTCAGCGGCAAGATCTATGGTGTCGAGCTTGGCGCCAGGGTTACTGGCGCCGAGCTACCTACCATGTCACTGCCACATCTGCTTCAAGCCCAAGAGCTTGGCGCCAGCAATGATGGCGCCGAGACGTGTAAGCTCGGCACCAGCAACGATGGCACCGAGCTAAGGGTCTAGATTTTAAAATCTTACCTCTAGGGGCATATTTGTGAAAATTTTTCAAAAAGGGCTAAAAATAAAAAATTCGGTCACGCTGTCGGTGTCAGGGCCATCGTCGGCCTGGCCACGGCTGGCCTATGGCTTGGCCGATCCTGGCTACTGCCGCATGGTGCCACAGCTGCTCGCCGTCGCATTGTGCTACATCCATGGTCACGCTGTGCTCCGACCGCCGCTGTCGCACATTCACTGCTATTGCCGATCTTTCACGTATGCACGCATGTGGGCTTGCCCCGCCTACCCATTGCCATCACACCCACACTCGCTGTGATGCTGCACTGCTGCCTTCACCCCAGTCCAGTCCCAGCACTACGGTGCACATGGCCGAGCATCTGTCGGCTTGTATTTATGGCAATGCGGCCAAACGTTCCTGCGCGTGTTTCACTGATCCCTAACGGCCTGTAGCACGTGCGTGCTTGAACTACGAGTTAACAACCACGTCCTACCATGACAACGACGAGCCAAGCCATGTCTGCACTTTCCCCTGTTTCCTCTGCCGCCATGGTCGCCGGACCCGCACCTTCAATTCGGCATGGTGGAGTCACCTCGGTCCAATTAACCTTGCCCATGGCTTTGCTGTGTAGTTAGCTAGCCACCCAACCCTATCTTGCAATGATCCTTGCCATGCCATGCTCCAATTTGGAGCTTTCTTCCCGCTGGGGCGATAAGACCATATCGACATGCGTCGACAGCAAAGCCCCCACTCCAGAGCTGCTTGTGTTCGATCTGTTGCACCACCAGCCTCGCCTCCACCTACCCATCACCTGGCGCACCTTTGCCGAGTTGCTACCACCTCCTAGATGCCCTTGATGCGGTCTTGTCGCCACGGTGCACCACCGCACCGTCCATGCGCAGACGGCCAGCTTGGCTCGGGCCGCCTCCGGCCGAACCACCACCTCTGCTGGGTCCATGGTGAGTTCCTTGAGCTCACGCGCTACCCCTACTGCTCCGGCGTTATGGTAGCTCACCGGAACGTCATCGCTTTTGCTGCAGGAGCTCCGCCACCGTGGTCCGATTTTACTACGGCGTCCCGCCTCGCGTTTTGCGTTCGTGCCTAGGCATGTACCGGCTCCTTAGATAGGGCTGAGTGGGTCCTGGTTGCTCGGCGGGCGTCGTCGGTGCCATCGGTCGCCGCGCCGGCGTGCGCGGCCAGGTCAGGGCCCCCCGATGTGAAGATAGATTATTGCAAGGGCCATTTTGTGTAGTCATAGACTGAAGGAATAGTGCGCTTAGTGCTCGCAATATTATCGGGTAGCCCGAGGTCTTTTTCACAAAATGACCGGCGCGCGTCGGGCCTCCCCTTTGCGGGCCGTCGCCACGCTGTTGGGCCATGCCTAAGTGGGCCATGTCAGTGGATCACGTGTGCGTGCGCGCGATGCACAGGAGTCGGCCGCGCCGCTCGCTCGTGGGCCACGCGGGTTGAATTTAGTTTTCCTTTTTCTAGTGAATTAGTAAAGGATTATTCAATTTAGTTTTGAGCTGATCTTTAGAAAATTATAGTAAATTCTGTAGGTGTCCAAAAATAGTGAAACAAAATTTGTTAGGTTCACAAAAATGTGATCTATCTGTTGGTGTAGTTGCTTTATAGTTATCTATGATAATGATAGACTCATTAATTCATTTAGGAAAGCTTAGCATTATTTAGCTTAATATTTGTAGAAATTTTTGTGGCAAATTAGTAATAGGTTTGACCATGAAATTTTTATCATAGATTCATTGTATTATTATGTGCTCACTGTAATTTTTATAGCCTTAGAATAGGTTGATAAATATGGTAACTAGTACTCCTTGTTTTACTATATATATAGTAAATCGGTATTAGAGTAAGAATGCCTTTAGTTGCTAAGTTAATACATGCAATGTTTCATACCTGTTTAGTGGAAATGATAGGCAACTTAGTGTCTTAGTTGGTAGAGCTAATTTAGTAGCTTGATAGATGTATCTTATTTTAAGAGTTGTTGTTGTCATATTACTAAATGTTGCATCATCATTTCATGCATGTAGATAACGAGTTGGTAGAGTTCGTGCTTGCGGGCGAACAGGAGTATGAGGAAATCATTGAAGAGTATGAGGAGGAGATTCTCATTCAGGATGGAGCCCCGGAGCCATCATTTGCTGACTTTGTTGACGCCCCATGTGCCCAAGGCAAGCCCCGGTGCATAACCTTATTTTGAATTATCACTGAATATATATATATGATGTGTATTTACGTTACAGGCATTTTATGGAAACTATATATATAGATATACCTACCTATGAGTCATACTAGTATAGGTCGAGTAGCTGCTACGCTCAGGATTTCGGTAGCGTGAGTAACCTGTCGTTACTCACAATAGGTGATTATTAAGATCACTCATGATAAAATGGTGGAAAGGAAAAATGAAGACCGGACAGGGATATGGTTTGGGTATTGGTGGGTGTAAGAGGTTGTGTCATGCGGCCAACAGGACATAGCTTGGTTACACTTTTTCTCTATCTGTGTCGGTTAAGGACCGGCCATTGCAATGGACTCTAGGCAAAGTCATAGACTTATTATCCCGAGCACATACTTATGTATGGGTGCAGGGAAGGCTTGTTGCTCTCTTGTCATGGGTTCTGGCTCTTTGCAAACCGATTGATTGGAGGCGGAGATGGTGGAGGTCTAAGCACCGTACTGAGTCTAGGACTTAGGAGCGGGGGCTTAGAATCCAAGTTTAGACGAAGACCTGGACCCCTTGACAGGAGAGTGGTGGGTTAGTCCTGCTTGTGCCTGGGGTACAAGCGGGGCATGTGTTTCGAGCTACCCAGCTGGGCACATTGATTCACGAATCACCGGGCGATCCGGTACGGTTTGTCTACACTCTAGCACCATAGTAAGAACTGAAAGAGAAAAGATGGTGAAATGGAACTGTTTGCTCAACTCTTGCTTGAAAGTAGAACATGTGCTTACATAGAATGGCTACATAATAAAATAATCATGACTGCTAATAATAAACTTACATAAGGATGCACTATTTGTATTGATTCCACAAAAAAGGAAACCAGCAAACCATAAAGCTTATCATATTCCTTGAAGTCGGAAAATTATTCCCACTAGTCGGATAAGTCTTGCGAGTACATTGTGTACTCAGTGGTTTATTTACCCCTGTTGCAAGTACTGCTTGAGGAGTAGCTATTGTGTGAAGGATTCTTCTAGTGGGCATAGACAGATCCTTTTATATTATCTATAGATGTTTCTTTTCATTCTGCTGTTAATTTCCGCACTCTAAATTTGGTCCTATAATAATGTATTTCTAAGAACTCTAGATGTATGAAATGGACTAAGTAATGTAAATTTGTTCTCATTATTGGATCCTAAGGGATAAATGTGGATTATTTGAGCTCTCCCTTGGGGTGTGCTCGACGAAAGCCGCCTGATGTAGCTTGTTGTTGGGGTACTTAGTGTCTGGTGGAAGACGAGCGCCTCTGAAGGTGTGTTATTTCGGGCGGTTCTGCCACAGCGGCCTAGCAAGCTGGCCCACGCGTGGCCTCCCCAAACCGACCTGACGGTTTTACAAAAAGGACCCTACATTTACCTTAAACGAACTCGAGGTAAACAACACTATGTGCTACTATTCATATGAGTCATAGTTTTCATACCTAGCCCCCCAGAAAATCTTTTATTTACACTTCTACGTCCTCACTTCCTCCAGAACAGAGCACGCAGTGGGGGAACCGTCACCGGCGGCCGATTTGGCATGGGGAAGGCACGGCGGTGGTGGAGGACCGGCCGCGGGGTGCGCGGGACCAGCCCACATCCATGGGTGCCAAAAACACGGGATGAGGTGGCCCACAGCTATGGGGCGACGTGTGGCATGGCGACCGAGCACCCCTAGGCCCGACCGTAGCCGCTCGGTGACAATGGCGCGGCCATGGCGGGGCGCTGCAGCAGAGATGGGGTGGCGCGGGGAGGTGCATAGGCGACGACTGGGTTCGGCCTGGCCATGGTGTGGACCTAGGCGGGGCATGGCACGGCGGCCACACGTGGTCGCGGCAAGGGAGGCGACGTGCCGGAACCCAGCCGGGAAGGAGGGCTGGCCACGGCGGGGCATGACGGCCCAGCCACGGACGACGGCGGGAGAGGCGGCAAGGTCAGCAGCAGCCACATGGCGCATAGCTGTGGACTGGTCGGCAGCCAGGTAGTGTGCCCATCCATCCCCGACAGCCCAGCGGGGGCACGGTAGCCTGTAGTGCGAGGGCGCACGACGCGGGGAGGAAGAGGAGGGGCATCGGTGCTACACGCGGAGGAGCAGCGCTGTGGGGCTACGGTCCAGTGCGACCGTGGGGGCTCACGCGCGCTTGTGAAGGGTTGGGCGACGGCGGGCGTAGCCACAGCGAGTGCTCGGCTCGACAGAGGCAGGCAGAGACAAGCAGAGGCTGGCAGAGGCAATAGAGGTAGGCAAGCAGAGGCAGAGACCGAGAGAGTGAGAGTGAGCAGAGGCGAGGACAGCAGCTCGGCCTCGGCACACGAGACAACCGACAGGCATCGTGGCAAGGGCACGGGCAGCAGCAGAGCGAGAGAGGAAGAGAGCAGTATGTGGCAAGGCCAGCAGAGGGAGGGAGAGCAAGCAGCCGGCAAGGCCAGCAAGCTCGGTCCTATCTCATAACGCGCGCGTCGTACTGGCAAGGTAGGTGAGATGAGTGGCCAGCGGCACTTTCATTTTTTATTTTTATTTTGTTCATATTTATTTTTAAACTAACAAACATCACATTGACACTTGAACAAGCATACCAACATATTCACGATGTTCATATATTGCTGATGATATGATTTTTTCTATTTATATTTTATATTATTTTAGCTTCCAAAATCATTTTCTAAAACAACTTTATGCATTTATAAGCATAACTAAAGCTCTATGGTTTTATTATTTAGCAAATTTTACTTTCAACAATTTTTTTTGTTTATAAAAAATGTTTTTCATGCTTAATCAAATAAACAAGCCATTTGCTATTTATTTGCTATTCGGCATTTTTAAGCACTTTCTTCATACTTTTCCAAAACAAGCCCTAAACAACTTTTGTTTACAAGATTATTTAAAAGTTGTTAAGCACCAAGATAAGTTGACTAGCGACACTTATTTGTTTGTTTTATTCACGAAAGCGAGTCACACAAGATTCGTTTATAATTCCATGTGTGCTTTAAACTTTTAAACCCAAAAACGTGTTTTGCTAATTTCACTTAGGCATTAACCTAGGTGCTAAGCAAGCTCGTAACACCAGAGGTGTTACAAATATGTTTCTCGAATACTCTTACAACTCACATGACATACTTATTGTAGTCTTTCGAGTCCGAAGAAAACTATTGGTTTACTAGGTGGGTTGATCCTCGACCAATTTATCCGCATCAGCTGTATATCTACTACCTGCAGGACCAAATCTTCGATCTACAAAGGAAAGTTAGCAGCGGGTACAAGGAAGACGAAGACGACGGCAATAACAATGGTGCAAGTTCATAGGAGGCACTCTGCAATGATCCATATTACACATGCCCTAATCACAAGAATAAGGGGCCTCCGCCATCACCCCCGCCACCACCAACAACAACAATGGGAGGCTACTGTGGAGAAGGTGCAACACAGTTTGTTATGTGGCCACACTACTAGGACGACCATATCTTATTCACATGGCACATCCATATGTTTGTTGTTTGGTTTCATTACCTAAGACATCTTAGATTTAGTCGAAGAAACTATGTACCCTTGTTTGGTATATGTTCTCACATGCCATTTCTTGAGCTTGTTGTTCGCTTCAATTACCTAAGGCATGTTAGGTTTAGTTCATGACTTATGTACCTTAGTTTGGTACATGTTCTCACATGCCATTTTGTGTGTTGAATTATACAATACCCTACTTCGTTAGGTTTTGTTTGTAGCACATGATCACATTTCACTACGTCCGCAATATTAAACTGAATATTATGACAAAAAATAATGAAAACAACTACATAATGAAAAGTCCAATACTATGACACATTAAACAACATAATAATACTAAAAGTACGTGCTGACAAACTAAATAACGCAATACATGATATAAGCATGCCCATACTTAAAGTGCATTATATGACAACACAATGAAAAGTCGAACAGTAGACAACATTGTTCATGAATAAACCATAGAACTAGTAAGTAATGGAGACTACTGAGTGCAACGAGACCACTTTCCCTTCCTCAGGGCATCGGGATTCTCCTCCATCGCTGCTTTTCGCTCGGCGTTCACGCTCAAGCTTCTTCTCTCTCTCCTCCCTGTACGCAGCAACACGCCTCCTTTCCTCCTCTTCCTTATGCTCCTTTTTTAGCCTCCTCTCCGCATCTCTTCTTCATCATCTCCTTATCCTCTGTCTCCCACTGCAACAGTTTCTGCATCCATTCCTTGTCTTCAGACTTGATCTCAGTGTTGATCCACTTCTCAAAATCACAGAGCGGTGGAGGGGTCTGCAAAAAATGCAATTGTTACAAAACAAAAAATCATGCAAGATGTCATATGACACAAACATCAATTCTTCACCATCTTGTTAATGCAGCGCTGACGAAGTGTTGGCTCAAACGCAAAATTGGAACACATCCAATACCTGTGCCTATACATGTCCTCTTCATCGGACTTGGCTACCTTGCAAGGATTGTCGCAAAAGCACATGGGCACTAGAACACTACTAAGTAGAGACAATGGGTCGAAGGCATTTCTGGTCATCCAGCCATAACTATAATTTAGCCATTTTCGTTCTAAGAACCGAAAGCAATTAACATTAAACTCTACACCTAGGGTTTTCTATTTGATCCACAACAATGAACCTATATCATAACAACGTGTGCTGAGGTTACCTTGGTTTGGTAGCTTTTCCATGCCTTGGCATCCTACGGTTGTATAATATAAATATTAAAATTGCATGAAACCCTAAGTAATGACGATTCTTAAGTTGAAAAATCCGACTAATATATACCGAATCGATTTGAAAAAAAAACTAGGAGAGAGCGAGGATACTTTGCTCTCGAAGATTTACGGATCAAATCAAAGTTTCTAAGGTCTAATATGCCGATTTGTGAGGTAGGACGAAGTGGGGAGAGAAAAAACCCGAGAGGGAGGAGAAAGAAGAGGAAGAAGGCTCGGGCGGGAAGGTTGGGCGCCGGGTTAAAACACCACCTTGGCGCCATAGATCTTGGCGCCGTTCTCGGCGCCAATAACCACGGCGCCAAGCTTGGCGCCAATAACCACGACGCTAAGATCTACGGCGCCAAGGTGTTTGCCAAGTCACCGTCACGTCTGCGCCGAGTCCAAGACTTAGACGTCAAAATCTATAGCGCCAGAGACGTGTAACCTCGGCGCCACCAACGATGGCGCCGAGTAAGGGTCCAGATTTTAAAAACATATCTCCAGAGATATATTTGTGAAATTTTTTCAAAAAACAAGCTTAAAAAAATAAAAAAAATGGGCCGGGATGCCGATAAAATTTGGCAAGGCTGGGTGGGGAGGAGAGCAGACCGCAGACGACTGCTGCTGCGCCCGCCGATGCAGTATGCACCGCCTGGCGAATTGAAGGGGGTACAGCTACTGCGGCATGCTACGCGTTGTCACTACAGCTGCAAGGACGCGGTCAGTAATGGCCACTTCGCTTCAGCTGCACTTCTAGGTCTCGCCGGCAACTTGATGAAACGTACAGAGTAGGGTAATATAATGCGCTGCAGGTACGGTCGTCCATATGACCCGTACGGTGCGGCTGTGCCACTCTCCTAGTAGTAATACTCCGTTAGTTCCTACGGTGACGTGACACGGTATATGAAGCTCAGCTGAGTTTTTCCCTAAAGTTTAGTATGTTTGACATATACATAAAATATTAAATATAAATTAAAAATAATTAATTATACATATTATGATTACTTTGCGAGATGAATTTTTTAAGCCTAATTAGTTCATGATTTGACAATGTGGTGCTACAGTAAATCTACCGTACACATGTGCGAAGGACGGATAAACTAGGCTTAATAAATTCGTCTCGCGGATTCACGAGTACTTCTGTAATTTATTTTATTATTACTATCCGAACACTCCCATATGACACCCAATGTGACGCCCTCATCCTCGGCTGATTCATGATGCGCATTGACTGAGATAAAGTGCACATGTCGACCACATTGTTAAAATGAGCGCCACCACCGTAGGGATACTAACCCTATTCATTTATGCTGAAATTTAACTTATACTAATTTGTTGTTAAAGAAAAATATTATTCGTTGGCTGAAAAATAGTTCAAGCAAACAGGGTGATTGACTCTTGGCCCTCATTGCCTATGGGCATAAGGAGGAAATTAGGCATACAACTTGATGGATCAAGAGTTGGCCGTGTTGAATGTGCAGCCTGTATTGTATTTATGGATATTTTTCCTTTGATTCATACGTGTTCTGGTTTGATTCCAAAATGTTTGGTCTTGATTGGTCTTGACGTGTCCAATGTTTTGGGGTTAGGTTACGAATTTGGCATGAGGATTGCACTATGGCTTCAGTTTTTTATGGAGCTCTATTCGTCTATAGCATCAACTACACTGGTAAAGGCCACTAAAAAAAAAAAAGATGGCGAAACGAATTTGATAGACGGACAATTTCTAAGAAAGTTGTGTTTTGTAGAGGAACAAATATCATCAAGACAAAGTTGAACACTACCTTGATTTGATCTTGAAAGAATTTGCACAATCACAAATTGGGTTACATATACTAAATCAACAAAAGACTAAATATAATACTGACTTACATATTTCTTATTCTAAAATCTAAGTATCTTTTGACATTGAACTCTAAATACATTTTCATCAAAGGTTAAAAAATTAGTCTTCTCACAAAAATTATAAGCATCTGTATTGAAAATATTTCTATGTAAGCTAATTCTTTCACTCATGAAAAACAACCTATGTACAAATACGCCATAAAATAAGAGATGAAAAGATATGGACATTGCTGTGGCTTTTGACCCATAAGAATAGAATGGTGATAATCGAATAAATAAAACAAACTTTTAAAAAATGTTGGAAAATAAACATAAATATTGTAATAAAAAAGCTAGCTACCAGCATCTTGCCGTTTAAATTACAACAACATGAAAAGATCCAGATATAACTGACCTGACCTTCCAAGGGCTTATTTGGCTATACTCCAATCCACCACGATCAATGAGTTAAGAGAGATTTGGGATGAAAATATTTCAACCAATATAACAAATATAAATTAGAGTAGATTGAAATGTGTAGCCAAGCAAACACCAAACCAAAGTGGATTCAGCGGGTGGTCAGCAATTAATTAAACGACTAGTAGTTGTTGGCAGTTTCCAGTTTTTTAGAACCTATCAGATCTTTAATGTGCATGAGAGTTACTTGTGCTAACAAACGTCAAATCAGTTGACTCTTATATTGGAAGTTGGAACATGCCTTATCTTTCAGACTTGATTTTATCTACTCGGGCTGTTTAGTTCCAAAAAGTTTCTCAAAAAGTGTTATAGTAGTTATCACATCGAATCTTACGATACATGCATAAAGCATTAAATATAGACGAAAAAAAACTAATTGTACAGTTTAGTTGGAAATCGTGAGACGAACGTTTTGAGCATAATTAGTCCATAATTAAACACTAATTATCAAATAAAAACAAAAATACTACGGTAACCAAATTCCTAAATTTCATGAACTAAACATAGCCTCGAAGTAATAAGTTAAGCTGGTGATATTGGAGTAGAGCAGTACAACCGAGGGTGCTATTTCTCCAGTCCATAAGTAAACCAGTACTGAATTAAGTAATAAGTACATTAAGTAATAAGTACAAGCTAGTTACATACTAAGGGCGTCCCCGACGGTGGTGCAGTCAGCTAGCTAGGAGAAACACCTACCTAATCCAGAAGAAAGAGAAACGAAGAACTCATCTCACTAGCGAGGAACCAAGAGCTTAGCTCGCACATTTCTCAAGAAAAATTCACTCTCTGACATACTTTACCACTATCTGCTTTTTACTATTTAATTATTCTCAAGTTTTGTCCATTCATTTTGCTACGTATCTAGACATATATTATATCTATATATATAGCAAAATAGATATAGCAAAAAATTCAAAGCAACTAAAAATTTGGAACGGAGGGAGTACTTCATTTGTCCTCGTATAAATAAAGGGATCGAATTTGTCCCATATATATATATATATATATATATATATATATATATATATATATATATATATATATATATATATATATATATATATATATATATATATATATATATATATATATATATATATATATATATATATCAAACTATACTCCCTCTATCTTAAAATAGAAGTCGTTCTCTCGCCGAGAAGTCATTTTTTTTTAAATTTGACCAATTATATATAAAAGAATATTAATATTTATAATACATAATTAGTATCATTAGATAGATAGTTGAATATACTTACATAATAAACTTATTTGGAGATATAAATGTTACACGTATTTTTTATCAACCTAGTCAAAGTTGAAAGTTTCACCTATACGCATCCCATAACGACTTCTATTGTGTGACAGAGGGAATATAAGTTTGACTAAGTATATAAAAAAGAAAAAATTACAACATCAAACTAATATTATTGAACACATTAGGAAATATATTTTATGTAGATTTGGGCTAAACTTAGCATAAATTGATATAGCTAGGATGAATAGATCCTTATATTTTGGGACTGAGTAAATCAAAACCCAAATTATCGAGCAATTTTCACACGGTGCATGCTACTGCTTGGTCCAGTGTAATTCTGGCCAACTTGACAGGTGGAATTCTGGCAAATGAGCATCACACGCCGTTTTTTCAGGTAATGGCGTAATGCCAGTGCCCTCGGTCGAGCCCTACCAGGTGTCCAGGTCTGGGTGTCGTCTCTGGCTACAAGATTTACATTATTTTCTCGGGACCAGTAGTTTCAGCAAGCGTGGAATCGATTAATCACCAGAATCTCTTGCTTGCTCGGTGATCAATTGGACTGTTTTGCTATTGCCGGCGGAAATTAAAGGGTGGTCTCAGTCTGTCTGAGTATTACTTGCACATCAGACAGCAGGTTAACGTGCGCTCACCAAATCTTTGACTCGCAATTAAATAGCTCGTAAACTAGCAAGTCTTCGAGAAGGGTTTGATGTACTGAGCGATGTGATGAACGATTGACTATCCACATCAAGCATGTACGTGCTAGTAAAGGCGCCAAACACCTTTCTATTTTGCAATTTTACTGGCTGGTATAGGAAAGTGTTGCTGTTAAATATCAGTATCACGTAACTAACCATCCAATCAAAATTGCTAAAAATGCTCCAGGGTAGGTTGCAGACACCGCCATTTCGTTTATGTTCTCTTGTAAGTATTACTTCCTTCAATAAAAAAATATAAGGGACCGTTTGGATCTTTTTATTTGGAGAAATTAAAATCCACTTAATAAATTATGTTATTTGGTTTGAAATTTGACATTCCACTACTTTCTAAAGTTCACATATAATTCTATCTCAATTTCATAGGGTGGGACATGAAAATTGATTCTATATATCACCATTTTATGTTTCTACTTTACAATTTATAACACATTCTTCAACTCGCTCCCCTACAGTAGAAATACAACACATGTGTATCTCTCTTGTATAACCAACAATAATATACAAATATAATCCATATAAAACCATATTAGCATAATTAATATGTGTCTAAATTACACTTATTAAAATAAATTCAATTCCAAGGATCCGGGGCCTAAGGCTATTTAGTTTACTCTAAGTCAAAATATTTTAATTTTAGCCAATTTTCTCATACATATTTTAGAGAGAGGTTGACAAAAAAATAACTATAGTTCCGCATCTATATCCAACTAAGAATAGAAGCAAGTCTCAACATTGCTTTTGGTCTCTAAAAAAAGGAAATAATGATCAAAAGTAAATAGGTAAAATGGAAATAAAACTACTCCCTCCGTCCAACAAAGATATCATTCTCACTTGAGAAGTCAAACATTTTTAACTTTGACCAATTATATATAAAAAATATTAATATTTATATTGCATAATTTTTATCATTAGATAAATCATGAAATATATTTCTATAATAAATTTATTTAGTGATATAAATGTTGTCAATATTTTTTATAAAGCTAATCATACTTGAGAAAAATTAAATTTAACCAGCACACATCCCATAGCATCTTTTTTTTTTAACGGAAGGAGTATAGTGTATTCTAGATATATAATATAGTGTATTCTAAAGATTTTTGGACAAACTAATGAAGAATACAAAAGACAAATATACCCTTACTTCATTTCCTAATCAGACGCTATATAATCGGTGTGATTAATGGAGATTGGTTCATAAATAGCAAGTAACGATATAATATCTATCAAATTTATGCCATTACTTAATACAAAATTATCTCATGTCCTCTAAAATGCTTTATATTTGATATAGTTTTAATGTTTCGGTACACTATATTATAGGACGGAGAAAGTAGAAAATATATATATATATATATATAAAAAGAAAAATATGGGAAAAAAAGAAAAAGAACAAAAGACCCTCCTCAAAGTTAATTATGCTGCTGTTCTTCCTCACAAATACATATGACGTATGTGAAAATATAACGTATGAAAGTAAATAACGTATATGAAAAATATAACATATGTTGTGATTCCAAGGAAGAAAAAAAGAAACCCGTGATGAGGCTTAACAACTGACAGGCGTATGTGGGCTAGACGAAGGACAGCATTCAGCTACGGCCTATGCCCATCCGCCTCTCGGTGGCCCAGCAACAGTTCGGACTTCTGGCCGGAAGATTGGCGCTAACTCGCTGGCCTTGTGCAACCCAATAACAAGCCTTGTAACTGGCTTCATCATGGGCTTGTAATTGGGTTAACACTTAATGGCCTACATTGTTTCATTGTTCACCGCCACCCGGTTAGGCCCAATATAGCCGGCCCGTGATAAAGCTCCTTGCGATTCTCCGCCACGGAGAAACCCCACGAAACTCAAAGCCGCGCAAATCGACAGATGACATCATCTCGAAGCGGCTCGGAGCGCACGAGAATGTTCAAGAGAAGCCGACAAGCGTGAAGGACCCCGCACGCTCGCACTCCCCAGTACGAGGCCATGCGGCAGCTGTCCGGAAGCTTCAACGCCTTTCCCCACACTTCCACCACGCTCCTGACTTGACCTATAAAAGGAGCCGTAGATCCACGGTCTCCCTCCAGGAAAGCAAAGCGCAAGCACAGGCAGTGATCCTGATCGGCACCCAAAACTAGTTCGGTTCCTGCGACAGTCTCGAGCAGTCGGTTCCCAGATTCCTGTAGCCCAAGTAGCGAAATGGCAGCTGCTCCGTTCACGATTGCCAGCCGGCTCTCCCCCGCCGCGCGCCTCCCGGTCCGCGCCTGGAGGGCGGCGAGGCCGGCGCACGGGTTCGCGTCGTCCGGGAGAGCACGCTCGCTCGCCGTGGCGCCCGCGGCGCAGGAGAACAGGGACAACAGTGTCGACGTACAGGTGAGCCAGAACGGCGGCAACAGACAGCAGCAGGGCAAAGCCGTGCAGCGCCGCGCGGCACCGCTTGACATCTCCCCGTTCGGTAAGTCGTCCTCAGTTCATGACTGGTTCTCCTACAGAGGATTGCACTGCAAAGCAGAGGAGGCTAAACATCACGTGGTCACGCGTGCATGAAGGGTTAGTCGATCCGATGTCGCCGATGCGGACGATGCGGCAGATGCTGGACACGATGGGCCGGCTGTTTGACGACGCCGTGGGGTTCCCCATGGCGACGCGGAGGTCCCCGGCGGCGACCGGCGAGGTGCGCCTGCCGTGGGACATCGTGGAGGACGAGAAGGAGGTGAAGATGCGGTTCGACATGCCGGGGCTCGCGCGGGACGAGGTGAAGGTGATGGTGGAGGACGACGCGCTGATCATCCGAGGGGAGCACAAGGAGGAGGGCGACGACGAGGCCGCGGAGGGCGGCAGCGGCGGCGACGGGTGGTGGAAGCAGCGCAGCGTGAGCTCCTACGACATGCGCCTGGCGCTGCCGGACGAGTGCGACAAGAGCATGGTGCGGGCCGAGCTCAAGAACGGCGTGCTCCTCGTCACCGTGCCCAAGACCGAGGTGGAGCGCAAGGTCATCGACGTGCAGGTCCAGTAGACGAACTGAGCTGTCAGATGCGGCACACGCAAGTTCCATGGCTGCATCGTTTATCGCCCCGCTTCAATGGAAGCGAGACGGGTCTTTGTGTAGCGGTAGCGTGCGTTTCGCTCTTAGCGCGGAGTGTGTATGAATACTAATCGTGATCAAACCCGAGTGGAATAATGTGAATAAACGTTTCTATCCAAAAGTGTTTGCCCTGACAGTGGCTCTGTTTGGCTTACCTTAAAAATGGCATTATTTAGCTTTTTTTTTATCAAAACATTGTATTTTTTTCTCACAATAATTCAGTCAGAGCGACGTTTTTAAGCTAATTCAGCCAAATTTCAGCAAACCAAATGGACCAGGGACATGCTTTGGCATCCTATTCCAACTTCCCAAGTCAAGAAAGCAGGGAACAGAGCAACAGACTCAGCGAAGCAGAGGCATGAAAAGTTAGCAGCTCAATAAGCTCTTATTTAATTCTCACCCTAAACTTTACATAATATCACATCGAATATTTAAACATATGCTTAAAGTATTAAATATAGACTAAAACATAACTAATTATACAGTTTACGATTAATTTGCGAGATGAATCATTTAAACCTAATTAGTTCATAATTTGACAATAAAGTGCTACAGTAACACATGTGCTAATGACAGATTAATTAGGCTAAATAAATTCGTCTCGCGGTAGATTCTGTAATTTATTTTTTTATTAGTATCCGAACACCTCATGTAACATCCGATGTGACGTCCCAAAACTTTACGTGCTGGATCTAAACAAAGTCTAAGCCTAAAGGCCTATTTGGTTCGTCCAGTAGCTACTAAATTTAGTAGCTTTTAGTCACTTTAGTAATATTTTTACTAAACACTATGATTAAATATGACTAAAAGGGTTTTAGTCCTCTTTAATAACTCTAGAGTTACTAAAAATAATTAAACCATTTAGTAGCTACTAAAGTTTAGTAGCTCGAACCAAACACCCTGAGGAGAGACGAGGATATCCAGCGCTTCCGTAAGACTCTACTACTAATGTTTCAGTCTGGTTTCAATGATATTCTCTATGATCTTCCTTCTTTTCTCAGTTCAGGGCCTTGACTCCCAATTGATGTAGTAGTCAAAAGACTTCCTAATGATAAATCTCCTGGGCCCGGCCGAATGGCTTCTCAAATAAATTCATCAAAAAGTGTTGGCCAACAATCAAACAGGATTTCTATGAACTTTGCTGGGGTTTTTAGAACAACAGTGTCTGTCTGCAAAGCGTCAATTCCTCCATAACACTGGTCCGTAAAACCAGCAGCCCCACTTGCATCTCTGATTTTAGACCTCTCTCTCTTCTCAATGGCTCCATGAAAATTATCACCAAGATTTTGGCCAATAGACTGCATACTGTCATTCCCTTTTAATTCATAAAAATCAATATGGTTTTATCTAAAAAGGAACAATTCAGGATTGTTTGGCTTGGTCCTTCGAATACCTTCATATTTGTCATCACTCCAAAAAAAAAAAGTTGTCATTCTCAAACTTGACTTTGAAAAGGCCTTTGACAAGTTTGAGCACCAAACTATCTTAAAAATCATGGAAGCCAAGGGTTTTGGCCCTCGTTGGATCTCTTGGATTAGAAACATCCTCTCCTCTGGTACATCCAATGTCCTTCTTAATGATGTGCCAGGGAAAGCAATCCACTGTAAAAAAAAGAGTCAGGCAAGGGGACCCTCTTTCCCCTCCTGTTTGTTTTGGCTGCTGATCTTCTGTAATCACTTCTCAACAAAGCTAGAGAGAGAGGTCTTCTCAACCTTCCAATTCCTTTGAGTGAAACATCTGATTTTCCTGTAATCCAATATGCTGATGATACCCTCATTATCCTTGAAGGAGACACCAGACGACAACTCTTCCTAAAATCTGTCCTGCACTCCTTTTCTGAATCCACCGGATTAAAGGTTAACAATAATAAATCAATGATGGTTCCAATCAACCTTCCCCCTGAAAAGCTCAACCACTTGGCAAATTCCTGTGGATGTTCAAAGGCTCTTTTCCTTTCACCTACCTTGGTCTTCCTCTCGGAATTACCAAGCCTAAAGTTGAAGATTTTCTGCCTCTTGTAACAAAATGTGAAAGAAGATTGGTTTGCACGTCATCTTTTCTCTCTGAAAACTTGAGTTAACAAATGCTGTCCTATCAGCACTTCCCACCTTTCATATGAGTGCCTTAGCCTTATCCAAAGGAGTTATCAAGCAAATTGATAAATTTAGAAAGCACTATCTCTGGAGGGGAGCTGAAATTAACTAAAAAAAAACCACCAAAAGCAGCACGGGAAATGGGTGTCCCCAAAGAAGAGGGAGGCCTTAGGGTGATCAATTTAGAAAAACACAATCAAGCCCTGCTTATGAAAAACCTTGACAAGTTCTTTAATCACAAGGATACACCATGGGTTTCTCTAATCTGGGAAAAATACTATAGCAATGGAAAACTGCCTAGCAACACAAGAAAAGGGTCTTTTTGGTGGAGGGATACTTTAAAACTCTTGGATGTATTCAAATCTTTCTCTATTGTTCAAGTTCAAAATGGAAGCACCTGTCTTTTTTGACAGACAACTGGATTCAGCAGCCCCTGAAGGAAGACTTCCCAGAACTCTATTCATTTGCTACAAACAAGGCTGTATCAGTCAGTATGGTGTATTCACAGCAACACCACCTTCATCACCTGTTCACTCTGCCTCTATCTGAGGAAGCTTATGATCAGCTTCAGTCTGTACAATCCTTCCTGGATCACTTCCCGCTGACAGACCAACAAGATAAATGGACTTCTAACTGGGGAGAATACTCTTACAAATTTCTGGTGGGACATAGAAATGTGAGCCAGGTTTATAAATGGCTATGGAAATGTTTCTGCCAACCTAAACATAAAGTATTATTTTGGCTCCTATTGAAGGACAGGCTTAGCACAAGAAACATCTTAAGGAGGAAAAACCTACAGTTGGAATCCTATCATTGTGTTCTATGTCAATTATCAGTGGAAGAAACTACTCAACATCTATTCATTGACTGTCCCTTTGCCAAGAGCTGCTGGAACTTATTGGGTATAACTTTTCAAAGTGGAAACAACATCAATGACTGCATTTTGCAAATTAAGAATCAGTCCCACCCAGTCTTCTTCATGATGGTTGCTATCCTGATGACCTGGACGATCTGGACAGCAAGAAACGATTACATATTCAGGAATGTTCAGCCAAATCTTCAAGCAGCTAAGGAATTCTTCAAAAAGGAATTAACTTTGTTATCTCTGAGGGCAAAGACTAAAGTTTCAGTCACCTTTGATCTATGGATACAATATCTGTTGTAATCTTTCTGTTTGGCCTTATTTTTTTCCTTTCTTTCTTTGTTTCTTGACTTTACTTCATGTACTCTGTTCTCTATAGTCTGTACTGTGTTTTCTCCTTTTAATAAATCTCTGTAGGGGTGCAAACCCCTCCAGTTTCATAAAAAAAAAACTAATGTGCCAGTTAGTTTTCTGATAGATTACTGTAATAGTAAGACTGTAATAATAAATGGTTGACTACATGCCTTGTGCAAAGGCCGTTATAAAATTTCCTTCTGAGAGCTGAACTCACATTCGTTCTACATGGAGAGTTAAATAACAAAGCTACCAACATGATTGACAATAAAATATCATCTTGCCTTGGAAACATAATTACTCTATAGATAGTTATAGATCTATAAACCATGACCTTTCATAACTGATAACTGACTAGAGTTCAGAATAATTCTGAGAAACAGAAGTGAGGCATATCCATAAGAGGTGCACGGACAGTTCCCATAGCTCCTTGCCAGATTTCAGTTGGCCAACTGGGCACCATCCATTGATGTATGTTGCTCTCTAGTTCTCTCAGCCTCGGTGAGAACAAGGGTAATACTTTTTCTACAATAATTTATTGCATAAGCACAACCTGAGTCCAACACTAGAATGAACGATTATAATGGCACTGAGCTCCTCTCCGGTTCTGAGAGAAGTTTGTTTGCTTTCTTGATTACAGCATTCTCGTCATACAAAGTGTGTCACTTGTGTGTTGGGGTTGGGGTTGAGGTTGTGGGCGGGGATGTGGGATTAATGAAAAATACAACTTATGTGAAGATTGTTATAGAAGCGGAATGGGATATCAACCCAAAGCTGTAGCTCAAAATCAATAATTTTAAATCGACATATGTGTTTGACATGATTGCTCGAAATATATACAAAATGAGTAACAATCCTGGACATACATTGTAAACTGACCAGAGCTATTACAGTAACTTGCAATGTATGTCCAGGATGTTCCTTACCGTTGTAACTATGTTTAAACATTTGTTAACAATCCAAACTGACCAGAGCTATTACAGTATCTATCCCTAAAAAAGATAAACATAGTTACAACGGTAAGGAACATTAGAACATCAAAATTGAATTGTTCAGCCTTTTATTCCATATATAACACACACCATCCACCCTTGCTGCTGCTCCAATGATGTGATACCATGCATAGAGCTTCTTGGAGCAATCATAAAAAGCCACGCTTGGCGTGAAACTTTCACTGTGTTTTCTTTGCTTTGTTATCTTGGAAAATTGAAAAAAAAAAGAGAGTACCGGCCATGTATTCTTGTGTGTTGAGGCTGATTCTTGGTGGAAAGGAATCCTGCTACACTGGAATACCTGAAACTGAAAGCATGCAGTCCGGCCATGTATTCTTGTGTGTTGAGGCTGATTCTTGGTGGAAAGGAATCCTGCTACACTCGAATACCTGAAACTGAAAACATGCAGTAAACTAAGCCAATAAGTTTGATATTGAGATGAAAATGTATCTATTATATTTGAAGGTTCTAGAATTACTTGAAGCGGGCATTGGGGGAATTAAGTTCCTAGGAGGCATCGGGGGTCTTATTCGAATAGGTTTGCCTTCTTTTGCCTCAACAATCACCACATCAGAGGTGAGAAAGGACTTAGCAACCACAGCAGCATGCTCAATGCAACACCTCACAACCTGGTAATATTTGTGGGTGTAAGCAAATACTCCACCAGTATCCACTCAGCATCAACAATATAGTTTAAGGTGACAGAGATGTTTTTGGACACCTATGGCTATCTTGCTACCTTTGATGCGTCCAGTATTCCAGCAGCCATCAAGTCCTCATAGCAGTTCTTGGCAGCATTGTAACCATAATTTGCATCATCATTCAGTAACACCTTTGAACAGCATAAGTCCAATACATGTTACTAGAGAAAATGAGCTCAGACAAAGATGTGTGCACAGTTGTATGGTACATTTGTGTGGTGATCTGTGTGTACTTTGTAATTTAAAAATATGTGTAACTTGTACTATAACAGATAGGGTATCAGTGCAAATAATAACCTTTTTAATGACAAAGTCGCCATTCACCCCTGCATTGTTTGCTATTAGAGAGGTAGGGTAACTCAAGGCTTGTTTGAAGATGTCAGCACCAACCTAAACATGGACAGCTCAAAATTAGAGTTCATGATAGAATCATAGCATTTTGTCAATTTTCTTAGGTTTGCATTGAAACAATAGGTGATTACTAAAAAATCGAAGTTACACAAGGTTAAGGATCTGCTGATAGCTCCTCAAATTAACAATATTTTTTAAACATATTACCCTTTAAGGTAAATACAGGAAATTACTAAAGTACCTCCTGCTCTATATTATCCAATGATGATTCCTTGATTGCGTCAATCTTCTCTGACAGTCTTAATAGGCTACATCCACCACCAACTACAACACCTTCCTCAATAGCTGCCTGAATTATCCCAAAAGGGTGGTTCAAACTTAGGAACTTGTAGTTGGAAAACAACACATGAAATGGAATAGATAGGATTGATTAGGCTACCTTTGTTGCGTTAAGTGCATCTTCAATCCTCAGCTTCTTATCTTTCATCTCAATGATTGTTTGAGCACCAACCTGAAATTTAGGCCAAAAATACAATTTTCGGCACTCTAATTGAATTTTTTCCCCTACATCTTAAATGATTTACTTCATAAACTGAAACAATGTGTGATACCTGGATGATTGCAATTGCACCACATAGCCTTGCTATCCTCTCACCCAATATCTTCTTGTTGTACCTTTCCTTAGAGTTCTGGAAGTTCAAAAGTAAAATACTTTGCAGGATCCAGTAATAATGCACACCTGGTAGATATAACATACAAATTCAAGGTATGACTGGAATAATTGTACCTCAATTTGTCCTTTTATCATAGCAACCCTTTTCTCAACTGCTTGACGATTGCTTCCATCGGTAACAATTAGCGTTGAATCTTTCGTGATTACAACCTTAGAAGCAAAACCAAGAACCTCTTTTCCTGCCTTTTCTAGTATATGTCCCATGTCATCCCTCACTAGTGTACCTGAAAACCAACAAGAATATGTTGGCCACTGTAATTGCATTGGTTAGGTTAGTGATCGGGTTTGTACCTCCTGTCATTATTGCAATGTCATCCAAGCATTGAGTCTTTTGTTCCCCAAAAGAGAAGGCCTTAACTGCTGCAACCTTAATTGTCCCTTTCAGCTTGTTTTTTATCAAATCAGCCATTGCTTGTTCTTCCACATCCTCAGCAATTATTAACAACGGATAATTTTCTTTGACAGCACTGTCAAGTATCCTTATAATCTCACTAGCATCACTAATTTTCTTGTCAACCAATAGTATCTGCAAACGCAAGATGTAACTCTTCTAATTTTTCTGCAGAACATTGAATAAGAGGAACAGAGCCCTCACCTGACAGTCAGTGAACTCCACCGTCATGTTACCACGATTGGTAACAAAGTAAGGAGAGAGGTAACCGCGTTCAAATTGCATTCCTTCCACAACCTCCAGACTGTTCTCGGTGCCTCTTCCATTCTCAATTCTCACCATTCCTTTTCTACCTACTCTTTGAAAAGCATCATAAATCATATTTCCAACAGCATAATCATTTCCCGCACTAACTGCAGCCACATGTGCAATTTCATGGTCTTCAATCTAGAAAACAACAGGTTACACACCACTAAGAGATCTTTGAGTGATTTACACACAAAAAAAAAATACAAGCTTGAAAATCATACCTCCCGCGACATCAGTCTGAGTTCAGACACCAAAGCAGCAGCAGTCTTCTCAATGCCACGTGCAACCTGAACTGGGTTGATTCCAGCTGCAAGAACCTACTTTATGAAACAATCATAAGAAGCAATGCAGGATCAGGACTCAGAATCTTTGTATCAAAAACTTCATGATAGCAACTTTTTTTGCTGTTACCAGAGCTCACATTGTGGAAACTAATTAGAGAAGAGATAGGCATACCTTCATTCCTTCAGCAATGAGGCCTTGAGCAAGGATTATGGATGTGGTACAACCATCTCCTGCAATATCATTGGTCCTTGCTCCAGCCTGTCGGACCAGCTCCACTCCAAGGTTTTCTAATGGATCTTCCAATTCGATCTTGAACGACACAATGTGATTGATACACGGCCATTGGAAGTATTAGGACATGACCAAGAATTCGTTTTAAAAGGACATGATCGGGAAAGAACGAGAAGCATCTCATATATTACTATATAGTGCCAGAAGCCCACAACAATAACAAATTGCAGTTTCCACTTGTGTTCAGAACAGAGTGAAAAAAGATCTAACATTGCAAATAAGATAACAAGATCGATCAAGAATTGAACAGTAATCAGTGGAGTGAACAGCACGTTTTGTGCCTTCACTTCATCATGCGATTCATTCAATCCAGATCAAGTCTAACTGAATGTTGCATACTGTTCTTTCGAGCGTTACCTCCTTAAGGACGGTCTCCCCATCATTGACAATCTTGGGAGGGCCATACTTGTTGCCAAGCACCACGTTCCTCCCCTTAGGCCCCAGGGTGACCCCCAGCAACCGCGCCACCAGGTCCACTCCGGCCTGGAGCTTCTTGGTGGCCGAGAGGTCGCGGTTGAAGTGCAGGTCTTTGTACACCGGCATCGACGGTGGCTTCTTGGGAGGAGAGAAGGGCAGCGTCGGGGGCTTCATGGACAGAGGCGGAGACGGGGGCGCCATTCGTGACATGGTTCTTCCACCCAGCTGGAAGGAGGCGGCGGTGGCGGACACAGAGTGGAGGGGATAAGGCTGCTGCTGGGAGGAGCCGAGAGCGCGGAGGAGGGCGAAAGGTTTAAAGGCATGTGTAGACTGTAGAGTAGATATGCCGCCATGTCGTGGGGTCGCGCCAAAAAGGCGCCCTTGAAATATCTCGCTCGTTCCGGGCCTTGCAGCGTCTACTTTTCCGGGGCTACGATGGCGACGCCCGCCCTGGTCTCGGGCGGCTCGGGCGGGGCCGCAGCCGGCAGCGGCGGGGGCAGCCGCGTGGCCGGCAGGACCCGGAAGGGGCCACGGCCGGCGGGGAGGCGGGGCCGGGCGCGGAGGCCGGAGTCGGAGCGCGAGCGGGCGCCGTCGCCGCGTCGCGAGTCGGAGTCGGGGAGGCGGGGGTAGGGAGCGAGGCGCAGAGGCAAAGAACCGACAGGCCGAGTCTGCTCGCTTGCTGCGGCCATGGGCTAGGGTTCATTGTTGCTGGGCTGTCATTTTGTCGGGGTGGGCTATTGGGCTGCCAGGCCTTTTATGTGATTCTTTTTTTTTAAAGAAAAAAGTCCACATTACCTCTTAACTTCTGCGAAAGTCCGTTTTTTCTCTCTAAACTCTAAAACCAGTTAAACCACCTCCCTGAACTTTTAAAACCGTTCGGTTTACCTCCCTGACTGGTTATAAGCGGTTTTCAAAGGCGATTTTGTCTTTTTTCTTATTTCGGTTAAATCTTTGAAAAATCATAGTAAATCACATAAAAATCATAAAATAGAAAATCTAATTTTGTTGGACTCCCCATGAGTAGATCTACACAGTTAACATATAATATGGTATGCTTTATTACAAAATTTTTGTTGTGGCTTTAGATCTATGCTTTTCTATAATTAATTCATAGCTACAGTTTCTATGGTTCAACTGTGGTGAAATTTTTATAGTGGCTAATTATTGTATGCTTGAACAGTAGTAAAAATTTCATACTTATTGGATCATGTATAATTTAGTTATAGATTTATTTAGGTGTATGCTTGTTAAAAAGTATTTATAAATGAGGTAAAACGAACGATTTTAAAAGATAAGGGACGTGGTTTACCCGGTTTTAGAGTTTAGAGAGCAAAGCAGACTTTTACAAAAGTTAAAGGGGGTAATGTAGACTTTTTCCATTTTTGAAACACTTTCCACAGCTATTGGGCCTCGCTCCGGGCTATAGCCCGGGCAGCCCAAGGCACAAATCCGCCCCTAGATGCCCGGACGCCGAGGCAGGCGTTGCAGCGGAAGATACGATTATGGGCCGTAAAAAGGCGACCTTAGCAGCGAGGAACAGGCTCGGTTCGGGTCTCCTGCTTCAACGGTCGCGCCCCGCCTGACCCATAGTACGACTGAGCGCCTCCATGCCCAGCGCCTAGCTCCACCCAGTCAGTCACCTCATCCCTTACGGCCGCCGCGGCAGGGGCGACTACAGGAGGAGGTGAGGTGTGGAGGACGAGAAGGGAGCCTGCGTCAAGGGACAACCATGGGGCTCGGCTGCTCGGGACTCCAGGGACTAGGATTTGGGGGAGCGCGGCGCGGGGGCAATGAAATTTCACCCACGGCAAACAACAAGCTGATCAGCCACGGCAGAAGCAGTGGCCGGGGCAAAGCCGCAGATTTTAACGACCGACGTCAGTATATAAATAACCATGCTTATACGTGACATTTTTCTTATAAAATAGCGGTATGATAGTGTAATTTCATGGAAGACATCGAGGTCATCTGACCCCAGTATGAAGCTGTAGATTTGCCCCTGAGATTAAAAAAATTGTGTACCTGCATACTTTTATTTATTTCTGAGTGATTTGCTTGTATTCCAGTTTGTAAGTTCATTCAACAGACCAATAATTAGCGTCAATCCATCAACATTCATATCCTGTTTCCTGTGACTTGAGAGTTTTATAACTTAACGTGATTCTACCATCGCATGTGAATTTTGTTATAGTGCCTAGCTAGTTGCCGTACTTACATTACATAAACATTGATTTTTTTTTCAGAAGTCAGAATATTCAATTATGAAGAGAAATGAGACATTGCATCCTTTTTCAGAAACACGCAGTAGCAGTTGCTGCTAATTCAAACAGTGTCCCACCTCCGGTTGAGACTTCTGTGGAAGAGCAGAATCCAGAGCAAGATAGAGTGGTAGTTGAAGAAGTCACGGACCAATTTCTTGAGAGGGTGACTTCTTTTTGCATTAAACACATAGATGGTGGTTACGTGCCTTATGGAAAATCAGCAGGGTATGTCCGTGCCCGAAACAAAACAAATGATGACCATTTTAAAAGAGAAGTATATATTGGTGTCATTGATCAAATCAGTCAAGAGCTTGATAATCGGTTTGATGAGATCAATGTAGAGCTACTCTCTTGTATGTCAGCCTTTCATCCTTCCAACTCATTTATTTCTTTTGATGAAAGGAAGGTACATAGATTGGCTGAATTTTATTCAAAGACTTCTCCAACAATGATTTGCTAAAACTTGAATTGCAACTTGATAATTATATTGATGACATGCTACCAGATGATAGTTTTTTTTAAAGGTTTGGAGGGGCCAAAGCCCCTACAGAATGATAGCTTCAAAGGTCTAGACAACATTGCCGATCTCTCAGTCAAGCTTGTTAAAACACAAAGGCACAAAGTGTATGATATGGTTTACTTGCTTCTCAAATTGATATTGTTTTTACTGGCGACAACAAGTGTTGAAAGGGTATTTTCTACATTGGTTATAGTGAAAACAAAGTCAAGGAATAAGCTAGGTGATAGTGTTTTTGATGATTGTCTAGTCATATTCATTGAGCGGAATATTTTCTTCCAAGTGAACGAAGGTGATATAATCAAGACATTCATGTCATTCAGAAAGCGACGGGTAAACAAGTCAAACACGTAATATTATACGTCTCTTTTATGCTGTATCTCGAACTCTTTGTATTTCTGTTGACTATTTACACTGTGATATGTCTTAATCTTTGAATTTAAGACTTATCATGTTATTTAATGCATGTGGTTTTACCAAATTACAATATGGTACGGTTTTACCTAATTGTAAATGGTTTTACGGAATTGCATAATATTTTTTTTGACATACCCTGTAATAAAATTCTAGGTCCGCCACTGAACCGTACTAGTATGATCTAGAAAAAGGTATTAAAATTTTCATGGGTGAATTTAGTATGTACAACTAATTGAAATTTATTATCTTAACTCTCTCTAGAGAGAAAAATAGAAGCTCATCTTGGGTTTTAGAAATCCGTTGAGAAATTTTGTAGGATGCTTTTGTGAGTCATCTTGTCTATACATTCAGGTAATAAAGATCAAGGTTTTACTAATTGATGTGTTGGTAATATTGTTCCTATGCTTTACTTTTTGTTTGCATGTCTAGCTTTTAGTTTTATATGATTTCTTGTTCGTAAGTTTAGACTTGATTTGATTTATCTAGAACTCTGCTAGAGTATCATGAGGAGTTTGTTTGGTTAAACATTATTAAAATTTTCTTAATCACAAAATTGGAGTTCAATAAATCCTTGTCATCATTTGACACAACAAGCTTGTTTATTTTATATCTTGAGTTCTAGACCTCCTATGATGTGATTCCAGTTAGGTAGTTCACAATTTTATCTAATTTGCTCTGATAAAAATTGAAATCAATCAGACTTATGTTTTGTATCTAGATCTATTTTAGTGCAAACATAGTGTTGTGCTGAAGACCAGAACAAAAAAACAAGTGCAATTAGGATTTATGTTTAAGAGTCTTAAAATTATTTCTAGTTTCCGCAATCATTTGCCCTCTCAAATTGATTATCTTAGAGTGAATCAAGCCTACAATCTTAATGACTACACCCATAGTGTTTGATTTGACCTGATGATCAGTGTTTTTGCCCTGAGCTAGTGAGCTATAAGGGCTTCTCCGGTGCGAAAGAAAAAGTGAATCATAGTCGGACTTGGAGGCTGAATAATAAATCGACCCAACGACTGGAGGAAGCGAATCATGGGTGAAAGTATCTAGGCCGCAAGTTGGGTTTCGGTGATTAATAACGACACGAGATTACTGTGACTAACATGTGTTTTGCAGAGGCAATTTGAGTTAGGTCATGATAATGGTAATTGTTTTCATGCCCCTATCGATGGAAATTGTTTTCGTTTTTCAAAGGGTGGTCGATGAGGTTAAGGACGGATTAGTTCTAAGTGTCGTTTGACGTTGGAGAGATACTTAGAGTAGTTTTAGGACTTTATTTTTCCTTTGGCCATACTATTAAGGGGGGTATGCACTAGTAGCTTGACCTAGGTGAGACTAATGGTTTAGATGTGGCGCACTTGTTAAACTTAGCACTAGGTAGCTCAAGGATAGTCTACAGGTCGATTGAAGTCGATGCCGTTCAAAAAAATTGTCGAATTTGAGGTGAATGGAGACTTGGATACTAACCGGACGCTAGACCGGACGCACAGGTGCCGCGTTCGGTCAACTGTATAGCACGCTGCAGGGGCAGCAGGACGACCGGACGCTGGCTCCTAATTTAGATCGAACGCGCAGGTGTGCGCAACTATAGCAGAGAGCGCGCAGCACACACGAAGGACCGAACGCTGTGACCGTTGTGACTTGACGCATCAGAGGCCGCGTCCGGTCAACAACAGTAAGCATCCAGAGAGGAGATTTGAGGACCGAACGCGTCATGTCCAGGTGGATCGGACGCTGCAGTGCGTCCGGTCTCTCTAATGGACTCGTCTGACAGGATGACGCAATGTAGCCATTGGCTACTGACCGGACGCGTCCGGTCACTATGACCTAAGCGTCTAGTTACCCTGAAAATGCTGAGTTGGACACCAACGGGTATGTTTTGAAGTGGGGAGTATAAATACTTCTCCCACTCGTCCAACTTAACTCTCTTGCCCATTTGTTCAGCTGAGAAACATCTTTGGAGTGCAAGGGAGAGCAAGAGTCTAGTGAGGTGATTGAGATTTGATAATCCAAGATTAAGGACCTCATTAGTACATAGGAAGTAGCAAGTGTGCATCCACTTTTCTCATTAGTCTTGTCTTGGTCAAGTGAGAGTTTGTGCTTGTTACTTTTGGTAATCGCCATCACCTAGACGGCTCGGTGGTGATTGGAAGCTTGGTGATCACCTGGCGAAGCTTGTGGATGACCCAAGTCATGGTGTGAGCGGTTGTGGGTGATTCACTGCAATGGAGTGTCGAAGAATCAGCCCGTAGAGAGCACTTGATCCTTGCGCGGATCAAGGGGGAGCTACACCCTTGCGTGCAGTGCTCCAACGAGGACTAGTGGGGAGTGGCGACTCTCCGATACCTCAGAAAAACATTGCCGCGTTACTCTCCTTCTATTTACTTTGAGCATTTCAATTCATGTCTTTAAATTCTTAGAATTGCCATGCTAGAGTAGGATTGGAATCTAAGGTGCAAAACTCTTGTACGGTAGTGTCGGTACACAAAGTGACAAACTAGTAAATATTTATAGTTTTGTCATACGTTGTGATCGGAGGTGACCTAGCACTCAATGACACAGGGTTTATACTGGTTCAGACAACATGTCCTATGTCCAGTTTGAGTCAGCCAGTGAATTTATTCCTGAGCCTAGGTGCTCGAAGTTTGCAGTGGGGTTACAAACGAGAAGGAGAAAGATGGGGTGTACAAGAGGTCCGATCGGCTCTGGTCGGAAGGGCCGAGAGCGACAGGAGCTATGCTATGAGCTAAGTGTTTAAGCGTGTGCTTGAGGTCCGAACCCGGTAGTTCTGTGGTTGTGAGCTAGTGAACTTGATCAATGTTGATTAACTAAAAAGGGCTCTATCTTTTGGGAGAGGGCATATCCCCTTTTATAAATGAAGGGGATGGCCTTACAAGTGAGGAGGAGAGAGTATGGATGCTTCTAGCCTTGTTGCCCACGTCGACGGGCACAGAACTATGGTAGGCGCCCACAACACTGTTGGATGTCAGATGCACATGGGAGGTTCTGTCGTCCTTGTCTGGGTATGGCAGATGTCGGTACCTACATACACTGTTGATGCCCAGAGGCATGTGAGGAGTTTCACCATGTGAGCTCGGTATGGTAAATCCCGGCGCCCACAACACTGTTGATGTCCAGAGGCATGCGAGGGAGCCTTACCATATGGGAGTTTTAATGGCGCCCATAATACTGTAGGGGAAATGTAGGCGCCTACAACACTATTTGTGTCAGGGCGGTTGAAGAGTATTGTTCCGTGCAGGGTATGGTCCCTGGTACCGTGGTTTGACTTGTGCGCCTCACCCCGCTTTTCTCTGCACGTCTCCCGGTCCCTACCGAGCGAGTGTCCCCGGTCGATTGATCCCAGTCGGTTCTGATCGCGCCAGTCCGAGAAGAGCGGTGAGCAGGGGCTGGGTGTATCCTCGGTCGGAGAGTGCAGGGTTGGAGTCAGAAACGGTGCTTTTGGCTAGGCCTTCTGGTCGAAGAGGCCATCCGGAGGTGGGCTGGCGACCGGATCGAGCGCTCTGGTCGGAGAGGTGGGCTGGAGCCAGAAACCAGGGGCTGTTCCTTCTCGGCCTAACCTTCCGGATGGAGATTGGATCCATCTCCAGCCTGGCGCTTAGGTACTTGGGCCGGCCCATGAGTTGCGTGCTGTCTGCTTGGGCCGAGCCTTGGCGTGGAAGCCGGTCCCCGAGGGACCCCGGGTTTATGAACCCGATAGGAGCCCCTGGGTGATTCGAGTAGAATCGTCTGGTTGATTTTTTGTCTTTGGCGGTCTGTGGCAAGCCTGCGCGGTGTAGCTCTTCCGAGCCCCGGCGATTCCAGCGAACTGTCTAGGGGTTTTTGTGTTGTCGTGGGGAGTTTTTTCATCGGTGGTGCATGCGAGTGCACCCATGGTGTAGCCCAAAAGCCCCCAGGCGGTTCGAAAGCGAGAACCATCTTGGGTGTTTGTTAGCGGGCGTGTGTGCGTGTTTTTAGTTGGGACGAAGTTTTGTCAACCAAGGCGTCATTGTGCAGCCAAGGCGGTTAGGTGTGGGGATTGGATCGAGACAGAGCTCACTGATCCTGGCGTCGATGCGCGCCGTGGGATCGGGCGAGGAAGTTAGTCAAGGGATTTGGACGAGACAGAGCTCACTAATCCTGGCGTCGATGCACGCCGTGAGATCGGGCGAGTCAGAGTCGGGGAGCGCAGTCAGAGCGTAGCCGGATGGGGCGAGATCGGGGTCGCAGACCCAGGTGGTTGGAGTGCAGTCGGAAGGGGCGAGTTCAGGGTCGCAGACCCAGGCTTTTTATGTCTTGAGCCCCCGAGCCTTGCTAGGCCTTAGTAGGGGTCGGTGTGACTTGTGTGCGTTACCCCATCCTCGGTTCCTCACAACTGGAGGGGCAGAGTTTTGTCGCTTGTCCCAATCGCTCGGGCTCGAGTGACACGCTCGGTGAGTTCGCTAACGGGTATGATCGAGCGAAATCCAGGTCCGTCGTTCGTGATGGGGTCGGCATAGCCCTCTTGTGACATTCCACTGCTCCTTTACCTGCAACATGGCAGATGTCTGGGTCGTTCCGGAGACCGACCCAGGTGGCCTAATGGCCTCCCCTCGATGGAGATTCTATGGGCTTGGCGAGAGGTTTAGGATCGAACGAGAAGGTTGAGATGACCCGGTCTGCCAGACTGGGAGAGGGCCGCACGGGGCTCATCAGCGTTTTTCTCCCCTGGCTCTGTTGTTGCTCATGTCGAATAAGGCAACTACCATTTCGTGACGTAACACAGAGTGTTGTGGTGCATTTCACTGCACGTGTGATGCTTAGTTCCCGAGCCCCCGGACGGTTCAGGGCCCGAATCGTCCGGGAGGCACGGGCGTATGGAATGAATGCGCGTACGGATGTATGAAATGATTATAAAGAAAATGGAGGGGGTTGGTAGTGTTCACCTTGATGACTTGAGTGACGGGGTTTGGAGAGCTCCAGTCGGAAATGTCCGACCGGGACCCGTGCTCGTCGTTCATGACGGAGTCGGCATGTGAAAGTGCATCTAGCCCTTTAGTGGGTTTTGGATGATTGAATGACAACGTGATTAAAAGTCTAACCCGTTTGCTAAGTGTGGACAGGTGATAGGTTATCTCACAGGTACTTAATGAAAGCCAAAATGATGTGTTGTTGTATAAACAATCTAGTTCAAGCACAAGACAACAATGCAAATAGAATTCATGCAAAGGCTTGTTTATTGTGGGATTTCCATGTACTATGTAAAAGCAAGCTTGTGAGAATTAATTAATGAGACATAAGGGTTTGCATATGGAATGGTCTCATATTTGAAGCTTGCTGAAATTGAAATGAAAAAGATAACAATACATGAATGAATGATTCAACACAAGATGTGACTTGATGGCTTGAGATGGTGAAGATAGCAAGGAAAGGCTTCGAGGTACTAAGCAAGGGTGAAGGACAAGCGACGGCTTGGCAGCCGAAGAACCTAGCTAGGGTGAAGAAGAAAGTACTTGCACTTAGTTGAGGTACTAATCAAGCTATGATGGCCATGTTTATGTGAAGGATCAAATCACTGTTGGAGTGTTTGATGGAAGTGATTTGATACATTTGGGATTATTCAAATATGATGAATGGAATCAAGTCACGTGCTCAAGATGGCTATGCTCTAGTGAAAAAGATCAATATCAACATGTTGGCACCCTCACTTGATGAAGATTGGAATACACGACTTCGGTTCAAAAAGAGCAACTCAAAAGGTTTAAATCTGTTATACTTTTAAATTTGAGTAAATAGGAATGCCGTACTATTAAGAGGGATGCATCATGTTGATAGATAATGTTTCATAAGTGCTCAAGCCAACCCATGTGAGATTTGAGTGTTTGAGAGACAAAAGAGTTAACTGACTTGTTGCTGGTCTGGCCATACCGGATGTGTGCATACCGGACGTGTCCAGTATTTGCCCAGTAACTGTAAAAGTGTTGTTCTCGGGTTGGTTCATTGGGAGTTCCGACGGTCGGAAGTTCCGGCAATGGTCGGGAGTTCCGACGACTCGCAATTTAAATAATTTGGAGTCTTCTCTATGGTGGTCATACTGGACGTGTCCGGTATTCATATGGATGGCCAGAGGCCAATGGCTAGTTTTCAAATGTCTTGAGGGTCGAGAGTTCCGACATATGTCGGGAGTTCCGACACCTCAAATACTTAACTCAGTTGCAATGGTTTTCAAATATACTGAGGGTCGGGAGTTCCGACGTGAGTCGAGAGTTTCGATGGTCGGAAGTTCTGACATTCATCGGGAGTTTCGACGCCTTACAAATCCACTGTAACTTAGTTACCGTTGGTGCAGTGTAAGTCATACCGGACATGTCCGGTATGCATACCGGACGTGTCCGGTATTACAACGGCTATAAAACGGCTAGTTTTTCCAAGGGGGCTATAAATACCCCCAAGCCTCCACCTTTGGAGGCTGCTGATTCTGCTGAGATAGACACACATTTTTGAGCCTTGCCAACTCTCCCAACCCTCTCTTAGTGAGTGTGTGATCCAAATTGCAAAATCAATTTGTGGGTTAAGAGAGAATTTGAAAAAGAGAGCAAGCCACCACTTGAGCACTTGTGCATATTATCAATCTCATGATTCGCATTTGTTACTCTTGGACTCTTCGGTCCTAGATGGCTAGGCGTCGCCGGAGAGCAACCGAGAGATTGTGGTTGCTTCAGAAAGTTTGTAACGGTCGATTCTGCCGCCTCGGAATCATTTAGTGGAAGGAGGAAAAGGAGTTGGAAAAGACTCTGACTAGAGTGACCTTCATGGTACCCTCTAGGGCTGACCTTCGCTGGGTCACCCGTAGCCCCCTCAACGGAGAGTAGGACTCGAACGAGTCCTAACTTCGGTAAAACAAATATCGTGTCTTAATTCGCATTTCATTTGATATTTGTGTTGCTCCAGCTCTTGTACAGGTTCTCTGTGTATATTGTCATCTCTAGTAAGTGCCTGCAGTTTGGTTCGAAGATAGAAATCGAAAGGAGCAAGTTCGGGGCTGATCTGCAGAAACCGTGTATACCGGACACGTCCGGTATTAGAGCTCTATGCTGAAAATATTTATATTCAGTTCTAACTTTGTGTTGCAGGGTTGTAGCTTCTAGATACACTCTTTATACCTTGTATACTCTATGACTAACTTGTGAGGGGTGGTACTACTCTTTATTTGGAGTTTCTATTTTGGAAACTCCCTTTACTAATCGTTTCCGCATTTAAAGGTGTTAATTTTCAGAAACGCCTATTCACCCCCCTCTAGGCGGCATCCTAGGTCCTTTCAATTGGTATCAGAGCGAGGTTCTCACCTAAAGCTTTACCGCCGTGAGAAAAGGATGTCGACGCCTATCGAGTTGGAGTCGGTGCTTCTCCAAAATGATGGTTCAAACTTTCTACCTTGGTCAATTCATGCACTCAATGCTTTTAGACATATTAGTCCTATTGTTGAGCATATTGTGTTTGCAAGCATACCTCTTCCTATAGTTGATTGGAGCAACTATAAGAATTTATCAAAAGAGGAAGAGATATGCGTGTAACTCAATGCTCAAGCTATTAATATCATTTTGAGTACATTGAGTGTAGAGGTTCAAGATGAGGCAATATTCAATGGACAACCACCTCCGGAGAGTGCTCATCTCATTTGGACTAAACTTTTTGATTTATATGGAAAATCTAAATGTGATGATGCTCTTGAGATCGAATCAATGGAAAGTATGTCCATTGTGTCTTCATACAACGAAGAAGCCTCACAAGACCTTAAGAGCCCCGAGCCGGAGCAAGAAGTGCAAGCAGTGCATGACTTGCTGTCTGCCTGCACATACCGGATGTGTCCGGTTTGGCCTAGGCAGCAGAGCAGCGAGCAGCTATTTGTAACGATGCTCAAGCCCGATGGCGACCAAGTGATGAGTCAACCTCAGTATCTCATGATACTCATCACTTGTGTCTCATGGCCAAGAAAAGCAAGAAGAAGAGAAACAAGAAAGATCAAGAAAAGGAGAAAACACAAGTAGATGATCAAGATGAGAGTGATGTTGAAGTTAAAGACAACTACAACCTTGATCATCTCAACCGAAAAGACAAGTCCATCATCATGAAGATAGTTGAAAAGAATGATGAGCTTGAAGAAGAGATTGAGAAGCAAGAGCAATCACTTCAAAATCAAGAAAAGTTTCTTATCTCCAAATTGCAAGAGCTAAAGGCAATAAATGAGAGGTACGATAAATTATCAATTGAGCATGCTTTAGTTACTAACTCCACTTCTAGTGTTTCAAAACTAGAGAAGGAAAACTTTGAGCTCAAGGCAAGGCTAGATGAACTATCAAGCAAGTATAATGTGCTATAAGCAAACTATGTTCATCTAAAGTGCTCTCATGAGGAAGTAGTAGAATCAAGCATTATGCTTGAGGTGGCTCATGAGGTTATGATCACATCGGTAAAATTTTCTCAACCTCTCACACATTCACTCACTAGTACACCATCCCAATTAAATATTTCTTGTACTAATGAATGTGTTCCTCAAGCAAGCCAATCTTCAATTGAGCTAAATCTTATAGAAAACATAGAGCTCAAAGAAGAAGTGCAAAGATTAAAGAAAGATGTGATTCGGTTGAAGGGTAAGGAGAAAGCACAACCTTCTCAAGATAACTGTGATAACATGGTGAAGAAGCTTGAGAAGGGTTCAAACCTTGCTTCCTCCAAAGCCCAACAAAAGAATCACATCTCAAGCAAGGCCAACCCAACCAAGAGCAAGAAACATGGAAAAAGGATGTGCTATGGTTGTGGATTGTATGGACATGGGTGGGCTATGTGTCCACACAAGAGTTGGGCCGACAAGGTTGAAGCCGCCAATCAAAAGGATTCTACCAAGGAGGCCAAGCAAATGAAGAGTGATGGACAAAGTGCTTATCTCATGAGCAAGAAATTGGGGCATCCTACCAAGAAATGTCCAATGTATAAAGAGGCAAGAAAGGAAGCCCAAGTTGCAACAAGAAGATGCTATGGATGCAATGAGATGGGCCATAAGGTTGATAGATGTTCATACAAGCAAAGCAAGCATAGAGCAAACAAAGGCCGCATATGTTATGCTTGTAGAAGAAAGGGGCATCTAAGCTGTGAATGCCCAAATGGTAACGCTCCAAAGCCAAACACATATGTTTATAATGATAAGCTTAGGAAGACCACAAATGGAGTTAGCACTATCAAGGTGATGTGTCACCACAAACTAGTGCTAAAGCCATTTGGGTGCCTAAGCACTTGTTAACTAACTCAAAAGGACCCAACAAGAGTTGGGTACCAAAGTGTGCTTAGGTTAATGATATAGGTACTTGATGATGAGATGAAGGCTTCAGGGTGGTTGAGCAAGTAAATTGAAAATATTCACTCAATCTATCAATCAATTCTTATCATAATCACTTATATGCTTGACCCGAAGATAATTTAATGAATATATCATTTACTTCATCATCACCATTGGTAACAAGTACCTAAACCTTACATAATAGCCACTTTATTTGTTTTGTGCTCAATGACTCACAAATAAGCATATTTTTGAAAAATGTGAAAGTGGCTAATTAGTTTTACTTGATAAGTTATCACGTTTGCCATATGATGTTCTTTTAATAGTTCTCTAGTAGAGCAATTCATTTGTTGAGATGCAAGTATACAATAAAGAAATACTAGAGCTAAACAAAGAATCACAAGCAGCGAATTAAATGGTTCTGTCCTGCACCTATCGGACGTGTCCGGTATTACTATCGGACGTGTCTGGTATGGCCAGGGACAGAAACCGGTTGTTCCTGTTCTGTGCATTCCAGACGTGTCCGGTATACTATCGGACGTGTCCGGTATTACATGGACCAGAACACTAATTGTATTGCAACTGAGTATTTGATCCATACATTCTCATATATCATTAACTTACTCAAAAGCTTATGATTTATTAAATCTAAGTGGATTGTGAGCATCTCCCAAACTCAATTTTAAGTATGACAATTTTATTTGATTTATGGTCAAAATAGAAAATTGGCTCCCGATTCCCTAATAGAATAAAAGTGCTTGTTAAAAATCATTCAAATTACTTGAAGCACTTATTTAGGGGGAGATAAGATTCTATTTTGCACCATTGTGGACTAACAAATTTATCTAGCATTCTTTGTAGTTCTTTGGATGAAAAGTGATTTAGAATCTAGCATGATTATTTGGCAATCAAGGTCAACATAGAGATTATCATGCCATATATCTTCTTAGTGGTATTATTGTGGGCTCAAGGCAAAGGTATGTTTTTACATATATGCATTATAAGTGCATCTAAGGTCCTTTATATGTTAGAATGTGCATTTGTGTGACATAGGAGAGATGTTTTTCAAAAACCCCTAACTAGTATGAGTAGGAAGTGTGAATTTGAAAAACTATTTGAATCTTGGTCTTTGTGACCTAGCCTTGTTATGTGATGATTATAGCTCTCCTTGATTGTTTGATCGGCTAATCACACATGACATGGCTCTCTTAAGTCCACAATCTAATTTGTCTCACTCTATCTCTCTCAAGCAAGCAAATTATTGATTATGCCATATATTTGGAAAAGAGAAAATCAATTGATGGCATTGGATAAGAAAAGTGATAGTACTCGGTTTGGATCAAGATCATATACCTTTTTAGACTGAGAAACAACAGAGAAAGGGGATTGGAAGAGACAAATCACCATTTGGAATAATTTGAGCCAGCCCGCGTATACCGGACGTGTCCGGTATGCTACCAGACGTGTCCGGTATGAGCGGAACTATAAAAACCGAGCGTACCCCTTCGGCCCAGACAAGTTTGTCTCGTTCCAACAAACCCAGCCGTCGTCTTCCTCCTCACCTAGGGCGACCGAGGATTTCACCAACAAAAGAGTGAAAGGGAGATCGCATTGGAGAAGGCGTACATCAAGATTGAAGGCCGGGGGATTTGGATTTCACATCACCTTCTCATCTCTTCTCTCAAGGTACCCTAATCACGGACCTCGTCCAATCTACATGGTTAATGATTGGTTTTGAAATTCCTTCGGTCAATATGCTACATTGGGGATATAGAAGCAATGCCTAAAGTTTGGAATTGATCCGTGATGATTTGAATCAAGGAACCCTGGTTAGGGTTGCTGGGCACCCATACCGGACGTGTCCGGTATTCTACCGGACGTGTCCGGTATGGCCTAGCAGAGCAGGCTACCTGTTGTTCTTTGATTCAATCCTATCCTAGAATTGTTTGTTAGGCTTAGCTTGTTTTGTATCTATGTTTTGCAAACTTTTTGACAGTTGTATGTCAAGATGATTGTAAAACCATGGATAAAAGATTCTATGTCTAATCGCAATTCGAGATTAAGTTTTGGGCATATATCTAAAATTTCTTGAAAATCTTTGGATACAGGACAGCAACCATGAGTGGACGATAGGAGCCTAGGTCCAAGCACAGGAATGATCCAGCATTAGAAAAATATAAGAAGGCAAGACAGGAGATGCATCCTGGATTCCAGCCGAGCAGCAGGAGGCCTACCAGGGCTACCTCTAGTGCAGCACCGCAGTATGTAGAGGAGTCAGGGAGCTCTTCCTCTGACACTGACACTGATGAATTCAGAGTGGAGTCCAGAGAAGAAACAAAGAGGAAGAGCACTCACAGAGGATCAGATGATGACAGCTCAGATGAGGAGCAGGAGATTGAGGAGGAGCTAGTTCCTCCAGTTCAGCACCAGCCTGGTCAGGGGATGCATTATGGTCTCCTTGAGACACGCCTACCCAATGTACCCTCTTATGTCTCCAGAGTTGATTACAGGGGAAAGGGTATGACCAGGAAAGCCAGAGATGAGCGAAGGGTTGATCCGAGAGGCTTACCTAAGGTTTAGTATGATCACCGCTTCTAGACAGCTTTTCACTTGGATTACTACTCTAGTGTGATTCTCACCAGGAACCCAGTGATTGCTAGGTCTCAGTGGATTGACTGGCAGTATATTAGAGAGTTGCAGAAGGCCTTAGTTGATCATGCTATTGCCATTTGCCAGCGGACAGGAGTGTATGAGATCATGGAGTTTCAACATGCCTAGAACACTGAGGTAGTAGCTCAGTTCTATGCTACTCTGTTCATTGAGGAGGATGAAAGGCGGATGCACTGGATGCTTGAGGGCTAGTGGTATAGTGTGGACTATGATGTGTTTGCCGCTCACCTTGGCTTCTCAGAGGATGACCTACAGAGGGACAGGATCCACACCGAGCAGGTGTTACCCCCTGAGTAGCTTGCCTATATGTATCCACCAGGAGGTGAGAGGGGAGCAGTGGGGAAGGTTCAGGGTCTTCACCCTACTTACAGATACCTAGACAGGATGTCCAGGAAGACTATTGACTGCAAGGGTGGAGACAAGGGCAACATTGCAGATTACTCTAGGAACCTGCTCCACAGGATGGCACCTGATGCTCGTCCCTTCAGCGTGTTTGACTTCATATGGTCAGAGATCAGGAGTGTGGGAGAGAGGCCCCTCAAGGGCTGTAGATTTTCTTCCTATATCATGTATATGATTGAGCAGGTGACAGGGCACACATTCGAGTATAACAAGACTCACAAGGCCCTGAAGATTGTTGTAGATCTGCCTGAGATAGGGTTACCTCCAGCAGGACCAGGAGGAGCAGCAGCAGCACCAGAGGCAGATGCACCTGGGAGTGGTGCACCAATAGGAGCTTCACCTTCACCACGTGCTCCTTCATGTTCTACTTCACGCCGTGGCAGTCCTCCCTCGCCTATCCGCAGGCTTTTCAGCTCCATATTTGGGATGTGCAGAGACATCCAGACCCGACAGCAGAAGGAGAGGGAGGCTAGGAGGAAGGATACCCGGACCTTGAAGCAAATTACTTCTAGGCTTGAGCTTGATCCTCCTAGATCTCCTCTATCAGATGAGGCAGCTAGTGAGCCTGAGACTGAGGAGCAGCAGCAGGCCAGATATGATAGAGAGTATGTTGAGTTCATTCAGCGACAGCAGCAGCAGCAGGCACCATAGCACCCGGACACTCTACCACTACAGGCTTGTATGCCTACTCACTCTCAGCCACATCCTAGTACTATAGATGAGTATGCTACAGATTGGTGGAGTGACCTCACATGAGGTGGCGGCTTCTACAGGTCTGGTGGCTATGACCCATCTGGTGCAGGTGGTTCTCATCCTGCAGGAGTTCCACGCTCAGATGATGAGGATGCTGGTAGAGATGATGATGATGATGAGTGATGCCAGAGATCAGATACAGCTTGTAGCCCCTTTTGTCCTTAGTTTGTCATTGTTGGACCTTTGTGGTGATAGATGACAAAGGGGGAGAGAGACTGATTAAAGCTTCAGGATATTTGTTTCATTTGACTTATCTTTCTTTGTACCTGATGATATGTACTGCAGGCTGTAGTTTTTTTTTGTTTCTGAGCTTCATTAATATATCTTGGAGTTGAGATTGCATTGTATCACATGAGAGATGAGACTCACTTATGCTCTATCTATGTATCTCTTGAGACATGATATTAATATAAATTTTAGTGGTTTTGTGGACTTGAGAAAATGTGTAATGAGTGCTATGTGTGGCATACATGTGTTGTATTTACTTTCATAAGGACTATGCATGCTAGAATGAAAATATTTGATGTGATGACTTTATATTTATTCTTGTGTGATATATCATGTCATATGCATCACAATTCTACTTTGTCACACACACATGCACCCCACGGATGCAATGATTTAGGGGGAGTCTCCTATATGTTTTAGTATGTGCAATTGACAAGTTGAGGTCATTTTGTGAATTCCAATCACAAGCACATATTAAGAGGGAGCCTCTCATAAATCATTGAACCCAAAAGCTTAAATGTTTATATTCATTTGTAAGCTTTAATCAAGTTGTCATCAATCATCAAAAAGGGGGAGATTGAAAGTGCATCTAGCCCTTTAGTGGGTTTTGGATGATTGAATGACAACATGATTAAAGGTCTAACCCATTTGCTAAGTGTGGACAGGTGATAGGTTATCTCATAGGTACTTAATGAAAGACAAAATGATGTGTTGTTGTATAAACAATCTAGTTCAAGCACAAGACAACAATGTAAATGGAATTCATGCAAAGGCTTGTTTATTGTGGGATTTCCATGTACTATGTAAAAGCAAGCTTGTGAGAATTAATTAATGAGACATAAGGGTTTGCATATGGAATGGTCTCATATTTGAAGCTTGCTGAAATTGAAATGAAAAAGATAACAATACATGAATGAATGATTCAACACAAGATGTGACTTGATGGCTTGAGATGGTGAAGATAGCAAGGAAAGGCTTTGAGGTACTAAGCAAGGGTGAAGGGCAAGCGATGGCTTGGCAACCGAAGAACCTAGCTAGGGTGAAGAAGTACTTGCATTTAGTTGAGGTACTAATCAAGCTATGATAGCCATGTTTATGTGAAGGATCAAATCACTGTTGGAGTGTTTAATGGAAGTGACTTGATACATTTGGGATTATTCAAATATGATGAATGGAATCAAGTCACGTGCTCAAGATGGCTATGCTCTAGTGAAAAAGATCAATATCAACATGTTGGCACCCTCACTTGATGAAGATTGGAATACACGGCTTCGGTTCAAAAAGAGCAACTCAAAAGGTTTAAATCCATTATACTTTTAAACTTGAGTAAATAGGAATCTCGTACTATTAAGAGGGATGCATCATGTTGATAGATAATGTTTCATAAGTGCTCAAGCCAACCCATATGAGATTTGAGTGTTTGAGAGACAAAAGAGCTAACTGACTTGTTGCTGGTCTGGCCATACTGGACGTGTGCATACCGGACGTGTCCGGTATTTGCCCAGTAACTGTAAAAGTGTTGTTCTCAGGTTGGTTCGTCAGGAGTTCAGACGTATGTCGGGAGTTCTGATGGTCGGAAGTGCCGGCAATGGTCGGGAGTTTCGATGACTCGCAATTTAAATAATTTGGAGTCTTCTCTATGGTGGTCATACCGAACGTGTCCGGTATTCATATGGATGGCCAGAGGCCAACAGCTAGTTTTCGAATGCCTTGAGGGTCGGGAGTTCTGACATATGTCGGGAGTTTCGACACCTCAAATACTTAACTCAGTTGCAATGGTTTTCAAATATACTGAGGGTCGGGAGTTCCGACGTGAGTCGGGAGTTCCGACGGTCGGAAGTTCTGACATTCATCGGGAGTTCCGACGCCTCACAAATTCACTATAACTTAGTTACCGTTGGTGCAGTGTAAGTCATACCGGACGTGTCCGGTATTGCAACGGCTATAAAACGGCTAGTTTTTTAAGGGGGCTATAAATACCCCCAAGCCTCCACCTTTGGAGGCTGTTGATTCTGCTGAGATAGACACATGTTTTTGAGCCTTGCCAACTCTCCCAACCCTCTCTTAGTGAGTGTGTGATCCAATTTGCAAAATCAATTTGTGGGTTAAGAGAGAATTTGAAAAAGAGAGCAAGCCACCACTTGAGCATTTGTGCATATTGTCAATATCGTGATTCACATTTGTTACTCTTGAACTCTTCGGTCCTAGACGGCTAGGCGTCGTCGGAGAGCAACCGAGAGATTGTGGTTGCTTCGGAAAGTTTGTAACGGTCGATTCTGCCACCTCAGAATCATTTAGTGGAAGGAGAAAAAGGAGTTGGAAAAGACTCCAGCTAGAGTGACCTTCGTGGTACCCTCTAGGGTTGACCTTCGCTGGGTCGCCCGCAGCCCCCTCAACGGAGAGTAGGACTCGAACGAGTCCGAACTTCGGTAAAACAAATATCATGTCTTAATTCGCATTTCATTTGATATTTGTATTGCTCCAGCTCTTGTACAGGTTCTCTATGTATATTGTCATCTCTAGTAAGTGCCTGCAGTTTGGTTTGAAGATAGAAATCGAAAGGAGCAAGTTCGTGGCTGATCTGCAGAAACCGTGTATACCGGACACGTACGGTATTAGAGCTCTGTGCTGAAAATATTTATATTCAGTTCTAACTTTGTGTTGCAGGGTTGTAGCTTCTAGATATATTCTTTATACCTTGTATACTCTGTGACTAACTTGTGAGGGGTGGTACTACTCTTTATTTGGAGTTTCCATTTTGGAAACTCCCTTTACTAATCGTTTCCGCATTTAAAGGTGTTAATTTTCAGAAACGCCTATTCACCCCCCCTTTATGCGGCATCCTAGGTCCTTTCAGCATGGCCTATATGGGGCGTCCCTTTGTTCCTTACTTGTCTCTCGGCGTTTATCTTGAGTGATTCGATTGACTCAGGGGGGCCGATGGTCTCTCCCGGCGGAGATCCTATTTTTGGGTTTTTCTAGGTCTGTCCTAGGGAAGAGGAGAGCCGCCCACGTGTGGTGGCGCTTTGGTTCTTGTGCCCGGCATGCGGTGGTGGCTGGTCATGCGGTAGTGGTGGGCCATGCCCAGGCCACGTCCCGTCCGATCAGGAGTCGTTCCGTCGGGCAGGGCACGTCTCATCGGTCAGGGCGCGTCTTATCGGTCAGGGTGCGTCTCATCTGCATTAAATGGGAAAAGAGTTTTTCGCTCCGCCGTTTCGCCTTCCCCGATCGGCGCGCCCTTCCCTAACTGTTGTTCCCTTTTCCTTAAATAGGAGAAGGGAGAGGGTTTTCACCCGTTCTTTTGCCTGTTCCTCATATGCCGCCTCCTTTCCTCTTCCTTCTTGCCATGAGCGTTCCTAAGAGCCACGGTGGTTTCTAGGAAAGAAAGGGAGAGAGCGAGGGAGAAGAGAAGAACTCACCAATCCTTTTGCGATCCCAGAGCAAAATGTCGGACTGGAGGTCGTCCACCATGATGGAGTCGGTGTTGAAGGCCTTCGTTGCAAATGGGTTCCTGCCGCCGAAGGAGGTGGCACACTGGATGGTTCCCGGGAGGGAGGAGTTCCCGCAACCTTGGCCTGGCAAGGTGGTGTCCTTTCTTACCTTCCATGAGCGCGGGTTAGGGTACCCCACGCACTGGTTATTAAGTGGGCTCCTCAATGAGTGAGGTCTAGAGCTGCAGCACCTTAATCCAACGGGGGTGCTGCACATCGCCGCTTCATCACCGTCTGCGAGGCTTTCCTCGGGATGGAGCCGCACGCGGATTTCTTCCGGTAGTTGTTCTCTGGGAGAGCCTTGACGGGGGAATCCGGACAAGATCGCATCGGTGGGGGGTTTCGCCCTGTAGAGGAAACCGAGCGCGGGAGGCTCGTATCCCGCATACCTCCGCTGTGACTCCAACCGGGGGTGGCATGGGGAGTGGTTTTACATCAGGAATTTGACAAAGGCGCCATTCCCGGCGTTCACCGGTGAGAGGCTGGAGAAGCAGGAAAGTTGGTCGTGGGGTTGCGCCCATAAGGAGAGGAAAAGGTGGAGGTCATCGAGGAGGAGCTCTAGAAGTTTGTGCAGCGCGGTCTTGACCTAGTGTGGGTGTTCCACACCCTCTACCACCGCCGGGTCACGCCGTTGGTAGAGAGGACACGACCGATGTGGTTGTACAGCGGCCCGTCGGACCCGGACCGCGCGTCGCTGGAGGATCTGCCGAACGACGAGGTCTAGAGTCACCTTGGCCGGGTGCTATAGCTGAAGCCCAAAGAGAGGGTCGAAGGGAAGCCCGCGCCTTTTAATTCCGCGATCGTGTCCAGACTGGTATGCTCCCTTCTCTTTAGTCCGTACTTCTTCCTCTGCTTTTCCTATTTTTTGATTTGGAGCCACACATTCCGTAGGGCCTTGGAGTTTACAAGTCCCGGCCGCACCTTCCCAAGGGTCAGGAGGGCGTGGCCCGATAGGCCGCTCAGAAGGAGGCGACAGACGCCAGGAAGAAGAAGAAGGTCGAGGTGGCTCATCGAAAGTACAAGAAGGAGAAGGAGGTTGCCCGACGTGTGAAGGATGGGGAGAGAAAGAGCGACATCGAGTCCGAGGATCCCACGGACGTGGACGACATGGTTTTCTCTGAGGAGGAGGAAAGTCGAGAGGTCGTTGTGACCTCGGCGGAGCGTCGTGACCCTGCGGCGACGTCCGCCGGTGATGAGCAGGAGGCCGCGCGGCGCGCGGTGGTTCCCACGCCGAGGAAGCGTGCGGCGAGCGCGGACGCCGTCGATGAACGAGAGGCAAAGCGGACGCGGTCACCGCGCCCTTTGGTGGCGTCGCCGGTCCCGTCACCGGCTGCCGCGGACGCGGCCTAGCAGGCCGGGCGGTCTGGGAAGCGGACTGGCACCCGTGTGTCGCCGGGACCGGTGCCAGCGCACGGCTTGCAGCCGGGGGATGCCCTGCCAGCCGTGGACGCGGTCGAGCAAGCCGGACGATTCGAGGAGCGGACTGGCACCCATGCGTCGTGCGAGTCGCAGCTGGAGGATGCCCCGCCCACTGCTCCGGTCGAGAAGTCCCGAGCCGAGGGTCACGGTGACCCGCAGGCCGGGCAGGAGCCGGTTGGGACGACTCCGCCCCCGGCTGAAGTGGGGGGCGCGGGTCGTAGCCCAGGAGCGGCCCGTGCCCTGCAGGCCTGTCGACGTCGGGTCTTGCCTTCAGAGTCGTACCGCTCACCTCCCGGTACGTTTTCCTTTGTTTCTTTTCAATCTTTTGCTGATGAGTCTTTTTGGAGTGTGACTTACATGCACCCTCTGTCGTGGTCGGGCGATGATGGGGTTGAGCATCGCCCCAACTCCCATGCAGGAGGCATGGAGGCCCACCCTGCAGCGTGTCACGGCGAGCGGCGGGGGGAACAGGGTGGCGGCGGCGAGCCCTTCCCTTCTAGGGGTGGTTGCTGCTACAGTGACAGCGGCGGCGGCGGCATTAGCGGCGATTCCGATGCCGACGGCGGAGGTCGTGTCGGAGGTAACCCTTGCAGCCCTTCCTCCATCAGCTGTGGCGGAAGAGGAGAGGGAGACCGAGCTCCTTGCCTCACCGGGTGGAGGGCTGCATGGCTCACCCTCGTGGTCGGAGCGAAAGGCGCCGGGGGGAGATGTGGCTGGGGCGGAGTCGGAACGCCCTGCGGCGGCCCGTGCAATCGAGATGGTGGACATCCTGTCCGACGACGAGGCTGACGACATGGTGGAGCTGCCGGTGTCATCGCGGGAGCTGGCGGTGGTTCCATCGGAGGCTGGGCCCTCTGACGGGCTGCCGGAGGGCGACTTGGAGTGGCCCTGCCCCGAGGACCCGGCAAAGGTGCGGTTCGTCCTTCGGGATTAACAGGAGCGTCAGCTCTGGACATCCTTGGGGAGCAAGGACATGCCGCGGTGTTCGAACTCGCCAACCTGTCCGCAAAGCTCGAAGACGCCCAGGAGTGGATTAAGTCCACCCAGCAGTTAGTCGAGGTCGACCTGCAGCTTGCCGTGGAGGTGAGTTTCCCATACTTGTCCTTGACCTCTACATCTTTTGTTGGTTGCCTTAGCATGCTTGTTTTTCATAGAGTCTGAAGGGGATGTCGTCCCGCAAGTCCCACTTCCTCCGAATGGAGCACGCTCGGGTGGCTGAGCTAGCTAGAGTCCGCTCGCCGCGAGTCTCAGGACCGGGCGGCCGAGGTGACCGCGGTGCGGGCGGAGGGAGAGCAGAGCGGGCGACCACCGCCGAGCGAGGGCTTGAGGCGGCGAAGGCCCTTAGGCGGAGACCGAGGTGGGGTTGCGGACGTCCCTGGCGGAGATCAAGGTGGCGCTAAAGAAAGCCCTGCAGACCCTTGAGTCAGAGCGGAGCGCCTTGGCGTCGGAGCGGACCGCCCTGGAGTCGGCACAGAAGGCCCTGGAGGCAGAGCAAAGGGCCCTGGAGGTGGAGCGGAAGGCCCGGTCGGAGGCAGACCAGGAAGTGCTCGCGCTTCGAGGCCAGGTGATGGGGACGGAGGAGGCGAGCGCCCGGTTGCGTGAGCAGGTGGCCGGGCAAGCGAGGGAACTCTCCGTCCTTGAGAACTTCCACGTCGATGCGTACCTTTTCTGTTTCTCGTCGTGTTGGTTTCTTCCTTCAGCCTGTTTCTGAGCTTGTCGCCCTTCTTTCAGAGCTGGGCGAAAAGGTGAAGTTGCTGGAGCAGGACCTGGAGACGATTAAGGCGACTTTCAGCCAGAATGCAGAGGAGATGGCCAAGTCCCATGAGGAGCGACGTGCTCTCGAGGGGGAACTTGACTAGATCCAGAACGTGGCCTAGCTTGTCATCTTGAAGGTCTTTGGGTCGGTGCCAAGTACCAGCGCGCCTGCTGTTCAGCTCACGAAGGTTTCGGATGCGGTCCGGGACCTTATCACAAGCGGCCTATTCTACGGAGCGTCGAGGGTGTTGACTTCGGTGGCGACGCACCACCTGAACCTGGACTTCGCTACTATCTGCAGTGGATATGCTGAAGGCTTGAGCACGGAGGACATCCAATCGATCACGGAGAGCTTGCTACCGCACGTAAGGTCGGTGGCAGATCAAGTCTCTGCTCAGTGGGTGATGGACGTCCGATGTGAAGACATGGCTAGGAGCATGCGTGGGGAGGACGTTGCCCAACCCGTGGATGGCATGGAGCCTAGGTCGGGGGTGGACGTCACCCTGGCTTCGACCGAGCCAAATGTCGTGCCACCGAGAAGTGAGCCGCCCGTGCCTTCGCCGATCGCACCGACAGCAGATGCCGCCGATCCGCCCAATAGCTTGTAAAGTATGAGTAGTTTAGTAAAACGTAAAAAGTTTAAGTTCGTGGGGAAGCCCCCGTGTAAACGTTCCAGTGTACTTAATGACTACAGTCGGTTTTGTTTTCTGTGATGGAGTTACTCCGTTCGGAAAAGCTTGTTGCCTTTCGTTCCTTAGCTTTCCCTTAGCATAATTTTGTTTTTTATTCTTTCTTTCTCGTACCTGCCCGTTTGTCCCGTAGGCTACAACCTTGGGAGCCCGAGGCGTGGCCCGTGAGGCTCAGCTGCTTGTAACCGTAGAGAATGGCGGGATGCGATCGGTCGGAATGTTTTAAAGCAAAGCTATGTATGGCGAAATAAAGGGACGAACTACCCTTTTGATTGGGTAGGAAGGAAATTCACCATATGATAGTAAACAAAAGCAGAGGTAGTAGTGCCCCTGGTGGAGCCCCCGAGCGCCCTAGGCCGAAAAAGTGTTTGGGTCGGGGTGCTTTTATAGGAGCATACGCTAAGTAAACAATGGTAAGACTGAAACTTAGGGGGAAAAGTGACATAGATGTTCCAAGCATTCAGAGAGAAGGGCGTCGTTGTTGTCCTTCGATCAGTAGGCGTCCGATCGGATCACTTCGTCCTTCAGTCGTCCGGATCCATGCCCGCTATGCCCCCTTTCTCGGTCGCTGCTTCTTCACCTTTTTCTTCCTTTGGTCTACCAGCCTACCGTAGAAGGCGCTTGAGGAGCTAGCAGTCCTTGTAGAGGTGTTTGATGGGGTAGTCATGGTTGGTGCATGGGCTCTCCATGAGCTCATGGAAGTGGCCCGGAGGGTCCTGCTGGGGCTGCGTGCCCGCGTGATCAGCCGTGGTGACCAACGCGGAGTTGGCCGGTCGGTTGTGATTCTTTCTGTTCTTTCTCCCCCACTACGTGGAGGGGCCCTTGTTCGGATCCTAGTGCTTGGCCTTGCCCTTGCCCCGGCCTCCGTCGGAGCGCTGGCGGGAGCGGCGCTTGTTGGAGGTTTTGGACAAAGGTCTACGATCCCGGGCCATCAAGGTTGGGACTCCGGTCGCTGTTGCGTGTGTCTCGGTTTGGCCTGAGCCGCGTGTAGGCAGGCGGTCGGTGCGGAGCGGTCGTCAAGTCAAGGCAAGGTGCCAATGCGACCTCCTGTGCCGCGCTTGGCGGTCATGGTGGTGATCGGGTGGAGCGACCCATCTGCTGCGTCCCCATTCCCCTGGTGGGGAGTGAGGCTGCGAGTCGTCGTCGCGATACGAAGGTCTCCGCTTGTTGCACGGCGGCGGTCTCCACTAGTGCCCAGAGGTTCCGGTGGATCGCCGGTTCATGAGGGTCGTTTGGCTCGGACAGGCCGTGCAGAAGCATCGCCGCAGCGGTGATGTTCTGACTGGGCCGAACAAACTGTGGGGGATCGTTCCCCCTGTCCATGGTGTTGCGCTGGGCCTAACGGGCGCGACCCCAGGCATTGCTCGCCGGTCTATGCGCACGGGGCATAGTGTGGTGCGCCGAGCGTGTTGGCGCAGTCGGTGGCTGATGTAGCCACTGTTGCCATAGTGCCTCGTCGTGTTCCTATGTGGGCTTAGGGGTCTCCGCACGAGAGTCCGGCGAGGTGTGAGTCTATGAGGACTCTGCTTCCGTCGGTGGGTGTCCCGGAGCGTCCGCCATGGCATACTCCCAGGACGGACGGTGGCTAGGTGCCATGTCGCCGATACTGGAGCCGTCACTCTCGCCATCGTCGTCCATGAGGTCGAGGAAACAGGTGGGAGCATAGCTCACCATTCCCACGAACTTGGATGCGAGAGAGGGCGGAGCTGGCATCCTACGGAGCCCCCAGGCGTTTGTGTCCGCGAATGACACGAGGCCGTAGGGGAACCGATCGTATGGCGGTTGCGTTGGGGACAACGGGGTTCCTCCGGGTAATCAGCGAAAGATAGAGAATAGTAAGTGAATAACAGCATGTACATTGCTCACAACGGGGTTTGAGCAAAGAGTTTGCTCGGAAAGAAGCGCAGATGCCATGTCGTCGAAGTCGTGCGTCCTGAAGTCGATGGAGGGCGCCCCTCCGATGGGTGTCGGGATGTGAGCGTCCTCGCGGAGGTGTAGTACACCGAGCCGGTCAGCGACGAAGTCTAGGCTTCCGAAGAGGAAGGCCTGGGATGGCTCGAAGATGGGTGGAACCCGCATCCCAATCGGTGGGGGAGCGGGAAACTCGAGCGAGCCGAAGCGAATCGTATTGCTCGACCCCGCCATAGCGAGGGGGCGGAAAAGTGGGCCATCCGATGATGAAAAAGTGTTGAACATACAACGTCTTCCCCACGGATGGCGCCAACTGTCGGTACAGAAAGTGACTAACTAGTAAATATTTGTAGTTTTACCGTACGTTGTGATTGGATGTGGTCTAGCACTCAATGACATAGGGTTTATACTGGTTCAGGCAACGTGCCCTATGTCCAGTTTGAGTCGGTCAGTGACTTTATTCCTGAGCCTAGGTGCTCGAAGTTTGCAGTGGGGTTACAAATAAGAAGGAGAAAGATAGGTGTACAAGAGGTCCGGTCGGCTCTGGTTGGAAGGGCCGAGAGCGACAGAGCTACGCTATGAGCTAAGTGTTCAAGCGTGTGCTTGAGGTTCAAACCCGGCGGTTCTGTGGTTGTGAGCTAGTGAACTTGATCGATGTTGATTAACTAAAAAGGGCTCTATCTTTTGGGAGAGGGCATATCCCCTTTTATAGATGAAGGGGATGGCCTTACAAGTGAGGGGGAGAGAGTATGGATGCTTCTAGCCTTGTTGCCCACGCCGACGAGCACAGAACGATGGTAGGCGCCCACAACATTGTTGGATGTCAGATGCACATGGGAGGTTCCGTCATCCTTGTCTGGGTATGGCAGATGTCGGTACCTGCATACACTGTTGATGCCTAGAGGCATGTGAGGAGTTTTACCATGTGCGCTCGGTATGGTAAATCCCGGCGCCCACAACACTGTTGATGCCCAGAGGCATGTGAGGGAGACTTATCGTATGGGAGTTTTAATGGCGCCCATAATACTGTAGGGGAAATGTAGGCGCCTACAACACTGTTTGTGTCAGGGCAGTTGTAGAGTACTGTTCCGTGCAGGGTATGGTCCCTGGTACCGTGGTTTGACTTATGCGCCTCGCCCCGCTTTTCTCTGCACGTCTCTCGGTCCCTACCGAGCGGGCGTCCCCGGTCGATTGATCCCAGTCGGTTCTGATCGCGCTAGTCCGAGAAGAGCGGTGAGCAGGGGCTGGGCGTATCCCTGGATGGAGAGTGAGGGGTTGGGGTCGGAAATGGTGCTTTTGGCCAGGCCTTCCGGTCGAAGAGGTGGGCTAGAGCCGAAAAACGGGTGCTGTTCCTTCTCGGCCTGACCTTCCGGTCGGAGATTGGATCACTCCTCCGGCCTGGCGCTCAGGTACTTGGACCGGCACATGAGTTGCGTGCTGTCTGCTTAGGCCGAGCCTTGGCGTGGAAGCCGGTCCCCGAGGGACCTCGGGTTTATGAACCCCAGGTAGAATAATAAAAATACTTCTAGGCAAAAGGTGGTGAAATAGACTAAGTGTAGGACTTAATTATTAAAAAAAAGTTTAGAATTTACCCAATTCACCCCCCTCTTGGGCATCTTGATCCTTTCAATTGGTATCGGAGCCTCGTGTTTCCTTAAATAGGCTTAACCGCCTAGAGCAAGATGTCCTACGGGGATGAACACCCTCCCGTCTTTGAGAGAGATGATTTTTCTTATTAGAAAATTCGCATGGAGGCGTACCTAGAGGCTTTTAGATGTTGGAGTGCTTAGAGCCGCCTCACAAGACTTCCTAGAACCTAAGGATCCCGTCATCCTTCAAGGTGATGAGGTTCACTATGAGAAGTGGAATGCAAAGGCTAAAAACACTCTTTTTAGAGGCCTTTTCAAGGATGTCTTTAACCGTGTACGGAACCATAAAGACGTCCATTCACTATGGTCGGACATTTGTGCGCTCCATGAGGAAACCAAGAGTGAGCGTGAGGGACGCTATCACCTTGTGATGAAGAAGCTTAATTCATTTGAAATGGTTCATAGTGAAAATGCTAATGAAATGTATTCACGCTTAAATGTTCTTGTAGAGGAGGTCAATGGACTTGGACTCACTCAAATGCAATCATCCGATGTTGTGAGAAAGATCTTGAGTGTCCTCCCCATTGACAAGTATGGACATATTGTGACGGTGCTTCATCAAGGTGATCTTTCCACCGCTATGCCAACTCAAATATTAGGGAAGATCAATGCACATGAGATGTACATGCACATCACTCCACAAAATGGCTCTTCTTACCCAAGAAGAAAGATTTGGCATAAAGTCTAGCCAAGAGAAGAGGGGCAAAGCAAAAGTTGATCATGATAGCTCAAGTGGTGACGAGATTGATGATGTAAACCTTGCTCTCATGGTGAGAAGAACCACCAAGATGCTCAAAAAGCTAAATAAGAATGGTGTCAAATTTAATGACAACAAGAAGAAATTCTTCACTAGTAGTAGAAGGAAGCCCATCTTCGAAATGGATTGCTATAATTATGGAGATCTTGGTCATCTAGCTCATAAATGTCCCAAACCCAAGAAAAACAAGTAAAAGACGAAGTACAAGGACAAGAAAGATGACTTAAGTAATGATGATGATGATGAGAAAAAGAACAAGCCATACAAGAAGAATGATGGCAAGAAAAAGAATTTCACAAGAAAAAAAAGAATGGCAAGACCTATATTATTGGTGATCGACTCACGGATATTGAATCAAGTGGCTCATCCGATGATGAAAATAAAAATGAGAAGGAGAAGGTGGCCACTCTTGTGATTGGTTCTTCACTATCTCCATCGAAACCATTGTCATCATCCTCTACACACCTATGTCTTATGGTCAAAGGTGAACGAAAGGTGAACTACAAGACCGGTGAAAGTTATTGGGTTATTGATAATGGTTGCACTCAACATATGACCGGTGATCCTCGTATGTTCACATCGCTATATAAAGAAGTAGATGGGAAAAATTTATATTTGGTGACAATTCGAAGTAAAAAGTACAAGGATTAGGCAGATTCGACCTCCAGTTTGCACCTAAAGACCGGATTTAACAGCGTTGTCTACAACGAAGCAGCGCAACACTATTTTAGTTGATTTTTACCGTGGCGCTACCAGTACTTCGTAAGGTCACTCAAAGTCACAGCTCACAGATCGGTCTCTGAAACCACAGCATACGAGCAGCAGCAAATCAGGCGGCCGCTGCCCCAGGACGGCAACCGGCAACTCTGCTCCATCCTGATCCTACTCCACCGGACCTACCCTTGACGATCTGCCGTGCATCAAGGCGCTGAGGGCGGCGCTACACTGTCAGGACGGCTACTGCTCCTGCCATTGCCGCCTGCGCCCACGTCCACCAGTAGCCCTGTTGACCACCGCCGGAAACAAACGAGGAGCACATCATTAGGACTAGGAACAGCTTGCGCAATGAAATTCCAGCCACGGCAAACAACAAGCAGATCAGCCACGACGAAAGTAGTGGGGAGACACTCCGTCAGCACCCATTTCAAGAAATTTCATGTTGGACTGCATCTGTGGTCCTGGTGCGAATGTGCAAGCGCTATGCAGCATGCAGGTACCTCCAAACAAGTACTGTAGCCCACTGCAGTGAAACTTCTAGATCTGTTGTTGGTTTATGCAGACACCAAATCGCCCTTACCTTAGGATGCAGGCATGGACTCGAAAATATGTGGTGAAAATCATATCTTCGGTAGAAACATGAAAAGTAATTCAAAAACAAAATTCGTAACACAAAAAGGTTTGAAACTTGGCATATATATAGTGCATCCATGTATGTAGCCACATACAGAAGTGTATTTTTGAAATTAGTTTTCATGTTACACATATTTTCCTGGTGTGAACAAGTGAAGATCTTCAGATCATTCAGGCATCCTTAAACTAAACAAAGACGCCATGTACGAAGGATATTGAAAAAGCGACAGCAGAATCGTGTTGATGGTGATTTAAGCGTCCACATCATCCTATCCACTGTGCCGATACGCAGGATGTGCACGCGGTGGGGGATCAGGGAATATACAATTTGGTGCTGATCGTGCAGCAAATTTTCTAATTCCACCGTCTAATTTCTGCACAGAATATAGTGAACCTACGACGTTTACTCGCATGATGATGATCATTGCACGACATTCTCGAGCGCTAAAACAGCTAGTATCTTCTCCTTTTTCAGAAAGACGCCAACAGAAAAAGATTAAAAAAAACCATGATCCCTACCAGCAAGAACAATTGGGGAGAGAAGGGCAGAATCAGAGCTCACCGGAGTGTTACGTGCCGAAGCCGAGATGTCGTAGTAGCCGCCGCTGTTTCCGCCGCCGCTAATGTTCCCGCTGCTGCCATTGCCATTGACATTGCCGTTACCGCCGAACCCGCCGCCGCCGCCGTTGCCGGTGCCGCCGTGACCAAAGGTGGAGTTGTCGCGCGGTAGCTTGAACGAGAGCGGGTACGCCGGCGTGCCGTCGGGCTTGAAGAGGCCGTAGTAGCGCTCAGATGCCAGACCGGGCTTGAGGTTCTCGTTGAAGAGCGCGAACACGTAGGCGTGCAGCGGCGCCCCGGGCCTGAGCGGCGTGCCCTTGCCCTCGGCCACCAGCCGCATCGCGTTGCTGTTGTACCGCGCCGCGTTCTGCGGCGTCGCGGCCGTCTCGTTGGCGGCCCCCGCGGAGGGCCAGCCGGTCTCCGAGACCCGCACCTCCACCACCCGCGACGCTGCGGTGTTGGCCGCCGCGATGGCGTGGTACACCGCGTCCACCTGCGCCACGAGGAGGTTGGGGTAGCGCAGCCTGGAGTTGGGATCCTGCACGCCGGCGAAGCCCGGTTCGAGCAGCGCGTAGTCAAGCTGCACGCCCCTGGGGTCGCTGGAGTAGGCGAAGTAGGGATACGCGTTCACGAGGAACGGCGAGCCGGTCCTGGCATGGTAGTCCAGGATGGGGCAGAGGTACGGGAGCAGGTCCTTGCGGAAGGCCCCCGCCGAGGGCGGGTACGACGTCCCGAGCACGCCGAGGTTGTGCGCCGTGGTGACGGTGATCTGCTTGTCGAGGCCGAGCGCGGCCACCGCGTCGTGCAGGGACTGCATCGCCGGGAGGAGGGTGCGCGACAGCGTGGAGCTGTTCGCGCCGGTGAGCACCTCGTTGCCGACGGCGAGCACGGCGATCTTCGTGTCCTGCAGGAAGGGCACGACGTTCTCCTTGAGCCACTGCGCCGCGCCGCCCGGGTCGGCCACGGCGGCCAGGCACTCGTCGGGCACGCCGACGATGAGCTCGACCCCGGTCCGGGCGAACGCGCGCAGCACGGTGGGGTCGGCGTCGTACATCCGCACGCGGCCAATACCGAGGCCCTCGAGCAGCGGCGTGACGGACTGCGGCGGCGGGAGGTTGTTCCCGACGCGGCCGTAGTTGATGCCCACAAGCGACGCCGACGTGGCATCCGAGGCGGGCGCCAGCGCCAGCGCGACCACAGCCGCGCACAGCGCCGCGGCGAGGCGAAAGGCACGGGGGCGTTCGATCCCCCAGTCGATTTGGGGCAGGCAGCACGGCGCCATCCCAGGAGCACAGTGGTGACTGCGACTGCGAACAGATATCGCACGGACTGCGATCGCTTGGAGGCTGGAGCGGTGTGAGGAGGAAGAAGTGGGAGGACCCCCTGTCCAGGCGCAGTCAGAAGGGTACAGTGCCCGGAGAAGGAAAGGGTGCGGGTGCGGCTGATGGTGCTCAGCGGTGGGTCCCAAAAATCAGTGATACGGTGTCACACACGAAATTTGTACTAGTGGCATATCGATTACTAGCCTTGGGACGGGTGGAGTGGAATCCAATGGACGACACGCGAGACCGTCACTAGGCTGGGCTGCTGCGGCTGTCGCAACGGCTGTATTTTGGGCGACGCTCCCCGCGCATGGAAAACGCTTGGTGCGTGGTCGGCGGTGGTGGACGGTGGTAGGTGGAACGTGGTAGAGGCAGCCACTCTTCGCTAGTCGGACGCTAACAGCGCGCCGCCGATCATCCCGACGTCTAGCCGTCCGGTTCCTATCTTTATTTTTTCTTCTATAATATACGACTAAATTTATATCAGTTGGAGTATATTGTAACGGAAGTTATTTATGGTAATAACTGTCAATGCAAACTAAGTAACTAAGAGGCAATATGTAGCCTACATGACCATGATCGGGCATAGGCATACTACAACCAAAAGTTTTCTAAAGTCATATGAACAAGAGAATACAAACCAAATCTCAAATCACCATATTCAAAATAGTAGAACCTCCTTCCAATTTACAGAGAAAGCAAAATTCTGTGTTTTGACAAACAAAAAAACTTTATAATACAAATAGACAATCGGCTGCCGGCGAACTCATAGCCATCTCGACGACTTGCCGTGAGGGCCGGCAAGAAGGAGCCGACCAGCCATGCCTTGGTTGGCCATGTCATAAGGAAGAAGATGAAGTTTTCGTGAAAACACTTCTTTAGTTTCGGATAATAAACATTTTTAAAAAATATTCACATTTTAGTCTTTCGCTCTTCAAAATAAGTCCCTGCAACTATAAATTCTTCATTGTTTTACAATCTTAGAGGTGTGAGCTTGTTTTCATTGCGTTAATTTAGCCTATGTGTCGTTAGCGACGTTTGTGGTATGACATGTTTTAGAATTATATATATAATTTTAATTTAATTAATGTTTATTTAAACATGTTTCTAATATAAATGTAAATTAGGTTTATACCCGCTCTTTCTATAAGGAAATGATAATTTGACTAGTGCGTACATGTTTTTTATTATAATATGCTTAGTTAAAACCCAATATGCAAACACTTTAAAAATGTGTAAATTTCTTAAATAATATAGAAGTATTTATATAAATAAAATGAGACTAAGTTTTAAACCAATCTTTGCAAATATAAAAATATAATTTGACTTTATTCTAATTTGGGCGTCTCTTATATATCCTTTTACATATTTGATGATTTTAAAATGAATGCAGCTTATATTTAGTTATCTTATATTCATACAACATATAACTGTTTACACCAAAATCTGAAAGAAGATAAAGCGAGAACTCGAAGCTTCTAAGATTGTATCATCACGGAATCGATCAGATTGTGAATCGATATCGGCTGGTTTTGATGCAGTGTCGGAATCGGCTATTTTATAGATGACGTCAGCAGACGACGTTAATGGGCTACGTATGGATGGCGTCGGAGGAAAATATGTCGGACTCTACAAAAAGAAAAAGATTAGAGTCCAAGTTATTTTTAAGTTAGAAATGTTTTCTTTTGTTCCAAGAATTGTAATGAGTCGTATTTGAATAGGATTCATGTTTAGGTTCCGGATATAAATATTGAACCCCGGTTATTGTAAAACACGATCAACCAACCAATACAATTACCTTTTTCGGCTTCACGTCAACCCCTAGGAGTAGGAGTACTGTAGATCTCGACGAGTTCTTCAACAAGCAGGGCTGCATCGACTGATTGACCTCCGGCTTGTCTGTGAGTACCGTCACGACTTATATTATGCTTGTAAAGCTGCATCAGCCGATTGATCTTTTACAAGTATAGTATAAGTTAGTTATCGATCTGTATCATTATTCGTAAGGCTGCATCAGCTGATTGATCTCTTACGGATCATAATATAGATCAAAGTTATCGATCTTAATATCACCAGCTATCGAATCTTCTAAAATTAGTAAGATTTTTCTAGCTGTTCTTGGTTGATTCATCAGTTATCGATCTTGTTATAATTAATGTTCCATTAATCATAACAAATTATCTGATTGAGATAGAGATAGATCGGCATTATATCATCATAATTAGTTGTCTTCTAGTCTGATCACACTTTGAATCTCATAATTGTTGGTTTAATTCTGCTGGATCGACTGTTTTATCTATATTCCAATCAAGTATAGTATGCATTCAAACACATGTTTTCGACCTTGGATGAATTCACTAGTTAATAAGATCTAATCTAATGACACAACCATAGCTGCATCGATCCGGTCGAACCTCATTGGTAAGACTTTAAATTAGAGATTATTGATTAGTGGTTTTGTTCGTGATCGAGATATGTACTCTGTTTGTTTGCTATACATGCATCGGCTATTTTAGTCGATTCACCGTGCCTTCACACATATAGCATATTTTTTCATGAACCTGTCAATTTATATATGTTTTATAGATTTTTTGGTTTTAGTGTGTTATCATTATCATAGTTGTATCGATCCAGTCGAATCTCACTGTTGATGGTAACATATTAGATTCAGAGCGTTTGTAGATTCGTTTGTACTAGATAGTCGATTTGTTCGCATGTTATATCTTTCCTCGTTAAACTTATTGGCTACAACACCCTAAAAATTCATTTATAATCTAGTTATTACAAATTTGAGCACTTACTTAATTTTTGATGCATTATAACCTATGTAAAATAATAATTTTTTGCTAATTAAAATTCACTATAAGGCTTAGAAACATGATTGATTGCATTCATGCTGGAGTATATGATTTTGGTTGAGTGTAGGGCTAAGTTGTTTAGTGTTAAAAATTTAAACTCATTTGAATTTTGGCTTAGATTTGAAAACAAGAAATGGAAAAGGATTTTTCTTGAAAAACTTTCTCCTTCTCCCTTTCCAGCCCAACCCTAGGCTAGCCCATCCCTTCCTCCTTCCCCTTCCCGCGCTTGGCCTACTAGCGGCCTAGCCCCGCGCGCCCTTCCTTCTCTCCTTCGCGCATGCAGCCCGGCAGCTTCGGCCTGCTCGTGGCCCGCTCCGGCGCCCTTCCCCTCCTTCGCACGCGCGCGCGCCAGCAGCCTACCACCGCGGCCAAGCTTGGCTTGCTGCTCGGCCCAGGCGGAGGCCTGCTTTGTGCCCAGGCCGCGCGCTCGCTCCCTTTCACCCACTGCGTCGTGGGACCCGCTCGTCAGTCGTCCACATTCCCTTCCTTCTTCGTCCTCGGCGATGGCGCACGCCATGCATGGCAACTCATCACCGCGCCCGCGCCAACCAAGGAAGGATTAGAAATCCACATATTTGTAGCTCCACGCGTCTGCTTCCCATCTCTGTCACGGCCGCTCGCCTATAAAACCCATCGCCGAGCCCCTCCCTCTCTCCCTTTTTCCCCATCCACACCCGAGCTCACACTGTCGCCGTAATCCGCCCGCGTCGGTGCTCCAACGCCGTCGACAACGCACCCAGAAGCTCCGTCGTCACTCACCGCGTCCGTAGGTGCCCTCATCTCTTCGTTTTGGCCTCGGATTGCCCGTGATTGCACTAACCTGTGATGCTTTCTTTTCCTCAGCTCGCCGCTGCACGCTGCCGGTCTCATTGGAGCCCTCCCGGACGTCGAGAACCCCGTCATCGAGTTCTTGGTATACTACTCATGGTCCCCGCCCTTCCTATTTAGAGCTTGGTGCTCTGGAGTTCCGTATCAGCAAGATCCAGTGCCTGTCGGCCATGGCGCCACCACGGAGCCGTTGTCCCGATGAGGTCTTCCACCTTGCTTGGTGCTGTATCAAATTCGCATCACTGTGCGCATCATCTAGGTGTAGTCCGCGTCGAGTTTGGCCGTCGAAATCGCCGTTTCGGTGTTTTCCCGATGAGCTCAGGTGCCGGTGTTAATGGCGGCGACCGCGTAGGGCTTCTTCTCCGGTGGTCCACGCGCCCCCTCCATTTGGCACTGTCCGTTCTTGGATGGACGGCCATAATTAGGCCATCTCGGTTCAGTATGTAGCCGGTCCACCAGAGAACCGTGGACTTGGCTCACCGCCACCACACGCCACGTCCACGCGCACGTGGTGCACCGCACCAATCCCGTGCGACCGTGTGGCGTCCAGTCAATAGCCACGCAGGTCAACCCGTAGTCAGCCGGCTCTTTTGCAGTTTAGCCCTCGGGTTTTCAATGAATCAACCCGCGGTCCAATATAGTTCAAAAGTAATACTTGTTAGTCCTATTTTCTTCTGTTTTAGCCCCTGTAGTTTTAGAAAATAGTGCGCCATCCATAATTCATTTAAATTCAGATTTTATTAGTTTAAATTCAAATTTGAGTTCATTTTATTTATAGAAATGCCATTGAAACTTATTTCATGCATAAGTTTTGCGTTTTAAGTTCGATTAGAGTTATTCTTTCGCTCATGTGTTCATAGCAGAACGTAGTTTAGTTTTATAAGATTTTTAGTCTATGTTTTTACTGTTTGGTGTATTATTCTAATAGAAGTATCTTTGTATGCATATGATCATTAGAATGGATGCTTGATTGGTGAATTGGAACACGTTTAGAGGGTGATCAATTCGAGATTACTGAGGACCAGCAGGGTGACCAGCAGTACCAAGAGGAAAACTTTGAGGAAGGCAAGTGTAGCAAAGGCCCGTTGTACCTATGAACTCTACAATTCATATACATGCATGTGTCTAAATTTGAATTGCCTTTAAGGACTTTACCTAGATTGCTATTGTACCACATATCCTTGATACCTATGGTTTGGGATGCATTTTGGATAGATGTTGCAGCGCTCATCATAAAATAATTATTAATCATGACTAAAGGTATTATGCAATGTGTTAAAATGAAGCTTTTTAGCAACAACTAGGGGGCTAGAGTATGGGGTTGAGTACTCTAGTGCCTCCTCATAAGGACTTAATCCTGAAGAGCCACCTAGGAGGTTTTGTACAAACCCCGAGTGTCATATGGCTCTGACTTTAACCTGTTACCTAGATTGTACTAGCTCGTCTATAGCTTTCTGAAAGGGCAAGAGGGGGGCACTAGTTGGTATGTTTCTTTTCCTATTAGGGTGTGTACCGTGCCACGACCACGAGTGCCACTCTTAGAGGAGGGCCACATACGACTAGACGGCTGAAACCTTAGCAGCTACAACTTGTTAGTGCGACTAGCGAAGGGTTACGTAGTGAAACCCTGCCACACTTCCTACGTAGAGGTGTTGTGGGCTTTGCAAACCCCGGCATTGGGAATCACGGCTCGGTGGGTAAAGTTGTACAATTTCTGCAGAAATATTTAACCTGTTATAACAGCCGTGCTCATGGATACGAGCGATCTGGATCCTTCATGATTAGTGGTTACTATGGATAGTTGGGAAATTGATATAATCTTGATTATTCACTATTACCACTTGGGTTGGGATTATTCACTAAAGTAGTGATTCAGGATGCCAAAACTTGACCAACTAAAATTGCTAACCGCAGTCAAACCGTGTCTAGCCTTTGAGCCTCATAGATCCCTTTGATATACTTGCTAAGCATGGTGAGCTTACACTTATTTTACATTCAATGAAAATCCCGGATGGGTAACAGATAATGCATATGAAGAGTTTCCAGAGGATGTCCAGGACTACTAGATTGATGTTCATCAATTGGAGTCCCTGTGGCAGTTTGGGCTTAGTTTTCTGCTTTATGTAATAATGTTGCTAATGAGCAAGACTATGTGATAACAGTATGATGAGATATACGATGTAATAAAGTACTTTACTTTGATATTATTGCAATTTAGAATTATATATGTGTTTGGACATCCTGGGCGCACATATATAAGCACTTGGTTTTATTATGCAAAATTGGGTGCGACATTGGCTCCATGCTTTACTCTGGTTATATCCATCTAGCCGATGATGTTACTTATATCTGGGTGCATTGTACTTGTTATCATAAATCCATCATGACCCACGAACATCATAGTCCTTAACAGTCGATTTCTCCTCGTATCGGCTATTTAGTCGATTCTCCTATTTGGCTGCTCTCGAAGCAGCACACTTGGAACTGTCTGGGCAAAACTGGCATATTCCACCCTAAACTACTGATAAAACCTCCTCTCCTTGTTAATTGTAGGTCAAATGGACTGGCACGCCTTTTGGGGTTTTCAGGATCGACTGGTCTTGTTGTGAAGCCAAGCAAGATCTACGGGTTGACCTCGCTCAGATCATTCCGGCTTGCTGTGTGTCAGACGCATCGCCACATTTTTGCGTCAACAATAACGCTTTTCTCATAATCATGTTTTTTGATCGATAGTTTTGTTTTCAATTTTTTTGTGCATTGTTTCTAAGTTTTTTCTTTTGAATTATGCATTGTTCTTGGTTGTCTATGTTTGTTTGTTTGTTTGCATGTGTATTTGTGTCGGGATTCATAAACCTGAGGTCCCTCATGGACCTGCTTCCCAGCAAAAGCTCAGTCTAGCAGACGATGTTGTGAACGATGCGCAACTCCTGGGCCGGCCCAAATACCTAACGACAGGCCAGAAGGGTGACCCAATCTCCGACCGGAAGGCCTGGCCAAACAGGAACGACGCCCACTTCTGACTTCGGCCCGCCTCTTCGACCGGAAGGCCTGGCCAGGAGGAACGGCGCTCGCTTCTGACTCTAGCCCGTCTCTACGACCAGAAGGCCTCGCTTCCGATTCTGGCCCGCATCTTCGACCAGAAGGCTTGGCCAAACGCCGCTTCCGACTCCAACCCGCGTCTCCGATCGGGAACGCATCGAACCTCTGCTTACAACTCTTCTCCAACTGGCGCAGTCGAAGCCGACTGGGACCAATCGACCGGGACGCCCACAACAAGTAAAGCAGGGCGCTCAAGTCAACCACGAAACCAAGGACCGTACCCTGTACACCTGCAGGATAGTATCGACGAACATGTCAGAAGGGTGCCCTGCAACCTTCTAGGCATGTCAGAACCCAAGCAGTGTTGTGGGCGTCGATGTTTGCCCTACAGTGTTGTGGGCACCATCAATTCCCATACCAGGCGAACACGATAAAACCCCCCACATGCCTCTGGGCATCGAGTGTATGGTAGACGCCGACATCTGCCATGCTAGAAGAAGACGACGAAACCTCCCACATGCATCTGACATTAACAGTGTTGTGGGCGCCTACAATCATCTTATACCTAACGGCGTGGACAACAAGACTTAGTAACATACATAAACTCTCCCCCTCTCACTTGTAAGGCCATCCCCTTCATCTATAAAAGGGGATACGCTCTCTCCCAATGAGAGAGGATCCATTCACGATTCAAACACAACTCCAGGAACTCTCCGATGATACGAACAACAAACGATTGATTCACCCTCCGCTAGCTTTATACACTCTAAAGCTACGCAAAGTGCACACTCGAATACTTAGCGCACGTAGGATCTCCCATCACTCTCGGCCCTTTGGTCCGAAGTCCGACCGGACCTCTTGCACCCCCCATCTTGCTCCCTCTCGTTTGTAACCCCACAGCAAACTTCGAGCACCTAGGCTCAAGAATAAAGTCATCGACTGACTCAAACTGGACGTAGGGCATGTTGCCTGAATCAGTATAAACCCTGTGTCATTGAGTGCTAGGCCACATCCGATCACAACGTATGTCAAAACTATAAATATTTACATGTTGGTCACTTTCAACACCGACAATTTGCTTGCGTTGGGTGCTTGTCGTGACCTGTGCGTAGAAGAGCTACACGTGAGTGCTCCAGCACCTAAACTTTGGGTGAAGGCAAGTGTTATTTGATCATATTGATGTCTTGTTCACTTTAATTACAATTTATACATGCATGTGCCTTGATATGAGGAACTTTAAGAATTTTCTAGTTTACTCGATCCTTCCTTATTTCTTGGGTTTTATGAAAATATAGTAAATGTTTAGGTGGTTTACCTGTAATTTTACGGTATATGATGTTCTTTATGAGCTATTGACACACCTAGTTAATGTATATGGAATTGTTTATGATAAATGGTAATGAATTTAATTAGAACATGGAACTACCACCAAGGACAACAATGCAACCACAATACTACGTGGGCTATGGTATTAGCTAAGTAATTAGTTTCTCTGGTTTGTTAATTGCTTACTTAAAGGCACAAGAGGGTGGTTTTGTGATGTAGCGGTACTCGGCCTATCAAGGGTGTTTCATTTGTTTGGTTTCATAGTTAAATTTTAGCAAACTAAGTACCTTATTATTAGAGTTTTTGGAAAGTTCTCATAGTAAATCCAACCATTCACCTTGGAATTGTTTAAGAGGCACGCACCCAAGTAAATAGGAATCACTACTTTTGGGTAAAGTATACAACCTCCATAGAACAATTGTGCTCATGATTAAGAGCAGCTTGAACTCACCTTAGAGTATGATGATGTTGGTTGATGTTGATCACACTTATGCAATTTAATAATGATTTTGGGATCAACATACTTTATTAGTAATGAGACTGCTAATAAAATATGCCACCTAAAAATGTTTACTGCAATTAAAGTAGTATTAGGGCCCGTTTGGATCATTGGAATTGAATTCATTCTAATAATTACAATTTAGACATAGATTAATTAAGCTAATATAGTTGTATATGAATATATTTGTATATTTATTGTTAGGCATATAAGGGACATACTTATATGTTGCATTTCTATTGTAGGGAAGTGAGTTAAAGAGTGTGCTATAAGTTGGAGATTAGAATTATAGCATAGTGATCTATAGAATCCATTTCCATCTTCCACCCTATGAATTTGAGATAGACTTATTTGTGAGCTTGGGAAAGTTATGGAATATCAAATTCCAAGCCAAATAGCCTAAACCTCCTAAATGAAGGGATTCAAACGGCCCCATAGCTTTATCTTGTTTAAGCCTTGCATGCCATACGTGAAAGGACCGATGATGCCGCCTCGAGGGGGTGAATAGGCGTTTCTAAAATTCAACCCTTTAAAATGCGAAAACGATTAGTGTTTACTTGGAAACTTCAAATCAGAGAAATAAACCCCTCACGAGTTAGCCAACAGAGAATACAAGGTATATAAAATAAGTCTATTAGGTACAACCCTGCAACAAACAAGTTAGAGCAGCAAGTATACAAATTCAGCGCAGGGACCAAATACCGGACGCGTCTCGGTATACACGGGTTCTGCACACCAGCTCCCAACTTTCTCCTTTTAATTTCTCCTTTCACACCAAGTTATAGGCACTTAGTGGTAACCTGTCCACAAACTCAAACGACACACAAAGATCATAAATACCAAATGTAAAGAGAGATTGAGACACAATATTTATTTTACCGAAGTTCGGACTCCATCGAGTCCTACTCTCTGTTGAGGGGGCTACGAGCGACCAAGCGAAGGTCAGCTCTAGAGGACCACGAGGGCCACTCTAGCCGAAGTCTTTTCCAACTTTTCCTCCTTCCACTAGTTGATCCCTTCCCTTGCGGCGGTGGAATCGAACCGTTACAAACTTCCTAAGGAACACCACAATCTCTCTCCGGTGACGCCTAGCCATCTAGGACCGAAGAGTCTAAGAGAACAAACGCAAATCATGAGATCAACAAATATGCACAAGTGTTCAAGGGTGGCTTGCTCTCAATTTGAATCTCACTCAACCCACAAGATGGATTTTGCAAATTGGATCACTCACTCACAAAGAGAGGGTTGGAGAGTGTTCTCAAGGCTCAAAAAAACATGTTAGAATGTCAGCAGAATTAGCAGCCTCCAAAGGTGGAGGCTAAGGGGTATTTATAGCCCCTTTGAAAAACTAGCCGTTAACTAGCCGTTGGGAGATACCGGACACGTCCGTCTGGTATTGCACGTACAGCTCCAACGGTCACTAAGTCAGTGGCGCTGCGAGGCGTCAAAACTCCCAACGATTACAGGAACTTCTGACTCCCGGAACTCCCGACTCTTGTCAGAACTCCCGACAAACAAACTCGAGAACACCAAAGAAGTTTGAAAGGGTCGAGATGGCGACTAGAGGGGGGTGAATAGTCCTTTTGAAAAATAATCGCGTCGGCTAACCGATACAAGTGCGGAATTAAAACTATCGGTCTAGCCAAGACTACACCCCTCTGTGGCAGAACCTCCTAAGAAATCGGGCCCACGTGCACCTATCGATGTCTTAACAGACCTCGAATAGCTTACACGAGTTCCCAACAACTCAACAGGTCTGTCGGGTGTCCTCGGGAAACCCGAATCATCCACGATTCTCTTTTCAAACAGGATCCCAATCACAGTCATTGCAGATTACAACAGTTTATTCAAATATATACCAGAGTAAATGATAGCGGAAGTCTTACGATAACATAATTACAAACCAGTTGTTTTCAAACTTACAATACCATAAGTGTTATACAACCATAGTAGCGAGATAATATTACATTAACATTATTTATTTCACACAAACTAGTGCCTTGTCCAAAGGCCATTCATCATTCCTCATCGTCATCGACTTCATACACTGACATGCAGCAGGGACCAAAACAAGCCTGCGCATGCGACTCACCTGCAACAAGGGTTAACAAACCCTGAGTACAAAAGTACTCAACAAGACTGACCCGACCAAAAAGGACGAAGGTCTTAGGGATGCAGGTGTTGGGTCAAGGTAAGGATGTAGAAAGATTCAAAAATTCTTTGCTAAAAGCTTACTATTCTTGATCCTAGTTTCAAGTTTTACCACTAAGTATTTTAGTCCAATATCTCCAACTAAGTGTTCATATCCCATGTTCCAATCCTGCTCATTCCATTCTTTTTCTCATGTTTTAGTAGTTCACCAGTCCTACATTGCTTCTATAATGAATCGAGTCTCCATATCCGCGGAGCACCGGTAATTCAAATTGATTCAAGTCCCGGTGGGATTCCTTATCACACGACATATGCAGAACTTAATCTTGCATATATCAACCTCGCCATCGAATCCTCCTATACTAAGCCGTCTCCACGCCACCCGAGAGCACACAAAGACACCTCAAATCCGCCACATTCAAGCCACGAGGGTACACGCCACTCCCGCCATCTCACCACTCCCAAAGCGTGGGCATTCGTCTTAGTATCGGATTAGCCAAGTAGGCTTACGGAGTATGTGACCAAGACTACAAAGTGTCTCGTTCGGAAGATCCACAATGAGTGGCCTTTAAGCGACATAGTCGGCAACATTACCCAACATTCAAGATAAGTCACCGACTAGTCTCTAGTTCATTCTATCCTCTTTCTTTCTTTGGCAAGTATGCCATCTTTGATTGTATCAAAACTTTTACTTTGAAAGCCTACCACAAAGCACACTAAGCAATTCTACGCCTTTGTAAATGAAATCATCTTCAAGGATGGTAAACAATTAACAAGGTAGGCAATGCAACAAATAGGTAACATTTGAATTAAACAACTTAATGCGATAAGTAACATAAGTGATAAACTTTTCAAAGTAAACAAGGTAATGGTTTAATGCATAAACCGGGGCTTGCCTTCGATGACGATTTCAGGTTCAGGGTTAGTACCACAATTATCAAATCCCGCGACAACCGGGGATTCTTCCAGAACTTGCTCAACTAGAATCGTTTCGTTCTCGGGTTCTACACGAAATGATAACATATGCTTTAACATGATGATAATGTAAACATGATGCTTTCACGGTATATGAAATGTAAAACCCATAAATGATTTTATTTCACTGAGATGCGATTTGCAAGCCAACAAAACCAACTTGCAATCCTACCATTAAGAACCATACATGTGACTTGACCAAATGGATCTTGGGACCCTACTAGTCACACTACATGACCCAAATCAAGATCAAACCCTAAACCTACACTTAGGGTTTACCTTTATTTATTTTTGAATTAATTTAGAATTATGCTCAAAATGAACTTGCTCCAAATGATCTCAAAAATTTACACAAGCATCCTCATGATAAATTAGTTTACCAAAATAAATTTCATAATTTTTGGAGTTATACAGTGGCCTACAAAAATCATGGAAATTGCATTTATTAATTAATTGACTGAATTTTTGAACATTAAAAATTTATCCAAATTTCAAATTTCAAATTTTTAAATCATACTAGAACATGTATAGAAGCTACACAAAAATTTTCAGAATTTTTGGAGCTATGATTATTTTTCTACAAATTTCCAAGGATTCAGTACTATTCACAAATTCGGAAAATAAAAATTTTCCTTTGTTTCTTCTTCCTCACTCACATGACAGTCAGTGACCTAATCGCATCGCTGACTCAAGCAACCACGGGTGGCGCTACCCTCACTGACCGCCACAAACGCTCCGGTGGTGACTCTCCGGTGAGACGGACTTCACCAAAACGATCTACTACATTTCCCGAACCGAACCCGGCTATCGAGGAAGGAACAAGGTGCACAGGAGACACTTCCCCACGGGCATGGCGGTGAAAGCACGTCGGTGAACGGCGTAACCATGGTGACGGTGCAGTAGGGACTAAAGCGAAGCGGTCTTCACAATCAGGAGCTCACCGTGATCACGTAGGTAGACTCGGTGAAGCGAGAGACCTTGGATCGACGGGACCACGTGAAACCGAGAATGGCGGAGCTCCGTGGGACTCGGGGAAGACGACGTCACGCGGTGGCGCTGGACTTCCAGGAGCGACACGATCAGGCTTGGGAGGAGCAAGAAGACGAGGCGGAGCTTCTGGCCAAAGCAATTGGCCCTAGGCACTACGTCGAGAACGAATTGCGCGGCTTGAGTAAGACACCGTGGCGGCGGCGATCGACGCGAAAATTCGATCGACGATTGACGGCGTACTCCTATTTATAGCAAGATGGAGGGCGACGGTGATGAAAGACACAGGCGAACTCGCCATGGAGGTTTGGGCGTGTCACTTTGCACGTGAAAGCGGTGAAACCCGATCGGCGGCGACCTCTCGCGCGTGGCGCCCGGTAAGCAAGTGATGAGGTGGAGTTGATTTTTTGAAATAATTACTGAAGCGCCATTGCTTCCATTATTCAAATTACTCCCAAATTTTCTAAAGAAGTTGAAAATCTCCAAAATGAAAGTTGCTCAACTTTTCAAGTACTACAACTTTGGTTTAAGAAACATTTTCAAATTCTGCCTCCATTTTGAAATTCAAATTTGGGGTACATTTAAAGATTTGAATCATTTCAAAATTACTCCAAATTTTATATGTAATCTTGAAAACTTTGAATACCAAAGTTGATCTACATAAAATAATCTCCAACTTTGCTTTTTGCCTCAACCCCAAATCCCTCATGGATTTTGAATTAGTAAAAGGGCAAAAGGACTTTTATAATTTGAAAATGAATTCAAATTTGATTTGTCTTCCTTTTACTTAGATTTTGATTTTGACCAGTAACATGGCCAATTAGGGTTATTTGAGTCAGATGACACATGGCCTCACATGAACACATGAAATTTGACCCTTGTGGTCATGATCTTTATTTAAGGTTTTGAAACACATCACATGAAATAACAACATTATGAAATAAACCTTATTTAGTGAATGCATTCAAAACTTTATACTATATGAATGCTTTGCAATGCACATGATGACATGTCAAATTTTAGTATTAGGTCAAAACACCAGAGGTGTTACAACCCTTCTCCCTTAAAGAAATCTCGTCCCGAGCTTTAAAACTTAAGGCTAAGTAATGGAAAAGGAAATGTGTCAAGCTAACACATCACAACTTTACTCAAAAGGCTAGTGAGGGGGTTTTCCAGTCTGTTAACAACAAGACAGGTTACAATATAGACAAGGTATTGTAACTAGATAGAAGCGAAGAAGTCAGGAAAGTTTTCTTCTAAGAAATCCTCGGACTCCCAAGTAGCTTCTTCTTCAGTGTGCTGGTTCCATTGTACTTTGTAAAACTTGATTGTACGCCTTCGAGTGACTCGATCTTTCTGATCTAAGATTCTAATGGGGTACTCGGCATAAGTCAAATCAGGGGCTAGTTCTACATCACCAATGTCGATTACTTGGTCAGGTACTTGAAGACACTTTTTCAACTGGGATACATGAAAGATATCATGCACTGCTGACATGTGATCTGGTAGCTTGACGCGATAGGCGACTGGTCCACATCGTTGTTGGATTTGAAAAGGACCGACATAACGGGGCGCCAACTTTCCCCGAATCCCAAAACGATGAACTCCTTTCATTGGCGAAACCTTGAGGTAGACATGATCTCCCACTATGAATTCTAGAGGTCGCCTCCTCTTATCAGCATAGCTTTTCTGTCGGGATTGAGCTACCTTCATATTAGCTTGTATGAGTTTAACCTTCTCTTCTGCTTCCTTGACCACATCCGGTCCAAAGAACCAACGTTCTCCAACATCTGACCAATATAAAGGTGTCTGGCATCTACGACCATACAATGCTTCAAATGGTGCCATTTTAATGCTTTCTTGATAGCTATTGTTATACGAGAATTCAGCTAAGGGAAGGCATTCATCCCATATAGCACCATAAGAGAGAACACATGCTCTTAACATATCTTCAAGAATTTAATTTACCCTTTAAAATCTCATCCATCGGTTTGCGGATGATAAGCGAGAACTACGGATAAGTTTAGTTCACAAAGACTCATGTAGACTTTTCCAAAACTTAGATATAAACAATGACCCTCCGCATCGAGAGACAATGGTCTTGGGTGCCCCATGCAAACCGAAGATTCTATTCGAGATAAAGCTTTGCATCTTTGCTCGCTCGATATTTATCTCATTTGGTAAGAAATGAGCTATCTTGGTTAGGCGATCAACAATAACCCATATTGAATTGTAGCCTGCTGCAGAGATGTCCTAGGCAACCCTACTATGAAGTCCATATGAGATATCTTCCCACTTCCAAGATGGGCGGCAAGGAATGTAATGGACCCTTGTCTTCATATGAACTGCTTTGACTCTCGGCAAATATCACACTTGGCCACATATTGAGCTATTTCTATTTTCATTTTGGTCCACCAATATCTCGTTCTCAGATCATGATACATTTTGTTGCTACGGATGAATGGAGTATCTTGTAGAATGAGCTTCATCAAGAATCTGCCGCATGACTCCGGATGTTTGGGTACTACCAATCTATCTTTAAACCATACGATATCGATTCATCAATCTTGAAACATGTTGACCTTCTAGATCGACTTTATCCTTGATATGGGCTATGCCCTTACTTTTTCCGTTGATGACAATGATCCGATCTTTAATAGTGGACTCAAGCGCAAGATTGAGCAGGAACTGGTTCTATGATTTGTAAATTCAGATGCTCCATCTCTTGACACAATGTTCGTTGCATAGGTTTCACAATCGAGACAATGGCAATGACTCTTGCGACTTAGGGCATCGGCAACCACATTAGCCTTGCCGGATGATAATGCACTTCTAAATCATAATCTTTGATAAGTTCTAACCATCTTCTTTGCCTCATATTCAACTCTCGATTGAGTGAAGATATATTTCAAACTTTTGTGATCCGTATAGATATGACATATATTGCCCAATAAATAATGTCGCCAAATCTTGAGTGCATGAACAACAAATGGCTAATTCAAGATCATGGGTGGGATAATGTTCTTCATGCTTCTTGAGTTGTGCGGAAGCATATGCTATGACTTCGCCTTGTTGCATAAGAACACGGTAATACCAATTCCGGATGCATCACAATAGATATCAAATGGCCGCTTCGATATCGGGTTGTGCTATCTTGGTGCGAGTTGTTAGTAACTTCTTCAATGTCCGAAAGGCCTCTTCACATCATGACCATACAAACTTAGTTTGATTTTGATAGCCGAGAATTGGCTTCGCACTGGAGAAGTCGAGGATGAACCGACGGTAATACCTGTCAACCCTGTGAAACTACGAACTTGATGTACGAGTTGTAGGTGCTTTTCAATTAAGGACTTCTTCTACCTTGCTCGGATCAATGACTATACCTTCAACCGATAACACATGACCCGAAATTGTACTTCCTCTAACCAAAATGCACATTTGCGAATTTGGCATATAGTTGGTGATCTCTTAATCTTTGCGAGAACAATACGGAGATGTTCCGCATGTTCCACTTTGCTCTTAGAATAGATCGAGAATGTCGTCAATGAACACTACTACAAACTTATCCAACTCGGGCATGAAAACCGAGTTCATCAGTACATGAAGTGAGCGGGGCATTGGTCAACCCAAAAGACATGACTAGATACTCATATAGACCATATCGAGTAGTGAACGCTGTCTTTGGCACATCTTCTCGTCGATCTTAATCTGGTGGTAGTAGCGATCTCAAGTCTATCTTCGAGAATACCTTAGCTCCCATAAGTTGATCAAAAAACAAATCAATTCGGGGTAAGGGGTATTTGTTCTTAATGGTGACTTCATTTAATGGCCGATAGTCAACACATAACCTTAAGGTTTGATCCTTCTTCTTCACGAAAATAGCAGTGGCATCCCCAAGGTGATGGCTGGGTTGAATGAAACCCTTGTCTAACAACTCTTGTAGTTGCATTTTTAATTCTCGCTAGTTCTTTGGGTGGCATCCTATATGCTCTTACGGATCTTGGTCTTTGTTCACGGTTTGAGATCAATTACGAATTCTACGTCTCGATGCGGTGGCAAACCAGCAGATCATCGGGAAAGACATCCGTAAACTCACATACAACTGAAATTTTCTCGGCTCCTTCAACAATAGTTGCACAGATTGTTTCACTTTGTACTTTTAGGAAAGGGAAGTTGGATGAGAAGTTGGGTTTTCTTTGCCAGTGCATTTACCCTTATGGTTCTATGCAAGACATCTATGATAGCCCCGTGTTGGGTTAACGGTTCATACCAAGGATCACATCTATATCTTGATCCTTTAATATCAAAGCATATTGGTAGGGAACTCATAACCTCCCAAATCAATAGGTACATCTTTGAACTACCTCCCTTGTGTATGATTCGTCCCCAGGCATTGTATATGATAGGGCTCTTTGTTTCCCCAATAGCTATCCCATGCTTCACAACAAATGTACGATTGATGAATGTATGGGATGCACCAGAATCAAATAAGGTAATTGCAGGATGCTTAGCAATGGTAAACATACCCATCATTACTGGTTCTCCTTCTAGAATAGTCTCCACTTGAGTATAGAAGACCCTTCAGCTTTTCTTCTCGATCCGTCCCTTTTGATTGTTACGAGCATTGCCCTTGTACCGATTACGAAATTTGGAATGTGAGGGCTTTGGGTGCATCAGATTGTTCTTTCTAGGATATGGACATTCTCGGGAAAAGTGTCCAGGTTTACCACAATTATAGCATGGATAATTGTGATTCTGGGGAGTAGCATTGCGGTTTGCATTATTTGTATTGTTTTGCTGCTGCGGCGTTTGATGAGTATAAAGGCGTATTAATTGCGAGGCGAATAAAGATTTTCTTTGCCGCTTTGGCTTTGTTGTGGGGGCGGAATGGTGCACGGCCATGATTACGAGGATGGTAGATCACCTTTTGACGCTTTCCACTTGATGATTCGGAAGCAAAGGACCTCTTTTCTTCGCCTCCTTGTGTCGGCGGTAATTCTCCTCTGAAGCGATAGCAATGTTGTGATCTCATGATAAGTTGCGTTGCCACAAGTTGCCATCATGGTGCGAAGTTTGGTGTTTAGACCTCTCATGAAATGATTCTTCTTTTTCTGTCAAGTATTCACATACTCTATAGCATATCGCGACGGTGTGATTGAAACGCCGACATAGTGCATCACCGGATGCTCCCCTTGCTTAAGAGACAAGAACTCTTCCAACTTCATGGTCATCACACCGTCCAGGAATATAATGTGCCCTCAAGGCATCCTTGAATTCCTCCAATTGATTTGGTGACCGGTGAGTACATCTTTGCTACCAAATTTACCCACTGTGCACCAATGCAGCTCCTCGAGAGTTGCTTGTGCATAAACCTTGGTTTTGAACCTCGCTTCTGATGAATCAGCTCGAACTTTTGCTCTATTGTCCTAAGCCAATCGTCAGCTTCTAAAGGTTCGTCTGCTTTAGAGAACACAGGTGGACGTGTGTCAGTAAAATCCACATAGGTTGACTCGTCATTTCCATTACGACGACCATGATTAGGGTATGGTGCCTGCTGGTTCCACGCCAATTCCCTTAATAGCCTAGCATTCTCCGCCGTTGCATTGACGAGTGCGGCTATGGCATCTGCCATAGTCGAAGACATTGGTGGAGGATTTGGGCACTCATCATCGTCATGTGAGCCACTAGCACCAGTTCGGGTGATAGGACGAGGCAACTGTTAGAGAACACGTTTACTTACATTATTCTTTATTAAAAGCATTTAAAAGGTTTCATGCTACAAAGGGTTACTTATTTAAATTACATGTCTTGTATCCCACAAGACAACCCTGGTTTACTAAGAAAGCAGTAAAGGAACTATTACTACTCCGAGCTCTCAGTCATCGGCATCCGTGCCCATATCGGACGAAACCTCACTTTCATCGAGAAGTACACTAACTCCTCGGGATCCTCCTCCTCTTCTTCATTCTCGACTTCTCCACGGAGCTACAATCATTTCTTCATCTCAACTTCACCATCCCCATGAAGTGGATGAAGTTGAGCGTCTGATGAGGTGGACATTCTCATGAAGAATGGCATTGTCCATCTCCAGGTCTTCTACGTAGAACTCCAACTCATGGACGCGTTCATTGGCCGCATCCTCTCGTGTCCAGGCTTCATTCCTCAACTTGGTATTCTTGGTGACGTCCCTTTCCATTTCCGCCAGCTTCTCTTGATCTTTGGCATGAGCTCGACGAAGAGTGTTGAGCTCCTTGGTAATGTTCTCCATGTTGGCGGAATTGCTTGAAGATCCTTCATCTCCTAGGATCCTGGAACTTCCTTCACCCGGCACTCAGTTCACGCGGTGCCAAGCTGGTGACAAGGGACTCCGTGAGGTCCAAGTGGACTTTGCGTGCAATTATCTTGGTCTTTGCCATAGCCTGTAGAATTTAGGATGGGACTATAAGGATAGCTTGAGGATAATGGAGGTTAGCAAGAATGGGACTGACATTACTTACCCAACCACTTTTAAGGGGAATTATTATGCAAGGTGTTCAAGCATGATGCATGAATCGATCTTACGAATCCGAGTACAAAAGAATTATACAATCAAAAGTACTAGATTTTTAATACATAGGACAAACCTAATCATATTATCCGCCACAAACTTTCAAATAAGATAGGATTGAGGCTAGATTAGAGGAAAGAAGAAAGAAATTTGAACCTTTAAACTATCAAGTTTACTTTCTTTGATCCAAATCAATTTGAAGGTTTTCCAAAGTAACCTACAATGATCTTAGATAGGACCTGCTCTGATACCAGCTGTGGCAGAACCTCCTAAGAAATCGGGCCCACGTGCACCTATCGATGTCTTAACAGACCTCGAATAGCTTACATGAGTTCCCAACAACTCAACAGGTCTGTCGGGTGTCCTCGGGAAACCCGAATCATCCACGATTCTCTTTTCAAACAGGATCCCAATCACAGTCATTGCAGATTACAACAGTTTATTCAAATATATACCAGAGTAAATGATAGCGGAAGTCTTACGATAACATAATTACAAACCAGTTGTTTTCAAACTTACAATACCATAAGTGTTATACAACCATAGTAGCGAGATAATATTATATTAACATTATTTATTTCACACAAACTAGTGCCTTGTCCAAAGGCCATTCATCATTCCTCATCGTCATCGACTTCATACACTGACATGCAGCAGGGACCAAAACAAGCCTGCGCATGCGACTCACCTGCAACAAGGGTTAACAAACCCTGAGTACAAAAGTACTCAACAAGACTGACCCGACCAAAAAGGACGAAGGTCTTAGGGATGCAGGTGTTGGGTCAAGGTAAGGATGTAGAAAGATTCAAAAATTCTTTGCTAAAAGCTTACTATTCTTGATCCTAGTTTCAAGTTTTACCACTAAGTATTTTAGTCCAATATCTCCAACTAAGTGTTCATATCCCATGTTCCAATCCTGCTCATTCCATTCTTTTTCTCATGTTTTAGTAGTTCACCAGTCCTACATTGCTTCTATAATGAATCGAGTCTCCATATCCGCGGAGCACCGGCAATTCGAATTGATTCAAGTCCCAGCTGGGGATTCCTTATCACACGACATATGCAGAACTTAATCTTGCATATATCAACCTCGCTACCGAATCCTCCTATACTAAGCCGTCTCCACGCCACCCGAGAGCACAGCACACCTCAAATCCGGCCACATTCAAGCCACGAGGGTACACGCTACTCCCACCATCTCACCACTCCCAGTGCATGGGCATTCGTCTTAGTATCGGATTAGCCGAAGTAGGCTTACTGGAGTATGTGACCAGTACTACAAAGTGTCTCGTTCAGAAGATCCACAATGAGTGGCCTTTAAGCGACATAGTCGGCAACATTACCCAACATTCAAGATAAGTCACCCGACTAGTCTCTAGTTCATTCTATCCTCTTTCTTTCTTTGGCCAGTATGCCATCTTTGATTGTATCAAAACTTTTACTTTGAAAGCCTACCACAAAGCACACTAAGCAATTCTACGCCTTTGTAAATGAAATCATCTTCAAGGATGGTAAACAATTAACAAGGTAGGCAATGCAACAAATAGGTAACATTTGAATTAAACAACTTAATGCGATAAGTAACATAAGTGATAAACTTTTCAAAGTAAACAAGGTAATGGTTTAATGCATAAACCGGGGCTTGCCTTCGATGACGATTTCCGGTTCCGGGTTAGTACCACAATTATCAAATCCCGCGACAACCGGGGATTCTTCCAGAACTTGCTCAACTAGAATCGTTTCGTTCTCGGGTTCTACACGAAATGATAACATATGCTTTAACATGATGATAATGTAAACATGATGCTTTCACGGTATATGAAATGTAAAACACCCGCAAATGATTTTATTTCACGGTACAGTTGCAAGCCAACAAAACCAACTTGCAATCCTACCATTAAGAACCATACATGTGACTTGACCAAATGGATCTTGGGACCCTACTAGTCACACTACATGACCCAAATCAAGATCAAACCCTAAACCTACACTTAGGGTTTACCTTTATTTATTTTTGAATTAATTTAGAATTATGCTCAAAATGAACTTGCTCCAAATGATCTCAAAAATTTACACAAGCATCCTCATGATAAATTAGTTTACCAAAATAAATTTCATAATTTTTGGAGTTATACAGTGGCCTACAAAAATCATGGAAATTGCATTTATTAATTAATTGACTGAATTTTTGAACATTAAAATTTATCCAAATTTCAAATTTCAAATTTTTAAATCATACTAGAACATGTATAGAAGCTACACAAAAATTTTCAGAATTTTTGGAGCTATGATTATTTTTCTACAAATTTCCAAGGATTAGGTACTATTCACAAATTCAGAAAATAAAAATTTTCACTGTTCTTCTTCCTCACTCGCGCTGACAGGCTGACCCCACTGTCAGTGACTCAAGCAACCACGGCGGCGCTACCCTCACTGACCGGCCACAAAACGCGCCGGTGGTGACTCTCCGGTGAGACGGACTTCACCAAAAGCGATCTACTACGTTCCCGAACCGAACCCGGCTATCGAGGAAGGAACAAGGTGCACAGAGACAGACACTTCCACGCCGGGCATGGCGGCTGAGCACGTCGGTGAACGGCGTAACCATGGTGACGGTGCAGTAGGGACTAAAGCGAAACGGTCTTCACAATCAGGAGCTCACCGTGATCACGTAGGTAGACTCGGTGAAGGCAGAGACGCACTGGATCGACGGGACCACGTGAAACCGAGAATGGCGAGCTCCGCCGGACTCGGGGGAAGACGACGTCACGCGGTGGGCTGGACTTCCAGGGGGCGACACGATCAGGCTTGGGAGGAGCAAGAAGGCGAGGCGGAGCTTCTGGCCAAAGCAATTGGCCCTAGGCACTACGTCGAGAACGAATTGCGCGAGCGCAGTAAGACACCCCTGGCAAGCGGCGATCGCGAAAATTCCGATTGATGACGGCGTACTCCTATTTATAGCAAGATGGAGGCGCGACGGTGATGACAAAGACACAGGCGAACTTCGCCATGGAGGTTTGGGCGTGTCACTTTGCACGTGAAAGCGGTGAAACCCGATCGGCGGCGACCTCGCGTGGCGCCCGGTACAGCAAGCGAGTGAGGTGGAGTTGATTTTTTGAAATAATTACAAGCGCCACTGCTTCCATTATTCAAATTACTCCCAAATTTTCTAAAGAAGTTGAAAATCTCCAAAAATGAAAGTTGCTCAACTTTTCAAGTACTACAACTTTGGTTTAAGAAACATTTTCAAATTCTGCCTCCATTTTGAAATTCAAATTTGGGTACATTTAAAGATTTGAATCATTTCAAAATTACTCCAAATTTTATATGTAATCTTGAAAACTTTGAATACCAAAGTTGATCTACATAAAATAATCTCCAACTTTGCTTTTTTTGCCTCAACCCCAAATCCCTCATGGATTTTGAATTAGTAAAAAGGGGCAAAAAGGACTTTTATAATTTGAAAATGAATTCAAATTTGATTTGTCTTCCTTTTACTTAGATTTTGATTTTTGACCAGTAACATGGCCAATTAGGGTTATTTGAGTCAGATGACACATGGCCTCACATGAACACATGAAATTTGACCCTTGTGGTCATGATCTTTGTTTAAGGTTTTTGAAACACATCACATGAAATAACAACATTATGAAATAAACCTTATTTAGTGAATGCATTCAAAACTTTATACTATATGAATGCTTTGCAATGCACATGATGACATGTCAAATTTTAGTATTAGGTCAAAACACCAGAGGTGTTACAACCCTTCCCCCTTAAAGAAATCTCGTCCGAGATTTAAAACTTAAGGCTAAGTAATGGAAAAGAAAATGTGTCAAGCTAACACATCACAACTTTACTCAAAAGGCTAGTGAGGGGGTTTTTCAGTCTGTTAACAACAAGACAGGTTACAATATAGACAAGGTATTGTAACTAGATAGAAGCGAAGAAGTCAGGAAAGTTTTCTTCTAAGAAATCCTCGGACTCCCAAGTAGCTTCTTCTTCAGTGTCTGGTTCCATTGTACTTTGTAAACTTGATTGTACGCCTTCGAGTGACTCGATCTTTCTGATCTAAGATTCTAATGGAATTTACTCGGCATAAGTCAAATCAGGGGCTAGTTCTACATCACCAATGTCGATTACTTGGTCAGGTACTTGAAGACACTTTTTCAACTGGGATACATGAAAGATATCATGCACTGCTGACATGTGATCTGGTAGCTTGACGCGATAGGCGACTGGTCCACATCGTTGTTGGATTTGAAAAGGACCGACATAACGGGGCGCCAACTTTCCCCGAATCCCAAAACGATGAACTCCTTTCATTGGCGAAACCTTGAGGTAGACATGATCTCCCACTATGAATTCTAGAGGTCGCCTCCTCTTATCAAGATAGCTTTTACAGCCGGGATTGAGCTACCTTCATATTAGCTTGTATGAGTTTAACCTTCTCTTCGCTTCCTTGACCACATCCGGTCCAAAGAACCAACGTTCTCCAACATCGACCAATATAAAGGTGTATGCGCATCTACGACCATACAATGCTTCAAATGGTGCCATTTTAATGCTTTCTTGATAGCTATTGTTATACGAGAATTCAGCTAAGGGAAGGCATTCATCCCATATAGCACCATAAGAGAGAACACATGCTCTTAACATATCTTCAAGAATTTAATTTACCCTTTAAAATACATCCATCGGTTTTGCGGATGATAAGCGAGAACTACGGATAAGTTTAGTTCACAAAGACTCATGTAGACTTTTCCAAAACTTAGATATAAACAATGACCCTCTGTCAGAGACAATGGTCTTGGGTGCCCCATGCAGACTGAAGATTCTATTCAGATAAAGCTTTGCATACTGCTCCGCTCGATATTTATCTCTGACTGGTAAGAAATGAGCTATCTTGGTTAGGCGATCAACAATAACCCATATTGAATTGTAGCCTGCAGATGTCCTAGGCAACCCTACTATGAAGTCCATATGAGATATCTTCCCACTTCCAAGATGGAACCGGCAAGGAATGTAATGGACCCGCAGTCTTCATATGAACTGCTTTGACTCTCTGGCAAATATCACACTTGGCCACATATTGAGCTATTTCTATTTTCATTTTGGTCCACCAATATCTCGTTCTCCAGATCATGATACATTTTGTTGCTACCGGATGAATGGAGTATCTTGTAGAATGAGCTTCATCAAGAATCTGCTTTGTGACTCAGGATGTTTGGGTACTACCAATCTATCTTTAAACCATACGACATCTGATTCATCAATCTTGAAACATGTTGACCTTCTAGATCTGACTTTATCCTTGATATGGGCTATGCCCTTACTTTTCCGTTGAGCAGCAATGATCTGATCTTTAATAGTGGACTCAACTGCAAGATTGAACAGGGAACCTGGTTCTATGATTTGTAAATTCAGATGCTCCATCTCTTGACACAATGTTCGTTGCATAGGTTTCACAGTCAGACAATGGCAATGACTCTTGCGACTTAGGGCATCGGCAACCACATTAGCCTTGCCCGGATGATAATGCACTTCTAAATCATAATCTTTGATAAGTTCTAACCATCTTCTTTGCCTCATATTCAACTCTGACTGAGTGAAGATATATTTCAAACTTTTGTGATCCGTATAGATATGACAGATATTGCCCAATAAATAATGTCGCCAAATCTTGAGTGCATGAACAACAGCGGCTAATTCAAGATCATGGGTGGGATAATGTTCTTCATGCTTCTTGAGTTGTCTGGAAGCATATGCTATGACTCTGCCTTGTTGCATAAGAACACAGTAATACCAATTCCAGATGCATCACAATAGATATCAAATGGCGCTCGATATCAAGGTTGTGCTATCTTTAGTGCGATTGTTAGTAACTTCTTCAATGTCCGAAAGGCCTCTTCACATCTGTTGACCATACAAACTTAGTTTGATTTTTGAGAGCCCGATGAATTGGCCCGCAATTGGAGAAGTCAGGGATGAACCGACGGTAATACCCTGTCAACCCCAGGAAACTACGAACTTGATGTACAGTTGTAGGTGCTTTTCAATTAAGGACTTCTTCTACCTTGCTCGGATCAATAGCTATACCTTCAGCCGATAACACATGACCCAGAAATTGTACTTCCTCTAACCAAAATGCACATTTGCGAATTTGGCATATAGTTGGTGATCTCTTAATCTTTTGCGAGAACAATACGGAGATGTTCCGCATGTTCCACTTTGCTCTTAGAATAGATCAGAATGTCGTCAATGAACACTACTACAAACTTATCCAACTCAGGCATGAAAACTGAGTTCATCAGGTACATGAAGTGAGCCGGGGCATTGGTCAACCCAAAAGACATGACTAGATACTCATATAGACCATATCGAGTAGTGAACGCTGTCTTTGGCACATCTTCTCGTCGATCTTAACTGGTGGTAGCCACGATCTCAAGTCTATCTTCGAGAATACCTTAGCTCCCATAAGTTGATCAAAAACAAATCAAATTCGGGTAAGGGGTATTTGTTCTTAATGGTGACTTTATTTAATGGCCGATAGTCAACACATAACCTTAAGGTTTGATCCTTCTTCTTCACTAAAATAGCCGGGCATCCCCAAGGTGGAGAAACTGGGTTGAATGAAACCCTTGTCTAACAACTCTTGTAGTTGCATTTTTAATTCTGCTAGTTCTTTGGGTGGCATCCTATATGCTCTTACGGATCTTTGGTCTTTGTTCACGGTTTCAGATCAATTCTGAATTCTACGTCTCGGTCTGGTGGCAAACCAGGCAGATCATCGGGAAAGACATCCGTAAACTCACATACAACTGAAATTTTCTCGGCTCCTTCAACAATAGTTGCCTGAGGCTATTTCACTTTGTACTTTTAGGAAAGGGAAGTTGGATGAGAAGTTGGGTTTCTTTGCCAGTGCATTTACCCTTATGGTTCTATGCAAGACATCTATGATAGCCCCGTGTTGGGTTAACCAGTTCATACCAAGGATCACATCTATATCTTGATCCTTTAATATCAGCATATTGGTAGGGAACTCATAACCTCCCAAATCAATAGGTACATGCTGAACTACCTCCCTTGTACAGATTCGTCCCCCGGGCGACTGTATATGATAGGGCTCTTTTGTTTCCCCAATAGCTATCCCATGCTTCACAACAAATGTACGATTGATGAATGTATGGGATGCACCAGAATCAAATAAGGTAATTGCAGGATGCTTAGCAATGGTAAACATACCCATCATTACTGGTTCTCCTTCTAGAATAGTCTCCACTTGAGTATAGAAGACCCTTCCAGTTTTCTTCTCAGTCTGTCCCTTTTGATTGTTCTGAGCATTGCCCTTGTACTGATTCTGAGCTGGAGTAACAGGGGCTTTGGGTGCATCAGGATTGTTCTTTCTAGGATATGGACATTCTCGGGAAAAGTGTCCAGGTTTACCACAATTATAGCATGGATAATTGTGATTCTGGGGAGTAGCATTGCGGTTTGCATTATTTGTATTGTTTTGCTGCTGCGGCGTTTGATGAGTATAAGGCGTATTAATTGCAGGGCGAATAAAGATTTGCTGCCTGCTTTGGCTTTGTTGTGGGCGGAATGGTGCACGGCCATGATTCTGAGGATGGTAGATCACCTTTTGACGCTTTCCACTTGATGATTCGGAAGCAAAGGACCTCTTTTTCTTCGCCTCCTTGTGTCGGCGGTAATTCTCCTCTGAAGCGATAGCAATGTTTGTGATCTCATGATAAGTTGCGTTGCCACAAGTTGCCATCATGGTGCGAAGTTTGGTGTTTAGACCTCTCATGAAATGATTCTTCTTTTTCTGTCAAGTATTCACATACTCTATAGCATACTATGACGGTGATTGAAACGCCCGACATAGTGCATCACGGATGCTCCCCTTGCTTAAGAGACAAGAACTCTTCCAACTTCATGGTCATCACACCGTCCAGGAATATAATGTGCCTGAAGGCATCCTTGAATTCCCTCCAATTGATTTGGTGACCCGGTGGGCACATCTTTGCTACCAAATTTACCCACGGGCACGGCTGACTCCTCGAGTTGTTGTGCATAAACCTTGGTTTTTGAACCTCGCTTCTGATGAATCAGCTCGAACTTTTGCTCTATTGTCCTAAGCCAATCGTCGACTTCTAAAGGTTAAATGCCTTAGAGAAACACACAGTGGACGTGTGTCATTAAAATCCACATAGGTTGACTCGTCATTTCCATTACGACGACCATGATTAGGGTATGGTGCCTGCTTTGGTTCCACGCCAATTCCCTTAATAGCCTAGCATTCTCCCCCGTTGCATTGATTGAGTGCGGCTATGGCATCCGCCATAGTCGAAGACACATTGGTGGAGGATTTGGGCACTCATCATCGTCATGTGAGCCACTAGCACCGATTCGGGTGATAGGGACGAGGCAACTGTTAGAGAACACGTTTACTTACATTATTCTTTATTAAAAGCATTTAAAAGGTTTCATGCTACAAAGGGTTACTTATTTAAATTACATGTCTTGTATCCCACAAGACAACCACTGGTTTACTAAGAAAGCGATAAAGGAACTATTACTACTCCGAGCTCTCGGTCATCGGCATCCGTGCCCATATCGGATTGAAACCTCACTTTCATCCGAGAAGTACACTAACTCCTCAGGATCCTCCTCCTCTTCTTCATTCTCGACTTCTCCCGGAGCTACAATCATTTCTTCATCTCAGAACTTCACCATCCCCATGAAGTGGATGAAGTTGGCGTCTGATGGTGGACATTCTCATGAAGAATGGCATTGTCCATCTCCGTGTCTTCTACGTAGAACTCCAACTCATGGACGCGTTCATTGGCGCATCCTCTCGTGTCCAAGCTTCATTCCTCAACTTGGTATTCTTGGTGACGTCCCTTTCCATTTCATGACTTCTCTTGATCTTTGGCATGAGCTCGACGAAGAGTGTTGAGCTCCTTGGTAATGTTCTCCATGTTGGCGGAATTGCTTGAAGATCCTTCATCTCCTAGGATCCTGGAACTTCCTTCACCCAGCTCACGATTCTGTGGTGCCAGCTGGTGACAAGGGACTCCGTGAGGTCCAAAGTGGACTTGCGTGCAATTATCTTGGTCTTTGCCATAGCTTTGTAGAATTTAGGATGGGACTATAAGGATAGCTTGAGGATAATGGAGGTTAGCAAGAATGGGAATGACATTACTTACCCAACCACCTTTTTAGGGGAATTATTATGCAAGGTGTTCAAGCATGATGCATGAATCGATCTTACGAATCCGAGTACAAAAGAATTATACAATCAAAAGTACTAGATTTTTAATACATAGGACAAACCTAATCATATTATCCGCCACAAACTTTCAAATAAGATAGGATTGAGGCTAGATTAGAGGAAAGAAGAAAGAAATTTGAACCTTTAAACTATCAAGTTTACTTTCTTTGATCCAAATCAATTTGAAGGTTTTCCAAAGTAACCTACAATGATCTTAGATAGGACCTGCTCACGATACCGGTTGTGGCGAGAACCTCCTAAGAAATCGGGCCCACGTGCACCTATCGATGTCTTAATGGACCTCGAATAGCTTACATGAGTTCCCAACAACTCAACAGTGCATCGGGTGTCCTCGAAACCCGAATCATCCACGATTCTCTTTTCAAACAGGATCCCAATCACGGTCATTGCAGATTACAGCAGTTTATTCAAATATATACGAGTAAATGATAGCGGAAGTCTTACGATAACATAATTACAAACCAGTTGTTTTCAAACTTACAATACCATAAGTGTTATACAACCATAGTAGCGAGATAATATTATATTAACATTATTTATTTCACACAAACTAGTGCCTTGTCCAAAGGCCATTCATCATTCCTCATCGTCATCGACTTCATACACTGACATGCGGCGGGGACCAAAACAAGCTTGCGCATGCGACTCACCTGCAACAAGGGTTAACAAACCCTGAGTACAAAAGTACTCAACAAGACTGACCCGACCAAAAAGGACGAAGGTCTTAGGGATGCAGGTGTTGGGTCAAGGTAAGGATGTAGAAAGATTCAAAAATTCTTTGCTAAAAGCTTACTATTCTTGATCCTAGTTTCAAGTTTTACCACTAAGTATTTTAGTCCAATATCTCCAACTAAGTGTTCATATCCCATGTTCCAATCCTGCTCATTCCATTCTTTTCTCATGTTTTAGTAGTTCACCGGTCCTACATTGCTTCTATAATGAATCGAGTCTCCATATCCATGAGCACCGGCAATTCGAATTGATTCAAGTCCCAGTTGGGGATTCCTTATCACACGACATATGCAGAACTTAATCTTGCATATATCAACCTCGCTACCGAATCCTCCTATACTAAGCCGTCTCCACGCCACCCGAGAGCACAGCACACCTCAAATCCGGCCACATTCAAGCCACGAGGGTACACGCTACTCCCACCATCTCACCACTCCCAGTGCATGGGCATTCGTCTTAGTATCGGATTAGCCGAAGTAGGCTTACTGGAGTATGTGACCAGTACTACAAAGTGTCTCGTTCAGAAGATCCACAATGAGTGGCCTTTAAGCGACATAGTCGGCAACATTACCCAACATTCAAGATAAGTCACCCGACTAGTCTCTAGTTCATTCTATCCTCTTTCTTTCTTTGGCCAGTATGCCATCTTTGATTGTATCAAAACTTTTACTTTGAAAGCCTACCACAAAGCACACTAAGCAATTCTACGCCTTTGTAAATGAAATCATCTTCAAGGATGGTAAACAATTAACAAGGTAGGCAATGCAACAAATAGGTAACATTTGAATTAAACAACTTAATGCGATAAGTAACATAAGTGATAAACTTTTCAAAGTAAACAAGGTAATGGTTTAATGCATAAACCGGGGCTTGCCTTCGATGACGATTTCCGGTTCAGGGTTAGTACCACAATTATCAAATCCCGCGACAACCGGGGATTCTTCCAGAACTTGCTCAACTAGAATCGTTTCGTTCTCGGGTTCTACACGAAATGATAACATATGCTTTAACATGATGATAATGTAAACATGATGCTTTCACGGTATATGAAATGTAAAACACCCGCAAATGATTTTATTTCACGGTACAGTTGCAAGCCAACAAAACCAACTTGCAATCCTACCATTAAGAACCATACATGTGACTTGACCAAATGGATCTTGGGACCCTACTAGTCACACTACATGACCCAAATCAAGATCAAACCCTAAACCTACACTTAGGGTTTACCTTTATTTATTTTTGAATTAATTTAGAATTATGCTCAAAATGAACTTGCTCCAAATGATCTCAAAAATTTACACAAGCATCCTCATGATAAATTAGTTTACCAAAATAAATTTCATAATTTTTGGAGTTATACAGTGGCCTACAAAAATCATGGAAATTGCATTTATTAATTAATTGACTGAATTTTTGAACATTAAAAATTTATCCAAATTTCAAATTTCAAATTTTTAAATCATACTAGAACATGTATAGAAGCTACACAAAAATTTTCAGAATTTTTGGAGCTATGATTATTTTTCTACAAATTTCCAAGGATTCAGTACTATTCACAAATTCAGAAAATAAAAATTTTCACTGTTCTTCTTCCTCACTCGCGCTGACAGGCTGACCCCACTGTCAGTGACTCAAGCAACCACGGCGGCGCTACCCTCACTGACCGGCCACAAAACGCTCCGGTGGTGACTCTCCGGTGAGACGGACTTCACCAAAACGATCTACTACGTTCCCCGAACCGAACCCAGCTATCAGGAAGGAACAAGGTGCACAGGAGACACTTCCACGCCGGGCATGGCGGCTGAGCACGTCGGTGAACGGCGTAACCATGGTGACGGTGCAGTAGGGACTAAAGCGAAACGGTCTTCACAATCAGGAGCTCACCGTGATCACGTAGGTAGACTCGGTGAAGGCAGAGACGCACTGGATCGACGGGACCACGTGAAACCGAGAATGGCGGAGCTCCCACGGACTCGGGAAGACGACGCCAGCGTGGCGCTGGACTTCCGGAGAGCGACACGATCAGGCTTGGGAGGAGCAAGAAGACGAGGCGGAGCTTCGGCCAAAGCAATTGGCCCTAGGCACTACGTCGAGAACGAATTGCGGCGAGCTTGAGTAAGACACCGGCGGCGAGCAATCGACGCGAAAAATCCGATTGATGACGGCGTACTCCTATTTATAGCAAGATGGAGGGCGACGGTGATGACAAAGACACAGGCGAACTTCGCCATGGAGGTTTGGGCGTGTCCTTTGCACGTGAAAGCGGTGAAACCGATCGGCGGCGACCTCCGCGTGGCGCCGGTGCAAGCAAATGAGGTGGAGTTGATTTTTTGAAATAATTACAGAATCGCCACTCGCTTCCATTATTCAAATTACTCCCAAATTTTCTAAAGAAGTTGAAAATCTCCAAAATGAAAGTTGCTCAACTTTTCAAGTACTACAACTTTGGTTTAAGAAACATTTTCAAATTCTGCCTCCATTTTGAAATTCAAATTTGGGGTACATTTAAAGATTTGAATCATTTCAAAATTACTCCAAATTTTATATGTAATCTTGAAAACTTTGAATACCAAAGTTGATCTACATAAAATAATCTCCAACTTTGCTTTTTGCCTCAACCCCAAATCCTCATGGATTTTGAATTAGTAAAAAGGGCAAAAGGACTTTTATAATTTGAAAATGAATTCAAATTTGATTTGTCTTCCTTTTACTTAGATTTTGATTTTGACCAGTAACATGGCCAATTAGGGTTATTTGAGTCAGATGACACATGGCCTCACATGAACACATGAAATTTGACCCTTGTGGTCATGATCTTTGTTTAAGGTTTTGAAACACATCACATGAAATAACAACATTATGAAATAAACCTTATTTAGTGAATGCATTCAAAACTTTATACTATATGAATGCTTTGCAATGCACATGATGACATGTCAAATTTTAGTATTAGGTCAAAACACCGGAGGTGTTACAACCCTTCCCCTTAAAGAAATCTCGTCCAGAGATTTAAAACTTAAGGCTAAGTAATGGAAAAGAAAATGTGTCAAGCTAACACATCACAACTTTACTCAAAAGGCTAGTGAGGGGTTTTCCAAATTCATTAACAACAAGACAAAGGTTACAATATAGACAAGGTATTGTAACTAGATAGAAGCGAAGAAGTCGGGAAAGTTTTCTTCTAAGAAATCCTCGGACTCCCAAGTAGCTTCTTCTTCAATTGTCTTTGGTTCCATTGTACTTTGTAAAACTTGATTATGCGCGCCGAGTGACTCGATCTTTCGATCTAAGATTCTAATGGGGTATTTTCGGCATAAGTCAAATCAGGGGCTAGTTCTACATCACCAATGTCGATTACTTGGTCGGTACTTGAAGACACTTTTTCAATGGGATACATGAAAGATATCATGCAATCACGACATGTGATCTCGGTAGCTTGACGCGATAGGCGATTGGTCCACATCGTTGTTGGATTTGAAAAGGACCGACATAACAGGCGCCAACTTTCCCCGAATCCCAAAACGATGAACTCCTTTCATTGGCGAAACCTTGAGGTAGACATGATCTCCCACTATGAATTCTAGAGGTCGCCTCCTCTTATCAAAGATAGCTTTTACGTCGGGATTGAGCTACCTTCATATTAGCTTGTATGAGTTTAACCTTCTCTTACGCTTCCTTGACCACATCCGGTCCAAAGAACCAACGTTCTCCAACATCGACCAATATAAAGGTGTCCGGCATCTACGACCATACAATGCTTCAAATGGTGCCATTTAATGCTTTCTTGATAGCTATTGTTATACGAGAATTCAGCTAAGGAAGGCATTCATCCCATATAGCACCATAAGAGAGAACACATGCTCTTAACATATCTTCAAGAATTTAATTTACCCTTTCCGTACATCCATCGGTTTGCGGATGATAAGCGAGAACTACGGATAAGTTTAGTTCACAAAGACTCATGTAGACTTTTCCAAAACTTAGATATAAACAATGACCCCTCATCAGAGACAATGGTCTTGGGTGCCCCATGCAAATGAAGATTCTATTCAGATAAAGCTTTGCATCTTGCTCATTTCGATATTTATCTCTCGATTTGGTAAGAAATGAGCTATCTTGGTTAGGCGATCAACAATAACCCATATTGAATTGTAGCTCTGCAGATGTCCTAAACAACCCTACTATGAAGTCCATACAGATATCTTCCCACTTCCAAGATGGAACTGGCAAGGAATGTAATGGACCCGCAGTCTTCATATGAACTGCTTTGACTCTCTGGCAAATATCACACTTGGCCACATATTGAGCTATTTCTATTTTCATTTTGGTCCACCAATATCTCGTTCTCAGATCATGATACATTTTGTTGCTACCTGGATGAATGGAGTATCTTGTAGAATGAGCTTCATCAAGAATCTGCTTTCGCAGCTCCGGATGTTTGGGTACTACCAATCTATCTTTAAACCATACGATATCTGATTCATCAATCTTGAAACATGTTGACCTTCTAGATCTGACTTTATCCTTGATATGGGCTATGCCCTTACTTTTCCGTTGAGCAGCAATGATCTGATCTTTAATAGTGGACTCAACTGCAAGATTGAACAGGGAACCTGGTTCTATGATTTGTAAATTCAGATGCTCCATCTCTTGACACAATGTTCGTTGCATAGGTTTCACAGTCAGACAATGGCAATGACTCTTGCGACTTAGGGCATCGGCAACCACATTAGCCTTGCCCGGATGATAATGCACTTCTAAATCATAATCTTTGATAAGTTCTAACCATCTTCTTTGCCTCATATTCAACTCTGACTGAGTGAAGATATATTTCAAACTTTTGTGATCCGTATAGATATGACATATATTGCCCAATAAATAATGTCGCCAAATCTTGAGTGCATGAACAACAGCGGCTAATTCAAGATCATGGGTGGGATAATGTTCTTCATGCTTCTTGAGTTGTCTGGAAGCATATGCTATGACTCTGCCTTGTTGCATAAGAACACAGCCAATACCAATTCCAGATGCATCACAATAGATATCAAATGGCCGCTCGATATCAGGTTGTGCTAATACTGGTGCAGTTGTTAGTAACTTCTTCAATGTCTGAAAGGCCTCTTCACATCCTGTTGACCATACAAACTTAGTTTGATTTTTCAGTAGCCCAGTAATTGGCTTCGCAATTCTGGAGAAGTCAGGGATGAACCGACGGTAATACCCTGTCAACCCCAGGAAACTACGAACTTGATGTACAGTTGTAGGTGCTTTTCAATTAAGGACTTCTTCTACCTTGCTCGGATCAACAGCTATACCTTCAGCCGATAACACATGACCCAGAAATTGTACTTCCTCTAACCAAAATGCACATTTGCCGAATTTGGCATATAGTTGGTGATCTCTTAATCTTTGCAGAACAATACGGAGATGTTCCGCATGTTCCACTTTGCTCTTAGAATAGATCGAATGTCGTCAATGAACACTACTACAAACTTATCCAACTCGGGCATGAAAACCGAGTTCATCAGTACATGAAGTGAGCGGGGCATTGGTCAACCCAAAAGACATGACTAGATACTCATATAGACCATATCGAGTAGTGAACGCTGTCTTTGGCACATCTTCTTCTCGTCGATCTTAATCTGGTGGTAGCTCGATCTCAAGTCTATCTTCGAGAATACCTTAGCTCCCGCAAGTTGATCAAAAACAAATCAATTCGGGGTAAGGGGTATTTGTTCTTAATGGTGACTTCATTTAATGGCCGATAGTCAACACATAACCTTAAGGTTTGATCCTTCTTCTTCACGAAAATAGCGGGGCATCCCCAAGGTGATGAACCTGGGTTGAATGAAACCCTTGTCTAACAACTCTTGTAGTTGCATTTTTAATTCTGCTAGTTCTTTGGGTGGCATCCTATATGCTCTTACGGATCTTTGTGCTTGTTCTCGGTTTCAGATCAATTCTGAATTCTACGTCTCGATGCGGTGGCAAACCAGCGGATCATCATCGGAAAGACATCCAAGTAAACTCACATACAACTGAAATTTTCTCGGCTCCTTCAACAATAGTTGCATGATCGTTTTCCTTTGTACTTTTAGGAAAGGGAAGTTGGATGAGAAGTTGGGTTTTTTGCTGCCAGTGCATTTACCCTTATGGTTCTATGCAAGACATCTATGATAGCCCCGTGTTGGGTTAACAGTTCATACCAAGGATCACATCTATATCTTGATCCTTTAATATCAGCATATTGGTAGGGAACTCATAACCTCCCAAATCAATAGGTACATCTTGAACTACCTCCCTTGTATGCAGATTCGTCCCCCAGGCATTGTATATGATAGGGCTCTTTTGTTTCCCCAATAGCTATCCCATGCTTCACAACAAATGTACGATTGATGAATGTATGGGATGCACCGAGAATCAAATAAGGTAATTGCAGGATGCTTAGCAATGGTAAACATACCCATCATTCTTGGTTCTCCTTCTAGAATAGTCTCCACTTGAGTATAGAAGACCCTTCCGCTTTTCTTTCTCGATCTGTCCCTTTTGATTGTTACGAGCATTGCCCTTGTACCGATTCTCGATTTGGAGTAACAGGGCTTTGGGTGCATCAGATTGTTCTTTCTAGGATATGGACATTCTCGGGAAAAGTGTGTCAGGTTTACCACAATTATAGCATGGATAATTGTGATTACGGGAGTAGCATTGCGGTTTGCATTATTTGTATTGTTTTTTTCTTTCATGGCGTTTGATGAGTATAAGGCGTATTAATTGCGTAGGCGAATAAAGATTTGCTGCCTGCTTTGGCTTTGTTGTGGGCGGAATGGTGCACGGCCATGATTCTGAGGATGGTAGATCACCTTTTGACGCTTTCCACTTGATGATTCGGAAGCAAAGGACCTCTTTTTCTTCGCCTCCTTGTGTCGGCGGTAATTCTCCTCTGAAGCGATAGCAATGTTGTGATCTCATGATAAGTTGCGTTGCCACAAGTTGCCATCATGGTGCGAAGTTTGGTGTTTAGACCTCTCATGAAATGATTCTTCTTTTTCCTGTCAGTATTCACATACTCTATAGCATACTGCGACAGGTGATTGAAACGCCCGACATAGTGCATCACCGGATGCTCCCCTTGCTTAAGAGACAAGAACTCTTCCAACTTCATGGTCATCACACCGTCCGGAATATAATGTGCCCTGAAGGCATCCTTGAATTCCTCCAATTGATTTGGTGACCGGTGGTCAGATCTGCTACCAAATTTACCCACTGTGCACCAAGACTCCTCGAGTTGTCGTGTGCATAAACCTTGGTTTTTGAACCTCGCTTCTGATGAATCAGCTCGAACTTTTGCTCTATTGTCCTAAGCCAATCGTCGACTTCTAAAGGTTCGTGCCTTTAGAGAGAACACAGTGGACGTGTGTCAATAAAATCCACATAGGTTGACTCGTCATTTCCATTACGACGACCATGATTAGGGTATGGTGCCCTGCTTTGGTTCCACGCCAATCCCTTAATAGCCTAGCATTCTCCGCCGTTGCATTGTGAGTGCGGCTATGGCATCTGCCATAGTCGAAGACATTGGTGGAGGATTTGGGCACTCATCATCGTCATGTGAGCCACTAGCACCGATTCGGGTGATAGGACGAGGCAAGCTGTTAGAGAACACGTTTACTTACATTATTCTTTATTAAAAGCATTTAAAAGGTTTCATGCTACAAAGGGTTACTTATTTAAATTACATGTCTTGTATCCCACAAGACAACCACAGTTTACTAAGAAAGCGTAAAGGAACTATTACTACTCCGAGCTCTCATCATCGGCATCGTGCCCATATCGGACGAAACCTCACTTTCATCCGAGAAGTACACTAACTCCTCAGGATCCTCCTCCTCTTCTTCATTCTCGACTTCTCCTGGAGCTACAATCATTTCTTCATCTGTAACTTCACCATCCCCATGAAGTGGATGAAGTTGAGCGTACAGTAGGTGGACATTCTCATGAAGAATGGCATTGTCCATCTCCAGGTCTTCTACGTAGAACTCCAACTCATGGACGCGTTCATTGGCCGCATCCTCTCGTGTCCAGGCTTCATTCCTCAACTTGGTATTCTTGGTGACGTCCCTTTCCATTTCCGCCAGCTTCTCTTGATCTTTGGCATGAGCTCGACGAAGAGTGTTGAGCTCCTTGGTAATGTTCTCCATGTTGGCGGAATTGCTTGAAGATCCTTCATCTCCTAGGATCCTGGAACTTCCTTCACCCAGCTCACGGTTACGCGGTGCCAACTGGTGACAAGGGACTCCGTGAGGTCCAGTGGACTTGCGTGCAATTATCTTGGTCTTTGCCATAGCCTGTAGAATTTAGGATGGGACTATAAGGATAGCTTGAGGATAATGGAGGTTAGCAAGAATGGGACTGACATTACTTACCCAACCACTTTTAAGGGGAATTATTATGCAAGGTGTTCAAGCATGATGCATGAATCGATCTTACGAATCCGAGTACAAAAGAATTATACAATCAAAAGTACTAGATTTTTAATACATAGGACAAACCTAATCATATTATCCGCCACAAACTTTCAAATAAGATAGGATTGAGGCTAGATTAGAGGAAAGAAGAAAGAAATTTGAACCTTTAAACTATCAAGTTTACTTTCTTTGATCCAAATCAATTTGAAGGTTTTCCAAAGTAACCTACAATGATCTTAGATAGGACCTGCTCGATACCAGCTGTGGGAGAACCTCCTAAGAAATCGGCCCACGTGCACCTATCGATGTCTTAAACAGACCTCGAATAGCTTACATGAGTTCCCAACAACTCAACCAGTGTCTGTCGGGTGTCCTCGGAAACCCGAATCATCCACGATTCTCTTTTCAAACAGGATCCCAATCACGGTCATTGCAGATTACAACAGTTTATTCAAATATATACCGAGTAAATGATAGCGGAAGTCTTACGATAACATAATTACAAACCAGTTGTTTTCAAACTTACAATACCATAAGTGTTATACAACCATAGTAGCGAGATAATATTATATTAACATTATTTATTTCACACAAACTAGTGCCTTGTCCAAAGGCCATTCATCATTCCTCATCGTCATCGACTTCATATAATCGACATGCGGCAGGGACCAAAACAAGCTCTGCGCATGCGACGACTCACCTGCAACAAGGGTTAACAAACCCTGAGTACAAAAGTACTCAACAAGACTGACCCGACCAAAAAGGACGAAGGTCTTAGGGATGCGGTGTTGGGTCAAGGTAAGGATGTAGAAAGATTCAAAAATTCTTTGCTAAAAGCTTACTATTCTTGATCCTAGTTTCAAGTTTTACCACTAAGTATTTTAGTCCAATATCTCCAACTAAGTGTTCATATCCCATGTTCCAATCCTGCTCATTCCATTCTTTTTCTCATGTTTTAGTAGTTCACCAGTCCTACATTGCTTCTATAATGAATCGAGTCTCCATATCCGCGGAGCACCGGCAATTCAATTGATTCAAGTCCCATTGGGGATTCCTTATCACACGACATATGCAGAACTTAATCTTGCATATATCAACCTCGCTACCGAATCCTCCTATACTAAGCCGTCTCCACGCCACCCGAGAGCACAGCACACCTCAAATCCGGCCACATTCAAGCCACGAGGGTACACGCTACTCCCACCATCTCACCACTCCCAGTGCATGGGCATTCGTCTTAGTATCGGATTAGCCGAAGTAGGCTTACTGGAGTATGTGACCAGTACTACAAAGTGTCTCGTTCAGAAGATCCACAATGAGTGGCCTTTAAGCGACATAGTCGGCAACATTACCCAACATTCAAGATAAGTCACCCGACTAGTCTCTAGTTCATTCTATCCTCTTTCTTTCTTTGGCCAGTATGCCATCTTTGATTGTATCAAAACTTTTACTTTGAAAGCCTACCACAAAGCACACTAAGCAATTCTACGCCTTTGTAAATGAAATCATCTTCAAGGATGGTAAACAATTAACAAGGTAGGCAATGCAACAAATAGGTAACATTTGAATTAAACAACTTAATGCGATAAGTAACATAAGTGATAAACTTTTCAAAGTAAACAAGGTAATGGTTTAATGCATAAACCGGGGCTTGCCTTCGATGACGATTTCCGGTTCCGGGTTAGTACCACAATTATCAAATCCCGCGACAACCGGGGATTCTTCCAGAACTTGCTCAACTAGAATCGTTTCGTTCTCGGGTTCTACACGAAATGATAACATATGCTTTAACATGATGATAATGTAAACATGATGCTTTCACGGTATATGAAATGTAAAACACCCGCAAATGATTTTATTTCACGGTACAGTTGCAAGCCAACAAAACCAACTTGCAATCCTACCATTAAGAACCATACATGTGACTTGACCAAATGGATCTTGGGACCCTACTAGTCACACTACATGACCCAAATCAAGATCAAACCCTAAACCTACACTTAGGGTTTACCTTTATTTATTTTTGAATTAATTTAGAATTATGCTCAAAATGAACTTGCTCCAAATGATCTCAAAAATTTACACAAGCATCCTCATGATAAATTAGTTTACCAAAATAAATTTCATAATTTTTGGAGTTATACAGTGGCCTACAAAAATCATGGAAATTGCATTTATTAATTAATTGACTGAATTTTTGAACATTAAAAATTTATCCAAATTTCAAATTTCAAATTTTTAAATCATACTAGAACATGTATAGAAGCTACACAAAAATTTTCAGAATTTTTGGAGCTATGATTATTTTTCTACAAATTTCCAAGGATTCAGTACTATTCACAAATTCAGAAAATAAAAATTTTCACTGTTCTTCTTCCTCACTCGCGCTGACAGGCTGACCCCACTGTCAGTGACTCAAGCAACCACGGCGGCGCTACCCTCACTGACCGGGCCACAAAACGCTCCGGTGGTGACTCTCCGGTGAGACGGACTTCACCAAAACGATCTACTACGTTCCCCGAACCGAACCCAGCTATCAGGAAGGAACAAGGTGCACAGGAGACACTTCCACGCCGGGCATGGCGGCAGAGCACGTCGGTGAACGGCGTAACCATGGTGACGGTGCAGTAGGGACTAAAGCGAAACGGTCTTCACAATCAGGAGCTCACCGTGATCACGAGGTAGACTCGGTGAAGGCGAAGAGACGACCGGATGGATCGGCGGGACCACGTGAAACCGAGAATGGCGAGCTCCCACGGACTCGGGAAGACGGCGTCATCACGCGGTGGCGCTGGACTTCCAGGAGCGACACGATCAGGCTTGGGAGGAGCAAGAAGACGAGGCGGAGCTTCTGGCCAAAGCAATTGGCCCTAGGCACTACGTCGAGAACGAATTGCGCGAGCGCAGGTAAGACACCGTGGCATGAAAGCAATCGACGCGAAAAATTCCGATTGACGACGGCGTACTCCTATTTATAGCAAGATGGAGGGCGACGGTGATGATAAAGACTGGGCGAACTCGCCATGGAGGTTTGGGCGTGTCACTTTTGACGTGAAAGCGGTGAAACCCGATCGGCGGCGGCGACTCTCGCGTGGCGCCCAATGGCAAGCAAAGTGAGGTGGAGTTGATTTTTTGAAATAATTACAGAACTGCCACTGCTTCCATTATTCAAATTACTCCCAAATTTTCTAAAGAAGTTGAAAATCTCCAAAAATGAAAGTTGCTCAACTTTTCAAGTACTACAACTTTGGTTTAAGAAACATTTTCAAATTCTGCCTCCATTTTGAAATTCAAATTTGGGGTACATTTAAAGATTTGAATCATTTCAAAATTACTCCAAATTTTATATGTAATCTTGAAAAACTTTGAATACCAAAGTTGATCTACATAAAATAATCTCCAACTTTGCTTTTTGCCTCAACCCCAAATCCTCATGGATTTTGAATTAGTAAAAAGGGCAAAAGGACTTTTATAATTTGAAAATGAATTCAAATTTGATTTGTCTTCCTTTTACTTAGATTTTGATTTTTGACCAGTAACATGGCCAATTAGGGTTATTTGAGTCAGATGACACATGGCCTCACATGAACACATGAAATTTGACCCTTGTGGTCATGATCTTTGTTTAAGGTTTTTGAAACACATCACATGAAATAACAACATTATGAAATAAACCTTATTTAGTGAATGCATTCAAAACTTTATACTATATGAATGCTTTGCAATGCACATGATGACATGTCAAATTTTAGTATTAGGTCAAAACACCAGAGGTGTTACAACCCTTCCCCCTTAAAGAAATCTCGTCCCGAGATTTAAAACTTAAGGCTAAGTAATGGAAAAGAAAATGTGTCAAGCTAACACATCACAACTTTACTCAAAAGGCTAGTGAGGGGGTTTTCCAGTCTGTTAACAACAAGACAGGTTACAATATAGACAAGGTATTGTAACTAGATAGAAGCGAAGAAGTCAGGAAAGTTTTCTTCTAAGAAATCCTCGGACTCCCAAGTAGCTTCTTCTTCAGTGTGCTGGTTCCATTGTACTTTGTAAAACTTGATTGTACGCCTTCGAGTGACTCGATCTTTCTGATCTAAGATTCTAATGGGGTACTCGGCATAAGTCAAATCAGGGGCTAGTTCTACATCACCAATGTCGATTACTTGGTCAGGTACTTGAAGACACTTTTTCAACTGGGATACATGAAAGATATCATGCACTGCTGACATGTGATCTGGTAGCTTGACGCGATAGGCGACTGGTCCACATCGTTGTTGGATTTGAAAAGGACCGACATAACGGGCGCCAACTTTCCCGAATCCCAAAACGATGAACTCCTTTCATCATTGGCGAAACCTTGAGGTAGACATGATCTCCCACTATGAATTCTAGAGGTCGCCTCCTCTTATCAGCATAGCTTTTCTGTCGGGATTGAGCTACCTTCATATTAGCTTGTATGAGTTTAACCTTCTCTTCTGCTTCCTTGACCACATCCGGTCCAAAGAACCAACGTTCTCCAACATCTGACCAATATAAAGGTGTCTGGCATCTACGACCATACAATGCTTCAAATGGTGCCATTTTAATGCTTTCTTGATAGCTATTGTTATACGAGAATTCAGCTAAGGGAAGGCATTCATCCCATATAGCACCATAAGAGAGAACACATGCTCTTAACATATCTTCAAGAATTTAATTTACCCTTTCCGTCTGTCCATCGGTTTGCGGATGATAAGCAGAACTACGGATAAGTTTAGTTCACAAAGACTCATGTAGACTTTTCCAAAACTTAGATATAAACAATGACCCTCTGTCAGAGACAATGGTCTTGGGTGCCCCATGCAAACTGAAGATTCTATTCAGATAAAGCTTTGCATACTGCTCCGCTCGATATTTATCTCTGACTGGTAAGAAATGAGCTATCTTGGTTAGGCGATCAACAATAACCCATATTGAATTGTAGCCTGCAGATGTCCTAGGCAACCCTACTATGAAGTCCATACAGATATCTTCCCACTTCCAAGATGGAACTGGCAAGGAATGTAATGGACCCTTGATCTTCATATGAACTGCTTTGACTCTCGGCAAATATCACACTTGGCCACATATTGAGCTATTTCTATTTTCATTTTGGTCCACCAATATCTCGTTCTCAGATCATGATACATTTTGTTGCTACCTGGATGAATGGAGTATCTTGTAGAATGAGCTTCATCAAGAATCTGCTTTCGCAGCTCCGGATGTTTGGGTACTACCAATCTATCTTTAAACCATACGACATCTGATTCATCAATCTTGAAACATGTTGACCTTCTAGATCTGACTTTATCCTTGATATGGGCTATGCCCTTACTTTTCCGTTGAGCAAACAATGATCCGATCTTTAATAGTGGACTCAATCGCAAGATTGAACAGGAACCCGGTTCTATGATTTGTAAATTCAGATGCTCCATCTCTTGACACAATGTTCGTTGCATAGGTTTCACAAATGACAATGGCAATGACTCTTGCGACTTAGGGCATCGGCAACCACATTAGCCTTGCCGGGATGATAATGCACTTCTAAATCATAATCTTTGATAAGTTCTAACCATCTTCTTTGCCTCATATTCAACTCGATCGAGTGAAGATATATTTCAAACTTTTGTGATCCGTATAGATATGACATATATTGCCCAATAAATAATGTCGCCAAATCTTGAGTGCATGAACAACAAATGGCTAATTCAAGATCATGGGTGGGATAATGTTCTTCATGCTTCTTGAGTTATGCGAAGCATATGCTATGACTCGCCTTGTTGCATAAGAACACACCAATACCAATTCCGGATGCATCACAATAGATATCAAATGGCCGCTCGATATCAGGTTGTGCTAATACTGGTGCAGTTGTTAGTAACTTCTTCAATGTCTGAAAGGCCTCTTCACATCCTGTTGACCATACAAACTTAGTTTGATTTTTCAAGAGCTCAAAGAATTGGCTTCGCGCACTGGAGAAGTCGAGGATGAACCGACGGTAATACCCTGTCAACCCCAGGAAACTACGAACTTGATGTACAGTTGTAGGTGCTTTTCAATTAAGGACTTCTTCTACCTTGCTCGGATCAACAGCTATACCTTCAGCCGATAACACATGACCCAGAAATTGTACTTCCTCTAACCAAAATGCACATTTGCCGAATTTGGCATATAGTTGGTGATCTCTTAATCTTTGCAGAACAATACGGAGATGTTCCGCATGTTCCACTTTGCTCTTAGAATAGATCAGAATGTCGTCAATGAACACTACTACAAACTTATCCAACTCGGGCATGAAAACCGAGTTCATCGTGTACATGAAGTGAGTGAGCGGGGCATTGGTCAACCCAAAAGACATGACTAGATACTCATATAGACCATATCGAGTAGTGAACGCACTGTCTTTGGCACATCTTCTCGTCGTCCGATCTTAATCGGTGGTAGCTCGATCTCAAGTCTATCTTCGAGAATACCTTAGCTCCCGCAAGTTGATCAAAAAACAAATCAATTCGGGGTAAGGGGTATTTGTTCTTAATGGTGACTTCATTTAATGGCCGATAGTCAACACATAACCTTAAGGTTTGATCCTTCTTCTTCACGAAAATAGCAGGGGCATCCCCAAGGTGATGAACTGGGTTGAATGAAACCCTTGTCTAACAACTCTTGTAGTTGCATTTTTTAATTCTCGCTAGTTCTTTGGGTGGCATCCTATATGCTCTTACGGATCTCGGTGGTCTTTGTTCTCGGTTTGAGATCAATTCTGAATTCTACGTCTCGATGCGGTGGCAAACCAGTGAGATCATCGGGAAAGACATCCAGTAAACTCACATACAACTGAAATTTTCTCGGCTCCTTCAACAATAGTTGCACTGATCTGTTTCCATTTGTACTTTTTAGGAAAGGGAAGTTGGATGAGAAGTTAGGTTTTTCGCCAGTGCATTTACCCTTATGGTTCTATGCAAGACATCTATGATAGCCCCGTGTTGGGTTAACAGTTCATACCAAGGATCACATCTATATCTTGATCCTTTAATATCAAAGATATTGGTAGGGAACTCATAACCTCCCAAATCAATAGGTACATCTTTGAACTACCTCCCTTGTACAGATTCGTCCCCAGGCATCAGATATGATAGGGCTCTTTTGTTTCCCCAATAGCTATCCCATGCTTCACAACAAATGTACGATTGATGAATGTATGGGATGCACCGAATCAAATAAGGTAATTGCAGGATGCTTAGCAATGGTAAACATACCCATCATTCTTTGGTTCTCCTTCTAGAATAGTCTCCACTTGAGTATAGAAGACCCTTCCGCTTTTCTTCTCGATCTGTCCCTTTTGATTGTTACGAGCATTGCCCTTGTACCGATTCTCGAAATGGAGTAACAGGGCTTTGGGTGCATCAGATTGTTCTTTCTAGGATATGGACATTCTCGGGAAAAGTGTCGGGTTTACCACAATTATAGCATGGATAATTGTGATTACGGGAGTAACATTGCGGTTTGCATTATTTGTATTGTTTTTCTTGCTTTGCGGCGTTTGATGAGTATATAGGCGTATTAATTGCGTGGCGAATAAAGATTTGTTTCGCTTTGGCTTTGTTGTGGGCGGAATGGTGCACGGCCATGATTACGAGGATGGTAGATCACCTTTTGACGCTTTCCACTTGATGATTCGGAAGCAAAGGACCTCTTTTTTCTTCGCCTCCTTGTGTCGGCGGTAATTCTCTCTCCAAGCGATAGCAATGTTGATGATCTCATGATAAGTTGCGTTGCCACAAGTTGCCATCATGGTCCAAGTTTGGTGTTTAGACCTCTCATGAAATGATTCTTCTTTTTCCGTCAAGATTCACATACTCTATAGCATCGCGACGTGTGATTGAAACGCCCGACATAGTGCATCACCGGATGCTCCCTTGCTTAAGAGACAAGAACTCTTCCAACTTCATGGTCATCACACCGTCAGGAATATAATGTGCCTCAAGGCATCCTTGAATTCCTCCAATTGATTTGGTGACCGGTAAGAACATCTTGCTACCAAATTTACCCACTGTGCACCGCAGCTGAGCTCCTCGGAGTTGTCTTTGTGCGCATAAACCTTGGTTTTGAACCTCGCTTCTGATGAATCACTCGAACTTTTGCTCTATTGTCCTAAGCCAATCGCCGACTTCTAAAGGTTAAATCGCTTTAGAGAACATGTGGACGTGTGTCAAGTAAAATCCACATAGGTTGACTCGTCATTTCCATTACGACGACCATGATTAGGGTATGGTGCCTGCTGGTTCCACGCCAATTCCCTTAATAGCCTAGCATTCTCCGCCGTTGCATTGACGAAAGCGGCTATGGCATCCGCCATAGTCGAAGACATTGGTGGAGGATTTGGGCACTCATCATCGTCATGTGAGCCACTAGCACCAGTTCGGGTGATAGGACGAGGCAACTGTTAGAGAACACGTTTACTTACATTATTCTTTATTAAAAGCATTTAAAAGGTTTCATGCTACAAAGGGTTACTTATTTAAATTACATGTCTTGTATCCCACAAGACAACCACGGTTTACTAAGAAAGCAAAGAAAGGAACTATTACTACTCCGAGCTCTCTCAATCATCGGCATCCGTGCCCATATCGGACGAAACCTCACTTTCATCCGAGAAGTACACTAACTCCTCAGGATCCTCCTCCTCTTCTTCATTCTCGACTTCTCCTGGAGCTACAATCATTTCTTCATCTGTAACTTCACCATCCCCATGAAGTGGATGAAGTTGAGCGTCTGATGAGGTGGACATTCTCATGAAGAATGGCATTGTCCATCTCCGTGTCTTCTACGTAGAACTCCAACTCATGGACGCGTTCATTGGCGCATCCTCTCGTGTCCGTGCTTCATTCCTCAACTTGGTATTCTTGGTGACGTCCCTTTCCATTTCCTTGACTTCTCTTGATCTTTGGCATGAGCTCGACGAAGAGTGTTGAGCTCCTTGGTAATGTTCTCCATGTTGGCGGAATTGCTTGAAGATCCTTCATCTCCTAGGATCCTGGAACTTCCTTCACCAAGCTCCCGGTTACGCGGTGCCAACTGGTGACAAGGGACTCCGTGAGGTCCAGTGGACTTGCGTGCAATTATCTTGGTCTTTGCCATAGCCTGTAGAATTTAGGATGGGACTATAAGGATAGCTTGAGGATAATGGAGGTTAGCAAGAATGGGACTGACATTACTTACCCAACCACTTTTAAGGGGAATTATTATGCAAGGTGTTCAAGCATGATGCATGAATCGATCTTTACTTAATCCGAGTACAAAAGAATTATACAATCAAAAGTACTAGATTTTTAATACATAGGACAAACCTAATCATATTATCCGCCATAAACTTTCAAATAAGATAGGATTGAGGCTAGATTAGAGGAAAGAAGAAAGAAATTTGAACCTTTAAAATATCAAGTTTACTTTCTTTGATCCAAATCAATTTGAAGGTTTTCCAAAGTAACCTACAATGATCTTAGATAGGACATGCTCTGATACCAGCTGTGGCAGAACCTCCTAAGAAATCGGGCCCACGTGCACCTATTGATGTCTTAACAGACCTCGAATAGCTTACACGAGTTCCCAACAACTCAACAGGTCTATCGGGTGTCCTCGGGAAACCCGAATCATCCACGATTCTGTTTTCAAACAGGATCCCAATCACAGTCATTGCAGATTACAACAGTTTATTCAAATATATACCAGAGTAAATGATAGCGGAAGTCTTACGATAACATAATTACAAACCAGTTGTTTTCAAACTTACAATACCATAAGTGTTATACAACCATAGTAGCGAGATAATATTACATTAACATTATTTATTTCACACAAACTAGTGCCTTGTCCAAAGGCCATTCATCATTCCTCATCGTCATCGACTTCATACACTGACATGCAAAGAGGACCAAAACAAGCTCGCGCATGCGACTCTCACCGCAACAAGGGTTAACAAACCCTGAGTACAAAAGTACTCAACAAGACTGACCCGACCAAAAAGGACGAAGGTCTTAGGGATGCAGGTGTTGGGTCAAGGTAAGGATGTAGAAAGATTCAAAAATTCTTTGCTAAAAGCTTACTATTCTTGATCCTAGTTTCAAGTTTTACCACTAAGTATTTTAGTCCAATATCTCCAACTAAGTGTTCATATCCCATGTTCCAATCCTGCTCATTCCATTCTTTTTTTTCTCATGTTTTAGTAGTTCACCAGGTCCTACATTGCTTCTATAATGAATCGAGTCTCCATATCCATGAGAGCACCGGCAATTCGAATTGATTCAAGTCCCAGCTGGGGATTCCTTATCACACGACATATGCAGAACTTAATCTTGCATATATCAACCTCGCTACCGAATCCTCCTATACTAAGCCGTCTCCACGCCACCCGAGAGCACAAAGACACCTCAAATCCGCCACATTCAAGCCACGAGGGTACACGCTACTCTCCCACCATCTCACCACTCCCAAATGCATGGGCATTCGTCTTAGTATCGGATTAGTCAAGTAGGCTTATCGGAGTATGTGACCAAGACTACAAAGTGTCTCGTTCGGAAGATCCACAATGAGTGGCCTTTAAGCGACATAGTCGGCAACATTACCCAACATTCAAGATAAGTCACCCGACTAGTCTCTAGTTCATTCTATCCTCTTTCTTTCTTTGGCCAAGATGCCATCTTTGATTGTATCAAAACTTTTACTTTGAAAGCCTACCACAAAGCACACTAAGCAATTCTACGCCTTTGTAAATGAAATCATCTTCAAGGATGGTAAACAATTAACAAGGTAGGCAATGCAACAAATAGGTAACATTTGAATTAAACAACTTAATGCGATAAGTAACATAAGTGATAAACTTTTCAAAGTAAACAAGGTAATGGTTTAATGCATAAACCGGGGCTTGCCTTCGATGACGATTTCCTGCCCGGGTTAGTACCACAATTATCAAATCCCGCGACAACCGGGATTCTTCCGAACTTGCTCAACTAGAATCGTTTCGTTCTCGGTTCTCTACACGAAATGATAACATATGCTTTAACATGATGATAATGTAAACATGATGCTTTCACGGTATATGAAATGTAAAACACCCGCAAATGATTTTATTTCACGGTACAGTTGCAAGCCAACAAAACCAACTTGCAATCCTACCATTAAGAACCATACATGTGACTTGACCAAATGGATCTTGGGACCCTACTAGTCACACTACATGACCCAAATCAAGATCAAACCCTAAACCTACACTTAGGGTTTTACCTTTATTTATTTTTGAATTAATTTAGAATTATGCTCAAAATGAACTTGCTCCAAATGATCTCAAAAATTTACACAAGCATCCTCATGATAAATTAGTTTACCAAAATAAATTTCATAATTTTTGGAGTTATACAGTGGCCTACAAAAATCATGGAAATTGCATTTATTAATTAATTGACTGAATTTTTGAACATTAAAATTTATCCAAATTTCAAATTTCAAATTTTTAAATCATACTAGAACATGTATAGAAGCTACACAAAAATTTTCAGAATTTTTGGAGCTATGATTATTTTTCTACAAATTTCCAAGGATTCAAGATTATTCACAAATTCGGAAAATAAAAATTTTCATCGTTTCTTCTTCCTCACTTCATACCGACACAGTGACCCCCATTGTCGCTGACTCAAGCAACCACGGCGGCGCTACCCTCACCGACCGCCACAAAACGCTCCGGTGGTGACTCTCCCGGTGAGACGGACTTCACCAAAACGATCTACTACGTTCCCCGAACCGAACCCGGCTATCGAGGAAGGAACAAGGTGCACGGGGAGACACTTCCACGCCGGGCATGGTATACCGAAAGCACGTCGGTGAACGGCGTAACCATGGTGACGGTGCAGTAGGGACTAGCTTAAACGGTCTTCACAATCAGGAGCTCACCGTGATCACGTAGGTAGACTCGGTGAAGGCAGAGACGACCTGGATCGACGGGACCACGTGAAACCGAGAATGGCGAGCTCCGTGGGACTCGGGGAAGAACGACGACGCCACGCGGTGTGGCGCTGGACTTCCAGGAGCGACACGATCAGGCTTGGGAGGAGCAAGAAGACGAGGCGGAGCTTCTGGCCAAAGCAATTGGCCCTAGGCACTACGTCGAGAACGAATTGCGCGAGCGCAGGTAAGACACCGGCGTGGCGAGCAATGACGCGAAAAATTCGATCGACGACGGCGTACTCTATTTATAGCAAGATGGGGGCGACGGTGATGACAAAGACACGGTGAACTCGCCATGGAGGTTTGGGCGTGTCACTGCACGTGAAAGCGGTGAAACCCGATCGGCGGCGACCTCGCGTGGCGCCCGGCCGGGCAAGCAAAGTGAGGTGGAGTTGATTTTTTGAAATAATTACTGAATCGCTGCTCGCTTCCATTATTCAAATTACTCCCAAATTTTCTAAAGAAGTTGAAAATCTCCAAAAATGAAAGTTGCTCAACTTTTCAAGTACTACAACTTTGGTTTAAGAAACATTTTCAAATTCTGCCTCCATTTTGAAATTCAAATTTGGGGTACATTTAAAGATTTGAATCATTTCAAAATTACTCCAAATTTTATATGTAATCTTGAAAAACTTTGAATACCAAAGTTGATCTACATAAAATAATCTCCAACTTTGCTTTTTGCCTCAACCCCAAATCCCTCATGGATTTTGAATTAGTAAAAAGGGGCAAAAAGGACTTTTATAATTTGAAAATGAATTCAAATTTGATTTGTCTTCCTTTTACTTAGATTTTGATTTTTGACCAGTAACATGGCCAATTAGGGTTATTTGAGTCAGATGACACATGGCCTCACATGAACACATGAAATTTGACCCTTGTGGTCATGATCTTTGTTTAAGGTTTTTGAAACACATCACATGAAATAACAACATTATGAAATAAACCTTATTTAGTGAATGCATTCAAAACTTTATACTATATGAATGCTTTGCAATGCACATGATGACATGTCAAATTTTAGTATTAGGTCAAAACACCAGAGGTGTTACAACCCTTCCCCCTTAAAGAAATCTCGTCCCGAGATTTAAAACTTAAGGCTAAGTAATGGAAAAGAAAATGTGTCAAGCTAACACATCACAACTTTACTCAAAAGGCTAGTGAGGGGGTTTTCCAGTCTGTTAACAACAAGACAGGTTACAATATAGACAAGGTATTGTAACTAGATAGAAGTTAAGAAGTCAGAAAGTTTTCTTCTAAGAAATCCTCGGACTCCCAAGTAGCTTCTTCTTCAAAGGTGTCTTTGGTTCCATTGTACTTTGTAAAACTTGATTGTACGCTTCGAAAGTGACTCGATCTTTTCCGATCTAAGATTCTAATGGGGTATTTTCGGCATAAGTCAAATCAGGGGCTAGTTCTACATCACCAATGTCGATTACTTGGTCAGGTACTTGAAGACACTTTTTCAACTGGGATACATGAAAGATATCATGCACTGCTGACATGTGATCTGGTAGCTTGACGCGATAGGCGACTGGTCCACATCGTTGTTGGATTTGAAAAGGACCGACATAACGGGGCGCCAACTTTCCCCGAATCCCAAAACGATGAACTCCTTTCATTGGCGAAACCTTGAGGTAGACATGATCTCCCACTATGAATTCTAGAGGTCGCCTCCTCTTATCAGCATAGCTTTTCTGTCGGGATTGAGCTACCTTCATATTAGCTTGTATGAGTTTAACCTTCTCTTTTGCTTCCTTGACCACATCCGGTCCAAAGAACCAACGTTCTCCAACATCTGACCAATATAAAGGTGTCTGGCATCTACGACCATACAATGCTTCAAATGGTGCCATTTTAATGCTTTCTTGATAGCTATTGTTATACGAGAATTCAGCTAAGGGAAGGCATTCATCCCATATAGCACCATAAGAGAGAACACATGCTCTTAACATATCTTCAAGAATTTAATTTACCCTTTTCCGTCATCCATCGGTTTATGGATGATAAGCGTAACTACGGATAAGTTTAGTTCACAAAGACTCATGTAGACTTTTCCAAAACTTAGATATAAACAATGACCCTCCGTCGAGACAATGGTCTTGGGTGCCCCATGCATGCATCAAGATTCTATTCAGATAAAGCTTTGCATACTGCTCCGCTCGATATTTATCTCTGACTGGTAAGAAATGAGCTATCTTGGTTAGGCAATCAACAATAACCCATATTGAATTGTAGCCTGCAGATGTCCTAGGCAACCCTACTATGAAGTCCATACAGATATCTTCCCACTCCAAGATGGAACGGCAAGGAATGTAATGGACCCGCAGTCTTCATATGAACTGCTTTGACTCTCTGGCAAATATCACACTTGGCCACATATTGAGCTATTTCTATTTTCATTTTGGTCCACCAATATCTCGTTCTCAGATCATGATACATTTTGTTGCTACCTGGATGAATGGAGTATCTTGTAGAATGAGCTTCATCAAGAATCTGCCAGCAGACTCCGGATGTTTGGGTACTACCAATCTATCTTTAAACCATACGACACGATTCATCAATCTTGAAACATGTTGACCTTCTAGATCGACTTTATCCTTGATATGGGCTATGCCCTTACTTTTCCGTTGAGCAGCAATGATCTGATCTTTAATAGTGGACTCAACTGCAAGATTGAACAGGGAACCTGGTTCTATGATTTGTAAATTCAGATGCTCCATCTCTTGACACAATGTTCGTTGCATAGGTTTCCAAAAATGGACAATGGCAATGACTCTTGTGACTTAGGGCATCGGCAACCACATTAGCCTTGCCGGATGATAATGCACTTCTAAATCATAATCTTTGATAAGTTCTAACCATCTTCTTTGCCTCATATTCAACTCTCGATCGAGTGAAGATATATTTCAAACTTTTGTGATCCGTATAGATATGATGATATTGCCCAATAAATAATGTCGCCAAATCTTGAGTGCATGAACAACAAATGGCTAATTCAAGATCATGGGTGGATAATGTTCTTCATGCTTCTTGAGTTGTCCGGAAGCATATGCTATGACTCTCGCTTTGTTGCATAAGAACACACCAATACCAATTCCAGATGCATCACAATAGATATCAAATGGCCGCTTTCGATATCAAAGTTGTGCTAATATCGTGTGCGCTTGTTAGTAACTTCTTCAATGTCCGAAAGGCCTCTTCACATCCTCGTTGACCATACAAACTTAGTTTGATTTTTCAAGAGCTCAAGAATTGGCTTCGCATTCGGAGAAGTCGTGGATGAACCGACGGTAATAATACCTGTCAACCCTGTGAAACTACGAACTTGATGTACAGTTGTAGGTGCTTTTCAATTAAGGACTTCTTCTACCTTGCTCGGATCAACATGACTATACCTTCACCGATAACACATGACCCGTAAATTGTACTTCCTCTAACCAAAATGCACATTTGCCGAATTTGGCATATAGTTGGTGATCTCTTAATCTTTGCGAGAACAATACGGAGATGTTCCGCATGTTCCACTTTTGCTCTTAGAATAGATCGTAATGTCGTCAATGAACACTACTACAAACTTATCCAACTCGGGCATGAAAACCGAGTTCATCAGTACATGAAGTGAGCGGGGCATTGGTCAACCCAAAAGACATGACTAGATACTCATATAGACCATATCGAGTAGTGAACGCCTGTCTTTGGCACATCTTCTCGCCTCGATCTTAATCGGTGGTAGCTCGATCTCAAGTCTATCTTCGAGAATACCTTAGCTCCCGCAAGTTGATCAAAAACAAATCAATTCGGGGTAAGGGTATTTGTTCTTAATGGTGACTTCATTTAATGGCCGATAGTCAACACATAACCTTAAGGTTTGATCCTTCTTCTTCACGAAAATAGCAGGGGCATCCCCAAGGTGATGAGGCGGGTTGAATGAAACCCTTGTCTAACAACTCTTGTAGTTGCATTTTTAATTTCGCTAGTTCTTTGGGTGGCATCCTATATGCTCTTACGGATCTTTGGTGTGTTCTCGGTTTCGAGATCAATTCTGAATTCTACGTCTCGATGCGGTGGCAAACCAGTGCAGATCATCGGGAAAGACATCCGTAAACTCACATACAACTGAAATTTTCTCGGCTCCTTCAACAATAGTTGCATGATCTGCTTTTCCATTGTACTTTTAGGAAAGGGAAGTTGGATGAGAAGTTGGGTTTTCTTTGCCAGTGCATTTACCCTTATGGTTCTATGCAAGACATCTATGATAGCCCCGTGTTGGGTTAACTAGTTCATACCAAGGATCACATCTATATCTTGATCCTTTAATATCAAGATATTGGTAGGGAACTCATAACCTCCCAAATCAATAGGTACATCTTTGAACTACCTCCCTTGTACTGATTCGTCCCCCAGGCATCAGATATGATAGGGCTCTTTTGTTTCCCCAATAGCTATCCCATGCTTCACAACAAATGTACGATTGATGAATGTATGGGATGCACCAGAATCAAATAAGGTAATTGCAGGATGCTTAGCAATGGTAAACATACCCATCATTACTGGTTCTCCTTCTAGAATAGTCTCCACTTGAGTATAGAAGACCCTTCCGCTTTTTCTTCTCGGCCCGTCCCTTTTGATTGTTCTCGAGCATTGCCCTTGTACTGATTCTGAGCTGGAGTAACAGGGGCTTTGGGTGCATCAGGATTGTTCTTTCTAGGATATGGACATTCTCGGGAAAAGTGTCCAGGTTTACCACAATTATAGCATGGATAATTGTGATTCTGGGGAGTAGCATTGCGGTTTGCATTATTTGTATTGTTTTGTTGTTGCTGGCGTTTGATGAGTATAAGTGATTAATTGCGTGGCTTAATAAAGATTTCTGCTCACCGCTTTGGCTTTGTTGTGGGCGGAATGGTGCACGGCCATGATTCTGGAGGATGGTAGATCACCTTTTGACGCTTTCCACTTGATGATTCGGAAGCAAAGGACCTCTTTTTTTCGCCTCCTTGTGTCGGCGGTAATTCTCCTCTGAAGCGATAGCAATGTTGACAGTCTCATGATAAGTTGCGTTGCCACAAGTTGCCATCATGGTCTGAAGTTTGGTGTTTAGACCTCTCATGAAATGATTCTTCTTTTTTTCCTGTCAAGATTCACATACTCTATAGCATACCGCGATGGTGATTGAAACGCCTGACATAGTGCATCACCGGATGCTCCCTTGCTTAAGAGACAAGAACTCTTCCAACTTCATGGTCATCACACCGTCCGAATATAATGTGCCTCAAGGCATCCTTGAATTCCTCCAATTGATTTGGTGACCAATGGTGTCATCGCTACCAAATTTACCCACTGTGCACCAGCAGCTCCTCGAGAGTTCTGTGTGCATAAACCTTGGTTTTTGAACCTCGCTACAGTGAATCAGCTCGAACTTTTGCTCTATTGTCCTAAGCCAATCGTCAGCTTCTAAAGGTTCGTCTGCTTTAGAGAACACAGGTGGACGTGTGTCAGTAAAATCCACATAGGTTGACTCGTCATTTCCATTACGACGACCATGATTAGGGTATGGTGCCTGCTGGTTCCACGCCAATTCCCTTAATAGCCTAGCATTCTCCGCCGCCATTGCATTGACGAAAGTGCGGCTATGGCATCCGCCATAGTCGAAGACATTGGTGGAGGATTTGGGCACTCATCATCGTCATGTGAGCCACTAGCACCAGTTCGGGTGATAGGACGAGGCAACTGTTAGAGAACACGTTTACTTACATTATTCTTTATTAAAAGCATTTAAAAGGTTTCATGCTACAAAGGGTTACTTATTTAAATTACATGTCTTGTATCCCACAAGACAACCCCTGGTTTACTAAGAAAGTAAAGGAACTATTACTACTCCGAGCTCTCAATCATCGGCATCCGTGCCCATATCGATTTAAACCTCACTTTCATCCGAGAAGTACACTAACTCCTCGGGATCCTCCTCCTCTTCTTCATTCTCGACTTCTCCGGAGCTACAATCATTTCTTCATCTCAGAACTTCACCATCCCCATGAAGTGGATGAAGTTGAGCGCATGAGGGTGGACATTCTCATGAAGAATGGCATTGTCCATCTCCGTGTCTTCTACGAGAACTCCAACTCATGGACGCGCGTTCATTGGCCGCATCCTCTCGTGTCCGTGCTTCATTCCTCAACTTGGTATTCTTGGTGACGTCCCTTTCCATTTCCGCCAGCTTCTCTTGATCTTTGGCATGAGCTCGACGAAGAGTGTTGAGCTCCTTGGTAATGTTCTCCATGTTGGCGGAATTGCTTGAAGATCCTTCATCTCCTAGGATCCTGGAACTTCCTTCACCCAGCTCACGGTTACGCGGTGCCAACTGGTGACAAGGGACTCCGTGAGGTCCAGTGGACTTGCGTGCAATTATCTTGGTCTTTGCCATAGCCTGTAGAATTTAGGATGGGACTATAAGGATAGCTTGAGGATAATGGAGGTTAGCAAGAATGGGACTGACATTACTTACCCAACCACTTTTAAGGGGAATTATTATGCAAGGTGTTCAAGCATGATGCATGAATCGATCTTACGAATCCGAGTACAAAAGAATTATACAATCAAAAGTACTAGATTTTTAATACATAGGACAAACCTAATCATATTATCCGCCACAAACTTTCAAATAAGATAGGATTGAGGCTAGATTAGAGGAAAGAAGAAAGAAATTTGAACCTTTAAACTATCAAGTTTACTTTCTTTGATCCAAATCAATTTGAAGGTTTTCCAAAGTAACCTACAATGATCTTAGATAGGACCTGCTCTGATACCAGCTGTGGCAGAACCTCCTAAGAAATCGGGCCCACGTGCACCTATCGATGTCTTAACAGACCTCGAATAGCTTACATGAGTTCCCAACAACTCAACAGGTCTGTCGGGTGTCCTCGGGAAACCCGAATCATCCACGATTCTCTTTTCAAACAGGATCCCAATCACAGTCATTGCAGATTACAACAGTTTATTCAAATATATACCAGAGTAAATGATAGCGGAAGTCTTACGATAACATAATTACAAACCAGTTGTTTTCAAACTTACAATACCATAAGTGTTATACAACCATAGTAGCGAGATAATATTATATTAACATTATTTATTTCACACAAACTAGTGCCTTGTCCAAAGGCCATTCATCATTCCTCATCGTCATCGACTTCATACACTGACATGCAGCAGGGACCAAAACAAGACTGCGCATGCGACTCACCTGCAACAAGGGTTAACAAACCCTGAGTACAAAAGTACTCAACAAGACTGACCCGACCAAAAAGGACGAAGGTCTTAGGGATGCAGGTGTTGGGTCAAGGTAAGGATGTAGAAAGATTCAAAAATTCTTTGCTAAAAGCTTACTATTCTTGATCCTAGTTTCAAGTTTTACCACTAAGTATTTTAGTCCAATATCTCCAACTAAGTGTTCATATCCCATGTTCCAATCCTGCTCATTCCATTCTTTTTCTCATGTTTTAGTAGTTCACCAGTCCTACATTGCTTCTATAATGAATCGAGTCTCCATATCCATGAGCACCGGCAATTGAATTGATTCAAGTCCCATTTGGGATTCCTTATCACACGACATATGCAGAACTTAATCTTGCATATATCAACCTCGCCATCGAATCCTCCTATACTAAGCCGTCTCCACGCCACCCGAGAGCACAAGACACCTCAAATCCCGCCACATTCAAGCCACGAGGGTACACGCCTACTCCCACCATCTCACCACACTCAATTGCATGGGCATTCGTCTTAGTATCGGATTAGCCAAGTAGGCTTCCGGAGTATGTGACCAAGACTACAAAGTGTCTCGCTCGGAAGATCCACAATGAGTGGCCTTTTTGCGACATAGTCGGCAACATTACCCAACATTCAAGATAAGTCACCCGACTAGTCTCTAGTTCATTCTATCCTCTTTCTTTCTTTGGCCAAGATGCCATCTTTGATTGTATCAAAACTTTTACTTTGAAAGCCTACCACAAAGCACACTAAGCAATTCTACGCCTTTGTAAATGAAATCATCTTCAAGGATGGTAAACAATTAACAAGGTAGGCAATGCAACAAATAGGTAACATTTGAATTAAACAACTTAATGCGATAAGTAACATAAGTGATAAACTTTTCAAAGTAAACAAGGTAATGGTTTAATGCATAAACCGGGGCTTGCCTTCGATGACGATTTAGGTGCCCGCAAGTTAGTACCACAATTATCAAATCCGCGACAACCGGGATTCTTCCAGAACTTGCTCAACTAGAATCGTTTCGTTCTCGGGTTCTACACGAAATGATAACATATGCTTTAACATGATGATAATGTAAACATGATGCTTTCACGGTATATGAAATGTAAAACACCATAAATGATTTTATTTCATTTGAAGACGCTTGCAAGCCAACAAAACCAACTTGCAATCCTACCATTAAGAACCATACATGTGACTTGACCAAATGGATCTTGGGACCCTACTAGTCACACTACATGACCTAAATCAAGATCAAACCCTAAACCTACACTTAGGGTTTACCTTTATTTATTTTTGAATTAATTTAGAATTATGCTCAAAATGAACTTGCTCCAAATGATCTCAAAAATTTACACAAGCATCCTCATGATAAATTAGTTTACCAAAATAAATTTCATAATTTTTGGAGTTATACAGTGGCCTACAAAAATCATGGAAATTGCATTTATTAATTAATTGACTGAATTTTTGAACATTAAAATTTATCCAAATTTCAAATTTCAAATTTTTAAATCATACTAGAACATGTATAGAAGCTACACAAAAATTTTCAGAATTTTTGGAGCTATGATTATTTTTCTACAAATTTCCAAGGATTCAAGATTATTCACAAATTCGTAAAATAAAAATTTTCATTGTTCTTCTTCCTCACTGCTACCGACAGTGAATTCCCATCGTCCGTTGACTCAAGCAACCACGGCGGCGCTACCCTCACCGACCGCCACAAACGCGCTCCGGTGGTGACTCTCGGTGAGACGGACTTCACCAAAACGATCTACTACGTTTCCCCGAACCGAACCCGGCTATCGAGGAAGGAACAAGGTGCACAGGAGACACTTCCACGCGGGCATGTATACCGAAAGCACGTCGGTGAACGGCGTAACCATGGTGACGGTGCAGTAGGGACTAAAGCGAAACTGTCTTCACAATCAGGAGCTCACCGTGATCACGTAGGTAGACTCGGTGAAGGCAGAGACGCACTGGATCGACGGGACCACGTGAAACCGAGAATGGCGGAGCTCCGGCCGGACTCGGGGAAGACGACGCCACGCGGTGTACTGGACTTCCGGGAGCGACACGATCAGGCTTGGGAGGAGCAAGAAGACGAGGCGGAGCTTCGGCCAAAGCAATTGGCCCTAGGCACTACGTCGAGAACGAATTGCGCGAGCGCAGTAAGACACCGGCCATGAGCAATGACGCTAAAATTCCGATTCGACGACGGCGCACTCCTATTTATAGCAAGATGGAGGGCGACGGTGATGATAAAGACACAGGCGAACTCGCCATGGAGGTTTGGGCGTGTCCTTGCACGTGAAAGCGGTGAAACCCGATCGGCGGCGACCTCTCCGTGGCGCCCGGTAAGCAAAGTGAGGTGGAGTTGATTTTTTGAAATAATTACAGAATCGCCATCGCTTCCATTATTCAAATTACTCCCAAATTTTCTAAAGAAGTTGAAAATCTCCAAAATGAAAGTTGCTCAACTTTTCAAGTACTACAACTTTGGTTTAAGAAACATTTTCAAATTCTGCCTCCATTTTGAAATTCAAATTTGGGGTACATTTAAATATTTGAATCATTTCAAAATTACTCCAAATTTTATATGTAATCTTGAAAAACTTTGAATACCAAAGTTGATCTACATAAAATAATCTCCAACTTTGCTTTTTGCCTCAACCCCAAATCCCTCATGGATTTTGAATTAGTAAAAAGGGGCAAAAAAGACTTTTATAATTTGAAAATGAATTCAAATTTGATTTGTCTTCCTTTTACTTAGATTTTGATTTTTGACCAGTAACATGGCCAATTAGGGTTATTTGAGTCAGATGACACATGGCCTCACATGAACACATGAAATTTGACCCTTGTGGTCATGATCTTTGTTTAAGGTTTTTGAAACACATCACATGAAATAACAACATTATGAAATAAACCTTATTTAGTGAATGCATTCAAAACTTTATACTATATGAATGCTTTGCAATGCACATGATGACATGTCAAATTTTAGTATTAGGTCAAAACACCAGAGGTGTTACACCCTCTATCTATGTTCTCTAGTACCTTCCAAATATACTAATTAAGCAACTAAGGTGCAGGGCTAGCTCAGATTTTGCAATATGGGACAGATTTCAACAATTGAGCTATACTTCATCAAATATGAATCAAACTTAAAACTAACTTGTTTGAATACTTCCATAAGACATATATCCATTCAAACCACTTAATAAAAGTCATCTCATGAATTTATCCAACACAAATCTATCCAAACTTGATTACTAAATTAATTTATCCATTCAAACATCTCATAGCAAGCAACATTGCATATTTATCCAATTCAATCAACTCATATGCACCCAAATGAAATGATCAACAAGAGATATACCTTGGTTAGCTCATGATCATTCAATTAGTAAGCTTTAACTCAAATAATTTTGTAAGCCATCAAATAATCCAATAAATCACCACACAACTTGAATTTTACACTTGTAAGTTGATAGCACTTGGACTTCACTCAATTTTCACTTGGCATTAGGTTTGGATATGCACTAAGCTTCAATGCTTGATTCAACATATGATGATCAATATGAAAACAATTGAATCAATCCTCCAATGCCATGGTACCTACTCACATTTATCCGCTTTTTGATGGTACCCAAATAATTTTGGGTCCTCTCAAGTTATGAGCAATATACTTAGTCAATGCCTTAGTATGAGTAGCGGGATGTTGTGCAATAGCAACCGTAGAGGTACCATTACCATCCTTTCTAAGCACATCATGATCATCAATTGAAATGGGCTTAGAAATTTTACCTAGGGGACATGAATGTGCCATGTGTCCCCTTTCCCGGCATGAGTAGCACTTTCTCTTTGCTTGAGCCTTCTCTTCCTTGCTCATGTGGTGCTTCTCATTGCCTTGCCTCTCATAGATTGCTTGAGCCTTCTTCTCAAGCTTGGTAGGACACTTAGAGGCAAAGTGTCCCATACTTCCACACTTGAAGCACTGATGTGAGCATAGACTTTCTTCTCATCTTCCTTCTTGCTCATTATCTTGGCATCTTGAGTTTGCATTAGATGCCTTGTCTTTCCACCCCTTCTTGTTTTCTTCTTCTTTATCATCAAATCATCACCATCTTCAAGGTTGATCTTGATTTGTTCTTGGGGTGTCCTCTCTTGCTCAATTTGTGGTTTTAGTTGAGGCTTCACTTGTTGCTTCACCAATTGCTTGGTTGGGCACATAGAGGTGAGATGACCCCATGTGCGGCACTTGAAGCACTTAACATGCCTTAGCCTCTCTTCTTCTTTCTTTAACTTGAGCTTTTCTTCATTGGGGCAACCATTTACAAGATGTCTCACTTCATGGCACTTGAAGCATATGAAATGAGAAAGCTTTTCTTGTTCTTGCTTCTTCATCTCTCTTTCATATCTTCTCTTGCCCCATCTTTTGCCCTTGATCTTGCTCTTGTTGAAGCCAATGCCACTTATGTCATTGCGGCTTTCTTGATGATTGACTTTGCTAGTCTTGAAGCCGACTCCACTCTTGTCACTAAAGTTTCTTTGAGTCTTCAACATATGCTCAAAGGTGACTTGAGAGTTGTAGCACCTCTCTAACTTGTTGCTCAATTTCTTCACTTCATTTTTGAGCTCATTGTTCTCCTTCAAAAGGTTAGTCTCACAAGACATAGAAGTAGAACAAGCATCTATATGTGAAAAGCATGGCATATCTAATAAATCATCACAAGAGGTGAATACATGCTTCTTACCTTCATCACAAGGGTTAGCAACAATATGTGATTGATCAATTGATTCATGTGATGAGCTCTCATTACCTTTAAGTTTCTTTGTAAACATTTTAATGAGAGAAGCATGTTGTTCTAATAATTCATCATGAGATACAAGAAGTGTCTCATGATTCAAATTTAGCTCATCAAGTGAAGATTTAAAAGCATTAAGTAATTTCTTATGTTCTTCACAAGAGTTCTTTAGAAATGAGTTTTCATTTTCTAACTTCAATGTTTTAGCTCTCATTTTCTAAAGATATGGTCATGCTAGCAAGTCTACTAACAAGCTCATCATATGAATCAACATGATCAACCACATTATCACTTGATACCTTGGTGTCACCTTGTGACATGAAACAATGTGGTGTAGTTGGAGAACTTGTAGTAGCATCATCATCATAGCTTGAGCATGAACCAACATCACCATCAAGTGTGCATGGGGTAGCATCATCACTTGCAACACTTGTGGCATCATCATCAACCTTGTCAAGTGAACTTGTAGTTGATCGATCATCATCTTCATCACTTGACCATGAGGTGGAGCAATCTTTCACAATCGCCAAATTGTGATCATGCTCGACACACTCATGCACCTCCTTCTTAGGCTCATCCTCCTTCTTGAATTTGCCATCATCCCATGTGGTGGAATCGCCGAAGGTTTCCTTGATGGACTCCCATATCTCATGAGCGGTTCCCTTAATGTTTACTTGTTTCATCAAATCAAAGCTCAAAACATCCATTAGATAACAACAAGTATGTGCATCAAATTCATAGAGAACTCTTTGAGCTTTGGTGAGATTTCTATGATCCAAGACATGGGTGAGACCGCTAGTGACAACCCACCAAAATTTAGGTCCCTTTACACGAAAATGATCAAGCATGTGATTTTTCCAAAGTGCAAAGTTTGTGCCATCAAAAATGTGTGTCTCACAAACATCTAGCCCATTTGACGCCATCCTCTCGGGTCGGTGAAGACCACAAATGAGAGACCGGGCTTTGATACCAATTGAAAGGGTCGAGATGGCGACTAGAGGGGGGGTGAATAGTCCTTTTTAAAAATAATCGCGTCGGCTAACCGATACAAGTGCGGAATTAAAACTATCGGTCTAGCCAAGACTACACCCCTCTATCTATGTTCTCTAGTACATTCCAAAGATACTAATTAAGCAACTAAGGTGCAGGGCTAGCTAGAGCTCTCCTAACCAATTCTAGGAGCAAGGTCACACAAACCTATGTCACTGGTACTTTGAGCAACAAGGGAGCTCCTACACATGCTAATAAGCAAAAGCACAAAGTCACCTAAGCTCACTAGCAATGCTCAATAACAAGGCAACAAATGCCAAATTAGAGAGCCCAATTACTTAGCTACACAAACCAAGCAATGTGACTAACAAGGTTACACAAACCAAATTAGCCACGCAAGGGAGCTACTTCTATGCTACACAAGAAAGAAGGTAACTAGTAAGCTACACAAGCTAACTAATTATGAAAGCAACAACACAAGCTCAATGTATATGAAAGTAATTGCAAGATTGTGTAACGGGAATGCAAACCAACGGGAAGAACAAGGTTGATAGGATGATTTTTCTCCCGAGGTTCATGTGTTTGCCAACACGCTAGTCCCCGTTGTGTCGGCCGCTCACTTGGTGGTTCGGCGGCTAATTGGCATCACCCGCCAAGCCCGCACATCGGGCACCGCAAGAACCTACCCTGGAAGTGAGGGTAGCTCAATGACATGCTTTACTAAAGTTGCTCTTCGCGGCTCTCGCGGGGCGAGCACAATGCCCCTCACAAAGCACTTCTCCGGAGCGCCGCACAAGCTTCTTGCGGGCTTCGACGGAGACCACCACCAAGCCGTCTATGAGGTGGCAACCTCCAAGAGTAACAAGCACCACCGGCTTGCAACTCGATCACCTAGTGCCACTCGATGCAACCTCACGATGCAATCACACTAGAATCGCTCACTCACACAATCGGATGATCACTATCAAGTATGTGTGAGAAGGAGGGCTCCCAAGCACTACTACACAAGCCACCAAGGCTCTAGTGTGCTTAGATCATGGCCAAAGGCCGACCACCACTTCTATTTATAGCCCCATGGGCTAAACTAGCCATTACCCCTTCACTGGGTGTTTTTTGGGTCGACCGGACGCAGCACCGGACGCACCGATCGTGAATACCGGACGTGTCCGGTCACTATACCGGGCGTGTCCGGTAGCTGCCAGACAGCCACGTGTCCCACTGTTGCCTCCAATGGCTCTCTGATAAGACGACCGGATGCACAGTTCAAAACGACTGGACGCTAAGCCGCTGCGTCTGGTCGAGTCCAGTAAGCCTCTAGGGCTGACCGGACACGTCTGTTAGAAACTAACCGGACGCTGAGCCTCAGCGTCCGGTCGAGTACAGTAAGCACCCAAGCTCGACCAGACGCGTCCGGTCACTCCGGACCGGACCCTGCCAGCGTCCGATCAACTGTACTACCGAACACCGTCTTTGCTGATTCTCACCGGACGCGTCCGGTGTGGCGACCGGACGCGTCCGATCGCACCGTGCAGTTCAGTCCGAGCCACATACCGGACGCGTCCGATCTCCATATCAGACACGTCCGATCACTCTGTGACCAGTGCGACTAACTTGTTTTCATCTCCAATTTCTTCTCCTTTGCAAATGTGCCAACACCACCAAGTGTAGCTTTTCACAAACATTTTTCAAAGGATTAGCAACTCAACTTGCCACGCCACTCGATCCTAGTGACGATGCAAAGTTAGATCACTCGAGTACCACTAGATGACCGATATGCAAACAAGTTTGCCCCTCTTGATAGTACGGCCATCTATCCTAAACCCGGTCATCAACTTCTCTACACACCTATGACCGGTGAAATGAAATGCCCTAGGTTATACCTTTGCCTTGCGCATTCCATTCCATCTCCTCCAATGTCGATGCAACACATGCACCAACACGATCAACAATGATATGATCCACTTCATATCATCACGTGATCATAATGGTTCATCGATCTTGACTTCACTTGTTTTTCACTGTTGCCATCGTCCATCGGCGCCAAGTCTTGCTCAAGCTTCACCGCCACGTGGTCCATCACTCCAAAGCCTCCGACTTGCCCTTCACGCTTGCAACCGGTCCATCAAGCCAAGTCTTGTCTTAATCTTCTTCACCTTGATCACATGACTCAATGTCATGTCTCATTTGCAATAAGCTCCATCATCATCACATGTGTGAGCTTTGCAACATCTCCAAGACATTTTCACCTTCATGGCATATGTTGCTCACACACATGTACCTGTGGACTAATCACCTGTGTATCTCACATAAATACAATTAGTCCACCTAGGTTGTCACTCAATTACCAAAACCATATATGAACCTTTCAAAGTTGTTGTGGCCAGGCCAATACCGGACACGTCCGGGCCAGTCTCAGCAAACGCAGGTTAGCTCTTTTGGCTATCAAACACTCAAACTTCATATAGGTTGGCTTGAGCACCTATGAATAAGTATCTATCAACATGATGAATCCCTCTTAATAGTACGACATACCTATTAACTCAAGATCAAATAAAAACGGAGGTCGAACCACTTGAGTTGATTCCTTTCAAACCAATTGCCATAACTTTCAATCTTCATCAAGTGAGGGTGTCATCATGCCAATTTTGATTTTCTCCTTGAGCACAACCATCTTGAGCATGTGACTTGATTGTATTCAATAAATATGAGTTAATTCCAAATGTATCAATCCACTTCAATGATTCATCCAAGATTTGATTCTCCACTTCAAATATGACCATCATGGTTTGATTAGTACCTTGACTAAATGCAAGTACTTCATTCTTCACCCTAGCTAGGTTCCTCGGTCGCCAAGCCACCGCTTGTCCTTCACCCTTACTTAGTACCTCAAAGTCTTTTCTTACTATCTTCACCATCTCAAGCCATCAAGTCACACTTTGTGTAGAATCATCCATTAAGTTAATTATAAATGTCTTTTATTGTAGTAAGCTTTTAGAATGCGAGACCAATCCATATGCAATCCCTCATGTCTCGTTAATAAAAAACATCAATGTGCTTGCTTTCACATTATTTGTAGAAATCCTACAATGAATAAGCATTGCATGAATATCTTTTGCATTGTTGTCTTGTGTTTGAACTAGATTGTTTATACAATGACACATCATTTTGGCTTGCATCAAGTACATGTGAGATAACTCATTTCCTGTTCAACACTTAGCACATAGGTTAGACCTTTAATCATGTTGTCAATCAATCATCCAAAACCCATTAAAGAGCTAGATGCACTTTCAATACGACATGTCATCGCCCTTCTATTTTCCCACCCCTCAGTCTATAGTAAAGAGTAAAGACTGCTTACAAATTGAAGATTTTATGGAGATTCTATGCTTGGTACACTGTGCCCCCAGCCAACCTTCTTGTGTAGAGTGTAGGGCAATCCGTTGTGGGTTGTAAAGACTTTAATTGTTGTGCAACGTATATATTTGTTTTATTTAATAACACTATTACCGCTACTCACTAATAATGTCATTATATGTATAAAACTTGATTCCGGTATACATATAGTTAACATTTGGTTTTATTTCCAAAAGCGTGCTTGACATGAAGCCTTGTTATTATGGGGGTGTTTGGTTCTTTAGTTGTTCCTAAAATTTATGTCACATCAAATGTTTAGAGGCTAATAAGGAGCATTAAATATAAATTAATTACAAAACTAATTACATGAGGTTAATTTTTGAGACGAATTTTTTAAGCCTAATTAATCTATCATTAGCATATGTTTACTGTAGCACCACGTTGTCAAATCATAGACTAATTAGGCTTAAAAGATTCGTCTTTCACAAATTAGTCGCAAGTTGTGCAATTAGTTTTGTAATTAGTCTATATTTAATACTTCATACATGTGTCCAAACATTCGATGTGACAGGAATTTTAGGAGGTGAAGAAGAAACCAAACAGGCCCTATATATCGGATTCCTTCTGAGTAACACTAAATTTAATTTGAATGCTTAGTCGGACAACTATAACGTTTCTAACTCCGAAAAGGATTACCACACGCGTCAGAAAATTTGATTTATGTTAGTTTTGTATGGCTCCATGCAGGTGCAGCGCACGAACCCTTGTCATCCTTTTTTCGCCAATGTTGTTGCGGTGGGGCCACATTATAGGCCACGTGTCCATCTCACCTTTATGCTATGCCAGCTGTTCACTTTTTAAAGTTAAAATTCTCATTGCATCAAAAAAATAAAGTACAGATACAGTGCAAAGGTTGACCCATTCGAAATATTTCAATGTTTGAGTGACATTACATCACGGCGAATGAGCTCATGCCTGGCAGGAGAGGAAAGAGCTTGAGATTCTAGCATGCCTCGTCTTTGTTTTGCAAGTGTGTTAGCTGCTCTGTTTGACGTTCTTCTGATCTTGATGAGCGAGAGGTTTGTCACTTGACTGATTGCATAAAACTAAGCAAGTAGAGGCTACAGTGTCCAGTAATCTGAGTGAGTGCGAGGTGCACCAGCATAAAAATTAATTATTGCTAACATCTATTTTTTTAGCAAGAGCTAACATATAATTATCAGTATATACAATACAAGGTGCCATCCTGCAAATTGAGAGCGTAGCCAGTTTTTCTAGCGGGTACCATTTTGGACGCACACTCACACCACATGTACACACGTGCGTATGCGTATACACGTAAAGAAGAAATTGAGAGCCACGTCACCTCCGATGTGCGGGAAACGTGCAGTACCACCGAACGTATACGCATGTGTACCTTAAATTTCTGGAAAAAAAATTCTAAAAAAAAGATACGATCACTAGAATTTCTCTTGGGAGTAGCGTTCACTGGATAGCCCTGCCACTGGATCACGCGCCCATTCGCGAGAGCATAGCCAGTTTGGCACCACAGACTACGACTTGAGGCAAATCAGGCCGGCCTGTGGATGCTAACAACTCCCGCCGGCCATGTGCCTCAGTTGAAGCGGGTTTTTTTTTTTTTTTTTGACAAGATAGTGGTTGAAGCGTTACTCGCTTCCGATCAGATGCGCCCAAGCAACATGGGCCGAGCAACGCTGAAGGTTCATCACGGACTCATGTCGGAGCAATGGGCTTCTACGCAATTTAGCCCATCTTGCTTGGGGCACAGTGGGGTTGAGGTATTTTGGGCCCCGAACGATCAAAGACAAAGCAAGACTGATGATGCTTTGGTGTCCTGGTGTTTTGCATCTTCAGATCTTCAAATGAGTTAGCAAATGGCTGTAGACTGTAGTGATGAATTCGGTCCACAGTATAGCCCGTTGCACAGGCATGTCATATGTGGTGCTTTCTGGATCGTAATTGGCACAAACTTTAGTTAACAAGGTTGGCCCATAAGAATTAAGAAAACGGGTCAGATTAAACTCTTTATGATCTTCTAAACGAAGAATGATAGTAACTCTATAGGATCGTCTAGAAAATGTCCTCTGTTTGAGCATTTCCCGAATACTATGGTTCAAGTAATCTCATCCACAATCTTTACTAACATGCTGGGCAACTGTAAGTACAGCTATGCTAGTTCTGCATCTTGAGCAAAAATACTGATTAAGCTGCTCGATTTCTCTGTTAGGTCTTAATGACATGTATAGCTGGCTTTGTTAGAGGATTAATGCAGCTAATATTAGGCCATTAACAATTACGTTGGCATTAAATTTGTAGGTGAGGGTCGCTGTCCAGTCAATCATCAATCATCCTCACAGCAGTGGTGACAGTTTTCGCTGTTCATCTCGCTCCGACACCGACGCCGTGTTTAGTTGAAGGGCAAATTCCAAAATGCTGACATGAAAAAGTATTAAGTGCGAAAGAAAAACTAATTACACGTTTTGAAATTACCGAACATTTTAAGCCTAATTAGTCAATGTTTGGACACTATTTACCAAATAAAAACGAAGGTGCTACAGTAAACCCAAAATCCAAAATTCGCGAACTAAACAAGGGCCGAGCTAACAATGCTGACATGAAATTCAGTGCCATGCTCGTTGCCGTGCAAGCAGCACGGCCAGCAATAGTCAGATCCTGCAGCTGAATGGCCCAAAAATCCAAGACGCACAGCTGAGACTGTGGATGCACAGTTCGTTCAATCAGCAGAGAAAAGACAGTTAAATCTCCGAAGAATATCTTTAGGCTACCGACGGATGAAACCATGCATGGCCTTCAGTTAAAACAAAGGCCACGTTTACTTGGTGCCCGATTCGGCGCCGCCCGTTTTGGCGAAGGTACTGTTACAGTATGTTTTGTTTTTGTTTGGTAATAATTATTTAAATATTGACTAATTAGACTCAAAACGTTCGTCTCGTAAAGTACAACTAAACTGTGTAATTAGTTTTTTATTTCGTTAACATTTAGTACTCCATGCATGTACCGTAAGTTTGATGTGACGGGGAATCTTCTTTTTACATAGTGCCAAAGTAACTGCATGCTCTAAAAAGATCTTGGATTTCAGTTACGTTGGCATTAATATCTTTAGGCTACTGACGGATGAAACCATGCATGGCCTTCAGTTAAAACAAAGTAACTGCATACTCTAAAAAGATCTCATGATTCGTGGACGACCCCACTGATTATCATTTTGCACGCATGGCTTACCTTACTAGCGACCTGTTTTTATCACCAACTACATCTTAGCTGGCTAAATTTAGCTGCCGGAATCAAACGGCACCAGTTAAAAGGTCAGCTAAAGTTTAGTTGAGTTTTAGTTGTTTCAACCCAGCTAAAGTTTAGCTGAGTGTATTAACTGGAGGATCCAGACACCCCTGCTAAAGCTTAGCTGGGAGAACTTTAGCTTTGAAATTTTAGCTAGGTAAATTTTAATTATATGGATCCAAATATGCTCTAGATCCTGGTAAATCCGTTTCTCGTTCCTAAACGAACATTCATTGTTTTCCTACAGTTCTATCGGATCAGGTGTCATCTTAAACTTGCAGTTCGGAGAAGCACATCAATACATAAAACATTAAAACTGGAACTGACAGTGTCTACTGTATTATATTCTGTTCATACTTGTACGTGGACACCGATATACAGCCACAGCAGATGACCACAACTTGTTTTTGTGCTGATCGAGTCTTTAAGAAAAAGGTTTAATCTGTTGGAACAAGTCCATCAGTTGATTAGCAGCCTTTCGTTGCGCCGGCCATTAGTTAGAGCGTTCCAATCTCGAAAACGCTCGAGACTGGAATCGTGCAGTTCGAAAAACATTCTCATGCAGGAGGAGAGAACAAGTTGTGTTATTTACTGGAGTACTACTCGATCTTAGTCTTCCACAACTAAAAAGAATAAAGTATGAACATTTTTTTGTGTAATAATTTAACTCCGCCTCGTCGTCCTGCCCTCCCCGTGCGACAAAATCCGCCCCTCCCCCTTGCGATACCGCATCACGCGCTCCCCTCCATCCACCCCCTCCGCCACATATCGCGGCCACCTCCCCCCAATCACGCCCCTCCACGACGCGGCCTCGCACCAGCTCCGCCCCGCCCGCGGCCGTCATCGACCAACCATTGGCCACCGCGTCGGTGCGACCAGCAACCGGCGGTGGGAGCCCCCCTGGCCCTGGCGTGGAGACGCACCCGTGCGGCCGGGCCGAGCACGGGGTGCGGGCAGCGGTGCTCCCCTCCCCCTCGGGTGGCGCGCAACGGTGTGGCGGCGCACCCGCACGGGCAGCGGTGCTCCCCTCCCCCCTCGGGTGCGGGCAGCGGTGCCCCCCTCCCGTGCGGGTGGCGTGCAACGCCGCGGTGGGCCCCGACGTTGCCGGCCCCCGTCATGGCGACGCAACAGTGCAGCCTCCGCGCCACGGTCATCGTCGCATGCTCCCCGCTCCCCACCTCGCGCCTACTGCACGACAGCTCAGAGGCGGCCAAGCACGAATACTCAAGCGCCGGCGCAATCGGGCCACTTTACCTCGCCCGCGCCTAGTCCCTGCAGACCACCGCCCAGCGTGTGGCCATCTCCCTCGCGCTGCCCTTGCGCCAACAATATCGCCTCCAACTCAGGTATGCTCTGCCTTTTTCTTCTCCTTTTTTTGTCAATTGTAAATACGACTGTGAATGTATATGCAAATGGATGTGAATGCGTGAATGTCGATTGTGTATGGCCTCCAAAATTTTGCACGATACTGTTGTGACTGTATTAGGAAGTGTGCCTACCTTGGTGAGGTCATGGAAAGTTGAAAACTGTGCTAAAGGGCTTCACTGGACCAAAATCAGGTGAGTGGCGCTATAAAAACGTGTCCATCTTCATGACAACCTGATAGAAGGACAGGTACAATATTGTTCTTGCACGGTGGTAGGCACACCATGCAGTCATTGTAACGAATCATTTATTCAACTACATACCTTTAGAATACGCATCTCTTTTGGTCATTGAATTTGGAATTTGATCGTATGAAACTTTTCAAAATATTTATCAGGTATGTAACTGCTAATCTTATATGCACAGGTGGGTGTTGGCTTCATGTTTTTTCAGCAACTTGGAGGGATAAATGGTGTTGCCTTCTATGCAACCTATATTTTCAGTTCTGTTGATAATCAAATGTCTCCAATATTGTGTTGGCCTTTTGTAACATCTGTCGATTTCTTCCTGTTGCTCATATCTTCCTAGGGTGAGTACTCTCCTTTCTTCCATATCACCAAAGTATGTGTTGATTTTTCAACAACATGTGCCCCATTCCTGTTGATTGTTGATTTCAGCACCTACTCTGTTTATGTAGATTCGTAGTTTTTGATAGACCATATGGCGCTGCTGCTCGTCGGCGCCCTGCTCGGATATCTTGCGCGGCATCGCCCAGATCGGGTGTGCGTCAATCCCTTTTCTTCTTCGTCCTTAGGGTTCTTTCCTTCTAGTCTTGTTGCTCCTAATGAAATTAGATACTATCTTGTTGTTCCTAATGAAATTAAATACTTGCCTGCTCCACAGGGCTTCGAGGTCCTGTTAATTTACTTTCGGATATGAATATCGGCCTTCTATAGTTCGACGTGACTTTGTTTCTTTTGTTGTCCTTTCGATTTCCAATTCTTGGTTAGCCTTCAACAAATATGGAGTGGTGTTATTGCTGCCTGCTTCGGAAGGGCCGCGTGGAAGATTTGGAATCATAGCTGCCTCTTCAACAAGAAGGTCAGCTTTTGTATGTCCTGCCTTTAATGCAGACCTAGACCACAAAAAGTAGATAAATTCAATTGAGCTTATGAATTTCCCTGTCATGTGTGTTACCACTCTTACAAACAGTCACCTACAGGTTAATACTGTGTGCATTTTTTGTGCTTTTATCCCGCCAACTCCTCAAACCATTGGTGAGTTTACCATTGGGTCAATGAAAATTCCTCTCTTCTTCCTGTGTGGTGCTTTATGTAAGATGTTTACGGTATATAATGGGTCTTCAGGTTATATGACTATGAGACTTCATTTCAGATTAGTTACAGTTGTGAAATATATCTGGCAGAGTTCAAGGCTGCATATGATATATAACTTACATCCTGGATTGTAAAATAGATATGTAGGAGTGTGGCAGAGGAAATACTCCTCCAATTTCCCTGTTTGTTTTCATTCAGATGCTGTCTGAAAATCATATGTAGATCACTATAAATTCTAGGAGTTGGCAGAACATATGGCTCTATTTTGATGATTTCAACACCAACTATTGGTTAGTAGAAGTTTGTGCAGGTTGAGACCTCATAAACAGTCACTGAGTTTCTATATCTGCAGCTTGATTAGAAAAATATAGGTTCAAAGCGATATTCAACAAGCCATAAAAGATATTGCCTACTTGCACACAGTTGCTTAATTTACATGCTACCTGCAAATTATTATATATTGGTCACTGCAAATTCTAGAAACTATCAGGAGTACATGGGCTAATTTTTATGATCATATCACTTGCTATGTACTATGAGGTTTATGCAACCTGACACCTTCTAACTGTCATCGGGTTTGATCTCGGGGAAAAAATGATTGTTTCAGTCTTCTTCTTGTCACACCTCTTGGTGGTTCAGTCATGTTGTTGCCTAGCAGTGCCTATCTTCAACATTGATTGGCGAATTGCAAATGATAATCAAGGAGCATCAGTGCATCAAACAACTGAAGGGAGGTACATATATTATATGTTTTCACATTACAGAAGGTGCATAGTTAACAATTGCAGTTATAAGTTCCTCAGTTGTTTACTTGCTGAATATGCCTTTACCATGCGTGTCGTCCTATCTATGAACTTTTATTTAACCTTGCCACCTCATACATGCTATCGCTAAAGAATATGTTTTTGCCATGTCTACATGTAACAATGAGATGTCCCCTGTAATATATTATGTCCATATTACCTGTTTCAAGTAGTACGAGTTATCGACTGTTTCAATGCAGAATATTAGCTATATGGTTTCTCTCATTTTCTTATGTTCATTCGTTTCCTTTAAATATTTGATTGATTGCTGGAAATACAAGGTCCATAATCAGCTCTCAATAACTGATATCGCATATATGATATTGGTTGTTCTTGTTCAAAGAAGTGACGATGATATGACATATTTTTGTCCTTTCTTATTTTCCCACTGTTCATAGGAACATGTTCCTACATTGGCCTCTTCTCTTCCTATGTCGTATAAGCCCACATATACATGTCAGTTCTAACATTGACTGTCTCAATAATCTTGGAGAAGGCAGACAATGATGGGAGGTTCTGCGAATCGCCAAAAATGTTTGCTAGGCATTTTCAGTAGGTTCCTTCTTTCTTATGCTTGTATCTATTAGTAACCTGCATGGTTTGAGATCATTTGAGTTAGATTACATCATAGGTTTCATGAAAGCGCTTTTGTTGCTTGGTTCAGGTCAGCAAGAACTAAAAATGTCAGTGACAAGATTACCTGGAAGCTCAGTGGAATCCCCAAAGTTTCAATAAGTTAGGTACAATTATGCTCTAAACTGTAAGTGGTAATTTCTAAGAAGTTTTGCTTTACTTCTCTGCTGCAAGTCTTAGTACTCGCATCTCAGGTTGCAAATACAAGTACTGTAGTGCCGCTTTAATTTAGAGTGATAGCAACTGTTGGCCTCCGTACAACAGTTGTGGTGTTTTGACCTTTCGGAATTAGGTACATGGCTGTGTTTTAGATAGTACCATGGAATGTTCTCTTATACCACTGAGCTGCTGAGTTTTTTTTTCATGCTCCATGTGTGTGCTGCATAATAGTTTTGATCACACTATCAGATCTGAAAGACACACGCTATACTGAAAAAAGAAGCTTTCAATCTATTCTTAACAAAATTGCTTGTTGTTGTGTTAATGAGCTTACCTGTTGTGTGCCAGTATCGGTTCTGATTGCTGCAGCTTGCAGCGGCTGCAATTCATAAAGTATCATGTACATAAACAAAGCTGATGATTCATTGGTTCTTTAGCTATTTCATTTCCTTGAAAAAAAAAATTCAGGAATTGTCCGGTTCTTTAAAAAAAAAGAAATTGTTTTTACCTTCAGTACAGATATATATATATAAACAGTTGAACTTTATAGCTATTATCATAACTTCACGATTTTCTAAAAACCATCTTCATTGGCATTATTCAGGTTTGAGATAAATTACTTTCAGTGCTACAAGTTACTGATTAGAACACTTTGTTTATAACCATGATCATTTCAGATTCCAATTACATTGTTTGGGGCCAAACTCATGGATAGTGTTATAGACACGCCAAGGCCAACCGGTGATCGGGTACCTTTGGGGGACCTTACGAATACAACACATGGAGGTAAAATAGAACATACGATGTTCATTCTGTTTGATGTGACATTTTTAAATTATTACTGGACTTTTAAGGATTGCAAACAAAATATGATTGAAGCCTGTTTTGCTGATTCATATGTTTATTTGCAGAACATGTGATTAATGAAATGTTTGGACAAGAGCAAATGACCATTAACCAAAGATGCATGTATAATTTCTTAGTTATATTGTAGAAAACTTGTGGCCATCATATACTCATGGTTGTAATTTGGAAGCTATGTCTTAGCGAAAGGCAAAGCATTGATACTTCTTCGTTTGGTTGTTTCCTGCTTAGATCTTCATCAATTGGTTGAAGATTTAGGAGTTCTAAGAACTATTTGATGGAGTGTCATAACAAGATTTACTTATATTTTTTTAACACTACTGTATAGGCAGGCATGCTATGTGGGGTTGCGCTTAAGACACTAAGTTTGCTCATGGTCATTTGGAAAAGGTGATTGGGAGGCTGAAGTAAGTGGACCACTCTAGAATGAACACTTATAGGAAACTTCATAGGAAGCGGAGTTGAGTCAATATTGATTGTTTCCAAGTAAAATCGTCTGTAGAATGAGCCTGTGAGGGACATCTACAATCACCCAACTATATTATTTTCTTGCTTATCGAAAGTTCCCAGGATGACGTCCGGTTATTCCACATGCTAAAGTTAATAGTGGTGTTCATGACTTATTTTATGTATATGAACGGATGCCTAAAAATATCGGAGAGGAATTGTCAACACGTCGGTTTCACACGCTCGTTCGCGCATCGCTCGGCCGGTGTTTCCCTCACTCGCACGCGCGTGCGGTGGACCTGGCCCGCGTGACAATCACTGCGCGCCCTCCACCACGCCAGAATGCATACAAGAGCAAGGAAACTACTCTATCAATCAATCAAATATTATAAAAAGCAAAATTGTTTTCATCAAGCGGTTGTGATTCTCCTTGCAGGTAAAAGAACCGAACATGATTATCTACCACATTGGTTGAGATTTTCTTTTTTTTTCCTTTCATTTTATGCAAAAGAACTGAACGTGATTACGTACCTTGCATGCGTGTGAGCCAATCTTGCATGCAAGAGCAAGAAGGAAACTACGTAACCATGATTAGTTGATTACCCCTCATTGCTGTTGTTATCAGAATGCAGTGCCTGTGTAGTGCGTCATTTGTGGCCGGCTTGCCACAGATCACGTCCGTAGTCCACAAATAAGGGCAGTAACAAGGCATCGGTCTTCTGTGTGGTGCCGCGCTGCCGTGCCCATTCGTCATCTCGCACGTGCGATCGGAACTTGGACGACGCCGCGATGGCAGGAGCGCTGCGGCGGCGGGCACGGCCACCGGCGTCTGCGACTTGTGAGCTGCCACCAGCGACCAGTGTTTGCTATACCTGCGAGTGGCCGAGCACTGAGCCACCGAGCAGCAGCGGAATAGACTAGCGGGCAGGTACGTTTATTTCATCATCTCCAACTACAATTAGTAAAATAATAAGCTAATCAAAATCAAGCAATCACTCAATCAACCTGCTGCCCTTAATCACGGTTCCTTTCTTCAGCTTCTTTGTTGTGATCTTAATCTGTTTCTCATTAAGCAAATTAGATTCAAGCATAGGCAATAGATTAGACGCTGCTAGCGGCCAGTGATCGCCAAATGAAACATACAACAAAAGTGCACAAGTCACAGGATATGTAAATTGAACTGATTTAGGTTCTAGACATCTAGAATGACATTGGGTTATTGGAAAAAAATTTGTGCAACGCTAGATTATTTTATTTTAAGTGTAGTATTTTTCGCAGCATTGTATTATTGGTATGGTATATAATATTTTAATTTTACATTAAACAAGCTAGGCTTGTCTATTTTATATTATGATGTTTGTATGTCCTATTTATCTTAATCTATTTGTGCATGGAGTTGTGTACCAACATATTTTATTTATAGAGATTTAAAAAATTAAACAATGAACCATCCTACTTATAAATCCTGGCTATGCCACTGCTGCTGAATGCTTAGATCGATTTGAGAACCAGCTGCTCTGCTCGTAGTTGGTTCTGTTACAGTAATCTGTGACCTAAAGGCACTGTAGCTAGATGGCAGAGATGCTTGAGCTTCACCTTCAGGTTCGATAACTTTTAGGAACGAGCTGCTTAGGATGCTATCAAATATTCATGCAAGTGCCTGATAGTGTTTCATCATCCAGCTCTTTGATATTGATTACCGAAAAATTGTTGCGACTGTTTTTTTCATTGAATATGAGTTGCTAACTTGCTATGCTGATGCTACAATTTATTTTCTTTGATCCCTGAGCTGGTATATTTTTTAGTTGTACAAAGATAGAGGGTCAGGGGAACAAGTTACCACGTGCCTAAAAGCTGTAGTTTGAGTTTGGTGAATTGATGAAACCATAAGTGCTAACCTAGTTTATCAAAGTGATCATGAGATAGGTAGCACATTCCAAGTGGTGAAGCAAATGAAGATCAGACATGATAATGGTGATGACATGGTAATGATCAAGTGCTTGGACTTAAAAAGAAGAAAGAGAAAAACAAAAGGCTCAAGACAAAGATATAAGTGGTAGGAGTCAATTTGTTTTAGTGATCGAAACACTTAAAGAGTGTAATCACATTTAGATCGATAGCCGTACAATTAAGAGAGGTGAAACTCGTATCGAAATATGGTTATCAAAGTGCCAGTAGATGCTCTAACTCATTGCATATGCATTTAGGATCTAGTGGAGTGCTAACACCCTTGAAAATGTTTGTGAAAATATGATAACACACATGCACAAAGATGATACATTGTGTTTAGCACTTGGGAGCAAGGGTAAGAAACTTTACCGGCGCCCTGTACAGAAAAGACAGGGTTTCACAAAGTGGACCGGACATTGGCTTCAACTAGACTAGCGCGTCCGGTCAGTAGAAGCAGTGAAGACGCTGGCGTCGGTCTTCGACCAGACGCTGGGTCACTTTGTGACCGAACGCTGAGTAGGTGCGTCCAGTCCCGCTGACATGGCAGCACAGAGAAGAAGATAAGAAGGAGTTCAAGTCTTTATTCGAAAAGACTAATCGCCACAAGCGAACAAGATCAAGAACTGAGGTCCTGGTTCACAGCAAGTGGCCTTGGCGGCGACAGTTGCAGCAAAACGATGTCTGTTTCACGAGAAAATAAAAAACTAAACAAAACCTAAACCCTAAGGAGAGCGACGGCTGGTATTTATAAGTCTTGGGCGTCACCCCCCTGGACGCGCCCTCTAATGGGCCCAAACACGATACATGGTCCAACAGACCAAAATACGGTGTCACAGCACCCTGGCAGTTTCTGGACGCTGACTTGTTTCGACGATTCCCGTTGATTCCGAAGTGTTTTGACGTGAAACCACTTGGATTGGATTCCTTATCCAATTAGCTTTCCATACATATGTGGTCGTCGAAACAACTCAGCGTCCAGAATCTGCCAGGGTGCTACGACACCGTATTTTGGTCTGTTGGACCATGTATCGTGTTTGGGCCCATTAGGGGGGCGTCCAGGGGGTGACGCCCAAGACTCTATAAATACCAGCCGTCGCTCTCCTTAGTGTTTGGGTTTTGTTTAGTTCTTGATTTTCTCGTGAAACAGACATCGTTTTGTTGCAACTGTCGCCACCAAGGCCGCTTTGCTGTGAACCAGGGCCCCAGTTCTTGATCTTGTTCGCCTGTGGCGATTAGTCCTTTGAATAAAAACTTCAACTCCTTCTTATCTTCATAAGCTTCATATTTATTTGCAATTTCAGATTGCGTTCATCTCGTTCTTTCTTGTGTTCTCGATTCGCTTGCAGGAAAGCCTTCTCGGCAAGGTCAATCACGTTCGCGTGGTTGATAACCAACGGAGCAGTGGTGTAATGGTTGCGGGGGTCTGAATCAGTCTTGGTTCGAAGCCTAGATCGTGAACGTTGAGTCTCAACCAATCGACGCTATCATACCTTTCGGAAGATCGGGCCTAGTCTACATCACCTTGTCCCAGCGCCGATCATAGCCTTTGTCGTTATCTGCTGGCGCTATCTAAAGAAAGCCGATTCCAGTGTTGCATTCGAATCAGCTGACACCGACCTGTACGCGATTGATTTCTTGATGACATGATCTTGAGAGCTTTCAAGTCCATATAATTCTTCTTCCAAATTTTGGTGTAAACTGGACCTGCTGCGCGGGGAGTGCCGCCGGCCAGCATGCCAAATAGCCTAAGTGACATTATCATGCTTGGCTCTCTCTCTCTCTATGGCCAGGGGCGCATCATTTTCCTAATAGCCCAATTGGACAGAACGCCTCGTCCTGTCTACCATGATCTCATCTCTATCTATGCCCCGATCGACTGTGAAGTCACCAAAAGCAACCGAAGATCGAATGGGATGAGAACTTAACCCTACTTTTTTGAACATGTCATCGCTACCTATGTCTTGACAGAAGGCTTTGTGTGTTAGTGTAATCCAGAGAGATCGTGGGGGAAAATGCATTAATTTCAAAATTGATCACCATTTGGCTGTTTACGTCACCCTGTGCACATTTTCTTCCTTGCTTCATGCAGATTAGTGATTTTTCAGTCAGTTCAGTCCCGCTTATTATGTGGTTTCACTGTTTGGAAGTTTCTCTGCTGCAGTTTGGTGTTGCTGTGTTATTGTTGTTAACTTATGTTTTAGTCTAGAAGTTTCTCTGCTGCATCACAGGATCGTTGTTCCACCCTGCCTTCAAGTTTGTCACTGCACTGTCATCGATTCAAGGCCGCTCTTTCCATCTCGTGCCTCAAACTACAGGTGAGTTCATCATCCTTCTCTATTCTCGGTTCACATCAAGAATACGAAATGACTTCATGATCCAACTATTAGTATACAAAGGAAATTCTAGAAAAAATTTAATTCCTAAAGAAGTGCAGTAGACATGAAGTAATACAATGGGTTTTTACAATATGAACTTGATGTTTCAGTTTCTCATCAAAATTTGGAGGTATATTATAATTATCTATATTTCTTAAAGATTTATGTAATATTGATGTTTCAAACATCACAATTGCAGTATCCTTTTTATATAACAGTATAACACACGCTCATACATATGTTATCGTGATATTATGTGTATCCGTTGCAACGCACGTGCATCAAATTTGCGGTCATGTATGCTAACAAATTAACAATGTAGGTGTTGTAGTTATTTCAGAGGCCTCACATGACGTCATCAAGATAACAGGACAGAGGCACAGAGCACGCGGACAACTTTAAATCTTTAATTGTTTGCCGATCTCCATAGAATAATAGTATATTTTATTCAGACTGACTAATGTCATCCTGTATATTTTTCATGATTTTGGTTTCCCAGTTGCCAATATGGGTTTTGGCTGTCGGTTGCTCAAAAGAAAAAGGGTGTACGCTGACCCGCCGTCTGCAATCACCGATACACACATCTATAGATAACTACGTTACATTTATCTTGTAATTGATTGAGGCAATTATTTTATATCAACATAGGTTTACTCATGTGTTTTATCATTTTGATTGACACGGACGGGATTGTAGATGTGTTAGAATTCCATGAAGTGGGAATGGAACACATATCTTCCATATGGGATGTGAATGCCATGGTTTTTTGGAAAGGCAATGTACGACATCACCATGGTGATACATATTTGCGTGTAATTTTGAAGGATGAGCAGGTGCATTTTGAGCTCCTTTTTGGACCGTGTCTAATTTTTTTTCTACAGACCATTGTTATCTATCTGTTGGATCTAATATTCTTACAGGGAACCAAAATGGAAGTGGTTGCGTACGGCGACCAAACCATGAGGTTCGACCGTTTGCTTCGTGTAGGAGAATGTTATGACTTCATGAGAGTTGGCTTCGCGCCTACTCATGTTGGTCCTTTGGGCTACATCTTCCGTTTATGTGCCAACTACTTTGTGGTTCTATCTTCATAAAGTATAGCTAATGCACCACCGAGAGAGCTATGGATTTGTCAGTGTCCTTGTACCTTTATGGAATTTGAGGATGTATATACTCAAGCTGAGTACTTTTTTATTGGTATACCTCATTCGCCTATATTTAAAAATACATAGTTAACTATTCATGCTCCTATTCCATCAATAATTATCATTTGTGTTTGTAGATGTCATTGATATAGTTGTGCATGTGTCTAATATTCGAGGAAGGGATAACGTGCGGATGCGACCGTATAGATATGCGGTGCTGATGAATGAAAGGTACTTAGATTGAAAATTTTATCATTGCTCCATGCTATCAATTTTGTATTGTATGATGCTAATCAATTTTGTAACTTGTAGGTACCAATGCATCGTAATAATCATCAAGTATACACACATATGCCGTCACTTATCGGAATGGCGGCGAGCGGCATCAGAGTTGCGCATTTTAGCTGGTCTCCATATACAAATGAATAGAAAGAGAGATATTGTATCACTGATGTCCTCATATGTATTGACTAAATAAAGTATCAATTATTACATTTTTTTTGCTCGTGCATGATAGGCGGAGTGACCACTACTGACGATTTCAGCGAATTGGTATTCAGTCCTATTTGTAACCAGGTGCATGATTTTCAAAGTGAGGTTCTTTTAGGGTAATTCATTGATTTAATTTATTGACTACAACACTGACCCAAAAGTTTTTTATTTGTTTATAGGCCTACGCAATCGTCTGCTTGTTGATGAAGCCAGACATCACCGAGTTCAAGAATTTGCTAAGGACACCGTGTCATGTCTCATAGATTTAGAGAACTAAATAATACTAAAATTATTTACACGCTTGTGACATGCAATTTGAATAGATGATGGACATGAATTTAGTTTAATATAATAGTCATTTTGTGCATTTTTATTGGTCAAACAGGTTCAAAATATATGGATTGACCAATGTTTGTCTGACATATTTGATTGCTTCATTTAGTTTGTAATATCGGAGACTTCTTGTCGATATAAAATATTATTTTAGCCGTATCACGGAAAGGTCTATATAGTGGAGTTTGTGAACCTATGGTGCCGTGCTCTTAGTGACTGTTAATTTTATAAACTTTGCTTTTTGGATTAAATGTCAGTTTAATGTCTTACAATATAGTTATCTTATCATGCGATCCGTGTGTTTTTAGTAAAAAAATTTAGTTGTCCCGTAGCAACGCACGGGCACGCTACCTAGTAACCAGATTTATGTCTGATAGAAGTTCATCCAACAACCAAAGATTCGAGTGTCATCCCCTTGCCTTTTAAGAACAAATATTCCTGATTAAACTTGAACACTTGCGATGATTAACTCCAAAGTGTGACATTATTATGGTAGGCAACTATGTATCAAAGCCGCAACAGAGCCAGTGGTTGAGCGGTGGACCGCCGAGCGTAGCACGCCAGCATGCGGTCACCACCCTTGCGGTGGCGTAGTCAATTACCAGGATCCGGATACTTAGTAGTTTGTTTCACTTGTTTGTGACTCCTTAGAGTTAGGAGAAGTTTGTTGGGATTTCCTTATAAGTATGGAACACTATTTGATTAATAGAGATTAGCCAAAGATTGAGTTTATCTCCTTCGCACTTTGGCGCTATTACTCTCTCGCTCTCGTTCACGTCTCCACCAGGCGCTGACACCGGGGATTCAAGCCCAGGCTAGCCCTCTCCCACTCCTATGCCCTACATTCCCTAAGCTCCAACAACCTAGTATTAGCCATGTCGGGTTCTGGTTCTTCCGCCGCCGCCGTCAATCCCACCACCGCCGCCATCGTCACCACCACGTCGATTTCCACTCCACAGCCCACGCTCACGGCAATTCCCACCAATGCCCTCAACACGCTCACGACGGCCATCTAAGGCATGCAGCACCAGATGGGGGACATCTCAATGCGCCTGGCGGCCATCGAGAATCGCCCCTCATCTTCCATGCCTCCATTACTGCAATTCAACATGCCTGGGTATAGCGGCATTCCCATGCTGCTGGCTATGGGTCCAGTAATCTCGGACCTGCTCTTCGCGTCACTGGCCCTGCCCTCCCTGCCGGCGTCCAACTCCTCGATGCACGTCTATAGGGTAGTGTCCTCCCCACCGATACTGCCAACTACGGGCGTGCCCATCACCAAGATCTCTTTTCCCCACTCTCCATCACCCGTGCCGTCCTTCTTGTCCATCATGCAGGCGTCCCAAGCCCCACAGTCAGCCACCATGCACACGGCGCCGCCTCTGCCCCACATTCCGCCAGAACCAAAAGGTCCGGACGTGCGTCGCTACCACAAACTCTCGTTCCCCACCTATCACGGTAAGGAGGACCCGCTGGGCTGGTTGAACAAGTGCGAGCAGTTCTTGCGCTCAGCAGACGCGCCACGTCGACAGGGTCTGGCTCGCATCATATCATGTCACAGGCACCACCCAGCAGTGGTACATCATCCTCGAGCGGGATGCCGGCATTCTAGAGTGGGAGGAGTTCAAGCGCCTTTGCCACCAGTGTTTCGGGCCGCCGATCAGCACCAAGCACCTGGCGGACTTGGCATGGCTGCACTTCTCCTCCGTCGATGCTCGAATGGCACACGCGGGCCGCCTCTCGCCATATCAGCAAGCGTAGTTGTTTACTGATGACCTTTCAGACCACATTCGCATCGATGTGGACTGCATGACCCCTAGGATCTCTAGCGGGCTATGCGATTGGTGCGTGCATACGAATGCCGTAATGCGGTGCCCCTACTTGCCTTACCGGCCCTGCTAGCTTAGCTACCCCATAGTGCCCTATCTACCGTGAGCAGCCAAGGCTCGTCCTTGTCCTCATCCTCATCCACATCCTTGGCACCGCCACCACATCCCTTCAAGCGCCTCACTCCGGATGAGATGGCCGAGCATAGAAGCAGGGTCTCTGCTACAATTGTGATGAACCATACGTCCGTGGCCACAAGTGAGCCTGCCTCTTCTACCTCAAGGTCTCAGACTACATTGTGGAGGAGCCTGAGGAGGCCGACGACGAGGTGGCCACCGAACCCCCACCATTTGACCTTGAGACGCCCATGATCTCCCTGAATGTCATTACGGGCATCCGCACCGAGGACACCATGCAAGTCTACATCTCCATTGGCAAGAGCAGTTTGTTGCCCTACTCGACTCGGGTCTACCCATAACTTTGTCCGCGACGACGTGACCCGCCGTGTCAGCCTACAGTTCCAAGCGTGCCCCGGCACTGGCATCATCATGATGAATGGGGATCACGTCGTGTGTCATGGTCTAGCCCACGACATGGGCGTTTGTATCACCGACGATACATTCACCATCGAACTGGTACTCCATCCCCATCGACAACAACGAAATGGTCCTCAGTGTCTCCTTTCTCCACACGCTCGGACCCATACTGTGGGACTTCAACGACCTGTGTATGGCATTTTGGCACGAAGGGCGCCACGTGTTCTGGAGTGGCATCGACTCGACTCGTCACGAAGTCCAGACCACACAACGCCTCTATGCCATCCGCAACGATGGTCTGGCCTTGCTAGAATGCGCTCGCTTCCTTCGATGATGTCTTTGCCGACCCACAAGGCCAGCCACCTGTCCATGCCTTTGATCATCGAATTCATCTACAACCGAACACGGCGCCGGTATCCACCCTCGGTACCCTCAGCTCCAGAAGCATGAGCTTGAAGCCCAGTGCGCCGCCATGTTGTCCCAGGGCATCATTCACCCCAGCACATCGAGCTTCTCTACGCCGGTCCTCCTCGTCAAGAACATGACTCCTCCTGGTGCTTCTGCGTCGATTATAGCGCCTTGAGCGAGAAGACCATCAAGGACAAGTTCCCCATTCCCATGGTGGAGGAGCTTTTGGATGAACTCCATGGCGCACATTTCTTCACCAAATTGGATCTGAGCTCGGGCTATCATCAAGTGCGAGTTCACCCGGACGATGTAGAGAAGACGACTTTTCGCACCCATCATGGCCACTTTGAGTTCTTGGTGATGCCGTTCGGCCTCACAAATGCGCTGGCGATGTTCCAGAGCTTGATGAACATCGTGCTATAGCCGTTCCTCCGTAAGTTTGTATTGGTTTTCTTGGATGACATCCTAATCTATAGCCCTTTGTGGACGACGCACCTCCAACACATCAAGGCGGTCCTGACTACGCTACGCGAGCACCAGCTGCGCAGCAAATGCTCCTTTGCCTCCGCCTCTGCGGACTATTTTGGCCACGTGATTGCTGCCGACGGCGTGGCCATGGATTGGGACAAGGTGGACGCGATGGCGTCCTGGCCGCAACCGTGCTCGACACACGGCCTCCGTGGCCTCCTTGCCATGGTGGGTTGCTACCGCCGCTTCATCAAGGATTTTTCCGCCATCACTGCACCACTCACGCAGCTCCTTTGGAAGGACACCTTCTTGTGGTCTGAACAAGCCATGGCCGCCTTCGACGCCCTCAAGTAGGCGTTGTCTGCGGCCCCCGTCCTCTAGCTGCTAGACTTCGAGCGCTCGTTCAGCGTCGATTGTGACGCGTCGGGCTCTGGCTTCGGCGCGGTTCTTCAACAGGGCACCGGCGCCATCGCCTTCTTCAGCAGACCCTTTGCGCCTAGGCACTTGAAGCTGGCCGCCTATGAGCGCGAACTGATCGGCTTGGTCCAAGCCGTTCGCCATTGGTGGCCCTACCTATGGGGACGGCGATTTGTGGTGCACACGGATCACTACGTGCTCAAATTCTTGCTCGATCAACGCTTGTACATGGTGCCGCAGCACCAATGCGTGAGCAAACTCTTCAGCTATGACTTCGCCGTCGAGTTTCGGCTGGGCCGCCTCAACACCGTCGCCGACACTCTCTCCCGTCGGGATGACACCAACGAACGCCTCAGTGAGCTCTCTGGGCCGTCCTTTGACCTCTTCGCCATGCCGCCCACGAGCTCACCGATGATGCTGTCTTCCACGCCCTCAGGGACTCCATAGTTGCTGAGCGGGGTGCCCCCTAGCGCGTCGTGGACGGCCTCATCCTCCACGGCGCCCGCATCTACGTCCCCACGACATCGGCGATCTTGGCCACCGTCTTGGAGCTCGCCCACTCCACTGGCCACGAAGGCTTCCAAAAGACGCTGCACCACCTTTGTTCCGAGTTCTTTGTCGACCATGACCGTGCCCTGGTGCGCGACTTCGTGCGCTTCGTGCGCGGTGTAGCCAGCAGAACAAGGTGGAGTCGTTGCAGCCCGTGGGACTACTGCAGTCACTGGACGTGCCCTCGCAGGTGTGGTCAGACATCTCCCTCGACTTCATTGAAGGCCTTCCCCGCATCCACGGCATGAGTGTTATCTTGACCGTGGTGGACCGCTTCTCCAAGCACGCGCACTTCATTGCGCTGAGCCAATCCATATACAACTACTTCGATCGCTAAGGCCTTCTTCGAAGCCATCAGTCGCCTGCACGGGTTCCCGAACTCCATCGTCAGCGATCGGGACCCCGTGTTCACCGGCAACGTGTGGCGTGACCTCTTCAAGATCGCTGGCATCAAGCTCCGCCTCAATACGGCCTTCCATCCGCAAACGGACGGCCAATCGGAGGCGGTGAACAAGACCATCGCTATGTATCTCCGTTGCATCACCGGCAATCGCCCCCGCGCTTGGCTCGATTGGTTGCCCTGGGTGGAGTATTGCTACATTACTTCTTACCACTCCGCCCTGCGCACCTCGTCGTTCCAAGTGGTCTAAGGCCAGCCTCCGTCGGTGCTAATCCCCTACACTGCTGGTACAACTTGCATCGACGCTGTGGACGTATTGTTGTAGGACCGGGACGTGTTCCTGGCCGACGTTTGGGAGCGCCTTCTTTAAGCTCAGGAATACGTGCGGCGCTACTACGACAGCCATCACCATGCCTTGGAGTTCGTGGTCGGCGACTGGGTCTGGCTGCGCGTCCTGCACCGGCCGGTCCAGTCGCTGCTGCCGGGTAGGCGGGGCAAGCTGAGCCCTCGGTACGCCGGGCCGTTCCAGGTCACGGAACGCGTGGGCGACATCGCCTACCGGCTGCAGCTTCCGGAGAACGCGCGCTTCCACGACGTCTTCCATGTGGGCGTCCTTAAGCCGTTCCGGGGCACGCCTCCAGCTACACCACCGGCGTTGCCTCCATTTCACCAGGGTCGCCGTCTCCAGCAGTCGGCCCGTGCACTGCGTGCCCAGCTCCGTCGCGGGAAGTGGCACGTTCTTGTCCACTGGGAAGGTCTACCTGAAGCCGACGCCACATGGGAGCCTCTTGATGATTTATACGCCGAGTTCCCCTCCTTCCAGCTCGAGGATGAGCTGTTCATCGAGGGGGGAGTGATGTTATGGTTGGCAAGGTGTATCAACGCCGCAACAGAGCCAGTGGCTGAGCGGTGGACCGCCGAGCGCAGCGCGCCAGCGCGCGGTCACCACCCTTGCGGCGTCGTAGTCAATTACCGGGATCCGGATACCTAGTAGTTTGTTGCACTTGTTTGTTACTCCTTAGAGTCAGGGGAAGTTTGTTGGGATTTCCTTACAAGTATGGAACACTATTTAATTAATATAGATTAGCTAGAGATTGAGTTTCTCTCTCTCGCTCTTTGGTGCTGTTACTGTCCCGCTCTCGTTCACGTCTCCACCAGGCGCCGAGCACGGCGTCTCCAGCCCACCGTCGGGATTCAAGCTCAGGCCAGCCCTCTCCCACTCCTACATCCTACGTTCCCTAAGCTCCAACATACATGTTGATTGTCGGTCATCGTTTTCTGACTAAATGATTTTTCTTTTATGAAGTCAGCATGGATTAGGATCTCGTACCACGCCACGTAGCAACGACCGTGCCCGGCGGCACGGCGCACAGAGACACTGTGACGCACGTCGTTGGGGGTACTGGCTCCAGTCCAGACCCGTGCGCGGCTGCGACGCCGACGGCCGTGCTCTCGTCGTCGTGCCACGCTTGTTCACCGGACCCCCATCTATCCGAGCTGAACCGGAGAACAGACAGCGCGCCACAGCGTTGCCGTGCTGGCGTAGCCTGGCGATGCCAGTACGAATGCCGGCCGTTGTGCCTGATGATGAAGGAGGAACCCGAGACCGGTTGGCTGCCGTCCGCCGAAGGAAGGTGCTCGGTGCTCGACCGTTCCAACGACATTGCCGGGCACCGACACTAACTTGCGGTACAAAAGACACCGACATGAAGGCTGGTGTAGAAAGAGGACGATGCACGGAGACTACTGCACACAAACAACCTACCCCACCTGCCTGCCGTGTCGTCCTGTGCGCGGCGTGATCTCCCGTGCATCGTAGTAACGCAGGAGCTAACCGTTTACTACTCCATTTCAAGTCCGTGAACTAATCTTTTCAGCAGAGCACGTTTTCTTAAAACAAGCTTCACTGTCCAGGACGGTAGAAAGCCGCATCATGAATTCATGAACAGTGCTTTGCAAAGCAGACTGGGACTAGTGATTGGGATCCCTCGCACCACACGACGGACGTCCCAACGGAAGAGGGGGGGCGTCCATCAATACCATCTAGGCGTGCATCTGGCCTTGACCACAGCCACACCGTGTCATTCGCAGGCGGGACGTTGTTGTCAGCGAGATGATTGTCTCGTTTCACATCGCTGTCGCACGCTCCGCATCGATCTCTAAGGGCGCGTTTGGTTCACTGCCCACCGGAGCCAGGCTGGTAGCAGAGAACCAGGCTCTCTACGGCCAGGCCGAACGCATGCAAGGTCTCTGCGTTTGGTTACCTGCGTCAGCAGACGAACGCTGTTTAGTTGTCCGGTCCGGCGCTGAGCTGATGACTTTTTTGCCGCGCGCAGCCTCTCCATATCTCCATATTGCTAGCCTCGTGTCGATTTCCTGTATCTCTGAGGCTGGCTGAAGGCGTTTTTTTACACCACGCCGGGGACCCAAACATCGAAGCGTAACTAAACATTCGATTTTCCCGCGAGTCTAGTTGAGCCGCGTGCAGGGAACCAAACATGCCCAACACGACATAGCCCTTGTTTAGTTCGCGAAATTTGAATTTTGGAGGCCAGGCCCAAATATCCAAACATTGACTAATTACTAAACGTTCGTCTCGTAATTTTGTTAATTAGTTTTTCTTTCGCCTACATTTGAGCCGCGTACAGGGAATCAAAGAACTTTTTGGATTTTGAAGTCCAACTAAACAAGAGGATACTCGCCAACAGACTGCAAAACAGTAGCGTGTCACGCTCGTGGAAAGGTGCCTGTAGATCGCACCGCTGCCAGTGCCACCTGCACGATCTGCCTGTGTTGTCGGCACACGTGGAGGAAGGTCTCGGAGGACGAAAGCCGACGGCCGTGCCGGGCGTCGCCATGTCGCGGCGTCGTACATGTCCGGCCGGTTCTTGCGCAGCTGCATGCGTGAGCTGTCATTCGTAAGCACGAAGATCATTTCAGAGTTTCCTGAAGAACGAAGAGTAGCACTCACACTTTAGATGGATTTTGCAGCCCAGACAAATCTGGGTTATTTGTCATGAATGTGATCTCTCGTGGAGACAGGGGAGAGGTTTGCTGTCGATGTCCACAGTGGCATCTGATATACAAGGCAGAAAATCTGTTTTTGAGGCCTTTCAGCAGCCTGTTCGTTTGGTCGTATTTGATTTATAAAGCTATAGCTTATCAGCTAACAAATAATATTTTTTTCACATCAAACCAGCCAACAATACGTTTAGTCATAACTTATAAGTCAAACCAGTCCAAACGAATATGACGCAGATAGACTGATAGACCGTTGCATATTTGGCTGAGTGAGACGGACCCAACAAACAGCTATGTCCATCTTAGCACAAACTTCCCGATCATCAAGTTGGTTACAGACTACCAGATTTTGGCGCCAAGGTGAGCTGGTTCACTCAAACTCCCATTGAAGCATGACTAAGGCGGTGGTTAAATCTAGAGAGTAAAGTTTAGGGATATCACATTGTGTGTTATATTAGGGTGTCATATAAGAGTGTTTGGATAGTAATAATAAAACAAATTACAGAAGTCATCGGTAATCAGCGAGATGAATTTATTAAGCCTGATTAATCCATCATTAGCATATGTTTACTGTAGCATCATATTATCAAATCATGGACTAATTAGGCTTAAAAAATTCATCTCACAAATTAGTCGTAATTTGTGCAATTAATTATTTTTTTAGTCTATATTTAATACTACATATACGTGTCTATATATTCGATGTGATAAGAAGTAAATTTTAGGGAAGGAACTAGCCTAAACAACTCGCATTGAAGGCATCGAGCGGCCGTAACGATGTTGCTTTGGGTCAAGTCGAAGCAGTGGTGGTGCTCCGTGCGGTTCAAAACGCAGTCCCCCCAAGCCCGATGGCACTTGCGAGTTGGATTGTATAAGGAAAAAGTCTATTTTTTGCCCTCCAACTATGATTGCAGTTTGTTTCTAGCCCTCTAACTCGAAAATCAGATACGCGCAGTCTCTTAACTCTCTAAACCAGTTAAAATTGGCCCTCGCGCCGACGCGACGGCTGTTTCCGCCCAGTCAACCCGCCACGACCGCGGTATCGGTCCATCTACTTGTCTCGCGACCCAACTACTCCCGCACTCTCCTTGTCTCGTGGCCCAACTACTCTCGCACTCTCCTCTCACTCTCATTCCTTCCCCAACCCCGAACCCTAACTCCTGACGGTGGCGACGGCGACGGCGGAGGGTGCTGGTGCGGGTGCGGATCGACAGCAGGGCGAGCTCGAGAAGCACGAGTAGCTGGAGGGGAGGAGGGGAGGTCCGACCGTGGTGGCTTTCGGTCGTTCTCCTTGTAGTGTCGCCGAGGCCCTCTTGATTACTGGCCGCCCGTGATTTGCGATTGTGGAGCGAAGGCGGCAAAGTGGACATCGTGGACCAATGATAATCCGGGCCGTAGGTTCTACAATTGCTTCGGATCTCAGGTGAGCTCGATCGATGACTTGCTTAGGGTTTGGTTCTTTGTTGGATGTCATGATTGAAGTTGTCTTGGTTTTGGTTGTAATCACGGTTGCAGAGCAATTGCGGCCATGCCAATTTTATCGCTGGATTGATCCACCAACTCCGGAGCACCTTGTACATGTTCTTATTGACCTCCGTGACCAAGTGCGAGCAATGAGGACGGCTAATAGATAGGGAAATGGCCACATGGATCTGCATTAGTTGATGGAGCATTAGTTGATGCAGAAAGCATCAAGGCAGCAAGAAAGAGTCATGGTGGAAACAGGATTTGCATGCACAGATGATGTGGCAGCAACGGTGCAAACAGTTAGAACAGAAGATGTTCATTTGAAATGTAGGATGGTAGAGAAGGAACTAGGTTTGTTGAAGTTTGTATTGGTGGCCTGTGTGATTCTAGTGCTTGCTGTACTTTTTAGGAAGTAGATGTTTCTTGCTTTTTTAGTTGTGATGGAATACAATGGTAGTAGTTGGATGCTTGTTAGTTTGTGGTGTAGCAATATGGAAGATGTATTGAATTGAAGATGTATTTTGCTATCTTTGAATCGATTATGAATTCCAAGATAAGGCTTTCAGGTTTTGGTTGCTCATCATCTCCCTGTTGTCATGCCTCTGCATGCTTGCCCTTTTCAATTCAATTCAACTTTGCACAGCTATGAGAACTTATAGCCTCAAAGGCAACCAAGGAGTGATAGAATCGACTGAACATTACAACCTGGAAGTCTAGCATTACATTACATTACATTACAGGATGAAGAACATCACAAATGCCTTAAAAGTATGGCATTACATTACAAGTTCAACAACCTGAAATAGCCTTGAAAGTCTGGCAGTACAATGCAAGTTAACATCATAATATGGCAATACATACTCTTAGGGATCAGCACGGTCTTTGAGAAGCATCAGTTGGCTTGATTGTGTGTGCTTCTTCACTGATTGCTTCTTCCTTGAAGGTTCCTCGGCAGTGACTTGTAACACATGCTTTTCCACCTTTAAAACTCAAGTTCACAGAAGAACTTGCCTAGGACAATGGAACATTGGCTTGTAAATGCATGGTAGCTTGTCCAGGCGTTTGCACTCTAGCTGTGGTAGTGCACTTGATCTTTTTCTGCATGTGAGTGAAAATATAAGAAATTAGAGGCAAAATTAAAAAAATGAAACAACATACGAAGCAACACATACAGTTACTTGGCTTCGCTGAGATGCTCTTATTTTCCCTCTTCCTCTACTGCTTTCATTAGAGATAGCAGTGGGTACAAAGCTGCCATGTGTTGAAGCATCAGCTGATAGATTACTTGGTTGTGGAGCAGCATGACCTGTGCCTCCTGGAGTTTCACTGCTAGATGGAACCCCATGTCTCTTGTCACAAGTGGACCTATTGTGGCCTATTCCCTTACATTTCCTGCATCTGATGATTGTCCCTACCTTAGAAAGTCTCTTTGCCTTTGGTTGTTCTTGTGGCTCCCTCTTCCTTTCTTTTTATGTCTGCTTGGCATTCTCACATATCTAGGTGCCTTCAAGGGTGGGAGATCAGACTCTGGCCAATTCTGCATACCCTCCAATGGGTTTAGGCAGTGAGAGTAAGTATTGTTGAACTCAGTAATATGATAACAAGCTGCAATGTAATCATCTAGCACATTTGTGTTGTAAAAGATGCATGAAATAGCATGGCAGCATGGCAACTCAGACAACTGCCAATACCTACAAGAACACTCTCTAGCACTGTAGGTCAACTATGAACCTATTGTCCCAATGATTGACTTCAAATCTGTCAGCTCCATTGCTAATAGCATGGCATACCCCTGAAAGGGTGATACTTGCATTTAGCTTTTTAAGGATGTTGGGACACATTGTTCCTGTCCATGTTTGTGACTTAGACCTATTCTATTGGATCCTCACCATCACCTTCCTTCTAATTGTCTCAGCATAGTTACAATAGGAAAGAACCTAGCTTCCACAATCCATTTGTTAAATATTTCACACATGTTGTTATCAATAGAATCACAATTTGATCCTATCTTAAACCAGGCCCTGCTCCAATGAGCTGGATCAGTGTTCATCAAGGCTTGTGCACCACCTGGTGTATACTTTGCTAGTCTGGCCATTGCAAGATTGAACAATGATGGACAGGGTGCCTTTGCACAATGCTAGAATTTCTTTTGCCACTCCTTGTTCTTGAATTTCTTTCTCTAGTTGGCATATATATGCCTGGCATAGTTTCTGTGTTCAGCACTGGGAGCCCATTTCTGTACTGCGTTGAGGATACCCTTCTGTTGATCAGATATGATAACCCACCCCTCCCCATCTCCCACTCCAACATCTCTGAACAAAATGTCACAAAACCAGTCCCATGATTCATTGTTTTCCTTCTCTACTACTGCCCATGCTATGTGATACATCTGGTTGTTGGCATCCCTTTCTATTGCACATAGAAGCTCCCCATTCGTTGCACCCTTAAAGAAGCAGCCATCTAGACCTAACACTTTTCTACACCCTGCCATGAATCCTTTTTTACATGCATCTAGGCAAATATACATTCTCTAGAATACTGGTGGTTCCAACTGAAGCTCTTTTCTGACAATGACTGTGCTGCCAGGATTACTTCTCAATAATTCAAGCTGATATCTGTATAGAAGTTGGCACTGGCCTTTGGTTGTATCTGTAACACTCTCGGCGTTACATTGTATAGTTTTTACTAAAACATTGCATGAGCATCATACTTGTGTGTACATGTGTGTAATTTAGGGTATAAATCAATGTACGGCACTTGAAACATTCGTCGATAACACAAAACAAATGATATATTTCATGTCGCTTTATATCGTTTAGGGTTCTAAGTGAATTTTTATTGGACAAAAATGCTATAGAACGCTTATGCCAGCCTTTGATAAAGTTCGTAGTACGAACTTCATAGGCGAGTGCTTGACTAGGCGATGCTCCTTGCTCTTGTGTCTCATTCAAGCAGGGTTGTTGCCTCTCGTTGACCCGTTTGCCTCGCCCGTGTAGTGGCTCCATCGACGGAGCAGCAGGGCGCCGGGAACGCCATCACCGTGGCCGACGTGAACCGAAGCCACCTCGCGCACGTGGTCTGCTCGTTGTTGTTCCTCGTGACTTCGCTTGGCCCATCCGTCACATCTCTGGTGAGGCCCTCTTGCTCCTAGGATAGGCGGTTGAGCCAATTAGTGGCTAGGTCGCTCGGAGCGCGTTGGCGGTCACCGACGAGCTGGCTTAGATACCGTTCCTGTGGCCAGCTCGGTAGGGCGTGGTAGTGATTCAATTAGCGCATCAAGGTGATTACTCTTAGCCTGTAGATGGTTACTGGGTAGCAATAGAGGCGTGGTGTTAGGTGATTTCATCGGCGTTGGGATGCCGTGGCCAGACCCTGATGTGGTGCGTGGCCACGCCTGCGTGATGCGCCATAATTGGCGTTTGTTACCTCAATGATGCGCATTGGCATTAGAGGCGTTTGTTACCTGCCGGAATCTATTGCGCATGGCTTTGTAAAGCGTGAGATGTAGAAGAGGCTCATGGGGACTCATTCAAATAGTGTGGGTGAATAGGAGAAAGAGGTCTATGCTCACCACCGGTGTCTTCCGTTTGGGGCGTGGGCGGTGAGGCCTGTGGCGTGAGTCATTGTGGTGGGCGAAGCGTCAGCTGGGGGACTTATTTTTCAATTCTCCGGTGAATTACAAACATTTATTCAATATAATTTTTAGCAGAACTTTGATAAATTGTAGTAAATTATGTAGTTGTCAAAAAATAGTGAAACCAAGTTTGTTAGGTTCACAAAAATACCATCTACTTGTTAGTGTAGTTAAATTACAGTTAGCTATGACCATGGTAGGTTCATAAATTCAAACTAGAGAGCTTAGTTTTATGTAGATTAATCTTTATAGGAATTTTTGTGGTAAATTGGTGTTAGCTATAGCTATGAAAATTTTACAGTAGGCTCACTAGATTATTATGTACTTACTGTAAATTTTATAGCCCTAGAGTAAGTTGATAAATAGAGTAGCTATTATCCTTGCTTTATCATATATAGCGTAAATCAGCATTAGAGTAAGAATACATGTAGTTGCTATAATAATATATGACATACTTCATACTTGTTATTGGTAACAATAGATAACTTAGTACCGTGGTCGGTAGTACTAGCTTAGTAGTTAGATAGATGTACTTTTATTTTAAGAGTTGTTGTTGCTATATTACTAAGTATTTCATCATCATTTCATGCATGTAGATCACGAGTTGGTAGAGTTCGTGCCCGTCGACGAATAGGAGTACGAGGAAGTCATTGAGGAGTATGAGGAGGAGATCCTCATGCAGGAGGGAGGCTCGGAGCCTTTTGGTGTTGACATTTCTAACACATCGCCTACCGAAGGCAAGCCCCGGTGCATAAACCCTATTTTATGATCACTAAATATATATATAATGTGCATTTAAGTTACATGCATTTTATGGAAACTACATGCATAAATATATCTACCCATGAGTCCTAGTATAGGTCGAGTAGTTGCTTTGCTCAGGATATCGGTAGCGTGAGTAACCTGTCGTTACTCACAAATAGGTGATAAATATGATCACTAATGATAAAATGGTGGAAATGGTGACCGGGCAGGGATATGGTTTGAGTACTAGTGGGTGTAAGGGGTTGTGTCTCTGTGGCCAATAGGGCATAGTTTGGTTACACTTTTTCCCTATCTATGTCAATTAAGAACCGGTCGTTGCATAAGTCTCGAGGCAAGTCACAGATCTATTATCCCGAGCACATACTTGGGTATGGGCGCAGGGAAGACTCGTTGCTCTCTGGTCATGGATCCGGCTCTTTCCGAACTGACTGATTGGAGGCAGGGATGGTGGAGGTCCTTGCACCGCACTGAGTCCGGGACTTAGAAGTGGGGGCTTGGAGTCCAAGTTTGGACAAAGACCTGGACACCTAGGACAGGAGGGTGATGGGTTAGTCCCTGCTTGTGCCTGGGGTACAAGTGGAGCGTGTGTTTTTGGGGTACCCAGCTGGGGGCATTGATTCACGAATCGCCGGACAATCCGGTACGGCTTGTTTTTTAGTCTAGCACCGTAGTAAGAACTAAAAGATGGAAGATGATGAAATGGAACAAATTGCTCAACTCTTGCATGAAAGTAGAACATGTGCTTATATAGACTGGATAAATAATAACTTAATACGGCTGATAATAACAACATAAATAAGGACTCACTATTAGTATTGCTTTCTGCCAAAAAAAGACTAGCAAACCATAAAGCTTATCATATTCCTTTTAGTTGAGAAATTATTCCCACTAGTCGGATAAGTCTTGCGAGTACATTGTGTACTCAGGGTTTATTTACCCCTATTGCAGGTAATGCATGAGAAGTACCATTGTGTGGAGGATTCTTCTGGTGGGCACAGACGGATCCTCGTTCTTATCGCTAGATGTTTATTTTAAATTCCACTGTTTATTATTCTGCACTCTGACAATTGGTAATGTAATAATGTAATTTTTAAGAAACTCTGATGTATGAAATGGATCAGTATTGTAACTCGTTCTCATTATTAGATCCTTGGGAAAAATGTGGATCTTTCGGGTTCTCCCTTGGGTGTGCCCGACGGATACCGCCCGTTGTAGCTTGCTTTCGGGGTGCTTAGCGTCTGGTGGAAGATGAGCACCTCCGTAAGCATGTTATTTCGGGTGGTTCTGCCATAGTTGGTACCAGAGCCAATAATGGTTATAAGTTTCATCACACTTTTTCAAAACTTAAAAATTTGACCAACAAAAGTTTTGCGAAAAGTAGGATACGATTATATTATGTAAATAAGTATTAGCCCTAACAATATGGTCTATCTAGGATAGCGGCACTGGTTGTATCTAATTGATTTTCTGCAGGTACACTAACTTACGTTGCATAAGAAATCGTCTAGCATACGGAAAGTGAGTGTGCGATGTGCCGAAAATTTTTGCGACCGCCGCTATATTCCGGCTTGAGTGAACGTATAGGACGATGCATGCATCATGATAATAGCATTTTACTTAAACTAAAACCCCCTACACGTATAATTGGATTAGTAAAGTGATAGGATTAATTAAAAGAATGCTTTAATTAAATGTGCTATTATTTCTATAATCCCTTGCTTCTGACCAGGAAGGTTGTTCTAAATAGATGGTGGTTCCTATCTCTTACAGATGAATCTAAGGTCCGGATGTGGGAGCATCAGTGCTAGGGCAGCTCACGGCCTTGGCAAGGGCCAAGGCGAGAGTGGCTAGGCCAATGAGCACAACGGGGAGAGCCACGGGGCTCCACTTCTAGCTCCTCCTCCTCCGCCACCGCCGCCTCCGATGACTCATCGCTGAGATGATGGCGGAACTGATGGCTGCTCGCCGCAAGTCGGCCCGTGCCATGGAGCTAATGGCACAAGCTGTCGCTGGCTTCGCCTGCGGAGGCCACGGGGGCAATGGTGGGAACAGGGGTGGTGTCTGCCATCCTGAGGGATCCTCCTCTTACCAGGATTTCCTCAAGACCCACCCGCCCACTTTCACACCGATAGATGAGCCCCTGGATGCGGGCGTTGGTTTCGCATTCTGGAGCAGAAATTTCTGTTGCTCAACGTGGTCGACGAACAGAAAGTGCGCTTTGTAGCGCAGCAACTATTGGGGTCCCCAAGTGCATGGTGGGATACCTTCCATGCCATGCAGCAGCCAGATCATCCGGCAACCTGGCAGGAGTTCACCACAACATTCAGAGAGTTATATATTCCTGCTAGTGTCATTAACCGTAAGCTGACTGAGTTCCTAGAGCTACGACAGGGGAGTATGATAGTGATGGACTATGTTAATAAGTTCAATCACTTGTCCTAGTATGCTGGCATTCATGTGGACACTAACGAGAAGAAGGACCGCTTCTTTCACGGCCTCTCTTATATCCTTCAGGAGAAGTTGTACACTGCGAACTATCAGACTTTTGGGGCAATGATGAACGCTGCCATCGCCATGGAGGGCTTGCAGTGGGATTTCAGGCAGAGTGGAAGAGGAAGCGGATGGCTGCGGGGTCTTCTAGCCACCCTCATACTCAGAAGGTATAGGTTGTCCGGCGGGGGCCTATCAATCATCAGGCGGGCCTTCGTTTCGGTAGTCCCAGCAGACTTCTCAGACTTCTTCCACATAGTACCATGCACCCACTCAGCAAGTGCAGCCCCAGTAGCCTCAGGGATAGTAGGTCCCACCTCCATAAGGGTTTGGAAACAAGCCTGGCGCTTGCTTCAAATGTGGCAAAGATGGCCACTATGCCCGAGCGTGTCCCCAAAACCAGCCAGCTCAGTCTGCTTAACCATCGGCGAACTCCAGGCTGGTCAAGCGGACCGTGATCAAGAGGAAGGTGCCAGCCAGCCGGTCTAGATAGGTGAATTTCATAGATGCTGAGCAGATATTGCAGTAGGAACCGGTGATGGCTGGTATGTTTACCATTGATTCCCATCCAACTTATGTGTTGTTCGATTCTGGTGCATCACATTCCTTTATGAGCATGGGATTTGTAGACCGGCACAACTTACCACTTATGGCTATACCGTATGCCTATAGAATCCATATTGTGGGTTCGCAAATGTTCATCAATACCCGAACAGACACAATAAGCTTGGTATTAGCCACCCACACTTATCGCCTATAGTTCATGGTAATGCCTGGGCCCCATTGATGCTATTCTTGGAATGAACTGGTCGCGGGTGTATGGGGTAGTCTTGGATTTGAAGCGGAGAAGTGTCGAGTTACGGCTTCCTTCTTCTGAGGATAGGATGTCTCTTCTTGTATCCTCAGATCCAGTTTTACCTGTTGCTGCCCATGCTGAAGCCTCTCCTGATCTTACCCCCATCCCTGTGGTATGTGAGTTCCTAAATGTTTTTCCTGAAGATCTTCCGGGGTTGCCACCGGACAGAGAGGTGGAATTCTCCATTGAGCTAGAGCCTGGTACTGCCCCTATCTCCAGACGCCCGTACCGCATGGCTCCAAGGGAATTAGCTAAGATGAAGAAGTAACTGGAAGAGTTGATGGAAAAAGGTTTCATCCGTCCTAGTTCTTCACCATGGGGTTGCCCAACCATTTTTGTGAAGAAGAAGGATGGCACTCTACGGATGTGTGTGGATTACCGCCCTCTTAATGCGGTAACAGTTAAGAACAAGTATTCTTTGCCCCGCATAGATACTTTGTTCGATTAGCTAGCTGGTGCTAAGGTGTTCTCGAAGATTGACCTTCGTTCAGGCTATCATTAGATCAAGATCAGACCACATGTTATACCAAAGACAACTTTTTCTACTAGGTATGGGCTGTATGAGTACCTAGTGATGTCTTTTGGTCTCACCAACGCTCCGGCATTCTTCATGTACCTGATGAATTTAGTCTTTATGCCGGACCTAGACAAGTTTGCGTTAGTATTCATTGATGATATCCTGATATATTCCAAGAATGATGAAGAGCATGCCCAACACCTTCGGATAGTACTGGCTCGACTTAGGGAGCACAAGCTGTATGCTAAATTTAGCAAGTGTGAATTTTGGTTAGATCGAGTGTAGTTTTTGGGGTATGTGTTGACACGTGACGGTGTTTCAGTAGATCCCAGCAAGGTGCAAGATGTGTTGGATTGGAAGTCTCCCAAGTCTATGCATCAGATTCATTAGTTCCTTGGTCTCGCTGGGTACTATCGGTGTTTCATCTTGGATTTTTCTAAGATAGCTCAGCCAATGACCAAGCTGCTCCAAAAAGAAGCTATGTTTGACTGGAGTCCAGCCTGTGAAGAAGCCTTCCAAGCTCTGAAGACATTTTTGACCACTGCCCCTATGTTGGCCCAACCAGATATTGACCAACTCTTTGATGTATATTGTGATGCCTCGAAGACGGGGCTGGGGTGTGTGCTTATGCAAGATGGGCGTGTGATAGCTTATGCTTCATGCCAACTGAAAAAGCATGAGGTGAATTACCCCACTCATGACTTAGAGCTGGCTACTGTGGTCCACGCTCTGAAGATTTGGAGGCACTATCTGTTGGGCAACAAAGTGCATATTTTTATAGATCACAAAAGCCTCAAGTATATTTTCACTCAGTCGGAGCTGAATATGAGGCAAAGAGATGGTTAGAATTGATAAAGGATTACAACTTGGAAGTCCATTATCACCCAGGAAAGGCTAATGTAGTAGCTGATGCTTTGAGCCGAAAGTCACATCAGGTTGAGGAAACACCTTTGTCTCTCAACCATGCAGAGGTGTTGGCTCACATTGCCTTGACCTCAGAGTTGCTTGAGCAGATTATTCTAGAGCAAAGGCAAGACCCCAAAGAAATTCCCCACATCAGAAAAATGATTGTCGAAGGGCATGGCCCCCACTTTAGTGTTGATCAGCAGGGAGTAGTGACATACAAGGATAGACTGGTGGTTCCATCCAATGAGGAGCTGAGAAGAAAGATTTTGAATGAAGCTCACCATTCAAAGCTATCTATTCATCCTGGCAGTAACAAGATGTATCATGATCTGCGCCACTTCTACTAGTGGTCCAACATGAAGCAGGACATCACCCGGCACGTCGCGGAGTGTGACACTTGTGGTAGGGTTAAAGCAGATCATATGCGTACTCTGGGATATTTGCAGCCCTTGCCCATTCTTGTTTGGAAGTGGGAAGATATTTCCATGGATTTTGTGGTGGGTTTGCCTTGCACATCCAAGGGCTATGATTCTATTTGGGTTATTGTGGACCGTCTCACTAAGTCGGCTTATTTCATCCCAGTGGACACCAAATATATAGCCTAGAAGTATGCGGAGATATATTTTGATCAGATTATGACCTTACACGGAGTTCCCCTTACTATCATCTCTGATAGAGGGTCAATTTTTGTCTCTCGTTTCTGGGAGCAACTACAATAATGCCTTGGTTCTCGTCTCCTTAGAAGCCCCGCATATCATCCTTAGATTGATGGTCAAACTGAAAGGGTGAACCAGGTGCTCGAGGATATATTGAGAGCTTGTGTCATTTCTTTTCCTCAGAAGTAGGATGAATGCCTGAAATTAGCTGAATTTTCTTACAATAATAGCTACCAAGAGAGCATTCTCATGGCACCGTTTGAAGCTCTGTATGGCAAGAAGTGTAGAACACCACTTAACTAGGTTGAAGTGGGCGACCATGGGTACTTTGGTCCGAAATTCATCAAAGAGGCTCGAGAACAAGTCACCATTATTTGGAGTCAGTTGAAGGCAGCTCAGAGCCGACAGAAGTCGTATGCGGACAAGTGAAGATGGCTTTTGCAGTTTGGAGTGGGAGATTATGTGTATCTCAAGGTGTCTCCTATGAGAGAGGTGCATCGGTTTGGTATCCATGGCAAGCTAGCTCCCCGATATGTGGGACCCTACAAGATTTTGGCATAGTGTGGCCCAGTGGTGTATCGTCTCCAGCTCCCCGATATCTTGTCTGTGGTACATGATGTGATTCACGTCTCACAGTTGAAGAAATGTCTGCAGGTGTCTGATGAAGCTATGGAAATTGAAGGGCTTCCCCTCCAGCCTAATTTGACTTATGTTGAGCTCTCTGTCAAAATCCTGGACGACAAAGAAAGGGTGACCAGAAACAGTGTGGTAAAGTTCTACAAGGTGCAGTGGCAAAACCACTCCGAGGATGAGGCCACTTGGGAACATGAGAGATATATATTGAAGCATTATCCCCACCTTCTCTCTGGTCCTGATAGTTAGTTGTTACATTGAAATGTACTATCTTTTTCTCACACTAGGCACATGAAATCTTGGGTTGAGATTTTGTTTTAGGGGGGTAGATTTGTAACACCCTCATTGTTACATTGTACAGTTTTTGCTAAAACATTGCATGAGCATCATACTTGTGTGTACATGTGTGTAATATAGGGTATAAATCAATGTACAGCACTTGAAACGTTCATCGGCAACACGAAACAAATGCTACATTTCATGTCCCTTTATATCGTTTAGGGTTCTAAGTGAATTTTTATCGGACAAAAATGCTATACAACGCTTTTGTGAGACTTTGATAAAGTTCGTAGTATGAACTTCATAAGCGATGAAAAAATATGTGCGCTCGAGAAGGGTTCGCTAGCTAGTGTAACAAGTAGCTTGGAAAAGGAATTCGATGCAAAATCGTTTGAAGTTTAGTCATTTCGCATAAGTCTGAAAATGGGTCGACGAAGCCATGTTTGATAATTTTCGTAGAACGATCGGGTTAAGAAGCGGCAAGATGTTTTGGCTTAGTTCGATAGCCCTATGTACCCTCTTGAGGAAAGAATGGTTGTTTTGGCTTTTGGGTCATCGAATTGGTGGTTGTAGCAGCTTTAAAAAGCGTGCACGACACGTTTTCCACCTCCGAGCGTGGTCACCGCCGCCTGTTTCGGCTGGCGGCACCATTTGCGCTCGCCGCCCCTTAAGGCGATGCCACATCGGTCGCGTGTCGCCATCGCTGCGTACTGCTGTGCAAGCACGCGCCAAGACGCTGCGTGCCCTACGGCTGCAGCCACGGCCTTTTGCCGCCATGCTCTGGTGTAGCTCTCGCGACGCCGCCACGCGCCGGTCGCATGCGCCGCCCCGTCGTCACCGCTACGGCGGGCGTTTGGCCATCATCGCCACCTGCACAACACGTTGTTGCCGTGCCTGGCTCGCGACTTATGCACACACACATGCACCGGGGTCCAGCGGGCCTGGATGCTATACCTCCTCCATCACGTCCGCCTACGCCACTGCCCGCCGTCGCGTCTGCCTGCGTGTTCGGCTCGTCCGAACCGGTGTCGCCGCTCGCCCAAGCGTGCTCATGCGCACCGCCTGCATAGCTACTGCTCCCGTTGACATTGTGGTTGTGCGCGCATGGTTTGGCCCCACCGACCCTCGTCTTCACGGTTGCGTGCGTGGACACGCCACATTTTCCCGTCGCATCGTCTGGAGGGTCGCCAGCCAGCCATGCCATGCCAAGGCCTAACTCACTGAGCCGGTTCCCTCTTGCATTTGCCCACATTTGGTGGATGAGTGGGGGTACAGCGTCATGCCTAACTTGCCCTAGGCGGTAGTACGATGTCGGGCGCCAATTTAAGCTTTCGCCATCGCCATCGACACCATTAAGCCGAACGACGTCGCCCCTCAAATTGGCCGTGTGCAGTCCATCTCTTTCCAATTCACCGTGCGCCCAAATAGCTTGAGTAGTTAGCTTCCGATTGGAGCCATCTCGCCGGGCTTCTTTCCTACGGTGAGGTAATGGGGAGAATTTTTCCCCCGGCGGTCCGCCATGCCCGGTGAGGCGAGCGCTTGGCTGGGGCGATGCTCCTTGCTCTTGTGTCTCATTCAAGTAGGGTTGTTGCCTCTCCTTGACCCATTTGCCTCGCCCATGTAGTGGCTCCGCCGACGGAGCAGCAGGGCGCCGGAACGCCTTTACCGTGGCCGACGTGAACCAGAGCCACCTCGCGCACGTGGCCTGCCCGTTGCCGTTCCTCGCGACTTCGCCCGGCCCATCTGTCACATCTCTGGTGAGGCCCTCTTGCTCCTAGGATAGGCGGTTGAGCCAATTAGTGGCTAGGTCGCCCGAAGCGCGTTGGCGGCCACCGGCGAGCCGGCTTAGATGTTGTTCCTGTGGCCAGCTGGGTTGGGCGCGGTAGTGATTCAATTAGGGCTTCAAGGTGGTTACTCTTAGCCTGTAGTTCGTTACCGGGTAGCAGTAGAGGCGTGGTGTTTGGTGAGTTCGTCGGCGTCGGGTTGCCACGGCCAGACCCCGCCGCGGCGCGTGGCCACGCCCGCGTGATGCGCCATTCTTGGCGTTTGTTACCTCAATCTATTGCGCATGGCACGTATAGGCTCATGGGGGTGCTGGTGGGTGTCGAAGAGGTCTGTGCTCGCTGGCGTTTGGCCGGTGAGGCCACGGTCCCTGTTCGTCCGACCAGGGACTTTGTAAAGTGTGAATTCGAATAGAAGTAGGGTCCTAGATGTGAAGCGAGTGACTTATTCAAATAGTGCTTGGGTTAACTTCATGAATAGGAGAAAGAATGGGGACTCATTTGCAAAGACGCCAGCCGCGCGTGGGTCTTCCCGCGCTGGGCCGCTGTCGCGGGCACGGGCCACCGCGTGGGCCGCACTGGGCGCGCGCGTGAGTCGCTGTGGTGGGCCGAGCCTTATCGTGAGCTAGGCCGCGTGGTAGAATTCATTTTTTCAATTCTCCAGTGAATTACAAATGTTTACTCAATATAATTTCTAGCTGAACTTTGATAAATTATAGTAAATTGTGTAGTTGTCCAAAAATAGTGAAACCAAGTTTGTTAGGTTCACAAAAATACCATCTACTTGTTAGTGTAGTTAAATTACAGTTAGTTGTGACCATGGTAGGTTCATAAATTCAAACTAGAGAGTTTAGTATTATGTAGATTAATATTTGTAGGAATTTTTGTGTTAAATTGGTGTTAGCTATAGCTATGAAAATTTTATAGTAGGCTCACTAGATATTATGTACTTGCTGTAAATTTTATAGCCCTAGAGTAAGTTGATAAATAGAGTAGCTATTATCCTTACTTTATCATATATAGCGTAAATCAACATTAGGAGTAAGAATACATATAGTTGCTATAATAACGTATGTCATATTTCATACTTGTTATTGGTAACAATAGATAACTTAGTACCATGGTCGGTAGCACTAGCTTAGTAGTTAGACAGATGTACTTTTATTTTAAGAGTTGCTATTGCTATATTACTAAGTATTTCATCATCATTTCATGCATGTAGATCACGAGTTGGTAGAGTTCGTGTCCGTCGATGAACAGGAGTACGAGGAAGTCATTGAGGAGTACGAGGAGGATATCCTCGTGCAGGAGTGAGTCCCGGAGCCTTTTGGTGCTGACCTTGCTGACCCGTCGTCTGCCCAAGGCAAGCCCCGGTGCATAAACCCTATTTTATGATCACTGAATATATATATATATAATGTGCATGTAAGTTACAGGCATTTTATGAAAACTATATGCATAAATATATCTACCCGTGAGTCCTACTAGTATAGGTCGAGTAGTTGCCATGCTCAGGATATCGATGGCGTGAGTAACATGTCGTTACTCGCAAATAGGTGATAAATATGACCACTCAAGATAAAATGGTGGAAATGGTGATCGGGTAGGGATATGGTTTGGGTACTGGTGGGTGTAAGGGGTTATGTCGTGTGGCTAACAGGGCATAGCTCGGTTACACTTTTTCCCTGTCTGTGTCAATTAAGGACCGGTCGTTGCATAAGTCTCGAGGCAAGTCACAGATCTATTATCCCGAGCACATACTTGGGTATGGGCAAAGGGAAGACTCGTTGCTCTCTTGTCGTGGATCCGGCCCTTTCCGGACCGACTGATTGGAGGCGGAGAAGGTGGAGGTTCTTGCACCGCACTGAGTCCGAGACTCAGGAGTGGGGGCTTGGAGTCCAAGTTTGGACGGGGACCTGGACACCCAGGACAGGAGGGTGATGGGTTAGTCCCGCTTGTGCCTGGGGTACAAGCGAGGCGTGTGTTTTCGGGGTACCCAGCTGGGGGCATTGATTCACGAAGCGCCGGGCAATCCGGTATGGCTTGATTTTTTGGTCTAGCACCGTAGTAAGAACTGAAAGATGGAAGATGATGAAATGGAACTGATTGCTCAACTCTTGCTTGAAAGTAGAATAGGTGCTTATATAGACTGGATAGATAATAACTTAATGCGGCTGATAACAACAACATAAATAAGGACTCACTATTAGTATTGCTTTCTGCCAAAACAAGACCAGCAAACTATAAAGCTTATCATATTTCTTGGAGTCAGGAAATTATTCCCATTAGTCGGATAAGTCTTGCGAGTACATTGTGTACTCAGGGTTTATTTATCCCTATTGCAGGTAATACGGGAGAAGTACCATTGTGTGGAGGATTCTTCTGGTGGGCACAGATGGATCCTCGTTCTCATTGCTAGATGTTTATTTTAAATTCTGTTGTTTATTATTCCGCACTCTGACAATTGGTAATGTAACAATGTAATTTTTAAGAAACTCTAATGTATAAAATAGACCAATATTGTAACTCGTTCTCATTATTGGATCCTTAGGAAAAATGTGGATCTTCCAGGTTCTCCCTTGGGTGTGCCCGACGGATACCGCCAGCTGTAGCCTACTTTCGAGGTGCTTAGCGTCTGGTGGAAGACAAACACCTCCGTAAGCGTGTTATTTCGGGCGGTTCAGCCACAGTATCTAGTGCTTTCTGCATGACAATTGCCTTTGCTCTTTTCAGTTTTGAGATGCTTACCATAGCAAATATCTCCTCTTGAATTGTGGTTCTCTTTCTTTCTAAACTCCATGTTGGGTTGGCCATTATGAACTTCTCATACTTCTTTGCAATCCTACTAGCAGTTACTAACTTGTTGTCCCTCCTTGGGGGGCAATTGTGCAAATCATTTAAACTAGCCACCTGCCAGCTGTCTATCCTTGAATTGGTTGACAACAAACATCTCCAGGTACATGTGGCCCAATCACATAGAGCTAACATATTGTGTGACTCATTTCTCCTAAACCTGATCACCCTCCTCTCTAGCAAACTTTGTCTGATAACTGCTTTCTTGAACTGCTTTTTCCCAGTGAACTTCATGTCAATCACAAACCTAGGACTAGGTACATTTTTGCTGAACCTTGGGTAATAGTTGTCCTTCGTCTCTAAGTGTCCCTCACTTGCTTTCTCCTCTGACTCATCCTCTGCACTGCTGTTAGCATATGGGGTGTCATTTGCATCATCATCAAGCTCAAAAGTGGTTGGCCCAGAATTTGGCCTATCTAAGATGACATCATCCATATTTGCTACTTGTCCGCTCTTTATGATCTTCTTGAATTCCTTGAACTTCTTTTGAATCTGTACAACTTCTTCATCGTCTTCAGATGAATTGTCATCTCCAGGCAAAAACTCACTATCACTGTTGTCCTCTAAATTTTCTGTCATTCAAAACACTTGAACTATTTTATTGACTAGCAACTGGGTGACTCCCTTGGTCAACCACCTGCTTCCCCTTGTCCATCTTGCTAGGGCTGTACCACTCCCTTACAAATTTGATCTATTTCTCTACATCTTCTCTACTTTCATTCTTATTATGAGCAACCAATGCATTTTCACCTGGATCTGTTAGTTCCTCATATCCACCTTCAAACTCACTGTCATCATGTTCTTCTTGCTCACCTTCAATCTCATCTTCAAAGTTGTTGTCCTCATCATCCTCTTCCTCTTCATCATCAATTGCATGTCCTTCAACATATACCTCTGCTACATCTCCTTCCTCAGTGTTGTTTGCCATTTCAATGCAAGCCTGATCATCCATCAGAACACGTAGGCCATTAGAAAGTTGCCTTCTAGGAACAAGCCAGTGCAACAATGCTCCTTCTTCAATAGTGCAATGATCATTAAGGCGCCCCATAACCTCAGGGAGAGAGACTTTATCACGGTCAATGTATGACACCTCCACTTGTTCTTCCAAATAATACACATTATTTCCTCTTCTCAAGAATTCTCCTCCATAATGAAACCGAATAGGAAGAGTATCCAGAGGGTCCATGGCGCATAAAATATCCTACATTACATGCAACAGAAAGATAATTAACATCAAACTTGAAGCCGCTTAAACAATTACACAGTTACACAACACACAAAGTCTGCTTAAACAAACGGAATTCCTAAACTAATCATATACCACGTCGGCTAATGGTAAAAATGACTTCAACCACCTGATCCCTAAAAAGGAACTTCCATTCTATAAAAAAAGGCTTCAATTCAAACTAAAGAACACCAACCTGGCCCTTGGCGCAGCACGGGGAACACCTAGACCCGTCATCTGATGTCGATCTGCAACCCTGGCACCCTCAGCGTTGGAGCACTGCGCCGCACCCGCACCAGCACCCTCCGCCGTCGTCGTCGCCGCCATCGGGAGTTAGGGTTCAGGGTTGGGGAAGGAACGAGAGTGAGAGGAGGGCGCGGGAGTAGTTGGGCCGCGAGACAAGGAGAGTGCAGGAGTAGTTGGGCCGCGAGACAAGTAGATGGGCCGATACCGCGGTCATGGCGGGTTGACTGGGCGAAAACCGCCGTCGCGTCGGCGCGAGGGCCAATTTTAACTGGTTTAGAGAGTAAGAGACTACGCGTGTCTGATTTTTAAGTTAGATGACTAGAAACAAGCTGTAGCCATAGTTGAAGGGAAAAAAAAGCTTTTTGCATTGTGTAAAGGACGTACGGAGTAGTACACACCTCGAAACACTGCTCGCGTTGTGTCTACTCAAAGAAACGCAGTTTTTTCATCAGAGATGCTACTATTACCGATGCTGAAATGCAGTGTCTTCCATCCCACGCGCCGAAGCTCGTTGATTTCTTGTCCATCCAGCCGGCAGCGGCAGATCGCCAGCGACGGCCGGGGGACCGACCCCCAGGCCCCGGCCACGAAGGTTGGAGGTTGCCAAACACGCGTCTCGGAAATTTATGGCGCACAGCGAAATACTATCATCATCTCTGTGCTGCCTTTTGAATGAGGCCTTGTTCATGGCGTTAACGCAGGCGTACCACTTTCGTTTTATTTGGTAAATATTGTTCAAGTACCAACTAGGCCCAAAAGCGTAATTTCTAACTAAAGCTTGTGTAATTAGTTATTTTTTCGCATTTAATTCGATGCCAAAAAATTTCGCCAATAGAAAGTGAAAAAACTTCGATGGCATCGGTGGATAAGTTTCATGGCGTTAAACTAAAAATGCTGTGATTGATTTATTATAAAAAATATATTATTTATTGATTAAAAATATAATTTATAAATCAAACTAATGGCACGATAATCTAACCCTGACAACAATGCAACCGACGCCACCGTCGTGCAAAGCTAGTAGTACTAGCCATCTACTCTGTTCGTTCGCATGGGGGACCTCAGTCGCCTGCGTGTCAAAGTTTGGCCTCCGCTGCCGCCGTGCCACCTCGTCCATCGGGACGTTTTCACCGCACTCGAGCTCTTCAGCTGTGGTGTTTTTCTGCTCATCACTATTATAACCGATCTTTGTCTAGCGTAAGCGTAAACATATAACAATAATAAAACGTATCCCTCCATGCTGTTTAGGAATCAAAGTTTATCGCAAAACTGTTATTACATTTCACCAAATAGCTAATGATGCTAATTTAATTTCATGGATATTGCTGTTATTTCCTCTAAATTTAAGCAAACCTAGGACATTTTGACTTAAACAATTTTAAATATATTATACATTTCACCAAAATAGCTAATGATGCAAGGCGGGTTACCCAGAAATCCGCAAATAGGCTAAATTTGGGTTACCCACAAACTCGTAAAATTAGTCTATTTGTGAGTTGGTGGACGAACCAGTTAAGGAGAATATGGTTGGAACTTCGGGTTTACAAGGTCAATGTAAACTTGGAGAATCAACAAACTATGTCAACTAGTCACCCTGAGCTAGAAACTTCTCTAAGGGCCTGTTTGAATCTATTAGCACCAAAAATAGCTAGCTAATTTTTAGTAGGAGACCATTTAGATCCACCTGATAATAGGTGGTTGGACAGTGAGTTAAAGCATCTGAGCTATTAGAACATCTTAGTAACTCTAAACCAATTAATGGAACTAATAGTTAGCACCCCATAACTAATAATTAGCATGTCCATTTAGATCCACTAGTACTAATTTTAGGTGCCAACTTTTAGTGCTAATGGGTCCAAACAGGCTCAAACATAGCAGTGTAATTTGTTTTGCAAATATAAGAAATCAAATTAAGGAGAAAAACGGTGCCAGTTGTATTGCACCATATATCTTTTTTGTGCTTCTTCTACTTGTGCTCCTCCAACAAAGCAAGTGTCGATTTCCGTATTTGGTGAGCCTAGTTCAAATAATCCAACAGTGATATGCAGTACAGCAAACCGAAGACGACGGTAGTACGGCACGGTAGTTGAGCGGCGCCGAACAGATTCGTCCTGTTCGTTTGGGCTTGTTTGGCTGATAAGTCATGGCTGAAAGTACTGTTGGTTGATTTGGTGTGAGAGAAAAATAATGTTCGTTGGCTGAAAAAGTCTGGCTTATAAGCCAAACAAGCTCAAACGATGAGGGTGAATATTTGTGTACTACGTACACTTCTCTGTAAAATCTGGATCCTCATATGATTTGTCGTAAAGCCTGAAATCATACCATTATCATCGTATGGCCCGGCCGTTCAGTATTTGAGTACTAACTTACTGGATCGAAGCGATCGATGTCGATGAATGATTAATGTCTCAGTCACAAATCTTTGGTACGTTGGTGCAGTTGGTTGATACCTAAACTCTAAACAATTGCAGGTTGGGGTGCAACGAAATTGAACAGAATCGGGTGCACAATAACTGGAGGATCTTCGCCCGCCTCCACCTGATCGCACACTCGGAGGGTTCCGCTTTCGGCGTCGTTTTGTAGTCTCGTCACGAGTCTTGCGACTACACGTGTGGTGGTACACACGGTACTGTAGTAGCTGAGCGGCGGTTTTGTAGTGCCCGTGACCGCGTCGACGCGTTACGCTTTTTGACGTCGCGATTAGAGTGGCGACGACTATCAAGTACCAAGTACATGCGTACTGAGTTCAGCAGCCATCTAGCAAGCGCCAAGATACGAACAGTACTCTCCCGTGTGTACAAACGGTACAGTAGTAGAAGTACCGGCGGTGCAGCCGTGCAGGCACACGACACGCGACGTGAAGGAGGACTATGAAGAAAAAAAAAGATGGGTATAGTAGCTAGAGTACCTTTAGGCTCTATTATTAGCACCAGCTTTCAGCTTTGTTATGCTTAACTAGTTGGCTACCGATAATGCACCATCCCATCCCATTGACCATTTCTCCTGCTCTGTCACGCACATGCGCCTTTTGTGATTTTGTCCATGCACGCGCCCACGTGAACCTTTCTTTCGTCGCAAGGAAGGAAACCACACGGACGACACCCGAGAGTCCCAACACTGGAACAAGTTCTGGTTCTCCGCGCACGCTAGCTAAACACACACAGCTGGACATGCATGATCGTCTGACAAGAAAACTTGTTAGACACTCGATTAGAACAAGCAGGCGTCCTTCAATTTGTCAACGTGGTAGGCGTTATAGCTAACGACGAACAGTTGCTGACTTGCTGTACGTTATTATATATATACTACGAATATAATGCCACGTCCTTATCATACGTACACCGCAGTGCACTGGCGCCGTATGCTCCATGAGCTGTGCGGTGTGGGACAGCAGGGCAGAGATCGGCCCACGCACACGTACACGTATACGTACAGAAATGGGATCCAGCATGTGTATACGCCTATATTATCACGTCATAAATTCCAAAATGATAGCTGTCGTACGCGTACAAGTGCATCGAGCTAGTGTACGCATACCACTTTTCGCCAGGGTATTCCGTATTCAGGACCACGACTACAGTACAGGTCGCACATGCACCTTTTCTCAGCTTCGTTCCTCCTAGGAGTCTAGGACGGTATAGATGCACAGCACAGCACAGCACCAAGCTCGACTATGCAACGAGCCAATCAACCGATCGATAGGCATAGGCATTTCATGTCCCCGGTCCCGGTCCCGGCCCGCCGGTGCACCAGCGGAGAGACCCATAGCCGAATCAAGCAGAGCCTCCATGGAGAGATCGGTTCCGGATCACCAGCCACCCGTCACGCACGTCCCCGTCGTCCAGCGCATAAGCCTATGGATGTCCCCGACGCCGCATATACGCCGCCCGTGCCATTCGCATCTGTGTCCGTGTACGTGGTCCAGGCACCCCGACGCGCAAGTATCTTGTAGTACATGTCAGCCGTCGGCGTCGACGCCGAGGGGGGAGAGGGAGACAGGGAAGGCGTGGAGAGCTACCCGTAACCTAACGGCGGCGCGCGCGGGATCGGACGGCCGCGCCAATGGCCGGGGGCGTACGAGCAGGAGGTGGTGCCTGCTGGTGTGACAAGTTAACAACGCGCGCGAGGGGGTGTAAAGATAGCGGGGACGGCGACGCGACAACCGACTCGGCGCGATGGGCTGCGGTGCGCGCGGCGGCCGCGGTGCTGCGTCGCGGGGAATCCGAAAGGGAGACAGGGACGCGCGCGGCCGCCGGGGTGCGGGTGCGGGTGCGGGACCGGGACCGGGACCATCTCTCGCCTTTCGCTCGTCTCCTTCGGCTCATTCCTCGCACGCGCTGCTCCCGGCTTTGGACGAGAAGGGATAAAGGGCTCACCTATCAGCCGTGGTAGTAGGCTAGTAGGCGTGTAGGAGTGAGTGAGAGTGACTAGGACATGGGGGGTATTAGAGCACAATGAAAACCAAAGTGGCAAAGAGCGGAAGATGGATCAACGTGCTCCACACAAGAGAGAACGACGCAGCGACCCAGATGAAAGCACAGCCAAGACAAAGCGATGATGGCCCTGTTTGCTTGGTCTTATGAGCCGTACTGTTTCAGCGAAGGAACAACGTTTTTTCTCACAACAAATTAACGAACAGTATTTTCAGCAATGGTTTTTCAGCGAAGCGAACAAGACCAATGATGTACATCTTCGATGCAATTTGCGAGCTGTTCCATCGGGGAGCCATACCTGGTTCTATTCTGAGACCATCATCGACTCCAGCTCCTCACACGCACACCACGTCTTCAAGCATGAGTAGCAATCACGGGAAGGTCATGGAGAGCACCCACAAATTTGGTCATGCATCATTCAGCTGAGCAATTCACCTTCAGTAAGAGGCTAAGAACGCTTCAGGGCAGTGCTCTATGTGACATGCTTTCCAGTTTCAGCCACACCACCAAGTCAAGCTCTACGCACTCTACGCTTGACCAATGCAGACGTTCGTTCGTGCCGTCGCTGTCTACTCGTTACTCCTGCTTGTTGCTTTGTTGTCAGAGGGATCCAGGAGACTGTTTACGCATACTATTCTCTTCTGTTGCATTTGCATATATACAGTGTTCCCCAGGTTCAGGGCTATACTGGGAGGCGGGAGCCCATCTGTCGTGCTCCTCCTCGATGATGGCCACGGGCCAGTGAATGCCGGAGGATGCCGCCTGCAAAAAGCGCAGGAACTGCTCGAGTGCGCCTGCAAAAGTCTTTCAAGTGTTCGCGTTAAGTGGCGATCCGATCAGATAAATTATACATATCTGTGATCTGTATAAATGACGGAGCAAAGTATATAAATCAAATATGGAAAGCAAAATGTCCTGGCCTCACATAGTCACATTTGATTTTCGAGATGATGCGCACACTTTACTTTTCTTCGTGGATTCGGCACTTAGCTTTCATATATACTTCTCCCTCTTTTTCGAGAAAAAAAAAACAATCCCTTGACCTTTTCTGTTTTTTAGGTGCCTTGATACTTCAGTTAAGTCGACCCATTTGATACTCCAACACAGATGAGGAAGCTGCCAGTAGCGTAGTACGGAGTACCAATCAGAATGCATAGTCATATTAAAAAAAACTACGAATGCATATACTACGTACTCAACATTATTGGCATGGCGAAGATTTAAATTCTTATACAAATCGGACGCCGCAACAATGTTATCATGTCTATTTCTCATTGGACATGCCAGGAAAAAAATCTTAGAAAATTTAAGTTTTTAACAAAAGAAAGCACCGTGCCCTCTATTATTATTTTTTACTTATATCGTGCCATCTATTCAATATACTCTAACCATCATTAGCAATAATAGCTATAAGATATGTTCTATTTTATGAATATTTTCCATCTTTGCTATGGATAACAAAAAAATTTCATCATTATTATTGCTAGTCATCAGAGATGTTAAATTTCTCCATCAAATTTTTTGTGCTCAATATATTCTTTTGTCAAAATAGAATGCTTAAGGTAAACTACTAATACATATATAATGTAAAGTTTTCCGTCAAGATACCTAAATCTATATCTTAATAATAAAGAGGCAAATTTTTTGGTCATTTTTTTGTCCATCCATTTTTTTGTCATGTCTCCTTCTAACTACAGGACAATGAAGAATTTCTTCCGTTCGGATTTATGCTCATATGTTCGTCCAGATATATGGTTAGTTAGTGTCAGCAAGTTCAAATAGGAGTGCATCTGTGGTGCTATTTTAGTCTGCGAGTCCACACAGGAATCCTAATCCAAGATTTCTCTTATCTTTAATAGCCTGAATAGGAATCTAAATCTAAATCAATATAGCCTGAATAGGAATCCAAATCCAAATCCAAATAAAAAAACATTGAGTGAAATTATTATTATTATATTCTAATATTAAACCACAGACATTTGTTCCTAATAATAAACCACGGTAGTTTTTTTTCTCTTTTTTGCTTTTTATTCTGTGGCCATATTTTATCGGGGTATATGATTCCAACTCCGTTTCCTCTGATGCATTTTCTATTTGCTCCGTGTCCTATTTTCCATGTCCACTTCCGGTTTTGTCCTTTTTTCTGTGTTCGTTTTTCCCGTGTCCGATGGAGTTTCTGGTTGTTCCTTTTCTGTTTTGCATGCGACCATGTACGCTCCCGATTTTCTTTTCCTTTTTCTATGTCCGATGCGGTTTCCGATTTGTTGGTTATAGGTAGCGTGCCGTGTGTGTTGCTACGGGATAGCTAACATTTTATACTAAAAACACACGGATCAAACGATAAGATAATAATATTATAAAAATTAAATATCAATGTTAAAGTGATATTTAATAAAAAAAACAAAGTATGTGAAATTAACATAAGTCACGGAGACCCCGGCGTCGCAGGCTCACAAACTCTACTTTATAAATATTTTCCGTGATATGACTAAGATAATATTTTATATTGGTAGGAAGAAATCTTTGATATCTATTTCTTTCGTGCGTCAATAATTACCAATGTTGAATATCCGAACTCGGATACGGATAGATCTAAACCCTCTAAACGGATTCGGTCTCGGATATGAGTCGAAAAATATCCATACCGTTTTTACCTCTACTCATAACAATGCCTAAATAAATGGATTACAAATTACATCCACCAAGGTTCATATGCAATAGACAAATTACATCCGCAAGATCCATAGCTCCAACAAGTTAGAAAATAATAATAAAAATTCAAAATTGAAAATTGAATTGTCTTAAGAACTAAAGCAGTTTTGCTGAGTCGCTAGTGGTCGTGCTTGTCTGAAATTAAACTACATGCTGATCAACAGTATTGGACGAAATGATCTATTTAAATGGCCACAAGATACACCGTATGTTTGAACAAACTGTATGAGTTTGATAGCTACTGCTCTAAGACCCTGCAAATGATAATATATCAAAGAAAATTAACCTTCCAAACTAACAAATATGCATTAAGGTAGCGTGCCGTGTGTTGCTACGGGACAGCTAAACTTTTATACTAAAAATATATGGATCGCACGATAAGATAACAATACTATAAAATTAAATACCGACATTAAAGTGATATTTAATCTAAAATGCAAAGTTCATGAAATTAACACAGTCACGGAACGCAGCGTATCCACTTGAGTGTCTATGGCAAGATTCACCATCAGCAATATATAGAAATGGTTAAATCATATGTATTATTATTGCAAGCGATGGATAAAAGTAAATTAGAGGTTATTATAATTATACATTTGATTCTTCTAGTTTTTTAAAATGATGATGTTCAAGGTAAACTTCAAAATATATCATTTTCATGCATTGTGTCCTGGGTACAAGCTAATTCACCATAAAATAATAATTGGAATTTTCTCTCTTTGTTTGAAATTATAAGATATTTTGGTTTTTCTAGATATATTGTTTTAATTATGTATATTTAAGCATATAAAAAAGTTATGTATCTAGAAAAGCCAAAGTGTCATATAAGATGGAATTGAGAAAGTAATTTTTCGTAGATTCATTGGTCCACTCTGAATTAATTAGAAATACTTTCACAAGGAGAAATTATCTGCTCAGAAACCACAGATTCAAGTTTTGCCCCCTTATAACATAAAGGTTTTTAAATTTGCTTTACAAAGTCAATTGTCAACTTTTCATTGAGGCGTGATGGCTGTCAGCTTTACTACCTCCCAAGCACCATCCAGTTTTAGCCAACCTCTAAATGTCTAAAGTTTTCAACACCATGTAAGCATCATTCCAGGCTCGATTTCAACAAGCTCTGCTTCTAAACCATCATCTCCAAATTATACAACCTCCCCGTTGCATGATTCCAAGACCTCACTGCTCCGTGCAAGTAGTTTGGGCACAAAGAAACCATCTGCTCATCATCCAGCCCTGGAAGTGGCATATAATTCTGAAATCATGACACATATCAGATTCTTGGGACATGTCTACACAAGAACCAAGGCATGAAGGGATGTGATTGGTAAAGAATAGAGAGAGAATGTATGTGGTTGGATAAAAAATTGTTCTATAAAAACTATCCATTAGGACCATGGATTTATATATGTAGTGTCTATGGAAATTAATTGGTATAGCATTGTGACTGCCCTAATACATTATAGAAACACCAGAATAACTATTTTTTTCATAGGTAGAAGTACAAGATTGAGAAGCAAATTGTCAAGCTTGTTTGGTTAATCTATGAGCATCTTGTTTAAATATTCGTCAATAAATCATGGAAAGATAATGTCCAATTAATCAAAATATACAAGTTAGAGCATGGGTGAGGGAGGGCGCGAGGGCGGAGGTCGGTGCGAGCGAGGGCGAGCTAAGCTAGCGAGGGTGGGCGCTATGGCGAGGCCACAAAATTTATAGCAGAGAATTGATAGCAATCTCTCTCTTTCCTTTTGTCTTAAATTTCTTTCTTATGTGTTAATTATCTTTTCTTTTGCTCGTTGCCATGTATGCTGGTGCATGCAAACATACAATGTGTATATGGATAGCACAATAATTTTCTACTTTCTATTTTGCAAACATGCAATATTCAATCAAGGAGACAAATCGCGGGCTTTCATTTTCTCGCTCGCCCGTTGGACAGCATGGGAGGTGGGATCGATCGCATGGGGTGGCGGACGGACGAACCAAGGCAATTGTCGCACCAAAACGGTGTCCACATTTTGTTCTTTTTAGTTATAGGAGAGGAGATTATCTTTGGTTACGCACGTCCTCTCTTCTGGTTTTTTGTTTTTTTCAGAATAACAAATAATAAATATAATATTGTGAGCCATTTGAGCTACTGATTGATTCCTTTCTAAAACACAGATATTACAACTACAACTAAATTATTAATGTAGTTTTGATTAGAAACAAGATTTATTTTTATTAAAATTTGGATCCGCTGATAGTCCAAATAATTAAATATATACCTCTATATCTATATCATATCTATATCTATATATATACCTAATACTAAATAGATAAAATTTCCGATTCATTTTTTTATTTATCGTCCCTCTAACTAACTTCGCAAATGTGGAAACTATTTTGATTGGTCTCTCTGTGACTGTTATGTAACTTAAACTAACATCAAACCAACCGCACGTGTAGAGGATGGAATGGGAAACAAACGACAAGGCAGATAGAAAAAAAAAAAAGAAAACAGAACATAAACCAAAAGGAACCAAAACCAAAACGACGGAGAGGCGAACGAAAACTAGGAAAAGAAAAGAAAAGGAAATAAAAACAGAAAAGAAAAAACTAAAATGGAAAATAAAAAACAAGAAACCAAACCAAAACGACGGAGAGGCAAACCAAAACTAGGTAGGAAAAGAAAACGAAAAAGAAAAATAAAAGGAAATAAAAATAGAAACAAAAAATAAAAAGGAAAACAGAAAAATACAAAGAGGAAGGAAAGGTTGCGATAGGATTCACTTAATTCCTTTGCGTTTTCTTTTCATCCATGCGATCGAACACTGAGTGTTTCCCTCACACATGGTATAAAGTTTGATTCAAAGACAAATTTAAACCTATGATGCAATCTCAAACACTACTTAGAGTCTGATCTCAAGACAAATTGAAATACACATACTGTCATTTGATAAATGTCAAAGCGTCTTATGCTCATATATATATACGAGTTAGAGCACTGAGCACCACACGTTTGTTGGATAAATTTTTGAGCTCCAAATAATATAGATAAACTAAGCAACAAGTTGTACCTCCTGTTGCAACGCACGGACATGTTTGCTAGTTTATATAAAATATCAACTTACATAAGTTATTGTCATGAAGTATTTATATTAATTTAAAGTGAATTTTGTTGTCACTAGTATGTGATCCGCTAAGGGCTCATTTTTTACTATTGCTAAACTGTAGAAATATACATTTTATCTTCTACACGTGTATATATTTGGTTTGCATGGTGCATGTATGTTTAATCAACTTAGTTTTTATTGCTAGTGGTAGAAAGTGGCAATTGAGGAAAACATATATATAGGCACACTTTATGGTTATTTATTTTTCATGCTAGGATATGTTGGCAATTTAGGTGAATAGTTCAGGGTATATTTTAGTTTATTTTTAATAAAGCTACATGTATGCAATTTAGATATAAATTAATGTTTTATTAGATTATCTATCACGGTTTCAGTGGTGGTGATACAAATATATAGGAGAGTTATTTTAGATTATCTTTTATAACGGTAAATGTGGCTGATTTAAATGTATACTTAATGTGTTACATTATGTTTATTTTCTATATTGATAGAGATGATATGGTTTTAGAAAAAGAAGCAAATAGATCTAGTGGAGCTACTTAGGCCCTCCATGGAATAGTATAATAAGGGATTTGCTAAATTTCAGGTGCCTGAATTTTAGTTTTCTTTCAAGCGACGGTTATTGCATATATTTTATACTAAAATTGCAGTTTTAGTTCGTTGCAATTTCTATAGACACAATATGTAATTTTCGGTTCCAAGAATAAAAAAACAATTAGACAAAACCACAAACCTAACAAATCTTATTTGTGTTGGCACAAAAACAATTTAAAAATTGACAATTATTTTCTATAATTAGACAAGGACAAAAATTTGATACGTTATGACACAAAGATAAAATAACAAATCACAAAAGTAACAATTTACTTGTACTAATTGTAGTACAAGAGTGTTGCCTGAAATCATCTTCAAATTCAGGCACCTGAAGTATAGGAATAGTAGTATTATAAACATCGTTTATAGTTATAAACATATCAAGTTATAAACATATCACATTAGGTTTGAGTAAGCCAATAACACATCCATTTGTTTTCATTAATTATATGGTACTCCCTCTATTCCAAAATAAATGCGATTCTATGTATTATGTGGATAATTTGCCCACTATATTCTTTAGGATAGAGGGAGTATTTTTTTCCTTTCACTCTATAAGCTTCCACAATTCACGTGATATTTACTACTCCGTTTGTTACAAAAATATTACAACTATAATATTTGTACCAGTTAAACTAGCTTTATTTTTTTTTGAAAGTAACTAGCTTTAAATTTGACCTGAATAATATTAACTTGATCTAATAGTACTTATTTTGTATATAAATGTTAGTACGTATTATTTTTTTTATACAACTTTAGTCAACTTCAAACTGTTTGATATCTTGAAAAGTAAGAATTGTAATTTTTTAAACGAAGGAAGTAGTTGGGAAAATAGCATAGTTGAAAAATGTATGCACAAAAAAGGGTACTCCGTATGTCATGATAATTTACTCCGTGCTAACATCAACAATTCAGCACTCAGCAGACATTCATTCATGTCCGTTTGAAAACCTGAGCTCTACTGCGGTGCAGCTGTGCACTGCTGCACACTCTGCGCCTTGTCCCACCATTTTTAAAAAAGCTAGCCCTGCGGTCAAAGCCTGTCCTTGCAGTTCTTTTAATCACTTGGTTTAATGAAGCTGACTACGGGGGTTCTTTACAAGCTCGGAGCCCCGTCCGGCTGTCCGCGGCGGCGGCGCGAAACTACGGCCTGCTGCAATCCTCCTTCTAGGACGCACGAAAAAGAAGAAGTATTCCGAATGTAGGACAACAGCCCGTGCAACAGCGAAATGCCGTGCCTGAGGACGTTAACTGAACGTGACACTATAGTACAGTACCTGTTACCACCACACAATGCAGAGAAACAGAGCGGATCAGGAAAAACTAACACGGTGGCTCAAAGGGCGTTTGATTTAGCGTCTAAAGTTTAGGAGGTGTCATATGGGATGTTGAATGGAGTGTTTGACTAATAAAAAAATAAATTACAGAATCCATTAATAATCCACGAGATGAATTTATTAAACCTAATTAATCCGTCATTAACACATATGTGTACCGTAGCACCACATTGTCAAATCATGGACTAATTAAGTTTAAAAGATTCATATCGTAAATTAGTCATAAACTGTGCAATTAGTTATTTTTAGTCTATATTAATACTCCATACATATGTCTAAATATTCGATGGAATAAGGAGTAAATTTTATAGGAGGAACTAAACAAGGTCTAAATTTTGCCTGTCATTGTTTGCTGGAAACGCCCATGAGTGATGAGCATGCGTAGTGGTAACTTCCACCTTTGCAAAGCTTCTTTCTCGTCATATCATTGCCCTGTTCGGCTGATAAGCCATGGCTAAAAGTACCGTTGGCTGATTTGTTGTGAAAGAAAAAATAATATTCGTTGACTTAAAAAAGTACGGCTTATAAGCGAAGCGAACAGGCAACCAATCCTTTTCGATTTACGCACCGTAGGGGGCCTTTCTGCTCACGACCATATTTCTATATATCAAAGCAGGAAGGTTTAGCCGCCAACCAGGTCATCCACGTCGCCCGAAATTTCCCCCGCCGTCCGATCTCGCGTTCGAAGGCCCAGATCACTCGAAGCGGATTCTGTTACTTTGACCGCCTCTCGCAGCATCCACGTCACCCCAATTGTCCCAAGCCGTTGGATCCGCCATCGTGTGGCCCTGACTGCTTGTAGCCGCTTCCTTTAGAATCTGCTTCTTCTGCCTCCTCGTCGCTCTATATTGATTTTGCTAGCTTCTGCGGCTTCTCGTGCGAATCCGGTGGAGCAAATATATACTCCAACTCCTGATTCTCCTTCAGGAAACTTCTCATCCCCTCCTCTCCCTCTCTCCTTTACACTCCCTCCCTCGCTCTCGACTCGCGACGCGGCTTAGGCGACGGCCCGGGACGACCTCGGCGGTGGCCGACCCTCCGCGCGGCGGCGACCTCCTTCCTCCTTCTCCTCCTCCACCACCATGCCACTTCCTCCTCGCGACGCAAGGCAGCGGGTCGCATGGCCTAAGGTTTCGCCCCTCCGTCGCCGGTCGTCCCCACGGGCGCGCGGGCAGCCAGCGGAGGCCCCGACGCGTCGGAGGGCTTTGGCGGCAGAGGAACCTCCGTGGTGGGCGTGGATGACGACGGGGAGGTCACGTCAGCAACCTCGGCGGTGGATCTGGAGCAGCCGCTCACGGGCCCCTCCCGGCGACGGATCTGAAGCTAGAGCACGGCGTGGACCTCGCGCAGGCAGCGGAGGCGGTGGATCTGCAACGAGCAGGTGGATCCAGCGCGAGCCCTCCCCGTCTCCACTAGATCCGGCTGCATGGGCTCCACCGATGGCCGGTGCGCTGGCGGCACGATGGCGCACGTCCGCGAGCTGGCCCCCCTACCCCTCGCAAGTGGCCAGGATGCAGCTCCTTCGACCTCACCTCGCACCCGGACCTCAAGCTCGCCCGCCGCATCGGGAGCGGCCCGCCCGGACCCGCGCGGGCAGGAGGTGTGGGCCGGCATGCTGTCTCGTGGCGGCGGCGACGGCGGGGTCAAGCGGTGCAAGCACCGGGTGGCAGTGAAGAGGGTACCCCTGGCCGTAGGGGACGGGCTCGAGGTTGTTCAAGAGGAGGTGAAGTGGCTGAGGCGCGCCTCCACATGGTGTCGAAACGTGTGCACATTCCATGGTGTTGTGAGGGTCGGCGACCACCTCTGTTTTGTCATGGATCGCTATGTCGGGTCTGTGCAGGCAGAGATGCGGCAGAATGGTGGACGCCTCATGCTGGAGCAGATTCTCAGGTCTGGCATTGCATCTAAACGTCAATACTTAGTAATATTGAGTAGCTATTCTTTATGCTTTTGTCGTGCCAATTATCGCTGCAAACATATCACATTGCGACATAGCGCTCACTTTTATTGTTACTCACTAGTCAGTAAGAACTAAGAAGCATGCCTAGCTAGAACCTTCACTAAAGGTGGCAAATTGTGTACTATGACAGCTTGCTTTGAGAGGTGTGAAGTGATTGCCTTGTTAATGGCGTTATGCATTTTGATTTTGTTGGTGCTGCTAGCTATTTTGTTTGCTTATCTTCTATTGTTGTAAGGACGGTAAAATTGGTCACAATTAATGCTCATCATGTCGCTTGCCATTTCGGCGCAATGCCATGATATATTTTGTGAATATCATAACTTTAGCTTGCAGTTTACTCGTTGAGTCAATTACCATCAAGTTATCAAGTTGTGGAACTTCATTTTTTATCTATTATCAGCTCACAGTGTGGCTAACACTAATATATATATATATATATATATATATATATATATGCTGAAATCATTAAAGTTACTATGACATACATATGTGTGAGTAAAATTTCTACGAGAATTAATATCACTGCAGAAAATTTATAAAGTGTTGTGGTTTTCCCAGCAGTGTTAGGCACTGTCACATTTAATATTTCTCTACAAGACCCATGTGGTCTTTAGAATATAGATATCTCTTTTCCTATCTTACCGGCGCGCGCGAAGGCACGCGTAATGAACTAGTAGCAGTAGGTATTTGTAGGTGGCGTGAGCTGTTGCGAGTTCTACCCACCAGATTTGTATTGCTCCAGTTTTTTAATCAGCCCCAGAAATCCAGCAATAAGATTTTTCTTTTGAGATCGATAAACAACTGGACTGGTGCTGGTACCAAAGGACGGATGCGATGCGACAAACAATGCATCAATTCGTCTTTCAGCTGAGTTCCGTGCATCATCCAATGCACTTTCAAAAGCTGAACGAGACCTTTCGAGGCTAGCGATGTCCCAACTGACTGTTTTGTTTCCGGCTACTCAACTTTGTCCCTATAAATATAGATTAATTATGAAACTAAATGTATAGATTGAGATTAATTTACGAGATAAATTTTTAAAGCCTAATTAGTCCAAGATTTTAATAATATGGTGCTACAATAAACATGTGCTAATGATAAATTAATTAGACTTAATAAATTCGTCTAGTGGATTACTAATGACTTATATAATTTATTTTATTATCAAAACGCTCGAAGTGACATCTTTATATGACATCCGATGTGACACCCCTAAATTTTAGCCTCGTTACACTGGTCTTGGTTGCCAGGTTTTATAAGAAAAGATGGCTCGGTTGAGCTGTTAGTAGCTGATAGGAATGAATGAATGAATGAATGATATGGATATACTACTATAGATCATGGACAAGTGTCATAAATTAATCTCGCAAATGTATGTATTCCACCTACCGATCTGATCGGGAGCTGTTGTCTGGTATTTGGTGCTAATGATCCTTCCTTCTTCTTTTTAAAGAACAACAAAAAACTAGCAGAGCTCTAATGCATCAGATAAAGATTAGACGGTGGAGACTGGAGAGGCTAACCGCGTGTGATCGAATCAGGCGGCGGGCGGCAGTTTGCTCGCATGACTTGCGTGGACAATGCGGAGGGGGAGGGACCTGCTGCTCCGCATCTCGGTTGCTGTGGACGCGGCGGCGTTGGTGCCGGGCTCCAGCCCATCGACTCAACAGCATCAGATTACACATGCTTTATTTCTCATTTTTGTTGAGCCATTACTAGCAAGCCAGTAAACCTACTTGACTAGTTGCTTTATTTCTCATTTTTGCGAGTTCTACCCATCAGATCAGATTAGTACGAATTCTGCCGTTGAGTAAAGACGTGTTAACAGAGGTATACGAAGCAGGTACGTACGTACAGCTCACCGCCCTGTTCGCTCGGCTTATAAACCGTATTTTTTCAGTCAACGAATATTATTTTTTCTCACAATAAATCAGTTAAACTATACTTTCAGCCATGACTTATGAGCCAAACGAACATGACACACATTAGCAGACAACCCAAGTGGTGACGTTGTGAGTTGTGACCAATTAGTACCAGTGGTAGAGTACTGGTATGACTTTGAGTAGGCAAAACGATTCCGAGCTACTAACTACCCCGGTAGAGTGCCATCCCACATGATTGCATCTAGCGTGAAAACAGTATTTACAGTACATCATAGAAGAAGAACTCGTACTACAATTTGTTATATATCCATTTCATCACTGTTCTTAAGTTACGTTTCTGTCGCTGTCATTTCTCCCTCCTTTGAGGTGATCGGCCCGGTTCTTCAACCATACTTTTCAACTGAGCGAACAATATTTTTTCTCGCGTAATAAATAGTCTAATATAAATTCTCTGCTGCCATCACGCACTAACCTGTTTCTCTCTCTGAGATGACGGAGGAGAGCTGCAGAGTGCAGAGCTGCGTTCCCAACTTTTCCCCACCGGCCACCCCGCACCACTTTCTTCCCATCTCCTCCCTCGCTGGACCCTGCGCCATCGCTCGCCCCCGCTTTTGAGCACACCTACCGGTGGCGGCAGCAGCGCCCTCGTAACAAAAAGCACCCGCACCGGCACCTCCATTCCCCCACCTCTCTCCCTCTTCCCCCTTCAAACCAAAACCAAAACCCAAGCACCACCACCTCCACCACTCATCATACAGCAGCAGAGCCGAGAGCCGCATTGCCAAACCGGGCGAGCCGCAGTGCTGCAAGCGCCCCCACACCGCGCACGCGCCGCGCCGGGGAGGCGCCACCACCCTACTCGCTTTGGCCTGGTGCTAGCGCTCGCTAGCAGTAGCAGCAGCCTAGCAGCGGGCGGGAGGAGGCGAGATTCCAAAGGGGAAAAAAAGGCCCGGGAGCAAAAGGGGAGGCGAGGTGCGGAGGGGGGAAAAGCGGCAGTGGGCAGTGGGGAGGGACGAGGGAGTCCAGTCCAATCCAATCCAGCCGGACCACGGCCGACGCGGTAGTAGCGCCGCTGTGACTGGCTGGAAGGCAAGTGTGCTCGGCAAGCGACGCACGCCACCGACACCGGCACCCCCTCGCGGCGATCGGAGCGCGCGCCAGATCCAACACCCCCGCCGGAATCGCGGCGGATTCCGGCGCCCGCGGCCCCGCCCCGGATCTGCATTCCGCGCAGGGGCTCCCCTCCTGACTGCCTCGCGCCCTCGTCTCCCCAGGTAATCACCCGCTTCCTTTCCCCATGAGCCTGTTTGACGTGTTTTCCCTGTATTTTCCGTTCGTTGCTATGGCGTGATTGCTCTTCCCGTTCGTTTGAGCAATGTGTGTAGCAATTTCTACTACGTCTCGTTCGGGATTTTTTTTTGATCATGTGCTTCGATAGCAGAGCCTGCTGCATACGGAGTTCCTCTGTTCATGCCGGATGTCGCGCTCTCTGAAATTTTACTGTACAGTTTAATGTTTAAACCCAAAATTTCTGCACAGTTTCTGAATATTTTTTCCCCACCGCGCCGCTCGCTTTGTTGTTTGTTGGTTGAGGTTCCGCCCTCCGGGCTCTCCGCTTCGTGTTTCGTTGTCCTTTCTGGACGGAACTGAACTCATAACTCAGTTGCGGCGAGGATCGCTCACGCGGCGGCAGTTCCACACGGATAGTAGTGCTCCGGCAAGTCGTCGTGCTGCGCTCCCTGCCTCCCTCTATGCTTCAACTTTCCCCTTACCACGCTGGTCTGCTTCTGATGAACTCACTCTCTCCTCACACGTGGAACATTCCTATCCATCAGAGGAAGCCCATCTCGCGCACTACTCGATTTTTATTTTTATTACCGTGCTTTTATAGTTTTGCTGACCGTGCAAGAATACGGCCGCTTCACTACCCCACGGGGATAACTGCTGCTGCCAATTATTAGTAAAGGACGGAGATGAGGAGAGGGCGCGCCACAAGAACACCACAAGGACAATGAATGATGCAGCGGGGCATCTGGTTAAAGCCAAATCCACCGAGCGGAGACTGCCATCAATGTCCGTATCGAGCTTGAGGTAGTAGTAGCTCCGAACTTTTAAGCCGCGTCACGCGCGCCTTCTTTACGGCCGGAACCACCAGTTCTTTCACCGGGGACGCAGACTTTGCTAGAAGTGGCGGGGGCAGCAGGAGGCGTCCGGTCAGGTCATCTCTGCCGGATAAACATGTGCGACCCCCACGCTGGCAATTACTTCGGTTGCCGTTCGCGCTGAAGCTCTACAGCCTGTGCGCCTGTCAGCTCTCAGCTGCGCCCAACGCGCGATTATGGTCCATGAGTAGAAGATACTGTACCGCGTCAATTAAGCTCTGGTAGGTGCGCACACATGAGTAAGACAATACGCTTACTTGCCCGCGTCAATGCCCTGGCCTAGTTCTGGCATGACGGTGATCGGATCGGGTGCACTGTGCTGTGCTTGCAACTTGGCCTCGCGTGGGGGCCGCCCGCAACGACGCGTGCTGATTGTACCGCGCGTTCTTGCTTGAAGGATTGGTTTCCTCTTTTATGCAGGGATTCGATTCTCTTGGCCTGCCTGACCCTGACCCTGCTCTGTCCCTATATAGCTGTGACTCCACTGTGGCAGAAGCTTCTGCCTTTCGATGATTGGAGCTGTACGTCTCCTGCCAGTGGAATGTTAAGATACTTGAGCTGGTGAGGTACGTTTGGATTTATGAACCCTACGCGGCCACACTGAGGACTGATTGGAGTAGTTGATCGTATTATTGGTATTCTTTTCTAACCATATATAGTGGAGTGATTATTAACTTAAGCGCGTGTAGCACTTGCCCAACAACCGGTGTTTTACTAGTTATATTCAGTTTGGGGTTCTTGCTGGCAGACTGGCTGTGTTTTGTATGGACATACAGAAAACACATTAGCTCATTTGTCAGAAGGCTAGAGCCATACGTTAGTTTCCTATCTAATGTCTTCACAGTTCCTGTAGTCCTACAGCTTAGCTTCACTTGCTTTTGATGTTTCTGGTCTGCACAAGGTGCATATAATATACTGGCTTTAATGTGTGGGTTATGCAATGTTGTTTTCGTAAATTTGGTTAACTAATCTCAGGTCGATACTGTACTGATTATCTTGTGGTGTTGGTTTGAAGATAGTTTTTTGGTTGACTTTTTTTATTTGCCTGTCATCATATGCTACTAGTACTCTGTGTGGAAATCTGTATGCAATGTCACAATGGTCATGTTAGTTCATTTTTCTAGAATTACACGTTGGTTTCATGAGATGTCTATATGCTTTATATGGTTGTCAAATTTAATGACTAAACAGTTTAACTCCATTTACTTTTGAGTTTTTCTCCTACCTATACCCAATTTATCAGTTTCGTAGCTGATCACAAATATTCACCACATCTTATTAGATACTCTGCAAGCAATGGATCGACGCAGCTGGCCTTGGAAGAAGAAATCATCTGATAAATCATCAAATGCAGATGCGTTGCAGAATTCTAATCATGCAGAACAGGTTTGCCAAGATTTCTTGTATAATATTGAGTTAGATTGATCTAAGTCTCTGTATTATAAGAGAATAGTGTTAACCTCCTATATTTTCTACTCCGTCCATTTCAAATTGTAAGTAAAAGCTATGCATCTAGAAAAGCCAGAACGACTTACAGTTTGGGATGTAGAGGGTACGTAAGGATGCCAGAAGAAAGATTTGATAGGTGCAATTGCGACTTACAGTTTGGGATGTAGAGGGTACGTAAGGATGCCAGAAGAAAGATTTGATAGGTGCAACCGCACAAGGGACTGTTCTGAGTTAACTGATGCCACTTGGTTGTTGGTCATGCAGCCATGTTTCTTTAGTTCGTTTTCGTTTTCTTTCAGCAATAGGGTACATTGTCTTGACTAATTGAACATGTTCCTTCTAACCTGTGCCAAGATGTCCCTTGATCTGATCTGTTCACCTCTTTCTCTCTCTCTCTCTTTATCTTCATTTTCTTTCATAAACCGTGGTGGTGTGGTAAAGTGTCACATACCATTTGGCATGGCAATGGCTAGAATCAGTTGGCCAGGTTTTTTTTTTTCACCTTTATACATCAAAAGCTGGTTGGGCAGTAATCCTGTGCATTATGGTAACCTGATTGATAAGTTTTGACATATCTTTAAAGTATCACAACAACAACAACAACAAAGCCTTTAATATCTTTAAAGTATACTTCTGCTAAAACAAGTTCTGTTCTCTGCAGGAAGATAAAGCTCCAAAATTTATGCAAATTTCACCTGAAACATATGCACATCTTACTGAGTCGGAGGAAAAAGTAAAAGTTTTAGAAGAAAATGTGATGGTCTTGAATGAAAAACTCTCTGCGGCACAATCTGAGATCACAACTAAAGATGCTCTTGTGAAGCAGCATGCAAAAGTTGCTGAAGAAGCTGTATCAGGTACACATAAGATGACTAATTTTCTTTTTGAAATATATTTATATTAGTCGTTTTCCTTTTTTGGATAGAATAATTTAGCAAGTTGGCCTGATATTGGGTTATGATTTATAAAAATTGGCTGGCTTCTGGATGGAAGTTAGGTTGTAATAGTCTTCTTTTTTATATGGAACAAACTTTCTCTAGATAATATACAGTTTAGTTTATGAGATAACTATACTAAATGTATTTGTGACATAATTTATGTTTTGGCATGCTAGGTTGGGAGAAAGCTGAAGCAGAGGCCTCCGCACTGAAGCTTCAGTTAGAAACTGTTACATTGTCTAAGCTAGCAGCTGAAGAAAGAGGTGCACATCTGGATGGTGCATTGAAAGAATGCATGAAGCAAGTAAGGACTGTTAAGGAAGAAGGTGAGCAGAAGCTACATGATGTAGTCTTTGCAAAAACCAAACAGTGGGAGAAGATAAAGGCCAAGTTCGAAGCAAAATTACTTGAATTTGAACAGGAACTCATAAGGGCTGGTGCTGAGAATGATGCACTCACAAGATCACTTCAAGAGCGGGCAGAACTGTTGATGAAAATTGATGAGGAAAAAGCTCAAGCTGAAGCCGAGATTGAAGTCTTAAAAAGCACAATCCAATCAGGTGAAAGGGAGATAAATTCACTAAAATATGAATTGCATGTTGTCTCCAAAGAGCTTGAAATCCGCAATGAAGAAAAGAACATGAGTGTGCGCTCAGCTGATGTAGCAACTAAACAGCACCAGGAAGATGTCAAGAAAATATCAAAACTTGAAGCTGAATGCCAGAGATTGCGCGCCCTTGTTCGAAAGAAGTTACCTGGCCCTGCTGCACTAGCTCAGATGAAAATGGAGGTGGAGAGCTTGGGTAGAGAGTATGGAGACCACAGAGTACGACGATCCCCTGCAAAGAATTCTAGTTTCCATCGGCCTATGTCTCCTATGTCTCCTGTTCCTGATTATGCAATTGAGAACATACAACACATGCAGAGAGAGAATGAGTTTCTGACTGCTCGTTTTTTAACAATGGAAGAAGAAACCAAGATGTTTAAAGAGGCATTGACAAAGAGAAACAGTGAGCTGCAATCTTCAAGAAGCATGTATGCTAAGACAGCAGGAAAGCTCCGAAGCTTGGAAGTTCAAATGTTGACTGGAAACCAGCATAAGAGTCCATCAACTCCAAACTTGGATATTCACTTTGATGGTGCATTGAGCCAAAATGGAAGCAACCCACCTAGCATGACTTCCATGTCTGAAGATGGGGTAGATGATGAAGGAAGTTGTACAGAATCTTGGGCCAACGCTCTGGTATCTGAGCTCTCTCAATTCAAAAAAGAGAAGGCGGCCAAGAGCAGCGCGACAGAAAGCTCCAATAGGTTGGAGCTCATGGATGACTTCTTAGAGATGGAGAGATTAGCATGTCTGTCTTCTGAAGTTAATGGCAATGGCAGTACTACTGACAAAATGAAGATAGACGATGTTGGGGCTACTTTGCCTGGCTTTACTGAAAGAGATGGTGTTAAAGATTTGCAGTCAGCTTCACCAATGTCAGAAACTCCATCTAATAAACAGCGTCTGTCTGAGAAATCTTCGCTTTCGAAATTCCAGTCAAGAATATCTTCCTTACTGGATTCTGAATCACCAGAGAATAATGCTGGAAAGGTACTTGATAGTATCAGAAACATTCTAAAGGATATTGAAGATGAGGCAGATTCGGTGAATGCAAATGGGACTTCAAGTTCACAGAGCAAATGTGCCATGGATCAAGAACTTAAGAATGCCATATTGAAGATTCAGGACTTTGTCAAGTTACTTGATCAAGAAGTCTCCAAGTTTCAAGGCCAGTCATCTGATTATGATGGGCTATGTGAGAAAACACTACAGTTCTCTGCATTAGTTGACAGAGTTCTGTCAAACGATGATGTCCTAAATGATATTGTCATGGCACTGTCTGTTATCTTGTCAGAAACTAGCCAGATTAAGTTCACATTGTTGAGAGACAATAGCAATGAAGCAGAAACTAATAACTTAGATTGTGTTGATAAAGTGACTCTACTTGAAAATAAGGTGGTGCAGCCTGAGCCAGTAAAAGACAATGTTTCTAGTCTCTGCCCACTATTGCCTCATTCATCTTCAGATCCTGAGTTTGAGGGGCCTGCTGATGCTGGATTTGATGTTAAGACTGCAGTGAAGGTCTGCTTGCCAGAGGAATATGAACAACTTAAATCTGAGAAGATAATTTTGGAGGGAGAACTAGCGAAGTGCAACGAAATAATAGAAGAAACAAAGGTTAGATTAAGTGATATGGAGAAAAACCTGGAAGACCTCACATCTAAGTTGGCTGACAGTGAGAAATCAAATAGCTTGAGTGAGACACAGTTGAAGTGTATGGCTGAATCTTACAAGTCACTTGAATCAAGGAAAATTGAATTAGAAAATGAGATAGAAGTGTTACAGTCCAAAATAGATGCTTTAACAGCTGAACTCTCTGATGAAAGACAAAGTCATCAGGAAGACTTAGTTAAATACAGAGATCTCGAGGAGAAGATGGAAAGGTAAATTCAAATGCTTTGAAATATTGATCGCCCTCTACTTGATTTCTCTTCTGACTTTCTTTTATGATGTGAAGGTATGAGATGGAGAGGAGTTCAATGCTTGTGGACGAGGACCCAGACACCAAGTCAAAGCAGGTACAGTAGTTAGGTTTTTCCCATTGCTATTGTCTACGACCTTCATTCATTTGTTGTGTTTTAATCTTGATGTGTGAGTAAGTGCTTCCAGATCAATAACTATGGCAGCACTAAATCACATAATGTACTCAAGCACTAAATTGATTTGAAAGTTTTTCAGGCTTACCTTGAACTGTAGTTTGTTCTGTCAAACTACTAAACTTTTCATGATACCAAATACTTTGAGCAGCTAATTTTGTATTTAAATGATGACAGGAGAAAGAGATAGCGGCTGCAGCAGAGAAGCTGGCAGAGTGCCAGGAAACTATATTGATTCTTGGCCGTCAGCTGCAAGCTATGCGTCCTCCAGCCGAGTCACTAGGCTCTTCACCTAATGGGCAACGCATGGAGGACTTTCTGCAGGATGCTGTAGGAACAACCGCAGGAGAATATTCCCAGAAGCCTTCGGGCCAACCTGATACAGACCAGGATATGCTTAGGACAAGAAGTGTGTCTCCGGTCAATGGATACAAGACACACATGATCCCTTCTGATGCGGACGGAAGCCCTTTCGTTTCTCCTAACAGCTCCAAGCGCCCGAAGCATCGATCGAGGTCCTCTTCGTCTTCCTCATTCACCAACCACCCGTTGCCAGACAAACAGAGCCGAGGATTCAGTCGGTTCTTCGCAAAGACCAAAGAGTGAAACTTCTCCGGAAACGCAGTATCAGGTTTGTTGATTATTGGTGCCGTTTGGGCGGGATGGTGGAGGTCTTGAATTTCTGTAGAGCTAGTGAGGCAAGCCTGCTTGTGCGTTCTCTCAGGCCAGGTGACGCCTTTGGGTTGCTGGAATAATACTCAGCTTGCAGTCGAGCGGGTTGTGGCGAGGGTGTGTGGGGGAATGTAAGCTGTCAGTCTCTTCTGCTAGAGCTTTTCCGCGTTGCTGTGTGTTTGAAACCTCACTGTACATGTGCTTACTTGCTTGAAGGAGCATGGTTGTTGGTTTGTGTTTAATCCTCTTGTGAATTAACCTGTGTGTATTGTTCTTGTACTGGTTTCATGTACAGTTAACCTGCGCTAATTTCAAGGGTATCGATGTACGTATTATATTCTGTTGATCAGTCTGCAATCCTGCAGGCCCCGTACGATGATGCTATAGGGTTTGCGTGGTGTCATTTTATACAGTGGTTCCATCTCGGTTTTCCAAAAAAAGAAAATACTAGTAATACCTATAACCACGTGTACAACTGACTGAATTATAGAAAGTAGCCTACATTTCAGTTTTCATGCCAAATAATACTACGTTGGTGCGGTAAAAGAATAGGTTCGCGCAACGTGGGTTGGTGTGCGTAGTTTATAGGTTGACGATCGCATTTCCGCTTTACACGTCAGTGCTGACGTGGACAGGAGGTACCACAGCAACGGCCATGGCACCAGTAAAACCCCCTCTGGTGGAGTTTCTCAAGGCTTCAATTTCATCTGTTCATGACACTATTTATGAAGCTCCTTTTCTCCTCCAACGACTAGAAGCTGGTGAAATAATTATTTTTAATTTTACCGGCTTTGACTTCTCTTGCTACTGCCGATGAAGCTACACCAAAGAGTCCTAAAGTTGCGCAAAAGCGCTAGGCCTGACACCTGAATACCTGATACACCTGATACAGGTGGTAGCAGCACTCTGGTCCCAAAATCGCTGTCGTCTCCTCCTTGAGCACGAACTCTCCTTTTCTAAAAAAAAATTGAGCACGGACTCTACCGGTGTGTTTTGTTTTCTAGATGAACCCAAATTGGAGATGGTGATCCATGTTTTTGACTTGTTTAATAGTTTAGGCAAATCGATAGAGAGATTCAGGTTAGAAGAATATTCTCTAATATGCTAGCAGAACTAGTTTAGCCCGTGTTTAGTTCAAAAAAAACTTCCCAAAAAGTGCTACAGTGTCATCACATCGAATCTTGCGATACGTACATGGAGCATTAAATATAGACGAAAAAAACTAATTGCACAGTTTGGTTGAAAAATCGCGAGACGAACGTTTTAAGCCTAATTAGTCCATGATTGAACATTAATTGCTAAATAAAAAAGCGAAAGTCTTCTGATAGCCAAATTCCAACTTTCCCCCACTAAACACGCTCTTAGGTGAAAAATGGCGAATGAGTCCGTATCCACCCAATATTGCTCGTTGATGCTTGCGGATCTGGATAGAAGCATGGTTGTGTTCGGCTGCTCATATAAGCCGGCTTATCAGCAATGGGACAATATTTTTCTCTCCCAACAAATCAGCCGTACAAATCAGCACGATCGGCTTATAGACCAACCGAATAATTGCTTTGTCTTTCTTTCAGCAAACATCCAAATGATTTTATCTCACAGACCATTTATCTATGTTTTAATATAATGTTATCTTTATATCTGTTGCAATTAAATCTAAAAGAAGATCTTACACGATTATGTTTCGGTAAAATAATAATAATAATAAGTGGATCCAATGTGTCATAATCAGTCTGGTCATTCTATTCTAGCCAACCAAACAAAGAGTCTCTCCAAAGAGTCTTTTTAAATTTTACTCTCTAAATCATCATTTGAAGACTTAGTTAAATAAAAATCGTTTTCTATATTTTGTATCCTCCAACAGTGCGCTTCTCTATATCTTAAGTACACTCTAAAAAGTCATTATTGCTATCTATCTTTGGCTAGCGAGAAATCCGAAATAAATGATATCTCGTCCAACCAAACAAAACAAAAAAGAGCAACATGCTCCATTCAACTTTGACCTTTAATCAAATACACCCTACGTATGATATATAAAAAAAAAACTACGTAGCCCATGTAAGCATTGTCTCCTCGCGGAACAGACAACAGTCACCTCGTCCACTCTTACATACATATACTCCCGATTCTAAATTCCAGGGCGAATGGGGTTTAGATCCACTTATAAAAGCCGTTTCTGTAGTCGTGACAGTTGCAACCCAGTCACCATGACCAACATTCAAGTAAGTACAATGTCCACTGAAAAAATTTTAATGCTCTCTCCGTCCCAAAATAATAAGCATATTTTATTTATATAGGAAAAAGTCAAATTGCACAAGCCATGATCAACATATTCAAATTGTACACAATGTTTAGAACATACAAACTTGCATCTACAGATTTATATTCAAAATGCATGAGATGATATTGATTCTTTAGCAAATAACAACATATTATAAAAGAAATTAAGAATCAAAATATATTTTATTGACTTTTCCTTTGATCAAAATACACGTATACGTGTATTGTTTCGGAACAGATGGGAGTATATATATCTGGTAACACTCCCAACTCGCAAGAACGGTATAATCCAACCCGTACAAGTCCTTTGTGCAAGGGTACAGCGTGATCACAGGAGCTGGTAACCGTGCTGCTTCTTACACAACCACATTCCAGGAAAGAGAAACGCTACTCGACAAAAGCATGTAAAATATGCCTAAAAACTCTAGAAATCAGTACATTAGGAACAGAATGGGCACAATTTTAACTAAACTACCATACATAATTCAGTTCTCTATAGTAACATACACTCCTCCCAACGCGAACAAGAAAAGAATGTCAAGGAAAAATTGATCTGCAAGATCAGTTCGGCACAACAATATGAACTCCCCCAGCAACTAAATGATTAACAGAACAAAATGGGGGAAAGGAGGAACACAATGGGATTCCACTTAAACAAAGAAAAACTTACACGGTGATGTATACTACTATGTATAACATGGTGCTCAGCATCAGCAGGATTGGAGCACGAGTGGGCCAACCCAAGTGCTGAACATAACACTCAGGGCCACCTGTATTTCACTAGAGCCATGCTCGCAGCTTATGAGCCCAGCGAGGAGGGGGAAGAACTGGCCAAGGTTCTTCTCGAAAGCTGAGTCACCTAGTCCGCTAATAGCTTGCAGGGTTGAGACAACAAGAGGTGCTCTCGCCGCAAGTTCCCTTCGCTTCGATGAACCAACAGGGATAAGCCAATGGCCTAGCGGCTGTGTGCCACTGGAAAGCTGAGAAGGTCTTGCTGTGCTCAAGTATACCTCAAGGACCTCCTTGCACAAGCCAATAAGGTGACTCTCCACCACCTCTGTGCTTCCATGATCAGGAGAGCTGTCCAGAAATATGTTCTGAAGGATACTGAGGCACAGCTGGTATGACTCGTTCTCAAGGCGCAACAATGGCGGGTCCTGCATTTGCGTCATCGAGCCCAACTCTTGCAACTTGGAACGCAGATCACTATCACTGTTTATTTTGTGAGCATGTGCGGCAACAGTGTGCAAGGCCTCGAACAGGATTACTGTGTTCTGTGCTGATAACTGTGCTCTGTACATGTTATATACCTCCATCACAGCCTACACAAAGAAATGCATAAAAGTAAATACAGCTGGCACTATCATATAGAAATTACCAAGCTCGTTTTTTAGAAGTTAAAGCAGATATTTCATACAAATTACAATTGAAAAAACTAGGAAATAAATATTTGGTTGAGCAGATAGGCTGAGAAAGGCTCTACAGGAGCAGGGGAATATTCTGAATAAATTTTACTTATTATGTTTAGTTTGTCTAATAATATATTGTACCTAAGGAGATCACCATCATCAGGAACCCCAAAAGAAACTTCAAGATAGGAAGGGCGCAGAACTATATATTTTCTTGTTTTTCCAGAAGAAATATTTTATGGGTTAACAATACTTCTATAAACCCACACCTATGTTATCAACCCTACATATACATGGTGTGGCATTGCCAAATTTTTCATTTTTCTCAATCTCAACTACCCATTTACAGATGCTGTACCAGATTCAAAGAATTCAAGAAAATCAGAGCTCTGAGAAAACAATATGTATCCGGACATAAAAGCAAACAGAAGCCTACATACCTGAATCAATAGGAGTTGTACAGCAGCTCGACATTTGGCATCACCAATTGCAAAGTATAGATTCCTTGATCTAGAGGATTCTTCATTGTCATCCGCTAATGGTTGAGATTCGTCCTCTCTATTATCAGCAGAGACTCCATTTTCTGTTGGCACATTTTCCAGGTAAGCTCCAGATGAAACATAAGTGAAATCAGGAAGCGTCTCAGTGGCAGCTTCTTTCAATGACAATACAACCTCTAGCCATTTTTCATCCACAAACATAGATCCAGCACTGCTCATCAAACGAACAAATGCAGCAATACCTATACCAGCAAGACTCTGATGAGGACGCTTTATGAAACTTGTCAAGAGCAGCAGAACCTTCTTTAGAAGAGGATTAACTGTATCATAGAACTTAACAAAGAGATCTACAACCAACTGAAGTGCCAAAGTGCACGTCTCGTATAACCAAGCATCTTGATCAAGTTCTGCAGGATCATTTTCCACATTTTGTCCTTGTGGAGAACTATCAGATGGATCAATAGCATGACGTACATAATCAAATATTGGAAAAAGCACTGAATCGAACACCTTCTCCCATAAAGGCAGCGAGAAAAGATGGCCATGGTTTCTTAATGTGTCAAATAACACTTGCAAAGCACTTTTCCTGATTTCCGGTCTTAAGTCAAAGGTAAGTTCAGACAATCCTGCAAGGTTTTCAAATAAAAGCTAACGTTACCACATGCTCTGGAAATATAATAATTTCAACAGCAAACAGCAGAAGAATAGCCATAGAAACAAAAAGAAAAAATATATAATTACCCGCTAGTAAAGGAAACCAAAAGTGTATATGGTCTTCCTTGTCAACAAGCACTGTGCCTTCCTGCTTTCCATCATTAGTCAAATGAGGCGAGGGTGGATTACTGTTTGAAGGATTGTCCTTCAACCTTGAGGATCCAATATCACCTTCGGCCAACTTTGCCGCGCAGAATCGAAGAAATCCAATTGCATTAAGACTTATATCCTTGTTAAACCTGCTGTTAGTAAACGCAATAAGACAGTTCACACAATCATTGAATGTCGTTGACTCAGTCTCAGTAATGTATGGAAAGTACTCCCGCAGAATCTTTTCTATAATTTCAAAGGCCAATAGTACAATATTTTTGTGATCATCGTATGACGCTGTCGCAAAGACCTGAAAGATGTAAACCAGCAATGGATGTTCAGGAATGAAAACAAGAATGTCCCAGAGGTCTCTAGATAAGAGTTATGGTACATGAGTGGAGGTGTCATACCATAAACATACTCTTCCATCCTGACTTCACATGACTAACACGGGCCAATACCATTTGAGAGACACACCTGATGATAAGTTCTCTGATCTCAACAGCTCGGCTCTTCCTCATTACAACAACAAAAGGCTTCAGAAATTCATTTTGGAAATTGTAGTTAGCGAGCTCCTCACGCTCCAGGAACTTCATAGATAACTGTCGCAAGGAGTCCATAGCAAATATTGCGATTGAAAGATTTTCTGAGCAGCCAATGGTGACAAAAAAATCAGACAAGACATGCCATATACTTGACCAAACAAGCCTGATGCGGTTCATATTGTAATGCCTACAAGAGGGCAAAAAGTAATCACACATTGTCTATAAGACAGAATAGAAGTGTAAACAAACATATTGCAATGTAGTAATGATAATAAAGCCTCGGAATGCTTACGCTATCTCGACTATCTTTGTCAGACTAAAAACTCTTGGATCAGAAGCAGACCGTAATTCCTCCATTGAAACCTTACAGAGAGCCTTCACAAAATCAATTATACCCTCGCTGTTGAGTTTTTGACTTCTTACAAATACACGGTTCATTTCAGCCATCCCAACTTGCTCCAAGAGGCTTGTCACCTCATTATTCATTTGATCCACACCAGAAGCTTTGCCACCGACACCAGCACTGTCATAGGAGCCTCTTTTAGAAGCTGAAGTAGCATTAGGGGCCTTCTTTTTCAGAACAGGAAGAATCGATGACTTAGCCTGTTTTGATTTATCAAGGTCCGGCTGCTGCAGCGCAAAGAAAGTGGCATCTGGAGGTGTTCCCTCTCCAACAAGATGTAGATTTTCAAAACGAGAAACACATGTCAGTATATGCTCCCATGCTTCTTGCAAGTAATTTCCATCTTCATCTGCAATTAATAGAATTGCCTGTGAGGCAATCCACCACCACAACAAGAGAACATGAGAATGATAAAAGATTTTATCATGATTCTCAAACTAAGATATGGAAGACTGCAACTAGCAGCACGACATAAGGCATGCATGTCACAAAATGTACAATAAGGCATTCAGATGACAAGTCAGAATGGACGAAGGATAGAATCTGCAAACTGGGAATTGGGACATTTGCTCCATGATTAGATGTCAAGAATGTTCTGCTCAATGTGACAATGCAATATTACCAAATGTTCAATTCATCCCATTATTAAACCAAGCAGCCCTAACTCAGAACCAACTCCTGTCTTGTACGAGTGTCACTACTCACTACATCAATCAAGCTATCAAAAAGTATTTTCCAAATTTAGCCAAAACTTGTCATCAAAAGGAAGCAAACTTCTAGGCATCATGGTTTCATTTAATACTTGTTTTGATCTTTTCAACAAGCACTAGGAAGAGAGAGAATGCTACAACCAAGTGAAGAGCAGATGGCTTAACAGTTATATGTCTTAATAAACAGTGCAAACCTTAATGGCTTCAACATTTTTCTGCTTAATATCAGCAGCAGAGTGAAGTGATGTAAACTTGGCAAGTGAAGTGATAAATGCATCTCTTTGAGTCTTCATTGACATGGCTGCAGTAACATGGATTGCAGAGCGAAATCCTTCAAGGCACTGGGATACAACAATTTCATCATCACTCTGGTCAAGTGGAACACTGAATGCTGCAAGCATAGGAGCCCAGCAAACCTCAACCATGAACTTCAAAACAACTACATCTGTGGCAGGATAAAATACAGACCTGATTGTTCCCAAAAAAAAATCCTAGATAAGACATTTATCTGATAAATTAAATGTCAAAACGCAATTCATGACCATAAATATATTGTTAGCAAAACAGAAAAATGTTGAAATAAAACAAGCATCTTAATCTAGCTTTTAGCTGATACCACTAAACATTTAAAATAACTTACTCGGACATGCGGGCCTTTTCTTTAAATTGCTCCTGCATATGCTTAATGAGGTCATCACTTGTTTCCATAGATGAACCTCGCTTGCGTACGACAATGTTAAGAATGTTATCCAACCCAAGAATTTTGTTAGAACTTGTTGATTGTTGCTGCTGTGGAACAAATTCATCTTCTTTCATCTTAATCTCCTTTTTCCAAATCCTTTCATACAAGGATCTCATAAATTCTTCAGGTAGGTCTTTCCCATCATCGATACCACGATTGTTTCTAACAAAATCTTCTGGTGACATCTGCATTGATTAACACGTTACATAATTGTGTAAACCAGAACTCCACAAAAGAACCTTCACCACAAGAAAGTACCTTATTTTTGACCATTGGGTTATGTGCATCAGTGTTAAGCATTATGACTGAATAAGCCAGGACATAAGCTGTATCTGCACTGGAAAAGGCCTTTGGATTACATTTGCAGTAACGCTCTGCAAACTTTTCCATAATCCGATCAATCTTTTGAGCTTCTCCAGGCAACCTGAAGCCTTGAAGGAAAGCTCTAATTGCTTCATCAAACTCCAGTCCTTGAAAATCAAATGAGTCCACATATGCATGCATGACTTTCAGCGATAAATCTTCCCTTTCACCTAAATAATCACCAATCATAGTCTTGTTCAAGCCAGAAGCACTTTTTAGGAACGTGGCTATCTCCTCTGGTGACTCCCCCACCTTGCTTGCATTAACGAGGAACTCAATCCCCTTCTTCGGCTTCCGGTTAAACAAAGAGATACCCTCCTGTTATTCAGACATAATTAATCAACCACATAAAAAGAAGAGAATCAACAGATACAATGGAGAATTGGAGATGCAGCAAGTTGTATAGTAACAAGCACATTCCCACCAAGAACTGAAAGCAAAATAACTAGTAGTATAGTATCATCCACCTGAAGCTCTATCTTGTAAGCTCGACGTTGCTCCAAAGATGCAGCCTCTGAAATTCCATTTGATAGCTCAGAATGTGAATCAGATGCTTCACTAGACTCATCTCCATTGTTATCTGCCTGGGGGAGCTCATTGCCACCATCATTGTCATTCTTCTCTGATTCTACATTAGGAGAAGCAGGATCTGGAATCCGTAGCTGCTTATTCATCCAATCTCCCATGGACCTCAGAATAGCAACTAAGCATTTCATTGCTTCACTTTTCATTGTGGTATCCTGAGGTGGTACCAATGTGGTAGGGACACCAGCAGGAGGTCCTTGAGCAGTTTTTAGTAGACCATTCACCATCCTATTGGTCAAAACATCAAGAAAAATATCACAAAAAGAATAGCAAATATAACTAATGCTGAACCAGAGCACTAAGAAAACTGAATAATCCAGTACCTCTCAAATATGTTTGATGAGTGGACATCACAATCGTAATTAAGGAAAATATCAACTAGGATTTGAGAATCACCACAGAGCTTCTCCAAAAAACGAAGAACAATCATCTTTGCCTGATAATTTGGTTGAGCAATATTTTCCAACACTCTCAAAATGATCATGGGAAAGAATACACCAATCTCTGCCTTCAATCCTGGTCTGAATCTTGCCACTAAGCTGATAAAAATAGAACAAGATAGCTGAAATACAATCATATGCGATGAGGCACAGTTCTTTAAAAGTGACAGGCATAGATACTGCTTGATAGCACCGAGAAACCTGGACATGTTAAAAGAAAATCTTGATCAAACAGGGATCCACCGAGAAACATAAAAACAAATCAAGAGAACGGGTTACACAGCTTAATAGAATAGCAATGCAACTACTGTGCAACAAATATCACCTACTGATTATATCAAGTAACATGACAGAAGATGCTGTTGAACATAGAATATTGAATAGTATTTGTAATATTTATTGGTAGGTTGGTAATATATATTCCCATGCCAACACTTTAATATCAACCATTTCTCAGCACAATGATTCCCGTCCATCAATCAAGTAATTTAAAGCACCAGTATAGACAAAGGCAACTGAAATAATAGATGACGCACTGACACTACCACAAGTGATGTCCCTTGCTAAATTTACTGAAAAACTGCTTACGCGTTGTAACAGCATGTGAGAAGGGGGGTGACTTAGATTCTTGCTTCTCCTAGCACAACAGTTTGCTCATGAAGGACGCGACTGTGAATTGTCATTGCGAAAAATGAATGTAGACTTTGCTGCTGAAAAGCTAACTAGCTATTACTATCCACATGAATGCATTGTAATTTTATCATTTCTGTTCTGATAAAACCTAGTCAATCCGAGAGAAGAAATACTTGCACATCTGTGTATCGTAAGCTAAAACATGTTCCCTAGTGGCAATTCCAGTACATTCTTCTAGCTATTGATCACTTTCCAGTCAAGTAGTTTCATTCAATTGCCAATGCTAACTTTTGTAGTACAAACAAAGCCAGATGAAGCATGAATTCAATTAACTAAATAATACAACGAAGTGCATGAAGATTAAAATCAATAGCAGCTTTGGAGATTAACTCTCCAAGTTCCTTTTTTTCCCAGGAGATCAGAGAAAGTCCAATAGGTTTCTATTTCAACGTCTAAGCAATAAGCAGTATGACATACCAGTTTAATCCCTGCCAGATGCGATTAGGAATTCCAATATTTTCTCTAAATTTGTTGACATAGGCATACATCGAAACACTATCACAATATCAAACCAACAGTATTGCTATTATCAATTCAGTGCCTACAACTTTTGTGCCACCTTTTCAGTTTTCATGCGATAAAGTGGCACGCAAATTATTGTTCAATACTGGGAAAATGTTTCAACAAATTCAGAAGATCTGCAGCACTAAACTTGTTTGTCAAAAGTTTCAGTAAGTGTATATGTTACCTCTCACTGGTCCGGAACACAGCCCCAGCATTTTCAAGCAAGATCTTGAGAAGCTCAAGAGCAAGGATCTTTCCTCGCATCACTATGGGATCTGCTGGTGCATCCTTGGGTGGTGTCTTCATGGAAAGCTTACACAAAGCCCGGAAAACTAAGAAAGCATCCCTCCGCAACTTATTTCCAATTCTCACATCAGCATCGTCATCCAAGGTGCCTACCACTACCCCCTCGATGCCAAGCTCGTCCTTACGACCCTCAATAGCTGTTTTGTACATGCTGATCTCCCAGTACTTGGCATCAAGCATGTCCTTATCTGTCGAATCAAGCAAATCTGCTGGGTTTGCCCCTTCCTCTGCCGCTGCTGTCGTCTCAAACGCACCATCATGGGCAACAGTGGCTCCTGCCCCTGCTGATGAAGCTGTCCGTGCCAGAGGTGTGAGTGCACCATCAAAGTCACCAATGATCTTCGAAATGAATCCCTGTACAGCATTGGGGTCAGCAGTTGGCGAGCCCGAACCAGCGTCAGGTAGCTCAATCACGTCAGCCACGACTATGGGTTGTACGGGCACGGTCGACGAGTCAGCTTCCATTCGGCGGAACACAATCACCAGCATCTGCACAAGCGAAGCCTTGGCAGTGGCCTGATTGACGGCACTGCGGCTCCCGAGGTACATATCATAGCACGCGCGCACGGCACGTAGAAGGCAGTCGCCGTGGAGGCGTACAGACGTAGAGGTGACCGCCGAGAGGAGCGTCTTGAGGAGAAGGAGCTCAATGTGCTCGTCATCAAGGCCAAGCGCATTGCAGGCGGCGTCCAGGAGTGAGGCGACGAGCTGCGCTGAGGGATCGGCAGACGGGTCGGCCTCGCCATGGATGTAGGAGTGTGCGATCAGCCTGTGAAGGAGCTCCAGCGCGGCCTCGGCGAGCTTGGCGCTGCCCGAGGCGAGTGCGGAGGTCACAGGGGCGAGGAGCAGCTCCGAGTCCGCAAGCGACAGGCTGCGCAACGGACCAGGCTGCGCGGACGAGGAGGTCGGCGTCGAGGGGGCGGAGGTCGGAGTGGATGGCGCCTGCGCCTCGCCTGCGGGCGGCGGCGGGGGCTTCTGGAGGCGGTCGAGGATGGACTTGGCGGTGTGCGAGAGCTTGGAGTGCGCCTTGTTGCGCCACGAGGCATTTTTTATGAGCTTCTCGAGGAAGGGCGTGAAGACCTCGACGAGACGAGGGTCGGACTCCGGCGGGGACGGCGGCGGCGCCGCGACCGCGGAGGCCATTATTCCGCGGCGGGATCCGGTGGCCGCGGCCGCGCCGCGCCGGGTGGATCTGGATCTGGGCGGGGCGTGGCGGGGGTTTGAGGTGGTTTGGATCGGGGAGTGGGGCGTCGGGGAGAAAGGCACAGGTAGAGGAGAGAAGGGAGAGATGCTGGTCGTGCGCGTCGTAGATTTGCGATGGGAGCTTCCAAGTGACAGATCTGTTAGCTGTCTATGACATGTGGGGGAAAGCTAGCATGGGGCCAACGTGTCGGTCAGTTAACAGTGGGGTTGCAGCTTGCACCTTGCATCCTGCACGCAGGCGATCGACGGGCGAAGACGAATAGACGATGCAAGTGACTGGAAGAAGAGCAGAGGTGAACCGGGGGATGAGCACGCGGGAGTCGGGACCCAGATCACATAAGCCCCGTTGGATTTACCCCGTATCCGATTTGTTCAGTTTTTTTAAAGTAAGAATAACGTTTTGTTTTATAATAAATCAACTAGAACAGTGTTTTTCGACTAGTTTTAGCTAAAATTCTACCAGCCAAACATGACCATAGGCACATAGTTATATGGGCCGGTATTAGGCCACACAGGAGTGGTGGTTCGACATGGACCGGGCTTTTTTAGATTGTGGAATATAAGCCACATTTGCGATAGTTCATTCCCATCCCGACGGCCAAGAAACCATTCTGCATTAGGTTTCCTTAAATTTTATGTGAACATCCAAGGTCACTTATAAATTCTAAATTTTGAATTTCAAATTTTAAAATCTATGAACTTACTAAGGCCTTGTTTAGTTCATTCCCCTAAAATTTATTCCGTATCCCATCGAATGTTTGACACATGCATGAAGTATTAAATATAGACTAAAAAATAACTAATTGCACAATTTACGACTAATTTTCGAGATGAATCTTTTAAGCCTAATTAGTTCATGATTTGACAATGTGGTGCTACAGTAATACATGTGCTAATGATAGATTAATTAGGCTTAATAAATTCATCTCGCGGGTTACTGACGGATTCTGTAATTTGTTTTTTTATTAGTATCCGAACACCCCATGCGACACCACATGTGACACCCGATGTGACATCCAAAATCTTACACTCTGTATTTAAACAAGGCCTAACACATATTTGGAACTCTAAACGACTTCAAATCGAAAACCTTCAACTATAAAGTTGTAGATTGTAGATTATATTAAGAACTACAACTTTGGTATATACCATATCAACGTACGAGCTTATTTGAAAATTTCAAATTTCAAAACTCGTAGACTTAAAATAATATTTTGGGACTCTAAATATTTTCAAATAAAAATCATTCAACTACAAAGTTGTAGATCGCGTCGAGATCTACAATTTTAATACAAAGTTTGTCTTCGTTCTAGTTTATATAGAACGGTCGCCTCTATTAATACATTTTTTTTAGAGACGAGCATCCTAAAAATCGTTTTATAGATACAGGTATTCAAAGGCGACCGCCTCTATTAATCAATGATTTCCATATGCGGCCACCTTAGGACCCCGCCTCAGTAAATGATTTTCACAGGTGGCTATTTTTTTGGAGGCCCTGACCATGTATAGAGAAGGTCGCTAGGTGTGTCCGTCTTTGTTAATCAGAGAGTATGTCTTCTAATATCATTTTTCTATTAGTGTCTTTCAGTAGGATGTTTATTGGAGTGTCCTAGTCTAGGGACCCTACTTTTCTTATATAGTATGAGGACATGGTTATAAGTTGAGTTTCCTTTCTTACTAGAACTTATTTTTTTTTACAAATCCTTATCTCTGCACCCATATTCTCATAGCACATAGTATTGATCGTCCTTCACTCCGACCCATCAGTGGGGTGCTTGAGCATTATGGACCTGTTTGGCAGGGTTTCTCTCCGGCTCTGGCTCTGGCTCCTTCGGAGGAACCATGCCAAATGTTTTTTCTGAAGGAGCCGTTTTTCAAAAGCAAACCGTTTTGGAGAAGCCACAAATTGTGGCTCCTCCAAAATGGCTCTAGCTCCTCCGGAGGAGCCCCTCAGGAAGAGTCGTGCCAAACACCCCTATATCTTTCTTACGCTCTTCGCCATGCTACCACAACAGCTTGGCTAACTTTGCATTTGCAAGCAACCTATGCACGCGAAGAAATATAGGGAAATACCAAACTGAAAGGACCGATGATGCCGCCTAGAGAGGGGTGAATAGGCGTTTCTAAAAATAAACACCTTCAAATACGGAAACGATTACTATTGAAATTTCCATTAACTCGAAAATTTCAAATCAGAGAAAAAAAACCCTCACGAGTTAACCACACATAGTATAAGGTATATAGAATCTATCTAGGAGCTACAACCCTGTGACACAAAGATTAGGATAGAGAATACACAAATTGGTTCTGGTCAGTAATATCGGACACGTCCGGTATATTATACTGGACACGTATGGTATTTACGAGCTATATAGTCCAGCAGCCAACTTGCTCCTTTTGATTCTAATCTCCAATCTAGCCTGCAGGGGCCTACTAGAGATGCAGTGATATACAGGAACCTGCACGAAAGCTCAAGCAACACAAATAGATCACAAATGCCAAATATAAAGGAATTGAGGCACGGTATTTGTTTTACTGAAGTTCGGACTCTATCGAGTCCCACTCTCCGTTGAGGTGGCTGCGAACGACCCAACAAACGTCAACTCTAGAGGACCACGAAGGTCACTCTAACCAGAGCCTTTTCCAACTCCTTTTCCTCCTTCCACTAGTTTGATTTCTTCCCTTGCGACGGTGAAATCGAACCGTTATAAACTTCCCGGGGCACACCACAATCTCTTGGATACTCTCTGGTGACGCCTATCCGTCTAGGACCGAAGAGTCCAAGAGTAACAAATGCAAAATATGAGATCAACAAATATGCACAAGTGCTCAAGGGTGGCTTGCTCTCAATTTTGAATCTCACTCAACCTACAAGATGGATTTTGCAAATTGAATCAATCACTCACTAAGAGAGGGATGGAGAGTGTTCTCAAGGCTCAAAAATGTGTATGAATGTCAGCAGAATCAGCAGCCTCTAAAGGTGGAGGTTTGGGGGTATTTATAGATCCCACTAAAAAACTAGCCGTTTTATAGCCGTTGGAATACCGGACACATCCGATATTGCCTGCACAGCACCAACGGTCACAAGGTTAGTGGCGCATATGAGGTGTCGAAACTCACGACGATTGCCAGAACTTCCGACTCCCGGAACTCTCAATTCTTATCAGAACTCCCGACGGACAAACTTGAGAACAACAGAAATGTTGCTACAACACACCGAGTTAGCACTTGTGTGTCTCTCTCACTCAAATCTCACATGGGTTGGTTTGAGCACTTCTAAATAAACATCTATCAATATGATGCATTCCTCTTAATAGTACGACATACCTATTTACTCAAGATCAAATGAAAACAGAGTTTGAATCGCTTGAGTTGATTTCCTTCAAACTGAATGCCATAACTCTCAATCTTCATTAAGTGAGGGTGTCAACATGTCAATCTTGATTTTCTCCTTGAGCATAGCCATCTTGAGAATGAGACTTGATTTCATTCAATGAATGTGAGTTAACTTCAAATGTATCAAGTCACTTCCAATAATTTATCCGATATATTTGATTCTCCACTTCAATGTGACCATCATAGTTTGATTAGTACCTCAACTAAATGCTAGCACTTTCTTCTTCACCCTAGCTAGGTTCCTCGGTCGCAAAGCCATAGCTTGCCCTTCACCCTTGCTTAGTACCTCGAATTCTTTTCTTGCTATCTTCACCATCTCAAGCCATCAAGTCACACTTTGTGTTGAATCAACCATGCATTAAGCTCATTTGTATAGTTGTATTTCAATGTAGCAAGCTTTAGAATGTGAGATCATTCCATATGCAATCCCTCATGTCTCATTAATTATTTTCTCAACGTGTTTGCTTTACCATACTTCATAGAAATCCCACAATGAGTAAACCTTGCATGAATTATATTTGCATTGTTGTCTTGTGTTTGAACTAGATTGTTTATACAACAATATATCATTTTGGCTTTTAACAAATACCTGTGAGATAACTCATTTCATGTCCAACACTTAGCAAATTGGTTAGACCTTTAATCACGTTGTCATTCAATCATCTAAAACCCACTAAAGGGCTAGATGCACTTTCACAAATGACCTTTACAAACCCTCATGTGGTCTTGCTACCCTCATTTGATGGGTCTTGCTTGTACCGTGGAGATTTACACACTTAGGGCATGCATCCAAGTCTATTATCTCCACAGTACAATATGCAATCATAGAAACACGCCTGGATTTTTTTCAACCTCAAGGTCGATTGGGTAAATCATTTGTTTGGCTAGGTATGTCTTTCCTAGCAACTCATTAGGGAATGGGAGTAGTTTCCTCAATGCACATATATAACAAGTCATCGAAGCCTTTACTACTCCATTCGTGAGTAGATTTTAACTCTAATAGCATGATGTCGTCTTGCAATTTCTCAGTAGACAACCTGGATACAATGGTGTTTTCCATCCTTTCTCATTATATCTAGCTTTTTCAATTATCTAGCACTAAGGAATCCACCCTCTGCATCATGTAGCAACGTAACTCAGAAAGGTCATCATCATCCTTGGTATCGTCATCTAATGTATCCCTAAATACATCATCATTGGTAGCCACAGGTTGCATGTTGACACATGTTTCCTCGTTAGTAACAGTCGGGGGTTATGTCAGGCATGATCACATCATCAAAGGTTTCTTGCGAAACATTCTCACCAACTCCCCCATACTTACTCCATATCATGTAGTTTTCACGAACCCCCTAGTAATAAAGTGACATCATAGCTGCTCCACGTTAACAAAATTCCTAAGATTTTTGTAATCTCTCTATGGGCAAATAATACAGGTTGTTGATCCCTTGGATTACATTCAACATAAGCTTTGGCAACCACATGTTCGCCGATGCTAGACCATACATCCACCCTTGATCTATCTCTACATAGAAAAATTATTGTACTTCATGCCACATAAAAATGGGGAGACTAGTTATAGGAAGAAATTAGAGCCTTCATGAACAACAATTGTAGCTCAAAACAATGGGTTGTTAGGCGTCACATGGATGTGCTCATCAATTTGAAATTGGTAGCCCCCTCTTAAGAACAATATTCTACTTCATGCCACATAAATATGGAGAGACTAATTATAGGAAAATAAAAATTAGTGCCTTCATGAACAACAATTATAGCTCAAAACAGTGGGTTGCTAGGTACGTGTCACATGGATGTGCTCATCAAAACTAAAATTGGTAGCCCCCTCTTGAATAATAATTATTCTACTTCATGACACATAAAAATAGAGAGACCAATTACAGAAAATAAAAATTAAATCCTTCATGAACAACAATCGTAGCTTAAAATAATGGGTTGCTATGTGTCACATGGATGTGCTCATCAAATTGAAATTGGTAGCCCTATTGAGAAAAACTCTACTATACTCCATACAAGAACTAAAGCATCACATACTAACAATCATCAAAACCACCATGTAATTTGCTAGGAGTTAAAATGGGTTCATAGATACCAACCTCTTGGAAGACGGATTCACCACAATTTGAATGCCTTTCTCAAGATCCATTTGAAAAGTCTATCTAGAATGGAGAAATAATGACAATCAAGCAATCTAGCCATCTGAAAGGTCCTAGTTTGGTTTTGGTAATTGAGTGACAATCTAGGTGGACTAATGTGTTTAAATGTGAGATAGACAGGTGATTAGTCCACAGGTACACTTGTGTGAGCAACTCATGCCATGACGGTGAAGATGGCTTGGATTTATTGTAATGCTCACACATGTGATGAAGGAGCTCATTGCGTATGAGACATGACATTGAGTCATGTGACTAAGGTGGAGAAGATCAAGATAAGACTTGGCTTGATGGACCGGTTGCAAGTGTGAAGGGCAAGTTGGAGGCTTTGGAGCGATGGACCGCGTGGCAGTGAAGCTTAAGCAAGACTTGGCGCCGATGGACAAAGGCAACGGTAAAAAGCAAGTGAGGTCAAGATCGATGAACCAACAAGGTCATGTGATCATATGAAGTGGATCATATCATTTGTGATATGGTTGGTGCATGTGTTGCATCAGCATTGGAGGAGATGGAATGGAATACGCAAGGCAAAGGTATAACCTATAGGGCATTTCATTTCACCGGTCATAGGTGTGTAGAGAAGTTTATGACTAGGTTTAGGATAGATGGCCGTACTATAAAGAGAGGCAAACTTGTTTGCATATCGGTCATCTAGTGCCACTCGAGTGATCTAACTTTACATCGTTGCTAGGATCGAGTGGCGTCGTGAATTATGTGACTAATCCTTTAAAAATGTTTGTGAAAATGCTAACACACTTGCACATGATGGTGTAGTACACTTGGTGGTGTTGGCACATTTGCAAAGGAGAAGTTTTGGAGAAACTTGAGTTGAAAAAGAGAAGTGATGGTTCTTGGATTGGAATTCTATGTTGATCCATTGTGCTTTCAATCAAATATGCATGTGGGATGTGTAGCCCTCTGCATAAGCTTTCTAAAATGTCCAAGATCATCGAAAACAGAGTTTGGAGCTAAGAGTTGTAGTCGTTTTAGCGCTCAGGAGTCTGGCTCAGGACTAGGTCCGGTTCTAGGGTCCGGACCATGTCACCTGGGTCTGGTTCTAGGGTCCAGACCATGTTCTCTAGGTCTGGTTGAGTGTTTTTACATGTGTTTGGAGGGACAGGACCCTGAGATGGTCCGGTTGTAGCAATAGGACCCGGTTCGGTTGCTTTGGGAGCTCTCAGGAGCTCTCTGGACTGAACATGACCGAGGTGTGAGAATGTTCGGTTGTTGTCTGAGCGCGCAAAAGTGACCATTGAAGCTCCAACGGTCGGCATTTGAACGTGGGGACACGTGGCGAGATCCGGGGGTCCGGACCTTCACTGTAGATGGTCCGGAACCATGGTCCGGAGCCTCGGTCCGGACCTTCTCGAGGGCATAATGGCTATAATTTCTTGGGGGCTATAAAACCAAGCATTGGCCGGCCTTGGGCTGGTCGCTGAGCACCCTCACGCCTATGTGGCTTGTGTAGGAGTGCTTGGATGCCTCTAACCCACTTGTGCTTGCAAGAGTACGATCCGATTACGAGTGAGTGATTCTAGTGCGATTGCATTATGAGATTGCATCGAGTGGCACTGTATGATCGAGTTGTAAGCTGATGGTGCTTGTTACTCTTGGAGGTTGCCACCTCCTAGATGGCTTAGTGGCGTGATCTCCATCGAAGCCCGCGAAAAGATTGTGCGGTGCTCTGGAGAAGTGATTGTGAGAGGTACCGTGCTCACCCCGTGGGAGCCACGAAGAGCAACACTAGTAGAGCGTGTCATTGAGCTACCCTCACTTGTGGATAGGTTCTTATGGCGCCAAACGTGTGGGCTTGGCGAGTAATGCCAATTAGCCGCCGAACCACCAAGTGAACGGTCGACACAACGGGGACTAGCTTGGTGGCAACCAAGTGAACCTCGGGATAAAAATCACGGTGTTATCCTTGTCTTCCCATTGGTTTGTATTCCCCTTTACACAAGCTTGTATTTACATTTCATATATTGTGCTTGTGTAGTTGCTCTTGTAATTAGTTAGCTTGTGTAGCTTGCTAGTTACCTTCTTACTTGTGTAGCATAGAAGTAGCTCCCTTGTGTAACTAGTTTACTTTTGTTGTAAATTAGTTGCCTTGCTTAGCTTGTGTAGCTAAGTTATTTGTGCTCTCTAATTTGGCTTGTGTGGCCTTATTATTGAGCATTGCTAGTGAGCTTATGAGCTTTGTGCTTTTGCTACTAGCATGTGTAGGAGCTCCCCGGTTGCTTGAGTACTAGTTGTATAGGTTTGTGTGACCTTGCTTCTAGCATTGATTAGGTGAGCTCTAGCTAGACCGACACCTTAGTTGCTTGATTAGGATCTTTTCTAAGGTGCTAGAGAACTTAGATAGAGGGGTGTAGTCTTGGCTAGACCGATAGTTCTAATTCCGCATTTGTTGTGGTTAGCCGGCGCGTTTAATTTTAGAAAGAACTATTCACCCCCTTTAATCCGCCATCTCGACCCTACACCATCAAAACAAATTGAAAAGCTACAAATTCAAAGGAGTGGATACTTGTTACTAACCTTAAAGCAAGAAGATCATGCCCATACTTCAAAATCTAAGACCTTCATGAGCATTTTAGTGAAAAATATCCGCAACAATGAAGAGAAAGGTGGGGAAAGACGCCTCCTTGAATGAGTGTGCTTAGGATGGAAGGGAGGAGGGAGGAGGATGTGGGCTTTTGTATTGTGCAGCCATCACTGTCGGCTCAAGCCAGAAGCCGGCACTGATCACTGCCGGCTCAAGCTACAGTGACATACCACTGCCGCTTCAAACCACCAACCGGCAGTGATAGGGACCTTCACTTCCGGTTTTTAAGGACCCAATCATTTTCTAATTTCCAAATTAAAAACCTGAGTGAAGGGTTATCACTGCCGGTTTCAAAACAACCGATAGCGATGAGCCGACAATGAATGTTATTTGTTCCGTAGTAGTGTGACTCTTGAGATTTTAACTTTTGCATGAGCACAGGATGATGAAAGTAGTAAGCACTAATACGGCTCGACCTAACTATACATGTTTACTTAGAAACCACAATACGAGGGAAAAAACGGTGCAACGGCTTAGCTAGAGCTTAGGGGTTGTTGGGTATATATCAATAAATGAAAACGAGGTACACCACTCTATATATAGCTCATGATGTATCGCATACTGGCATAGGTACGAGCAAATTAAGAATTAGATTATATAACAATGCATAGCTCTCTGTAGAGTCGTACACGCTAGTGCTTAGTCTACATATGTAAGCGTCAAATTTTATTTTATTTATATTTTTCAAAGCAGCATTAGCAATACAGACTAGTTAGAGAAGAAGTAACGTTTCATTTTATTTGTTTCCAGGGAGGTGTTTTTTTTTTCACAAAAGGCAGCATGCATGCATGTTGCTCTCTGTTGGCTGAGACACCATTAGCCTCTCCAGTAGTACATTACAGTCGCTTCAAACTTCAATAGTTTTTAGAAGGTATATAACCACGCTAAATATATAACTATACACACGTACATGAATGAACTTAAAAACGCACATGAAATCATACATGGATGTTTTCTTCTCTACTTCGCATTATGCAAAATTAAAAGGCAATAGTCCGACCATCAATTAATATTTTTCTTTTGGAAGTCGAATCAGAAAACGAAGTGTGGCTGAGTTTCATTTTATTATTCATTTTATTTAAGAGTTGCACTACTTCTGCCTTTTCCACGACAGAGTGGAAACCGGCCCCAGGAAACAGGGGCATACGTAGGTCTACGACTACAAGCAACGACAGCGCAGGATAGTAACATGCAAACTATGGTCGAGTCAAAGTGTAATGCTTGACCGACTGACCAAAACCGAAGCCTTCATCGGCTCAAAGGCTCAAACCGAGGACAGTCATCTACATGTAGCTTTCAAGATGGATAGAATCTCATGACTCCAAATGAGAAGTGACCCTCTCATATGCAGTACTGTAGTGTCACCAAATAGGACTGTCAATCATTTGCCGAGTTTTAATAAAGTAATCTCGTTATTTGAATTTGTGAGTTGTGTTGCTTTTTAGCTACCATAGTACTCTCTCCGTCCAGAAAATAATACAATTATGGGAAGCGTGTTAGTCAAATTAGCTCAAGTTTGACCAAGTTTATAGAAAAAAATATTATCATTTATATCTTCAAATAAATTTATTACGAATGTATATTATATAACTACTCTAATGATATTTATTTTGTTTAATGAGTGTTAATACTTTTTTATATAATTCTAGTCAAAGTTTGAATTGTTTGACTCCTCGGGATGTGAGTATTGCATTCTTTTGTGGACGGAGGGAATACTTGTTAAGTACAGTCACTACTGGATTCAGGCGCTTTGCCGGGTGCCGAATGCACCCGACAAAGGCTACTTTGCACTCGGCAAAGCCTTTGCGGAAAAAGACACTCGCAAAAGAGCCTCCGGCAAAAAAGTTAGTCGGCAAAGATTTCTTTGCCGGGTGCTTTTTATCGGGCACCGGCAAAGACTTTGCGAGTGCAAACCCGGCACCCGCAAAGAAAAGTGGTGGTCATTACTGGCGCCGGCTCCGTCATCCTTGCTTTGCCGGGTGCCATATCGAGGCACCCGGCAAAGATTTTTTTAATTTTTTTTTTCAAATTTTCTTTTGTTGGTGTCTTGCGTCGGGAGAGGCACCAAGCAAAGATGTTTTTATTTTTTTATAATTTCTTTGCCGGGTGTCTCACCGAGGGGGCACCCGGCAAAGAGTTTTTTTTTATTTTTTTTCCTAATTTCTTTGCCGGGTGTCAGGTCATGGGGCACCCGGCAAAGATTTTTTTTTTTGAAAAAACTTTGCCGGGTGCCCTGGACCTGGCACTCGGCAAAGCTGGGAATTCCTTTCGAATTCCCTAGCTTTGCCGAAAGTGCCGTGGCTGTGGCACCCTACAAAGCCTCAAAAATTATTTTTTTTATTTTGTTTTTTGATTCTATAATCACAAACACAGCATATAAAAGATATGTATCACATCTGAAGCATCACAAAAATAATATAGCACATATATATCACATCCATCTCATCACAAACTCAATCCCACACATATATATCACATCGCGAATACAATACCTCACATACACGACATCACAAACATAATAGGTTCAATTACCATCGTAACAAGTCGATAGTGGATCACAGTGCATCACATGTCCATCAAGCGGTGAAAAAGAGATACAAACTAAAGGTGGGGAGGAAACTGAGTGCCTGGTGAAGGAAACTCGGCACCACCTGCTTGCGCCTGAGATGGGTCATTCGAACCCGCCGACGGAGGCTGCATAAAGGACAAGAGATTCAGGCGCTTAGAGTGGGTCATCTAATGAAAGCACTAGTCGAAGCAATATGGATTCATACTCACTGGACTAGCTACAACTGGTGGCGGTATTTGGAGCGAACATCGGCACAGTACACCGTTCACTTGCCCAAAGTTCTGCAGAACATCGTAATCTCGCTTGTTGCTTGGCTTTGTCTCTCCCTTCGGCCCTTTCGGCTTGTCTTTCCCGCTTCGGCCACCTCGGTCCTCGCCGCCAGTCCCGCAGACTCTGAGCCATCCTCTCGTTATCTACTGCAACATTTCAATCGAATGTTTTAGTAATGTAAAGGTAACTAAGTTATGTAAAGATCAATGTATGAAGAGTTAAACTGGACTAACTCGGAGTCGTCGACCCATTCTTTGTGAAGGGGACGGCCGTTGGCGTATGGCCGGGCCTCGCTTCGGGGTACTTGCTCGGATCCGGGAGAGGAGGGAACAGAGCGGACTCGAGGGTGCCATCGCCAAGCCGATTACCGCCCATGCTTCTTGCCCTGTCCGATCCTCATGATGGTCGTGCCATCAATGTCGTCGGTGCTCGGATCCCGGCCTCGCCCCTAGACCGACCTTGCGTCCGACGCCAGGAGGCGATCTTGGTGTGTGGACGCGGGTTGTTGTATGACTCGGGTGGGTCATCGGGCTGAAGGTGATAGCGAAGTCGCCTTTCCCTTGTGGGCGATCCATACGCCATGAACGTGGACAAAAAGGTGGCCACCATGCGATACCGACTGCGAGAAAGACAACAAGATGATTAGAAGAAATATGCGAGAATGGAGCATCGAATACTAAAATGAATTCACGTACCCAAGCTTGCTTGTATGCGCCAAGGTTGCGTACGCCTTTGGTGGTGTGTGGGGCCTGTCTCGCTGCAAAGCCCGCTCCGGTGGGCTTCGTGTTCTGGATATAACCTCTCTGTGAACCACATCCACGATCATCTCTCCGGCAAGAATCGGCAAAGGACTCGCACCACCATGGAATCATCTACATGTCATAAAGAATTTGAGATGTAAGATGACCAAATGAAAGCTACTTAATCTCAAAACGAATCAATTATTATTCTTCTTCATTTACCTCAATGTATTTGTTCCGAATTCGAGACATCTGTCTTGCACGTGTCTTTCTTGACTTTTCGACCAAGTCGCGTGGCGTAGTACTTGATGATGCAAGTGAGGCGCTCCTCGAGTGCATGTCGTTGATGCGTTTACGGCACTTTTCACCAAGTTCTTCTCCGCCCTCCTCCTCCGTCCCTCTTCACACACGAAAAAGTCTCTGCAGACAGACACAATGTATCAATTCATTATGTCAAAAGTGTCAAATGAATGCGATGTATTGATCAAAGTTGTCTGAACGAGACTTACCAGAACTCTCTCTCGACCCGCTCCCGCTTGTCTTCATATTCTGCGTCGGGGCGATTTGTAGTGGTCCCACGATTTGGCCGGCCCCACAGGTCCCTTGTGCGTGACAATCTTTTGGGTAATAGTGCTCGCACACAAGCCCCAAGATGTGGTTGGGGTTGCGTGAGTCACCAGCGACACAAACTCCAAAGGCTCTGCACAAGTCATTAACAAACATTATTAGTTTCTCGACAATTTTCAACAGGTTATATGAAGTAGGCGTGATTAAATCTAAAGTTAGTTACCTATCCCCACGGGGCGGATCACTTTGGGCGTGGGGAGGAAGTGGAGGCCGGGGAGTTTTGAGGGACCTGCTTAAGTAGGGGCTAGCCGCAGCAGAGGCGGTGGAACTACTTCGGCCTCGCCGCCCCTCTGTGCCTCTCTCTCCGCATTGTCCATCGCCTGAACCTCGTCCCGCCGCTGAGAACTCCGCTCGTCCTCCGAGGAGTCCGTGGTACTGGCGCTCCTCCCGGCACGCCACCTGTGGCTCGACTAGAGGAGGCCGGCCCCTCCTGCTGCCGCTCCCGCTGCCGCTGCTCCTGGCCCTCTGCCTCCTCCCGTCCGATGCGTTCTCTCCGGCATCTACGTCCTGACGTGCCCTCTGGTACCTCGAGTTCACGTTCCTTGGCCCACTACCGCCCGCCATCTTTGTTCAATCACCTGCAATTAAAAAAAACAAACAAGACGTCATTACATGTATTAGAAATAGATGCTAAGTAAATAAACAAAACACGATTACAAAATAACATAGTATTACATGTATTAGAAGTAATCATCATTATTGGGATTATCTAGATCATATGTCTCGTCATCACTATCAAAATTGTCCAAATAAACAAGACTGTCCGGAGGTTCAATGTTGCCTTCATCGTCATCATCTAAATGTAATCGCTCAAGCATTTCTATGTCCTTGGCATTTTGCACCTCATCTCCTTCTTCCTCGTCATCAACCCTTTCATTGTCTACTTCCATTCCAATCGCCTCGGTTAAGTCTATCACCAACCTCCCTTGTAGCCCATCTTCTTGATAGAACTCTACATCATGTGTTTGGGTTGAAGTTGTAATCTTCATCGTTTGAGACAGCTAGTCTACCATGTGGCGATACCTGGTGCACAATAGACCAACCCTGAAGAGCCTTGTTGCCTTGGCATGCGTATGACAAATAATAAACCTGCACGGCCTGATCCGCCACAATAAAGACATCTTTTCCTTGATAGATGGAATCGTGTCGAATCTCGACTTGACCAATATTAGGGCTCCGTTTCGTTAGTCGAGGATTGAACCAGTGGCATTTGAACATGACGAGACGAAGAGGTTTCGAACCATAAAATTCAAGTTCATAGATATCTTCAATTATGCCATGATACTCGAGGCCATCAGTGCCGGGAGTACAAACTCCGCTGTTTGTGGTTTTTCGATGGGGCCGAGCTCGCTCGTAGCTTCTTGTGTGAAAGCGATATCCATTCACATCATAACCTGAATAAGCTTTCACCTTACTGTCGAAGCCATTTGCAACCTGTCTCAACTCCTTACTCATAGTTGCATCGGTTTGGGCCTGCAAGCGCAAGAAGGAAAGATTGCCGAACTAAGTACGCGAAACTCGGAATCTCGAACTAGGTACGAGGTAAATTGGACAATACCTTTGTTTTGAACCAAGAAATAAAATCGGGCCTCCCTGCTCCCGGACCCCGTGAAAGAAGGGTGTCGATTTGCCGTGGGGTAGGATCCCTTGGTTGATGCCAAGATACACGAATAAATTCCCTGTGCACACGAGAATAGTGACAGCGTATTTAAACAAGTTCTTTGAGAATAGTGACAGCGTATTTAAACAAGTTCTTTGAGAACTTACTCAATGAACGACTTCACCTCGGGTAGGTTGTGGAACACATATAGCATGATCATGCGCCACTCTTCATTTTCCAACCTCTTATTGGTCGATCCACTTGACCTGCCGAGTTGCCCTTGGAAAAGGCTAAGGTTGGATTCATTCTCGTCAACATTGTAGCGAGGGAGTGGATTATGCACGCTAGGAAGGTTCTCTGTGTAGTATAGCTGTGTGAAGTTTGTCACCTCCTCCAGAATGGAAGCCTCTACAATGGAAGCCTCAATTTTGGCCTTATTTCTATATTTTTTGCGAACGGCCTTCAGACATCTCTCGATTGGGTAGCACCAACGGCCCTGCACGGGCCCCCCATACGTGCCTCATACGGGAGGTGCACAATCAAATGCTGCATCGACAAGAAGAAGCCGGGTGGAAATATCTTCTCCAACTTACAAAGCAACTCAGGTGTCACTTTCTCCAAGTTTGCAACCACGGTCCGAGATAGCTCCTTGGCACAAAGCTGGCGGAAGAAATAGCTCAACTCAACTCGCCAAAGACTAGCCGGAGATGCTCGGAACGTAGCCTCGCACCATAGTCGAAAGAAGCCGCTCAATCCATACGTGGTAGTCATGACTCTTCATGCCGTTGACTCGCATAGTGCCTAAGTTCACTCCCCTGCTCGGGTTTCTTTGCGTGATACCCATCGGGAACATTAACGCCTTCTTCCACCTACCTACCTTCTCTCTGGCCGGCGTGGCGGGGAGGAGCCCAGCCGGCCGGACCACGGGCAGCCGGCCTCGTCGGGGACGGCCCGTGAGGTGGGGCGGCAGTGGCCACCATGGCCGGTGAGAGGTAGGCGCCGCGGGCTGTAGGGCCGCCGCCGCCGAAAGCAGCACGGGGTTTAGGCAAACCGACGTCGCAACTTGCTCGAAACTTTCTCAATTTTTTACAGGGCATCCACATGTGATAAAAGACACATCGACAAGTTTCGTGATTTTCGGACATCGTTTGGATTTTATATAATTTAAATAAACTTCCCCATGAGTACATCGTCATGTTACGACAACATGATGCGCGACATTTCATGCCACTTTCGCATACGGCCTCGACATAGCCTAAATATCATGAATACTATTTTTGAATGACCAAATTCCATTATTTCATGTACTGCAGTTCAATTTTGGAATAGTCGGAAATATTCAATGAAACGGAAAAATTAAGGAAATATAGTTAAAAACTCATAATTGTCCCAAATTTTGAAATAGGGATATATTTACTGTAGCAAGTCCCCACAAAAAAATGGGGTCAAAAAAACAAAAAAATAATAATAATTTGCGGGTGCCACCCCGCACCCAAGAAAGAAATTTAAAAAATTAAAAAAAAATTCTTTGCGAGGTGTGTCGTCACACCGGCACCGAAAAAAGGCCCGTGACTAAAAAGGCCGGCCCAAGCAAAAAAAGCCTTTGCCGGGTGCCGGTCATGGGGCACCAGTAAAGAAATTTAAAAAAAATTAAAAAAAATCTTTTTGGTGCCTAACAGGCGTGGCAACAAGAAGGATGACGGCAATGGCTGTCCGTCAAGCCGCCACCCTTTGGTGGCCATATTTTGCCGAGTGGCGGCACCCGGCAAAGACTAATTTTTGCCGACGGCTAGAATTTGCCGAGTGCCGGCACCCGGCAAAGGCTGCTTTGCCGGAGGCCTTTATTTGCCGGGTGCCTCCAGGCCTAGCACCCGGCAAAGAATTCCTTTGCCGGGTGCCCGATAAAAAGCACCCGGCAAATTTTTTTGCTCCCGGCAAATCAGCCGTTTCCTGTTGTGAGTGGACAACTCTGTAGCTAAATCGATTTTAACTGTGAGATGTATGTTTATGTCTATATTTGAGACACTGAGGTTCTGGAATTCGACCTAGTAGTAGTGAATACTTTCTTAGCACATTTTTAACAAAAAAACTGATAGTCTTCAATAATTTCATCGTAATGCACACTACTCTCACTGGTTGTTAATTAAACGCTACTAGTTGCAAAAAAAATCATGATGTGTACCAGTGTTGATGCATTCAGACTATGAAAACAGGAAACAAGATTAGTGATAGATAGATTTTGAACAATTAACAGTATATAAACCAGCATATCAAGAGGCTTTTCTCTTAATATAAAAATCTTGCAATTAATGGAACGGTGGCAAAGGTAATAATGTTACTAATACATGTCAATTCTAGTACTACTCTCGATGCCCAGCACTCTAGTTTTGTCTTGGAGCAAATATAATCAAACTGGAGCATATATCGAGCAAGTGGGCGCCATTGCACCCCAGCTGGTTAACAACAGGATGGATACACGAAAATCGGCCAATGCTGCTTACCTACTCCTGCTGGCCATCGCCCGTCACCGACCCCTATCTCCCTCGTTACTGCCGCGCGCCAACTCTCTCACCTTGTTCTCCACGGTTTTTGATCGATCGTTCTACTCCCCCATCCAGCTCATCTTGAGTGTGGCGGTGGCGGCTGCTCGAGCTTCACGCCGCCTGACCGGTGGCGGTCCAGGAGCTCCCCCGCCAGCGACTGCAGGTCGTCTCCGCCGCCGCCGCCGCCGCCTGAGCTTTCTGCCATGCCGGGGCCGCCGCCCGGCCTGACGGGCGCGCCATACGGCCCCGGTTGCCGGAGCTGGTGGTACTGCTGTTGCGGCTGATGGTGGTGGTGGTGGTGGTGCGGCTGCGCCGACTGGACCGCCCACTGCGGTGGCTGCGGCGGCGGGTCGAAGAGCGCGGACAGGTCGACGGTGGTGGGGACGCTGGTCGACGACGGCAGGTCCGAGATGGAGAACGGGCCTGGTGGCAGCGGCATCTGCGGCGGGGCCGGCAGCGGAGGCGGGGACGGCAGCTCCAGCGTGGCGAGGTGTGCTTGCAGGTAGGTCAGCTCGGCCTGGAGATTCACCACCTGGGGAATGATCCAAGGAAGGACGTGACATGCACCAACAGTAAATTGTTACGTGCAAACTTGAAGCCATCATGTACATACAGATACAGATGCATATAACATGGAAAAGACACATCACACGGATGCAAATATGCTATGAATGAAATGAAAGGTGTCAAAGGAGGATCGCACGATGGACAAAAAAGAATGCGAGTTTGGACTTCTATCTAGGAGGACTTCTACTGCTACTGCTACTGCTACTGCTACTGCTACTAGTACTAGAGATTGGCGCTGGCGCTATTCTTTTCAGGGCTCATCGATCGATCAGATCGGAAACCTGCACTGCACCAAACCACTGGCAGCCAGCAGTAGTACTTCCTTGGAATTGGAAGGTTTTGTGCAGAGCCCAAGATAGAATTAGTAGAAGATAGATATACACACATGCATACATACGCATGGTGTGTACGCACGTGGCTTGACGGATGGAGGAGCGAGGGATCCGATCGACGACCCGGATGCGACGGATGAGAAGTGCATATCATTCATCGCCGGGGCGCAGCAGCAGCAGGCAGGCCTCCCGGATTAGCGCTTGGCGTGCTTCTTTTTGCACTGCCGTTGCTTGGCTTGGCAGTGTTGATTTCCTCATGAAAGGGGACTTGCCTTCCTCGAGAAAGAAACACGCCTGGCCGCTCCAGAATCTTATCTCAGAGACGGCGGATTCAGAAAAGACCCAGATCCACACGCGAATACGAAGGGAAAATCATGCAATCACTGGTAGGCCTGGCCTACTAGTAGGCATCCATGATCAATCCATGCATGCATGGCAAGTTAGTAGATTTATTTCCGAACTGGTAGCTAATCTAATTAAAAGCCCCAGCTACCTAGCGATCGATCGATCGAGCCCGTGGATGGATGTATGGATGATGGATCGAATCCAGCGATACTAGACAATCAATCATCGATCCTAGTATAGTGTACTACCTGCTGCTGGAGCGCGAAGATGTGGGCGACGCAGCCGTAGACGGGGTCGCGGAGCCGAGCCTGGGCCTCGTAGCAGATGGTGACGACGGCGTCGAGGCGCTTGTGCGCCGGGATCTGGAGCAGCAGCTTGGACACGTTGCTGGCGCCGAACACCTTGTGCACCGCCGCGAAGTGCGCGGCGCCCTGCTCCGAGTCGAAGTAGGGCGCGAAGATGCAGCCGCTTACGCACTTGCGCCGGAGGAACTTGCAGGCGCCGCAGGGCCCGCCGCCGCCGCTTCCTCCAGGTCCAGGGCCTCCGCTGCCGCTGCCGCTCGGGCACCCGCCGCCAAGCGTGCTGGTGCCGCCTCCAGCGTTCATTGCCCTCAGGTGCCCTGCCCCCGAGGACGACCTTTTATCTATCTCCCTGCGTACCTGCCTGCGCGCGGCCCTGTTCCAGTGGCCGGGGGTCGGCGGCCGGGCTTATACTAGTTATAGGCCGGGATAAACAATGGCGAGGGCAACTGGGGAAGGGAAGGCAGAGAGGGAGAGGGAGAGGGAGAGGGAGAGGGAGAAAGGAGGAAGAATGGGGGAGGGCAAGGAGGCCTGACAATATAGATAGAGAAGCGGGGGGGGGGGAGCGAGGCATATATGTGTAAACATGGAAAAAGTCTCTCTCATCCCTTTTGGTGTTTGTCCTATTGGTGGAAGGTCATAGGCGTCACAGCTCCAATTTCCATTTTATTTATTTATTTCCTCCTCGTTTCTCTTTTTATTAATTGCTTCTTCCGTATAAGCACATATATTCTCCTCAAAGTGGCTCTACAAGCCAAGCTTATACGTATATGTGCCGCTTTGTTTTCGTGGCATTGATGATGAGACTTCAAAGGCACGGCATGGAAGAAGAAGAAGCCTAGCGGCGGCAGCTGCTGCTGGTGCAGCTGGTACCAGTACCCCCCCCCCCCCCGACTCGATACCTCTCTCTTTCCCTCCCTACACGGCTACACACTTCCCTTTCTGCATCTTTCGCTCTCTTAAGGGCTAGAAGATTGCGTGAAGCAAACATGTATGCGCGCGAGAGACCTCTCTATCTGGCTCCCTATTTGCACCGGCGATGCGTCGTCCAACGCACATGAAGAGAAGCTACTCCTCTGTCCGTGAATAATATCACTACAAGTACCCGTGAAGATTTGGTAATTATGTACCGTAAATATAGAATATGAAAATACTAACATTTATTCTGCGATACTTTCTCTGTCCCAAAATAAATGTCATTCTTATTTTTCGACGAGTCAAATATTTCTAACTTTAACCAAATATATAAGAAAATATTAATAATTTTAGTACATAATTAGTATTGTTAGATAGATCGTTGAATAATAAATTATTTAAAAAACAATGTTGTTAATATTTTTCATAAACCTAACCATGCTTAACAAAGTTGGAACGGACACGAATACTGTAGCGATATTTTATTGTTTTCTCTGTCTACAAAAAAAAAACATTCACCGGTGACTACTGACTCGGTGCATGGGCTCGCTTGCAGTCAGTCAGTCGCCGAGCACAGCACAGCGAGCTCCTGCCGAGGGGTCTCTCTCACACACATTCCGCGGCAACAGTGTCCGGCCAGCTCTAGCCCCCCCCGTGTTTTTTATTTATTTTTAACGCTTTTTTAAAACTATTTTTAAAACTGACACTGTTTAATTTTTTTTAAAACTAACACTTTTGGACGTGCATGTTTGCAAGGCGTGACTAATTCACGCGCGCGGCAAGGGCAGTCAACTGCTGCGGCGACCGCTGACGTGACAGGTCTGACGCGCCACCCGTCACGCGCGCGGCGGGCCTGCCGCGCCACGCATCACGGCGCGGCCGACCCCTTGTTCCCTCTCTCAGTGTCTCCGTCCTTAGACGAGAAAACACGCCGCCGTGCCCACCCAACGAGCCCGCGGCCGCCATGACCGCCGCGCCGCGCCCCGCGCGCCCCGCCCGCCCCGCCCTACGCTCCCGCCCACCGTGACCCCGGCCGCCACGCCCGCCGTCGTGTGCCCGTCCTCCCTCACTCCATCTCCATCTCCCCCTGTCTCGTTGCCTCCCTTACTACCGCCGCCGCCCCTCCATCTCCCCACTGCCGCGCGTCGCCCTTCCTCATCACCGCCTCTCCATCTCTCCGCACTGTCTCGAGCCGTGAAGGACATTACTGCGCTACCCATTGTCGTCCTCCAGAAGGGGGATTGCCGCCGGCCGGCCGACCATTGCCGCCGCCCTCCAGAAGTAGGCCGCTGCCGGCCAGCCATTGTCATCGGCGGTCATCTCCTTTCCATTGGTGGATTGTGGTGACCCAAAATCTTTGTCGAGGTAATGCTCTTCTACATCTCCGAGAAACCGCCGCACGACCAACGCAACTTCGACCGCTACCTCCAATGGTTGCATAGGAGTACCCGCACACATATGCAGGCCCCCTACACTAACAAGTCAATTGATGAGGACGAAGCCGAGGATGACATCACTGATGCATACGACGAGGCGACAAGGATGGAGACACAGCTTCAGAGAGCCCCGCTATAGAGATACGTGGTAAGAAATTTGAATTTCAATACAACTGCACGTCGGCGTCCCTATGAATCGTAGTGATACGAACTTACCTTGATTGTGTATGCAGGCGACACAGTTGACAAGTCTATCCAACGAAGCAACCGTGCGACTTCACAAGACCAGAGGGGAGCCACACGGCATTCTACACATCTTCGTCGATGTACATTCTATTCTCAAAACCATGACAGGTTAAATGGTTCTCATGACTCATTCATCCGTGTTTTCTTTTTTTGCAGAAAGTGAGGAGGAGCTGCAAGAAGCTGGCACAGAAGCTCAGCTGTGTGGATACTCCATGGAAGATGCCCTATGACCCGAACCTGTCTAGTTCCTTACGCTCGAGCACTATGCCGACACGAGTAGGTTCCTCCGACAGGATGGCTGCTGGGACCTCTTATGTTCGTACTCTCGGCAATGCAAGCAAGGGTCCTGTGGAGCACGACGTTGAGGAGGATGAGGATGAGGAGGACGAGGACGAGGAGGAGGACTATGATGAGATTGGGATATCTCAGCTTGGTGATGCACCATTTCCTACACAGTTCGACGAACAGGTACTTGAAACAACCCTTCGTCATATACGTCACAATTACTTAAACATTGTAAGTAACGATGCCTATATTGTAATTGTAGGGTCCTAGTTACACTCAGCAGTACCATCGGGTGTACCGCTAGCGAGACCGTACCGACATTGGGTTCACCCCTAACGTGCTGCCTTCACGTCCGAAGAGGCAGCGACGTCCGCGGCACCCATATACTCCTGGGTCGTAGGAGTTCTTTAGGATGACATGATGCACTTGTACTCGGACACCCATATACTGATGGAACATGTAGTATGTCGAGTAATGTCGAACTTATGTATTGATGAACTTGTGTCGTAGTTATGACTTGCTAAACTTATGTCGAACAGAGGTATTGTCGAACTTGCGATGAACTTGGGACGTGTACAAGTTAGTATTGCTGAACTTGTGTATTGATTGTCTCGTGCACTTAACCTTCCTGCTGATCTATTCGTTAAACCAACACGATGAAATAACTTGGTTCATGTGAGAACATAACAGAAGTTGCTATGATCACTAACCACACAATTTGCTATGTTACTACTCACTAAGAGCTCTCACACTTGCTACACTAAAGAGCTCCACTAGATGAACTTGAAACAACAAAGCAAGCTCTTAATTCTAATTACACTAAAGAGCTTGCTACTACTACTTTGCAAGAATGTAAATGAATGAGTAGGGTGATTATATCGTCGTGTAGAGGAATGAACCAATCACAAGATGAAGATTAAACCAATCACTGGGAGAATACAAATGGCAAGAGACAACCGATTTTCTCCCGAGGTTCACGTGCTTGCCAACACGCTAGTCCCCGTTGCGTCGACCAACACTTGATGGTTTGGTGGCTAAGAGGTGTTTCACAAACCTCGTCCACATGATTGGACACCACAAGAACCTACCCACAAGTGAGGTAACTCAATGACACGAGCAATTTACTAAAGTTACCTTTCGGCACTCCACCGAGGAAGGTACAACTCCCCTCACAATCACCGAAGACGGCAACGAACAATCACCACCTCATGCCGATCCTCCACCGCTGCACCAAGCCGTCTAGGTGGTGTCAACCACCAAGAGTAACAAGCAAAACCCGCAGCGAAACACGAATACCAAGTGCCTCTAGATGCAAACACTAAAGCAATGCACTTGGATTCTCTCCCAATCTCACAAAGATGATGAATCAATGATGGAGATGAGTGGGAGGGCTTTGGCTAAGCTCAAAGGTTGCTATGTCAATGAAAATGGCCAAGAGAGTGAGCTTGAGCCGGCCATGGGGCTTAAATAGAAGCCCCCATGAAATAGAACCGTTGTACCCCTTCACTGGGCGCAACGCGGGGTGACCGGACGCTCCGGTCCGATCGACCGGACGCTGGCCCTCAGCGTCCGATCACGTGATACAGCGTCCGGTCACGTGATACACGCCATGTGTCCCCTGCTTCAAATGCTGTTCGTCAGATTTCAACGGTCATCTCTTGTCCGGACGCGTTAGTTAGAAAGTGACCGGACGCTGGAGCTCAGCGTCCGGTCATTTCCAGTAAGGTTCCAAACGCGAATTTCCACGACCGGACGCGTCCGGTCATGCCCGACCGGACTCACCCAGCGTCCGGTCACTCAACATCTCCTCTGTGTGCCCCATGTCAGCGTACGTCAGCACTAACCGGACGCACCCTGCCAGCGTCCGGTCGTAGAGCGACCCAGCGTCCGGTCGTTTGACCGACGCCAGCGTCTTCGCTGTAACATCCGACCGGACGCGCCTGTCCAGCCGAGGCCAGCGTACGGTCACTTCCAGTGACCTCCGTCTTTTCTGTCTAGGGTGCCGGTGGCACCGTCGGACTGTCCGCACTGTACGGGCGGACACTCCGCCGGTGGAGTTTCTTACCCTTGCACCTAAACTTCACCACCCTTGATCAAATGTGCCAACCACCAAGTGTATCACCTTGTGTACATGTGTTAGCATATTTTCATAAATCATTTTCAAGGGTGTTAGCATTGCACTAGATCCTAAATGCATATGCAATGAGTTAGAGCATCTAGTGGCACTTTGATAACCGCATTACGATACGAGTTTCACCCCTCTTAATAGTACGGCTATCAATCCTAAATGTGATCACACTCGCTAAGTGTCTTGATCACTAAAACAAAATGGCTCCTACAATTTATACCTTTGTCTTGAGCCTTTTGTTTTTCTCTTTCTTCTTTTCCAAGTTTAAACATTTGATCATCACCACGCCATCACAATCATCATGATCTTCACCATTGCTTTATCACTTGGGGTAGTGCTACGTATCTCATAATCACTTTGATAAACTAGATTAGCACTTAGGGTTTCATCAATTAACCAAAACCAAACTAGAGCTTTCAAAAGGAATATGCATGCCATGTCTCGTGGCTAATGTTTCCCTTGTTAACACTGGTACTCTATAGATTGTGGAAGAAACCTCTTTAGCAAACGCCTATATCAGATATGCTTCATCAGGACACTGCAGAACCAGCCCAACTTCATTGGTCACCAAGCATCTGTCGCCTAATGCTAGCAGGCACAATGAGACACACTGAGACCCAAAAGTAATACCCGAATGTGTGACAATGACAAAAGCAAAAGCATTATATACCGAGAACGTAACAAATACATGCAAATTGCAGCATTGTAATACCATTTTTTATGGTGAAAGTTTTATGAGATAACACAATATCCGTTACAAAAATTAAATAGTATTTGTTACATGGGTATAATACATAAATAGTTCAAATGAAACACAATGCAACACCGAGAAAGTTCTACTACAATACAAATACCAAATCTAAAGAATTAAACCAGCACACATGTACCAATCGTCTACCACACCTCTACCAATCCTCAGTCTGAAACATACTGAGTAAGCAACTCATCGTCCGAGTACCAGTTCTCTACCACTACCTTATTGATGTGGCTAGGCTCACCTGTATTGCCCTGATCTACCTGTCGCCTGTAGTAAGCTGCCTCCGCTTCACCTGTGGCCTCTGCGGCCTGAGTCAAGAACGTGTCCTCCATCTGGCTCATGTGGCTAGGCTCACCTGCATTGCCCTGATCTATCTGTTGCCTGTAGTAAGCGGCCTCCGCTTCATCTACGGTCTCTGTGGCCTAAGAGAAGAACGCGTCCTCCTTCACCTGCAAGCCCGCATCTGCTTGAGCAATAAGCTCGCTAAGTCTGCCAGTGTCTTCCTCAGCCTCCTCCGCCTGCAAGCCCGCCTTTACTAGAGCGATGAGATCGCTCAACCTAGCAGTGTCATCCTTATCCTCGTCTCCATCATCGGCCAACGCAATCGGAGATTGGACGGTGCAATCAGCTCGCGTTATGTTCTCATCTAACTTTTTTCCTCATACCTTGCACGGTCCACCTCTACGGCACGGTCCTCGTTGCATCCAATCCCTTTATGTGTAAAATACAACCAGTTAGCAATGCGATTATATTACATTTAAAATCAGGCAATAAAAATAAAAAGGCTTTCAAGCACTCACTGGCACACAATGCAACAACATGGTCATTCAAGACCTGCATCTGTACTCTTGTCTCCTTCCTTGCCCTCTCCTCCTTTAACGCCCTCTGTCTCTCCAACCCCTATTTGTCAAGCCTAACATCGATCGGGTTACGAATACTGCGCTGTCTAGCAAACTCACGAATCTTCTTTTTGTGATGTTTAACAAATAGGTTGACGTAGTCATGTCCATATCTCCTCTTTCGTGCAATTACTTCCCTCCCCTTCAGTTCATCCAAGAACTTAGCTTGACCATCGTAACATTCCCACCTACATTTCCTAGTGCTCTGTTCAAACGAAAAATTATATTATATATGACTTAGCAAAAGAAATAAAATACGATTTTATGTTTACCACAAAAATAACCAACCTCATCATAGTCAACCATATGGCAACAATAATGGCATATTCCAAGCTCCGAAGGGACTAGACCGTAGTTGGATTTAACACCACATTCGCACGTGACTGTAGGTGCTTTGTAAATTAACCTTTCTTTCTTCTTTTCCTTTGCCTTTGCCTTTGGTGGCTCCGACCATTAATTCTTAGGACCATAGAGCCACTCATTGAAACAACACTTCGCAAATCCATAATGCTACAAGAGAATACATTAGTACATGCACATATATAGAGATAAACATTTAAACAGATACACTTTCCACTTCGTGTTTGTTGGGACACACAAACTCCAACGTATTCTCAGGGTTTATCATAGCTCGATCTCCGCAATCGCACAGAGGGGGTTCCTCGAGTCGTCTAACTGCGGCTAGGTGCTTCTCCTTAGCCGTCATTGGACGGGGGTTAGGGGGTGGAACCCACCACTCGAAGTGGTCACGTGGATGTCTCCCTCTCCACCAATCGTCGAAAAGGAGGTACCTTGGGTCAAACTTGTCTGCATCATCGATCCACTGAAAGAAAAGGCATTTCTCATGAGCCTACACAACAAGATTCCAACAAAATATTAGTAGCCTACATACACAAATGAAGAAAAAAGATAGTGAAAATAATTACTTATATTAAAACGACTGCATGTGTAGAAGCAACGCGCCGCTGTGTCTGGATGTCTCGATCGAAACACGTCGGCCGGGAAACCACAGTCACAGTTAGAGACAGGGAGATCAGGAGGGATGGGCATCCTCGCTAGACGCGTTGGGGTATAATTCTCTAGGACGACCCCGTTTTCGCCAAAACTCCTCCCGATACATGTCTTCTATCTAACAAAACGGTTGTAATTTAACAAACAAAACTCCTCCCGATACATCACAAATTAATGTCAATGAGAACCATTTGCATTACAACAAAAATATATAACCTACACTTTGATGCAAACTCTATCTTAGATGTAAACATACAAACTATGTAAAAGCTATACTTTGGTCACTACAAAATAAAATTTGGTACATCAACGGTTTGTCCATATATTTATTCACATATAAAAGTTGAGATGCAAACTCAAACAAGTAAAAATCATATAAAAATTGACCTTAGAATACATGGTAATCATAATTCTAACTAACCAATTAACCTTAACAGTGGCAATCATAATTCTAATCATAATCCTTCAATCCAACGTTCTAACGAACTCATATTTTTCTCCATACCCTAATTACTCATTCAAATCCTTCGATCCACCGTGGAGGCCGAGGAGGAGCTTCATTACCTTGACAAGGCAGAGGAGGAGCTTCGGGGAAGGTAGGGAGGGGGCTGGCAAGGGAGGGAAAGTCGACGACCGGCCGTGGGGGAGCCGGGAGGCAATGGCGCGGGCGCCGCGAGTGGCCTCACCTCGAGTCGGGCAGACAGAGAGAGGGAGGGAGCCAGCGCCGCAACAGGTAAGTAAAGCCTCGCCGCGCTATTATGGGTGGCGCGGCACCACCGCGCCATGATGCACGACGCGTTAGCCCCGCCACGTCAGCGGTCGCCGCGGCCGTTGACCGCCCCATGTCGCGCCGCCATGCATGGCGCGGCAGCGTGAATTTGTCGCGCCATGCAAACAGACGCGTCTAAAAGTGTTACTTTTGGAGAGAAAAATAGAATTAAAAATAGTTTTAAAAAGTGTTAAAAATAAAAAAAAATCCCCCCACGTGATCCTAACATGACATCCTTTCCACTCCACACGCCATATGTGTGCGCTTTTATTGCGCCCACCGATCCATCGAGCTCTCGCTGGCCGCTGGGGCCGTACTGGTGCTGCTGGGTCGCTGCCGCCTGCTCCTGTGCTCCTGCACCCCGCCCGCTGCCGCTGGGTGATTTCACTTGCGACGCGATGCGATGCGATGCGGCCTAGCATGCATAGCATGGCAGAGGCTACAACGTACAGGCAGTGCCGGGCGGCCGGCAGCCCGGGCGCGCTTGACGTTTCGGTCAAAGACTTGCCCGCCGCCCCGCCCGCCACGCACGCAGCCGGGCACTGTGCGCTCGTTCCGGCCCACGTAGGGTGATCTGATCGCTCGATGCATGCCGGACGGACCTGCCAGTGCTAGCTGCATCTGCATACGGAGGCTACTAGCCACGAAGTACGTCCGCCACGTTCAACTGTACTGTCAGTAGTCGTCTGTCACAAGATCTATTCATTATATATTTTTTTCATTTTCCTTTCTTTGTTTATCTATCTATATATCTACGTTACAGGCTGATGGTGAACACGGCAAATTATTACTGATGATGATCCGTGTATATCTGATGCTGATGGGTGATTAGCTAGATTGGATCGGTTAACGTACAAGCACCGCTACCTATAGCTACTACAATTTGGCAATGATAATGTACAAGATATTTTGGCGGATTCAGAAATTAAGATATATATGCCATTTTTTTTCCTGCAGGTGTCTTCACGTATATGCTTTTCTCCCCTTTTCCTCTGATACATATCCTAATTAAAGCTAGCCGTTTCGTATAAACATACATATACCAACACAAATAAAAGAATGTGGTGGCCACGCGCTCCGACGATCACACACCCGTTTCACCCTTTTTCGTTTCACAAAGCCGTAGATTCCGAGAACGCTATAACGCCATCACGCAGGCAGTCAGGAAGTTTAAGCGCGTCGTCGGCACTTCGGTTTCGCTAAAAACCCTGCGTTGACCCAGTTAACTAAGAGACACGGATCAGAGCCAGCGTCTACCTGGCTTTCTTCGGCATCTCTCCTCCTGGACACACACATTAAAAGCACGGAACGAAGCTAGCTTTACACACCCCCAAAGACTTGGGATGAACTGTAGGTGTGCCAGCCATCTGAAACGGAAAACGTAGTTCAATCGCCGCGTACATTTTGTGAGCACTGTGTGAAGAAGAAGCAACCGCGTCAACCGTCAACGTAACCTCTCTCCCTGCTACTCGCCTATGGCGTGGGCTCTCGCTCATCAACATCCGCAGACGCGTGGAAGCGAGAGCTACGTGCATCATGGTCATGCCACACTCAAACTACAACTGTCGTTGAGTAATCACGCAAGTAAAATAAAGCTAATTAATGACTGAAGTTATCGATCGGTCTATAGGCTATAGCCAGTGGAATAAAGAGGCCATGCATGTTGCTCTTTGTTTATTTATTTATTTATTTTATTATGTGATGAGGTGAAAAAGGTAGTTGCGCGCGCGCGGTTACGGACGACGATCCTTCCAGTCGTCGTAGATCATGGGGAAACTGCAGGAACGACACAGCAGGCTCCATGAAAACAGGGAGCGAGGATGCTCGTAAAGCTGCCTTGTAACGTTGCTCTCGATCGTTCGTTTTTGCAGGCGGCCTCGACAATCCATGTGATGTCAGGTACTACCTTAGAACAGGTACCCGCAGCCAAAAAATATGTATGTGTAGTAGCGGAGTAAATTTGCACCAGCAAAAGACCGAGCTGATGCCATATATATCCAAAGTATTAAATTACTACTACTACGAAATCTCACCTAAGTAATTAGGACGATCACTTTTGCAGACCAGCGTTTCTTACCCTGTCTTTTCACTCATAAGCCTCTCGTTTCCATTTGCTTCCGTGGAGGTATATATAGGCCATCACCATCACGCGGGATACGGAACGAGCTGACACGTCGACTTGATTGCGTGACATGGAGATGTATCTACACACCTAGGGATGACCATGTCCATAATGGGCAAGTCAAGTCAATAAAATTCTTAACAGTGACTGTGAGGGCAGGGGTCATTTGAGTTTTGATAATTCATGCTCCCTCCACCCTAAAATAAGTGCACATTTCACTTACCGAGGAGTCAAACATTTTTATGTTTGACTAAATATATAGTACAAAGCACAATTGCAGTTATTAGAAACAAATTGGGTCCTTCAAGAACAAAGCACAATTTTAAAATTTGAGCCGCCAAGCCATCTACCCCAAGTGCAATTATTGAGAAATAAATTGGATCTATCGTGTGTCACTGAAATGTTAATAGATGTATTAACGCAACTCAGGACCAACTGTCACGTAAAAAAAAATCTGAACACCTGTCACGATAGAGTTCTATATATTTTTCCACGTAAACTTGACCTGTCACGTTACAAGACTTCACACTACACGTTATAAAGAAAAAAAACTACCGATCTCCTTGGCATCGTCCTTAACATGTTCGCAGTAAACGTTAGGGAAAAAACGAAAAAAAGGCCCTCCTAGACACATACATCATGTACGGACTATCCATGTTACATATTAGGAAAAGATCTACTCAAACGAAGGTCCTTGACACATTACATTACACATCAAGCTAAGGTCCTTGACACGTTACATTACATCAAAAAAGGGCATACCCAGTGCAGAGAGCTCTCGCTCTGTGTGGGGTCTGGGGAAGGGTGTTAGTGGCAAGTCTTACCCTCGCCTGTGCAATGCAAGGAGACCGCGACTTGAACCCGGGACCTTCCGGTCACAGGCGGTAAGACTCTACCGCTTGCACCAGGCCCGCCCTTCACACGTTACATTACATCAAGTAGCAAAAATATTCTAACCCACCCTGACATGTTACATCACAAAGGAAAGTTGGATCGTGTATGGAAATTAATTCGATATGATTGCAAGATATTTTTCATTATTTGCCTTTATTTTTATAATAACCCTAATGAATGGACGGTCTATAATTCTTTGGGTAATGTGCATTTTCCAATCTTCAACTTGTACGGATTCGTTATTCATAAACAAGGCACTGAATAGCAGGTTGGAACTTATTGACCGCTATTTGAGGTAGCGAGCCGCTATAGCATCCGCATGCTATTCTTTGTAGCGCCGGCAATAGCGTTGTATGATATGCAACAAATAACCCTAGCATATTTTAACTATCATAGGACTATTGAGGTTATTGCTTCTAACAATGATAACGAATCATGATCTTATGACTATTTTATCGGCTCTCATAGTATAATCCATTGCAAACTCTAATATGTGATGACTTATATATATAATATGTTAAACACTATGTTTCTTTTCATAATTTAAAGTATGTGAGACATCAACTGTTCAAGTATAGCTAAATGTCTATTTAGATTCATTATTCATGATACATATATACACATAAATTTATATGTGATTATTATATAGCGGTAATGGAACTTAGCGTCCACGATAGCACCCACTATCCACGATCCACTACCTCGACACCAAACCATTATGAACCCGTTATACGCCATTTCGTACCTTGACCCTAAACTATGAAATCGGGTATTGGACACCCTCCAACTATCGAAACTAGATAAATTTGATCCTTTAGCTAGTTTTCAAAGGTGGCTATCTATTTTTCTAAACTAATAAAAATCCATTTTTAATTTGTAAAAAATTATAACTTATTTGTTTTAAATAAAAAATGTGAAACTAATACCAATCTTTTCCTAAAAAATGTTATTCATATGTTGGTGCTCCACAATCAATAACGTTTAAAAAAAATAGAATCATCTTCATATATTTTTTATCTAAAATATATTATTTATACATTTTTAGAGGTTAAACCATATTTTTATTATTTTTATAAAATAAAAAACCACCTTTGAAACCAGTCAAGTACCAAATTTGTCCGGTTTCAATAGTTGGAGGATGTCTAATAACCGGTTAATAAGGATAAAAATCAAACTCATGTGCAAGTTGAGGGTTGAAAATGCATTTAACCCTAATTCTTTTGGAGTCCCATAGCAACTTTCTCGTCCAAAATGGCACGCTTAAAGTGCTTGACAGGGCATACATTAATTTATGAGTACTACTATATGCTATTTGGAAGAAGAAGAAGAAGAAGAAGAAGAAGAAGAAGAAGAAGAAGAAGAAGAAGAAGAAGTATTACATGAAATAGAATTAACAGATCTACATAGGGGAAGTGGCCTTGGTAGGAGTAAGCACAATTGTTTTAGTTTTTCCTTTCCATTCGTGTGGTCAGCGCATAGAAATCACCAAAGCTTTAGCTGCTGAGGTCCGAGGAGGCGTGTGGGGCCTGTCACCTCCCGCGATTTCTCTATTGCTTTCACTGAGCTGGGAGTACCTCCCCCCCTGAAATCCTGCAGGAGGTAATGGGTTTCAGTGACAAGATGTCAGCTCCGAATGCAGCAGGGTGACCATCTGTTTTGCCGACAGCTATCGCAGAAAAGAGGAGCCGCATCTGCTCTAGATAGGCTATAGGGGCATGCATGCCCCAGCCCCAGCATACAAGAACAAATATAAAAGCCGTCACTGGCAGTACTAGTTGGATAACAGAAAATGTCTTTGACCTGATACTTCTATTGCATATATGTCCCTCCCTCTGTCCATGTTTTCATGAATTTGTCGCGATTTCGAACACAACATATTTCTGCTATGTCCCTTAAATTTGTTCCATGCTGAAGTCTGAATATAGAACACTAACAAACATTTGCTAAGACCTCATTCATGTTAAGTACTTTGTTGTTGCCATTAAATACTAGTGAACAAAGTCTGCACCAAGCCAAATCGATGGTACAGTGCAACCAGTAACAATATAATCAATGCTGAGGCGACTGAAACCCCTGAATGATTGGACGAAGAGTGCATGCCGATGGAGCAGGAAGCGCTACACCTGGAGGACGAGAGACTATTTCTGAACCAAATCCAGACTCCCACCCAGCTATATTGGCAGGGCAGGGGACTTCAAGTCTTCAATGTGGGGAACAAGAAGAGAACCTACCACTCACTTCCTCGGCCCTGTTCGCTTCTCTTATAATTCGTTTTTTTTCAGCTTGTTTTTTTAGTCGGAACAATATTTTTCTCTCACAACAAATCAGCCGGAACAATATTTTGACTTGTTTTTTCAGCGAAGCTAACGGGCCCTAAAAGTTTTCACTTTTCAGCACTGCAGTTCGGTACACCCCTACATGCATGGCCCAATAGGTGGCACGTGCGAGACTGAAAAAACAAAGGCAAGCACGTGCATTGTCCATTCTGTGCAGTGCTGACAGTCAAACCCTTTAGCAGCTAGAGGAAGAGTATGGCCTTGTTTACACTTGAGCTGTGAAACCTAGAGCTCTACAGCTACAGTGCTCATGGACGCACCATTCATGCATGCATGTGGAAGAGAAACTAGAGATTTGACAGCGATTAATTTAATAGTGTGGAGGAGACGGGATGTTCGCTGGCCACTGCTCCCAAAGAGATCTGAATTAGGACCCAAGGGAACTCCAACTAAGGAATAAACAAGCCGGGGGTACCACATGCTTTTTGATGCAAACATTCGAAGGAACTGAAGAAAAGAGACGCTGAAAGAATAGTACTATACTCTGTACATGCTTTGGAGAAGTGAAACTCTCCTGTTGTTTATACCCTGCCATTATGCCTCCACACGCTTGGTGGACATGTTACATTACATGACAAGAAAGAAGTCAAGTCAACACGGAGTTGCACGTCAATTCGTGCTTGCTCATCTGTTAATGTTCATTAAATTTGGAGGTTTGTTTAATCCCAACTAGTAGTAGTTAAGCACGATATCAACCGTCCGATCTAATTAAATAAACGGCTCACGTGTACTTCCCCTGCAGGCTGCAGCAGTACATGTTACTGCGTAGCCTGCTCCAGTGTAGCCTGCTCCAGTGCTCCTTACTGGAGCATACTGATCGGAGTATGTGTACTGTGATACTGTCAGCAACTTGGAAGGTGGGATCATCAACGAGTCTGGTGTGTAGAAATATCCTAGAAGCTGAAACGACGACACCAGACTTGGTTCAAAGTTTCTGTGCGGTTGCTGACACGCAAGAGTAATCCTGCCATTAATCCTGTTGCTTCCCATGCCAGCCTAAACGGGAAGCATGCGGCACGCACGTGCTGGTGCTGCCCGTTCCATCCATCTCTCCGAGTTCCTACCCAACAGGAAGGGGATGTTCTTTCGGTGGCAGATGAACTTGATGCCTGATGGGGACTCCGGAGCTGAAACCTAAGCGCAGGACTGCGCCAGGCCACCGGCATGGCGTCGGCTTTCAGTCTGTGCATGCTCCGTGTCAGGGCATGACGCCTCTCCGGCCAAGAACGCAATGTGTAACTTCCTGACAGTCACCATCAGCTTATTAGGCCAGTCTCAGTGGGGGTTTCACCATAGTGCCATGCACATTAAATATAGTGACACATCAGCAATTTGATTGGAACGAGGAGGAGAGAGAGCACCAGCGTTTCACCATGGTGACACCGTGCTGGCGTTGTTTCCCAGAGAGTGAAACGGAAATGAAACCAGCGCTGAGGGGTTTCATCTCGTCTTCCTCGATCCGCTGCGGCCGCGCGCCAGATTCTTCCCCGAAATCCTCTCCCGCGCCATCCTTCCCGCCCGCGCCATCCTCTCCCGCGCGCGCCACCACTTCTTCCCGCGAGCGAGAGCGACCGTCCCAGCGCGCGTCCCAGTTCCCGCTAGGTCAAGGCGCGAGATCCACTGGACTTGCGAAGGATCCGCCGCCGGATCCGGTCTCAGCTCTCCGGCGTCCTCCACCACCTCGCGGGCAGGGCGACCTCCGCCACCTCGCGGGCAGGGCGACCTCCGCCACCTCGCGGCCCATGGATCCGCCGCCGGCCGATGACTCGAGCCATGGCGCCGCCGGCAGAGGAGGCAAGTCCGGCAAGTCTCGCGGCCGGCTTGGACTCAAGAAGCCGTCTCCCACCCCCACCGCGCCGACTCCCACCACCACCGCGCCGTCTCCCACCCTGACCGCGCCGGCGTCGCGGCCGCCGGTGAGTTGGTCCCCAGCGGCGCCGGCTCCCACCCCCACCGCGCCGACTCCCACCCCCACCGCGCCGGCGCCAGGACAAGCTCCTGGATCCTTTCCTGCGCTGACTTGTCCTCCGCAAGGAGCAAGATGGGGCTCCATTCCACCAAATTTTGCACAAGACCCAAACTCTTGGTATGATTTCGAACTATTGTTTCAGTCAATCGACACTGCTGTGATTTTGATTCTTGCTATTTGCTAGTTCTTTGTGATTTTGATAGATGGTCAATCGATCCCCAAGTAGATTAGTTTCTTTTCATTGTTGTGCTCTGTACAATTAGTTCAGCTAGTGTTTCATCTTGTTTTGTTGCTGCATGACAGCAAAGGAGTTCACCTGTTTGTTCGATTGGCTAGCGTGCTAGTGTTTCATTGCGATGCTGCTGCATGACAGCAAGGGAGAGTTCATGGCCTGAACTAATACTGTGCTATTTTTTTTAACTTATGCAGGGTGAAAGCAACTACTGGAGTCTATGGGGTGCAGCAATTTGGACTTTTGGAAGTCATGATTGGTTGAAGATGAGCTCTGTAGCTCTTATATCTAATATATATCTATATTATTATATGCACTTGAGCTCATTTTAGTGATGATTGCTGCTGCTGTCCTGAGAGTAGCAAGCTATATGTACTTTGTTTTTTTCTACCTTAAGTACCAGTCATCTATATGTTCCTGTGATCTGAACTGTTATCTTGATCACTACTATTTATCAATGCACTATGTGAGTGCAGTTTCAGACTTTGCACTATGTGAATGCAGTTCCAGAACTATTTGTCGATCAATGCTATTTATCAAGTTGCTCTTGTGTATGTATTACAGTTTTGTTGTGAAAAGTAAATGTCTGATGCTTCAATGTCAGTTTTGTTGTATGTCACTTGTGCTCATATATCAGTTTAGCTCTTGGGGCCTGTTTCTCTTTGCTCGTGTGTACAATTTGCTGTGAAATGGCTACAGAATTAAGGATGCATATGATCCGATAAGCAAACAGCAATTAATTGCTTTGCAAAGCATGGGAAACGGCAAAGTGAAATAGCTGCACTGTGGATGTTGTTTCAATACTCGTTTCATTGCTGCTTTGTCATCATTTTTTTATGGGAAACAGTGTATTGAAACGGTGCACTGAGACTGGCCTTAGTGCCCGGGCAAATAGGCAGAATTCTGACGCACAAGGGGTGAATGAATAACAATAAACAATGTAAAAGATATCGAGGTGGATGTTCTTGGAATCAAAGCATAGTGCAAGTACCAACCTCGTGCAGATTTGGTGTAAAGTGCGTGCAGCTTCCCCTGCCTGGAAACTGATAAAGAAAGTACTACTAATATACGCTTTTCCCTGACAAATGGCACACGATAATTCTTTTAAAAAAGATTTCCTTTGTTATGTCATTTGCATCCAATGAATGTCCCAATAGATTCATTCAAAATCTGCGGGTGCAGAATATCAGCGACTTCCGATGAAATTCTTGCCTGTCAGGATTCAGGCTGCAGAGTGAACAAACAATTTGAAGGACTCGTCAAGCCCACTGAACCCTACAAGGTTTTTTGTTTTCTACGAGCAGTTCAAATCCAGCTGAGAAAGGAACAGAAGCATTCACCGTGACAAACAAATCGCAACGTTTTAACAGGCATCGGCAATCGTGAGAGTACAAATATCGTATTTGACCTAACACATCTCGATAAGTCCTAAATTTTGTAGAAGCAGCCTCATCAGGTCAACATCTTGAGGTGCCAACAGGTGCATACAGGTATGGCACAATCCCAGCTTAAGTTGAAGAATAAATTAAGTGCTCTTTGCTATCTAGGACACATTGCAGCCTCTTCATTAGCCTGCAGTGATAATAGAAGATTTGAGAAACCACGAAATGATCCATTGTGCAGTATACACCTTTTGCGTGGAGAATATGGCAATATTACCGTTTTGGCCAGTAAAGTGGCTTTCTCGTCGTCAAATCCAAGCGATTCCAGGATTTTATGACCAGCTGACTCTTTATCTGACCATATCCCCAGTAGCAAATGATTGGCAGTTACTTCTCCATCCTCACCTAACACGCAGTTCAGTTAAAAAAAAAAAAGCACCAAAATTAGATTATAAGTTAAACCACATGGAACAAAAAATAAATAGAGTAGAAATCAAAACCAACTATGCTCCAGACATGCAGATCAGGCACCCAACATATAGGGGATCAACAACATAAAGGTAACTGAAGTAAGCTAAAAAAAAGAGCCAAGTAGAACATGAAGAACCATAAAACTCTGTGTGCCCTCGAATTGCACTAACCTTCAGGAGAATCTCCATTCAAAATTTATCAACCACTAAAGGGCGTACCCAGTGCAGAGAGCTCCCGCTCTGTGCGGGGTCTGAGGAAGGGTGTTAGTGGCAAGCCTTACCCTCACCTGTGCAATGCGAGGAGACCGCGACTCGAACCCGGGACCTTCTGGTCACAGGCGATAAGACTCTACCGCTTGCACCAGGCCCGCCCTTCAAAATTTATCAACCACTATTTGTTCAAAAAAATTATCAACTTATCAATCACTGGAACTCTCGGTCTAATCAAGTGGGGGCCATGGGTCTTTAGTCCCGAAAATTCACCAGGCCTCTAATCTTATAGACTAGTCTCTAGGCCCAAAATTAACAACACGCCTACTCAAACAATGGCAAGCACACTCTAGAGTCTAGGCCACACTACAGCTACAGTATGACCTTGAGATAGTCATTTCGTGCACGGCTTCTTAATAATAATTCAAAACTAGTACTGTAGTTGATGCCTACCCAACCATTCAATACCAAGAGTGCAAGACCTAAATTCAAGGTCCTGTTCACAGAGAGAACAAAAATGGCATCAGGACAGAAATGTGCTGTAAGTACCAAAAGCACAAACAACCTCCAAGCCTTCAAATCTCATGTCAGACTGGATCAAGTATGTTAGAGGAGTCAAGGGCCTATTGGGCCTTAGCCCATTAGGGTTAATTAGTCGCTTGCTTAAGAGTCAAGTAAACCTCTCTATATAAGGAGAGGAGATGTATCAATCTAATCAAGCAAGAGATTAGAAGGAAATCCCTTCTCTCTTGTCGGCCGTGGGCGAAGCCCCGCGGCCGGCCTCCCCCAGCGCCCTTGCAGCCCTAGCTGCCGCTGTGAACAGTACCGCGGGTACTGCAGCGTCGCCGCCTCTCCCTCAGCTCTCTCTCTCCCCCTCAATCTTAGCAGCGCACATAACAATCTGGTATCAGAGACCATGGCTGGATCCTACGCCGCTGTGCCCTTCTCCACACCGCTCGGCGCACATCCCTGGGCTGCGCCAGCCCTGTTCTCCGCAGCGCCGCCGTCCGGATCCTACGCCGCCGTGCCCATCTCCACGCCGCTCGGCACACATCCTTGGGCTGCGATGGCCCTGTTCTCCGCAGCACCGCCGGCCCTGTCCTCCGTAGCTCCGCCCGTGTTCACCACCGCCACAGCCACTGTGGCGCCCTTGCCTGCGCAGCAGCCTGCACCTTCCACAGGTGCCTTCGGTGAGTGGATGGCGACCTTCGACCACCTGCAGCGCCAGATGGACGTCCTCGCGACCCTCGTCCATAACATTGGCGCACAGCCGGCGTCGGTGCCGAGCAGCAGTCCCGCGCTGCTTTCCACCTCTCCTTCATTGATCCCGTCGTTCACCACCACCAGCCCCGTGCCGCCACAGCAGGACAGCGATGGCGTCTTCTACGGGGGCGTGGATGACATCCAGGCATCGGCGGCGCAGCTGCAGGCGGTGGCGTATTGCCTCCTAGCGCGCCGGCAGGGACGACAACACCCCATCTTCAAGCGGCGGCGGCCAGTCGTCCCTCCAGCAGCAGCCTTGCAGCTCACGGAGAGGAAGGCGATTGCGCGGGCAAGTGCCTGCAAGGTGTTTGCGGCGGTGCGGCTGCAGGCTGCGGCGCGTGGCCTCCTAGCACACCGGCAGCTGCAGAAGATGCGCTCACCTATGCACGAGGCGACCTTGGCGGCGGTCGACCTCAGCATAGGGGAGCGTAACCTAGCATGGTCGGTCGACCTCGCCTGGTCGGACGGCCACCAGCAACCGCGCCGACCTGCTATTGTCTTCAGGCGCAAGCATGGTGTTTTTTCCGTGGGCGGCGGACTCCAACTCTGCGGCACCGGCGATATGGGAGCAGCTTTCCTCCTTGTCACCGGCGGGGACGCACTGCCTAGCGCCATCGCATGCCGCCGCCGTCCGCCACGAGCACGTCTCCGCTGGTCGCTGTTGCGATTGATTCCAGACAGCCATACCCGTGCAACCCTCTCGTTTCGATGGTCTCCATGGGATCCAGGCGGCTACTCGAGCCTGTCCAGCACGCGGAGGGTGTCCGCCGCATCTTCAGGATTCAAGAATAAAGAGTCGAGTTTATTTGAAATAAGCCGAGATGTAAAAGGCTTGTTCTTAGGTGTTCAGTTTGTGTCTAGTGAAGCCATAGTTAGCATCATTGTTAGGTCGCAGCTCGAGGACGAGCTGCATGTCCGGGTGGGGAGTAGTGTTAGAGGAGTCAAGGGCCTATTGGGCCTTAGCCCATTAGGGTTAATTAGTCACTTGCTTAAGAGTCAAGTAAACCTCTCTATATAAGGAGAGGAGATGTATCAATCTAATCAAGCAAGAGATTAGAAGGAAATCCCTTCTCTCTTGCCGGCCGTGGGCGAAGCCCCGCGGCCGGCCTCCCCCAGCGCCCTTGCAGCCCTAGCTGCCGCTGTGAACAGTACCCGCGGGTACTGCAGCGTCGCCGCCTCTCCCTCAGCTCTCTCTCTCCCCCTCAATCTTAGCAGCGCACATAACAAAGTATCATCTTCAATTCATGGTCTACCGCACCTTCAAGCTTAAGCATTCATAAATCATGACCCATCAGAACAGTATACGGCAGAAGACAAGACTTAAGTTTTGCATGCCTGCATCAAACCAAGAACACTTCTATGGGCTGGTTCCCCTCATTCTGATGCAATACATGGAATAAATATGGTCCCACACAAAATGATATAGATCCCAACCAAATCCCCTCATCAAAATACAATACATGGAACAAACAATGGTCCTGTTGTAAGTTAAGTGGACACTCATCTTGGAATATATCATCAAATGGTGATATGCTGAATTGAAAAGGCAACAAAAGCTGAGCTCAATATAGGTTGCATACAAGATACGGGGCACCATCAGTTTTAATCCTCTGGCCACAACTATATCCGCTGGGGTTTTTCTCGGCCTGTGTGAGAAGGCCTTCTCTATTACAGCAATGCCCAGGGGGTGGTCTTACCCCCTGCAGGTCGAGTTTTTTTTTATATCCGCTGAACAAGACTTGATACAGCTTTATTGAACTATTGAAAGAGTGGTGTGGGTAAATCTACCATTCAGGTTAAATCACAAATGATTTAGTATCACCACTGCAAACATAGTAAGGCTTGATGTTTGGGGGGATATTTCTTTACTTTGCAAAAAAAAAAAAAATGTCTGTTACATCTTTATTGGTGTTGTTTCTGTTTTATGCCAGCATTTGCACTAAAATACTTTGAGTGAGATGGGTTCATGATATCCAGAAATTGGTTTCAACAAGATTAAGTCATAGTTAAATCCATCTCAGAGGCATCATTATACTTCCAGATTCAGTATAAATCAAGTTTTTGAAACATGTTCTCAGAAGAATTGAATGCAATTTAAATGTTTAAGTTAAAACCCAGCTCAACTGCCTCTAGTGTGGAAACTATAGCTCCAGAGAAATTGTAAGCAAATAGAAAGAAATAAAGTGACACACTGTCACCGGAACAAGCCTAACCAGTAAATGATATAGCAAACAATGTGATTACTGGTTAGCAGGTATACAGGCAGTTACAATTTCAATCTCCAGTGATGCTAATACAGAATTACATTTTGCGAAGCAATCCATATTAATCTATGTTATATGAAAGCAAGAATTCCAGAAGTCATATTGACCAGGGACCATTGGTGCTGGAAAAAAACATTAATAAACCATGAGCGGAGGATCTTTTTTCGCTGTCGCCTCTAACAGCGTGAAGATAGGAGGCACTAGATACCTCATATCCGGCGGGCCCATGTGAAGGAGCAGCGCCAAACCACATCCCATAGGATTGGCACGTACTGGTCATGTGAATAGTATCATGCCCAGGCCCAGTGTGGGTTAGTTCTGTCAGAGATTAGATTAGATTGGTTGGAGTTGTTATCTATTTGCATTCGAGCGATAAGTTTCTTAAAAGTAAAGTAGTCTCATCTATGCATAGCAGGGGATTTTATCTGTTTTGAATAATCAAGATATAGATCAAGGGTCCCTACCCTTTTCTAGTTTTCTATCCCTGCTCTTGTCATGTGGGCGCCGGGCATCAGCATTGTCATGCTGCTTGGGTTCTGGGCCATCTAAAGTATGTCCACGATAGCATGTTTTTTTGGGGAACTAAGGAATTTGGAGGCAAAATAGACTACACAATGTGATGAAAGAACTTTCGGGTTAAGAAAACAATGCATTCTTGCTTAATTTATAGGGGGGCACCAACACACATATGTGAACATACCTGAATACTATAAGCAATTAAGCAAATCAAATTGTGTAATCAGGAGGTGACACTGCATAGAAGCAATTCATATGTTGAGTGATGAACAGCAATGGAAGTTCATATGTTGAACAGAAATTACCTGATTTCAGTTTTTCATTGACAGCCCAATCAAGGGCTCGTTGTGCAGCTTCTGTCAATGGTGGATGCATGGGACTAAAGTAAAACATTTCTGATTTCCCAAGCACATTCGCTGCCTCCTCACGCACTTTGAGAAGTGTGATTCCATTAGCACGCAAAAGTTTTGCTGCACCACTAGTTCCTGAAATAATGGACTGGTGGCTCAAGCAATGCAACATGTGTCACGAATTGGGGCAAATAAATAAAAAGAAATGTTAGATCAAAGTTGGCACTATCAAGGTAATAGCATAGTCCCCACAGTTTGCATCGAGTTACTAGAATGGTGCTTACTTGACCAGTAAAACATGTGGACTAATTATAGCTTAGGTGCCAGTTCTAAGGATAAGAAAGGATACATTGTCAACAATATGGCAAGTCAGCTAGAACTGCTGAAATAAGATCTAAAAGGCTCCTTGTAAGCATGTGAATCGTTGTTTTTAGCATACACTAGATTGCCACAAAACAGAACATGTCTGAACTCCTAACTACATCATCAAGATAGGTTGAGAGGTCAAATGCCTACTACATCTTGAACCAAACATGGATAATGGATTTCGCACTATGAGGCTAGAATATCTCCATATCATGAATTTTTTGCTTCATGTGGTTCTACATCATTAGAAGCTTCTATAGTTGTTACTGATCTATTCATATATAGATGCTGTAAGACTAGAGAACTAGATCAGCCAGCCAACAGATGATCCAGTCTACAGGGTAGTTTATCACACAATAACACCTTGACAGATGACGGTTCTACCCTCTGATTCCAAATGTAGGTCATTTAAGGTTTGTGCACAAGGATTAATGAAGGATGTCAAATGACCTTAGTGCCGTATTGGAAAAGATGGCTCATTCATCTATGAGTGATAGCATTTATTAAGTAGGGGCAAGTTAGGAAGAAAAGGGTAGAAGATCCACAGAAGTTTTGAAATGACCAACATTTGGAGAAAAGTTGAGAGGGCTAAGATGACCTACATTTGGAACTGGAGGGAGAGGTAGTAGTTTTTGTATTATGCACTAAATTCGAGTCACTGATCACTGTACTGTATTTTCATGAAGCATGTAGATGTACTGCACAGTTTTTATCTTTATCATTTCGTAGAAACAATTTTAGCCATGTACACCATATACAAAATGCATGTTAAAAAACAAACCAGTTCCAACAATCATATGCAGTTAGTGATGCATTCAGGTTCACTAGGCTTAAAACTGTCACTCAGCTACATTCTGAATCTTCACACCCTTACGATTTGTAGCTCATCATCTTTACTTGTTTGAGTTCCACAAACCTTACAATTTGTAGCTCATAGATCATCTTTACTTGTTTGAGTTCCAGAAACGCACTTAAGTTATGACATGGCTCCATAATTAGCAAAAAAGCAAACTTCAGTGACTTAACATCTAAGATCCCTTGCCTCACCTTCAACAAGAATGCCCATGAGGAGCCCCTCGGTGCCTGTGGTAGGGTACCTCATCTTCCGGGCCTCCAGCTCTGCCATGGCAAAAGACCGCACCGCCCTTGATGACCATCTGGGGGGAATCATCATGTCAGACGCAAACAGACACTAATACTCCCTCAAGAACCTACAGAATAGTCACGTAACCTGATCTTCTTCTCCCCAGAAGCTACCTCCGGATGCCTAAAGACACAATAATTCCGGGATGGATATCATCAAATTATCCAGTAAAATAACAGAAAAAATTCGAAGCAAAGTAGTAGCATATCAATGTGCTAACTTCCAAGAGATGTAAGACTAACGAAATAAAGTAACGGCTCAAGATCAGGACTAATTAGCGTCGGTGAGAGGTTGGATTATCATCATTTCTGCTTACGTGGTGGGGAGCTGGGCGACGGCGGCGCCGACGCGGCGGCCCCGGAGGCGGGAGGCGAGCCGTGGGCCACCTGTGACAGCGGCCCGAAGGGAGACGGGTAGGACAGGGTTTGTCCCGACGGAGACGGAGGTGGAGGGGGCGGGGTGGTGAGTGGAGGAGGAGAGGAACGAGAAGAAGTTGGCGGCGACCTGGGCTGCGGTCGCCATGGCCGGCCGCCGGGGGATGTTTTTGGGGGGTTTCTGGGTTGGATAGAGGAAAGAGATAAACCGGACTGACTGCGAGTATAGTCTGACTTGAGAATGGCTAGGAGACGGACAGTGTTATATTAGTTTGCCGTGCCTAATCTTTTAGTTCCGAACAAAAAAATCTTTAGTGCAAATACGAGACCGCCATTACACATAGATTGTTATATAGTATTAATCACGTAGAATTTTTTATGGATGTGAAAAAAAGAGAGAGGAACGTGAGAAATAAGTTGTTTTGCGAAACAAAATTTAGAATTACGAGACTACCATTGCACTATTATATTTGTTACCGTTCACATACAACTCAATATTTTTTTTGTTCTATATATGCACGAACTAAGAAATCATGAGTTACTGCAAGATAACTTAAAAAACTATCATTGTACATGTTCTCTATTAGTCGTTTTAAGATTATGTGGCACTATATGAGAATATCTACTAGACAGGATTAATATACTTGCCCTAAAAAGAGTCTAAGATGTTGTTAACACCACCGGTAGAGCTTCTTATGGTTACTACTGTAGCCTTGCGATCGACATAGTATTCATGTTCCCTGGATCATATGGCATGATTTATGCTTACCATTTCAGTATTCATGGTTGGGCGATTTTCCGCCCTACTGCTTTTGAAGCTTAGTGTTTTTTTAGATCATAATGTTCTCATTTAAACCCTTTTATGTATATAGCTTCAACTAGGATGGCAATCCTACCTATGGATAATTATCTAACGTGGATGTGTATACAAAATTCGACCCTTGGGTGCGGATATAAGATTTTGCTAGTAGGTATGGGTGTTGGTATGTCGCTTTTACCGGTTAGTGTTTAGAATACAAAGATTCCATCTATTCTAGTGGCAATCTAATTTGTGGTCATGGATACCCACGGTATCATACCCAACGGGTGCGGGTACAGGTGCAAAATATTACTCGCTAGGTGCAAAATATTACCAGCAAGTATAGGTGCAGATACACGGGTATACGTGTGTGTTGTCTTAACGATTGCTCCTTAATTTTGTTCTTTGCTCCATTAGACTCAGTTCTTTTCTTCCTAAAAAACACTTGGATCCTACAGGTTATATGCTTCTGATTTGCTATCTTAACAAAGTGTCACGAGGCAAGTTTGATCTTTTAGACTTCATGATACTCCCAGCATTGTTGATGCCTCATTTTTTTATACTCAAGAGCAAGCTATATGTCCGGCAACTCCTGGTAACAACTAAAATCTATTAAGTATGCGTACTTTTTTTTTGTCAATTTGTGATTTCACGCTGTGAAGTCTAGAAAATCCAAGTCTCTGGCAAGTCTAGAATTTTTGATCGTATAATCTGCTATACGTTTTATATTTTTTTAGATATACCTAATCATCCTCCCTCTGTCACAACATCTCTATAATTTCTTAAGTCCAGATTCCTGAAGCGGAACGACTAACCCTTGATGATGGTGGTAGTGAGGGCTATGTGCCTCACCGAGCTAGCAAAGCTCAGGACGACGAAAGTGATCTCTTGATCCAGAGCAAAGTCAACAACGATCTTGGTCATGGAGGCCATCTAGCTCTTGTAGTTGAGACCTGCGCCTGATCCTGATTTTTTTTGTTTTTAGCTCTTTTTTTGAAAAAATTTCACAAATATGTCTCTGGAGGTATAATTTCAAAATCTGAAACCTTAGCTCGGCACCATCGTTGGTGGCGCTGAGCTTACACGTCTCGGCGTCATAGATTCTGGCGCCTAGGTCTTGGGCTCGACACAGACATGGCGATGACTTGGCAGGCAGCTTGGTACTGTAGATCCTGGCGCCGAGCTCGGCGCCGTAGATCTTGGCGCCGTGGTTATTGGCGCCGAGAACAGCGTCAAGATCTATGGCGCCGAGGTGGTGTTTTAACCCCAACCCCAACATTTCTGCCCGAGCCTTCTTCCTCTTCTTTCTCCTCCTTCTCGGGTTTTTTCTCTCTCCACTTCGCCCTACCTCATGAATCGGCATATTGGACCTTGGAAACTTTGATTTGATCCATAGATCTTCGAGAGCAAGGTATCCTCACTCCCTCCTAGTTTTCTATCAAATCGATTCGGTATATATTAGTCGGATTTTTTAACTTAAGAATCGTCATTACTTAGGGTTTCATACAATTTTAATATTTATATTATACAACCGTACGATGCCAAGGCGTGAAAAAGCTACCAAACCAAGGTAATCTCAGCGCACATTGTTATGATATGGATTCATTGTTGTGGATCAAATGGGAAAACCTAGATGTAGGGTTTAATGTTAATTGCTTTCGGTTCTTAGAACAAAAATGGCTAAATTATAGTTATGGCTGGATGACCGAAAATGCCTTCGACCCATTGCCTCTGCCTAGTGGTGTTTCAGTGCCCATGTGCTTTTGCGGCGATCCTTGCAATGTAGCCAAGTCCGATGAAGAGGACACGTATAGGCAGAGGTATTGGATGTGTTCTAATTTTGCGTTTGAGCCTACACTTCATCAGCGCCGTATTAACAAGATGGTAAGGAATTAATGTTTGTGTCATATGACATCTTGCATGATTTTTTTGTTTTGTAAAAATTGTATTTTTTGTAGACTCCTCCACCGCTCTGTGATTTTGAGCAGTGGATCGACACTGAGATCAAGCCTGAAGACAAGGAATGGATGCAGAAATTGTTGCAATAGAAGGCAAAGGACAAGGAGATGATGGAGAAGAGACGCGGAGAGAAGGCTGCAAAAAAAGAGCACAAGAAAGAGGAGGAAAGGAGACGTGTTGCTGCGTATAGGGAGGAGAGGTAGAAGAAGCTTGAGCGTGCACGCCGAGTGAAAGCAGCGACGGAGGAGAATCCTGATGCCCTGAGAAAGGGAAAGTGGCCTCGTTGCACTCAGTAGTCTCCATTACATGCTAGTTCTTTAGTTTATTCATGAACAATGTTTTCTACTGTTGGGCTTTTCATTGTGTTGTCATGTAATGCACTTGAAGTATGGGCATGCTTAGGTCATGTACTGCGTTATTTAGTTTGTCAACACGTACTTCTAATATTATTGTGTTGTTTAATATGTCATAGTATTAGACTTTTCATTATGTAGTTGTTTTTATTATTTGTGGTCATAATGTTCAGTTTAATATTGCAGACGTAGTGAAATATGATCACGTGCTGCAAACAAAATCTAACGAAGTAGGGCATTATATAATTCAACACACAAAACACATGAAATGGCATGTGAGAACATGTACCGAACTAGGGTACAGAGGTCCCGAACTAAACCTAACATGCCTTAGGTAATTGAAGCGAACAACAAGCACAAGAAATGACATGTGAGAACATGTACCAAACAAGGGTACATAATTCCTTCGACTAAACCTAACATTCCTTAGGTAATTAAACCAAACAACAAACACATGGATGTGCCATGTGAATAAGATAGGGTCATCCTAGTAGTGTGGCCACATAGCAAATTGTGTTGCACCTTCTCCACAATAGCCTCCCATTGTTGTTGGTGGTGGTGGCGGGGATGACGGCGGAGGCCCCTTGTTCTTGTGATTAGAGCAGGTGCAATATGGATTATTGTAGAGTGCCTCTTGTGAACTTGCATCATTGTTGTTGTCATCCTGTTCATCGTCCTTGTAACCGCTGCTAACTTCCCTTTATAGATCAAAGATATGGTCCTACAGGTAGTAGATGTATTCCGCATGTGGATAAATAGGTCGAGGATCGACCCACCTAGTGAACCCACAGTTTTCTTCGGCCAAGGAAGATTGCAATAAGTATGTCATGTAAGTTGTATAGAAGAGGAACATATTGAAGAAACAAATAGTAATAGCAGTTACCCATGCTCGCGGGTATTTGAAGAAACGACGACCTCCATATATTCCCTCGGTGAACATCTGCACTAGGCAGTCCTCACCATGCATGCATTTGGGCCACTCTTCTTTTCGTTCATCGCATCCTCTCGGTGGTGCCTCTTTGGTGAAATCATTTTTGCTCTCAACTGGGAACCTCTCTTAAAGAGCTTCCTCAAAGAAATCGGGACCAAGAGAACCCTCCCACACAATGATAGTTCTCTTCCTCTTTCCTCTCCCTCTGGATGACCCTCTAGAAATGAAAGAAAATACTAGTTGGGAAGTAAATAGCAATGCATCTAACATTACGTATATATAGGCAGAGGCAGGTTTAGTTGCCGTTTCAATGTGTTATAACTGGTCACAAGAAGTCTAATTAGTTTCACTGAAGAGCCTATTTCAATGGACACTAAAAAGCCTAGATTCGTTTCTAAAAAGTCTATTCGTCGTTGACATGATAAATCACTAAAAAGCCTAGATGCTATAGGTGTATTATGTAAGTGAAGTGATAAATCGCTGCTATCATCGTACTCCTCATCCTTGTAACTGAAAAGTCTATTTTCATTGTCTGAAAAGTCTAGATTCATTCACTGTTACTGAAAAACCTAGATTCATCTGCAAAGCGTCTGTACGATACGATTGGACTATACATATTCTAATGAATTTACATTTAATCTGTGTACTACATTTGTGCCTTTTTAGCAGTGTAGTATAGTTAATGATTAATGGAAAAAATTCATAAGAGTTTCCCTTGTTTCAGGAGCATCCACGGTTACAAACAGAGACATCATTATATAATTGTCGACATAGAATTTTCGTCCCGTGCCGAGGGCACACGAGCAAGCCGGAAGGGTCCGCTCGATGGAGCTAGAGATCCGCCTAGCTTCAGCGTAGGGGTGGTCGATCCTATGCACTCCTCCCGAGACGTGCCAGTCAATTTGACCCTGTAATTAACAAGGAGAGAAAGTTTATCAGTAATTTAGGGCGGAACATGCTGGTGTTGCTAGACAGTCCTGAATGTGCGGCTCTGAGAGCCGATATGAAAGGAGATCGACTAAATAGTCAATTCCAGCATATTCATAAGAATAAATCGGTTAAAGCTCATAGGGTTATGCAAGAAGAATCGGTTATCGTTCAGGATGAATACTATTTTTTAGACAAATATTGGTCAATGGCAATAAGATATCAACAATAATGAGTTTATACTGAGCTAATGACAGCAAGTAACCGAACTCCTTTATAAAAGAAATAGCTCATCATCATTTAATCATTTAATAAAGATAAATCTAATAAACATATTAGATCTCATCTATCGCTATGACCAGTGGGGCATGAGGCAGAATCATGCAGGCCATAGAAATAACAATCGACTCGACGACCCTAACTTATTACTAATATCAGTGGGGCATGTGGCAGAATCATGCAAGCCGTAATACAATAATAAGATTATAGGGCTAACACATCTTTCAATCTATCTCTACTTCAACGGTCTTATGACGTGAACTGTTCTTGAAAGCACTCGATATCGGCTAAAACAACTGATTCAGCCATAGCCCATAGTTAAGATCATGTCTTCTCAAGAACAAATCTATCAAATAACGATCCCTAGTCCATAGTGTTAACAGTTGGGTGTGAGGCAGAATCACACAAGCCATGATAACGGGCCATAAAATGGTTTTCGCTAGCCAATAGATCTACTCAAAATCAGACACGCCTTAACCGCACGCTATGCACGATCAAGATTGATATAAAACAGCCGATAAAATATAACTCATCGTTTAAAGTGCAGATTAGATCAAATTCAGATTAACAAACAATGGGTTAAAAAAGATAGAAGGCCGATTTAGATCAATCACAATCGAGCGAAGTAATATTGCTGTAATTAAATAAATAAAAGAAGTAATAAGCAATATCGGTAACTTAATGAATCTATCTGAAGGAACGCCACCCTTAGATAGAGCCGATAACTTGACCTTAATCTAGTTCGAGCAATGGAGGTCGACCGGATCGATGCAGCCATACTTGAACTAGACAAGAGTCGATAACTAACTTATACCAGAGTCGCAGTGGAGGTTGACCGGATCGATGCAGCCGTACGAACAGAGGTATAAGCCATGACGGTACTTACAGACAAACAATGGAGGTCGACCGGATCAATGCAGCCATACTTGCTGAAGTACTCATTGAGATCTACTCTACTCCTACTCCTAAGGGGTGGACGGAGCTGAAAAAAGTAAATAACTTGTATTTGATTGATTGTGTGTCTTTTTACAATAGTTGGGGTTTGATATTTATACCCAGAGCCTAAAAACGAATCCTACTCAAGTACGACTCAGTACAATCTTTGGTACGAAGAAAACATTCATATTTTAAGATAACTTGGACTCTAATCTTTTCCCTTTTATAGAGTCCGATATGTATCTTCTTGATTCCAATCATATCTCATCATCGTTATCTGCTGACGTCATTTAACCGATCCCAGTGTTGTATCCAAACCGGCAGATATCAATCTTTACGCAATCGACTCCTTAATTGGCACAATCTTGGAAGTGTGGCAGAACCGCCCGAAATAGCACACTTATGGAGGCGCTCGTCTTCCACCAGACACTAAGCACCCCGAAAGCAGGCTACCACGGGCGGTATCCGTCGGGCACACCCCGAGGGAGAACCCGAAAGATCCACATTTTCTATAAGGATCCAATAATGAGAACGAGTTACAATACAAGTCCATTTCATACATCAGAGTTTCTTAAAAAGTACATTATTACAATAACAAATACCAGAGTGCGGAATGATAAACAACAGAATTTAAAAATAACATCTAGCGGTAAGTGGCGAGGATTCCGTCTGAGCCCACCAGAAGGATCCTCCACACAAAGGTACTCTTCAAGCATCACCTGCAACATGGGTAAATAAACCCTGAGTACACAATGTACTCGCAAGACTTATCCGACTAGTGGGAATAATTTCCCGACTCCAAGGAATATGATAGGCTTTATGGTTTGGTGGTTTTCTTTAGCAGAAAGTAATACTAATAGTGAGTCCTTAGTTATGTATTATTATCAGCCGTATTAAGTTATCATCTAGTCAGTCTATATAAGCACATGTTCTACTTTCAAGCAAAAGTTGAGCAATCAGTTCTATTTCTTCTCCTTTCAACTTTTAGTTCTTACTACGCTGCTAAACACGAGACAAGCCGTACCGGATTTCCCGGCGATTCGCGAATCAATGTGCCCAGCTGGGTGTCCCGAAAACACACGCCCTGCTTGTACCCCAGGCATAAGCAGGACTAACCCATCACTCTCCTGTCCCGGGTGTCCAGGTCCCCATCCAAACTTAGACTCCAACCCCCACATCCTGAGCCCCGGACTCAGTGTGGTGCAAAGACCTCCATCATCTTCGCCCCCAATTAGTCGGTCCGAAAAGAGCCGGATCCACGACAAGAGAGCAATAAGTCTTCCCTGCGCCCATACCCAAGTATACGCTTGAGACAATAAATATGTGACTTGCCCACGATGCCTTATGCAACGACCGATCCTTAATCGACATAGACAGGGAAAAAGTGTAACCGAGCTATGCCCTGTTGGCCACAGGACACAACCCTTTACACCCACCAATACCCAAATCATATCCCTGCCCAGTCACCATTTACCTTTTCATCATTTTATCATGAGTGATCATATTTTATCACCTATGTGCGAGTAACGGCAGGTTACTCACACTACCGATATACTGAGCATAGCAGCTACTCGACCTGTACTAGTAGGACTCATAGGTAGATATATTTATGCATGTAGTTTCTATAAAATGCCTGTAACGTAAATGCACATCATATATATATTCAGTGATCATTAAAAATAGGGGTTATGCACCGGGGCTTGCCTTGGGCAGGCGACGGGTCAGTGATGTCAGCACCAACAGGCTCCTAGGCTCCCTCCTGCACAAGGATCTCCTCCTCGTACTCCTCAATCACCTCGTCGTACTCCGGTTCGTCGACGGGCACGAATTCTACTAGCTCGCGATCTACATGAAATGACAATGCAATGTTTAATAATACGACAACAGAAATTCTTAAAATAAAAGTACATCGATTTAACTCCTAAGCTAGTGATATTGACCATGGTGCTAAGCCATATATTGTCATCGACAAGTTTGAGGTATGACATCCATTACTATTATAACAACTACGGTTATTCTTACTCCTAAAGCTGATTTACGCTAAATACGATGAAGTAAGGGTAGTAGCTATGTCATTTAGCAACTCATTCTAAGGCTACAAAATTTACAGCAAGTACCAGATAACCTAGTGAACCTACTGTACAATGTTGATGTCTATAGCTATTACCAATCGCCCACAAATATTCCTGCAAATCTTAATCTACCTAATATTAGCCCACTAGTTTGGAATTTATGACCCAATACTTGCCATAAGTAACTGCAATCAAACTGTACTAACGAATAGACGGTATTTTTGCGAACCTAACAAAATTAGTCTCACTATTTTAGGGTCACTACACAATTTACTACAAATTCTTAAAGTTTAGCTTGAAAACTAATTTGAATAAGCATTTATATTATTCTGGAAATTAAGAAACCGAATCCTGGCTCGCGGCCCAACAAATGCGGCTCAGCCCGCAACGGCGCGACGCGCGCGCCAGCGCAGCGCGACCCACGCGTGGGTGCGGCCCAGCCGGACAACGGCCCGCGATGGAAGAGAGACCGCACGCGACGGCAACATGCAAAAACACCCCCGATCTACTTGGCATTTACAGCGAGCTCTAGGGCACTATTTCACTAGTCTATGTTTTTTTAGATACGCCCTCCCCTTTCTTCTTCTTTGCCACGGCGACATCCCCCGGCACCCGTGCGCGCACTGGTGCGACGGCGCGGGCACCGGGCGGCCACGCCGGTGTCATCCGAGCCTCTAAGGCCTAGCTAAGGGGTCGATGATTACCTCCATGACAACGCGCAGCGTCTGGAAGCGATACGGCAAACAGGGGCGTCGTCCCGGGCTCCCTCCCCGGCGGTGATCCCGGACCTACGATGGCGGGTACGTTCCCGTGAGCCACAGCGAAAACGAAGCGAACCAAATAGCTAGCGAGCTCGAGGAACTACCCACGGAGACCCTTGAGGTGACGGTCTAGCTAGAGAAAGCCCGAGGTGAGGTGGCCGTGTGCGCACCAACGATGCGACGGCGCCCAGAGATGGCACGGCTGCGTCGGTGATGGTTGGCTTGCTGTAAAGCTACGGCTGAGGTGCGCGGGGTGCTTAGGAGGGTACGACTAGGCTGATGGTGCACTGAATCGCTACTAGATGCTCAGAATGGCTGACTTGCCGACGGTGCACGTCCGTCCGGTCTTATGGACCTGGCGGGGCGACGATTCAAAATTGAAGCATAGGACAGAGCTACAGGCAGCTATGTGGGGTCGGTAGGACTGCTGGCTACCTAGCGAAGTCAAGGACATAGTCAATTTGAATCACAGCAAATTTGAAAGAACAGTCTCGACGGCCATGGCGATAGCGGAGACAGGGGGGTCCTGGCGCGGCTTGGCTCGGCCCGACTGCGGATGTCAACGCAACAAACAAGCACGCACAATGATGGGGGGACAGCGGGACGTGCTCCAGGCGGCTGTCCGCACGGCCGTGGCTGCAAGCCGATGAGGCTCGGCACAGCGTCGCAGCGGGCAGCGCCAGACAAGGGAAACACAGTGCAAAGTGACACGGAGGTGATGGTGGAGCAGGCTGTCATCCTTTGCGTGAGCAGCCAAGGTGAGTCAACGGAGCAGTGCCGGGCACGGCCGCTGGCGGTGCGGCCGCTGGCGGCGCGTAGCGCGGGACCCGGTGTGCCTCCGACTAGAGCAGAGCAGGGCTTAGCGCGATAGTGGGACGCGACCGGTGCGGCAGGACACGGTCGGATTCCCGGACGCAGTGCGTCAGGCACGGCGAGGCGACACGCGCGCCAGCGAGTGGCAGCAGGCAGCCAAAGCAGTAGCGCCTGGGCCCTATGCACATCACATTCATGGTGGCACGAAGACGTGGCCTGTGCTTCGGTGCGCTGCGCGAGACAGCAGTGGCGGCAGGCGAGCAACAGCGGTGGTCGTGGCCAGCAGCGGTGGCAGATGGCCTTGGCACGCAGCGCAAGGGCCGTGCGCGTGCACAGGCATGGCGGTGGGACGCAGCCGGTGTGGCAGCGTGCCCTGGCAAGCCAACAGTGGTGCCAGGCCAGCAGCAGGTGGTGACCGCGCCTAGGGCTAGGCCATGTGCCGTGCACGCTTTTTAAAGCAGCTTAAAAACTTGTACTCGATGCTCCAAAGTCCAAACTAGTTGTTCGATGTGCAAGAGGGTACATCAAGCTATCAACTGAAGTCATGACATCGCACTACATCCTAAGTCGATCGCTCTACACAAATGGCCAGAAGCGGCTTCGTCGACACCTTTTAAAACTTACGCGGAACGACGTCGATTCGAACGATTTCGCATCGAATCCAAAATCCGACCTACTAGATGTACTAGCTAGCTATCCTTGTCCTCGACCGCACCTATTTCATTGCTGCCTATGAAACACGTACTACCAATTCTATCAAGTTCGCATAAATGTTCTATAACACTTTGGTTCGATAAAAATTCGGTTAGACTACTAAACCATATTATGTGACATGAAACGTAACATTGGTTTCTTTTTTCGTATAAATGTTTCAAGTGACGAACATTGATTTATAATTCATGTTATACACATATGCACATAAATATGATGCTCATGCGATGTTTTAGCAAAACAGTACAATGTAACACCGAGGGTGTTACAAATCTACCCCCCCTAAAACAAAATCTTGACCCAAGATTTCATGTGCCTAGTGTGAGAAAGAGATAGGGGATACATTTTTGGTGCAGCAACTAACTATCTGAGACGGAGAGAAGGTGGGGGTAATGCTGCAATAGGTAACTTTCTTGTTCCCAAGTGGCTTCAGCCTCCGAATGATTTTGCCACTGCACCTTGTAGAATTTTACCACTCTGTTCCTGGTCACTCTCCTTCTCATCCAAGATTTTGATAGGGTGTTCCACATACATTAAATCTAGCTGAAGAGGAAGTCCTTCCATTTCCACCGCTTCATCAGGAACCCACAAACACTTCTTCAGTTGTGATACATGGAACACATTGTGTAATGCAGATAGAATATCTGGAAGTTGTAGACGATAAGCAACTGGACCACATTTCTCCAACACCTCATATGGACCCACATATCGAGGGGCTAGCTTGCCATGAATGCCAAACCAATGCACCCCTCTCATAGGAGACACCTTGAGATATACATAATCTCCAGTTGCAAACTCCAAGGGCCTTCTCCGCTTATCAGCATAAGCTTTCTGTCGGCTTTGAGCTGCCTTCAAGTGACTCTGAATAATGCTCACTTGATCCTGAGCCGCTTGGATGAACTCCGGCCCAAAGTATCCGCGATCACCCACTTCAACCCATTTGAGTGGCGTCCTACACTTTCTTCCGTATAGAGCTTCAAATGGTGCCATGCGGATGCTTTCCTGATAGCTATTATTGTAAGAGAATTCAGCTAACTTCAGGCATTCATCCCACCTCTCTGGAAAAGAAATGGTACAAGCTCGCAACATGTCTTCGAGCACCTGGTTCACCCTTTCTGTTTGGCCATCAGTCTGGGGGTGATAAGCTGAACTGCGGAGAAGACTTGTCCCAAGGCACTCCTAGAGTTGCTCCTAGAAGCGAGAGACAAAAATCGATCCCCTATCAGAGATGATAGTCAGTGGAACTCTATGTAGGGTCACAATCCGATCAAAGTATATCTCCGCATACTTCCCGACGTTATATGAAATCTTCACCGAAATAAAATGAGCTGACTTGGTGAGGTGGTCCACAATGACCCAGATAGAGTTATAACCATTGGTTGTGCGGGGTAAACCCACAATGAAATCCATAGAAATATCCTCCCATTTTCAAACCGGAATGGACAAGGGCTGCAAATATCCTAGGGTACGCATATGATCTGCTTTAACCCGGCTACAAGTGTCGCACTCCGCGACGTGTCGAGTGATGTCCTGCTTCATGTTAGACCACTAGTACAAGTGGCGCAGATCATGACACATCTTGTTACTGCCAGGATGAATAGACAACTTTGAATGGTGAGCTTCATTCAAAAAATTTCTTTTCAGCTTTTCATTGGATGGAACCACCAGTCTATCCTTATATCTCACCACTCCATGTTCATCAACACTAAAATGAGGGCCACGCCCTTCGGCCATCAATTTTCTGATGTGAGGAATCTCTTCGGGGTCTTCCTTTTATTCCTGAATAATCTGCTCCAGCAATTCTGAGGTCAATGCAATATGAGCCAATACATCTGCATGGTTGAGAGACAAAGGTGCTTCTTTAACTTGATGTGACTTTCGGCTCAAAGCATCAGCTACCACATTGGCCTTTCCTGGATGATAATGGACTTCTAAATTATAATCCTTTATCAATTCTAACCATCTCCTTTGTCTCATGTTTAGCTCAGACTGAGTGAAAATATATTTGAGGCTCTTGTGATCAGTGAAAATATGTACTTTGTTGCCCAACAGATAATGCCTCCAAATCTTTAGAGCATGGACAACAGCGGCCAGTTCTAAGTCATGAGTGGGGTAATTCACCTCATGCTTCTTCAGTTGGCGCGAAGCATAAGCTATCACATGCCCATCTTGCATAAGCACACACCCCAACCCCATCTTCAAGGCGTCACAGTATACATCAAAGGGCCTATCAATATCTGGTTGAGCCAACACAGGAGCAGTGGTCAGAAAGATCTTCAGAGATTGAAAAGCTTCTTCATAAGCTGGGCTCCAATCAAACTTAGCTTCTTTCTAGAGCAGCTTGGTCATGGGCTAGGCTATCTTGAAGAAATCAGGAATGAAATGCCGATAGTATCCAGCTAGACTAAGGAACTGACGAATCTGATGCATAGACTTGGGAGACTTCCAATCCAATACACCTTGCACCTTGCTAGGATCTACAGAAATGCCTTCAGGTGTCAACACATGCCCCAAAAACTATACTCGATCCAACCAGAACTCGCACTTGTTGAATTTAGCATACAACTTGTGTTCCCTTAATCGAGTCAGTACTATCCGAAGGTGTCGGACATGCTCTTCATCATTCTTGGAATAGATCAGGATGTCATCAATGAAAACAACCACAAACTTATCCAACTCCGGCATGAAAACTGAATTCATTAGGTACATGAAGAAGGCAGGAGCATTGGTGAGACCAAAAGACAACACCAGATACTCATACAGCCCATACCTAGTAGAGAAAGTTGTCTTTGGTATATCATGTGGTTTGATCTTGATCTGATGATAGCCTGATCGGAGATCAATCTTCGAGAACACCTTGGCACCAGCTAATTGGTCGAACAAAGTATCTATGCGGAGCAAGGGATACTTGTTCTTAACTGTTACCGCATTAAGAGGGTGGTAATCCACACACATTCGCAAGGTACCATTCTTTTTCTTCACAAAAATAGTCGGGCAACCCCATGGTGAAGAACTAGGACGGATGAAACCTTTGTCCATCAACTCTTCCAGCTGCTTCTTCATTTTAGCTAGCTTACTTAGAGCCATGCATTACGGGCGTCTAGAGATAGGGGCAGTACCAGGCTCAAGCTCAATGGAGAATTCTACCTCACGGTCCGGTGGCAACCCAGGAAGATCTTTAGAGAAAATATCCGGGAACTCACATACTACCAGAATGGAGGTAAGATCAGGAGTAGCTTCAGCATGGGCAGCAACAAGTAAGACTGGATCTAAGGGTACAATAAGAGACATCCTATCCTCAGAAAAAGGAAGCCATAACTCCACACTTCTCCTCTTCATGTCTAATACTACCCCATACACCCGCAACCAGTTCATTCCAAGAATAGCATCAATGCCTTGCCCAGGTATGACCATGAACTGTAGGCGGTAAGCGTGGGTGGCTAATACCAACTTACTGTATCTGTGTGGGTATTGATGAACATTTGTGAACCCGCAGTACAGATCTTATAGGCATACGGTATAGCCATAAGTGGTAAATTGTGCCGCTCTACAAACCCCATGCTCATAAAGAAATATGATGCACCAGAATCGAACAACACCAAAGCTAGATGGGAGTCGATGGTAAACATACCAGCCATCACCGGCTCCTGCTGCAAAATATGTTCCACATCAGTGAAATGCACTTGGTCGGATTTGTTGGGCACTTTCTTCTTAATGATGGTTCTCTTGACAAGCCTGGAATTTGCAGACGGTTGAGCTGACTGAGCTGGCTGGTTCTAGGGACAGGCCCGGGCATAGTGGCCATCTTTGCCACACTTGAAGCAAGCACCTGGCTTGTTCTCGAACCCCTAACGAGGTGGGACCTGCTATCCCTGAGACTGCTAGGGCTGCACCTACTACGGAGGTGCACGGTACTATGTAGAGGAAGCTTGCAAAGTCTACTGGGGTTGCTGGAACGAAGGCCCACCGGATGGTTGATAGGGCCCCCACCGGATAACCTAAATCTTTTGTGTGTGAGGGTGGCGAGAGGATCCAGCTGCCACCCGCTTCCTCTTCCAATCGGCCTGGGACTCCCGCTGAAAACCCTCCATGGTAATGGCGGCGTTCATCAGAGCCTCAAAGGTCTAATAGTTCGCCGTGTACAGCTTTTCCTGAAGGAGGGGAGCTAGACCACGAAAGAAGCGGTCCTTCTTCTTGTCATCAGTTTCCACCTGACTGCCAGCATACTAAGCCAAATGATTGAACTTGTTCATATATTCCATCACTGTCCTGTTCCCCTAGCGCAGCTCTAGGAACTCAGTCACCTTCTGGTTGATGACACCAGTAGGGATAAAGAACTCTCAGAATGCGGTGGAGAACTCCCGCCATGTTGCCGGATGATCCGGCTACTCCATGGCATGGAAGGTTTCCCACCATGCACCTACGGACCCCAAAAGTTGTTGCGCTGCAAAGCGCACCTTCTGCTCGTCAATCACGTCGAGCAGCAGAAACTTCTGCTCCAGAGTACGAAGCCAGTGCTCCACCTCTAGGGGCTCATCAGACGGGGTGAAGGTGGGTGGGTGAGTCTTGATAAAGTCCTAGTAAGAGGACGATCCCCCAGGACAGCGGGCACCACCCTCATTCCCACCGTTGCCCCCGTGGCCTCCGCGGGCGAGGCCCGCGATAGCTTGTGCCATAATGTCCATGGCACGAGCTGACTCACGGCGAGCCGCCAACAGCTCAGCCATCATCTCGGCGTGGGTCATCGGAGGTAGCGGTGGCGGTGGAGAAGGAGGAGCCAAAAGCGGAGCCCCATGGTTCTCCCCGTTGTGCTTATGGGCCTGGCCACTATCGTCGTGGCCCTCGCCAAGCCCGTGAGCTGCCCCAGCACTAGTGCTTCCACGTCCAGACCTTAGGTTCATCTGTAAGAGATAGGAACCATCCATTAGAACACCCTTCCGATCAGAATCAAGGAATTAGAGAAATGAGAGCACATTTATTAAAGCATCCATTTAGTTAGTCCTATTAATTTACTAATTCCATTATACGTGAAGGGGGATTTCAGTTGAAGTAAAATTCTATTATCATGATGCATGCTTCGGCCTATACGTTCACTCAAGCCGGAATATAGCGGCATTCGCAAAACTTTTCGGCACATCGCACACTCACTTTCCGTATACTAAGCGATTTCTTACGCAGCGTAAGTCAGTGTACCTGCAGAAAATTGATTAGATAAAACCAGTACCGCTATCCTAGATAGACCATATTTCTAGAGCTTATACTTATTTAACTTAACTTAATCGCATCCTACTTTTCGCAAAACTTTTGTTGGTCAAATTTTTAGTTTTGGAAAAGAGTGATGAAACTCGTGATCATTATTGGCTCTGATACCAACTATAGCAGAACCGTCCGAAATAGCACACTTACGGAGGCGCTCGTCTTCTACCAGACACTAAGCACCCCGAAAGCAGGCTACCGCGGGCGGTATCTGTCGGGCACACCCTGAGGGAGAACTCGAAAGATCCACATTTTTTCCAAGGATCCAATAATAAGAACGAGTTACAATACAAGTCCATATTATACATCAGAGTTTCTTAAAAAGTACATTATTACAATAACAAATACCAGAGTGCGGAATGATAAACAACAGAATTTAAAAATAACATCTAGCGGTAAGTGGCGAGGATTCCGTCTGAGCCCACCAGAAGGATCCTCCACACAAAGGTACTCTTCAAGCATCACCTACAACATGGGTAAATAAACCCTGAGTACACAATGTACTCGCAAGACTTATCCGACTAGTGGAAATAATTTTCTGACTCCAAGGAATATGATAGGCTTTATGGTTTGGTGGTTTTCTTTAGCAGAAAGCAATACTAATAGTGAGTCCTTAGTTATGTATTATTATCAGCCGTATTAAGTTATCATCTAGCCAGTCTATATAAGCACATGTTCTGCTTTCAAGTAAAAGTTGAGCAATCAGTTCCATTTCTTCTCATTTCAACTTTCAGTTCTTACTACGGTGCTAAACATGAGACAAGCCATACCGGATTTCTCGGCGATTCACGAATCAATGTGCCCAGCTGGGTGCCCCGAAAACACACGCCCCACTTGTACCCCAGGCACAAGCAGGACTAACACATCACTCTCCTGTCCCGGGTGTCTAGGTCCCCGTCCAAACTTGGACTCCAAGCCCCCACATCCTAAGTCCCGGACTTAGTGTGGTGCAAGGACCTCCACCATCTTCGCCCCCAATCAGTCGGTCCGGAAAGAGCCAAATCCACGACAAGAGAGCAACAAGTCTTCCCTGCGCCCATACCCAAGTATGCGCTCGGGACAATAAATCTGTGACTTGCCCACGATGCCTTATGCAACAACCGGTCCTTAATCGACACAGACAGGGAAAAAGTATAACCGAGCTATGCCCTGTTGGCCACAGGACACAACCTTTACACCCACCAATACCCAAACCATATCCCTACCTGGTCACCATTTACCTTTCCATCATTTTATCATGAGTGGTCATATTTTATCACCTATGTGCGAGTAACGGCAGGTTACTCACGCTACCGATATACTGAGCATAGCAGCTACTCGACCTGTACTAGTAGGACTCATGGGTAGATATATTTATGCATGTAGTTTCTATAAAATGCCTGCAACGTAAATGCACATCATATATATATTCAGTGATCATTAAAAATAGAGGTTATGCACTGGGGCTTGCCTTGGGCAGGCGACGGCTCAGTGATGTCAGCACCAACAGGCTCCTGGGCTCTCTCCTGCACAAGGATCTCCTCCTCGTACTCCTCAATCACCTCGTTGTACTCCGGTTCGTCGATGGGCACGAATTCTACTAGCTCACGATCTACATGAAATGACAATGCAATGTTTAATAATACGACAACATAAATTTTTAAAATAAAAGTACATCGATTTAACTCCTAAGCTAGTGATACTGACCACGGTGCTAAGCCATCTATTGTTACCGACAAGTTTGAGGTATGACATCCATTACTATTATAACAACTACGGTTATTCTTACTCCTAAAGCTGATTTACGCTAAATACGATGAAGTAAGGGTAGTAGCTACGTCATTTAGCAACTCATTCTAAGGCTACAAATTTTACAACAAGTACCTGATAACCTAGTGAACCTACTGTACAATGTTGATGTCTATAACTATTACCAATCGCCCACAAATATTCCTGCAAATCTTAATCTACCTAATATCGAGGGAGCGTCCTGGAGCTGAGATGGGCCAAGCTTCTCGTGCCTCTAGTCTACATCGTCGTCATTGTCATCCTCGTCCTTGTCCTCGTAGGTAATGCCTATGGGCCCTGTAGGTGCTTGGCTAGAGGAACCTAAGCCTCCTCTGCCTACGAAAGGAACGTGCACGTCTTGCGTCGTGGCTGTCCTGCAGCCACATTGAGCAGCCGCACGCGCGTAGCCAACGTGACAGCCTCTGTTGTATAAAATTATGTTAACTAAAAGAATTTAACGTATTAATAATATGTTTGAAAGAATATTTTGAATCTTACGTCTAGGAAGCTACGCGTGTCGTCGTCCCTGACTCTCGGACGAAAGTGCTCAATGTCTTCAACGGAGCATTTGAGGGTATTGCCCTGCAATAAAGTTCTCAGTAATAATACTTCTCAATAGATAGCAATAAGTTTTGTTTTCTTTTGTAGAAGAAAAAATCATTAAACAACTACTAGGACTAAACCCATCTGAATTTGTACCGTCACCTACAGGTCATCACAATATCCATTTGGTCATGCATCAAACTCCATCGAGTCTTCTTCTGAAGGCATAATTATGTTGCATGATTAAATTAATTATAAGGATGCTACGACTCGAAGGTGCCACTAACTAAAATAGATACCTCTAACGCATAATGTATTGGTATGCAACTTAACATTTTTTCTACTTTTTTGTGGCAAAGCCAATACACATAACATAAGCAATCAGATCGATAACTTTTTTTGGCAAAGAACAAAGAGTAAGAGGCTGCTTGGTTCTACGCATAGCTAGCCTCGCCTCACCTCGTTGTGTCGGCACAAGTGGCGAGGAGCTTGGTTGGCTGACCAAAACGATTTAGGGGCCACTTAGCTCCAGGTCTTGGTACTTTTTACCTTGCTAAGCGAGGATATAATATAAACCAGCTTGTTTGGATGGCTTGTTTGATTTTCTCGTAGCTTGTACGAGCAAGGTTTGTCTTACTAGCCTGAGAAGTGCACTTCACCAGCCAAGCGAGGCAAGACGAGGGCAAGCAACCCCTTAGTTCTCCCATGTGAGCAAGCCAAATCTTGCTCGTAAGACTGTCTCCAACAGTCTATACATAATGCCATCCAACCCCAAAATGCGTGGTTCACATTCTTTAGGGGAAGAAAACACCGTCCAACATAGTAGGCAAATGGAGGACCCATTTTATGTGGGAGGTGACGTGGAACCCAAATATGCATCCTCTATCGATCTCTCTCCTTGACCGAATATCGGTCGCACAATCGTTTCGCGGGAGGCAGAAAGAAACGTCGTGTCCGAGGATCTTCTTTTGGGTTTGCTGTTGGAAAAGCCAACTTGAGGTGCATGACCCTTTGCTAAAGCACGTCCCAAACCATCCAATGGGTCTCCCATTTAGGTTCGTGCTGTTGGCAGTCCTGTTCTGCAGTACTACTTCAGCAGTACTTTTCAGCGAACGAATAGAGTCTTGCTCTCACAATAAATCATCATAATCACCAGCATAAACCAAATTTTAGTGAAATGAATAGGCCAAGTCTAAGGTCTTCCAAGCGTCAAGCAAATTAGCTAAAGAACCAAACGCCCGCACTTGCTATCCACGTTCGGCGAAGTGACACAATGCTCAGCGATGTAACCAAGCAGGCCGTAAGTCTCTAACAGATAGACTGCCCTTCAGTTCTGCTATGCTGAGTGTCGTTAAAGATGGCAACGGGTATATACCTATCGGGTATTGCTATCCCATACCCGTACCTATGAGATAAAATTTCACCCGCTAAATTACCCATACCTGCGCACGGATAGAAGACTTCACCCATACTCGTACCCGCGCGTGTAAAAATACCCAACGGGTAACCCATACCCGAATGCATACCCGCTACAAAAGACATGAATATATTATATTATTAGAATCATATGTCGTCAATTCTTTGTCAATAAAAAATAAAAAATTATAATATAGCAACAAAACTACACTAATTTGTAGTGTAATAGTCATAGATATGTGTATTCATAGTAATTAATGAATACATGTGTACCCATGGGTACACGGGTGTAGGTAGTATGTTCCCATACCCGTACCCGCATACCTGATGGACAGAGATTTTTACCCATTAGTATACCCGTAGGTGAAGAATTCTTCCCGTACCCGCCTCTTTATCATGTAAAACCCAACGGTTAGTCGGATTCGATTACCCATTGCCATATTTAAGTGTCGTGTCCTGGCCCAAGCTCGTTGGGTCATGCCGTTACCGTAGTCGGTAGACTCGTCCTATGCATCCCCTATCGGCTGTCGTCATCCATCCCCTTTCGCCAGGCGAGGATGAAAGGCCAAGCCAAGCAGCATAGGTGCTGTAGACAGGAGATAGAGGTATCGCCCGGCACCTAGACCCTCTCGTAAGCCCCAAACCAACTGACATCTGGCCCATGAATCACATCACTAGGCGGCCCTATCTTGCAGTCACACGAGTGCGGCACGACCACCCTCCATCCCCAGTCCACAGTGGCACAGATCAAGCGTCGCAGCAGTGCAGAGGCTATAGATAAAAAGCTCGAGGAAGACGACCGATGAACCAGAGGTGTATATAGCTGCACACACGGGCACAGTGAAACTAGAGAGGAAAAATCCCCCAAAATCGCGAGGAGAAATTTTGGGCATGATTGGTTGCCCTAACCGGGCCGTCATTTGGCCCATCCCGCACCCTTTGGTGCATTCGCCTATGTTTGGTTGCCCTACTCCCATGTTTCTCCTGCTTCCTCTTGTGCAGATTCCCTCCTCCATCCCGAAAGGCGCCGTCTTCTCGATCCCCACTTTCCTCTCGGTGCAGACTCGCTCAGTGCTTGGAGGGAACCTTTTGCGGAGAGCGCGGGAGATGAGGCCATCCTGGCGATAAAGCGCGCGCGCGGGTCGTGGCTAGGGTTACTGCCGTCACTCTTCGCCTCTCCTTCCGCCATAGCTCTGGTGCGAACTCCCCTTTAGCCCCCCTCGACCTCGATAGCCCTACCGAGGCGACCACCGCTGGCGGATTTCTCTTGGTCCTCCGACGCTTCGACGGTATATGCCACCTACACTGTTCCCATCCCCCTTCTTCAGTGTCGATTTTGTTGATTTGTTTGTGGATTTTGCTTGCAACGTCAAGAAATTAGGGTTCTTGGTTTGACATCCTCAGATCTGTGCGATGCTATACCTGATTTACCTGTTTCTAGCTTAGATCTGTACATGATACTTCGTATTTGGTGTATACCTCATGTTTTGTGTAGATCTTGTACATGTTGATGCCTATTTTGTTGTACACACTGAGCAAAGTGCCTAGAGGTCATTGATGTTGATTGTGTAATAGTATACGCTGGAGGAGCACCCTTTGGTGTGGCAGTCGCGTCTTTCATAGTTTATTTTATCCGATTTTTTGCTTGCTAAGCAGTACACACCCATGTTGCATGCTCTCTTTCTAATGTTGCCCTCCATTCTGTTGGTAGACATGGCCTTTGAAGCTAGGCACAGGGCTGCCGCTGCTGTGGTTGTTGCAGTGGCTGCTTGGTTTTTCATGTGGTTTAGGATGAGAGTTGAAGATTCGTGCTCAGACACCTATGGTCCCATAGTTAAGAGGGACAAACAGAGGATGAACAACCTTAGATACATCTATAAATCTAATGATGTGCACTGTGTCAACCTTCTTAGAATGAAGAGGGCTCCCTTTTTTCCAACTTCGTGACCTTTTCCGTAGTAGAGAGCTTGTCACTGATAGCATACATACATCTGTTGAAGAACAAGTAGCCATGTTCTTACATGTTGTTGGTCACAATGAGAGGTTTAGGGTGGTTGACCTCACCTTCAGGAGGTCCGCGGAGACAATTAGTAGGTTCTTCTAAAAGGTGTTATGTGCAGTAGGAGAGCTGAGGAATGAATTGATTGTTCCTCCTGCTACCAATGTCTATCCTATGATCCTTGGGAGCAGAAGGCGATACCCATATTTCAAGGTTGGTATCCATAACTTGTCATACATAGGTCTCATTCATTATCAGTTTAGTGTCAATACTCACTTACACGTATGTTTTGTTGATTTAGGACTGCATAGGAGCAATTAATGGTACTCATGTCTTAGCTAGAGTGCCTGTGAAGATGCAAGTTGCCTTTAGAGGCAGGAAGCACACCATCACACAAAATGTGTTGATAGCCGTGGACTTTGACCTCAGATTCACCTATGTGCTTGCTGGTTGGGAGGGATCTGCACATAATGCTCTTATCTTGTCTGATGCTCTTGAAAGAGCTGATGGCCTTAGAGTGCCACTAGGCATCATCCAAACTACAAAAAACCATTGGCATTTTGCTTAATCCTAACTGTCTTATGTTGTAGGAAGTATTTTGATGTGTAGCACTGACCTCATCTGATGCTATAAAGAACCATTTGCCGCCTGACCAAGGCTGCACCTAGTTTTGTAAAGCATAGGAGCCATGGTGATGGATGTGAGGCTATGTTGATTTGTGTGGTGTAGACATTAACAACGGGTGAAAGATTGTCACTTAGTTGATCTGAGCCCTAAAATATCTTGGATTGTCACTTAGTTGATCTGAGTCCTAAAATACCTTGGATTGTCACTTAGTTGATCTGAGACATTTCAGATTCTGTTATTGTTCTTGTTATTCTTATTATTGGAGTTCCTATTTGGCCGATGATGCAAACTATAGCAATCTGAGGTGGATGTGGGTATTCTTCATGCTACTGCTTTATTGTCTTCTTGTGTTTTCCCATGTCTGTCATCAAACCGTGGGATACGTCCATTCCCAAGCAACTGTTGTAGGCATGCCTACCGGATGACTAGAATGGACGTGTCCCACGCTTCCATGACAGCCATGAACTTGCCTCAGCAATTTGTGTTCTTATTTGCCACCCGGGATAATTGCAGTTAGCTTGTAAGATGATTATAAGTTAGTTTGCAGTTAGCTGAGGCCTGTATTTTTTGTGCCTATGATGTGAACCATTTTGTTGACTGGGGCTGATACAATTATGAGATCCTTTTCATGCATATGAAGATTACAGTGCCAGTTTGAGTAGTGGATTATGCACACTGATGACCTTAGACTTGTGAGGTCCTGGAGCATTGTTTCTTCTATCTTCTACTTATGCTTCTCATGGCTGTCATCTAACCATGTGAGACATTCATGCCCAAGCAACAGCTGGACGGTTGTGATGATCTGATGGCTGGGCTAGATGTCTCTCATGGTTTCATGCCTGTCATCATCTTGGTTTTCTACTATCTGTTTGAGCTTTGTTGCTATCTATATTTCTTAAGCTCTAAGTTAAAGGTCAAATGAAAAGACAATTAAATCTGAGGCAAATCGATTGAATTAACCACCATCTTATCAACATCTTATACTTGTTTTTATGTGTTTTTAAGGGGCACATGGCTTGATATGGTTCCTGGGGTATATGCAACCTGGGCTAGATGCAATGCCTAGGTAACTGGTTTTAAAAACAACAGCTACAACATCTTTCCTATCAAAGAAGAGACAGAAGCATCATACTTGGAGTTCATGGGTTGTGAAGATGATAAAGTTTTTGTCAAGCCTCCACCAAAGGTGGTCAGGAACACACAGGTGTTATTTGTTGTGGCTGTGGTATAGTCTTTTTTCTTGCTGGTGCTCCTGTGGTTCGTTCTTACTCGTTGCTACAACTGTATGTGATGTTCAAAATATGCTGTGCAAACTTGTAATGACAATGATCTTTTGAGGTACCATGACCCTAATGTTGTTGACTATTAGATGAGAAAATTATTGTATGCTTGTATTTTGTCATTAGATGCTTTAAGGTCATTATCAATGGCAGCGCATAATGAACTGAGACGTAAAAATATCTCTACTGTCTGCCTTATACTGTTGAGTAGGATGGTAACCTCATCAAAACCATAACTGAGTGCTCACACTTTCTATCGTGCGTCAAACCAAACACAGCTGAACATACCAATTCATATCATAAAACTATTCACATAAGCAACCAGACACAATTCTTATAATCTACACTCATTTATAACTAAACAAGGCAAGGTCGTCTGCTATGGTTCGAGCCTGCAGGCCCTCCATCCCGGCTGGCAGACCGAGGAGGCAACCAATCACGCCCTTTGTTTTCCGAAGATGCCGAAGACCACCTCGTCGCCGTCTCCCACCATCTCCGCCATGAATCCCCTCCTCCCCTCCCCCTCCTTCCCCAAATCACCCCACCCGCCGGACCCAAACCCTAGCTCCCCGAATCCTAGCCCCTGCAGCTACCTCCTCCACGCCGATGCCGACGACGAGGCACTGATTCAAATCCCCGGCCAGAACCCTAGCCTGGTGGGCGCCTCCGCCCCCTTCGCGCTGCTGCCGTCCATCGACCCGGCCCCGCACGTCTCGTCGCAGTTCTACACCTTCAGCGCCGCCTCCTACGGGCTCATGCTGCGCTGCATCCGCGCGGGCCGCTCCGCCTCCTCCGACGAGGTCCGCGGCGCCACGTCGCTCTCCGTGCTCGCCTCCTGGCGGGCGGTCTGGAAGGACCGGAACGAGGACACCGCCTACCTCACCGCGTGGAAGCGCATCCAGGACAAGCTCGCCGCGTCGCCCGACGGCCGGCACCTTCACTTCAAGTCCAACGCTGCGCAGCGCGTCTCCCACGTCGGCATGTGGAGGGACATAGTCTCGGAGGCGCACGCCGACCCCGACCTGCTCCGGCACCTCGCGTTCAAGGACACCGTCGACCGCATCAAGCAGTCGTGGACTGTGGGGGCCAAATTCTACGGTATACCAGAATCATTTATCCGTGTATGTGTTGCTGCATGCTCCGTTTGTAAAGCTGCGCCTGCTGGCCAACCTGATTCCGCTATCTCATCGCCTGGACGTGGGAAGCGGCGGCGCAGGTTTGAATATACTGAGACATTGGATGTGCCGGCTCAAGATGTGCCTCGTAGGTTACAGCAATTGGCTGCCAAGCACAAGGTTGTCCTTTGTATAAGGCAAAAGTATATAAGGTATAAGCCCTTCATGGCTGAGGTGAAAGATTATGCGTGCCATCGTGCTGGAGTGCCGACCTCAAATAGTGGCAGTGCTGCATCCTCAGCCAGTAATTCCGAGGGTAAGAAGGCGCGGGTTCTAAAGCGAGAGCCATACCAGTCAAAGAGGTGTGGTTGTGGGTTCCGTATTCGGGCAATTGTGCCAATAGCTAATTATAATGAAAAAGACAAGACTTTTGTGTACTTGGAGGAGGGCACTGCAGTGTTCAAACTTTACGCTGTGCATTCAGGGCATGAGCCAGGGCCACTTGATGGCAGTGCACGAATTGTTCACAGGTTGGTTGGTCATAAGGGAGCTCTTGAGTTTGATCCAGACATTTATGGTGTCAGTGAGGAAGGTGATCCTACCTTTTCAACAAAGGGGGATGAAGATGTTGATATTGATGACTCGCACCAGGCGGTCTTGCAGCAAGTACGGGAGCTGAGATCAGAAGTTCTCTTGCTAGAAGGGAAGGTGGCTAAGATGCACCCAGAATTGTTGGGGTCACTGTCCACCGAGTTGTCTGAGGTTTTGCACAGGATTAGGAAGTTTAATTTGGAGGGTAATGTCTACCAACAGGAGACATTGATGGTAGGCAATGAAGAAGTCAGGGGATGGGGGTCAGGGGATGTATCTCACCAATTAGACCAGCATGATCAAGCATTCTGCAAGGATGATGAGATGCTTGATGATGATGATACTGACTTTGGCTCAAGCCTTGGACCTATTGTCTCGTGGGATAGGATGGCAGCAGAGTGCGAGGATAGGAAGATGCTCATGGGTGATAGCCCAAAGTGTAACAAGTGGATGCTTAAGGATGATGTGGGTGACTTTGATGCGAAGAGTATTCTTAACTGTGGGGATGATGATGGTGTGGAGGATTCCAAGGTCATCAAGCCATTGATGCATGATGACACCATGGTAACTGACCCAAGTTTGGTAGGTATTCATGTAGAGGGATTTTACACTGGACCAAAATGGTATGATTCACCAGGTTTGGATTCCAGTGTTGATGGTGGGGATAGCAGTTTTAGGCATGGTGGAATCGTGTGAGTTGTGATAGCCTGATACCTGGAAGATCCTGTAAATTCTGTATACTAGATGTATTTAGCTCACACCAGTTTGATTAAGTGTCTTTAGTTGGAGCTTCAGTCAAAGTAACCTGTCTGCCCTGATATATACAGGCTGCATTATCAAAGCAACTTTTGTTTTAACTTGTATATAGTCCCTGTATTGGTTATCTGCTTGCTTAAATACATTAAAGCTATGGTTCTGTTGGGGCGTGCCTTAATATTTTGTGGAGTTACTCTGTGTGTGTGGACCTGCGTGTGAGTTTAGCAACAGGTTAGTCACAATTATATGTTAGTTTCCTCATTCATTCACAAGGCTGCATTAGTCTCGTTCTCACTTTGTTGCATTTTAAGAAGTGTCTTTGCTTAATTATACATTTGCGGGCCTGTTCTGGTTTGTATCTTGGGTACAATGATTTAGAAACTTCTGTTTTTATTTATCTCTACCCTCTGAATTTAAAAATTATATATGAGGTAAATGATATGGTATTTTCTGTTATGCATCTGCAGACATTTGTAGCTTAATGATTCATCCATAAATAGATATTGCTTCCTTCTGTGCCTATTGTTGTTGACTGCTTGGTTTGTGCCATGACAATTAATGCTTCCCATGTTGGGATTACATGAAACATGATATCCTGGGAAATGCAAAGTTAGTGTTTTGAATACATTATTAAGATTTCATGTTCCTTTATCCAAGCTCCAGGATGTCTCCATGTCACATATAGTACTGCTCCCTCAGTTCCAAATTGTAGGTTGTTTTAATATTATCTAAACTTTTCTAACTTTGACCATGTTTATAGAAAAATATGTTAACAACTGCAATACCAAATGAAAGCACTATCAAAATGTATTTCATGGTGGATTAAACAAAACTAACTTGAGGTTATAGAAGTTGGTGCATTTTTCTATAAATATGGTCAAAGTTATGGAAGTTCAACTTATTATACTACCAAACTAAAACAACTTACAGTTTGGAACAGAGGGATACTGTATTTACAAGGTTCATGCAAGTTCTTTGACAGTCAACGGTGTTGTCCATACTCATTTTTTATGGAACGAATCCATGGTCATTAAAGCAAACAAGAGTGACATTTGCTTCAGTAACATTTACACTTTTCTAGTTTCTGTATTTAGTTCATTGTGTTGCTCTCTGATCAATGTTTCAGGTGAGATTTTCTAGCAATTTCGACTTTGAATAAATGTTATTTCAATGTTTGCAGTTTAAAATATTCCCTCCATTCCAAATTATAAGACGTTTTGGATTTTCTGGATACATAACTTCTGCTATGCACTTAGATATACACTATGTCTAGATACATAGTTAAAGCCATGAATCTAGAAAAGACAAAACGTCTTATAATTTGGAATGAAGAGAGTACATTGGATATTTCACTCTCAAAATCTCAAGTGGGACTGAGACCCACATGTAAGTTGTGGGCCTATGGCATGTTTCTAAACTGTGTGTTTATAATGGCATTTTTCCAATTCTGTCACATAATTTGCTGTTTTGAAATGTGATCGTATAATAAAAGATATGTAAATGTTTGATTCAGAATCTTGGGGAATTAACAATAGAGCAAATTTCACCAATTAACTTGCATGTTCTTAACCTACAAACTGGGAGACTTCAAGGAATGGCAATCTGCGTAACTTCTGTATTTCCGCGGTTCAGGGTTATTTCATTCTGCATTTCTGTGTTTGTTAAAGTAGAAGTTTTTATTTTGGCAAGCATATACACAGTACATTGAAGAGGATGACTTCATTTCCTTAGTCTGATTGCATTGCACCATTTCCTTTGCTACTACATGTTTATTGTTGCTGGTGAATTTACCAGCAATATTAATGAACTATAAGTAACCAACCATTTGTTCATGACCTTCGACATATAGGTTCATCAGCATTCAGCAATGTTTGCGATGTGCAGCCTTTCAGCAAGGTTATTGTCAAGCACTGACATCAGATGGTATACCACCAGTTCAAGGTTAGGAGAATCCAGATTCAGTCTTCTCTTTCCATATATTATATATCTTTATTCAGGGGTTATATTGTTAAGTTAGCACGTTTGTAACTAGTGTTCATGCTTTGCGTGTGCCAAATTTCAGCTAAAAAATCAAGCAAACCAAGGTTAACAGTGGAACTAGTGTTGTCTGGTTAAACAGCCAGCTAAAAAATCAAGCAAACCAAGGTTAACAATGGAACTAGTGTTGTCTGGTCAAACAGCTAAGTATGATATAGTCTCGTGATCCCTGCAATTCCTTTTAAAAAAAAATTGTAGGATTCAACTAGATCTATGATTTTCAGGAGGAAATTCATAACCATACTTTACATTCATTCCTGAACTGATTGAAGCACTCTGTTGAGGAGAGTCAGGATTAAGATGCTAAATATATCTGGAGGTAGCTTTATGTGGCATGTAAGTTCTTTGTTTTGTTTTTTGTGCTATGGTTATTGACACCATTTGGAACTTGCAACGGATTTTGAGCAGCTTGCTACAGTGATGGATGTGTGGTACAACTTAAATTATAGGAATGGAATTGGTCCCATCTTAGCTGCCATTTGACATCTGGGTTTTAGAGGCATTCCTCCTTTACCAGTCATGGTGGAATAGCTGTTTAGTAGTGGATTTTGAGCAGCGTGCTACAGTGATGGAATATACTATTGTTTCTCTCCTGTAGTGCACCCATTCCTATGCACATCCAACGGTGGTTGGGATGGGAGCACATGCCCCTGAGGGCAAATTTAACTTTACCCTGTTTAGTATTTACAACCTAATATGATGAAAATGAACTATTCAAGGTGGGGGTTTCTACATGACTTAATATATATCTGAAATAAAGTAAGAAACGGACTGGAGTTTGTTTGTTTGTTTTTCCCTCTACTCTTCTGAGAATCTACTGCCTTTTCCAAGAGTGTACATGTCCCCTTGATTATGAGACTCTTGGTGGAAGCGAAGCCCCTTATGAATAGGCACTATTCAAGGCAGAGGTTGCTGCATGAGTTGACATGGTCTGAAATTAAGTGAGAAAGGGACTAAAGTTTTTTTTCCTGCATTTTTATGATCTAGTCCCTTTTTCAAGATTCTACAACAAGCCCAACTTATGAGACTTTTGATGGAAACTTCTTCCGAATTGGCATAAGGTTTGTTGGATAGCAGTTGATTAAAAAAACAGCACTGGCTCGCATTCTATTCTTAGCTACTTACACAGTACTCTAATCTTTTTTTAGTTTTTGAGATTGCTGCCATCCATTGGTTACTCTGACCTGACCGGGTCTAGTTGCTCTTGTTCGGTCTGAGGAATGGGCTGTTCGTCTGAGAAAATTTCTTAGGGTTGATCACAACAGTGAAATATTGGCTTATTTCATGGAATAGTAGGTACTGTTCTTAATGTTTAGTGAGGATACCTAATATGTTCTGTGGGACGATGAATATCCAAATAACTGTGCTGAAGCAGGTTTTTTTTTTCCTGCTTGTCAGCAGTGGAGATATGGTGATTGATCTTTGCGGTCAGTGAAAGGGCCTTATAAAGCTGAAGTAATTTAAGGAATGGACAGATTTCTGTTCCTTTTGCTTCTAAGTTAACGTTCAATCATTGCAGTAGATCACCCAATTTTCCTGTTAGGGCTGGGAAGTAATCTAAATAATCAGCAAATTCACTTTTGGATGAGGGTTGGAACACTTGAACTTGTCATAAGTCGGCAACATGTCTTCAGTTTATTTACTCTGGGAAGTTGTGGTTGTGACTATTCATTTAACTTTTTTTTGGGTAACATTTAGTGCATAGGCTCATAAAGCACATGGTAGTCTGCATACAGCTGACACTGACGCCGACCATGCAAGATGCAAGATGCATCTTCTAGTTCTGAAATCCATGTGATGACCTATGTAAAATATGTCGATGCAGCAAGTGTGCTATATGATACTTCTGATAAGCGCGAAACTAAAGTTTATTAAAGGGGCCCATGTTAGCTACTTCCTCGATAAAAAAGAAAGAAAGCAATTCTCGTGTTTCGAGAAGTCAATAGGTTTCAAGTTTGACCAAATCTTTTAAAAAATAACGACATGTGTGATACCAAATATGTATCATTAAATTAATCATGCAATATATTTTTTTACAGTGTATCTATTTGGAGTCATAAATATTAATAATATTTTCTATAAATTTAGTCAAACATAAGTTTGGCTCAATCTAAACCTATAAGTGCATCCTTTTGTGACGGAGGTAGAGTTTGGAGTATGAGCCAGTTCTATATATATATGTTACCGGAGGCCGAAGTGAAGGGGGCCTTTCCTGGAAAGACGATCAAGCGGCTTGTATGGCTACCATGGCAGCTAAATCAAGAGCCATCCCCATCGTGTTCCTGGTCTTTTGTGTTGTCTTTGCAGCTGCAGTTGACAGCGACGAGGTGCCTGCGTCGTTCGATGTGCTACTGCAGCTGCAGCCTGAGAAAGCTGCCAGTCTTGGCTACGACTGCTTCACTCTTTGCACAGCCGGATGCTTTGCGGCGGGGTTCCCTGGAGATTACTGTGATGTTGTTTGCGAGCGTGAATGTGCTGATGAAGCCCAGAAGCACTGAAGCCTGTTATGGCCTTGATCATCAGATGGTTTCTCTTTGGTCTAACTCTGTATGTGTATTCAGATAACACTGCAGGCCACTAGCCTAGTAGCACTGTAGCAGTATCTGTGTGACTGTGTCTTCCTTTTCCTCATGATTGTACTTGGGTCTTTGCCAGTTGTGATGTTGTGCACGGTACACCGATAGAAATGTAGGAGAATAAGAGGTGATCAAGGTCCGCAGCAGATTAACACCCTCTTCGTTTGGCCTGGTTTGGCTTATAAGCCATGGCTGAAAGTACTGTTAGCTGGTTTGGTGTAAGAGAAAAATATTGTTCGTTGGCTGATAAGTCATGGCTTATAAGCCAAATACAATCAAGCGAACGGGCTGTAAGATTTCCTTTGGTTGTCAGTGTTGTCATCGATCACTTCTCCCTGTTCGTTTGGCTTATAAGCCGTACTTTTTTAGCCAACGAATAGTATTTTTCTCTCACAACAAATCAGCCAATAGTACTTTCAGCTATGGCTTATCAGCCAAGCGAACAGGGCATCAACTAGTATTCAAGTCTGTCTAGTCAAAACAAGAACGCTGGGCCAGGTAATGCAGCTATCTAACATTTGTCCTGTTCGCTTAACTGATAAGCCGTGGCTGAAAGTACTGTTCGCTGATTTGTTGTGAGAGAAAAATATTATTCGTTGGCTAAAAAAGTACGGCTTATAAGCCAAGTGAACAGCGCGTCAGTTGCCTCTGAATCGGTTAACAAGTCACATTTGGGTGAGGGCTGAGCAGCTTATCATTTGTCGGCAGCTTGTTCCAGTTGTGACCATCCATTCATTGAACTGATTTCAGCTTTCAAATTAACAAATGAGTGCGTGGGCTTCAGTAAGCATCTCGTAACAGTAACATGCATACCAGTTGAATATTGTACAGCAACTATGCCAATGGTGTCAGAATGAACATTTAAAGAATGCATCCTCTAGCACGCAAATCCATGCATCAATTCAACATAAAAGGGCACTAGTGTGCTATAGATATTCCTGGTGGTCACGGCGGTAACATGGCATGTTACCTGTATTGCCTATTGCTATGTAGTACGGGCGCGTTTGACATACATGATAATATATGGCCGGTGATCTCCCCAAGGTTTTATCACTGCAGCGAGAGTCGGATACAAGTGAAAGCGCGACTCGTACTGGCACCATGATCGCCGAATCATGGGTCACTGTCCTGTACTCTTATCTCAGGTTATACAAGAGCTGTTTGGTTACGTTCCTTGACACAGATTGCCTGGCCTGTAGAAGTGTAGAGTTTCTGGATGCAGCTGGAGCCCTGGTCGTTTCTTGCCTGGTCCAGGCAGTCCAGATATACAAAAACGGTTGAGGCTCGCAGGCAACGTTGTCTGGTGAGATTCCTTTACAACTGATATGGATCAAAATTTGTCAGATATCTACTTCAAACCAATGCAAACAACATAGATCTGCTGTAGCCTGCACAAGCATAACTCTATGAGTTAACAAGCAAACATCCAGAGAGTCTTTTTTCCCAGCTAGCTAACTCTACAGTTCTATCAAAACATCCGCTGTGTGTTATTTAATTTCCTTTGCAGCTAACTGTGACGAGCTTCCGCTTCTTGTAGCGTCCTGCTACCATTGTTTCGCTCGGTTTTCTGGTTGTGCCTGGTCCTGGAGGTTACTGTTGGAATCATTGAGACGAACAATGCCCTTTAGTGCTGAAGTTGCCTCAGGCGCTGGCCATCTGATGGAGTCTCTATTCATCTTTCCATTTTGAAAGGACCGAATGCGCATGGCGGACAGAAAAGAGGTGAATGAGATCTTAAATTTTTTTCTCTTCTCAAGAATGAGAGACGATCACTTCCGAAGAAGAGTAAGGATCACTTCCAGGAAGTATCTTCTCAAAATAAGGAAATTCATGATTCAGCCCGTTGTTCTCTGGAAAAAAATATGAAACCACAATCAAAGGAATTCTGAAAATCATGAAATTTGATCAAGAGATTCATAACATCATAGACAACAACAATACCAAAAAATATTTTCAAGCTTGGTTGACCTTCTTTCCAAAAAAAACTCCAAAATCGATCCAAATGTTGTTCTAGGCCTTAGCCTTCAAACACCAGGCTGCTGCTCTAGCTACCGGAAGCACGGCGACTCCGAATGGAAGGAACACAACGGAAGGACGAAAGGAAATATATGTATTGATCACAGAAACAAGGGTTCTGTCCTCCCTTGCTCAGTACTCCTGTGGAGCCCTATTTATATACGTTCGTATCTTTTACGAGGACCAAAATGCCCCCCTAACTACTCAGATCCCCGAGAATATGCCTCGTCCTTGAAGGCGTCTTTGGTCCACCCCGTCTGCGACCTTCACCGGCAAACGCCTTCCTCTGGTGGGTCCTCTCCGTTCGGGCCCCCACGGCCGGTGCCCGCTGGGCCTTCCTAGCAGGACGACAGGCCGAAGAGGACGGAAGACCTGCAAGACGATATGTCATTCTATAACGGTTAGCTACTGGCAGACTAAAAAGTCCTTCCTGATGCCGTACTTTGCTAATGATCACTCGCTGACGAAAGCTGCAGATGCCTTTCGCCGTAGGTATCGTCGATGCGTCATCCGGCTCAAACGGGTGAAACCGCTGGTCTAGGGCTTTTGCGCCCTCTCCCTTGAGTCAAGGGTGAAAACTACCAACGCCAATCGCCAATCGTTTCTTCAATGGCCGATTCGACCCACATGGGCGAAACGTTGGTCGAAAGCTTTTGCGCCCTCCTGCGCGAGCCAAGTGAAAACTGCCGCTAGCTTTTGCCACTTGTTTCGTTGGCAGGCCTTTCGTCCCTAGCAGGCGAAATGTTGGTCGATTAGTAGGAAAGGGAGCCCCCCGCCCCCCTAAGGCCTCCCCCAATACCAAATAAGTTAAAAAATATTACAAAACTTGCCCCACACCTTTACTAACTCGTTGTGAAGATAATCCCAAGGAATCTTTCAAAAAATATTAAAGCTTCACCACAAATTTCTATCAAACTGGAGTTTTCTTGTAAAACTCAAAAGAGATAATTCAATGTGCTCGTAGAAAATCAGTTGAAGGGCAAAGCTTAAATATATTGCCTTGAGATCATAGCACCAAGGTTGAGCACAAGAATCAATCTAAGATGCCCTACTCAAAGATTTTTCACCAACATAAGATCTTGGAGAAGAGGCGGGAGTTTGGTGCTGGAGTTTATCCCATCGTGTACCCATGTCCAAAGGCCCCAAAAATCACCTCAAGATCACCCAAGAAATCAGATCAATTGCAATTCTAAGAATCACCAAGCAAAGATTAAAAAAAGCACAAAAAACAAACCAACAGATTCAAAGAGAGGGACACAAGAAATTAATTTAACAAGATTTTCTTCACTTCAAATCAACAATAAATTAATCTATACATCATATTATCCTACCTTCCAACATCCTCCCACTTTGGTGAGAAACAAACCTAATAGAAAATCAAACCTCGCTAAATTCATTTATATATCAGATTAGCTCACCTAAGAGGAAATCAAATAACTCGAGCTTAACTCCTCTAATTTTTAGAGCACTTAGCTAACCCTAGGAAATGAACAAGTGGTGGAAAGAACCCCCCTCTTATTTATAGAGGGTATTACACATTTCAAGAATACCAAATTTAGGATCAAGTTGGTTTTATGCCATAACTGGCTACAACTAAAGTGCAGCTTGCTCAACCTGTGATAGGTTGCAGCACTAAAATCATGCGTCAAACTTTTGGCAAGGAGTACGTGCGCAAGACACACAAGAGAAACTAGAGTTTTTGCGGCACAACTAATTCTGTCAGCAACCAAGCACATCGTTCGACATGAACCATTTAGCCACCAAAGACAAAATGGTTCTAGTTGGTTTTCCATGCATCAGACGGCTATGGGACCTTTATGAAGTCGTTTCACCTCGATGCTAGTTCTCCAGTGATGCTACATCCCTGAGATCCTCCCTTGGGTTTTGAGGCCCAAACCCGGAAACCATTCCGCTCGTGATTTTGGGGTTGAAATTGCCAAACTCTCTAGTGTAGCATAGTAGGTACACAACCCCTCAAATGTCGACATGTGTCCTCCAATGTCTTCAGCCTGACGGTCCGCCTAGTGCTTGCGACGCCTCGTCATAATTTTTTCCAATCCCGGCCTTGGCTGAGGACAACACCGTCTTTGTCACCATCTCGCATGTGTTGTTGCTCATCGATGTGCCAAGTGCTAGCCATCTTTGGTCCGTCCTCTGGCCTCTTGGCCCCTTGGTCCAAGACTCCGTGTTCGGTTTTCACAACTCTGGTTCATCAACCCATGCCCCTCGCTTGACCTTTTCCAATACCGTCTACCAATGTATTTAACACCTGCACATCCACGAGCCAAGAAACACGTCGCACAACACAGACTAACTCAACATCTTGGTTAGTCCAAATCACAGTAGAACGAGATCAATCAAAGCTCAATCATCTCACCTTGATAACCACTCATTATCTATGACATAGGTACATATCCACCATGTTTTCTCATATTTGTGCTCCGATAACGTTGTGTCCCGGTTGCAGCAGTACCTCTTGCATGTGTGCAGCCAAGTAGAAAGTGACCAAGGTCTGCACTGGTATGAAATGCCCTAAACTCCACTCACAGTATCTACATTGACAATCTAAAAGCTGTGCCGTTTGTTGTACAAGTTCCTTCAGCTTGCAGCAATCAGAGCTAAGCGAATCAGCTAGTAGGCCTAAATACTCACTCCTCAAGTTCTCGTTTAAAAGTTGTAAAGCTCCTCTTAGCGTCGCTTCAAGTCAGCTCTGAATTTCAGTCAGTAATCCAAAAAGGAACCTTTGAAACAGAGTTGAAGTTAAATTTCTTCACTTGAAGACTAGAAGTTGAATTGTGGTTAACTGCTGAATTGAAAATTTGCCTGATCCGAACTGCCCAAACAAAATGTTTTGGGGATCACAAGATTTAAGAGAACGGCGTATACGCCCCTTGGCGCCAGTTTGAAGATCCACAGCATCGCACGGCAGCATGGCGAAGCCTGGAACTCTGGAAGGGGCTCTGCGAGCGCCGACGCGCGGCACCGTTTTGATCTGACGAATACCCCGGGCGTCCGCATGAGCTGCATGTAATGCTAATGCATCGTCCGCCGCGTCACTCTCGGGGGCCCCGGCCCGCCGGACCTGTGCGACCGTGCCGTGCGTTCTGCGACGACGGGGAATATATGATCCTGGTGCCGTGCTGCGTGCTATCAAAGTCTCACCTGGAGTAGGTGTTTGGCGGTAGTCTTAATCTTGTTTCGAAATGACGCGCGCTCGTTATGTGTCTGTTGAAAATTATGGGTGGTTTTCACGTATGATGGTGGTTGATCCTGGTGCCGGCGTATGAACTGTTGTGCTGAATAAGCCTGAGATGAGATGTCTCCGAGTTGGGCCATGCATTCGAAAACCTGTTTCCTGATAACGAGGCTGGACTGCAGAGCTAATGAGCAGCATATATAGCTTGATGTGCCGGCGTATGAACTGTTGTGCTGGATAAGTTCGTCATTGGTCTGCGTTACAGTTACAGTTACAGTACAGGTGACTGAAGCAATGCACAGCCATCGACATAGCGCATGCATCCATCGGTGCGCAACTCGCTTCGCCCGCATCGTAAACTCCATTTTATTCTTCGTACGAGAAAAAAAAAACACAACTCTTGTGTGTGATCTCGAAAAAGAAAGATCCATCAGCGCCGACCCGGTGCATCCTGCCTACTAGTGCCTATCTTACTCAGATTAAAAGATGCATGATGCGATTCCCTGATGGATTCTGATCTCGTTTACACCGCTTGACAAAGCTTAAAAGATGCATGATGCGATGCATCGAGGAATGACGAACAAAGGCAGGATCACTCACTCAGGCCTGGCTGGAAGCACCTGTGCACGCAGGCAGCATGTTGCATCTTCAGAGGAAGGAAGCATCGAATGGATAGGCACATTCCTCCCAGGTGCACTGCCCCAAGTGGCCATAGCATCTCGAACCAAAACGTGATCCAAGCAAGCTCGCCAGCGCGCGGGCAGCCGTCGTGTTCGTCACCCCTCGTGACTCTCGCGGTCTCGCCACAATGCCGATCTGCATTCTCGCTCGGATTCGCATCGCGTGGAAATGGAATGCGAATCTAACCGCCAAAGAATTTGTTCGACAAAAGTTCCGTTTCCCCTGAATCCATTACCCACGACGCCGCCCACCTGAGTTCTAGGAGTAGTACTACTTTTGTCAGTGCTGGTAGGATAGGAAGATGCTTAACCCCTCAGCCTCAGCATGGATTGGTTGGTCGTCGACACGTCAAGCAACAGTGCCAAAACGCGAACGCCAAACGCATGCGAGCGAGCATGAGAGCCAGGCCATGCACGAGAATGAGACCGTGGCAACAAGCGACAGGGACGGAACGGAGACGACAGGTTGGTGAACGAACAGCGACCAACTTCGCCCTGCTGGGACGAGTAGGTACGCAGTGATCGACCACGAGGCCAGGGTAAAGAAAGTAAAGCCTGAAAGAAAAAAGCGGTTGTTCGTCCAGCTGGCCGACATCACCGACGCACCGAAAGTAAAGCACGGTGGATCGGGCCTCGTGCTAAACCGCAGTTAAGGTATTGCTTAAACAAAGAATGGGAGGACGAGGGTGTCGCTGTCCTCCAAGATTGTGGAGGACGGAGGAGGATCCTGTTTAGTTCGCGCTTACCTCAGAATCAATGAATCATTAGTAAACCAGCACGCATCAGGTTCCTTAATCAGAAATACTAATGCTGCTAGTACGTATCGGCACAATCGCTTTCGTTTGCCCCTGCCGAATCCAGATGATGCGGCGGGGAAATAAACGAATTTGCGGGGGCGAAAAACACGGCGATGCTCTCGGCGACAAATTAATTAATCCACGAACGCGATCCGGCGAAACAAGCGCACATGGAAAGAAATCACAGATGGAGCGAGGTGATGGCGAGCCGGAGGCACATGCGCGCTCGCGCGGTGCGGTGGCGCGCCGTGCAGCGGCACGACGACAGCCGCCCAGCCCAGCGTTCGGCCGTGGTTGGTTCCCCCCGTGTGAACGGTGTGATCGATCGACGATCTCCTCGGTTTCGAGAAGCCAGGCGAGCCCTCTTCCGCCCGTCGGCCTCGGGCTGGCCGCTGGCGCGCGTTGCCCACCTCACGCTCACGGTTCCCCGGCCCCGAGACCGTCATCACATGGCCCGCCGCGTCGCTGGCGCCTCCGCACATGCCGCGCCGCTGGCGCCGGCTCAAACGTCGACACGTTCGCGCGTTGCTTGCCCTTTTTCCTTGGAGCCGGCCGAGCCGCGCACATACGCGAGGGCGCGCTGCCCCACCACGTCGCCACGACCCACGACGGCCAATCGGGTAGCGCCACGCACAACAATTCGCTGCACGTCCCGACCTCATCTCGGCTGATGCCGTGTACCCTGCCCCCTTCTACCGGCCGTGGTTCTACTGTACCAAGCTGTCAAAATTAGGGTATAAACCTGAAGTCAGCCTAAGAGCGTTCCTAACACAAATTATTTATCATCCTGTCCCTTATAAGCTCATATATTTGACCTCCGAATATTCATACGGTACCTTTTACTTGTTCTTCTTCGCGCGCCAACCGCCGCGCGTCTCCAAAGAGGCCCTTGAACGCTAGTGATGCCCTTTTAGGAGCCGCCGGACGGCGGCGCCGGGTACGTGGCATGCGGTCTACGGCCAACGGTTGTCGCCTGTAACATGGGGTGGGTTCCAGAGTTCAAAGCGCAATGGGCATGGGCCTGCAATGCCTCCAAACCAATGCAGAGTTCCTGTCCACGGAAGGCGACCGAGGACAGGGCGAACCAAGCCGTTTGAGCACGTCGCGTTTGAACAGCAAAAGCACTGGCGTTCAATTTGGCCGGCGACGTGACTTGTGATCACCGGAAACGCTCGGTGCCAGACTGCCGGTGCCACCACCGCGCGACGAAAGTGTTGGTGTCGGAGCGCAGCGGGTAGGGCCTTGTTGCCGGCGCTTCTCAGCCTGCGCACGCAACGCACCGCACCCATCTGCCGGCGGGTGGGCGCTATCCAGGGAGCGCGTTTCCCGGTGCCGCGCGCGGGGCGGCGATACGGTTGTTTTCTCGTGTGCCGCCCTGTACGTGGCCATGCGGTCCCAAGCTAGACATACGTACCCCAGCCTAGTGACGCGCAAGTTGGATGGCCTAGCAGCCACAATGATGCAGTACGGGTCACATTCTTATCGCACCAGTACTGTATGTGTCATTGGGCCATTAAATAAGGTCTTCTTCGCTTGACTTATCAATCGTACCTTTACAACAAAATAATAGTGTTTTTCTCTCACAACAAATCAGTATCAGCATCAGCATCAGCAGCTGTAGCAGCCAGCCGTTTTTCCAACCAGCCGAAATCCGCATCTATAGATGGCGTGCTTTCGGTCTCCCCGGCGATCTTATCAGCTTGCACCTCCGATCCACTTTCGGCAAGAAACGCCGGCGAATTTACTGCGAGTACGTACGCGCTTCTGTAATAACGCGCACGTACGTTTAGTGTTTACACCATCCTCGCAGTCGCAGTTCAAGGAAAGGAATGGCAAAGGATCCGCTGTCGTTTCGACCTGATTTGTGCAGGTACACAAGACAAATCGACGATCAGAGCACTGAAAATGGACCTAGCGATCGATGTGCATGTGTGTGTACTGTAACTTTGCAAGAACGAATGAACGATCACGTGTGATGTTCGTTCTTCCTCATCATGAGCCCAAAAGTCGCAACCTTGTAGAATTAACCTGAAAGGATCTGCAGGGACGGGAGGAAATTTGTGCAAGCGAAAAAGGGCATGTGCGGAAAGGACGGCATCATTACGATGGATGGATGTGCAGGCCGTACTGGTACTTGAATTGCTTCAATAATTAATTATGATGATCTCTCTCCAGATTTCTCCTACCTGCTGCTGCTGCCCCATATGACAGCGTGTGCTTCGCTCGCAAGCAAATCCAGCTGGGGGAAATGGAAGCAAAGAGTCCGACGGGCGATCGACCTGTTCGCCGGCTAGTATCCGGCTTGTAAGTCTCGGTTTATCAGCCAACGAACAATATTTTTCTTTTACTATAAACCAGTCAGTAATATTTTTAACCATGCTTTATAAGCCAACCCAGCCGCGAATCGATCGAGCAACATCGACTCGATGGAAAGCCTAGTTTATATATATATATGTCTCTTTCGATTCGCAGGTTTGTCGCAGCAGAAGCAAGCACTGTTGCTGGATGGACTAGACACCAACTAACCTCGATTAATCAACGCCGGCACATCCTTTCCCGTGAAAAGAACCTGTGATGAGAGTCCGTCCCCGTATCCTTTGAAAGAATTCTTTAATTTGCATGGTGACCACGGGTAGTAGTCTCTTTATCTTGGAATTCTTGACCCGGGTCTTGTTTAGATTGTAAGTTTTTTCACTCTCTCCATCACATCAAATCTTTAGACACATGCATGGAGTATTAATGTAGATAAAAAAATAACTAATTATACAGTTTGATTGTAAATTACGAGACGAATCTTTTGAGCCTAGTTAGGCCATGATGGGACAATAATTATCAAATACAAACGAAAGTGCTACAGTACCAAAATATTAATTCCTAACCCCAATCTAAATAAGTCCCTGTTAACAACTACTTGCTAGAGAAGCAACTACTCGCTGAGAAGGAACGAATTAACGATGAGTGCTTAGTACGAACAATTCAGAATTCGGTTACAGAGTTTTTTTTCCCCCTCTGCTTCGCCCCTTGTCCTCTTAATACTATCATATTACAGCTAGTCTGGGCCGGCAACAAAAGGGTTGGGCTTCTTCTTCCGAATGGGCCTGGACACCGGGGGTTCTTCAGATGATTGACTTGGCAGCACAGTGTTAACAGTCCCCGTTTAGTCTTTTCTAATGTGCTAACACCCTGACGGTTTTTCTCTGACCGAGCGAAATCCGGGCGCCTTTCTTTCAGCTCCAAGAAAAAAAGGAACTTGTCCTGCATATTCCAGGTAATGGTTGGCTTGGACGGCAAGCAACAGGGAAGGAACGCGCGGTGGCACGGGGCCATCCATCGCCCCATCAGCCACTAGAGTCGTCTGAACAGACGCAGATGTGGAGATGCCTGCCTGCTCGGGACCACCGTTCGGTGGGAGCGGGCCAGCAGCACATATCAGAACAGTGATGCTTTTTGCCTACGGAGGACGGAGTACGTGCGCGCGTGCAAGCTGTGTGTGTGTGGCAGGTGTCAGGTGTCAGGTGTGGTGTACTGGTGTGGACGAGCTCCAGCTCCGCGTGCGCGTGGTGGTGGTATTCTCCTCGAGCGCGGTGGGCGTGGCGGTGGTGGTTGACCCCGGTGGGTGCTATCAATGCTCGCCAAGGCCGTAGCTTTCATTTCCCTTTTCCTTCTCCCGTTCCCCGCCTAAGAACTTCTGGCGCCTTTGACGCGGCCCTGCTCGTAGCTGCCTCCGTTCCCCGGGATCACAGCGAGGCCTTGTTTAGATTGCATCTAAATTCTAAGTTTTTTTACTCTCTCTTTATCACATCAATTTTTGTACGTATGTATGGAGCATTAAATATGTAAAAAAAATAACTAATTATATAGTTTGGTTGTAAATCACGAGACGGATCTTTTAAGCCTAGTTAGTCCATGATCGAACAAAGTTTGTCAAATATAAACGAAACGTGCTACAGTGTCCAGGTTACAAAAATTTGCAATCTAAACAAGGCCTGAACAAGGTTTTGAAAGTATGAACGCGTTACATACACCCGTCGTATCTTCTCGCAAGAATGGAAAGCAATGGCCAATGGACAACAGCGATGCTAAGCCCGTGTTTAGTTGAGGGGAATTTTGGAATTTGGCTACGGTAATATTTTTGTTTTTATTTGGTAATTAGTATTTAGTTATGGACTAATTAGACTCAAAATGTTCGTCTCGTGATTTCCAACCAAACTGTGCAATTAGTTTTTTTTCATCTACATTTAATGCTCCATGTACGTATCGCAAGATTTAATGTGATGACTCATGTAGCACTTTTTTAGAAGTTCTTTTGAAACTAAACACGCGCTAAAACTAGTTTGTAGTATACACTGCACAAGGGTTGGGTGGTTGGGCACAACTGAGGCCTTGTTTAGATTCCAAAAATTTTTGCGCAGTATCCGTTACATCGAATCTTGCGGCACATGCATGGAGTACTAAATGTAAACGAAAAAAAAACTAATTGCACAATTGAGTGAGAAATCACGAGACAAAACTTTTGAACCTAATTAGTCCATAATTAGACACTAATTACTAAATACAAACAAAAGTGATACAGTAGTCAGAATCCAAAAATTTTTTTGTCTAAACGGGGCCTGAGTACTGTATGCTGTACCCGGCCGTGCATCCAGACGCACGAAAGAATCGGAAAAGGGGTTCTCCGCGACGCGCGTGGGCGCGGCGCCAGGCTGCCTACCAGGTGCCTGCTGGCAACCACGCATGGGCCAGAGGGCGGCGATCCCCGCCCTCCCTTCCCACGACAACGCCACTGACTCATCACTTTCTCACCGGATCCCAGAAGCTTTTTCCACACGGCAGCCGGGTAGCGTCTCCCTTTCTCATGTGTAGTGGGCCTTGTTTACATCACCTCTAAATTCCAAAATTTTTTTCTCTCTCTATCACATCAATTTTTAGACACATGCACGGAGCATTAAATATAGATAAAAAAATAACTAATTACACAGTTTGGTTGTAAATCACAAGATGGATCTTTTGAGCCTAGTTAGTTCATGATCGAACTTTGTTAAATACAAACGAAACGTGCTACAGTGTCTAGGTTGCAAAAATTTACAATCTAAACAAGGTCTATAGTAGTAGCCTCCTACCAGTACTACAAGTAGTGGGGCAAAAACTTACAAAATTCCCAGCAGGACCCGTTCGGTCCAACCCCAGCAGCTCAACCACATACCATTCCGTTTGCCCGGTCCTCGCCCGCGACCGCCGTTTGACTCCAGAGCCCGCCCCTCTCAGGCTCCCCACCAATCGGTGGCAAGGGTTGCGTGAAATCGCCGGTCTCGCGCGCCCATTTTAGACGGACGCTGACCGAGACAACCCCGGCGATCCCCACACCCACACCCACAGACACAGGCACAGGCGGAGAGGCCGCAGCTCGGCAAGCTGCAGCCAGCCCAGACCAGAGCGAAAACCCAATTTTGAACCGCCGCGACGATCCCAAGTCCGAACCAAATCCACGATCCCTCCGACCGAACCGAAATCTCCGCCTCCCTGTCCCTGCCCTGCCCAGGAGTAAAGAAACGCACGCACCCACGCCCCCGCGCCAAAGGAACCGTCGCCGCGTCGCGAGAAACTGAAGCGGAGCAGAGGAGGAGAGGGTTCCCGGCGGCGATGGAGCGGTACCATCCCTCCGAGGTGTACGAGCTCTTCGTGCGCCACATGAACACCCCGAGGTAAGGGAGGGTGGGGATGGGGCAATTTCGTCTTTTTTTTTCTGCGGTTTCTCGTTCTTGGATTGGATGGATCCTTTCGATGGAAAGAGCGGTCGGTGATCGGTTGGCGATGGCTGGCGCAGGGTGGTGGTGGACAACGGCGTGTGCGCGACGGCGACGCTGGTGCAGGTGCACAGCGCGAGGAAGCACGGCGTGCTGCTCGAGGCGGTGGCGGCCCTGTCCGACCACGGCGTCTGCGTCCGCAAGGGCTACATCTCCTCCGACGACGGCCGCTGGTTCATGGACGTCTTTCACGTCACCGACGCCGCGGGACGCAAGGTGGCCGACGCCGACGCCCTGCTGGCGCGGCTCGAGTCCTCGCTCTCCGCGGACGCATTGCCGCCCCGCACGCCGCCCTCCGCCACCGTGGGAGCTGGGATGCCCACCCTGCTCGAGCTCGTCGGCGCCGACCGCCCGGGCCTCCTCTCCGAGGTCTTCGCCGTGCTGCACGACCTCCGCTGCGGCATCGCCGACGCCAGGGCCTGGACGCACGGCGGCCGCGTCGCCGCGCTCGTGTTCGTGCGCGACGAGGAGACGGGCGCGCCCATCGACGACGCGGCGCGGGTCAGGCGCGTGGAGTCCAGGCTCAGGCACGTCCTCCGCGGCGGCGCGCTCGGCGCGAGGATGGTCCGGGCAGACGCCGCGGCCGTCAACATGGACCGGAGGCTCCACCAGCTTCTCAACGAGGACGGGGAGGCCGAGAGCCGCGCCGACCAGGCGGAGGCGACGGCGGTCGCCGTGCAGGATTGGGGGGAGAGGGGGTACTCGGTGGTCACCGTGAGCTGCCGTGACCGGCCCAAGCTGCTCTTCGACGTCGTCTGCACCTTGACGGACTTGGATTACGTGGTGTACCACGGCACGTTCGATACGGACGGCGATCACGCCCAGCAGGTGAGGCATCGAGGCGTTTCTTTCGCGATTGATTGAAATAGGTCGGTTCTACCTTGATTTTTGTCGCGCTGATCTAGGGCCGCCATTACTGAGTTCCCAGCCATCTGGAGTTCTTGAAGTTGGAATTCCTTCCAGGAATCTCGATGTTTCCATAGTACTAACTGGCTGCGTTAGGCACGTCGGACCTTTCTGTCAATTTTTTTCTCACTTTTACTCCACTTTTACCTTTTGGTTGCTTTGATTGTGATTCTTGTGTGTATGCTTGAAGTTAACCCGACTTTTGTTCATGAAAATTTCCTTTTACTGAATTTTCTGGGCTTGTCATTATAAAACGGAATGTTTAGTTTTTGTTAGTTTCATTTGCATTGCTAGATTATTCTGCTTCAAAATTGTACCCCAGCATAGTGACGACTGCATAATTAATAGTAGTACTGAGCACTATTCTGGCTGCTCTGGCTCTGTTCGGTTCGCTGAAACTGACTAAAACTGGCTGAAAAACACTGTTCTGGCTAAATTGTTATGAGAAAAAAACACTGTTCCAATTGAAAAAAGAAGCCGAACAAGCCGACTTCTGGGAAAGCCGAACGGCTGATTGAATTGCTGCTGCCGTGCAGCAAATTGAATTCAGACACTATACCTATGCATACATATGCACGCCTGTTTACCACGGGTTGATTAACTGAAGCTAAGCTGACATCTTTTTTTTTTTTGAACAAGCTGACATCCTGTTGCTTGGGTGCAGGAGTTCTACATCAGGCGGTTGGACGGGCAGCCAATTAGCTCGGCGGCCGAGAGGCGGCGCGTGATCCAATGCTTGCAAGCGGCCATCGAGAGGCGCGCATCCGAGGTGCGTGACCGCTGAATATCTCCCTTCCTTTCCCACCATGCCACGCCACCGCAGCAAAAGCACGCGACTCCGGATCCCCCCCCCTTCTTCACTCTCCCAAGCGCAACGTCTCTTTCGTTCTCTGCCCAACTTTCCACTTCACCGCCATGTGTTCGGCCGAAATCCCAGCTGCACACCTCTGTCTATTCTCTAACGCCAGACTGAGCGATCCTCTGTGACTGTGCGCAGGGCGTGAGGCTGGAGCTGCGCATCGCCGACCGCCGCGGGCTGCTCGCCTACGTCACGCGCGTGTTCCGGGAGAACAGCCTCTCGGTCACGCACGCCGAGATCACCACCAGGGGCGACATGGCCATGAACGTGTTCCACGTCACCGACGTGGCCGGCCGGCCCGCGGACCCCAAGACCATCGACGAGGTGATCCAGAGGATCGGCACGGAGAGCCTCCGGGTTGACGAGGAACGGTGGCCGCGCCTGTGCTCGACGGAGGGCGACGCGGGCCGCGGCGGCGGTGCGGGGATCTTCTCGCTCGGGAGCCTTGTGAAAAAGAACCTGGCCAGCCTCGGCCTCATAAGATCCTGCTCATGAGGACGCGATCAAGGGGGGCACGTGCGTGCTCGATGGGATGGATCCTTGTGTAAATATGGGATGGTGCGTTGGTTAGTTTGTAAATGAGTAGGAGTTTTAATTTGCCGTTTCTAGGTTCTAGTTGCCACGTGTACATAGTAGCAAGTGGAGACGGAAGGTTTTAAAAGTTGCTGGTCGGCAACAGCTTGGAGCTAAAAGGCCTCTTTGGTGGGTCATGCCACATTGCCATGCCATGTATCTATCTAACTTTTTACATAAAAATAGATGGATGGAAGAAATATATCCATGTCGAGTTCTAAGTACGTTGTTAGTACCCTATATGGTGGTAACTGAGGCCTCGTTTAGATCTTAAAAATTTCAACCCGATAAATAAAGATATTTTTCTTGCTTTATTTGACAAATAGTGGGACCAACTAGGCCAAAAAGATTCATCGTGATTTCCAACTAAACTGTGTAATTAGTTATTTTTTTTACCTACATTTAATACTCCATGCAAGCGGCTAAAAATTGATGTGATGGAGAGAGAGTGAAAAAACTTGGAATTTGGGATGCATCTAAACAAGGCCTGAATATTTGACCGTGCAGTAAATTTTCTTGATGTCCGTCCTTAGCCCTTGTGGTATGGTGACATGTACGAAAGCTCTGTTCCGAGATCTCGAGGTATTTTTAAATGAAGCAGAGCCGACCAGTGAGAGATTACTATGTCATCTGTGTGTCGTGGTAATGCAATGAAAAAGAAAGCATATGGGTCAGTATCCTGGTTCGGAAGGAAATTACCCTGAATCTTAGACCCGTCAAGAGTGAAACCGAGTACTTATTTCGCAAGGTCAAAAATGGATCTCATATTCTCATGTGGTTCACTCAACTCTCGAGGTGGTGCCATCTGGCCAAACAAGCGGAATCGGAACAGCCTCGTTTAGTTGCCCGGAATCGGTAGTGGCAAAATCACTGCACGGCAATATAGTGCCATATAGTATTTCGTTTATATTTGGTAATAATTGTCAATCGTTGACTAATTAGGCTCAAAACGTTCGTCTCGCAAAGTACAACCAAACTGTGCAATTAGTTTTTGATTTCGTCAACATTTAATACTCCATGCATGTACCGCAAGTTTGATGTGACGGGGAATCTTCTTTTTACATAGTGCCAAAGTTTGGATTTGGGATAGCTAAACACACCCTAAATTTTACCCATTCACATCAAAAGGTCAAATCTGAGATCATACAACGGAATAATGGGCGGAGTATGACGGCTGATCTGACAAAATTCATTTGAACTTTCAGCAAACCAACATCCCTCGTCACGCCCTGCATATGAACGTCCACTGGCCCACACACAAATTCATCATTTCGAGTACAAGTTTCCTTGCGGACACACTATTTTTCAACCTATTTACCGACACCGTTTCGCTGTCAGCTGAAAACAAAACCATTTGACTTCCTACAGCTACATTGAAAATCGGTTCGGGTAGACCAATGATCCCTGCAGTGACATATGTGCTCACGGCTGCCTCTGTGTCTGTCCCCTCGATACGAAACCAGGAAAAGATTCACGCATGCAGCAGCGGCGCGTAATACACTGGCCGGCGCCTCGCTTTCACGGGAGCTGAGCTTTCGCCGACCTCCTCCTCTCGGCTGGCTGTCGAGGGTTTCCGGGACCTGGACTCCTCAGGCTGTTGGCTGCCTTGTGAGTTGTGACGACGGAAGGATCGACGCCGACGCTTACCGGGTCATGTCATGCATGCCGAACGAACGGAACTGAACCAAGCCTTGGCGGCAAGAAACGAGAAGAGCCCGCGTCTCCCAACCACTGCTGACCTACCGCCAACTGCCGCGGATCGGACCAAGCCTGGTACGAGACGCCGGGCCGCGGATCGCCGCCATTGCTTTCGGGGCAGCTGCAGTTGCGGTGCGGTGGATCAACTCGGGGGAAAATGACCGCCCAACCTTTTTCCTAATTCCTATTCCCGCCATCTCGCCGCGGACTCCTCTCTCTTCTCCCGTTGGTGCGTGCGAGAGGGAGGGGGGAGGGGGGAGAGATCAGGTGGGAAGTGTATGCTTGGGATGGGCCGTTGCGTTCGTTGCCGGTTTGAATCCGCGAAAACGACGGGTGGTTGGTTGTGGTGAGTCCATGGGGATTGGGGAGCAAAACGTGCGGGAAACCATCCTGTGTGAGAATGGGTTCGGTGTACGACCGCCATCATCACAATTAATCAACGCCAAGTTGACAGCAGGGCGAGAGGACCCTCTGGAGTGGTCCTTGACAACCACTACAGCCAGTGCAACGAGCAGAGTTTTCCGAGTTGCGACGAAGTGGTTTTCAAAATTGAGATGATTCCTCTGACACAAAAGAGCTTTTATTTTGCACCATTTTTTTCTCTCCAGATTGTGTGTTTGGAGATCTAATGAAGCAGTTTACCATGAACAGTTACCGACTTACTGGTAGCAATCCGCTGATCAGGGTCACCTTCATTCGTGCGACGTGTCGCCGGTCTCAGTCTGCCCTGGAATTCCAGAGCCCTGCTGCTCCAGCCTGCTTGCTTCTATAGCTGCGAGAGTTTGGTATCGACTAGGCTGCGTTCGGCTGACACCATGGTTTGATCTGCTTCTTTTTTCATCTAGAACAGTAACTTTTTCGGTCGCTGCAGTGATTTTCGTGTCAGCGAAGTTGCGTGCGTACGAAACCTACTTTCACACCTACCAAAACGGCCTCGTTTTGTAAGGACAACGATCTCGAGAGCGACAAGAAAGCTAAAGCTGGAAGCTCCTTGTCTGGCTCTAAGAGAACAGAATCACCGTGCCAACGACTTCCTGTGCCCTAAAACAGCAAACTTCATGGCAGAATGACAGAGGCGCAGAGGAATTGCTTCGCTCATCCTGCTGCCGAACTGCCAAGGGCAACAGGATTCCGGCAACGGATCCCACCGGATCTGCAGCCGATCATCCCCGGCGTCCGTGTCTGCATAACTGTAGATCTACGACGCACTAGAAGCTAAGCCAGGAAAAAAATGGATAGCAATTGCTAGCTAATTCAAGTTCTGCATTTCAATGCTGCAACTTGCAAGACCTAAACCAAGTCACGAACACTTCCGAAGTTTTACAGCACTTATGTTGCAGCTACCAAACACCCTTCCAACTTGTAAAAGAATGTTTCTATCATACCCGCCCTGGACAGAGCAGGAGGTTACTGACCTGTACAAAAGAATCTATGGCTGTTTTGACAGTTTATGGGCGAGACGCACCATTTGATTCTGATGTGGTTCAAACGACAAATTACAACCGTTAACATGCATGCATCAACTAATCCTGAGGAGTTTAACCAGCTTACACAGGGTCACTGCTTCTAGGTATTATTCTTACTGGAAGACCAGCTGGCGTGGGATCTTGATGATCCATGACCAGGTGTCTATCATCTTCATCCTTCTGATGGACATCAGCAAAGTGCAGGCTCAGCCCTTCCTCAATGTCAGAGTCGACCATATATCTTGTCTTGGACAAAGCTTGAGGGCTCCTCCACACGCTGCTGCTTCTACCATTGCTCTGCTCTAGATCCTCCGTGCTTCCCTCTGATGTATCGCCACTGTGATTACTGGAATGAGGATGTGTCATGTATCGATTTCCAAATTCTGGAGGCTCAATGAAGCTGCCCTCGGGACCAGAAGGATATGCAGGGGCATGTGCCCACCAATTGCTGTTAGTGTTATCTTCTGTACCATGGTGCTTCACTGGAGTGTTCCGGAACAAAGCACTTGATGTGGATGCCCCCAGATGACTTTGAACCCTTTCGTACAACTCGTAATCCCACTCTCCGACTTCTTCAATTTCAGATGTTTCCCTTGCTGGTGGACTTGTGCTCACACCAGTCTCAGGGAATGCTTGCTCAAATTGGGGGGCCTCAGCTCTATCCGAGTGTGGTGGATGACACATGTAATACCAGTCCAGGATATATGGATGAGTTCTTTGGTCTGTGTCCAGCAATCCCAAGGGGTTCAAGTTATAAACAGGAGGCAAAGTGGCCTCAGCATGGCCATGAATATCACTATTGAGTTGTTGGAAGGTATCATCCCTTTGACCTCTAGTGCCTGCCACAAAGCCTGAAGCTTCCATTGCTTGATATTGTGCAAGAGCTTGTTGACGTATTTGCTTTTCTTTGAACTTTTGGAGGTTAGATAAGAATTGTTTGCCATCAGCATTTGGCTCCCATGATGGATAGACACTCTGAAAACTGAAAACAATCATGTAAGACGTTTAGTCTTCATATTGCTGCTCCTGGTTTTGCAATGACAAGAAAATCTGGTTGAACTTTGAAAATCTAAGGACAGGTAACCTATTCTGATCTTGACCTCCCAAAGAAGAGGGGGAGAAAATTGCAAAAGTGCAGTACAGGCCTCTATGGAAGCAGCCAAACCCAGGCATGTGATCGAAGAGTACAATATGCAGAGTTGACTTAATAGAATGGTGCTCGCTAAAGCTGTTGATCAGTGCTTGTATAAGACTACTTTTTTTCCCCTCGAACTACTTGTATAAGACTACTGAACTACGTCTATAGCACACAGAGCAGACCAAGCAGAATGATTCTTGCCTGGAATATCTTCAGATCAGTGCTAAAAGATTGTCAGTGCCTATATTCTGCTACATCTATAGTGTCAACAGGGCAGTAACGGCAAAAGGTGTGACAGTAAAAAGGGTGCTCTTGTCCAAACTTAGGATAAAAGCAAGCCTTCATATACTAGTACCTTCAAGCGATTAAAGTTAGAAATACTGGATGTTTTCATTTGCCTAGGCAACATCATTTTCCACCAAATCCCCTATTAAGGCCTGGGAAGAGGGGGTAGGGGGAATGTTCTAATAATTTTCCAGATTAGTTCACACTTCTACTAAATTCAAAGGATTTACTTCCTGAAACCCCCGTTTCCAAACAGGGACTTAATGTTGATGGTACACATTTTACAGGAGCAAACTATCTAAGTAATCTAAGGCACTCAAATGGTACATAAATTTGCAAGCATCGCATTCAACGACACTACAGTAGAAGTACACCTGTTGGGTTGCTGCCCCAGCTAGCTTCCCGGACCAGACAGCACCATCCAGCCCCAGGTGCTCACAAAATCGGACGCCTGAGGGTGCTGCCTAGCCTAGGCAAGCTGGCCACACAACTTCAGAGCAAACAACTATTGAAGTACTACAATTCATCTAATCAATCCTTGACAGCACTTACGATGCACTTGTGATAAACCACACTACATGCCTAGTAAAAAAGTAAAAGAAATATTTGAAATTGCATGTACCTTAAGAATGATTTCTCCATCTTCCCTTGGGAGCTCCTGAGACCTTTAAGAGCATTGAACGGTGACCCATAGTTACTATTTCCATGTCTTTTGAAGTCAAACAAGCTCAGACTATTGTAAACATAGAGAAATAAACGTGTTAAGTATTGCAAAGGTCAAGCAAAAATAAGCGCTAAGAAAATAACAGAAACAGAAGCAAAGACCTGCATACATCTCCCACTCCGTCTACATAAATTGTGAAGTCTGAGATGAAGCGCAGAATGTCATCAACTCGCTGTGGATAATGAGAATTCAGAACTGTCAATAAACTTGGATGACATAAAAATCAATGTTGAGTTAGTTCAGAATATTACCTTTGGTAGCTCAAAAATAAGCAAGTAAGGAGTGATGAAAATGGAGGCCATCTCTTCAAGTAGCATAATTATAGTATACTGCACACACAGATTGTCAAGTCAATTCTTATTGCCATATAATTGAAGCAGCAAACCACAAAGCTGATTGCCTTATACCCCATCATAAAATGTATAAGTAGAACCAAGATCTTAATGCAACTATGCAATAGACAGATTTCTATGAATCTACATAGCTACCCAAAACAGTTTCTAGCAAAGATCCAAACTACCATTTCCCCCACTAGAAGTAGTGCTCAAGTTAGAATGATAGAAAATACCCCCTCCATTCTTTTTTTAAGGCGTATTTTGTATTTGAAAAAATCTTTAGGATATTTTGCGTTAATATCTCTTTATAGTCACTTATTACCAAATCAACATCACATTAAAAGTACTTTGAAGAACGAATCTAGTCTTATAATTTTTGAACACTGAACTTCCATATAATTAGAATAATCATTGGTAAAAAAATGGGAAGTTTGACTTTTTCCAATAAAAATACGCATTGCAAAATTGAATGGAGATAGTAGAAAAGGAGTTGAGAATATTTCTTTTAGTACTGCTATGGCATGGGGAGTTTCAAAAGGGGGTTGTTAGGAACTAGCCATGGTTGGGACAGTCATATGGGCCATGGGCCTTGAGCCCAGTCCAGACATTGGATGGGAGATTACATATGCCAAGGGTCAGCAGCGAGAAGGGCATCAAGCATTACAGAACCAATTAACCAATAGGTTATCTCCTTTCCTAGAACTCTCCCCTCTTACTGTTCCTCTTCTTCCTCTCGATACCCTAAGATTCTAATACTTCCTCCTCTGATTTCCTCCTATTCTCTGCAGTCCAGTACCAGGTTGCTAACAATTGGTACCAGAGCCGTCAATTCTCGGTTGCTAGCACCATGAATCCCCCTTCCGAGATCTCTCCTACCCAACTCATCCTCGACGAACTCCACAAACTCCACAAGCTATTCGACAAGTTCGACGCGAGGTGGGCCAAGCAGGACGCCGTGCGGGAGACCTCCCGGGGCGTCACCGTTCCGACCCAGTCCGCTGCCGTCAGAGACGACGTAGTCGCCGACAACTGGGGTGGCCTCTTCGACGGAGGCGACGACTCCGACGAGCAGCACTGCGGGCCGCGATCCATCGTCACCGACAACTGGGGTGGGCTGTTCGAGCAGCCTGCCCACATCCTGGAGGAGTCGGCCGCCACCGACGCTGCTGACGGTGTCGACATCTCCCTCGAGCTCGTGTCCGACGCCATCTCCACCGACTCCGTCGCCCTTCCCTTCGCGCCTGCGCCCGATGCCGCCTTCGACCCCGAGTTCCACAGCAACGATGGGGACGCTGCCTCCACCACCGAGTCCCACCCCGAGGTGGTCCAAGCCACGCTCGACGCCGTGGAGAGTCCTCGCCGCCTAACCACCGTCATCGACCACCCCACCATCGTCGATCCCATCACCACCGACCTCTCTGCACACCTTCTCGGCGGCCAAGCTTAGCAGGGGTCCGACGCTTGTTCCAGCGCAGCTTCCAGCGCCGCTCCTCTTTCGCCGCGCATTTCTGCCGTCGACGTGCCCTCGCTCTTCGCCCGGGAGCGCCCAGGCTGTCACTCCGGTACTAGCTTCTCCAGGACGACCTCGTCTCGCTCATCTCCGCGTCCGCCTCGGCTCCGCCGACCGCGACGAGCTCCTCCGTGCCCGCCTCGGCTTCGGGGACCGCGGCCTGCTCCTCCGCGTCTGCCTCGGCTATGCGTGCATGCTCGGCATGCGACTAACGAGCAGCGGAGGCATCTGCTCTGGCGTCTCGCATGGTGCGGTCGGCGTCCGCGTCTGCATGGACATCGCCTCCATGCCTGTCGAGGAGCGGCATCGGCTCTACTAGCTGTTCGACAAGGCGGTGGGACGCGGTCTGCAACCTTTTCCCCGACGCCCGCGTTCGTCGTCCACGACGCCTCCCACCATGGTAACGTCGTCACCAGCCCCTACTCCATGGGATGAGCCACCAAAGGTCTGGGTCGCAGCCTTGAGTAAGCCTGCCACCATCTCCATTCGTGCCCAAGGGGTGTTCGATGAAATGTCGCACCGTCAACGAACTACAACAGCAAGCGAGCAAGCACCAGTGTTCTCTCAGTATGCTGCTTTGATGTCTGCCGTGGTGCTCCATGCTCGTGCTACTGACAAGGAATCACGGCCACCGTGCAACGGCCTCAAGCTTGCCATGGATGTCACTTCCAAGCTGGTTACCCCGGTGTCGGTTGCAACGATGGCTCCTGCAAGCCTGTCTGAGCTGCTCGGTGGGCCATTCAGCAGGTGCATTACCATGTTTGCCTCTACTCCTGTGCTGGGTGTTTTGTTGTTGGATTGCAATGCCACTGTGCGTGAGGTACATCTGGAATTTCAGCAAATGACTGAGTTGAGTTCGGTGATCCCGTGGCCACCTCAGATTCATCAGCGATACATACTCAAGCATGGCTTGGAAAAGGTTGTGGACCTGTGGTCACCATGGCCTCCACCTAGATCATTATCTCTGCAGGTTGTGTTCCAGAGTTTTGGAGTCCAACTCAGACCAATTCCTTGGCCATTTTTTTATAGTTATATAGCTCTGGTGTCACAGGATTGGGATACAAGAGGTATAGAGCAGATCCATTATTCCTGGAGTTTGTTCGTTGTTCACTTGGAGTGGTGTCTCGTTCTCCGTACTAAGTTCTTCCAGGCTGCTAGCAACTGGTGCACATGCCGCTGTTCAGCTATGCACCTAGAGCTTCCATGGCCTTCTTTCAGATATTATCATGTTGTCCTGAAGAACTGTGGAAAAGTAATTGGAGAGGTGATCTTCTTGGGTCAGCTATGCATCACTGAGGTTGATTTCTTTGCTGCTTTGGATGGTACAGGCTCAATACAATGTTGCTTATATGGTGAGTTATGCATAACCATCCATCCTTGGTTGTTATCTGTTGGGGAGTGTGAATTCCATGATATAGCTTTGTGGTGTCTTTGGGTTAAGCTTTGGTCTGGGACACCAATGGGTCAACAAGTGAAGCTTTTATTTCTCAGCTGTGTAATCAATCCAAAAGCAATGCAACAGAACAAGTCCAAGGATATCTATTACTACAGCACGTCCAACAGAACTGCTATGAAGGCCAAGACTTGTCCATATCTACTGCTAGAGACAACAGAACTGTAGGGTGTTGTTCATGGAAAGACGCAACTACCGTGGTCATCTTATGAGTTGCTGTCTCCTATTTAGTTTGCTTCTATTTCAGCCGTATCCAGTCTGAGGTTGCTTCAGTCAAGTGTAGTTTCACTGATCAACAACACATGTTGGGTTCACATGAAGCAGTGTGGGGTCTGCATCAATTTTTGGAGCACAACTTCCGGGCATCGTCAGCTGGTCAGTCTTGTACAAATTGCAGAGCACAGCTATCTTTCAGCACCACACCACGCAGAGTTAATTGAGCGACAATGGGGTAGTTCAACTCACATCACAATAGAAGAGGTGAAGAAGAGGATTGCTGATCTACTACAACAATACATCAGAAATGGTGATACAACTGAGGCTTGTAGGTGCATCAGAGAATGGGCAGTGCCCCTTTTTCATCATGAAGTGGTGAAGCGAGCTCTTACTCTTGGAATGGAGAGTCCAGCTTGCTGCAGCTCTTATTGTCATATATCTGAAGGAAGCATCTGAACAATGTTTAGTAGGCTTTAGTCAAATGATGAAAGGATTCTATCGTATTGATGAGAGTCTTGATGATCTCATTCTTGATATCCTATCCTCCAAGTCTGCAAAGTCTAAACCAACTGTGAAGAATCCTGCAGCTCCACCTGCTCTACACAAAAATGCTGGCAGACACCTTTCCATGAAGGAATTGAAGAAACACAGGATCGTCCAGTTTCCTTGGGATCCCGGTGGTTCCATCCTTCTCTATCGGCTTGGGGGCAAGCCGAATCTTAAGGAGAAGGGAATGTTAGGAACTAGCCATGGTTGGGACAGTCATATGGGCCATGGACCTCGAGCCCAGTCCAGACATTGGATGGGAGATTACATATGCCAAGGGTCAGCAGCGAGAAGGGCATCAAGCATTACAGAACCAATTAACCAACAGGTTATCTCCTTTCCTAGAACTCTCCCCTCTTAGTGTTCCTCTTATTCCTCTCGATACCCTAAGATTCTACTGCTTCCTCCTCTGATTTCCTCCTATTCTCTGCAATCCAGTACCAGGTTGCTAACAGGGGTCAATGAATACAAAGAAAATGGATGGATTGGAAGTTTAGAACACTCATTTTAAAGCTAGATGGTATGGCTTGCACGTGAAGATCTTTTAATACCTTGGCCAGTTGGTAACAATTCTGAGCCAGCTAAGCTATCTTAAATGAACTGTAACTAGAGGTCAATTAGTTACCTGAAATAATGTCTCAAATTCTCTCCGGACAAGTTCGCTGTTCTCTTTACCACGCCACCGCTTTGGCATGTAATGTGTTTGGTGAACAGTGAGGCACATGGCCCCTTCTGGGTCAATAACTTGAAGCTCATCGGCCACTACTTTTCGACTTATAGCTGCTATTGTTCCAAAAACAATAGTATACCAGAGAAGATTTCTTCCAAAAATCTACAGACATAACATATAAGATTCTACAAAGTGAATAAGATACATGTACTACAAAAATACAAAAGAAAATGCTAATATCCCCATACAAGTCACATCAAGTTGCAAAGATCCCTAGAAGTTATTTCAAGTTGCAAATATGCCATAAAATAGTTGCATTTACCACCCCCACAGATCTAATCCATATGCATAATTCTCACTTGATGCAAGTTGTGACCTCACGTGTTTGGCACTTGTTGCCAGCATGAAAAGATTGGGGGGTGATGATGATTAAAACTATGTACTCAAGTCCACTGAATCAAATGTGGTAACCTAATATGTCGTCAAACCCTCCCACACCACCCTCTCCTTCCTATGGTGACCAACTATATATGGAACACTCTGAGCTCACATCAAGGCAAATATGTGGATCCCATAAAGTAAGACTTCATTGGGACTATACTTGTAGGATAAACACAGCTATTCTACCAAGGAGGTATTTGCATCTTGAAGTGACTTATAGCAGGTATTTGCAATTTAGACAAAGAAACAATACAAAAAGTAGGGCTTACATGTCCTTCAAGAATAGATTCACCCACAAATCCAATGATTATTAGAGCACCAGCCAAGCCACCAGAAACAAAAGATACAAATTTAGCTATGATGGAAACCAGTGGGGTTGGAAATTGCTTCAAGTAATTTAAAGAATGAACAACACCGTTGTTCATTCTGTGTCTGAAGAAGTGATCAACCTGCAATGTTTGTAATCACTTTTAGATCAGTAAAACAATACTCGCAGATACTGACTATGAGATTGATTAGCCACAAAAATTAAGAAAGGGAAAGCTGGAGAGCCCAAAGATTCATTTAGATATCAGCTGCAATACAAGAAAAACTAATGATGAGTCTGAGTAGAAGCTACCTCATTATACTCCCTAAAGATCCACCTCGATAAGTTTGACCATCGTCTAGATGATGCTGTACTGGGGTGATTATAAATTTCTTCAGCATGCCTTAGAATGACGTAAACCAATGGAAATATCACAAGGCAGGGTGATAGGATAAGCATTGCAATGCCAACAAATATAAGTCGCTTTTTCAACACATCTGGGCTTGTCAAAAACTCTTTCCTTACACAAAATTTACTGAAAAAAGAGAATGAATGTTTAGTAAAAGAATTCAATGAAGAGGAAGCAAACTCTAGTGAAATAAAACAAATTATTAGTAAACACAATGATTTGAACCATCCCGAAGCAATGTATGAGTGCTTGGTAGAAAGCCATCTGGTATATACATTGGAAGTTGGGGAGTCTAGATTCTAGCCTGTACATGATATGTTGGATGAGCTTCTGATGGACGTGAGGACTAGGATTCATCATAAATGATCCGTTCTATATGGATAGGTTATTTAAGCTAACAAAGTAAATGACACAATACATCTGGTCACCTAGAAAATGCTAGTACAGATTGTTTTAGAACTTAGAAACTGCTATGCCAGTATACACACTATGTTCATGTTATGACGGAGTTCTGATATATACAAAGTGCCTCCAGTATTAACTAAAATAAGTAAAATAATAAAAATTGGTATTGACAGTTGGCTGATTTATTTCAGACTTCTAAAGTTCCGATGCAGCTATGTGCTGAAGCAGCAGCTTTAACAGCTTATGCCTTCTTAATGCCAGACTTCTAAAGTTCCGATGCAGCTATGTGCTGAAGCAGCAGCTTTAACAGCTTATGCCTTCTTAATGCCTAGTTGCTCCCCTTTTCTTCCATAAATGGCCTAGTTGCTCTGGGCTAAGCTAATATCCAAAGAAAGAGTACCATGTAAAAACAAGCACATAGCTTGGTCATGTAGAGTCTAAAGCATTTTAGCCAACAATATTTTACAAAAATTAAGAAAGAAATAAGATCCAATGGAAGCAGTCACAGACTTCCTTACCTATCAAACATACTTTGAAAGATGCACCAATTTAAGGTCCATTCGAGGGCCTTTGGAAGTATCAGATAGTTTCTCCTTCCATGCTCATGTGATCCAACAGTCGGGCCAGCCCCAGGCACACAAGAATGAATTGGAAATGAAAGAATGCCTTTATTGACCATCCCTATCAAATAATTTTCTTTCCTCATGATTCTCATGATAATATCATGCTCTGAGAGATCCCTAACAACACAAAGTTTTTGAGATTTCTGGAGCAGGACAACCTTCTCAATTATTTTGGGCCATGATATAGTCTGAATCTCAAGATCATTCACCTTAAGTCTGCACGAAGGTAAACAGGATAAGGGCAAAATCATTGCTATGAGCTAAAAAGGAAAAAAAAAAGCACATAAGCAGAAAAGTTACCTGTCATAGTAGAACTGACGAACATTGAGTGTACTTCTTAACTGTACAAAGAACTTGAGGAAGTTGGTAAGTCCATAAGCTGTCATTATGACCATTGATCCAACAATTATCATTTTGGGCAACGTGAAGGGAACTAATGGGTCATGCTTAATGACCTTCATCAGATCACATGGTTTCTCCCCAGATTCAAGTGCCTCCACTCCGCATTTCAAATGAATAAGATTATCCCAATCAACAAATAAGAAAAAGAACCCGATACAGCATACCATAAAAAGTACATTAAGGACCTCTATTATCCATTTGGTAATGATACACCTGAGCCCTTTTGCACAGAAATATTCGTAAAGCCTTTCAAAGAAAATGTCCAAATCAGGGATATGTTCTTCCTTGACACCTTCGCCATGGAGAAGTCCAGATGGGCTCTCACTTCCAGAACTTGGCAACCTCCGGTAGTCGGACAACTCTATTTCAGGTGGGATATCAACAAGCAGCTGCGCTGATAATGGCGATTGGATTCTCCATGGCCAGTTAAGTATTGTTTGTGCATGAGTGTCCTTCGAAAGGAAGGACATCATTCATGAAAAGAGAAGGCAGGGCCAGCAGATAGGTCCCTTGCCATGCCAGACACACACACCTATATGGAAAAACAAATATTCACATTTTGCATACCACCATATACTCGATTGAAGTAGCAGCACAATGAAACCAGAGTTCCTCCAAAACTCACAAATTAAGACAAAGTCGGTCAATTAAATAAAAGTGATGTAAAATGGAAAATAATTACTATTTAGAGCAGAAGCAAATCCAAAATTAAGTCCTGGGCAAGCTTAAACAAGTACATTTGGAAGGCATCAAAGCGAAATCAAACATATGAGTAGCTATCATTCCTGAACAAAACGAAATTCTGCTATGCCAAGAACTAAATTTCTACCAGCTTACCACATCTAGCACCAAGCAGCAATAGTTGCAGGTTTGCAGCCGAAGCTGAACTACCCTCAAGTTCTTTGCATCAATGGATTAATCAATCAACTCCTCACTAAGACCAAAATGGCCAAAACGTAATTGTATAACACCTGCTCCCTTCACATATCAAGGGCGTGCTTCAGCAAAAGCAGCTCGATGCCCTACACGGCTAGACCCCCACGCTTCAGCAGCTAACCAATAGGTTGAGCTAACTATCAGCAAAATCCGTACTCTCTACCCACACCACCAACGTCTAAACCATCCCCACAACGCATGACCGGTTCAACTACCAAGGTTGTCAGCTAATTGACGCCAAAACGCCGGAATCAAATCGAACTCGTCCCGTCAATCTATCTATCCACACAATCGCCAGAAAATAAAATCCACGCAAAGAGGAGAAAGGCGCTTACACCGACCTGAGGAGCGCCGGCGATCGGCGGGGCGCAAGCGCGAGGGGGGGGGGCGGTGTTGTGGGCAGGGGGGAGAAGCGCGGAGCGGCGAGGGCTGGAGGCTTCGCGTGAGGAGGTGACTTGCGGTGGACTGCAGCGCCGCCGGAGTTGGGATGGGGTGCGGGCTGGGGAAATTGCGCGAGGGGGAGAAAGCAGACGAGGAGGCGACAGGGAAGGCAAGGGGGCAGCAGGGAAGGGAGGGCGTGCGTTTCAGGAGACGTGACGGGATCGAGGAGGGAATCGTATGGGAGGGGAATCGTTTTGTTCGTTCCGTTTATCCGCGGGTTTCTTCGTGTGTTGTGTTGCGTTGCGTTAATCGCCAAGGAATTGGGAATCGCAATGGCTTGCGCGTGGGATCGGCCGATGATTAGTTTATTCATTATAACTGTTGAGCACTGTCATTTGGGGCTAGAGCTTATCACCTTCTTCTTTTTCAGGAAAGAAACAGCGAGCCGGTACGGACTGCCCGTCAACCTACACGTCCATATTCACTTTTTTGGCTGAAAGAGATTTTTTATTTGGGCAGCTCCGCATCGTGGAACACTGTCTCCAACAACCGCGGCGTAAAATGCAAGACTTATTCTTTGATAGCGTTATAGGTAAAATGTTTAATATTTATTTTTGTCTTCTCCAACAACAAGACCCAAAAGACAACCATTTCTGCAAATGAGTCTTCAGTAGAGAGGATACTCAGATTTAAGTTACCTAGCACCTAAAATAGGTCTTCCATATAGATACTATGTTGAAGACTATATATATTATATTAAGACATATTTTAGATTTAGGTTCTTCACTGGGTCTCGTGTTGAGACAGGCTAACAGAATTCTAAGGTGTCCGAGCCCCAATTCTTCTTCGCATCAGACGGTGCAAGGAATGATTTCGTTGTTTTCTTTGTGATTTTTTAGCTGGTCCATTGCTGTATATACGTATGTATACGCATGGCCGTGGCAACAGCGCTACTTCGGGCCAGCCACGCTTCCACACCCACACCTATGCGCTGCTCGGCTGCCGTGCGCCTTCGCTTGTGCCGTCGTGCACTGCTTCTGGGTTTGAGCAGAGAGCAGTCAGCGTCGTCTCTCCTCCAAGAGCGGATCGAGCCGGGCAGCCGGTGGCACCACGCACGGCACCAGCCATGCACGCACGCGTTACGCGACAGCAACTCTGCCGCTGAGATGGATTAGTCGCTTGTCTTCTAATCCGTATTTTTCAACTTATTTTTCTAGTCGAAACAGTATTTTTCTCTTACAACAAATCAGCCGAAACAGTGTTTCGACTTGTTTTTTCAGCGAAGCCAACGGTCCGGTGGCGTTGATCCGAGACGTGGCAGTCCGGGGCTCCGGGCTTAAAGCGTGGCGTGCTGCTTAGGTGTTCATGTTATTGGACTAGTTGATCATGTGGTTTATCATGTTCATAACCTAACAGGAAGAGGAACATGTCATTACAGGTTTAGAGCTGAACATGACATAGAACTCTGAGATTCTGCGGTCTACATATTACAGTGCTACCAGCGAAAGTTTCCCCTAAATCACCCAACCAGAGTTTCCCAAAAATCAACCACTAAATCACCCAACAAAACCATCGGTAACATGGACACATGGTGCCTTAAAACAGTGCATCCTATATATGACAACAATTCAAATTGGTTTAGCCATAGTCCCCGTTCGTTGAGATGAATCTGGAGAAATATGTGAGAGGAATCAGTTAGCTACAGTGTTTTTTAGCTGGCTACCGTGCTTTTTTAGCACCGGCCGAACGAGCCCATAGCCTGGAGTGGCGTAGACATCCCCAGCGTCACCCCCAAATTCTCAGACATGTCCACTCCATTCCTCTCCACATCCGCCAAAAGCCTCTATTGAAACCGGTGCAGCAAGGTCGAGAGCATCAGGTGCACCATGCGAGCAGCCAGCGGCAGCCCGGGGCATATCCTCCGGCCGGACCCAAACGGCACGAGCTCGAAGTCCCTGCCGCGGAAATCGATCTCCTTCTCCAGGAACCTCTCCGGCACGAACTTCTCCGGCTCGGCCCACAGCTCACGGTCCTGCCCGATCGCCCACACGTTCACCAGGACGCGCGTGCCCTTTGGCACCGTGTAGCCTCTGATCTCCGTCGTCGTTTCGGCTTGGCGGGGCAGCAGCAATGGCGCCGGAGGGTGGAGGCGGAACGTCTCCTTCACGATGGCCTGGAGATACTTGAGCTGCCCGATGTCAGACTCCGGAACGAGATCACCTAACGCACGGCACTGCAATCGTGCACATCCGTGCCATTCGTTGCCGATCCGACGACACACACACCAAAGTGACATGGGCTGCACAATGGAAAGGCCCATCACAGCCCACACAGACACTGTTGTTGCTGAGAGAGCCCCGTGAATAAAGAAAAATCGACGCCATCGTCTTCGTAGTTCTAGTCGAGCTGCGCCGCCGCGATGTCTCCCGACGACGTGCCATCCTCGTTTTGGTCTCCCTACAGCGGGCGGAGATGTCGACCAGCGCTGATCAACGACCTCGCCGGTGCGCGCGGCGGATCATCGCCTGACTCCTTATCTACCCGCTCCACATCGACGTACGACGACGCCTCATTGCCGACCTTCGCCCTGGATTTCTCGGTTGCTGAAATTTTGAGGTTTTTGTTGGCATATAGGAACGCCTTGTTTAGCGATGGAAATCGAGGTCGGCATGGCGTTCAAGGACGGGCGTTTTTCGCTAGTTTGTACCGGTCCGCATCCTTCCTCTTTCCCTTCCTTGTCTGAATTTTTGAGTGATTTTGCACGATCCTTGCCGGTGATTTAGCCTGAATTTTTGTGTTACTATCGGTGTCTACTACTACTTCTACCAAGTATTCCGGAACAAGGCAGAGACAAAGGCCCTTGGGCGATCCAGAGAGGGCTGGGCGATTGGTATTGGATGCTCCAGTCTCTCACTTTGTCCGTGAGATTTTGCCTGATCACTTTTGAGTGATTTTGCACGATCACTTTTGGAATGTAGCTAAGCACCTTGTGTTGACTACTATGTAACTTGTGATTGTATCGAAAGCACAAAAAATCATGCAAATTGTATAGATTGCCATTGTATTGTAAATTGTCCTATAATTCAAGAAAAAGTAATTGATTGTTGCAAGTTCAATGATGCACAAAATGAATGCATTAGCTTAGAGATGCAAGCTCTAGAATGTTCAGAGATGCAGAAATGTTTCAGGAGGCTATTCCAAAAGCTATTCTCCTAAACAATCTATGTTTCAGGAGGCTATTTTCCAAAAGCTATTCTCCTAAACTACTAGAAGTCAGCAATAACATCATCTATGATTGCCCCCTGCAAAATAAAAGATTCAAAAAAACAAATGGGGAATGTATTGATGGCCATGTACGGTTTAGAAAAATGGTGTATTAGATTAAAATATCATCTTCAATATCTGAGAGAAGGTATTGATGGTCATGTATGGTTCGAGCATTTCATTCATGGGCAAAGAAGTACTAGGATAAATATTTTGTCTTCTTTGCGTTGTCTTGTATTGATGTTGTTTCTTGTCTCGCATCTTCTTTTTCTTTTTTTCTTACCTCCCTTCTTTGCAGTTTCTTGTTCCTTCAAATAAAAGAAATAAAACTGAACATGTGCCCATTAAACACAGTATTAGGAAATCTGATATATTTTGTGTTACCACATACCTTTGGACCATTTTCCTTTTTCTTTGCAACTCTGCGCATCTTTTCAAACCAAGCTTTTTTGCGCTTTGAGGTTTTAGTTTCCACGTGCTTTTTCTTTAGGCTTGCTGTACTCAACAAATCAATTGGGGGAGAATCATTTGTGGGAACATTGGTTGGATTCACTACACTAGGAAGACTCATGATTTCTTCTTCGACTTGCTTGCTAACCATGTCAAGTGCCTCGTTGACTAATAGGACGCACCGTGGATGACTTGCAGCTTGGTGTGCCAAATTGAGGAATTTGCGAGTCATATTTTTGTAGCAAAACATAGCATCTAATTTTGGATCCTCTATTATGTTTCGGCCTTGGTTGTCTTGTACAGCCCCACTACGTGCTTCTCGAGTCCAACGCTTCAGTATATATTGTTTCGTGATTAACTTGATGTTCATTAAATCAAGAACTTTTAAAGCATGAGCACACAATATTCCGATTCTATTGAACTGCCCACAGTTGCATGTGCTTGTTTGGTCTGCAGGATCACCAGTAACTTTGTACTCCTTCTCAAGGATACAATTTTCATCAAGACTCCCAACTGCTACAACATATTCATTATTGCCTTCCAATGACGTGGTGCATGCTGCCATGGACCTCTCATATTCAGATTGGAAAGCTTCAAAAATAATTGATGTGTACATCTTACTAGCTTAGAGTAACATAGGTGTCCTCATTTTGAGTCTTGGTAATTTCTTTCTTGATTCAAATTCAGCATGCAATTCATTATTTCTTTTAAATTCCACAACCCTTTCAAAATGCTTAAGGAATCGAATGATATCAAATTCTGATTTGAAATGTCTCTTCAAGTCACTGTTTAGACTCTCACTCAATTGTGTACTCCTCATTCCTAATGTGTACACATTAGTCATATAACATGCAGCCCACTTTTCTCTTACCTTATATATACTATCTAACCAAGTTTGCTTGCTGGCCTTTGTCCTCATAGTGTTAAATGCTTCTTGAAATGTTTCTTCATCTTCATAATCATACATACATGCACTAAAATCTGTGAGAATACTTGGTTCTTCCTTATTGTCTTCATTCTTTCTTTTTGGAGGAGTATCAGATTCTTCATAAATCACGTTCAAGCAAGATGCTTGCAAATGAGCTACGCATAATGTGAAAAGTGCATAGACCATGCCAAGAAAAAGACCTCTTTAAACTTTTCCCATTTGTTGATCTTGATCGGTATAGATTATTTTTGGTTGCTTGCCATTATGTGCTTTTAGAAAGGTCTCAAATAGCCATTTGAAGGACTCAAATGTCTCATCGTACATGAGAACAGCACCAAAAATCACAGTTTCTCTAAAATGATTGAACCCAACAAATATTTCAAAAGGCCTACTCTCCCTGTTTGTTCCAAAAGTAGTATCAAAACTAACAACATCACCAAAATATGCATAGTCAGTGAGCATTTTAGCATCAACCCAGAAAATGTTAGCTATTTGTTCTTCTCGGTCCATTTGCAATGCATATTGGAATGATTTGGGTTCTCGCAATTTTTCTTGAAAATACATGAGCATGCTTAAGTTTTGACCATATGCCATCTCACGTTGGCGCATTTATTAAATAGTTCTTGTGGTCTCGAGAAGAGCTCGAGATGATTTGAGCCACCAACTTGGATAGAAGCCAACTTATGTGAGCTTTGGGTCCAATTCTGCATCGTCACCATCTCAATTTCAAAACCTTGTAGCTCTGAAATTTTTCTTTGAGACACCAACAAATATGAGGTTTGTAGCAAATGAAGGGTGTGATTGTGTTCCAAAATCACCTCGGTGACTTTATAATTTCCTTTCTAGTCTAATACGAGACCCATGCGAACTTCACAATGGGTTCTAGTTTTAGCTCTCGGAGACTTTATTAAATGATCTCTTTTATCTTTCAATCTATGACCCTCTCATTCGCACAAACAAATCTGCACGACCTAATCTTTCCATCTGATTTTCTTTTGTTTGAGTATCTTTTCTAACCTCAAAACCTTTTTGACCACCATAGTTGACCCAAAACAACGAAGCCTCATGTGTAGCTGTTGAATTCCATGCCAACTTGAGGTGCGAAATTTGAAGAAAACTCATCCCTATATACACGAAATATTCAATAAGCAATGAAATGTGTCCGAACGCATGGGGAGAAAGAAAGCAGGCATGGGTCATACACCTCTTTTCTTCCATCTCATATATATTCGAAAGCAAGTTGACATTTCTTCTTTAATCAATTCCAACATAAGTCGAGGTAGTAGAGGATAGCAAATAAATTAGAAGAAAAGCGATGCAATCAAACACACGTGGAGAGGAGAGAAGCGGTGCAAACTCGCAAACATATTTCCGGCATGACAACACTGTGCAGCACCGATCGCCGGCCCTGACGCCGCTTGCTTTGCAAGAAAGCCGATGGTCGACGCCGACGCCGACGACCGACGCTTCACCTTCGCTAAGCGGGAAAGCACGCGAGATTTCGCGCCAAAAAAGGAAAAGACGCCGCCAAACACGGGGAGTGGCGGTGTTATTCTTGGGCCAAGGCCCATGTAGCGAGGAACACGACAACCGAGTGCTTAGACTAAGGTCGTTGGATCGCAGAATGACGGTGTTGATTACAAAATGTTGAAGAAGCGATCTCATTCCGGACTCCTCGATCTCTTGTTTATTCGATAGCAGCGAAGTTCGTCCACGAGAATCGCCATCGACGAGGAAACAACTTCGCCATCGCCCATTCTATCGTAAAATCACCGCCAATGAATAAAGCAAAAAAAATACGAAGAGTAGAATGAGATATTTCGATGTCGCGATGCGTGTACACTACTAGAGAACAGATTTTAGAACGATGTTCCAATTTAGCATTAGCCTCAACATTTTTTTGTCCCCGGAACTAAAGGTTCGGTTGGTAATACCAACCGGGACTAAAGGTTCGCCCAAGCTCTGCGGCGGGTTCATAGGGGACCTTTAGTCCGGTTGGAGCTACCAACCGAGACTAAAGGTTAACTTTACTCTGGTTGGTCCCTCCAACCGGGAGTAAAAGTCTACTTCCATTTGGAGGCTACGTCGGGACTAGAAAAGGACCTTTAGTCGGTTGCCCGCTTGAAACACGGTCTTTTGAACCGACTAAAAGGTCCGGTTCATTATTGCCGTGCTATAAGCTCTAAGCTCTAAAGCTCTAAGTTTTAGTCCTGGTTGCATTTATTAGGTTTTACTTGTACTAGAATGCTTAGAGCTTGAAACTTCAGTCGGGACTAAAGCTTAGAACTTGAAACTCCAACCGGGACCCATATGCATGTTTCAAGCTTTTAGTCCCGATTGTCGTGCTTACATTTGTATGTAGGAATTGAAACTCCAACCGGGACTAAAGTAGTAATAAGAAACAAAGACGTACTTGATGGTGCTTTACTTGTACACGCTTGCATTTACGAGCTTTAGTCCACATTAATCTGCATTTATTGTCGACATATGAAGACCTTTAGTCCGGCTGGTCCGATATATGAATACATCAAATCAATTAGTCCCTGGTATTACGAGCCGGGACTTGTATACCTTTAGTCCCGGCTGGTATTTTAGGGACTAAAGATCTTTTAGTCCAGGCGTTAAGAGCCTCGAAAAGCACGCAATATGTGAAATTTGTATTTCCACCTATTAGCACCACCTCGCTTGCTCGGAAGAGTGAAAGCTAACTTAAAAGCTGACTCTCGAACAAGCAAAGACGAACTTGAAACAGATTGTACTCGCGATGATCCTTGACTAAAGGTCCTTCGTACTATAATTTATACAAAATGTTGAACATTATAAACGTACGTATATTCTAGCAGCGTAGAATGCGTATTCAAAAACTAAAACGAATCATCAATTAAAAATAGGGAAAAAGAAAATAGAAATAGAAACAAAAAAAATCTGGTAGCAGCGTGAAAATAGAAAAAAAAGGAAAATAGAAATAGAAAAAAAAAGGAAAAAAAAACTTTAGTCCCGGTTGGGGTTACCAACCGGGACTAAAGGGTGCGGCTATGTTTGCTCGGCTGGAGGGTCTTTAGTCTCGGTTGGTAACACCAACTGGGACTAAAGGTCCCTCTTTAGTCCCGGCTCGATGACCCGGGACTGAAGGTTCCACCTTTAGTCCTGGGATCGTTGTCCCGGCGCGGTAACCGGGACTAAAGGCCGTTACCGTCCGGGACAACAATGCCATCCTGTAGTAGTGGTATATGCAGATTGCTTAAGGCCTTGTTTAATGCACGTGTATCCACCTCAATCTACTTCAACATATGTAGATTGAGATGAATACATGTGCATCAAACAAGGTCTAATTGTGTGTTGAACAGATTTTATATGCACGGTAAAACTGAAAAGCAACAGTGTAGGTTGTATTTCCTGACTCTTTTTTCGTTTCTCGTTGATCAGACTTGTTATCGAGATCAAGCTACCCGGGATGAAGAAAAATGTTAGGGCCTGTTCGTTTGGAGGAATTCTGGAGGAATTTGGATGGTTTAGAGAAATTTGTGAAAGAAAAATACTGTTACGGATGAAAAAGAAGCGGATCAAGTCGGGTTTAAGGGCACGCAAACGGGGCGTTAGTCCCTTGTCCTTGAATAAGATGTACGGTACAAAGTTAGTAGTTGCATGCTTTTACAGCCACGGAATTGAGTTTTTCTTCTCAATTGACACGTTTTTGTTACTTGATGGCTATCGTCCACACATTTTCTTTCGTATATTCTGGATGAGCCCGTGTCTGTATGTAGCAAATATTTGGCCGTTCCAAGGACCAATCAATTTAAGGCTAGGTCAACATCACTATGGGCCCATTTGGTAGAGCTTCGGCTCCAGTCAAAACAGCTTCAGTTATAGCTTTATCAGGAGAGCAGATTCACTTGATGAGCTAAAACAATTTTTTGACCGTTTGACAAAACAACTTCTCCCGGTTGTTGAAAAGGAGAAAATGTCCACAATACCCTTCTTTTTCTTTTTTTCTTTTTTTTTTTTTCTCTCCTTTTATTTCTCTTTATTTATTCTCTGTATACCTTATCACCAATGCGGCAATGCATGCAGACCCGCCTGACGCCCGCCTTATCCTCTCGCTACTCTCTACCTTATCCTCTCGTTCCTCTGTCCCGTGGCCTCCTGTTCCTCTTCCCCACGCCTCCACCTCCCCGCGCCGCAAGAGACTGAGGACCGAGCCACGAGTGGCAGCTCGTCGGAGTAGCCCGAGCACGTGCGGCTGGCCAAGGGAGCTCGAGCACGCACGGTCGGCGTGGCACATGCGCCCGTGGCCGCGAAGGCCAATGCCACGCCGCCTCTGCTCCTCCCCAGGCCGGCGTTGCTCCGTGCCCGCGCGCATAGAAGAAGACAGGGGCATCCACGGCCAAATACGCCATGGGCCCATGCGCTCCTGACAAGGAGCCGGTGGAAGCTCAATTTTTGGCTCCAACCGACGACGTGCCTGGCGTGTGAGAGCGCAAATCACGCGGCTCTTTTGTTGGAGCTGGTTCCATCTGACTCGTTTGGCACTCGAAGCAAAAAACAGCTTCAGGAGCTGTCCCGGGAGCCATACCAAACGGCCCCTGTATAACTTTTTTCTAAGCGGTCAGCAAAAGATCTGCCGAACTTGTAGTGATTTATAGAAGAGTTGAAGCATCACATGTTCTTTACATTTTTTCTATCATGTATATAACAAGATTGACGCTAGGTCAACATCTTGCAAAACTAACTTTTTTCTAATCAGTCGGCAGAAGGTCTGCCAAACTTGTACTGATTTAGAAGAGTTGAAGGGACTGTACCAACCTGTTGTCCTGTTTTTTTAGTCTGCTAAAAAACCATATAGTTGTGTGGATTTGTCGGTTCTCGTTTAAAATCGTGTTGTTATGTTCAGTGATCCATAACCAAGTTGCAGAAGTGGTTATAAGGGTTTTGCCCCTATTGTTTAGGATTTTTTGTCCGGCTTCCCTCCCTTACAATCTTAGCCTTCTTCTAATGACGTCAGAGTATCTTCACTAGATCCTCTTTCCCATTTCTCCTAAAATCAAGTATAGCGATTGAGAAAACTGGATTACTATGTATATAGGGGATATGTGCTCCAGAAAATTGATAAAAATTGGATTGTTCGGCTGCTGAAAAAAAAAACCATTGCTGCTGCAGCTGTAGCTTTTTTCCTCTTTCAAATCTCTGTAGTGGCAGCAGCAGGCTGCAGCAACGACTTTTTCCTGCAGACCAACAAGCTAAATATCATCCCTTGTACGTGAGCCTGACATGCTAGATAAGGCACTTGTTTGGTTCGCGAAAAGTTTTCAAAAAGTGTTATAATATCTATCACATCGAATCTTACGATAAGTGTATGGAACATTAAATGTAGATGAAAAAAAACTAATTACACAGTTTGGTTGGAAATTGCGAGACGAACGTTTTGAGCCTAATTAGTCCATGATTGAACATTAATTGTCAAATAAAAACGAAATTGCTACCGTAGCCAAATTTTCAACTTTTCACCAATTAAACACGGGCTAAATCTCCTTTTTCTCCCTTCTTCCTTTCTCTCTCATCTCATTTCTCGTGTATACACCGCAAGCGGGCACTCCCGCGAATGGAGCAGCAGTGGGAGAGACTCAGCGGTGTGGGCAGTGGCGGCGGCAACTAAAGATGTCGGATGGTATAAATTTTCTCCCTATGAGAAATTAAATGGAAAAAATCATCCCCATCGGGGATGACGGGGACGGGATGGTATGCATGCCCCCATCCCCGTTCACCACGGGGACCCAAAATGTGCACTAAGGAGGCTGTTGCTTGCTTAGCTGGTGGGCTAGCTATCTCTTGGCGAAGGCGTAGGCATGGTGCCCGTCGTCGTCAGCAGAGTGGGCCGGCTGACTTCTTGCTGGGCGTGGGGCGCGATGATGCATGCATGGTCTGCCATCGACCGAGCCAAGCCGCCGCTTCTGCCTCCTCCTCACTCGTCACTTGCCCTCTCCCTCGCTGACGCCCCGATCCATTCCCCCCGATCCCCAGACCCCAGCCGCTTCGAGTATGCGACCCGCCTCGCAAACCCTAGCTCTCCCGCTCTCTCCCTCTCCCATGCACCCCAAACCCTAGCTTGTCGCCCACCCACGGCCCACCCGCCGGTCATGCGCGCCTCCGCCTCCATGGTCCCCATGGAAGCCTCCGCCTCCGCCTCCGCCCGCAGATCCACCGTGGGCCCCGACCCCAGTGGCACCAAGAAGCCGCGCCTCGCGCAGCCGCCGCCGCTTCCTCCAATGGCGCCACCAGCGTCGCCGAGCAAGCGCTGGTCGACGAGCTGCTCGGCCAGTACCGGACCGCGCTCGGGGAGCTCACCTTCAACTCCAAGCCCATCATCACCAACCTCACCATCATCGCCGGCGAGAACCTCCAGGCTGATGCGGGGATGGGGATCCCCGCGGGGATTAAATCCCCGAGCGGGAACGGGGATGGGGAAGAAGTGCTCCCCGTGAGCCTTCACGGGGACGAGGACGGGTGAAATTTGCCCCCGCGGGGACGGGATGGGGCAGTAACCCCCGACGGGGAATTCCCCGTTGACATTTTGTGCGCCAACTCGCCCAACATGGGGCACAGGCGAGAAGGAGGACGAGCTCAGCGGGCGCGCGCAGTGGCGGTGGCCCACTTGATGTGGGGCGTGGCGCAGCAACGGCGGGTGGCTCGCAGTGAGCTGGGCTGCGCAAGGGCACGGTGAGACAGTGCAACGGCAGCCCGAGCCGATGGATTTTTTTTACGAAAAGAAGTGTTATATTAGATTATAGTTGAGTACATCATTATGTCACAAGCACTCTGGAATGGAATGCGCTACGTATATAAAAAATGATCTCCATTTATATTGTACCCACGCTTTGATAGCTCCAAATCTCAAATCCAAACGTGTATGACGATTCGTATAGATGACCGCACAAGCAAACACTCGGTAAAAGGCCTGAGAACATATGCCCAACGAACGACGACCATCATTCCTGCACGTGGAGTTGAGAAACTTCTTCTTTCATGTGTCTTCCTTCTTTTTCTTGCTGCCACCCAAGAATAAGAAAGACTAATCTGAAACTTATTCTTCCTAGTATTTTATCGTGGTTAGATCTAAGCACAACAAAACAGAGAAGAGACTGGAGAAAATTATTCTATTGTGGCGACATCATCTCCACCTTGACGTCGCCGTTTGAAAAACTAAGTCTCCATATCGTTATGCCGAGGAAGTTGCTGACTCTGTAGTTATCGCCCTCATCTTCAACATAGCCGCTATGGAGAAAACGAATCCACCATGCCCCCTCGTCGTCGCCGGGAAGGAGGAGGAGATAAAACCTCAATACAAGAAACTTGAGCAGAGACTCTAACCCTAAAGGATTTGATCTACTCGAAAACTTATTAAAGCGAGATGCCGGAGGGGGAAGGGAGGAGGACTAGCGATGGTGGAAGCGGGGACCGCTCTCTAGGAGCGGGCATGTGGATCGCAATGTTGCCTTAAATTAAAACCGAGCCGATTGGTTCCGGAGGTTAGTGAGAGAGGAATAGAGAAAGGGGATTAAGAAAAATGTCGCTTCTTCTCTTTTTCTTTGAGGGATTGAGGTGGTGATTTTCTCAATTGAGGAAAAAATATAGAGAAAGGGGATTGAAAAGACGATGTGTTGAAGCTTGATTTTGCCTTTAATCTCTTTTATTCCTGATTGTACGAAAATTGGATCACTTATTCTTAATCTAATGAAGATGCTCTTAGAGCGAAGCAAAAGCTTGCACCGTCCAAGTGAACAAAGTGGAAGCAAGTTTCCAGGGGCAGTTCTCTTCTATGAACAAGTTTTCCACCTCGAAAATGCTTCTCCTTTAGTGGTAGCTATTCAGTATACCTCAGTTCCAAATTTGAATGTACTTGGGTTTGTTCTTAGTTAAATTTGTTTGAATTTGGACAAATTTATCAAAATATCGTAGGGAAAATTTTATAAAACTAAATAAATATAAAATATGGTTATTTTCTACGATGAATTTAATTTAATAATAGAACTGATCTGGACATTTGGTATTGTAGTGTTGATACTTTTTGTGTAGAAAACCTCGTCTACCCGAAGAAGAACCAAAACACCCAGCGTTGTATGTCGTGGTGGAATGGGGAAAGGAGTTACCGTAAGCAATGACAGCAGCGTTTGCCGATCGAAGCCCCGGCCGTCCTCCGCGCCGCGGTAGTCGAGCAACAGGTCCAGGAAGTCGTTCTTGGGTGGATCCCCGGCGGTCGCTCCTGCATGCGCCGCTCAATCTGCTCGTCGAAAATGGCGTGCAACTTCTTGAACACCCTCACGAGGCGCGCCCTCAGCCGCTGCGGGTCCAACGCCGCGATTGCCGGGAAGAAGTCCGACAAGTTCGGCGCCCCGACGGCCACCGGGAACTCCTCGATCACCTCCATGAACTCACCCGACGCGCCGCGGTCATCAAGGTCAAGGTCGGCGGACAAGATGGTGCAGGAGAGCAGGTTAAGGGCCGTCGTGAAGGCCAAGCGGCGGACGTCGACGGCCGCGCCTTGGCGCGCCAGCCCGGCCACGTGCGACACGAGCCGCTGCACCTTGCCGCGGCGGAGGGCCTGGTGCGCGTCGAGGCGTTGCGGCGCGAAGAGCTCCGCGGAGCACACCTCGCCATGGAGTGCTCGTCGTGCGCGCACGCCCGGGCGGCGTCCGGGACGGAGCGCGTCGAGAAGGCGGCGTCGTGGCGCTGGAGGACGTCGCGCGCGGCGTCCGCGGAGGATGCGACGACCGTGGTGACCGACCCGAGGCGCAGCGCCATGAGCGGGCCGTGGCGCGCCGCGAGTCGCGCGAGGGAGCGGTGTGGGTGGGCACCGAGGTCGAGGAGGCTGCCAGCGAGAGGCAGCGGGCGGGGGCCCGCGGGAAGGTTGCGGCGGCTGCCGGCGAAGAAGAAGCGGAGGTACAGGGAAGAGACGATGAGGATGGCACATAGCGTGTAGAGGTGGAAGAGCTCCATGGTGAGCTACTGAGCTGAGCTCCGTGGAACGGGTGCATTACTATGCGACGTGGTCTTGTTCTTGTAGAGGCGGACGCCGGACAGGCCCTACGGCACGAGTAATAGTACGTGTGAGGACTTTTTGGAATTTTGCTGGCTGCTAAGCTACGGTCTACGGACCGCGTGATTGGTTGAGCTCCGGCTGCAAAGCTACGGACCGTGATTGATTGAGCCAAGGCGAATTGATATCTACGTCTCTGTCGCCGAAAATTGTAAAAAGAAGAAGACGACTAGAAAAATGATAATTCTAGTCCGTTTTTAGTTATGGCGTTATCTATGTATAGGTTCTAGGCAAACTCTTATATCTTATTAGCCGGACTATGGACTTGTTTGCAAGAGCTAATTGTTAGTTATAAAATTAGCTAAAATTAGCTCTAGTGCATCCAAAGCAGGAAAACTAATAGATGAATTATTATTTTTTAAATCATTAACTATTGTTAGCCAATTACATGTGATTTAGGCTAATTTTTAGGCCCAACTAGTAAGCAGTCATACATATTTAAATAGGGCTCATATATATATAAAAGTATATACGTGGGAGCTCTAATCATCAATATTTAAGGAATAATAAATAGTTATTCTACTTTGTGACTATGTATTTTTCTGTTTACATCTACTGTATTAAATTATTAGTTATGAGAGGACAACAAAAAGAATGGGCTGTGTGGCTTTCATGATGGCCGCGTGACGACAATGTCGATCTTGGAATTATGTGACGTAGGACGGAAACTAATACGAGACATAGGCCCTGTTCGCTTCGCTGAAAAGTCATAATTGAAGGTACTATTCGCTAATTTGTTATTAGAGAAAAATAATGTTTCTTCGCTGAAATAGTACGGCTCATAAGACAAGCGAACAGGGCCATAGTCACACCTCTATATGTGTGGATATACTATAGTCTTTACATTTTTGTCATCAAAGTTGACATTTTTCTTCATAAATCCCTGTAGATGCTTTCTCCCTCCACGGCAAATATCGCCAACTCGGCAATTGCGTTCATCCAAGCACTAGTATTGTTTTGAAAACAGCCAATAGCTAGCCTATCTATGATTCTATGAAGTCATTCACACGTTTTACTCTTTTCCCTTTTTTTTCTCCTTTACCGGACGCATGTTTTATTATTAACAACAGGAGAACGCATAACGGTAAAAGGAAAATGCATCAAAGGTTGAAAAGCGCAAGTGGTGAGGAACTGAGGATTGGATCAGCGTCGGCCGTTTGGTAATCGGTGATGCTCGTGAGTCGTGACTCAAGCCTGGAGATCAGAGTTCATGTCGCAGTCGCAGATGCACGCATCGACCTATTATTCCCCATCCTAGGCCATACACAAGGCCCCGTTCGATTTACCTTATAATATATACTATTCAGCTTATTTTTTCAGTTGAAATAATATTTTTCTCTCACAACAATTCAGTCAAAACAGTGTTTTTTAGCTGATTCAGCCAAGTTTCAGCTAACCGAACGGGACCTAAGTCTTTACACTTGTCAACATATATAAACTTAGGATGCCGGCAACAGATCCAGCGTCACGTCTGTTTTTTTGGGCTTGGATCTGCGGCAACATATATATATATATATATATATATATATATATATATATATATAGAGAGAGAGAGAGAGAGAGAGAGAGAGAAGCCTGTTCGCTTGTTGGTTTCAGCCAGCCAATAGTGTTTTTCTATTCCAATAAATCAGCATCAGCCGGACTTATCTAGCGAACAGGCTATAATCTTTACACATTTTTTTTATTGGAGTTGGATGGCGGCATCTGTTGCACGAACGTTCGAGAGTCGCGTCTGTTTCGCGCAATGGACAAGGAGTTTGCCTAAAGCATGTCACAGAACCGACCAATTTATAAGAGTACAAGTACGAAAACAATCGCCGAAACGATCAAATTCTCGAACTTGCGCCCATATAAACCCGGTAGTCAACTGAAATCACGACGGATTTCAAACCAACTTGCATACAACCAAGATCACAGTAATTCAACATAACATATCGTACGTTACAACATTTCGCAGACGTTCGCAAATAGATTACATCAACACAGAGTCATCGTTATTACAAAACAAGTCTTGTAACATAGCGGAAGCAAATAGTTTAACTCACACACACGAGTTCAATACCAGTACCAGCTTTTTTGATCACATCCCACAAAAGCATTCAGATAAGATAACAGGAGATCATGCCCGTGATCTAGTCTTCGTCACCCATGGGTGGAGACAATACTTACAGAATCCACGATAGAGAAGGTCATCGCAACAAGAGGGAATAAACCCTGAGTACGGGAATGTACTCAGCTAGACTTACCCGACGGAAACCAAAATAAAGGACACCAAGGATCATGCATAGCTTTATTTAGTGGATCTGGCTGACACTTTCTTTTGCCAGAAAAGCATATGTAATAATGATCAACTTTTATCCCGAACTAGCAAAGTGACTTTAAGCCATTAACTCCGTCATCTATATTATCACTGTACTAATCAACCACTTGATTAATATGCAAACATTAATAACCATAGCAGGTATAATTTCGGCAACATTATCATCATCATCATCATTATCCATTTAACCATATCGTTAAATTAATTGAATCTCACGTTGTCGCCGCTCAAGTCAAGTTCTCACTATCCAGGGAGAGACGGCGATTCAATCGATTCCTATCCGGTGGAGGGTATTCTAACACAAAACCCCGCTTCTGGCCGTGGTCGCAAACAAGTCACCTTTGGTACAACTCGGAGAAAAGTAAAAAAAGAAAAGACGCTGGTCCGGGCCGCCCTGCATCTCTCAGAGAACCACTCGCCAGAAGTGCAGGATCTTAAACCCCGACTCCGCTTGGACTTATGCCAATGGCTCTCCGCACATCCTTACTACCTCCAGAATGCATCCAACCCCACGGTTCCCGGCACTGAGTTGAGCTACTCGGCCAGCGGTCGGAACGACTTATCCGCCAGCTAAGTGTTAGGCTGCGTTCAACATGACATGAGGACGTCATAAACGATCGGTCCTTAAACGACATGAGACGGAGTCACTATGTTCAAACCTACACAAGACTCCGCCCGGTCTTAATTCATTATTCACATGGTTCTTTTCCACGATAGCAAATATAGCCAACCGTGATCCACCTCATCCTAAATCTCGCAGTGACAGGAAATCACGACTTCTACCGCACTAAGCATGGCTAAGCATTTAACCCGTTCTCGAACTTAAATAGGATTCAAAGTCGATATCCGGACAAGGAGGATATATAATGCAGCAATTGGTTCCAACCAATTCCTATACTTAATGCATCATCAACAATAAAGATACTCAATATATTTGTAAAGACATGGGAGACTTATAATGCTCCGGGCTTGCCTTTCAGGAAAGAGGAAGGTGGTGATCGTGGCACTCGGGCAACTCCTCGGCGACGGCCGCTTCTTCGACTTTCCTCGCACCTCGGGCTCCTCCTCCTGGTTGGCTCCCTCGAACTCCAGCAACGTCACTCCCTCCGCACACCTATTGCATGAATGCGCAAGATAAGTATCATGGATGCACATGTACGAATGTCGGGGATGCTCGGGGAATGCACATGCTCACCGCAGTTTCGCATATTCCAAGTTAAGCTTTATTCAATACACTTTACTTACCAAGTCTATACAACCTAATGTATAATTGCTCATCTTCAGTTAATGACCTAGCACCTGCACCTAAGCATATTCTCAAGTTAGGCTAACCCCAAACAATCAACGATTACGTTGCAACACATTCAATCAAGCATTTGTATTTCAGCAAATGAAGACTATATATCGGTACATTAAACTAGCCATAACTGGAGATGTATAATTCCAAATGATATGAAACAAGACAATCTGGAAAGCTTATGAAATTGTCTATAATTCATTTTTAGACCTCAAAGCATGATTCGACACTTTACCAGCTCGAATTTCTAAATCAACAGAACACTGTCCTACAAGACAGAGAATAAGCAAAACAGGAACCTAACTTTAAACAGCTGTAGTTTCTAAACTACTGGGCCAAATGCCCTCAAATTTTGACAGGAGCTAGATACATAAATTATCTACAACTCTTGTATTCATCATATTCACAGAAAACCAAAATCTCATGGGGAACTTTCTAAAGTCCCCAGATCTGTCCAGAGGGACATAATGCCAACAAATAATTAGCAACTTATGATGTAAACATATAATTAGACAAAACCAACTTTACTATCTTATCACACATATCCTAAGAACACCAGAAAGTAGGATGTCCATTACCAAAACATTTCTTTTAATACCTTTCTTAATTTATTTAATTAATTAGGGAAATAGTAAACCTATATGAAAACTGCCCCATTAATTCTACAAAATTACAGTAGACACTACATACTCTAAGTAGACTACCATAAAATTTCACACCATTTGAGCAAGCATAAAAGCCTACACAAAAATGACAAGGCATAATGGCTTAAAATGGCATAATTAGGAAACCCTAATGAAAAGTGTCAAGCAACAGATTTCATATTTTTCCTAGCATCCTTAGGGCACTAGGATACTACCTACCAAGTTTCATGGCCATTGGATTCATAGATTATTTACTAAAATTTACACAAGAATCATCCAATGATAAAAGGAAAATCTATAACTCAAAAACTACACATGCAATGACTCTCAAATTTTAACCAGAGCTTCTACTATACCATACTAGCTTACCCACAAAATTTCACAATTTTTGGATCACAGAAACTCAAGATATGATTTAAACAAGTTTGCATGCAATCAAAAACACTTTTCAAGTTCCTATTTAATTCATCCAAATTTTCTACATGATATGCTCAAGATATATTTTTATTAAATACTAGATCTAACAATGAGTCTAACAAAATTGGAAGTACTCAATTTGGATCTACCAAGTAGGAGTTACAAAATTTACAAAATGGCACTAAAAACTGGAATTTTTGAACTATCTTTTCTAACTCAGTCACTGACAAGTGGGGTCCGTCAGTCAGCCGGGCCCGCATGTAAGTGAAAGGAAAACAGAGCACAACGGCTGCGACGGCGCGGGCATGGCGTAGCTCACCGGCGGCTACGTCTCCGGCGAAACCAGAGCCACCGTCGTGCTCACCACGACGAGCCGCACCCGTGGGTGCCTCGGGTTCGGTCTCTACCGGCCTCTACCTACAGCGACGACATGCACGGCGGACGGCGACGAGGCTGCGGTGGAACTCCGGCGACGGCGAGCCTACATTGCCCCACCCAAGCACGGTATGAGTTACACGGTTACATGGAGAAACTATCGAGAAGAAAAAATGGGAAAGGGAAGCCTCAAGTGCTCCGACCCACGGTTTGAGCTCGATCTCCGGTGAGGTCGAGTCATGGCGGCGGCGGATTCGGCGAATGGGCCATCAACTCCGTTCGATAGGCTCTACTAGAGGGTGGACGAGGTAAAGGAGATGGTGGGGAATCTGTGGACGAGATGGAGTGAGTCGCGATCTGTGATGGCGAGCGCATGAGAGCTCGACAGAGCTCTTGCTTTGGGACATGGCGCACGGCCACGGAGAAGAAGAAGCACGGCCTCTACCTTGACTTTACGGCTCCACGGTGAGGTGGACGAGGCAGGGAGGAGTACACGGGGAGCTGTGGGTGAGAGCTTCTTGACGGTGGTGCCAGCACGGCGAGCAAAGTGGTGGCAAGCAAAAAGTGGGCAAGGCGTCGGCAATGGAGAGCGGTGGCCAGCGAGAGCGGCGAGTGGAGGAAGAGATGGAGATGCAATTGAAGGCGACGCTTCCTCCAGAGGGCGCGTGGAGTTGAGGTGTCCGACGGCTTTGACTGGTGGGGCCAGCGCCTTGACGACTGGCCTCCATGGCGCGGGCTGGCGCTGCAACGACGGCTTCGAGGCCGATCGGCCACTCTACTGACGGAGATGGCCATCGTGCCCTGCAATCAACCGATCGACGCCACATTTTGGAGTCAATGTATTTCATAATTCTATGCTTATTAGCGCAAACTTCCTAAACGAAAGTGCAAGCCCTAAGTACCAGCTACAAAACTCCTTCAGAGTTCAAAGTCTAATTCGAAAAGTATAGAGAGTAAAATCATGCCAAAGTTGAGCTCATGAAACTGAAAACTCAGTTTCATACTTAGAAATTTTCTAAGTGTCGAATCCAACCTCAAAACTGACTTGTGGACCATTTTTGAACATGTTGCGCACATTTTCATGAGGTGGCCATAAAATAACTTTTGTTCCTTATATAATTCTCTACAACTTTGCTTTAGGTTGCTCAGACATGCAAACGTCCTAAGCTACACTTTTAAAACAGTCAAACATAGGAGCTCTAGGGGTCCAAATTGGTCAACCATGACTTGGAAACCTAATTAGGCAAAATGATCAACATGAACCTTGTTCCTAATGACATTCTAGGTGTAACTAAGTTACTTAGGATGATTATTAGCCACACCACACATTGGTCACACAAGAATCAAGCAAGGTATGTACTGAAACAATGAAAAACACATGAAATGTTGCAACTGTTTCATAGTCATGTTTCACTTGTTTCATGATTGTGTTGCATAGCACTAACTAACCTTGTTTCACTAAGTGAGTGGCACATGTTGCACTTAAGCGTTGCACACTTTACATTTCATAAAGAACAACACACATGAAATCTACAACACGTTGCAATGTTTCGAATTTATGTTTCATGTGCTATAAGTTCACAAAGGGATGCATGATGCTCATGTTCATGAAATGCAGTGCAAATGTGGAAGCCAAACACCTGGGGTGTTACAAAGCACACCAAGACCTCCACGCACGCGTATGCCCTCTGGTTTCGCTGTCGTCGTCGATGGATCTGCTGCCGTTACAATCTTCTTGAGAGCTGTAGGAATGTTACAATTACTGGAGCATACAGGTGTCGTAATCCGTCCAGAGCATGCAAAAGCAAGAGTTTTGCAGATTTGCAGTAAAGATTGATCATTTCCTCACTTTCTTTTTCTCCGTCTCTCTTATTTCCTCCCCGCCTGGTTCTGCCTGCGTAACATGCAGTGTACAGAGCAGAGAACAACCACACCAACTCCCAAGACCCGAGCGGATAGCAACAAGTCACCAGCGCATCAGCACAGGCGCACGATTTCTGCCATCCAAACTCTGTTCATCCTCCGAATGAACTCCTCGGCCCGCATCATAAGCTCATCCTCTTCCTCATCGTCACCACATTTCTCTTGTCCCAATATCATCCTCTGCTCCGCTGCTCTTCTCGCTTGCCTGCAGCTGCACCTGGACAGCATTCGTGTCGACGTCGGCGACGCACCCCTTGGGGCGGCCGTCGACGTCGTGAGCACGGCTGTGCCTGTGCCTGTGCTCGACGATGCTAGCGGCAGCGGTTGGAGGACTCTCCCATCCTCCACCGCTCCTCTTCCCTCCTTGCACCTGAATGCCATCCAGCGTTTCAGCTTCGGCGGCTCCCGGCGTCCACTCTCCGCGGCCGCCGAGGAGGAGGACGGCGATGATGATGTGGGAGAAGCAGAAGGCCAGTAGCTACGGACTGGATGACGACGCCCAGAGAGTGACCAACTCCATAGATATTCTTCTGCTGTGTTGGACCGTTGGTCTCTTGGAAGAGGCCAGGCCAGGGCAAATGAAGGCAAGTTTTAGTTAGGTGGTCTTGGATGGTGAAGGAACCTTGGCGCCTCGAGCCTTTATATATGTGTCCCTAGAGATCGGATTCGAACCCCCAAGTGTGTAGAGGAAGATTCTGCACCGTGGAACCTGCGGTCGCGGTCTTCGTGGTCATCCTGCACAAGCAAGGCTAACAATCAACGAGCCGGTTACAATGATCTTTGCAGCTTTTTTTTAGCCCACTCATACAGTAGTTAGTTCTTTACTATTAATATATAGCCTATTTATTTCTCTCCTAAAGTTTCTTGGTTTTTATGTCCAAATCAGCTATAAGCTTACAGCCCGCTTTCACTTCTCTCTCTTTCATATCCTCTCTCCTCCATCTTAGCATACAGCCGGCTTACAACATGCTATTATACTTGCTCTAATGTCTTGGCATCCAAACCGTTGGAAGCCTGGAACGTGTCAACACTCATGGACACTGGAAAATGGTCATCGTGGTAGCTCCAAAGGTTGCAACTTGCAAATGGCGACCGCACATGGGTGGTAGACTGGCGAGTCTTCCGGGCAAGAAAGCCGGCAGGATCGTCGGCGAAATGGATTTGGCACATGCAGAGTGCAGCTAGAAGTGTCAACTCGAAAATCGGAAAAATCGCATCTTGTACTCTTTTTTATTATTATTGTAGTTGCCTACCGTTCATTCTCCGGAGTCCGAAATACTCATCTATGTGCTCCATAATTGTTTATACACGGACTCCGTTCGCTTGAGCTACTTTTCAGTTATGGAACAATGTTTTTCTTTCACATGGTCCTGTTTGGCTTATCTTATATTTGGTTTCTTTTTTTAGTCGGAACATTGTTTTTCTCTCACAATAATTCAATCAGAACAGTATTTTTCAGCCAGTTTCAGCCAAATTTCTACCAACCGAACAGGACAATTTCAACATAAACATCAGCATAAACTAAATTTCAGCATAAGCGAACAGGAACCATACTATCTAGAACAGTTCAGCAGGAAAGCTAGATGAATGGCCTAGGAGTTTGCTAAAAAGCAAGTAGCATAGACATTCGCTAGAGCTCGATTCCTTTGGCAACAATTGATTGTCATTGTTGGTTTGAGATCAGGCCAAGTTTTTCCAAACAGGAAACCAACTATCGACAAGTTTGTTTTTTCTCATAGAAAATCAAGACCACCAACCCAAACCAACACCAGACCGACCGCATTGACGATCAGGTGACCTGACTTATATGAAGGGCAGGCCCAAAGATCGTCTCCGGTTGCCTCTCCTGTGACATGCCTGGTTGAAAAAAAAATTTGGTAAAATTGTCATGTTCGTCCAGGAATGTAAGGCATGTTTTTGACTGAAGAAAAGTCGAATTAAACCCTTATTTTGTCTTACAATATGTCACGCTTTGCTAAAAAGCAATAGTATCTCATAGACACTTTGAAATTTGAATACAAACATATTAAGATAAGTTTTTGCTCTAAACTTGCATATAGATACATTGTTTTTGGCATTGGACAATGATTGTAGAGCGTTGTACAGAGCAAATCCATAAGTTTTTTTTTTTGAGATCAGGCCATAGCTTGTTTTTCATTCAGAGGACAGGAAAGTTTTAAAGTTACACGACATCGACAAGTTCTGGTTGTTTCAAACCTGTTGGCAAGACGCTAGTGTTCAGGGCCAACCAAGAATGTCGAAAATCCATAAATTATCAAATGGCATACAATGTTTATACTTGTTCAGATAAATGGTGCCATATACCCAATGCATATGGTTTGTATTGCTTGTGAGACGTATATGTTGAGCGCATTGGAGATACCGATCAGGTGCTCTCTAAAGTCTATCCTGACTTATACAGTTCGAGGGCGTAGGATCTCAGATAAACCTCGTTTTTCTTGGTTTATTTTTGGTTTCGTAGTCAGTTACAACTTACAATAGAGCCCTGATAGATCATGTTACATGCATATCTATGTCTTCCGTACCGAGTTGATGAATGTCATATCAGTAAAGAACCGGTTCTATCCTCCATGACCGTACACCTCCTCTTGTAATCGTCAAGTTAACTAAACGTTGATCAAAATTTTAACCTTTTCGCGGGTCAAAATTCGTCTTAGTTTTACACGAAGGTGTGATATAAAGTATACGATTATAAATTTAGATGGGAAATTATATAGACTAATTGCTCCCCCTATCTTGTAATATGAGGCGTCCTAAAAATTTTAGGGCAAATTATAGAGCAAAATAAATGACGCATGTAACCCTCCCTTAACTGTAGAGAGATCTCGTGCTTATCATATCTTGAGTCTGGAGGTAGACGCCCGTAGCAAATATGTATGGTAGCTTTGACGAGTTAATCCAGCTAGAATAACTTATAATTTAGAACAAATATTGTGCTTTAATACCTTATATTTCAGGACGGATGGGGTAGTAACTAAAGTATATCAGAGCTTGATGTTGATAAGAAAGTATCTATGTGGGATTGTGTCATAATATAAGCACTTTTGACAAGGCAGAGATAAGAGCATCTCCAAAAGTACCCAATATTTTCTTTCTAAAACATAAAGTTTTACAACTCCTAAAAAAATATAGGAATGAATAAAGAAGTCCATCTCCAATAATTTCTAATAACCCACTCCTAAAATATATAAGACAATTTTACATCAAGAATCATATATTATTTCTTAATTATCCTAACTACTTTTATATATTCTTTCTCTATTGTACATTTACATCAGGAACCATTTTCTACTATTTATTGTTTCCACGCCCTTCCACCTTTAGATTGGCCGACAAACACACGTGGAAGAGAGAAGATACGCGCGTCTCGAAAGCGTGTAACTTTACGCGGAACATTGTGACTTTTTCCAAGTTCTAAAAGATTAGGAGAATGGATTAAGAGTTGTTGGAGGGTTTTTTTTCTCATCTTACTAAAAACTAAGGATTAGGAAGGGATTTAGGGAACTCTCCGAGATGCTCTAAGCTATTTTTGTTAATGGTAGTCCCAAAATTTATACATATAAACCTTTAATAATATTTATGTTCCTTAAAATAATTGGCGTGTGCGACAGCTGAGATTGATGTACATGGAAAGAATGGATTTTATTGTTCCGAACGGACAGGCAACAACCATCCCGTGCCATGTTGCCATTGGACATGCGCTGCTGGTAACATTGTTACTGCCTAATCTAATCTTGTGCAGTGAAAGAGGCGACGGTTACTCTGTTCACAGAACTTTTCATCGGGAATATGAATATGCCGGCAAATGGCCATTTTTTTTTTGGGGGGTGGGGGCGGCGGCGGTGATCTCGTCATGGTTGTAGTTTCTGATACCGCAATGGGCCTAATTATGATATACGGAGTATTCACTTCGGGCTTTAGATTCAATAGTTCATGGCTTCAAGCCGGGCTTGGTTGTTGGGCCGAGCTAGCTTCTGAAGATGCGGAAATCCAAAGTTGTATGATGCTGGAAAGAGAAGCTATAGATGCGCCCTTATCCCATACTGTAGCCACATCGTAGGATCAGTAATCACAGGCTCACAGGGCAATCGGCCAGGGAACAGTGAAGGCCAACCAAGCTGACGCAACAAGCAATAAAGAAGCTGTTCGCTTGTACAGAACGATCGTAAATTTGATGTGACAAAGCCGAAAAGGTGATTTTTCTCTGGCAAAGACAAAATCATTCAGCTGAAGAATAATCCGCGACAAAAAACGCCTGCATTGGCGTAGAAGGAACTAAAGGCGCTGTAATATTATTTGTACTAACAGTCGGTTGATGTGACAAAGCCGCACTCTGACGTGGCAGTTTTCGTATCATTCAGCTGACCTGATTATCTTATCAGGCCGTCCCAAAAGAAAAGAGCCTGCATTGGCGTAGTAACCATTTCTCAGCAGAGCCCATGTCGGCATGGCCTAAATGCATTCAAGAAATTAGAAGCGCAATTCCCTTGCCTGTTCCTGTACTTCCGGAAGTGTCCGGCATCACATGTACAGGTACGTACTACGGAAAAAAAATCATTAGGGACTGTCCTCCTGGGAAAGTTAAGGGTAATGATTCACGCCGTGATGAGATCCTACAGGCTTCATCCCGTGTACAGTACAGCTACAAATCCAGGACCAGCAAAGAGGTGGCGTTTTGGACTGGCGCGACGAAAGCATGGCTAGCACGGGGACACGCGCACAGGCGACGCCACTCGGCCGCAGCCCGCAGCGACGGTCCGCTCTGCCGACTCCACTACCTACAGTCACAGCCGCTGACAAAATCGCACTAGTACTCTGGCCTGCCTTGCCTGCCGTCTGCCGCCCTGCGTGCATACATGAGATGAGAACTGTGCGCAAGCAGCAGCCCGGTGGACTTTGCTAGCCGTTTGGCGTTGCATGCGGCAGGCCATGCCCGAAGGCCATGCTTGCGGGGCCTGCCACGGCCGATCGGTGGTGGTGGTGGTGGTCCTCGTCCATGACCGGACCAGCAGCAACCTGAGCGAGGTCTCTGTTGTCTTTGTGGCATCTTTCGTGCATGGACCGGCCAGGACCATGGGACGCCCGTCCTTTGGATCTGTATCCGGCGATGGTGACAGATCGAACGCACTACAGACTGGAAGAACGAAGAACTACGAACTAAGAGCAGGGTATTAGTGAAATAATTCAGATCATTTGGCGTCCTAGCTCGGAGCTTTCCAGCAGAAGATAGTTGTTCTTTATAATCTCACCCACCAACTACTCCTATGTCGATCCCAGCGGTCGTTTCGTCGGTGGCCATGTCCCGCTGTTTCAGTCTAATAAAGAAATCCATATCATATACGAGTCATGAGCGCTTGAAAAACAGTGGGGTTTTTTCCACTGATTTTGCTAAAATCCATCAGGGTCTCTGGCCCGTCAAAGAGACCCAGCTGCTCCGCCCCCTGTATGGGTGAACTGGAGTACTGCATCTGCATGCGTCGTCGGTCAGCGCTCAGTGGTCAGGCAAGCCGCAAGCAGAGAGGGCTTGGTTATTATGCACGCTGCACGCATAATACTCTTTCCCGATCTTGCTGCTCGTTGCGTGCGGCTTTGAGGGCGCAAGCCGTGTAATTAGTTTTTTTCGTACATAAAAAACAGTGTTTTTCTGCTGGTCACTTAAAAAAAAATTTAGCTAAACGTGGCCTCAAGTCGATCAGACCTCAAAACTGACGATCGATCTGACAGCTGGTCCTCGATCGGGCTGGTGTTGCCCGCGAAGCCAGTCGACAGTGTGATTTGGCGGTTGTCGGGGTAGCCACGTACTGTACCCATCCCTACGAGTATCAATGCGGTCGATGCAGCAACGTACAGTTGCAGGCAATAGGTTAGGTGCCAGTCCTTCAGTACATGTATACAGATGTACTCGTCTACCCCTAGTCCTCTACCTAGCTGTATCGTACCTGTATATACAACCTCTCTCCTTAGTCCTTATTCAGCCTGCTGCCTGCTTATCTGAAGCATGGGTCGCGACATGGAACCGAACGAGAGAGAATTGACCAGGCAGCTAGAGATTCATGCCAGTCCTTCATATGCATAGCTAGGCTCAGCTGAGTAGCTGACGACGACCTTTGCTTTTCCCACACAATGTAGTATGTATGAGCCGGCCCCTGGTTCAATTGTTCAGTTCAGCAGTTGCATGCACGCGGTTCTCCGAGGCACATCAGCTGTTACCCGTCCGCATCAACGAGTAAAAGGTCAGGTGCTGTCCTGGCGAGTGTGGTCCGCGCATGATGAGACGCCGGTGAGAGCCTTCAATAGTAGATGGACATGCTTCCCGGCCGGCCCATCGGTTGCTAATCAACGTGTACCGGTGTAGCGCCGGTTGCCACGCACCGCCTGTTCCCCTGCTCCCAGTCCCAAAATAGAAAATTGTGTTCTCGCTTTCTGAGAAATCAACTATTTATAAGTTTGACCAATTATATATGTAAAAAATATTAATATTTATAATACATAATTAATATCATTAAATAGATCGTTGAATATACTTACATAATATATTTATTTGAAGATATAAATGTTGTGCGTATTTTCAACAAACCTAGTTAACGTTGAAAAAAATGACCTGCACGCATCCCATAGTGTCCTTATTTCTGGGACGGAGGGAGTATGTCGCTTAAGCGTAGCTACGGTATTTGTGTTGTTCATTTAAAAAAAAAATAAATATTTTGTAAAAAATATTAGCAGTATTTGTATCTTTAAATAAGTTTATTATAAAAATATATTAAACAATTTATCAATGATACTAACTATGTATCATATATATTAATATTTTCTTGTATATATTTGGAAGTTAAATACGTTTAACTTTCCACAAGGCGAGAACAACAATTAAAAAAAGCAGAGGGAGTATTGTGTAGTACAAAAACTTTGGGGGCAAGTATAAAAACTTTAGGAGCAACTACCAAGTACATATATTAGATTACAACTAGCAAAAATGCCCGTGCGTTGCAATATGATTCAAGGTCATTTTATGTGTTCCAGCATCTTGGAACCAGAGGCCTTGTATTTTTGAAATACATGTAACAATTAAGTAATTAACTGGATGACTTGTGGAGGGCTCAAAAATTCATCAATCATTTCATGTGTGTTCCAGCATCTTTGAACCAGACTTTATACCGTACCTTGACACATGATGTTCTAATACAATGGGCACAAGAGGCCCAGAGATTAATTATTATGTCATGTTTCTCAATTGATCTTAAGAGTGTTTTTCTTTCACGCTACTTGAACTCGTACAGGCTTGAAAAAATATAGGGTCATCATGGAAACGATTCGTACTTTAATATTAGAAAAATAGCTAGTATACTTGTGCCTTGTTACGGATTTGTGATGAATTGAAGTAGTTTAGGCCAACTTGTTTTACGCATAGAGCCTGTTTGGTTTAAAACTTAAGAAACATGCGTGACCAGACCTTCCAGGCGGCCAATTTTGGACAGCTTAATTCTTATAACCTGATTGACTCAAGCTAAACACCTAGTTTTATTATTAGGTTTGATCTTATAAAGAACCTAGCTATTCGGGGAGCCTTTTCACGTGAGTTTTCTTATTATTTTTTGGATCTTCTGTCTCATGGTCGTGGTCCGCCACATATAACGCGCACACTTATTTGCCCCTTGACCCCATCCCCCACTCTATCTCAGGAGCCCCTCTCCCCTCCGTTCTAGAGATAGGTAGCCAGTCGAAGCAGGAGCTGCCGAAGAAGAGACGGAGAAGGCCGTGAAAAACGCGAACTGGGGAGCCCCGCTGGTCCTATGAGGGGCGGGTAGTGAGCTCATGATGCTAGTTGTGTGAAGAATGGGTGCGGAGACCGTTGCTGTTTCTCTCACTAACGAACCGCTGAGGGTCTATTTGGCATGGCTCCGGCTCCTCTTAAGAAAAAAGGCTCCGGCTCTTGCTCCTCTAGAGAAGTGGTATCTCTAGTGGAGCTAAAGCCCTTTGAAAAAAACATTTGGCAAAATGGGTTCGTAAGTTTTAGCTTGGTTGTTTGATATCAAATGTTTTCTTTGATAGTTGATATCAATTTGCAATGTCAGTTGATTAGGTATTTAACCATGGTGACTAAAGAATTCTGATACTATTTTTTTCTGAAAGAAATACTACTAATATATCCAATAAAATATATGAGCATAAGCTTATATGTTCTCACCGTTCATTTGTCCCATTCGGCAGGACTTATTGCTGCTGCGGCTGATTTGTATGGCTGATTTGTTGTGCGAGAAAAATATTGTTTCATGGCTAAAAAAGTAGGGTTAATTCTGGCTGATAAGCTCAAGCGAATAGGGTGTCTTCACCGTCAAACCTTATTCTTTTACTGCCCATGGTAATGCTTATCTGTTCCCTTCCAAGAGAACATCGGCAAGCCAGCAGCGGAGCAGGTCTTGGCCAACAATCACGGGCTTCTCTGTCTGACTCTGACCACGCCATGCCATGGCGCGGGGGAGTTGGCACACGGGGCCTCTTTGATGAAAACCTAGGTACTCGTCTGGTAAAAAGTGTTGTAGAGTTATTTAAAAATTCGATGGATTCTGCTTGGCCAGACAAGTTAGAAAATTGTTTGTTTGGTTAGAAGCCTGTGCCTGAAAAGGCTAATAAAAGATACAGTACCATATTTTAAGGCTAATAAAAAGGTATAATACCTCATTTAAACATATATGGTTACATTTATGCTGTATAATAAATAAATAAATCATTCATATATTTTCTTAATTAATAATATATTTGAAATTACAAATAAAGTTAATAGATTTCCTAGCTATTTAAAAATGTCACAAGGAAAGAACGTACGAGGAAGAATGATAATTGTATTTACATTGCACACACTATGCTACTTTTAATGTGAACATGATGAACCTAAGGGAGAAAAATAGAAAATAGAAAATATACAAGCACTGCACTCACTCATGACTTGTTTAGTTTCTTTCCTAAAGTTTAGTCCCTATCACATCGGATGTCTAAACACATAGAGTATTAAATACTTTCTTCATACTAAAAAAATAAAGTTATTTTGGACAGCGACATGGTCTCAAAAGCATAACTTTGACTACTTATTTTTATAAAGATATTTATCAAAAAGTGATATATGTAAATTTTTGTGAAAGTATTTTTCAAGATAAATCTATACATATGGTTTCACATTTTCAAACTCAACAACTTAAAACTTATTTATGATTTATATTCCCAATGTTTGACCCAAGCCTTCTCCAAAACGACTTTTTTTTAGTATGGAGGGAGTATGGACTAAAAAAATAACTAATTGCACAGATTACGAACAATTTGCGAGACAATTTTTAAACATAATTAGTCCATGATTTGACAATGTGGTGCTACAGTAAAACTACAGTGCACATGTGCTAACGACAGATTGATTATGCTTAATAAATTCATCATGTAATTTGTTTTATTATTACTATCCGAACACTCTCATGTGATATTCGATGTGACACCCCAAATTTTAGTTGCTGGATTTAAACAACACCTCATTTCACGGAGGAAGCAAAGTACCCCATCCGTCCCTAAATGTTAGTCGCCACAATTTACGTGTTGATAACTTTGACTCAATTTATAGAAAATACGTGCAACATTTTTATCTACAAATAAATTTATTAAAAAAACTAGATTTAAATATCTATCAATGATACTAATTATGTATCATAAAGATTAATATTTTTAATATATATTTAGTTAAAGTTATTTTTCGATAAACGAAAGCGACAGACATCTAGTGACGGAGGGAGTAGTAATTAATAAAGGAGAAAAAGACACTGACAAGACAGCACTAACGTATCCCACCCAGGCAACATCGGCGCTGTGCGTACATATTCAGTCCATGAACGCGCATGCACAACGCCCCCAAAACGAGCACGCTGACGCTATGCAGCCCCGCGCTCTACTGCTGTACAGGCATGTGTGCCAAACAAAACTGTCGCCCGGGACCAAACTAAGAGAAAGCCGTAAAGTGGCTTCTGCCGTCAGGAGCCAGTACGCGTTCTTCCTTGTGAAGTCCACGTGCACCCCGCGTGAATCATGAGTTGGAAGTTCGGCTGGGATCTTCGTCCAAGCTGATCGACCTCTCGGCTCTCGTCCACAATTCACGCGACATGCGCAGCTGCTTGTTTCCCACGAGACGAGACGAGGCATCGGACGTGCTGTGCCACAGCCCACAGGACACGTATTATGTTTACTGTTATGTCTACTGTATAATTACAACCGCGTGCGAGTCTGATGATGGGAAGGGTAACGGTAATCTTTGGATTACTGTATTAGGACGGTGGCGGTAACAAAACTCTATTCCTCTCCTTAATGAAATACGTGCCAACGCCGTTCTCGGAAAAAAAAAAGGCCCACAGGACACGAACCTTCTCCTCATCTTCAGGCTTCAGGCAGCAATCAAATGCACCATACTCCGTATGCATGTCGTGAGCAAAGCAGCACGGTATGAGCTCACCATGCAACCGCTCTGACGCTTTCCAGATCGTCGTCCGTGTCACCCGTCCGTTGCAGCAACAGAATCAAGTACACACAACCGAACGCGCGCGTACGCTTGCCATCGATCCAAGAAACAACCGCTGCATGCATGTGCGCGATCCAGGGCGGGGCTTCGTCGTCGTCGCGCTGGCGTTGATCGGGCCATCTAACTGCTCGGGACGCTGCTGCCATGCATTCTGTTACAGTTCCTTTTCTTCCCCGGGACGAAAGGAAAGCCAGCCGAGAGCTGAAGCTGACACAAGCCGCAAGCCCACCGAGGAATCGCTTTTTATTGTGAATCAGTTCAAAAGAGTATCTCGGACGTTAGAAAATCTCGGATTCAGTTCGATCAGGGTCTGATTTCAAACGGGAAAAGCTAGACGGGCGACGCCAAGTCGTGACTCGTGAGTGTATGGGGAGGCCATTTCCCAGTTCCCAGTCTGCTTTCTGCAATGCTCGAGTCAATGCGTACTACGCAGCTCAGACCCACAACAGGGGAGGGGAACATGACCGTTCGTACCATGCACTCTGAATATCTGGCAATTTCGTTGCATTGCATATTTGCATGGCAGCAGATCAAGTTAAAAAGAAAATCTTGGAAGGCGTGACAAGTGCTGGGTCAACAAAGTGTGCGAGGCCGAAGTGGCCATCGACGTTTATGGGTTGTTCAGACGTTTGCGCCCTACCTTTTTTCCGGACCGTTTTCAGCGAGCCTGCTGCTCTCTCAGCAAGTGGGCTGATCAAAGTCCGCTATGGGCCAAGGCGATGGCTCATCATTGATGCCGCGACTTGCACGCCAAGTTCTACTGTAGCTAAGGCCCTGGTTGGGCTTTTGGCTTTGGCTTTTGGCCCCAAAAGCCAAAAGCTCAACCAAAGGGGCTGTTTTTTGAGGGTGCTTTTTCAGAAGCAGCCGCTTTTCCGTAGTTCATTTTTGAAAGCTGGGTTGACCCTGCTTTTGGCTTTTGGCTTTCTGCTTTTCGAAATTGGTGGAATAAAAAGCTCTTCCATAGTTGTTTTAAGAGAGATAAAGATAAAAGGTATATTTTATACTTGTTTAACCAAACAGCTTTCAGCTTTTCTACAGCTCACAGCCCACAGCAGCTTTTCCACAGCTCACAGCCCACAGCAGCTTTTTCCCACAGCCACAGCTCAACCAAACATGGCTTAAGAGAACTTGACGCTTGACCGCTCGGGCGAACTGTGAGAAAGGCTTGGAGAATGCTGAAAGAGTGGACCGACTGGCGGGCGATAGGCCAGCTCGACAGTGCTTTTGACTGGCTTCAATGGATTGCCATGGCCCATGGGACGGGATCGGAGCACATTGCCGCGGTAATGCTGTCTGCCAGAAACGCCACTTTTAATTCGTCAAAGTTTAAGAGACGACTTGACAGTTGACAAAAGTTTGCAATGTCAAAAGGACGGCCGACGGGGTGAACTCTTTGTTGGTTTGATCTCCCAACCACAGTGGCCCAACGGCCACTTGGACCTTGACCTCGCGCCCTGATCGGGGGCGTCCAGTCCATCTATGGCTGGCGGGCCCCGTCACACTGTGCATTAAATAGAGGTGGGGTCGGCGGCTCTCAGTACGAGGTTCGCCTGAGCCGTACGCCCCACCTAGAAACCCTACTCCGATCTAACAGAGGGGCGCAGCCAGTGACGGGAAGCACCGCCGCCGCCACTGCACTGCGCCACCACGGTCTTCACTGCGTCGCTCTCTCTTCTCCGACCATCGCTGCCTAGGGCAGAACTTCACCGATGAACCTGATGGCCGGATCCCCTACTCAATGGATGGTCAGTGCTTAACCCTAGCTCTTCCTCTCCCTCTCTGTTCCTATCCGTTCACACCATTACTACGAGAAACCCAATGAAACCCCACTGGATCCACTCCTAGATGGTCCCAAAGTATCTAACAATGGTATCGGAGCCGGTTTCCCTAGGCGTGGATCTTGTCAGGGGCGAGAAACCGATTAGAAAAGAAAAGATAGGTTAGATCCGGTTCGGATCGAAAGAAAAGAAATACAGAGGGTTCATCGAACCCTAAACCCTATTCGGGCGATAGAAAGAAAAAGAAGGAAGGGGATTCGAATTTGATTCGTATTACCCTCCTAAAGAACCCTAACCGTAAAGAAATTGGACGGTCCGGGGAAGGTTTCCCCACCACCGTCACTACCGCCCCACTCGGGATGGAGCACCCGCCGCTGGTTTGCTGACGCGCGGGAAGAGATGGATTAGATCTTTTCGGATCTGAGCATACAGACTAGGGTGTTTTCACTAACCCTAACCCTAAATGGGTGATGGAAACATAGGGCTCCGATTCAAGAAAACGACGAGATCCGAACCCTAACCCACTACAGACTCGGGGAAGAAGAAGAACAAAGTGAATCCCTAACCCAAAACCCTAACCCTAGATCCAATCCCCATCCCCATATCCAAACAAGCAGAAACGCAGAAGGGGAAAGGGATGGCTTACCTCGCCGTCGTGCCGCGTGCCGCTGTGGGAAGAAAGGGCGGCCGGGGCACGCTTCGTCGGGATCCGCCCACAGGGCTCCACGGCTAGGTTGCCGCTCGACGGTGGCGGCGCTCACCACTTGGGGGAACGCGACGCCCGGCGAGGGGTTTACGACGCGGGGCTCATTGCTCCATTGTTTCGCCCACTCGCCGCTTTCGGTGGATCGGCCAAGGCGGCACTGAGGAAAGAAGAGAGTGCGTAGACCGGCGAAGAGAGAGAGAGCAGAAGAGAAAATGACTTAGGGTTTCGGATGGAAGCCGGCGTCGGCGTTTTTCATTCGCCCGAAGACGCCGCACAGCCGTTCGATTGGATCCAACGACGCTAGTTGATTGGGCCAGCGTCGCGGCCCAGGTGGGCGAGGGCGCGTGGCCGAATTCTTGGCCCAGGCCCAGGTTGCGGCCTAGGGCGCGGGGGAGAGCGCGGGAAGCGCGCACGCGGGCGTGGCCCGTGGGCCGTTTTGCCGTTCTGGGCCAGAATGCACAGTGATAATTGAGAATTGTTTTATTTTTTCAGAAGCAAATTTTGATGATTTCATTCAAAGAATGATTTAAAATCTCTGATAATTTTTGCACCAACGTGTTAGAATTTTCAAAGAGTAGAAAAGTACAGAAAAATGCTTCTGAAAAGTAGGAAAAGAAATTTTGTCAAGTTTCCGCTGCAAAGTTAAAGGTTTATTGTCTTCTAATTGAAGAGCAGTTATAGTTATTCAGTAAATAATGAAAAGTTTATATTCCAGTTAAAATTGAAACCAATTGGAAAAAAATTTAATTGGAGGAATATTCGGTTGATAGTTAAGATAAATTATAATATTGTTATTTTCTGACCAACGTTGATGATAACAATATTATAAGTTTATTTATGAGTTTAAGTTTAAAATTAAATTATGGTATTGTTATTTTCTGACCAACGTTGATGATAACAATATTATAATTCTATGAGTTTTATGATTAATGTTTAAATCTCTGATAAATTTTTGCATCAAAGTGACCATTTTTTAGAGAATAGATAAAGATCAAGGAATGCTCTTAAACTAGAGAAATGTATTTTCATGTTTCCGCTGTAATGAAGTTGATTATCTTCTAATTAAATTCGAACCAACGGGAGAATTTAATTTTGAGGAGCAGTTCTATGTTTTCAACATTATTGAATTTCTATACGTTAATTTCATTTCTGCCCAACGTTGATGTGGAATTAATGTAGAAGAATGATGTTTTATTCTATTTCTGCCCAACAATGATATAGAATAGAACATAAAGATTTCAAAGTTTAATGAGCATTATTATTGAATATTTTTCAGACAAAAGACCTCCATGCTTTCATTCTTGAACGCAGAAAGAGAAATGAGCTGGGTACTTGTGACTCAGATGATGAAATGCCTATGGGCAAGTGAAAGGTCTTTATTGGTTTTGGTAATTGAGTGACAACCTAGGTGGACTAATTATGTTTATGTGAGATACACAGGTGATTAGTCCACAGGTACATGTGTATGAGCAACATATGCCATGGAGGTGAAAATGGCTTAGAGATGTTGCAAAGCTCACACATGTGATGATGAAGGAGCTTATTGCACATGAGACATGACATTGAGTCATGTGATCAAGGTGGAGAAGATCAAGACAAGACTTGGCTTGATGGACCGGTTGCAAGCGTGAAGGGCAAGTCAAAGGCTTTGGAGTGATGGACCGCGTGGCGGTAAAGCTTGAGCAAGACTTGGCGCCGATGGACGATAGCAACGGTGAAGAGCAAGTAGAGTCAAGATCGATGAACCAATATGATCATGTGATGATATGAAGTGGATCATATCATTGTTGATCGTGTTGGTGCATGTGTTGCATCGACATTGAAGGAGATGGAATGGAATGCGCAAGGCAAAGGTATAACCTAGGGCATTTCATTTCACCGGTCATAGGTGTGTAGAGAAGTTTATGACCGGGTTTAGGATAGATGGCCGTACTATCAAGAGGGGCAAACTTGTTTGCATATCGGTCATCTAGTGCCACTCGAGTGATCTAACTTTGCATTGTCGCTAGGATCGAGTGGCGTGGCAAGTTGAGTGGCTAACATCCTTTGGAAAATGATTGTGAAAATGCTAACACACATACACATGGTGGTGTACACTTGGTGGTGTTGGCACATTTATAAAGGAGGTGGCGCTTTCGGGAAAATAGAATGCCTATTTTCTATTGCGCCGGATGCAAGTTCTTGTGTTTAGCACATTGGAGCAAGGGGGATGAAGTTAGAAGTGAAAACGAGTTAGTCGCGAAGATGCTGGTGTCGGTCAACTGACCGGACGCTGGATCTGAATGCACCGGATGCTGGCAGGCTGCGTCCGGTCAGGCTGACGTACGATGACGCAGAAGCTGGAGTGTGACCGGACGCTGGCTGCGTCCGATCAAGTGTGACCGGACGCGTCCGGTCGAGGTCGGTACCTTACTAGAAACGACCGGACGCTGGGGGTTCAGCGTCCGGTCAGTTGAAAGCTGCTGCGTCCGATCAAGTCAAGTGACCGTTGGAACCGGGACACGTGGCCGTCTGCGGGCGACCGGACGCTGAGGTCCAGCGTCCGGTCAACACGACCGGAGCGTCCGGTCGGCCCGACCGTTGCCCAGTGAAGGGGTAACGGCTAGTTTAGCCCTTGGGGCTATAAATAGAAGTGGCCCTCGGCCATGGCTAGTGTAGAGCACATCAAGGGACTTAGTGTCCATGCTTGTGAGTGCTTGGGAGCCCTCCATCACACATATACTTGATAGTGATCATTCGATTGTGTGAGTGAGCGATTCTAATGCGATTGCATCGTGAGGTTGCATCGAGTGGCACTAGGTGGTCATGTTGCAAGCCAGTGGTGCTTGTTACTCTTGGAGGTTGCCACTTCCTAGACGGCTTGGTGGTGGTCTCTGTCGAAGCGCGCAAGAAGCTTGTGCGACGCTCTGGAGAAGTGCTTGTGAGGGGCATTGTGCTCGCCCCGCGGGAGCCGCGAAGAGCAACTCTAGTAAAGCGTGTCATTGAGCTACCCTCACTCAAGGGGTAGGTTCTTGCGGCGCCCGACGTGTGGGCTTAGCGGGTGATGCTAATTAGCCGCCGAACCACCAAGTGAGCGGTCGAAACAACGGGGACTAGCGTGTTGGCAAACACGTGAACCTCGGGAGAAAAATCATCGTGTCAACCTTGTTCTTCCCATTGGTTTGCATCCTCATTACACAAGCTTGCAATTACTTATATATATATATCTTAAGCTTGTGTAGTTGCTCTTGTAATTAGATAGCTTGTGTAGCTAGCTAATTACCTTCTTGCTTGTGTAGCATAGAAGTAGCTCCCTTGCGTGGCTAATTTGGTTTTAGTAACCTTGTTAGTCACATTGCTTAGTTTGTGTAGCTAAGTATTTGCGCTCTCTAATTAGGCGTTGGTTGCCTTGTTATTGAGCATTGCTAGTGAGCTTAGTTAGCTTTGTGCTTTTGCTTACTAGCATGTGTAGGAGCTCCCTTGTTACTTAAAGTACTAGTGGCATAGGTTTGTGTGACCTTGCTCCTAGAATTGTTAGGAGAGCTCTAGCTAGCCCGGCACCTTAGTTGCTTTATTAGTATCTTTGCAAGGTGCTAGTGAATATATATAGAGGGGTGTAGTCTTGGCTAGATCGATTGTTTTAATTCCGCATTTATATCGGTTAGCCGACGTGATTAATTTTAGAAAAGACTATTCACCCCCCCTCTAGTCCGCCATCTCGACCCTTTCAGCAAGTTATGTATGAAAGAATGCCATTGGTTAAGGGACTGTGTTCTCTTTAAAGAATGGCTTCAAAAGAAAATAATTCTTGGATATTGATCTAAGAAAAGAGATAGATCAATAAGAGTCTTCATTGAGAAATGTCTTTTATGTACTCTCTGTGGAGAAGAATTTATTTTCAATTTCACTTGTGAGAGTTGTAAAAGTCATATACATGTTTAATTTGACTAACATTGAATTAAACATGTGTGTTAAAACAATATTCGGATTTATTTCTGAATTTAATGATTGAACACGAGTCAATCCTGACAATTATGTCCGTTCAAAGGAATATCTCGCATGGCGGGAAAAGTTTGTTATAGTACCCACATGGCGGGAAAAGTTTGAGAAAATACCCGCATGGCGCGGTAAAGTTGGCACAGTACATATGTTAACCAATCCTACATAGCGGGAGAGTTTGGCATAGTACTTATCCCGCATGGCGGGAGAAGGATATGATGACTCATGTGCTCTAAGTGTATTCCGCACATGGAGAGAAGTTTGCGGTAGCTCTTATGCTATCCTAGAATTGACCGTACACTCTGATTGTGTCAAGGTCGTTAAGTACTCAATGAGTTTAAGAACAAAAGAAAGTTGCATGTGAACCAAAAGATAAAAATGATATGCAAGCGTGACTTGCAGAAGTATTGAAAATAATAGACTATGTTGAGTTTTGAAGTGAAATGAGGGAAATGTACTCCCATACGAATTTTGTTTGCATGATGTAATCATGTGGATGAAGTAAGTAATCAATGTTTCCTCATTCACAAGAGTTCAGAATGTTTCGAAATTATGGTAGAAAAGTTCATACCACATTTCGAGGGGGAGAAATGTAAGTTTAATTAAGAAAGACAATTAAGAAAGATACTTCCCCATACTTCAGATAATGCAATGCATACTATCCATTGAAGGTAAAAGTGATCTATAAAAGATGAATGTGATCGTTGAGGGAGTAAGTCGATCATAATAACGATACCCCTAAAGTAAAGAAATAGCTAAATTCCTGGACCTTTTACAGTTCCGATAGGAAGATAGCATAGTCGGCTAGTATTTATACTGGACGAGTTCAGAGTTATCAAGGCGGTGCTAAACGTGCCATATGAGTTTTTTAGCAGATTAAACCCAAAATAAGAAATTTGAAGATACACCATCTTTTTAGAAGATGGAGTAATCTGGGGGAGCATGGTATGTAGATACCTAAGGCTTGAATAGAAGTGGGATTACATATCCACTACAGTGTTTTTTAGAGCAACAAATTGCCTTATACATGCTGATGTTGTATGACATATACAACACCAGATGTTAGCTCTTAAAGAAGATGAATAAGTAAACAAGGATCTTATGATACAGGAGGCTATAGAACAATTGCCTTTTGGCAATGAAGAGTAACAATAGCCCCATATGAAAGAAGTGCCACGAGGCCCCAAAAGGTCTCAAAGAATAAGAAAATTAGATATTTCTGGCGACTAAGAAGTCAATGTTAAGAAAGAAATTCAAATAGATGATAATTTCACCTCATTTGAAAAAGCCATGAGAGGCGTTCACTCGTCTAAATGGTAAGAAGCAAAAGAAGATGAAATGAAATCGATAAATAACAACGATGTTTGGGACTTAGAAGTAATTCCAAATGGAGCCAACACAGTAGGCCGTAATGGGTCTACAAGACAAATGTGACTCCAAAGGAAATATAAAAAACTATAAAGCGCCACTTGTGGCGAAATGATTTACACAAAGAGAAGGAATATATTATAATGAGCTTGCAAGGATTCTTTTATAATCATAATGGTATTAGTGGCACATTACGATTTATAGTTACATCAGAAGGATGTAAAGACACATTCCTCAACGAGGATTTGTATGGAAACGTTTACATGGCATAACTTAAAAGGTTTTGTCGTGGAAGGAAAAGAACGTAAATGGATGTTGCCTAAAGAAATCCATTTATGGATTAAAGCAAGCTTCAAGACAGTGGTTCTTGAAGTTTGACAGTACAATAAAAAAGTTTGGGTTTTAAAGAGAATGTAGAGGACAATTGTATTTATGCAAAGTTTAAACATGGGAAATTTATTTTCCTAATCCTACATGTGGGTAGCACCTTACTCGCTAGTAGTGGTGTTAATCTACTGTTGGAGAAGAAGCAGTTCTTGTCCTCAAGTTTCAATGAGAATGGTCTTGGTAAAGCTTCATTCGTTCCAGGAATTGGAACTTACCGAGATAAAAGGAAAAGGGTATTAGAACTATCTCAAATGTATACTTAGAGAAGATTCTAAAGAAATAAAGTATATATGTGAATAAACCTGCGCCTGTTCCTATAGTCAAAGGTAATAGTTTTCGAAACTTTTAGTGTTCCAAGAATAAATGTGAGATCGATCAAATGGACGTCATATATGCTTCAGCTGTTGGAAGCTTACTGAATGCTTATAAGCAAGAACTTACCCTTACACAGTTTATGTATCTGGGATGTTTTGGCAGAAGTCCAGTCCAGATGTAGATCACTGGAATGGAGTTGAGAATGTTTTGCAATTGTGCAAAGATTTATAGGCCTCATGGTGAGTAAGAAAGAATAAGTACTCTCAAATAGTTGTGGGTACAAAAGTTAAATTTTGGCGAGATGTTTAGTGAAACTCACATAGTAGCTAACACTCGCAGTTGGAGTTTTATTGTGGAAAAGCTCTAAAGAAACAGTTGTGGTGTCATCAAAGATGCATAACCATGATATAGCTTGTTATGAGGCTTAAGGACAGGCGAAGTGGTTAAAAGAACTTACACCCGGAATTGATAATGGTATACAACAGCAATAACCATTTAAGTAGTTCGCTCCTATAACAACGGGTCAAGTGTGCTGCCAAACACATTGACGTTAAAGTTGTACGTTGTGAAGGAGAAAGTCCGAAATCATACTAAAAGTATTGAACATATAAGTAACAAGCAAGTGCTTACGGATCCGCGTACAAAAGGCTTACCACCAAGTGTGTTTGGAGAACACACAGTCGACATGGGTTTATGGTATAGCCTATGATTTCCGGACAATAAAGGGCCCAAAGTTAAAGAATCTGTTTCAGAACAGAGATGTGTATTGTAGCTGTTAAGTCTATCGGCGATTGACCGTAACGATGAAGCATGCTCTATGCACTAATCTGTGATGGAACAAATAAAAGTGAAAATGATTAAAGTCAAAGTTTAAAGTTAAAGTATGAGTTGAGATCAAGGGGGAGAATGTTGGTTTGATCTCCCAACCACAGTGGCCCAATGGCCACTTGGGCCTTGACCTCGCGCCCTGATCGGGGGCGCCCAGTCCATCTATGGCTGGCGGGCCCCCGTCACACTGCGCATTAAATAGAGGTGGGGTCGGCGGCTCTCAGTACGAGGTTCGCCTGAGCCGTACGCTCCACCTAGAAACCCTACTCCGATCTAACAGAGGGGCGCAGCCAGTGACGGGAAGCACCGCCACCGTCACTGCACCGCGCCACCACGGTCTTCACTGCGTCGCTCTCTCTTCTCCGACCGTCGCTGCCTAGGGCAGAACTTCACCGATGAACCTGATGGTCGGATCCCCTGCTCAATGGATGGTCAGTGCTTAACCCTAGCTCTTCCTCGCCCTCTCTGTCCCTCTCCGTTCACACCATTACTACGAGAAACCCAATGAAATCCCACTGGATCCACTCCTAGATGGTCCCAAAGTATCTAACACTCTTAACCGTACGTGTAAATGCAATGGATATTTTTTGAGAGAGAAAACATACGCAATTAATAACAGGTATAAAAACTGATGTAGATCACCATAGCGCAATCATGCGTGTTCGGATGCGATGCGACGCTGCATGTCTTTTTTTTTAGGACCAAAAACACTGTCAACTTAAACCTTGAAACCAAGGTTTTAGATAACCGGTAAACCAGCTGAAGTCTTCTTCAGAAGTCATAAAAAGTTACAACAAGATATAGTGGAAAATATTTCCATTTAACGGTTTTTATAGGAAAGATGAGAATTCTTGCAGCCTGTTTGGCTGGGGCTGAAACGATCGTATATGATCGTGGATTATTACTGCTAGCTGGTTTGGTGTGAGAAAAAAATATTGTTCTGTCTAGAAATTTACGATTGTTTATGACCGAGCGAACAGGCCGTTGATTATTTTATGCATAGAATAGAAATATGTGGCTAAGAAAATTTATGAACATAAATACTCAAATACATGCACATAGCACTAGGGTAATATATGTCCAAATCCATTACTTAGAATTCATTAATCAACTATTGGCTACGATGAACATTCATCATTCAACAATCAACGACTTTTTTTTTTGTGACTTAACAATCAACGACTCTGACCAATCCTCAATGGACCAAGCGTTGGTTCGGCTTGCCTGGGCTATTGGCCCGTCCAAGAACTGGGCCTGTTCTAAGACAGGCTGGACCAGTGGTGAGCGCGAGCGGCCGAAGAAATTGTCGACGGACCACAAAGAGCATGGCGCGGTGGTGCCCGTTCCGTAGTAGTTGCCTTGTTGGGGCGACCTTTTAATCGTCTGTGCCCGAGCAAGACGCGACGGGACGCTGCTGCAGCAGCGGCTATCCATAGCAGTCTAGCGCCGGCGCTCGCCGTCGGCTCGCGTCGCTCTCGGGGTGGAGGCGGTCGGTACGTGTGTGGGTAAGCCGGTAAAGTAACGAGGTGGCGAGTTGGTTTCGGCCACGTCTGCCTCGAGGCAGACGATGTCACGGTGATGTGACGAGGCGCCAAACGGACGCTCACTGCCACTGGATCTTTCTTCACGCATTTGAATATGGCCTCCCAATCTAAAAATGCTCTAAAAGAGTTGTTTAGCCTCTAAAAAGAATCTTCAATTGTTGAACATCCCGGGGTCAAGTGCTGCAGAACCCATGGTGCATCTCTGAGCTGGAGAAACCAACCATGCTAAGCTCTCTGACGTTGGCTGCCACTCAAAGCTAGATGTACTGATGTCGTCCTAGTCGTTGTTCTGCTTGTGTTCTTTCTTGCACGTGGTTTTTAGGTGGAGTCTTGTGAGTTGTTTACGCTTCTGTTCAGGGTTGGTATGCGGTATGCCAATCCCTATACTATATCGTAACACCTTCGGTATTACGCTCTAAACAAATTACTAAATTATGTCATGAGCATCATATTTATATGATAATGCATGTGACAGAGTGTATAGATCAATTTCTTGTAACCTAAAATGACAAATAAAAATGTTAAATTAAAGTCGATTCAATAGCTCATTTATATCAAGTGGGCTTTAAAACTAATTTTTATTGAACAAAAACACTATAGAACATATGTGTAGCGCTTAAATAAAGTTTAGAATATGAACTTTGTAGATGGCAATGAAATACTTGCTATAGAAAAATAACATTGTTAACCAACATTTCTAATAGCCTAGAAATACAACTTGGAATCAAATTCAGCTCATAGACTTGAAAGATTTTTAAGTGTATAGACAGCTAGACAATGCCATGTTTGACAATTTATTTTGTGAAATCGGGTTAAGAAAAGATGTTATGTTTTACCTTAGGTTGGTAGCCTCATATGCCATCTTGAGCACGGTGAAGATGGTTTAGTCCCAGAAGCAACCATTTAGTTGTTATATGCGCCTTAAATTTCATGCACAACACGTTCTCGGGCTAGTTCACCGGGTGTGCGCGGTCACCACGCCTCGGGGGAGCGACGTCGCCACGCCTGGTCGCTCTGCGTGCGCACGCGTGTTTCCGTGCGTGTCCGGCTGCTCTGACCTGGCTGTGGCCTAGCCGCCACTGGCCTCTAGAGCGCGGAGCCGCTGCTGTTGCTTGCGTAGCCAGGCGGTGCTGGCATCGGCCCCGCCACACTGTCGCACTGCCGACCCGCCCCACACCGCAACGCAGCCACTGCCGGTGTCATCGCATCACCGTCGCATCCACGCCTGTCCTTTGCACCTCTGCGCCGCTGCCGCCCCAGTTCGAGGCCGTCACTGTCGCGCGCACGTGGCCGAGCTCGCTGTCGCCTTGTCATTTATGGCTCTGCGGCCACGCGGGCCATGTCGGTCGGGGACGCGCGCGCTTGTCTGAAGCGTCTACACGCGTAACTCCACGATCATGCCGGCCACGTCCCGCCAAGGCGAGATCGGGCCGTGCCCACCTGCCGCGCCCCGTCTATCTCTTTCTCTCTTTCTCCCTCTGCTGCCGTCGTCGAGCCGCGCCAACAATTGGCCATCGAGTGATCACCTCCATTCAATTCAGCGCATCCACGTCTTCACCATCAGGTGCTCTCGCTGCCCGACCCCACCCAGCCATGAAGAAGGCACTTCCAAGCTCCAATTTTGGAGTTTCCCGCCGCCATGCCGATAAGGCCGCGTCCAGCCGTAGATGTGGGCAGCCCTCCTACCGTCCCTCCCGAGCCAATTTACCTGCACCGCTAGCTTCACCTTGCCTCCCTCTCCACCTTGCGCACGCCAGTGAAACCGCTACCGCCCTCCCCGTCGCCACTGACGCGACTGTGCCACCATGGTGCGCCGTCGCACGGCTCGGCCGCACGTGGCCACACCTCCTCTGTCATCCTCCAACCCAACCGTCACCTCGGCTAGGTCCACGGTACTCAACTGATGCTCCCTCGCTAGCCAGTTAGGTTCTTAGGTGGTCTAGATCGCCGGGGCAGCGGCAGCGGCATCGTCGTCGTGGACGACCATGCGCCGCTGCAGCTCGCTCCAGCGCATCCTGTCGCCCCGTGTTGCTGCTTGGTGTAGGCGGTTGGACCGTAGTTGAAGGTTGGCCCGACCGACGGGCCAGCGCGAGCCTCTGGTGCCAAGCACGGTCGCGCCGTGTCATCGCCCACCGCACCGTCGTGCACTGAGCCGCCGTGGGGTGCGCGCGGGTGAATTAGGTAAAGGCCATGAGGTTAAGTGAGAAGGTCTAAAAGATGAGAAAATAGTGTTAGTACTTAATTATAAATTGGGAGAAGTTCGAGATCTCTTTTGCAAAGTTATGAACGCATGCGGTACTCTCCTGTTGCGGGCCGCCTCACGAGCGGGCCGGCCTCATGTGGGCCGCGCCTGTGGGCCGCATGGGAGATTTCATTTTTCTTTTCCTAAGGAATTATAAAGAGTTTTCTAATTTAATTTTTGAGCTGATCTTTGGTAAATCATATAAAATCATGTAGGTGTCCAAAAATTGTGAAACAAATTTGGTTAGGTTCCTAAAATTGTGCTATATCTGTTAGTGTATTTAGTTCATATATGTACATATTGATATCAGGAGCTATTAAATCATTTGAAAATGTTTAATATTGTTAGGATAATTATTGTATGAATTTTTGTGGTAAAATTGGTGATAGCTTTAGTCCTAAAATTTTTATAGTAGCTTCATTGTATTATTATGTGCTCACTGTAATTTCTGTAGCTTTAGAATAGACTAAGCATTAGGGTAGTTAAATGCTCTTTGTTTCAAATATACATTAAATCATTAGTAGAAATAAAGATATATCCTTCATTTGTAAAGCTAGGTGTTTGTTAGTTGAACCCAACACTTTGCGACCAATAGGGTTTAGCTTGGTTACACTATTTTTTCTGTTCGTGTCGATTAAGGACCGTCCGTTGCTGTGGATGGTAGTCATGTCACAGACTTATTATCCTGAGCACATACTTGCTTATAGGAGCGGGAATGCTCGTTATGCTCTTGTCATGGGTTTCAGCTCTTTCCGGACCGACTGATTGGAGGCGGAAAAATGTGGAGGTCTAAGCACCATATTAAGACCAGGTCTCTAGTGTGGGGGCTTAGAGTCCAAGTTTGGACGGGGACCTAGACCCCGTGACAGGAGTGGAATAGGTTGGTCTTGTTTGTGCCTAGGGTATAAACGGGGCATGTGTTTTGGGGTACCCAGCTGAGATACATTGGTTCATGAATCGCCGTTTCTGTAAGACGGTACGACTTGGCTACGGTCTAGCTCCGTAGTATGAACTGAAAGATGAAAGATGGTGAAGTGGTTCTGATTGCTTAACCCTTGCTTGAAAGTAGAACAAGTGCTTATCTAGAATGGTTAGCTAATGAAGTAATCATGACTGCTAATTAAACTTGACTGTAAGGATGAAATATTAGTAATGCTTTCTGCAAACAAAAAGTAAACAACAAACCCATAGTGCCTATCATATCCTTGAGAGTCGGGAAACTATTCCCACTAGTCGGGTAAGTCTTGCGAGTAGATTGTGTACTCAGGGTTTATTTTACCCCCGTTGTAGGTGCAGCTTAAGGAGTAACTTTTGTGTGGAGGATTCTTTTGGTGGGCATAGACGAATCCTTGTATCGTTTCCGCTAGATGTTTATTTCCATTCCGTTGTTTAATTATCGCACTCTGAATTCTGTTATTGTAATAAATAATTGCTAAGAACTCTTGTTGTATGAAAAGAACTAAGTATTGTAAGCTTTTACTCATTATTGGATTCTGGATGTAAAATGTGGATTGTTTCGAGTTCTCCCTTGGGGTGTGCTCGACAGAATTGTTCGATGTAGCTTACTTCCGAGGTGCTTAGTGTTTAGTGGAAGACGAGCGCCTCTAAAAACATGTTATTTCGGGCGGTTTCTGCCACAAGTGGTATCAGAGCCAATAATTAGTCTATGAGTTTAAAAACTCTTTTCAAAACCTAAAATTTGACCAATAAAAGCTTTGCGAAAAGTAGGATGCGATAAATTACGTAAATAAGTATAAGCCCTAGTAATATGGTCTATCTAGGATAGTGGCACTAGTTTTATCTAATCAATCTTCTACAGGTACACTAACTTACGCTGCGTAAGAATCGTTTAGCGTACGGGAAGTGAGTGTGCGCTGTGCCAAAAATTATATACGAATGCCGCCATATTCCGGCCTGAGCGAACGAATAGGTCGATCCATGCATCATGAAAAGAGAATCTTACTTAAACTAAACTCCCCCATATGTATAATTTTGGGTAGTAAATTGATAGGATAATAAATAGAGAGAAATGCTTTAACTTTTAAGAAAAAGTTCTCGCTTGTAACCATTTATTGGGCCTTATCATCTCTCTAGCCTTTTGTTTCTAAATATGGAGGCTTTGTCCCTAACGGTGGGTTCCTATCTGTTTATAGATGAACCTGAGGTCTGGTCACGGGTGCACCAGTGCTAGGATAGGCCACGGTCTTGGTAAAGACCAAGGCGAAAACGGTCGTGGTGATGATAACGGCAATGCCAACGGGGAGAGCCACGAGGCCCCACTCCTTGGTCCTCCTCCTCCGCCACCACCATCGCCTCCGATGACCTATGTCGAGATCATGGCTGCTCATCGTGAGTCAGCCCGTGCCCTAGAGATGCTCGCGGTCCCGAGAGGCCCCGATGGTAATGGCAGGAACGGGGGTGGTGCCCACGGTCCCGAGAGGCACTGTTCCTATCAGGACTTTTTGGGGACACACCCGCCGACGTTCACGCCAACTGCTGAGCCTCTAGACATGGAGCATTGGCTTCGTATTCTGGAGCAGAAGTTTCAGCTGCTCAATGTGACTGACGAGCAGAAGGTGCATTTTGCCGCACAACAGCTTCTGGGATCTGCCAGTTCTTGGTAGGACACTTTCAACGCCATGCAATCTATGGACCACCATGTGACTTGGCAGGAGTTTACCACTGCTTTCCATCAGTACTATATTCCTGTTGTTTTGATGAACAGGAAGCTGAAGCAAGGAAACATGACTGTGATGGAGTATGTGAACAAGTTCAACCATCTTGCACAGTATGCTGGGACTCATGTGGATATCGATGAGAAGAAGATGAACCATTTCAATCGTGGTCTCTCTTGCATCTTGCAAGAGAAGCTGTATACAGGGGGCTATCAGACCTTTGGTGCTGTGATGAATGATGCCATTGCTATGGAGGGACTTTAGCGTGACTCTCAGGCTGAGTGGAAGCGCAAGAGGGTGATCACTGGGTCTTCTAGTCACCCACAGTCTCAGAAGGTACATGTTGTGAGGAGGGTGTCCTATCACTCTCTTGGTGGGCAGTCGTCTTGCCAGACTCAGCATACTCACCAGGCACCTCCCACTCAGTACCGTGCACCTACTCAGCAGATGCAGCAGCCTCTGGGATAGCAGATTCCACCTCATCAGGGACAGGGGAACAAGCCGGGTGCTTGTTTCAAGTGTGGCAAGGAAGGTCACTATGCTCGTGAGTGCCCTAGAACTAGCTTACTTAGTCTTCTCAGCCTTCAGCCAACTCTCATTTGGTCAAGCGGACTATCATCAGGAAGAAGGTGCCTGTGAGCCGCTCGAGACAGGTTAACTTCACTGAGGCTGAGGAGATCCCGCAGGGAGAGCCTGTGATGGCTGATATGTTCACCATTGATTCCTACCCAGTATATGTATTATTTGATTCTGGTGCATCACATTCATTCATGAGTATGAGGTTAGCACAAAGGCACAATATATCTACTATGGCTATTCCTATTGCCTATAGAATCAGAATCCTAGGTGTGCAGTTGTGCGTTAAAACTTGGACGGACACAGTAAGACTAGTGCTAGCAACTCACTCTTATCGTCTCCAGTTCATGGTGCTGCTTGGGCAAGGCATAGATGCAATTCTAGGAATGAAATGGTTGAGAACTTATGAGGCAGTCCTGAACCTTAGATAGAGAATTGTTGAGTTGAAGCTTCCTTCTTCTAAGGATAGAATGTATCTGCCTTCAGTCCCCACCCTACCAGTTATTGCTCATACTGAAGCCTCTCTTGACCTTGCCTCTATTCCTATGGTCTGTGAGTTTTCGGATGTCTTTCCCGAAGATCTACCTGGGTTACCACCGAATCGGGATGTGGAGTTTGCCATTGCGTTAGAACCTGGTACTACTCCTATTTCATGATGTCCTTACCTCATGGCTCCAAAGGAATTGGCTGAGATGAAGAAACAGATAGAGGAATTATTGGAGAAGGGATTCATCCGTCCAAGTTCTTCACCATGGGGTTGTCCAACTATTTTTGTGAAGAAGAAGGACGACACTCTTCGGATGTGTGTGGATTATCGCCCTCTCAACATGGTAACCATTAAGAACAAGGATCCTTTACCTCGTATTGATACTTTGTTCGATCTGTTGGCTGGTGCCAAAGTGTTTTCAAAGATTGATCTTTATTCTGGGTATCACCAAATTAAGATCCGGCCATAAGATATACCAAAGGTAGTTTTCTCTATTAGGTATGGGCTCTATGAATACCTAGTCATGTCTTTTGGTCTTACCAATGCTCTTGCATTCTTCTTGTATCTCATGAATTTTGTCTTCATGCCCGAGTTAGACAAGTTTGTAGTTGTATTTATTGATGACATATTGATATATTCTAAGAACAATGAAGAGCATGAACAACATCTTCGCATTGTCCTGACCCGATTGCGGGAACACAAGCTGTATGCCAAATTCGGCAAGTGTGAGTTTTGATTGGATCGAGTGCAGTTTTTGAGACATGTCCTAGCACCGAAGGCATCTCTGTTGATCCTAGCAAGGTGCAGGAGGTGTTAAATTGGAAATCTCTAAAGTCAGTGCATCAAATTCGTCAGTTCCTTTTGCTGGTTATTATCGGCGCTTCATCCCTAAGTTTTCCTAAAGTAGCTCAACCGATGACCAAGTTGCTCTAGAAGGATGTCAAGTTTGTATGAAGTCTGGCTTGTGAAGAAGCTTTCCAAGCCCTAAAGAAGTTTCTTACCTGTGCTCCTATTCTTGCCCAACCAGATATTGATAGACCATTTGATGTGTATTATGATGCCTCTAGGACTGCACTAGGATGTGTGCTTATGCAAGATGGATGTGTGATCGCTTATGCTTCACGTTAGCTAAAAAAGCATGAGTTAAATTATCCTACCCATGATTTAGAGCAGGTCGTAGTTATGCACGCTCTAAAAATTTGGAGACATTACCTGTTGGGAAAATAAAGTACACATTTTTATGGATCACAAGAGTCTCAAATATATTTTCACTCAATCCAAGTTGAATATGAGGCAATGGAGGTGGCTTGAGTTAATCAAAGATTATAACTTAGAAGTTCATTATCACCCTAGAAAAGCTAATGTGGTAGCTGATGCCTTAAGTCAGAAGTCGCATCAAGTTGAAGAAGAATCTTTGTCTCTCAACCATTCTAAGGTGTTAGCCCATATTGCTCTAGTCTCAGAATTACTTGAGCAAATTATTGTAGAGCAAAGGCAAGATGCTTTGGAAATTTCACATATCAAGAAGTTAATTGCCAAAGGTCGTGGTCCTCATTTCAGTATTGATGATCAAGGTGTAGTGAAGTTCAAGAACCGATTGGTGGTTCCCTCAAGCGATTAACTGTAACACCCTCGGTGTTACACTGTTAATCATCTTCTAAAACATGTCATGAGCATCATACTTGTGTGTTAATGCATGTGGTTAAGTGAGTAGATAATGCATTGCAACTATAACGATCTACAAAAATACGAAACGAAAGTTGCTCCACGATTCGTACAGTTAACAAGTAGGGGTGTAAACTAATTTTTATTGAACAAAAATGCTATTGAATATATATGTGACGCGTAAATAAAGTTTGAAGTACAAACTTTATAGATGACAATGAAATACTTGGTATTGAAAAAGAATATTGCTAAGTAATATTTCCAGTAGCTTAGAAAAACAATATGAAATTAAGATTAGCTCAAACACTTAGAAAATTTCTAAGCTTGTGGACAGCTAGTCGCTGCTATGTTTAGCAATTTATTCAGAGAGATTGAATTAACAAGGGGTGTCGTGTTGTATCTCTTGTTGATAGCCTAAGGTGCCCTATTTAGAGTAGTGAAGATGGCTTGGTTCCAAATGGAATCGTTTAGTTTTTATGGGCGCTTTAAAATTCATGCGCGTACTCAGGCTCGGGCCGCCGAGCTTGGGTGCGTGGTCACCACGAGTGGTCGTTCTGCGTCGTTGCATGGCTATGCCATGCGCACGCGTGCATGGCTGCACACTAGCCGGCCGAGGCTACCCTTGGTCTGGCCGTGGCCTGGCCACGGCTTGGCCGCTATGGGCGTACCGCTTGCAGCCAGCCGTAGGCCGCCGTGCCCCACCGGCCCTCTCTGTGCCCGACCACCACTTCCACCGCTGCTGCCACTGATGCTGCTACTGCCCTCCATGTCACGCGTCGTGACGTAATCACGGTCGTAGTCGTTGCCGCTGCCGTCGTGTCACTCCCGCACTCACGTCTGCTCGCTGCATTAGTTGGGTGCCGTCCGCACAAGGCCGTGCACACCGTCATCACGCCATTTATGGTGCTGCGGCGCGCGGGCCATGGCCGGACATGGACTCTCGTGCTTGTCCCCTCGTGCTTGGATATAGGTCCCATGGCCACGACAACCGCGCCCCACCAAGGCATGCGCCAACTGAACCACTGACCTCACCCGCAGCCCTTTTTTCCGCTACGTCTTTGCTTTCCACCGCCGTCGAGTCTCATCAATTCTTCGTGCCCGCGTCTCTGGCTTTACGTCCTCTAGCCGATCACCCCTCCCCGCCTTGATTGCTGCCAGGCCGAGCTCCAATTTTGGAGCTTTGCTTCCGCCACCGCACCATTAAGTCCCAGCCCGCCTCACCGTGGATAGCTTCCATATTGCCATCTTGAGCTAGAATGACTACGCCGCTAGCCCCGTCTAGAACCCTTCATCGCCATGTGCACCTAAGCCGCACTCCTACCACCGTCTCTACGCCGTCGATGTGGCCGCGCCACCATGACCCATCGTCAATCTTGCCGCATGCATGTGGTCAGTATCGCTTGGGGCATCTCTGGCCGAGCCATCATGACGGGTAGGTTCGTGTTGAGTCATTGGTGCTAATAAGCTATTTCTACCACTTCTGAAAGGCCGTGGCTCACCAGAACTTGGCTGCCATCGCCATAGGGTGCCCATCGTTGTGAGAGGCCATTCTACTGCATCTCGGCTCGTCGAACCGCTGCCCGGAGTTGCGTGTCATCCCGTAGGTGAGGATCGACCTCCTAGGTGCATCGGAGGGGCTCCCGGTTGGCCGGTGTGGTAGCCCCATGCCAGCCGACGCCGCGCCAGTGAGCGTGGGGGCATCGGGGACCGACCAGATGTAAAGATGGGTTAGGGTGAGGGCCTATCGGCATAAGGGCCGACTGTAGGAATAGGGCGCATAAGAGTTGTGTTAATACAAGAAAGAGCAAGGACGTTTTTGCAAAAGCGCCACACGCGCGGGCTGGACTGTGTGCGTGCATGCGCGTGTCGCGCGTGAGTGGGCCGCGTCCGCGTGGTTGTGGGCCACGCTGGTGAATTTGTTTTTCCTTTTATTAGAAAATAGAAATAGCCTTATATTTTAGTTTCTGTGCTGAACTTTGATAATTAACAACAATTCATATAGGTGTCCAAAAATCATGAAACCAATTTTGTTAGGCTCTTAAATTCTTTATATGTCTGTTAGTATAATTATTTCATACATATCTGTGATGAAACTAAGGTCTATTAAATCAATTGGAAATACTTAATATTATTAGGTTAATAATTGTAGAAATTTTTGTGGCAAAATAGTAATAGCTTTAGCTCTAAAAAATTTATGTTAGTTTTCTGGTATTATTATGTGCTCGTTGTAATTTTTGTAGTCTTAGAATAGGCTAAGCTTTAGGGTAGTTAGATACTCCTTGTTTTAATATATGTTAAATCGCTAGTAGAAGCAAGAATATATTTTAGTTGTTATGTTAATACATGTTAGATGAATTTGTACCTTGTTTGATGAAAATACTAGTCAGCTTAGTATCTTAGTCATTAGAGTTAGCTTAGTAGATTAGTAGATGTATTCTTATTTTAAGAGCTAATGTTGCTAAAATATTAAGTGTTGCATCATCGTTGCATACATGTAGAGAACGAGTTGGTGGAGTTCGTGACCACCGGAGAGCAGGAGTACAAGGAGGTGATCAAGAGTACGAGGAGAAGGTCCTCGTACAGGAGAAAGCCTTGAAGCCACCGACGACTGACATAGCTGACAATTCGCCTGCACAAGGCATGCCCCGGTGCATAACCCTTATTTTGAATAATCACTAGATATATATCCTGAGCACATACTAGCATAAGTGTGTGTATTTACGTTACATGATTTATATTGAAACTACCTACATAGATAAACCTACCTATGAGTCTTACTAGCATAGGTCGAGTAGCTGCTATGCTTAGGCTATTAGTAGTGTGAGTAACCTGCTGTTACTCACAATAGGTGATTATTATTATTACTCTCATGATAAAATGGTGAAAGGAAATGGAGACCGGGCAGGGATATGGTACGGGTCTTGGTGGGTGTAATAGGTTGTGTCCCGTAGCCAATGGGGCATAGCTTGGTTACACTATTTTTCCTGTCCGTATCGGTTAAGGACCATCCATTGCTGTGGATGGTAGTTAGGTCACATACTTATTATCCTGAGCACATACTTGCTTATGGCAGCGGAAAGGCTCGTTGCTCTCTTGTCGTGGGTTCTGGCTCTTTCTGGACCGACTGATTAGAGGCTGGAATGGTGGAGGTCTAAGCACCACAGTGAATCTAGGACTCAGGAGTGGGGGTTTGGAGTTCAAGTTTGGACAGGGACCTAGACCCCTTGATAGGAGAGTGGTGGGTTGGTCTTGCTTGTGCCTGGGGTACAAGCGGGGCATATGTTTCGGAGTACCCAACTGGGATACATTGGTTCACGAATTGCTGTGTGATGCCGTACGACTTGGCTATGGTCTAACACCGTAGTAAGAACTGGAAGATAAAAGGGGATGAATGGATCTGATTGCTCAACTCTTGCTTGAAAGTAGAACAGGTGCTTACATAGAATGGTTAGCTAATAAACTAATCATGACTGCTAATAAAACACATACATAAGGATTCACTACTAGTAATGCTTTTCGTAAAAAGGAAACTCATCAAACCATAAAGCTTATCATATCCTTTGGAGTTGGAAAATTATTCCCACTAGTCGGGTAAGTCTTGCGAGTACATTGTATACTCAGAGTTTAATTACCCCTGTTGCAGGTGCAGCTTGAGGAGTGGCTGTTGTGAGGAGGATTCTTCTTGTGGGCATAGATGGATCCTTGTATCTTATTGTTAGATGTTTATTTCAATCTCACTGTTTAAATTCCACACTTAAACTTGGTATTGTAATAATGTATTTCCGAGAACTCTTGTTGTATGAAATGGACTAAATATTGTAAACTCATTCTTATTATTGGATTCTAGATGAAAACATGGATTGTTCGAGTTCTCCCTTGGGGTGTGCTCGATGGAACCGCCTGGTGTAGCTTACTTTCAGGGTGCTTAGTGTCTAATGGAAGACAAGCGCCTCTGAAGGTGTGTTATTTCGGGCGGTTCTGCCACATGAACTTAGGAGGAAAAATTTGGATGAAGCTCACAACTCTAAATTATCCATTCATCCGGGAAGTAACAAGATATATCATGATATGTGTCACTTGTATTGGTGGCCAAATATGAACCAGTATATTACTAAATATATCTCAGAATGTGACATTTGTGGAAGGGTTAAGGCGGACCATATGCGTACGCCTAGATTTCTTCAGCCCTTGCCTATTCCTGTTTGGAAATGGAAGGATATTTACATGGACTTTGTTGTGGGTTTGCCCCGCACGGCAAAGGGGTATGACTCTATTTAGGTCATTGTGGATCGCCTTATCAAGTCCGCTCATTTTCTTCCGGTGGATCCCAGGTATTCAGCCAAGAAGTATGCCAAGTTGTATTTTGATCGGGTTGTGACCCTACATGGAGTTCCTCTTACCATTGTTTCCGATAGAGGGTTAGTCTTTGTCTCTCGTTTCTAGGAGCAAGTCCAGAAATGTCTTGGTACTCGTCTCCTTAGAAGTTTAGCTTATCATCCGCAAGCTGATGGTCAGACAGAAAGGGTCAATCAAGTACTTGAAGACATGTTGAGAGCTTGTGCCACTTCTTATCTAGAAAAATGGGATGAATGCTTGACTTTAGCTGAGTTTTCCTATAACAATAGCTATCAAGAGAGCATTCGAATGGCACCGTTCGAGGCCCTATATGGTAAGAAATGTAGGACACCTCTTAATTGGGTTGAAGTGGGTGACCGTGGGTACTTTGGATCTGATTTTATCAAAGAAGCAAGAGAACTTGTTAGTGTTATTCAGAGTCGTTTGAAAGCGGCTCAGAACCGTCAGAAAGCTTATGCAGACAAGAGGAGAAGACCTTTGCAGTTTGAAGTTGGTGGCCATGTGTACCTAAAGGTATCCCCTATGAGTGGTGTGTATCGGTTTGAAGTCCATGGAAAATTAGCTCGTCGTTATGTTGGACCTTATAAAGTTTTGGAACGGTGTGGTTCGGTTGCTTACCGTCTCTAACTCCTAGATATTCAATCAGCCGTCCATAATGTCTTCCATGTTTCCTAGTTAAAGAAGTGTCTATGGATTCCCAATGAAGTGGTGGAAATTGAAGTACTCCCTCTCCAACCTGATCTTTCTTATATTGAGCATCCTATCAAAATCTTGGATGAAAAAGAGAGAGTCACTCGGAACAAAGTGGTAAAATTCTATAAAGTCCAGTGGCAAAATCATTCGAAGGATGAAGCCACTTGGGTATAGGAAAGTTATATTCTGGAGCATTATCCCCATCTTCTCCAAGAAGTATCGAGGTAATGGTTTAAGTAAAAGTTTACTTATTATCCCTTTTCCCACACTAGGCACACTCATGAAATCTCGGGATAAGATTTTGTTTAAGGGGGTAGAGCTGTAACACCCTCGGTGTTACGCCCTAAACAAATTACCAAATCATGTCATGAGGATCATGTTTATGTGATAATGCATGTGATGGAATGTGTAGATAACATTTTTGTAACTTAAGATTATCAATAAAAATGCTAAACGAGAAGCTAATCCATAACTCATGTAATTATCAAGTAGGGTTTTAAACCAATTTTTATTGAACAAAAATATTGTAGAACATCCATATGGCACTTAAATAAATTTTGGAATATGAACTTTGTAGATGACAATGAAATCCTTGCTGTGGAAAAATAACATTGCTAGCCAACATTTCTAATAGCCTAGAAATGCAACTTGGAATCAAGTTTAGCTCAAAGACTTAGAATATTTTCAAGTTTATAAACAGCGAGATAATGCAATGTCTGGCGATTTATTTTGTGAAATTGAGTTAGGAAGTGGTGTCATGTTTTAGCTCAAGTTGGTAGCCTGATATGCTCTCTTGAGCATGGCGAAGATGGTTTAGGCTCAAACGCAAGCGTTTAGTTGTTATAGGCGCTTTAAATTTCGTGCGCGACATGTTCTTGGGTTGGTTGGCCGGGTGGACGCGGTCGCCACTGTAACACCCTCGGTGTTTGGCTTCTACTAATTGCATTTCGTCTCATAAACATGTGCATCATCTATCTCATCATGTCATTTTCCCTGAAACATACATATGAAACATTCGCATATTCTGTTTGTTTCGTACTGGATTGCTTGTGAATGGTAGTAGTGCAACATATGAATGCAACATGAATTTCTCATTTCTTGAAGCATGGCAACATGGTAGTAATGTGACAAGTATAGGATAACAACAAGGTCATGCAACATGTGAAACATTGTATTGAAACATATGTATGAATTGCTTGTTTTACTTTCTTTATCACATGTGATCAGTAGAAGTGGTATAACAACTTTGTAAAATGGGTGATCATGGTCTAATACACCTTAACTATACTTAGTTTACTTGTTGGAACATTGTTCATGTAGACCAAAATGACCAAAATGTCCTCAAGTGCAAGTTTGACTTAAATTGACCCACGGAGTGTCATCGTTTGACTGATTCAAAAGTCCAACTTAGAAGCTTTGCATGGCTGTGCACTCTTTACAAAAGTTGTAGCTCATTTATCAAGGAACAAAAGTTGTTTTATGGCCAATTCATGAAAATGTGTGGAACATGCTCAAACATGGCCCACAAGTCAAAATTACATGCTGATTTCACTGAAAAATTTGTTTAAGTCATAAACTGCATTTTCAGTTGGATCAGGCCAACTTGGGCTTCATATAACTGCTGATCCATGGCGAATTAGGAAATGGTCCTTGAAAGGAAAATGTAGCTGGATGGTACCTCTACATTTCTCATGTACACCATTTCTGCAAAGCATCATTGGATTAGCCGTAGTAAGGCGTTGAATTCACGCTGTCAGGCGATCCAAGTCGACTAAATGCGCGCTACAGTGACCGACCGTTTTCAGAAAACGCCAGACGCATGTGCTTGCGCAGCGTCGTCGGTCGGGCTGATCGCGCCGCCGCGCGTCGTCGGCGCCTGGCGTCAGAGCCGTGTTCAAGTCACCCGCAGCGCCACCGAACGCACTTTTCGCCGTCCCATTTCGCTTTTTTCCTCGCCCCCCACCGCAACAACAAGAACCGAGCCGCAACTACCGCCGCCATTCGCCTCCTTTTCGCTTCGCTTGCTCGTCGCTGCAAAAACGCAGCGCTGCCATCTCTCGCTGCTAAGCGCCGCTGCGTGATATCCTCTCGTCACCCCCCACCCTCGGCCCAGTCGATTGTGCCTTGGTAAGGATGAATCCGTCATTTCCTTCCACCGCAGACCATGGCGGAAGTTCGCCGGAGTTGGCGCCCACGCGCCAGCTGTCCGCGCGACCTTTCCACCCTCCTATGCTGCAGCTAGGTCCGGTGAACACCACCGAAGCCCGTGAGCGCCCACCGTTAGGGGCTGCGATGCCCGATCGCCGCCGGAGCCGGCGCGTGCGTGGCCGAGCGCCGCCGTGGCCATCGCCACCCCTCCTTGTCACGTCAATAACTACGAATGAGGGTTCCCCTAGGTCCGCTAGGTTGAGGCGAACCAGAGGCACCGTTGGTCTCGTGGGAGAAGCCACCGACGGCGAGTCCGCAAATCATCTTCCTCCGCCTCCCTGCATGCGCCTCACGACAAGCGGGTCCGCTTTGTCACCGGCCGAGGCTCAAAGGGAGTCTAGTTTCGGGCCGCGCCCGTCGGCTTGGGCCACGTCTGGCGCTGGGCAGGCCGTTGCCTTGGGCCAGCCCACCAAGATGGCAGTTAGGTTTTTATTTTTTTGTTTTGTTTAAACTGTTTTTCACAGTTTTGGTGCACCATTTCAAAAATAGGTAACTCAAGTTTGATAGATCCAAATGATGTGGTTCTAATTTTGTTGGGTTCCTGGTCATGTCTAGTATTTAACAAAAATATTATATGAGCACATGTTTTAGAAATTTTTGAGGAATTAATTAGGACTTTGAAATGTGTTTTTAGATGCATGCAAATTTGTTTGAATTTTATCTTGAGTTTCTGTGGTCCAAAAATTATGAAATTTTGTGGGCAGTCTGTTATTGCTTATTAGAAGCTCTGGTAAAAATTTTAGAACTAATGCATGTGTAGTTTTTAAGTTATAGAATTTCCTTTTATTAATGGGTGGATCTTGTGTGAATTTTCATAATTTTTCTATAGATCCAGTGTAGGTGAAATTTGATGGGTGCTATTCTTATGCTAGAAGGATGCTAGGAAAAATGGAAAATCTGTTGCTTGACACTTTTTAATAAGGTTTCCTAATTATGCTAGAAATAGATATGTCATCTGTTATTTTGGATACAGCAAGTTATGTTGGTCCAATGGCTTTGAAATTTTTATGGTAGCCTATGTGCAGCATGAGATAGCTACTGTAATTTTTGTAGATTTTTATGAATAGTTTTACTATATATTGCTTAAATCACCTAATTAACTAAATAAATTGCAAAAGGATATTAAATAATTTATTTAGAAGTTAGCACTATACTTTCTGATGTTTCTTAGGTATGAAAAACAAGTTGGTAAACTTGGTTTGGTCAAATTAGGCTTTTGCACCATCATTAAATAATTAAGTTAGCAACCCTGTCATTGCGGGACAGATTCTAGGTCTACTGGAATTTGATTTGGTTAACTTCAGAATCATGCTTTGATGTTTACAAATGAATTATAGAGAATTTCATAAGCTTTCCATAATGTCCTCTTGCAAGTCATTCGGATTTATAGAACTCCGGTTATGATTGAATTAAGTAACTACTTGTTTGCATATGAAGCTTTAACTGTTATTTTAAGTATGTCTTTATTATTCTAAGTTCATGGTACTGTTCCTAGGTGTTAGGCCTTTAACTAAAGATGAGCATCTTTATCTTAGGTTATGCAAGTTAGGTAAGTTGCTCTTGTTATTTAAGTTAAGTTGGATACATGCTTAAAGTGATTTGAATAGAGCTAATTACTCGGTAAACGAGTGTCCAGTGATGTTTTCATAAACACCCATTGTGATTCATTCATCATGAGCATCATGTCATTCCTTATGCATCCATGATATTTATCTTGTGCATCGGCATGCAATAGATGTACCGGAAGGAGTAACCCTGCTGGAATTCGAGGAACTGAACGAGCAGCAGCAGCCGACGCCGGAGATTCAGGAGGAGCAGCCTTCAGGAGAAGTGCCAGACGAGGTCGCCGTTGAGTGCCCTGACCACCGTCCTTGCAACTTTGTGAAAGGCAAGCCCCGGAGCATATTAAGCCTCCTATTTTCCGACTGCAGTTACAGTATTATTATTACATATATATTGTTGCATTAAGTTTAGGTGTTGGATGCAAACACTTGCTGCATTGGTTACCCATTCCTTGTCCAGATATTGTTACCCTGAATCCTATGTAGCTTAGGCTCAAGTAGTGCTTAGCCCTGCTTAAACGTGGTAGAAGTCGGGTGATTTCCTATCACCTGCGAGATATAGGATGATACATGTGGCACGGTTGGCTATATTTGCTATCGTGGAAAAGAACCAGTCTTAATTTGAAATGAAGAGCGGACGGAGGCTTGCCGGTTTGCAGTGACTCCGTCTGTGTCGCTTAAGGACTGATTCTTGGAGCCTTTCCTGTTCATGTTGAACGCATGCCTCTCTCTTAGTTGGCCGGGTCTGGAGACCGACCACGAAGTCGAGTAGCTCACCTCAGGCCGGGAGTCGATAAGTATAAAGTGCGCCTCGGAAGGGAGCTATAGGCGTGAGTCCAAGGGCAGGTGATTTAAAAGTCCTGATCGTCCTGGCAGAAGGGTAATCCCTGAGAGTGCTGGCGCTGATCGAACCCGCGAATTTGGTTCCTGAGATGTTCCAAAGGTGACCCACGGCTACCCTTGCAAAGTATGCCAGGGTGAGAGTTAGGAATACCCCCTCAGCTGAGTTGTAATTCGATTCGAATCGCCGTCTCTCCCGGTTAGTGAGAACTTGACAGGCTTATCTCCAATGTAGATACACTTAATAACTTAATGGTTCGGAAATGATGATATGATAATGACAGCCATATTATACCTGCTATGGTTAATATTGTTTGCTCCTAATAAGTGAGTGCTCTAGTACAGGTGCTAATTTAGTGGACAGGTAAATAATGATAAGCTTGATAATAAGTTTAAATTGGTTACTATAATCATAAGCTCTTTTATGCAACTGTGTCAAGCTAGCCCACCTGAAAAGCCTTGCATGATCCTTGGTGTCTTTTATTTCTGATTTTTGTCGGGTAAGTCTAGCTGAGTACCTTCTCGTACTCAGGGTTTATTTCCCACCTGTTGCAGATGACCAGTTCTTCTTTGGTTGCTGCAAGTACTGCCTTCTCCCTGCTGGGGATGAAGACTAGACCATTGGGCGCGGTCTCTACTAGTTCTCATACCTGATAATGCTTTTGTGGGACATGACTCTGATCTGGCAATGTATTTGAAACTATGGAGTTAAGTACTAAACTATGTTGCTTCCGCGCATTCAAACTTGGTTTGTAATATTTTATTTGAACTCTGATGGATGTAATCCGAATGCTACTTGTGAAATGTTGTAACGAATGATGTGTTGTGTTGAATCATTACGATCTTGGTTTGTATGTCGAGAGTTGGTTGAAATCCTTCGTGATTTCCGGACTACCGGGATTATGGGAGCTTAAGTACAGGAATTTGATCGCTTCGGTGATTATTTTTGTACTTACGTTCTTATGATTTGGTTGGTTCTGTTACAACCACGTCCCGGGAGCATGACATCGCCTCACTGGCTTGCCCTGCACACGCACGCTTGCTGCCGCGTGAGATTGCTATCACCGTGGCGTCGTGCTGCACTGCTGCTACTCTCACGGTGACACGCCACTGTCGCCTGCCCTGCAGCGCTGCCGATCCACCACGTGCCGCGATGCTGCCTCTACCATCGCATTGCCGTCTCATCCTTGGCTATCCGTTGTACCCTTACCCCGCCGCTGGCCCGGTTAGATGCCGTGCACACATGGTCGAGCTCATCGTCGCTATGCCATTTATGGCACTGTGGCCATGTTGGCCATGCCAATTGTGGACGCGCGTGTTTGTCCGTAGCATCTGCACGCATGCCTCCTTGATCACGCCGGCCATGTCCCGCCAAGGTGAGCCTGAGCTGAGCCCACCTGTCGTGCCCCGTCTCTCTCTCTCTACCGCTGCCGTTGGAGCCGCGCCAACACGTTAGACATCAAGTGATCACCTCCATTTAATTCAGCACGTCTGTAGCTTCACCATCAAGTTCTCCAGCTGCCCAACCCCACCCAACATGAAGCACGCACTGCCAAGCTCCAATTTGTTGCTTTTCCCGCCACCGTGCCGATAAGGCCGCGTCCGGTCGCGGACGAGGGCAGCCTCCCTACCGTCCACCCCGATCTAATTCACCTGCACCACTAGCTTCGCCTCGCCTCCCTCTTCACCTTGCGCACGTCAGCGGAACTGCAACCGCCTCCCCGTCACCGCTGACGCGACCGTGCCACTGTGGTGCGCCACCGCACGGCTCGGCCGTACGTGGCCACCCCTCCTTCGCCGTCCTCCACCCCAGCCATCACTTTGTCCTGGTCTATGGTAGCGTCCTGATGCTCGCGCATGAGTCAGTTAGGTCCGTAGCAGCCCCAGCTGACCGCAGCAGGTGCGCCACCGCCATGGACGGACCGACGTCACTACAGCTCGCTCCAGCGCATCCCGCCGCCCCACGTTGCTGCTTGGTGTAGGTGGTTGGACCGTAGTTGAAGGTCATCCCGACCGACGGGCCAGCACGAGCCCTAGGTGGTCGGCGCAACCGCGCTATGCCACCGCCCACCATGCCGTCGTGCGCTGAGTCAATGGGGTGCGCGTAGGTGAATTAGGGAAAGGTCGAGGGGTTAAGTGAGAAGTCTTGTGAGAAGGGGAAATAGCATTAGGACTTAGTTGTAATTTAGGAGAAGTGCGAGGTCTATTTTGTAAAAGCACCAGCGCGGGCGGGATTCCCCCATCGCGGTCCGTCTCGCGCGCGCTGCGCGGAGAATCCATTTTCTTTTTTCAGGGGATTAGTAAATAGTTTTCTAATTTAATTTCTGAGCCGATCTTTGGTAATTAATATAAAATCATGTAGATGTCAAAAAATTGTGAAACAAATTTTGTTGGGTTCCTAAAATTGTGATCTACCTATTGGTGTAATTAATGTATACATATACATGTTGATATTAGGGGCTATTAAATCATTTGAGAGTGCTCAATATTATTAGGTTAAATATTGTAGGAATTTTTGTGGTAAATTGATGATGGCTTTAGTCATGAAATTTTTATGATAGTTTCATTGTATTATTATGTGGTCACTGTAATTTTTGTAGCCTTAGAATAGACCAAGCATTAGGGTAGTTAAATGCTCCTTGTTTCAATATACATTAAATCATTAGTAGAAATAATGATATATCCTTAATCTATAAAGCTAGGTGTTTGTTAGTTGAATCCAATACTTTGCTTGGTAAGGATGATAGTTATCTTAGTACCTTAGTCATTAGAGCTAGCTTAGTAGCTTAGTATGTGTATTCTTATTTTAAGAGTTGCTGTTGCCTAAATGCTAAGTGTTGCATCATCATCGGATGCATGTAGAGAACGAGTTAGTGGAGATAGTAATCACAGACGATCGTGAGTTCGAGGAGATCGTCGAGGAGTACGAGGTGGAGATTCTCATGTAGGAGGAGGTCCTGGAGCCACCGACGACTGACCCAGCTGACACTACGCCTGCCTAAGGCAAGCCCCCGTGCATAACCCTTATTTTTTATAATCACTGAATATATATGTGATGTGCATTTACGTTATAGGAATTTTATAGAAACTACATGCATAGATATATCTGTCCCATGAGTCTTACTAGTGCAGGTTTGAGTAGCTGCTATGCTTAGGTTTTCAGTAGCGTGAGTAACCTGTCGTTGCTCATAATAGGTGATTATTATAATTACTCTCATGATAAAATGACGAAAGAAAAATGGAGACCGGACAGGGATATGGTATGGGTTTTGGTGGGTGTAACAAGTTATGTCCTGCGGCCGCATGGCTTAGCTTGGTTACACTATTTTCCCTGTCCATGTCGATTGAGGACCGTCCATTGCCGTGGATGGTAGTTAGGTCACAGACTTATTATCCTAAGCACGTACTTGCTTATGGGAGCGGGAATACTCGTTATGCTCTTGTCGTGGGTTCCAGCTCTTTCCGGACTGACTGATTGGAGGCGGAGAAAGGTGGAGGTCTAAGCACCATATTGAGGCCGGGTCTCAAGTGTGGAGGCTTGGAGTCCAAGTTTGGACGGGGACCTTGACCCCGTAACAGGAGTAGAATGGGTTGGTCTCGTTTGTGCCTAGGGTACAAACGGGGCGCGTGTTTTGGGGTACCCAGCTGGGATACATTGGTTTATGAATCACCGTTTCTATGAGACGGTACGACTTGGCTATGGTCTAGCACCGTAGTAAGAACTGGAATATGAAAGATGATAAAATGGTTATCATTGCTTAACCCTTGCTTGAAGGTAGTACAGGTGCTTACCTAAAATGGTTAGATAATGAAGTAATCATGACTGCTAATTAAACTTGATCTTAAGGACGTACTTCTAGTAATGCTTTTTTGCAAACAAAAAGAAAATAGCAAACCCATATTGCCAATCATACCCATTGGAGTCGAAAAACTATTCTCACTAGTCGGGTAGGTCTTGCGAGTACATTGTGTACTCAGGATTTATTTTACCCTGTTGCAGGTGCAGCTTGAGAAGTAACTCTTGTGTGGAGGATTCTTCTAGTGGATACAAATAGATCCTTGTATCGTTTCCGCTAGATATTTATTTTTATTCCGTTGTTTAATTATCTCACTCTAAACCCTGGTATTGTAATAAATAATTTTCAAGAACTCTTGTTGTATGAAATGGACTAAGAATTGTAAGCTCGTACTCATTATTGGATTCTAGAGGTAAAACGTGGATTGATTCGAGTTCCCCCGTGGGGTGTGCTCGACGGAACTGTCTGGTGTAGCTAACTTTTGGGGTGCTTAGTGTCTAGTGAAAGACGAGCGCATCCGAAGCGTGTTATTTTGGATGGTTCTACCACAGGAGGCCTAGATCTAGGCCTAGTTGGGTTGTGGCTTTTTTCTTTTTTTTGTTTTTTTAATTTGATTTACCGAGGCGGGCATTTCAACCGCCTCGGTAAATACTTGATTTACCGTGACCTTTTGACCGTGGCGGTTCTGATGCCCGCCTCGGAAAATCAGTTTTGCCCGCCTCGGTTAAGATTCTTGTAGTAGTGCACTGTGCTATGATGCGATGGGGTGGCATGGCACCCTTGTGCATGTGGATCTAGACGGTCATGGTTGACCGAGTGTGCAACTCTTATGGTGCCCTTAACGATCGAGAAGAGCGACGTGCATAGGAGATTAATTGTTCCATCAGTGTATGAGATGATGCAACAGTTGGTAGAGGTTAGCATGACAAGGAGTAGTTGGATCACGTGATGGTTAATCGATTGCTCCACTATCAGTCTTTCCAACACTTGATCCTCATAATTTCAGTATGCTTGATGTATCTTCTGCCTTGCCTCATCGTTATCGTTCTCCTGCGCCCTCGATCTTAAGGCCTTCCATTCTTATAGAATCATAGGTATATGACAATCCATTGCGCATGTGCTAATGAGACTTTAGAGGTGGAACAGGTTAGGACCTGAGAGAGGGAGCCGAACGAAGTTACCTCTGCGTCCCACACAAAGACAAAATCGATGACAAAAACATTAATTACGAAGCAAATACACGAATGTAACTCGAGCAAAAGATTTAATGGAAGCGACAAATTAGTGGGGAAGATATTTGTTCAAAACAAAGATACTCATTAGAAAAGAAATACAACCAGGTATTTTAGTTTTTGAGATCAAAGCATAGGTAAGAAATCAAAATGAGAGGTACACTTTAAAAAACATAACTATGGAAAGAGAACTCGAAGAGACGGAAACTTTGCGAGAAAAAAGGTGAAGAACATGGAAAGAAAATAAATGATGGAACAAAAAAATAGACGCAAAAACAGGAAAAGAAAAGACACACGACAATAGGAAACAAAATCAATTGGAAAACGGATTCGGAAAGGAAAAAACTAAAAGAAACAAAAAACATCTGACGACTGATCAAACAATGGAACGAGCGGAAACGGAAACGGACACCATTAAAAAAAGCATTTGATGTTTATTTATTAGGAAATCAGAAGGATTTATTATTTGATTAGGATTCATAATTAACTATCTGCGTTATCTCAAGGACTTGTATCCAAGCTGAACTCCACGTTCACTGAGTTAGTAAGGAAAAGACTAAAAAAAAGGATGGAGTGAAATTTTGATATAGATATAGATTTATTAGTAGTAGTATAAATCTTTTTTATGACGTTAATAATCTATTCCTCTTCCCCTAGCATCTCCAGTGCCTTGGAACGTTGTGGCTGCGTAAGCTGGTTGGACAGAGGAGAGCACCTGACTGTACATGTTGTCATTTTTTTTATCTAAAAACTAACCGAGCCGAGGAACATGTGGAAAGAAATCAAGACTTCCCTAGATACAAACCGAAAGAACATAGAAGAACAAAGAAGAAATTTGAAACGGACATGTATGGATCAGAAGACAAACCAGAATTTGAAATGGCAAATGCAGCTTGTACCGAGGCACAAAACCAACGTATAAAAAATATGGGAGGGCAGAAAAAATAATACTCTTCATTAGATTTCTAATTTCTATTCTTATATGTTTGCATTTGGATTAAGATTCCTATTTCGGTTACTCGGAGTTGGAGAGATCCAATTGAATTTAGATTCCTGGTTGCCCATATTATTATATTTTACCTATTTGAATTAAGATTCCTATTTCTATTCATCCGAAATAGGAGAGACCTAATTGGATTAGAATTCCTAGTTATATAAAGAGAAGGGCTATAGGTGATTTTCCATATTTACAAAGTTAGTTAAGTGATGGCCAGACAAAAAAAAAATAGGTGAAGAGAAATTTTACCTCTTTATTATTATGTATAGATAGATATTGTGACTACTAAATATACTCTAACATCATTTCTCCCTATATAGCAATTCTTCCATTTTAGAAATGGTGAATTGTGCCCATGTGTGATGTGTGCAACAATCCAGTAGTCTTTGAGAAGTAAAGCCAATGTAAAAAAATGGAGGGAGTAGGTATGTGCGTTTATTAGTTGGCAAATGTGAACTAATATAGATTAAAAGGTGCAGATGACTACATAATTAAGTCCTTGTTAGAAGGTCCTTATTTTTAGTTCACTTTTAATCAAGAGTTAAATGCATGATATGCCTTTGAATTTGTCATAGGGTGTCACTTAGGTAAGTAAATTTGAAAAATGAATTTTTGAATACGTAAACTTGCTAAATGATACACTGTAGGTCCATACTTGCCATGTGGCAGGAAAATATGCACCCAACCCAGCCCCTAAACAGACCAGCCCGCGATGGAGGAGATGAAGACGCCGCTGCTGCTCGTGTGCGCGCTGCCTCCCTCTGCTATGTCCTCTCCAAGGCCGTCGCCGTGTTCTGCGTCGCCGACGCAGGACTCGAGTGGCAGGGGAGGGGCCACCTCGTCGCCGTCGAGGCCATGTTCCTCATGTCGGTCGAGCTCGTCGTCGCCCACCTCGCCATCGCGTAACGCGCCTCCTGCCGCAAGTGCCGGCGCCTACTCGTCTACAGAATCCACATCAAGGGAAGAGAACATCTGACGACACGCGCGGCGCGATTGGATCGGAAGCCAGTGGTCCCCGTCCCTGCGCTCGCTAATCCAGCGGTCCTATCGCGTCGAGGCGCCTGACTCGCTCGCTGCCGCGCCAATGGTCTCGCCGCCCTCACGCGACCGAAGCGCCCTCTGCACGTGTTGTTGCCTTTGCTCCATCCCAACGCCTTGGCACTCGACGCTTCGCCGCGGTTTGAACCTTAACACAATCGTGACAGCATGTCTGCACGCCATGCCCGTCGTCCATGCCGAGCACCTCTGTTCCTCGCCTCGTTCTGAGGCTGTGTGCCATCAATGCCTGCGCAAGTCGGTGCCCCAGCCATGACATAGACGCCAGCCCAAGCCCCAGCCGAGCCTCTGCCTGCTCTGCCTCGCCGGCAATAAAAGTCGTGTTCCAGCTTCACGGTCGCCCTTTATTCCTCTTCCAAATTCACCCACTATATGTCACGCCCTGTTGCCGCCGGCCAGCGCCGTCGACGTGAGGAGCTTCAGAGAGTACGAGAGACGAGGAACGGGAAGAAGAACCTTCCTCTTTCACCGAGTTCTATTTCAAAAAATGCGATGGTTCTCAATCCGATACAACGCACGCTTAAAACACCCCCTTGGCCTATGGCCCACATGTCATACTATATCTATTACATAATTGCTCGGATACGTCTTCTGACTTCCTTAGTGTACTTCTCTTCGTCTCCTTCAGTTCGTAGGTGTACCAGGTCTGACATCTCCTCCCGCCGAAGACGATGCTTGACCCCAAGCAGGTGCCTGCGGGAACCGCTCACGAATGACATTGTAGTCTTCCTAGGTTGTTGAAGTTGGTGGCAGGCCTGTCCACTGAATGAGCACCTGTGGAATAGCAGCATTACCACGCTTGACCAGTCGGCGCTCTAGCACCTTCTCAGGCATTGTCGTCGTGGCCTCAATATCAGTGGTGAATGGAAGCTCAGAAAAAACTAGTGTATAATCTGCAACAAAAGGTTTAAGTTGTGAAACATGAAACACATCATGGATCTTATTGTCTTCTAATAGCTTCAGGCGATATGCCACCCGCCCAATGCGTTCAGTAATGAGATAGGGCCCAAAATACTTGTATGACAGTTTAGGGAATGGTCGATTTGCCACGGAACTTGGTGTGTACGGTTGCAGCTTCAATAGAACTTGGTCACCCACTTGGAACTCAATGTTAGTATGATGTTTATCAGCCATCACTTTGATTCTGTTCTGTGCCTTGGCCAAATTCTCCTTGAGGGCCTACAAATGCAGTTCTCTACTAGTTCGGCTATAGTGACTGGTGTTGTTTGTTGTATAGTAGGAGCAGCACCAATCTTTGGATCATAGCCATATAGAGCCTTGAATGGAGAACACCCTAGAGAACTATGGTAAGTAGAATTATACCATAGTTGTGCCAAAGAGAGCCAAGAGTGCCAGGTTTTGGGTGAATCTTGGACAGCACACCGCAGGTACAGTTCAAGACATTGATTTACTCTCTTAGTCTATCCATCACTCTGTGGGTGGTAGGCAGTGCTAAGCTGTAGGTTCACTCTGTAAAGCTTGAAGAGTTCCTTCCAAAAGGCACTAACAAATATTTTGTCTCGATCAGAGACAATGGAGTTTGGGAGACCATGAAGCTTGACAATGTTATCCATGAAAAGCTGAGCTATGGTAGATGCTGTGTATGGATGTTTAACTACCACAAAATGAGCAAATTTGGTAAGTCTGTCCACTACTACCATGATCACACTGTAGCCATTGGATTTAGGCAGGCCTTCTATGAAATCCATAGATATGTCCATCCACACCCCCTCAGGAATTGGTAGAGGCTGTAGTAGTCCAGGTGGGGTGTGATCAGTATGCTTGGCTTGTTGGCAGACAGAGCACTGCTTAACAAAATCTTCCACAACCATCTTCATTCCTTTCCATGCAAAGTGAGTCTTGAGTCTCTGGTATGTTGCTTTAGTACCTGAGTGACCCCCAATAGCACTGGAATGGAAAGCTGCTATAGTCTTTGTCTGTAGGGTTGAGTTTTGGGCAATCCATAGTTTGTTCTTGTACCTAATGATACCATTGTCCAAGCTATAACTTGCCATATCAGGGCTTTGGATAGCCAGTTGGGTCAGCAGCTTCTAGGCCCTAGGATCAGTTGTATAAGAATAAAGTACTTCCTGCAACCAATCAGGTCTAACCATGGAAACATCTTATAAGGTGTGGAGGTGAGCCACCCTAGATAGCACATCTGCTGCTAGGTTGTCTTTTCCTTTCTTATAAACAATTTTGAACTGCAACCCCATCAATCTGGTCATTGCCTTCCTTTGCATATCAGAATGCAAGTTCTGTTCCTGGAGATAAGCTAAGGATTTGTGGTCTGTCAAAATAATAAATTCTTGTCTTTGTAGATAGTGTCTCCACCTTTCCACTGTCATAATCAATGCCAAGAACTCTTTCTCATAAATAGATAGATGTTTGTGTTTTTCACCCAAGGCTTTGCTAAGAAAAGCAATTGGTTGGCCTTTTTGCATCAAGACTGCCCCAATGCCATCTGCACAAGCATCTGTTTCCACAGTGAATGGCTCTTGGAAATTGGGTAGGGTGAGGACTGGGGTGTGGGACATAGCAATCTTGAGTTCATCAAATGTTGTCTGGGCTTTTGGATTCCACTGGAACTGTTTGTGCCTTAACAGATTGGTTAGTGGTTTTGCAATGATGAAATAACCCTTCACAAACTTCCTATAATATCCTGTTAACCCCAGAAAGGCTCTCAGCTCCGTAAATATTGTGGGTGTTGGCCAGTGAACCACAGCTGCTGTCTTCTGGGGATCAGTGGCCACCCCATTAGCTAATATAATGTGCCCCAAGTACTCCAACTGGCTTTGAGCAAAGGAATATTTGGACTGCTTCAAATAAAGTTGATTTGCCAACAATGTCTGGAGAACCAGTTGTAAATGTTCCTGGTGTTCTTCTAATGATTTGCTATATATGAGAATATCATCTAGGAACACTAGGATAAATTTCCTCAGAAAAGGTTGGAGGACTTGGTTCATGATGCATTGGAAAGTAGCTGGTGCATTTGTGAGCCCAAAGGGCATTACCTTGAACTGGTAGTGGCCCTGATGTGTTTTAAAGGTAGTCTTGTACTCATCTTCAGGTAACATTCTCACCTGGTGATACCCTGACCTCATGTCCAACTTGGTGAATATTTCTGCTCCAGACAACTCATCTAGAATTTCTTCGATAACAGGCATTGGAAATCTGTTCTTGACAGTCATGTCATTCAACTTTCTGTAGTCCACACAAAATCGCCAAGAGCCATCTTTTTTTTGACTAGGAGCACAGGGGAAGCAAAAGGGCTATGGCTGTGGGTGATTAATCCAGCCTGTAACAATTTCTAGACCTGATCTTCTATTTCAGTTTTGTGTTGAGGAGAATAGTGGTAGGGTCTGGCATTGACAGGTATAGCTCCAGGAATGAGTGGAATGGAGTGATCATAGCTCCTGGATGGTGGTAGTGTCTGGGGATCATGGAAAACTTGGCTATTTTGATCAAGAATGTGTTGTATAGCTGGAGGTGGTTTCGTTGGTGGAAGGTTGGGTGGAGAAGATTTAAGGTGGTAGGTTACCGAGTTATAGGGGTGGCGGCGCCGCTGCGAGACGGTCGTCGCCGGGTAACTAGCATCGGAGTTGGCCGTTGAAGCCCACTGCCCACGCCGAGGAAAAGGAGTCTCCGATACCAACTGTCATGCCTCGTTGCCGCCGGCCAGCGCCGTCGACATGAGGAGCTTCAGAGAGTACGAGAGACGAGGAACGGGAAGAGGAACCTTCCTCTTTCACCGGGTTCTATTTCAGAAAATGTGATGGTTCTCAATCCGATACAACGCACGCTTAAAACACCCCCTTAGCCTATGGCCCACATGTCATACTATATCTATTACATAATTGCTCGAATACGTCTTCTAACTTCCTTAGCGTACTTCTCTTGGTTTACGTCTCCTTCAGTTCGTAGGTGTACCAGGTCTGACACTATAGTGAACGTCGGCCCAATTACTTGCACCCACGGCTTCTTTAGGAAGTTAGCAAGCCATAGGACGAGACATCGCTGCGAGCCATCAATGGTATAGGACGGATGGATTTCCATATCTTGCACTCTCTGCCCGCCATGGCCGCAGGAGCTCAGCTCGGCCTGGTGTCGTTTCTTCCACTTCCGTCCATCCTTGCTGTGTTTTAGCATCACCTTGACCTCTTTCACCTGTTACATGTACAGTTTGGCTGTTCGCCTCGCCGTTTGCCGGGAACGCCGTGATGCCCGCCGTCCACCTGCTTCTTCCCGCCGCGCACGTGGTCAGCCGTCTCCGTGTCGTCCCCAACCCAGCGAACCACACTAGGCATCTCGAGGTGAGCTGCTCGCCATCCCTTGCCATCTGGCTCCCCACGATAAGTCGTCTGTTCGTCGGCACACCGCCGCGCCACCGCGGCGATAGCTCTGCTCGTAGACAACCTTGCCCAACCCGCTACCGCGGCTGCTGCTGGCCGGCGCGGACGCACCTGTCTGCCGGGGGGGCGTGCGCCTGAGCGCGGAGGAAGTTGGAGAGCAGCGTGGGCAAGAGTAGGAGGTCTAGCAGCACGACCAACAGCGGCGGCACGCACACGAGGAGCAGCGGTAGCTTCATCTTCTCCATCGCGGGCTGATCTGTTTAGGGGCATATTTTTCAGGGGGTTGGGTGCATATTTTCCTGCCACGTGACAAGTATGGACCTGCAGTGTATCATTTAACAAGTTTACGTACTCAGAAATACATTTTTCAAGTTCATAGGCCTAAGTGACACCCCGTAATAAGTTCAAGGACCTCTCATACATTTAACTCTTTAATCCATGCATCCAAAATTCTAGACAACACTGGATGACCGGACTATACATTAGTCCACCTAAACTTTAGTTCTACATCTACATATTAGGCTCTGTCACACGTGTATGTTACACATCTCAATCATACATGCATGTTACACGTCTACGCAGATCTAATTGTAAGATATCCATAGTTCTATATGCATGTATTATCTAAAGTTCTATTGAATGGTGCACGATATATCACTTCGGAGTTAAGGACTTTGGACATTTGCAGTAGGGTAGCAAAACCCTACACACAAGAGATACCTGGGCACTCAGAAGAGATACTCATATAGCTCATACATTAACCAACACATCCATCTATCTATATACATAGTTATTACATACACACGGTTGACACTCAAGAGTCAAGAACTCAACCATGTGATGCTCTAGAATTCTAGATATATCGCCCATTCATCGTGTACGTGTTCTTAGCGTATTTAGCTCAACTAAATCATTTTGTCAGTGGTTACCTCATATTTTTTATTTGAAACTCAGTGGTTACCTCATATTAGTGAGATCATAAAAAACCATGCATCGGGTCATATTGAATTGAGCTTAGTTCAATATAATTCCTCGCGCGTTTTCTCTTTCAGTTGTTTGTTTTTTTACCTTTTCTGGGCCGTTAGATTTTCCATCCAACGACTAGCAACCATCCATCAAAACTAGACCCTAAAGCCCATTCTGGGACAACGTTTAAGCCTTGTTTAGTTCAAAAAACACTTTCCAAAAAAGTGTTACAGTAGCTATTACATCGAATCTTATGATACGTGCATAGAGCATTAAATGTAGACGAAAAAAAACTAATTGTATAATTTGGTTGGAAATTACGAGACGAACGTTTTGAACCTAATTAATCTATAATTAAACACTAATTACTAAATAAAAATAAAAATGCTACGGTAGCCAAATTTTCAAAATTTAGCCCAAGGCCATACACCACACGAGCGCCGTCTGCGCGGCCGGAAGATGCTGCCATCCATGCTCTCAAAATCAACAGCCTCGCCGTCTCCGGCACGCCTCTACCGCCTCCTCCCCGTCTCGTCCCTCCAAACGACCAGCCATCTCCGGCCTGCACCCAATGCCGCATCTCCTACCCGAAGCCCCGCCTTCCTCTCCCCGTGCCCATCTCCGTACAGCCACAACAACTACGCCACCATCCTCCGATCCTGCGTCCTCTCCAGAGCCGTTCGGCCCGGTCGGCAGCTCCACGCCAGGCTCCTCGTGTCGGGCCTTGGCCTCGACGCGGTCCTCGCCACCAGGCTCGTCGATCTCTACGCGTCCTGCGGCCATGTGTCTCTCGCCCGTCGCTTGTTCGACGAAATGCCCAAACAGGGCAACGTCTTCCTGTGGAACGTGCTCATCCGTGCCTACGCTCGCGACGGTCCACGCGAGGCGGCAATAGAGCTGTACCGCGCGATGCTGGCATATGGCAGCATGGAACCAGACAACTTCACGTATCCGCCGGTTCTCAAGGCGTGCGCTGCACTCCTGGACCTGAGCGCTGGCCGGGAGGTGCACGATCGTGTCATGCGCACGAGTTGGGCCGCAGATGTGTTTGTGTGTGCAGGCCTCATCGACATGTACGCCAAGTGTGGTTGCGTGAACGAGGCTTGGGCAGTGTTTGATGGCACCACAGTTAGGGACGCCGTGGTGTGGAATTCAATGATTACAGCATGTGGGCAAAATGGGCGACCAGCAGAGGCGCTCGCTCTGTGCCGTAACATGGCGGCTGAAGGCATTGCGCCAACGATCGTCACTCTGGTGAGTGCGATATCAGCTGCAGCTGATGCGGCTGCGCTGCCTAGAGGGAGGGAGCTGCATGGGTACGGTTGGAGGAGAGGGTTTGGGTCACAGGACAAGCTGAAGACTTCCCTTCTGGACATGTATGCCAAGAGTGGTTGGGTTACGGTGGCGCGTGTTCTCTTTGAGCAACTCTTGCACAGGGACCTTATTTCTTGGAATGCCATGATCTGCGGATTTGGGATGCATGGCCATGCTGATCATGCATTTGAGCTCTTTAGCAGAATGCGGAGTGAGGCTCAAGTGATACCTGACCATATTACTTTTGTTGGGGTCCTATCTGCTTGTAACCATGGAGGAATGGTACAAGAAGCAAAAGAAGTATTTGATCTGATGGTGACTGTATATTCCATCAAGCCAACAGTGCAGCATTACACCTGCCTTGTAGATGTTCTTGGTCACTCTGGTAGGTTCAAAGAAGCTTCTGATGTTATTAAAGGAATGTTGGTGAAGCCAGATTCAGGGATATGGGGTGCACTGCTAAATGGTTGTAAGATTCACAAAAATGTTGAGCTAGCTGAACTAGCCCTGCATAAGTTGATTGAATTGGAGCCTGAAGATGCTGGTAATTATGTGCTTCTATCAAATATATATGCTCAGTCTGGGAAATGGGAAGAAGCTGCAAGGGTGAGGAAGCTGATGACCAATAGAGGCTTGAAAAAGATAATTGCTTGTAGCTGGATCGAATTGAAAGGGAAGTCCCATGGGTTTCTTGTGGGTGATGCTTCTCATCCTAGATCAGATGAAATATATGAAGAGTTGGAGCGATTGGAAGGTCTCATCAGTCAAACTGGCTATGTGCCTGACACCACGCCAGTTTTCCATAATGTGGAAGCTGATGAAAAGAGGAACATGGTATGGGGACACAGCGAGAGGCTGGCCATTGCATTTGGACTCATTAGTACACCCCCTGGGACAAAGCTGCTTGTGACAAAGAATCTTCGAGTTTGTGAGGACTGCCATGTTGTCATCAAGCTGATTTCACAGATTGAGCAGCGTGAAATTATCATAAGAGATGTTAACCGCTTCCATCACTTTGTAAATGGTGAATGCTCATGCAAAGACCATTGGTAACTTACACAAGCTAGAGGCTTGTTGAACACTATCTATTCCATGGAAGGTAAAAATGTCACAATGGTAATCTTATGTGAAACAAGACTGTTGAGCCTTGGGAACATGAACTTCAATTTTTCTCTAGGGAACAATAAGGTATATTTATCGTCCTCCATAAAAGCAAGCTTTTGTGTTGAATTCATGGCAAGTTTGCAAGCATCCTTTTGGATTGCTACTTATTAGATGGCTTAGAGAAAGCTTTAGGCAATGTACATTACTTTCCCTGTGGAATTTTTAGTCTCATCTTACATACATATAAGAAGGGCTCATGGTGGCAGACAATTGTGCTTTTCATGAATGCACCACATGATATTAAAGGTTGAGTAACCCATTTTGTTGTTAGTGTTTTTGTATTTCTTTTTCTAGTATAGGCATATATTAAACACAAAATATCGTTAAAGGACACTATAAAGGGGCCAGTTGAGAGAGATGCATTTACCGGGAGCACTGAATAATGCATTGTGAACTAAACTTTTTCTCTGTTTTGTCTGAAATCACCTTTAACTCTTTCAGTTCAATTTCTAGCTGGATCATTATAAGGGATCACAAAAATGATATAGCTTGACGCCTTCTCTTTTTACCACCTTGCCTTCATTTGTTTGTTATATCATGATATTGTTCTTAGTGATGCTGTAAACACTTTCTGGTACCAATTTATCATGTTGATGGGTTGACGTTGACATACTTCCAACTCTAAGTGTCCAGAAATCACAGAGGCAATTCGATTTGAAGAAGGCCAAAAGTCTACTGGTAGGTCAGATGTGGTAGTTCATGTTTTCCATATCAAACTTGAAGAATACCTTGCTGATATAAAGGAAGGCCACGTTTTTGGTCCTGTTCGTGCAGGTACATAATGTCTCATTACTCTGCTATGTTATTTCGTTCAGCATTTTTTAGACTATTTATTGCGTAGTACCTGACATTTACATGTTCACATATGCAGTCGCCTATACAAATTAGTTCCAGAAACATGGGCTACCTCATTCACACATTGTAGTTTGGCAGTGTGTTATGGATCGTGAGCCTTCCATTGCTGACGTTGATAGATATATATCTGCCGAGTTACCTGATCCTAGTGCTGATCCGTTAGGATTCTCCCTGGTTCAAGAGTTTATGGTATATGGTCCGTGTGGTTCAGCTAATCTAAATAGTCCTTGCATGAGAGATGGCAAGTGTTCAAAAAGGTATCCTAAGTCATTTAGATCTGAAACAGCTTTTGATGAAGCTGGCTACCCACTATTCAGGCACAGAAAAAATGGTATTGTTGCCTGGAAAGGGAATGTACAAGTAGACAATCAATTAATGTGGAGGCCTGTAACCAAACCTATCTGATCAAGTATCTATTCAAATAGGTAAACAAAGGATTTGACCGTGCTTCAAGAATCGTCAGTCATCTGCTTCAGAATCTACAAAGGGTGACGGTACAGTAGATCAAGAAAAGACTAGCTCTGATGGTATGGATGAAATTGCTGAATATATCAAATCTAGATATGTTTCTTGCTGTGACGCTACATGGAGGCTGTCCGGGTTTGAAATTCATGGTAAATTTTCCCCTCTAGAGCGTCTTTTCGTGCATCTACCAAGATTAAACTTTGTTATAGTACAAGAGGAAACTGATCTGCAGAGTGTTGTCAATGATCCAGAGGCAATTGTATTGGAGAAAACAAGAATCTCATGAATTTTAAGGATTTGAAGAATATATTGTAAAAGACATTAATGGTCAGACATGAGGGAATTCTTGTGAGCCATTAAAAAAGATCACAATTCCCTAAGCCACTGGAAAAGTTTGTTAGACTTTAGCTTCACTGTTCCAATTTTTTTTTTTGCCCTCCATGCCACTGCCGTCAAATTAGGCTCTAACGGTGTCAAACTGCAGGTGTGAAAAATCGAAAATACCCTTAGGTCTAAATATGCCATTAATTTTTTTTGAGTATCTTAACGACTTCAAATGGAAAAACTCAAAACTAGAAAGTTAGTAGATCTCGTCGAGATCTATAATTTTCATATAAAAATTATCTTAATTTAATACCGCAAAAAAGATATGATTTTTCTATGATATATTAAATATCAAATTATATATATTTTTCTTAATTAAATGAAGATAATTTTTATATGAAAATTGTGGATCTCAATGAGATCTACGACTTTCTATTTTTGAGTTTTTTTTTTATTTGAAGTCGCTAAGATGCTAAAAAAATTAATGTCATATTTAGACTTAAGGGTATTTTGACTTTTCATACCTGCAGTTTGAGCAGTGACGCTGAAGTCCGCCAAACTTTTTAGTGGCTCACAAGGAATTGTGATCTTTTATAATGGCTCACGGAATTCGTTTCAGACATATGCACTAAACACCTGAACAGTAAAATATGACAATTATTTTTTACCAGAGGATGTTTAATCTTTTGAGTGTGTGCTTTGAGAATTGTGCTGATTTAATAAAAGGGTTACCCATGCAGTTCTCATATTTCTTTCTCCATTTTTTTCCCTGACAAGATCGTACAGTTGATATTCAAGAACCGACTGTCCGACTACCTACTTGCATAGTCGATGTCACAGGATTTTCCCTGTGGACGTGCTACGGCATCTATTACATCAGGTCCGTTGTCCTAGCTTCCTTGTTGGTGCAAATGTACTGCGTGGAACTCTCTAACACAAGCTTCTGCATCCATTTTCACAAGCTTCTCTTCGATGACCCTATTCCGCTGCCGCCGTTTCCATTTCCCTTTAGGGTTTGTGTTAAAAAAAAAATCCCTTTAGCGTTCCCCATCTCTGTCTAACTCTGGTACTTAGCAGCCTGAAATGTGGAACATGGTCATGTTTTTTGGTAAGTTCTCACAGTAAAAAAAAATTATAAACCATTTACTTTTAGGAACATGACTGCTCCTAAATAAAGCAGAAGAATTCTCTATTGCATCGTGGACGTGAACAAAATATGCTTAGTCGCAAGATGGCTCGCGGTCGCGGCATTGATCAGTGGGGATTGGGGAGGAGCTGAGGACCAAGGCACAAGGCAATGCCATGCCATCTTCTTCAACATTACGAAGAACTTTGAATCATTTCACCTGTGTCTTGTACTCGTGTTTGTGCCACGACGTCTTGAGTGTCAAATGCACGCAATAATTGCCAAGATATCAGATCCAGCAGTTCGGGACTCGCAAATGTCGTGTAGTACAAGTTTCAGAAAATTAAGAACCTTTCAATTCATACGGTGTCACGGTACTAGTAGCAGCCACTGGAACATGACAGCGCTGACCGCTGGTTCATTAACTTAACTCACAGTCACAGGTACAGAACTCGCAGAAGTCGTCAGGTCATGCTGGTATGGTGGAACGTACCTAAGGTTAAGCATCACTACAATGACATTACTATCATGTACTAGTTTTTTAATATAATGAAATATATCAATTTCATCTGCTACGTCATGAGATGTACTATGCATCTTTTGATGCTGATCTGATACATCAACTATGAAATTGTCTACTCAGCGCTCAGCATCGTATATACATGTCCAGTCCTTTCCACGGCAACCGAGAGGTTTACTCCTACCATTTGGCCTCCGTTGTTTGCTCGAATTTATCAGCACTATTTTTCAATCATGAAATAATGTTTTTCTCTCACAGCAAATTAACATCAGCAGTAGTTTTTTTTTTCAGCAGCCGAACAGGGCGTTGTGGGTTGTCGTCCTTGTCGAGTGTCTCCCTGATCGAACGCTGCGGTCCTGGCCTTCTGGCCTCTGCCCTGAAGTGTGAACTGTGAACTGTGCGCTTTGACTTGGGTGGAATCAGCCTGCAATCAGCTTGCGCGAGCCATTCGCGGACATTGTCCTCGCGCGCTGCAAGTCTGCTGCGAGTGACAAGGGAGAGCCGGGCGGTCGGCGTCGTGCGAGTGCGACTGGCATGGCATCGCAGTCGCGAGCACGGGTGGGACAAAGGTCATGTTCGCTTCTCTTACAAACCGTACTATTTTAACGAATAAAAAATATTTTTTTATCACAACAAATCAGCGAACAGTACTTTCAACTATAGGTCTGTTCGCTTGTCTGAATTCTAGAGGAATCTAGATGATTTAGAGGAATGCTGAAGAAATTTACGAGAAAAAAATACTATTTCGAATAAAAAAATAAATATATCAAAACTAGGTATAAAGGCACGTGAACACCGGCCTATGGCTTTTCGGCCTAGCGAACAAAGGTGGCACTCACCTCGCTGCTCGGACTACGGATCGTGTCTCCACCCCACCACACTCCGCTCCGAATACATTCAAGCCAGGCGGGCGATGCCGGTCCAGATCGAGCTTCGGACCCGGACTCCTGCCAAGTGCTGGCTTCTCTTCTTCTTGTCTTGCGCTTCGTTTCGTTACTCACCGAGCCCCGTAACTCGCATGATAGACATGAACAGGATCTGTAAATGCAGTAGAAGTATGTGACCGTAGCACGTATGTGCTTCGAGTACTCGTGTCTCGACAGACGCTTTGGTGTGACACGCTGCGACGGACGGTACGAGGGAGCACAGGGAACAGTAGCATAGTAGGGCCCGTTCACTTAGCTGAAAAAAACTGAAACACTATTTCGACTGATTTGTTGGAGAGAAAAACATAATTCCAACTAAAAATCAAACTAAAAAGCAAGCGTGCCCTCCAAGAATGCAGGAGCTACGGAGATCCGGATTAAAGGGCAAGAGAATACTCCTAAAAACTAGATTACTGTGGCCCTACTTGGAGACAGTACTTTGAGATGCTAATAAAGATTCAGGGAGGACGAGAGGAGGGGAAGACGGGAGCAGGGCATTAACCACGCACCAACGACCCGACCTGACCGGCATTCAAGTCCCGGCGTCCCGCGCCGCGGCCCATCCCTCTCATAGTCTCATCCCGACCCCGTGAGCGAGAAGCCAACCCCCAAAAAACGACCTGTCCCACGCGGACGCGGGAGCACACCACCACCGGACCACCACAGCAAGCGCCCCACAGGCCACAGCGCTATCGCGACGTCGCCACCGCCACAAGGCACACGGGGACGACGGGACGGGCGCCCGCTCCACTACCGACCGCCGGCCTCACACAGCAGGCTACAAGTCAGAACCCAAGAAAACCCCTAAAGTCAGTCAGATCCCAATCAAAAGAGGAGCATCGCAGAGCTGTACGTGTCACGCGGGAGGTAGCGCTCCATCCGCGGTGGCCATGGTCTCGTCTCCTTCCCCACCCTTGCCCACAGCTGTAAGTGTGCCTCCCTCCTCTCCTCGTCCTCTGTTACGACGGTTCCGCCGTGCCTGCCTGAGTAGCTGAGTCGTTCACTGCACAATGGTGCGCCGTCAGGCCTCGGAACCGAAGCAGCAGCAGCAGCGAGGCGGCACCAAGGCGGCGCCGGAGAAGGCCGACAAGAAGTACGCGAGAGTCCCGACGCCGCTCCACCACGGCCACGGCGGCGCCAGCAAGAAAACACCCCGCGGGGCCAAGGGCAGCGGCGACGCGGCCGCCGACCCGGCGGCGTACGTCGCGGCGGTGTCCTGCTCCGACTGCCGCTTCAAGCAGCGCACCCTCGCGCCGGCGTCGCCCGGCGCCGTCATCCGCTCGCTGTTCGTCTCCCTCACCCGCCGCTCCACCCCGCGCTCGTCGCCGTCGGCCACGTCGGCCTCGGGCGGCGGCGGCGCCGGCGACGCGGGGGACGTCGAGCAGTGGCGCCTCGCCGCGGCCGACCTCTCCCGCCGGCTCGCCGCGGCCACGCGCACGCGGGACGAGGCGCTGGAGGAGACCACGCGCCTGAAGCACTCCCTCGCCGAGCTGGAGCTCAAGCTCGCGCGCCTCGAGTCGCGCGTGCTCCCGACCCCCGCGGCCGCCGCCGCCTTCCCCGTCGACTCCTTCCTCCACGCCGTCTCCACCGCGCGCGCCGCCGTGCGGAACCTCGCGCGCGCGCTGTCCACCCACCTCCGCAGCCCCTCCAACCCCGGCCCGAGCCTCGAGAGCTTCCTCAACCGCGCTTTCCACGCTGACTTCGAGCTCGACACCGACGCCGACGTCCACACCCCGGACCCGGCGGGCCGGTGCCAGGCCAACCTCGCGGCGTACCACGCCATCGCGGTGCTCACGTGGGAGGAGGTCCTGCTCCACGGCACCAAGCACTACAGCGACGGGCTCAGCCGCTTCTGCGACGCCAAGATGAGCGAGGTGGTGTCCTCGCTCGGGTGGGCGCGCGCGCGGGCGTGGCCCGAGCCGCTGCTGCAGGCCTTCTTCCTTGCCGCCAAGGGCGTGTGGGGCGTCCGCCTCCTGGCGCGGTCTGTCCACCCGCCGCTCCCCGTTGTGCGCGCGGAGCGAGGAGCGCGCTTCGACCCGCGGTTCATGGAGGACGCCGCGACCAGCCGGGCGGGGAGGCTGGAACCGGCCAGCGTGAAGATGATGGTGGCGCCAGGGTTCCACGTCTACCTGGGCGGCGCGGGCGTGGTGAAGTGCAGGGTCGTGTGCTTCTACAGCAGCAGTAACGGCCGCACCGGCGGCCACAGAGATGGCGGGAGCAGCGCTAACGGCAGCGTGGGGTTGGGGAGCAGCTGTAGTGACATCAATGGGAGTGCTACAGACGTGGTTGATAGCTGTAAGAGCAGTAGGGTAGGGTTGTTGCACAGGTAGAAAGAACACTCCTTTATAATCCGTTTTTTTTAGCTTATTTTTGTTTTTCACTCTAACAAATCGACCGGAACAATATTTTAACTTATTTTTTCAGCGAAGCGATCGAGGCCTTACTTATGTTCGTTAAAAACATGATGATCTACGTCAGTGCCGGTCCTAGAATTTTAAGAGCCCTCTATCAATCCTATCGCAACGGCCCCTCTTGACCATATATAAAATTTTATAATATATAGGCACTAATTTTATTTACAAAACAAAAGCAAATTCAGTAATATATTTTTAATTTAATATGTCTGATAATTATCGAGGAACAATGTAGATTAAGCAATATATTTGTAAATGTATGATAATTATCGAGGAACAATGTACATTAAAAAACAATATATTCGTTTTCTTTTCTCACCCATGACAAATGTTTCGTAGGTAACATTCTAAAATTCTAACACCTAAATTAGAAGAAAAATATGACTATATGGGTACAAAGTATTAGAAGTCTGGAATACTATACGAATAATTAATTTGGATTAAAAATAAAAAGAAAAAAAATACCTTGGGCCTAAACAATTGATCGGTGATCGTAATTCGTAAGAAGCCAATAATCAAGATGTCGTCGTCGTGGAGCCCTACCTGGTCGCCATCCTCGTGCGCCATGTCCGTATCTCCGGTAGTATAGATCTTCGCGGCAGCGTCTCTCTAGCTCCGCGTGTGTAAGGCGCATATCGTGAACTCATGATCAAAGTATGCTGTGTGCAGCATGACTCCTCGCCTCCTCTCTACCCGAGGGCCGTGGGGAAAGAAAACTAGGAAATAAATGTTGATGTTGTCTTTTTGGGCCGTCTGGCCAGTTCTATGTCACTCTTCTTATTAGTTTGCTAATGTCTAATGGACTATAGGACCTGTGAATTTATATACCTGGGCTTGGGCCCCTCCTCCGCTTGGGCCCTCAGCCGTCGCACCTCCTGACCTACCCCTAGGGCCGGCACTGATCCGCGTTTAGCCGTTTACTGCTGCTTGTGTGAATATGGGGTTGCATTATCGCTTATGCTGAAATTTGACTTATGCTGATGCTTGTGCTGAAATGTTGTGAGAGAAAAATATTATTCCGTGGCTGAAAAATAGCTCAAGCGAACAGGGCCATTAATCACGAACAGTTTATGTTAATTTTGATTTATATGTAAGTTGGAGTCCCACCACAGATCAGATTCTTTTGTTTGGCCGAAGCTGCATTTGCACGAGTGCGACGTTGCCGCGTTGCGGCATGAGATGACCAACCTTGGAAGCTTGAAACTTTCCCATCACAGATCCCAATGGAATAGGTTGATTGGACCCTCCAACTATCATAACCGTCAGGCACGTGTCTTTGCCCTTTTGGTTGTGCATTTTTCTTTAGCCATCACGCTTGTCAAATTCTTATCTTCTTAATAATTGGTTTTACAGAAGAAATTTGACATATAAGAAAATATTGTGTACATAACTTATGAAGAGACGGGAATGATATTTTTTTTGAAAAAACATATAATAAACCCTATGAGTATAGCTGCTAATTATTGGATTTTCTTGTCATGAGCTAATGATTTGTGTTTTAGGGGAAAAAATGGTCTAGAGAGGTGGTAAATCACCATCAGAAAGTTCCTATTATGCGCTGAGGGATTCTCATCTATGTTGAATATAGCGGAGGTGGAAGGCAGGCTGCAGGGAATTACTATGGCCCTTTTCGCTTCTCTTATAATCCGTTTTTTTCGGCTTGTTTTTTCAGCCGGAACAGTATTTTCTCTCACAATAAATCAGCCGAAATAGTATTTCTGCTTATTTTTTTTGTGAAGCGAACGGGGCCTATATATGCTAATGCACACATCATTACTCACTTGCTGTTTGCAAATGATGCTTCACTTCTCTTAAAAGCAAATAGAGAGAATGCAACTTATCTGCACATGTGCTCCAAGTGTATCAGGAGTGTTCAGGTCAGATGATCAACAAATGGCCTGTTCGATGGTTGGTACTGGTGCTGGTTTGGGCTGGCTGGTGCTGATTTTTTGTGAGAGGAAAACACTGTTGACTGGCTGGTTTGGACTGGCTGAAACCAACAAGCGAACAGGCTGAAAGACAAGTCATCAGTGCTTTTTGTTGGATTTATTATGGGCTAGGCCCATTTATATATCTAATAAATTATAACTCTATGGCTTGTAATTGTGGGTATTATTATTTGTACCGGATTGGAAGTTAAAAGGACGTTGACTCAACTTAAATGATTGGAATGGATCCGTCTAATTTGAGAGGTTGAGAAACGGACAAGGGCGTGCCACACGCGCGCGCGCGCCGCCGCCGCCGCCGGCCGGGCCGGGGCATGGCGTGGTGTGTTAATTTTTAGCACCCACTAACTCGACCTGACGCTTGATCTCCCTGAGTCTCTCGATCTTCCCAGCGCATGCCTCTGAGGCTTCTCGGCTTCCCTTGCGATTCTTCCAACTCCAGATAAAAAAGAGAGAACATATTCCAGAAACAGGGTTCAGTTGCTCGATAGCTTTCCTCATCTCGTAACTCTGTGCGCACGGAGGAGCGAGAGGGCAGGTGCCTCCGAAGCCCTTGTCGTTCGGGACCTTGCACGGGGGATCGGCAATTAGGTTTTTGGGGAGCGTCTACGCGACTGCCCAAGAGTCTCCGTCTCTGTACGTCCGTACGTCGTCTTCTTCCCGATCACCGGCGTCTCCTTCTTCGAGTACAGCAGCATGTCGACTTCGGAATCACGGACGGGAGGATATGATCATTTCATCTTCTCTCAGTTTATTCCATATGTCTAGAATTGCCGTTTTAAGAGATGTCTTATGTCTGTTTTTGTCAAATATATGCTTTGCGTATGTGTTTTATTGTTACAGTCATGTTGCTTTATATGTAGCCTTATGCTTGTTGCAAATATGAGATGTATATCATGCCAGTTTCTCTCTGTTATGATTTATGAATCAAATTCACATGTTTTTTATTTTCATATGTTTCACATGATACATGATCTAGCATGTATTTTCACCATGGATATAACCAATGTCATGATTTTAGTGATTAATATTTCTTTATATGTCATCATCATGCTGTTAAATTATGGAATTAAAATGACATAAAAATTACCTATTATTCTAACACTTTTTAGTCAATGCGAGTCAGCATGCTGCTGTGGAACTGTGGGATGCAAGGAACAAGGCCATGTTTAGTTGGCCACCGAATCGGCGAAGGCGGATTTCCTGGCGCTACTGTAGCTACGGTAGCGTTTGTTTTTATTTGGTAATAATTGTTCGATCGTTAATTAATTAGGCTTAAAATGTTCGTCTCGCAAAGTACAACCAAACTGTGCAGTTAGTTTTTGATTTTGTCAACATTTAGTACTCCATGCATGTACCACAAGTTTGATGTGACGGGGAATCTTTTTTTTACGTAGTGCTAAATTCAGGAACTGGGGGAACTAAACAAGGCCCAAGTTGCATGCCGGAGAACCACCTCTGAGCACGGATATGATATGTCAAGCTACTCTTAAGGTGGCTGGCTTGCTAAAGAATCAAGGAACTACACAGAAGCATGCTGTCATGCCTGTAACGCCCAGTCCAGGAAGACAGCTAAGATCCATTCTACACGTTCAATAGACTACACCTGCTAATTAACTCTATTACGTTTTCGTCCTCGCTTCACGCAAAAGGTTTGAACCAGAGTTAACAGTCTTCCAGGTCCTAGCTTTTAAGCTGGTTCGGCTCTGCTTTAGCTTCCGAGGTGGTACTAATTCTACCGTTGCAGTGTGTTTTCCGTGATGCTACAGTACTCGCATCACGGCCGATTCCTGGAGCTCTTCGTGCGCACGCAGGTGGGGAGCCAGATTATGCGCACACGGCCGGCGCCGGTGGTGTCTACACGGGAACATGTCTCGCGGTGGGGGCGGTGTTGTGCGCGGCGGCGGCGGCTGGCGGGCATCGCGCGTGGAGTAGAGAAAGGAGAAAGGGGAGCGGATAGGAGAGAGTGGAGTAGGCCATGGGTAATACAGACGTCAGGGGTGAGACAGTCATTTTATATCGGCCTGCTGGTTCGGATCCAAAAAGCACAGCGGACTTGCATGCCACGCAAGAAAAATAGCAAATGTGTATCGTTTTTCTTCTGGTACGCTAAAATCGTCGTAGCGGCCAAACCTAAGCTCCTGTCTCAGGAGACATCGGTAATAATAGTAAAAAAGTTAAATATCCCCTTTCGCTTCGCCTTCACCCGTTCGCCGCGCGGCCGAGCTCTCTGGTTCCGCCGCTCCGCCTTCCTCCACACGCTGACTAATGGCGACCGCCATGCGGGGCGGCAGCCTCCTGCGGTTCGGTTTCCGCCACGTTTCCTCCCTCCTGTTCCAGGCTTCTCCATGCCCTGTCCCGAGCCTGGGCCTGAACCTGGCCGTTGGCCGGACCGGGCTCGTACGCCTCCGGTGCTCGGCGGCTGGGGCCGGTGAAGACGGGGGCAAGAAGGTGTCGGCTCGGCTGGCTCTGACGCAGCAGGTGCTACGGGACGCCGAGGAGCGCGCCGCGTCGGCGGGCTCCGACCCTGCCCCCAAGATCACCCTGGGTAATTAACTACAGCTGGCCTCAATCCTCATTCTGCCTTCCAATCGGTCCCAGAACCCTTATTGATTTCAGAATGTCAATGTCACGCCCTAGCATCAAACCTGGTGTAGTCTGCAGCTTATGTACCACAGTTCATAGTCGAGAATCCGGCGTAACCCTAATACTTATTATGATCGCAAGGGGCACTGTATGCAACTGTTATAGGAGCTTTGCACTGGGTCTCCTCAGGGCTCAAGCCTGTAGAAATCCTATTTGCATAATAACTTATGGGCGTATGTGGTAAGTTCATTTGACCGAAATGGTTACCCCCAGGGAGTTGTCTGTGTGATTTAAATGTATCTGCTACTAATTCATTAATTCCATGCTAAGTTCATTTCACTTTACAAACAAGCTGTGAACATGATTGGTATGATCTTTTATCAGTGTGCCGTTCTTTGATTAGAATCTGCCGGTGCTGTAGAATGCAAGTTTATGAACCTTACAAAAGCAGATGAGGGTACAAGTTACCTCATGAAACTGGCCTTTTGCCATGGTGTTTACATATTCTGTTCAATGGTGTTGAACTGTCCAGGGAGCTTGTAGCTGCTTTTGTTCTGGATGTTGTGCTCTTTAAACTGTGTTTGCATGGGTTATAGTGCTAGGCTAGTTGCTTGAATCAAGTAGGTTAGTCCTAGTACATCTGCCCGGCGCTGTTTTCTCCCTTCTTTTTCTGGTTATCAGACTGCTTGTATTTCTGTTATTACAGTAATGGAAATGGGGTCTTTACTCACTTCCAAAAAAGGACAGAGTACAAGTGAAAACATGGAAAGTGTGGGATGGTTGAGGTGATAATGAGTTTTGGCTTGTAAATCAATGTCTCGAACTGTATTTTGTGTTCATAAGACAGTATAAACACAACATCTTCTGCGATGTTCTGGGTTAGTTGCAATTGAGAATGCATTTTCTTGTCACATATTGTTGAAGATGAAGATGTTACCTGTGCAACAGAAGACGATTGAGAGCTCTTTCTATGAACCTGAGTGGATTTGGTATGTCATCAACTGCAATATATGTAGAACTGTAGATGGGACTGGAAGACGATAATATCCATGTAATTAGAACTTATGGTGGTTTCCTGTCTCGATAATTATATGGGTCCAACATGAAATATTTTCAGTGTTATGAAATGATTTTTGAAATTTGATGACCATGTCTAATTAGTGCTTGAATTACCAAAATTTGTTCTAACTCCATTTTATCTGCAGATCATGTTACTGTTAATTTTGCAAGAAGTGGTGGTCCTGGTGGTCAGAATGTTAATAAAGGTTTCATCTTTTCCACATTCTCTTTTTTTTTCATTGCATATAGACCATTGGTGCCAGTTTCTCATGTGTTTAATCATCGTATTGACATTTGTTTACATTTGTATTCTCTTCCTCCTGTTTCTGCATTCAGAATTTAATGAGTGGCGTGCTTCATTCAGATCTCAATCACTCAATAGCATGTATTTTTCTCTTTTTCTAATTTTCATTCTTATTTATTAGATTAGATAGTTGTTTTTTTAAAGAACATTCATTAGATAATTGTTGTTGCCCATACTTCGATGTGCTTAAACTCTTTTGGCTGATGAATATGGCAAAATAAGGGCTGACCACCCTCTAGGCGACGGCTTCTCCTGTTGAGAAGAGTTTTTTTTTATCATAACCTAGTTTGGGTAGGCAAAGCTCATTGCTATGTTGCTTCTTGATTGTTCGATCTCCCTTGCAGGCATGTCCTGCCTATATAGTGTATAGTATTTAGGCACCAGCCAGCCAACAGATCATATCCAATTTATATTCCTAAGCATAAGGTTCCTAATACTAGTAAATTTCCTAATTGATGCATGGTTTCCTCTAACGAACTCAGAGATATCTGAGTAATAATCAGTCAATTATTACTAAATAAGTCACAACTTAATTTTTGCCTCTTTGTTCTAAAGTCCCACTACCATCTTACAGTTAACACAAAGGTTGACATGCGATTCAATGTTAAGCAAGCTCACTGGCTTGGGGAGAGAATCAAGGAACGAATATTACAAGCGGTAAAAGAAATCTCCTTATGTAACTACTGTTTCCTTACACTCTTTTATAATCATCTAGTCTTATATGCATTTTATTAATTCCTTTCATATCTCTTTTCTAAATCCTGTGAACAGATTGTTTATATTTTGAGTTCTCTTTATGTACAGGAGAAGAACAGGATAAATAAAGATGGAGAGCTTGTTATATCTTCTACAAAAACTAGAACACAGAAGTAATTATTGTTCTATTATCCTTTTAGTCATTTTTTATTGCAATTGATACGATTTGTCATCTTAGGGGCAACATTGAAGATGCATTGCAGAAAATACAGGTATGCTTCTTCCATTTCATTTTTTTTTCCAGGGCTAGATCACTTGCCTTACTCCACAAATCTATCTTGAACAGGCAATCATTGATGCTGCATCATATGTTCCTCCACCCCCAACAGAAGACCAAAAGAAAAAGATTGAAAAAATGTAAGTTGTTTCTTTCACCAGTTGCTTCCTCCTAAGTCATGTGTCAATTAGTAGTTCTTATATGAGATAGACTGCACCAAAGTGCTCAATAATTTCTCCAGAATTGAATTAAAGGAACACCGTATATGATTTTCTTAAACTTCTCATACTCTAAAGTTCCTGGTAGTTCTGCATTATTGACTATCATATCTTTCAGATATTTCATGGACTTACTTTGAGATGCTTCAATATTGCACTTTTTTTTAGAGTTCAATGGCTGATGCCCCCCATCTTTTAACTTTCATTAAAAGACAGCAAAATCCTTACAGCTCTGAAAGTATCATCCACCAAATCCTCACACTCCAGATAGACCTGATGCACCTCAACCTACTGATTGACCCTAAAAACTGAAAACAGCAAAATCTCCCACAGTTATGGACAATTCACCCGTCGGCTGCACCACAGGCTAACCAACAGAACGACTTACAGACGCTGCACCACACCCATACAAGACTGACAGACAGAAACTCAAACCAGCCTGCAGAAACTCAAACCAGCCTGCAGGCGCCCCAGTCTTGGATTGCACCCGGAGGAGGAACCAGCTCCGGCTTCATCTTGAGATAACTCTGCATCCTGTCCCATCACTTGCAACTTCTCCAGAGACACGTTCAGACCCACCATGTTCTTCAGGGAGGAAGCCACAGAGTTATAGAAGCTTTCCTCTTGATCTCCAGAACAATTCTTGACAGAGCATCCCTTTTGTTCTCCGGGCACAAATTAGCCAATTCTGTGCCATAAAAGCAATCTTGTTCAGCAGGATATCCATCCCTTTCCAGCCTACATTCTGAAAATAAAGGTCATCTCTTAGCTTCCATAAGCTCCAAAGAGCAGCAGAGGTGACTAAGTTCAACACCACATGCCTTCTATTGCTAAGCCAAAATTATCCAATAGACTCAAAGGAACCCCCTAAATTTACTTGAAAAATATCAGAGAGCACACACCAGAGCTGTGTAGCAACGGCACACTCAAAAAACAAATGCAAAACAGATTCCAATTCACAACAGAAAAGACACGAGACATCATCTAACTTTCTTCTCTTACTCAGGTTGTCTCTAGTAAGAACCTTGTTTTTGGATAACAACCACAAGAAAAAGTGAACTCTAGGAGGGACTTTGATATCCCACACAGCGGACACAAACACAGGTTGGACTCCTCTAAAGTTAATAATTTTATAAAGGGACTGTGTGGAGTAGATGCCATTTGAATTATACTGCCAAATCATAGCATCTTCCTCCTGACTGAAAACTATAGTAGAAGCCAAATTCAAGATCTCTAACCACTGCTGTTCCAAAACACCATCAAAAGTCCTCCTAAAGGTGCATTTAAGATTTAAACCATCCCAAGCATCACAAACAGTGATATTATGCTCATTGACCAACCTGTAGTCTATAATACTGAATAGCTATGCTTGAGGTACCCAGCCAGTTATTTTCCCAAAAGCGAATTTTCTTTCTATCACCAATCTTCCACCTAAAGCCCATTCTGGCCGCTTGAACCCTTTAAAAAAATTAGAGGCGCCACTAGTTCTCGATTGAAAAATGTTCTTATTGTTAGTATCATACTTAAAGTCTATTAACTCTCTCCAGAGTTCAATATTGCACTTTCCAATGTCAAATGCATAAATTGTGTAGATTAGTGTTTTTGTTTTAAGTGTATCATATTACTACTAGTAGTTACAGTTAAGAATGGCACTGCAGTTGCTTAAGAATGGCACTGCAGTTGCTAGTAATTTATTGTTCAGAACGTTTGGGTTGTTTCTTCAGGAGATCATAGAAACCGTCTGTAGTTGTAATGGCTAAATCTTTACTATTTCACTCGTACTCAAAATTTGAGGATGTTTCTTGACTGCAAAGATTAAACGTTCCATTTTTGGGGCAAATCACAGTGGTAATTTTATTGTTCCGTTGGTAATTACAGTGCTGCAGCCGCTGAAAGGAAGAGACTTCAGAATAAGAAGGTGATTTCACAGAAGAAGGAATTTAGACGTAACAGAACTAGCTGGGATTGATGCAAGGTATCTTGCACAGACCCGTCTTTCTGTTTTGTGTCATTCCCCAGTGGGCATTAACAATATTTCAGCAGGGTAACTACCGCTGTTTCTTATTCTCTAATCTCTCTTTGTCGTCCGTTTAAAAGTTAATTCGAACGCTTTATTGATTGAGATGCACCTGAGTCTTTGACAGGTGCCATTTGCTCAGCTTGTTCTTGGGGTAGCAAAAGCATTCTGCTGATCCTTACTGCACTTGGTGTACACAGACCGACGAAAAACAAGGGTCGGACTTGCTGAAGGCATCTTGGTGAAGAGTTTGCATCTCCAGTTTTTGTTTCGTCCATTGGGGACCGGCCTCTGACGGGAAACACTGCTTTGGTCCTAACACTTGCCATCAGTTGTCCTGGTCCTGAACTTGATCAGAATATCAGATAGTTAGTATTCATGTGTAACTGAGGGTTCATCTGTAAAACTGTAAACAATTATTAGCAAAATTTGGGGTCAGCGACGCCCGTTGAAGAGCGTCATTGTGTGACTAGCTGAACATTGGACATGTTTTTTGGCGTCCACTGGCAGCTGAGTTATGCAGTGACGAGAGACAGCGTCATACAGTATCAATGAGCATGGGGTATGCCTGAAGTTCTGACTTTTGAGTATTGAAAATAAGGCTCCACTGTACCAGGCCATGGGGCATCGGAGGTCACCGGTTCATCACTGCTCACGGACTCACGGGCTAGGAGCCTAGGACCACACTGAATTACTGATCCAGCGAGCGAGCATTACCTCGAGTGGTTCCGTCCCCGTCGTGGGAAGGCCCTGGTCGGGAGTTCGACTCTCGGCTGCCACCGGTACAGCTGTGGTAATGCACAGTTTGTGCAGAAAAAAAAAGTCCTCGCCTGTCTTGCGTCCCAAAGCACATGTAAAAAGGTTCCGATCCACTCATAGGGTTATAGGGCACTGTGTGAGGGCGGGGCATGGGGTTCGGGGGTTTTCTCGGCCTACGTGAGAGGTCTCTTCCTAGCGCAAAAACTGCGGGGGCTGGCCGAGATTTTTTTTTTTTGAATTACTGATCCACCGTTGATTGCCAGTGCGCCAGTTCGAACTGGCAGATGACCTACTTTAGAATTAGATGTTTCAAAAATGTATGGTACTTGGCCTTGTGATGGTCACTAAAATGAATTGTTTACATTTCGTGCAACAAATATGTTGAGTTTTATGGATCAAATCAAATAATAATAAGAGAAGTTATTTTTTAAAAGGATAGACAAGTACATTGAAAACGAGGTTCCTTCGGACGAGGCATATTCCTTTATCACGATAATCACTACCAACCTTAGTCAAAGCATGTCTAATAATATAACTCACTGCTACTTGGAAGGACATTTACAGCTTATCTTAGCTCACTCATCTGAATAGTTGGTTACAAAGACACACACTATCAATAATACACGGTCACTTTCTTCTCTCACAAACTATCTTAGAGCACATGCATCAGCTGTGTATAATCTTACATATCACTTCTTTTCTCTCCCTTCTTCTCTTCTCTCCCTCGCCTTAACATAAATCTTTGTTATACTTGTCGGCTTATCCCTTTTTCCACTCTCACAAACTATCTTGGAGCACGTGCATCAGCTTTGTGTAAACTTACATATCATTTGTTTTCTCTATTTTCTTCTATCTCCTTCACCTTAACATAAATCTTTGTTAGGTTTATCCCTTTTTCCACCACCTCGTGTTCCATCTACGGAGGGATGAGTGATTGGAAGGGTTTGAGGAACCCAGGCCTTGTTTAGATTGGAAAAAATTTCAACCTGATGAATAGTAGCACTTTCGTCTTATTTGGTAAATATTGTCCAATCGTGGACCAACTAAGCTCAAAAGATTCATCTCGTGATTTCCAACTAAACTGTACAATTAGTTATTTTTTTTACCTACATTTAATGCTCCATACAAACGGCTAAAAATTGATGTGACGGAGAGAGAGTGAAAAAACTTGGAATTTTAAGGGTATCTAAACAAGGCCCCAATGTCCTTGCTTGTTTCTAACAACCTAGTTAAGATATCTTTTCGTGTTTCTTTAGGTAACCATACATCCCTTGTTTTTGTTTTGGTGATTAACATAGGCATGATATGAGCGATAATTAGCGGTCGAGCATCTTATGTTCGTAGAGCAGACTCCTATCTATCGGTCAGTGTCATTTCATTGATTGTAGTAAAAAGGTGTAGCATGGTCTAGGGCTCCTTGCTGTGGTGCCAACCAAGGTGTCGAGACAAAACCACTTTGTCACGCTAAAGAGCAGGACATAAAAATGCTCCTACTCATTAGATCATTGATGTTAATATTAGTGCATATGACATGACAGCATGATTTAGTCATTGGTGCAATCAAACAAGTTACTCCTCCGTCTCAAAAAAAAAATATAATTCTAACGTTCAAATTTTGTCTTAAAAAATATGTAATTGTAGAATTAAAGATCACATTTTTCAATGAGATTCACCAATTAAAAATATCTCTACACGACTAAAAACTACTCAGACTAGGGGCCCTGTAGATCTAAAAATAAATATTTTTAGATTATTAGTATTGATTTTAAATACGTACATTAAAATAAAAAGGGGGAAAAACCATTCAGCGCATGCGTAGTCTAGACAGACCGACTGGCAGAACCTCAAGCTAGGGGCCCTGTGAGTCGTGTCCCCTGGCAGGCAGGAAGGCGTCATGCGGTCACAGTGACGCTACTGGCACACCGTGCACGCGAGACAGACGCCCGGACGCACGCTGGTCAGTTGGCAACCCCCGAGGCCGCCTGCCATCGCCATTCCCTCGTCGTCCGCGCCGGCCGCGTCAGGGTCTCAGGGAGTGCCTGTCACGCTGCCACTGCGCGGGTAGTACAGTACTGTAGTTAGATGGCGCCAGGCTTTGACTGCCGTCTGCCGGGCACGGGCACGACGACGTGCTGTGACGGACGACGGACGGACCAGCGGCCAGCGATCTGTTTTAGTTTCTCCCCTGAGTTTACTAGTATCTTTGGACGCGTACATAAAATATTAAATATAAATTAAAAAATAATTAATTATAAAGTTTACGATTAATTTATGAGACGAAACTTTTAAGCCTAAATAGTATATGATTTGACAACGTGATGCTACAGTAACACATGTGCTAATAACGGATTAATTAGGTTTAATAAATTCATCTCATAGATTACTGACGGATTCTGCCATTTGTTTTTTTATTAGTATCCGAATATTCCAGCCCAATATAAGGGCGCATTTAGACGGCGATTTTTTTTGGTTTTGGCTACTGTAGCACTTTAGTTTATATTTGACAATTAGTGTCTAATTATGGACTAATTAGGTTCAAAAGTTTTGTCTCGCGATTTCTCACCCAACTGTGCAATTAGTTTTATTTTTTGTCTACATTTAGTACTACATATATGTGTCGCAAGATTCGATGTGATATTTTAGGGTGAAAATTTTTGGGAACTAAACCGCACCTAATAACCGATGTAATACCCAAACTTTAAAACAAGGCCCAACTGGACGGTTGGACGTCCTGTCGCAGTGGACGACGACCGTGGGGAACAGCGGAAAACCCGCGGGCACGGCAGAGGCGACCGCGGTGTGCTGCCACGGACGCGACCGGCGCCTGTGGACTCGCTTCGCTGTGCTGGGTCTGCAGCTGGCCTAGCTGCTGCTGGGTGTCGCCGTGTCGGTGTCGCGCGCACGGGCGTGTGCACCCGGACATGGGTTCTGTTCTCTCGTCGAGTGCACGGGCCACGGGGTGAGGTTTGGCGGGGCATTGAGCTCGCGGGCCGACGGGGCGGGGCGTCAGCGCGGTTACTGTCACTGCTGTGGTCACGACCGGGAAGGCAACAACAGTACAGCGTCCGTGTTGTAACGTTGCGCGTCGTCGCGGCCTCTCGCTCACGGCCGGGAAGGCAACAACAGTTTCCTGGGAGGCTGGGACCGTGGGTATCTCACACTTTTTTCATGGGTTCGTGACTTGGTGTACGCTGATACTGTAGATGCCTCGCCGTGCACAGGGGCGCCGGTCTTGCTCGTGACGGTGCATCGAACCCAACGGTATGCAATGCATTGCGGATTCTCGGTGACTGCTGTGGGTATGTACGAATGTATGGTCTATTTGGTTTTGTCCCGTGACAAAATGGAGAAAACTGAGAAATATTTTAGGCGCACATGCTCCAAAAATAGTTCATAGTTGATCTGGTCAGAAATAATTGGGTGTGTGTGGGTGGGTGGGGGGGGGGAGCTGTCCTAGCACAAGAACAGAAGAGTCACACACACTATTAGGGAAGCGAAATCTTTCCATCTCTTTCTATCAAGTTTTTGCTCCATTGTTCGTGAAAAAAAGAAAATCTTTGCGCCTTTGGCATCCCTTGTCTGCCAGAGTGGCAACGAAACAATGCTTCTTGATTTACGTGGTAATGTATCTATTATATGTTCACGTGTTTTCTCGATTTATGTTTGTTCCCTCTTTCAAGGACATCTAAAGCATGCAAAGAGGAAAAATATAGGGCTAGAGTTACATGTCACTTATAATTCTACAAGAATTTAAAATGCAGAAAAGTTTCTCATGAAACATCTGGATATAACGCAAAAACGCATGAATTAGAGAAATAGAGGGAGATACACACAGAGAAAAGTTTCCAATAGGTTAGACCATGTGCCAGATTTTCTACAAAATTTCTATTGATCGAACCTTTCCATAGGAATTTTGTAGGATTTGAAAATGTGAATTCTTTGTTTGAAAGGGCCGCATAGAAAAAAAAATCCTATAGGTTACAATCTTACAAAAATTTCCTCCATGAATCCTAGTACTATAGTATGGTCCAAAGGAGGTCCAGGACCATATTTCATGACAAAAATGTACATAGCTATAAGAGGTTTATATAGATCCAAAAGACAGTACGACAATTTTTTTGTGAAATTATACTAACATAATTGAAAATAGTATAGAAGTATTTTGAATTGCGAAATACATGGTAGTAGTAGGGCTAGTTTAGAGGGGCTCCAGATTCTCTCGTGGAGCAGTTTGTCTCGTGGAGCTGAAGCAGTTTCGAAAAATGCTTGAAAAACGGGTCTAGTTGTAGTTTTGTAAGCCCGTATTTGGGAAGGCTCTGCTCGCGTGTGCTACGGCGCCGGAGTCAGCGCCTCTCGACAGAGCCCCATCTTGTGGCTTCACCTCTATACGACGAAAATGGTTCTAGCCTCTCACATCGTCGACGAAAATGTCTCCTCCTGTGTACATTTGGTGCTGCTCCGCCAACTCCGGTGACGGAGGCAGAGGCGGAGCCGGAGCCCGTGTTGGAGCGCTAAATAAGGCCTAATACTCTGTGTCAAGTTCGTGAGGATGAATCGCAAGAAGACACATTTTTTTTGGCTCTAGCTTCGGTTACTGCTTCAACTGTAGCTTTGGCTCCTTCGGGCTTCTTACCGGAAGATTTTTTAAGCGCCGTTTGGTAGGCTCCGGCTCCTCATGTGGAGCAGTCCGAAAAACGTTTGGCAAAAACAGCTTCAACTACAGTTGTAAAAAAAGTGGAGACCGCAAACCGTTGGGTCTCGCGTCTCGTGACTCGCCGCCGCCGCCGTCCTCCGCCTCCACCACCGCTGGCCCCCCTCCCTCCTAAAGATGGCAACGGGGCCCCGATACCCGACGGGTATTTGATCCATTAGGGGACGGGAATGGGATCATATCTTTACCCGCGAGCATCTAAATGGGCAAGAATTCATCCCCGATGGGTATAGCGGGTACAGGAACGTTCCCTGTCTACCCGTCCCCGTTACCCGTTGGGGAACCCGACTATTTGAGCTGTCACGCGAGTATTAGGCCCAAAGAAGCTCAACATAGGTATTTTGGTCCAAATCGGAACAATCATATATATAGTTTGTGTGTTCTAGAAACTCTAGTTTAATTTTTCCTCACCATCTCCGCCAGCAGCACAAGCATGCCTGCCTCACGAGCGCTCGTGCCCCTCGCTTCCACAGTTCGGTCTCTCTGCCACCTTTGCTCATCCTCCTCGCAACCTCGCTCCTTCTCCTCGGTATTTCCGAGACTCCGACACTTATACCCGGGTGAAGAAGAAACGTCTCCGATTGCAAAGCTGCGACCCCAAGTGTCCTTGTTTATCGGGTATGCAGTACTCATCGGGTATCTGTTACCCGACCGATGCCCAACGGGTACGAGGATGGGCAAGAATCTATACTCGAGACAGTTAATGGGGACGGGGACGGGATGAATTCTCCGTAGCGGGGAAGAGAGCGTTCCGGCGATACCCGACGGGTACATCCCCGTTGCCATCTTTAGTCCCTCCCCTCCGGCATATCGCTGGAGGTTGGAGGGAGTGGGGATCCATCGTTTTTAGTAAGTTTTTTTAATAAATCGAGTCTTTAGGGGTAAGGTCTCTTCATACCAAGTTTCTTAGTTTTTGGTATTTATCTCCTTCTCCTCCTCTCCGGCGACGGCGAGAGGACAGGGTGGAATCGTTTTCTCCATGGCGGCTCTGTTGAAGATGGGGCGACAACTATGACGTCAGCATCCTCACCAGTATGACATGGAGATTTTTATTTCCGGACGACGATTTCAAGGCGGAGATGGTGTCACCGCCATAGAATAATTTTCTCCGGTCTCTTCTCCGTTTTATCGTGGTTAGATCTAGCCACGATGAAGGACCAGGAAGAATAAGTTTTAGATTGAGAATAAGTTTCAAATTAGTCTTCCTTATTCTTCGGTGACAGAAAGAAAAAGAAGACACCAGAAAGAAGAAGTTTCTCAACTCTGCCCATATGAATGTTGGTCGTCGCTCGTTGTGCTGTTCTTATGCCTTTTGCCGATTGTTTGCCTGCGCGGTCATCTATACTACAAAGCGTCATATAGGTTTGGTTTTGAGATCTGGAGCTATTCATAGCGTGGGTATAATTTAGATAAAATTAGTTTCTGAATATTTGTGTAATCTAGAGTGCTTCTAATGTGTTGATTTACCCACTTATTATCTAATATAATTCTTGTTTCGTCGAAAAAAATATAGTTTTGTAAAAAAAAGTATATTAGATTTATGAGAAAGAGACGTATTTGTGTGGCTCCTGCTCGTCTTAAAAAAACAGTTCCGACTTAAAAAAACTGTTAGCAAGACTTTTTGCAAGCAGCCGTCAAAAGCGGAGCCGAACCCTGCCAGAGCTACTACTTGTACCGTTCCGGTCCCTTCTTTCGACTTAAGGTTTGTTTAAATACGGGTAAAGTTTGGGATGTTACAATGGAGGTTATATATGGGTATCATACGAGGTGTTTGATATTAATAAAAAAATTAATTATAGAATCCGTCAATAATCCACGAGATAAATTTATTAAGTCTAATTAATCAGTCATTAGCAAATGTGTTACTGTAGCACTATATCATTAAATTATAGACTAATTAGGTTTGAAAGATTCGTCTCACAAATTAGTTATAAATTATATATTTAATTATTTTTTAATTCTATATTTAATATTCTATATACGTGTCTAAATATTTAATAAGACAGAAGTAAACTTTTGGAGCAACTCCGTGGTCGACTTCTCGGCGCAATACGTTTCCCAACACATAGCGCCGTACGCACGGCACAGGCACGGGCCTCCACCACCGCTAAACCCTTCCGAAAGAATCCCCAAATCTCGCACACCCCGAAGCCTTCGAGGCCCGAAACCCTAGCTCCTCGGCCTCCCCGCCGCTTCCACCCATGGCTCCAGGACTGCAGCTCTTCAGTGACATTGCCGACGACGGCACGCCCCGGCTCGACGCCGCCTCCGGCGAGGAGCTGGTCCGCATGGACCGCGCCGTCGCTGTCGCCCTTGGCCCCCGTTCGCCGGAGTCCCCGGGGACTCTGTTCGTCACCACCAGGTATGAGCTCTCAGATTATGGCTGCAACACTTCTTCGGATGCCTATCGTTTCATTAACTGTTGGCTGGTTCAACCAGGAGGGTGATTTGGCTTAGCGAGGCGGAGAAGGGCAAGGGCTACGCGGTGGACTTCCTCGACATCACGCTTCACGCCGTGTCGCGCTACCTGGAGGCGTATCCCTCGCCCTGCATCTACACGCAGGTGATTGGAGCAGCAAGCACTACGTTTGCTGATACTTGCTCGTTGTAGATACTGCCCTTTGAGGTCCAATAGGATCAGGATCAGAGATTGATCAGACGTAGCTCTGCTGTTCTAACAGTTGAGCTATATGTTCCTAAAGTGTGGGCCTACCTCATTGAACTGACTTGGACCGTGGTCTAGGATCTACAGTGTTCTTAGCTGTAAGCTTGTACTAGTTGGTAGTGGCCTAATGGGTTAGGCCGTGCATTTCAGCTTGAGATGGCTCTTACTGGGAGACCCCTTTGCTTACGGAATTACAGAAAACGCTCTTCTGCTGTTTGCTGGATGTTTTGATAATACCTCAGCTTTTGGAGAACAAGGAGCTCTGATTCACAGATCATAGAACTATCATGGATTACTCGGTGTAGGATCTTTGTCACACGGCGCTTAGTTGTAATTTTGTTTCCTGGCTGTTGCAGTTGAGTTGTAGTCAAAGTTGCAGCTGGTACGTTTGTGGATTTGGTGTTTATAGCTTTGCACTGTTTGGTGTTCTGATTGGTACTCTGGGGACATTTGTGCTCAGATGTTCTCTTGTGGATATACTCAAGGTCCATCAGATAGGTTCTTATAGACTGTTTGCCTGTTTGGAACTCGTGCATTTTCACTGATGAACAAAAGCTCTCTATTTGCATGAGAGGAGGTGGCTGTTAACTTTTTGTCTCATTTTTTTATTGCTGGGAGTACCTGTCCTATTTCGTATGAGGTTTCCCCATTGCTTCTTCATTGATATGTGACCAGTGACGTTGCTAGAGTTTATGACAAAGCTAACCCTCATTTGCATACAGATGTATGGTACTCCTGCTGTGTTGGTTTTTTTCGCGAACGTGCATTTTGCACCCTGCTGCGTTGGTTAAAAGTTTGCGAATAAGAACCCTGTTTACTTTATTTAATAGCTGCATAACCTGATTATGAGAAGTCTAGATCTGTTTTTGGTGTTTAATAGGTGCACTGTAGGCCATTATTTGTCTGTTTATTTCTGTTGTTTGGTTTTTAATATTCTCTGGTGTAAATGTCTGACTTTTTGTACGTTTAATTTGAAGATTGAGGCAGCAGTTGGTACAGATGAGGAGGCTGGTGAATCAAATCCTGAAGCAAATGGACTAGAGCTATCTAGAGTATCTGAAATGCGGCTCATACTAGCGGACCCTGGTCAATGTATCCTTTTGAATTAACTTGTCTAATTAAAATATTTCCTTAGATGCTGGAGTTCAAGTGCTTGCTGATTTAGTCTCCAGGACTTGTGATCTAGTGAACTGATTCAAGGCACTACTATTTATGTTATGCAAATAATTCTCACAGATAAGCCCTGTGAATTTAATTGTAAAACTGATATCAGCGAACTACTAGATTTTCTTGTTTCTTGAGTTCTTGGAAAAAAAATCCTCGGTCCCTTCGTTATCCTAGGGGTATACTTTACCAATTTGAAACTGGTCATAAATAAGATTATTACTGTCTACCTTTACTTTATTTGATTATTTGAATTGTACAAACTTTTTTATATAGTTCGTGGCATTGCATGACTTGTATCCTTGACAGAGCTTCAGTGGATGCACTTTTCGATGTCTTCTGTCATTGTGCTGAACTGAATCCTGGCCCTAATGCTGGTAATCCATGAATTTACGGTTGATACTTAAAAAGGTTCTGTCGCAGATCTATGTAATCTTTTGAATTCACAGAGCGCGATGAGGAGAATGGTTGGTTCCATGGTGAAGATATGTCTGATGGTGGCTGGGTTCATGATGATGAGGACATGGTTGATGGTAAGTATTGTGTTTCTCTTGTTCTACATGTTTGCTCTAATGTGATAGCAGCACTTAGATGTCTTACCTTGCATGCAGAAAATGGCCCCCAGTTTTTCAGTGCTAATCCGATAGGTCAAAATGGTGGACATGACCTCATTCGTTCAGTAATTGAGGTATCCAATGAATTTCTTTATATCTTATAAGTTTTATTTTCATTACTATTGTATAAGCATATGATGGAACAAATGCCCATCTGAGATAAGCCTTATTTAGCCTCTCTGTTGATTATTGGCGTCTTCTATTAAAGCCGAACGCTGAAAACAATAATGTAACACAAATATGTGTGTTTGTCTGAATTATACGGCTCTTAGAATTTGTTCCCATGGATTTATTGTTATATTAATTTTGAATTAAACTTGATTCTGGGCTACTTTTTGCTGTGGTGAATCAATTATTGTTTGAAAAAATGGAATACACGATCTGTCCCGAGGTATTTATTTCTAATTATGATAAAAAAATAAGACTCTCCGTTAACATTACTGGCATTTTGGCTTGCAGCTTCAAATCAACGACCAGCGTTTTGAGGATGCAGAGGAGGAACAGGAGAGCCATGAAAATGGACATTAGAAACAGGAACATGTTCCTCGAGAGCATCGTGTGATTTATTTTGTTGTAAATCACTACCGATGCAGCTTGGTTTGCCTACTGTTTCGTCTACACTTTCTCTTCCTTTCCCCTTCCTCGATGTTATAGGATCTCTGGGTGACTTCTGGAGTTGCATCGATGGTTTCTTTTGGTGAGAAAAGGTCTTGCTTCTGGTCAAGAATGTAACTTGTAGAGCATGATGCTGAATCGTGTGGAATTAGTTCGGTACTTTTGATCTAACAAATAGAAGGTCGAATTGGGAAAGGAAATATATTATCGTTTCCCTTGTATATCATGGCACAGTTATTTACGTCTGTTTAGAATGAAGTTCAGTTTGGGTGTTGCATGGGCCCCGTATTCGGTCACAATTTCATATACATATTTGTTTACCCAGCATGTATTGATTAACGATGTTTGCTACACGGAATTCGGGAACGTATAATTAGCGCTTATGGGCTACCTTGTTGAAAAATTAAAAGTCATGTCCCTGCCACTTGCCTTGCTACCCATCGTCCCATCCCAGGAATTAAGATGGTGGGAGTTGGGCCTCAATATCCCAATCTCGTTTTCCACCTAAACTCAGACAAGCGAAACACGTTAGAAATAGTCTCCATTTTTGTAGAGCATCTAAATTCCGTGGAAGCCTTGCGAAGATCCCCTTTTCCCCGGGCGCAAGAGAACCATGACGACAAACAGTACAACCCAAGCATGAACACGTCTAATATTTGAAAATAGCATCAGTTTCTGAAATCACGCACAGTTTCTGGAAATAGGCGCTATACATATGGCAACAGATTGGTTCTGGATGTTGTCAACCCATAACAGGTCCATCGAATAAAGTATATGGAAACAACAGTTAACATGTTAGAAAAGAAGGTGCTTCTACCCCTGCAATGATGTCACAACAGCACGTACTGGGGTCTTGTTCTATAAATCTCTAATTCAAGTCTTGCCAAATCTTCAGGACTTCACCACCGTGGCAAGGTCACAGGCCATCTGTTTATATGGACACAACGTAATGTCATCCATAAATGTACACAAGAAATATTTAACTAGAGAATGCCGTGCCATGCATTAGAATACCTGTTACAAAACTTGCTGGGATCCCCAGGAAGAGTCCAGTCTAGGCAACGAGATGGATTAACATCATAGCCACCTTCAGCAATAGTCCTGAATGTAAAAACACACCAAGGAATGTAATACCTAATTAAAAATTATGCATGCCTCACTGAATCTGCTTCAATAATAAACATTTTAAAATTCTCGCACAAGTTTTACATGTCCAAGTCCTTGGAATGTAAATACACTACATGACAAGCAATTGAATATATACCTAAAAGGAAATTTAGACATACCTTTGTCCCTTAAAATATTCCAAGACATCATGAATCTCGTCCCATGGTAAGTATGGGGTTCCAACTAAGTACCTGTCACAGAAGTTCATGCCAATAATTTTGCCATCAAAATCAAGAAGGGGCCCTCCAATGCCAGCCTAACCAGGTGAAGTTGTCATTGGTAATGTCAAACAGATATGGTACTTAACTCATTCAGATGCAACTATTTACTTCAACTGTATGATAGCACATAAGAAAAAATAACAGCTGTACCTTACTGATGTTACATGTGCAACATCGAAGAAATTCGCAATCATCTGAGACCGGCATAGGAGACAGTTCCCCTCTTTTAGCCATCAATCTACCATATTTGAAGATACATCCCACAGCTAGTAATTCAAAAGAGCCAGACCCCCGATATTGAACCTTTACCGGTTGGTAGGACAAAAATCCTTGACACTGATTAGAGCAATATTGTAATGCAAATTATAATGTTGTTATGTCCCATCTGCATGCTGTTCGTTTGGAAGTAACACTTGAATCTGCCATGAAAAACAGTTGAGACTTAAGCAATGAGCTAAAAGAACATGGACAACAGATTAACTAGAATTACCAACCCTCAAGTTTTCAACGATCTTGTATTCACAAGAAGAATCTCTAATCAAGCTCGCTGAAGTCAGGATAGTGGTACGTCCATTCCATTCAATAAAGAGTCCTGTGCATGTAAAAAACCTTTTTTCTCCCGCGGACCACAATTTATATCATAAGTTTGTTGATCATATAGAAACATAAAACAGCAAACAACACAGCATTGAATGAAGCAAGTGCGACGATATTATCATGTATGTTAGAGGCAACTGGTTTACTTATTTCACTCCAGACACCTGTACCATATATGTCACCGAAAGGCTCCTCGAAAGTATTAACCAAAATAATATCATCTAGTTAATGATGATAAAAAGCACAATAGTCATAAGTGGTGCAGTACATCCGTAAAAAAAACACACAATGCATAAAAAGTCAAGATATTTGCTGGCACTGACTCACCATTTAACATTGATTCTGGTGGCTTAGGATAGCCCAAAGATTCTAGATCCTGAGACTGATCCTTGTTAACCACTGCAACAACAGCAAGAGGTCATGTGATTAGCACTAACACATGCTAATATTGGGTAGGATAAGTAACATTCACACAAAATTCTCAATATAACATTATATTAGTATACATAATTATATATTATGACGACTTGAGTAACAAAACACACTATAAGTGATTGTTCTTAAAACACCCATGAACAGATTAAGTGATTATCACTAACTCTATGAAAATACAACTGTATAAAGCTAAGCTTGTCAATAACTATTATGAGAGTACAAATGTGCTATAAATTTGCACCATTTATGACGACTTTACAAATAGATATTATTGTAGATGAAGATGAACTACGTAATACGAAAATGTTAGAGGCTTAAAGTGATGCTGTGTGCTCACCTTCTTTACAAGAGTAAGACATCTCAGCAAAGGAACCTTTCCCAACCCTGCGGAAAAACATCAACATGAGTACCAAAAGGAAACATGGAACAAACCATAATATGCAAAATATACATGAATATAATTGTAGGAACAGGAAAACATAGAGAAAAGAGGACCTGGCCTGGTATGCTTAAATATATGAAGGAAACAAGTTAGTATTGAGAAAACATTACAGAAAACCTCAAGTCAGGAGGCACCACAACCCATGCAGTGTGACTGTGTGACCATTATATCTAGACAGAAAACTCTTTTCTTTAATTAAAGTTGACAGATAAATGGATTCAACATTGACACAAGAAATATGTTAACCTAGTACATGGCATAATGGCATGTGCCAATTGGACAGAAAATATCTCAGTATTATTAAGGGTAACACTCTGAAAACTATAGAGGACTACAAATGTCAAAAGCTACAGAAGGAACAACACCGGAATCCAAATTATTGTGAAACCAACAAAACCCCGCAATTGTATGGCATAAAAAATGGCTTATCTCATTATAAATAGCGTATGCAAGAGTAGGTGTCCAATTGAAAATGAAAGGATCAAGATGCCCAAGAGAGGGGTGAATTGGGCTAATTCTAAATTTTCTTGCAATAATTAAATCCTATTGATAGCCTAATTAACCCCTTGTGCCTAGAAAGTGTTTGTAATGTTCTATCGCACAAATAGACTTGCAACCTAAGTTTCAATCCTACTCTAACATGGCAATTCTAGGAATGTAAATGACAAGAATTGAATTGCTCAAAGTAATGCTTAAAGTAAATGCGCAAAGTAAAGAGAAGAGAGGAAACACGGCGATGTTTTGCCGAGGTATCGGAGAGTCGCCACTCCCCACTAGTCCTCGTTGGAGCACTCGTGCAAGGGTGTAGCTCCCCCTTGATCCGCGCAAGGATCAAGTGCTCTCTACGGGTTGATTCTTCGACACTCCATCGCGGTGAATCACCCACAACCGCTCACAATCTTGAGTCGGGTCACCCACAAGCTCTCCGGATGATCACCGAACTCTCAATCACCACCAAGCCGTCTAGGTGATGGTGATCACCAAGAGTAACAAGCACGAACTCTCACTTGACCACGCGAAGCCTAAGGAGAAGATGGATGCACACTTTGCTACTCTTAATTCACTAATGAGGTTTCACTCTTGGATTCTCAAATTACAAACACCTCACTAGGACCTTGCTCTTCTTGGCACTCACAAATGTGTTTCTCAGCTGTTGGAATGAGCAAAAGTCACTCCACACACGAGTGGAGCTTCTATTTATAAGACAGCCTGAAAAACGAACCGTTATGTGCCTCTGCGGGGTGACCGGACGCTCCGGTCATTTTGACCGGACGCTCCGGTCAGTTCAACCCACACACTAGTGTTTAAGTGACGACCGGACGCTGGCAGGGTCCGGTCACCACTGACTGGACGCGTCCGGTCGCAAATATCCCTCACTGAAACCTTACTGGAGTCGACCGGATGCTGGCCCTCAGCGTCCGATCACTTGACCTCTCCAGCGTCCGGTCAAACCGGACTAGTTCACCTCTGTCAAATGAACTGACCGGACCCTGCGGCCAGCGTCCGGTCGCACCGGAGCCAGCGTCCGGTCAGTCTTTGACCCTCCATTCACTTCCAACTCTCAATCATATGTGAATGAAGTTTGCTCCAAAGGATCTTAGGCATATTTAGGAGCTTCCTAGTGCTAGTTTTAACAAGTGTGCACCACACCTAACTCACTAGACTCACCTAAGTCAAGCTACCCGTCCATACCCCCCTTAATAGTATGACCAAAGGAAAAACAAAGTCCTAAACTACTCTAAGTGTCTCTCCAACTCCAATCGACACTTAGAACTAGTCATCCTTAACCTTGTCGTCCATCCTTTGAAAACCGAAACGATTTCCATCGTAGGGGCATGACATCCACGATTGTCCAATCGATCTCCATTACCGTGACCTAACTTAATTGCCTCTGCAAAACACACGTTAGCCACAGTAATCTTATATTGTCATTAATCACCGAAACCCAATTAGGGGCCTAGATGCTTTCAATCTTCCCCTTTTTGGTGATTGATGACAATACAACCTCGAGTATGTGAAAGAGTTGAGGTTTTTAACATGCTTGGATCATATAAGCTTTTAGCAATAAGAACAAAAGAGTTAGTCAAGCTTATATAACCCAAGCCATCATGATGTACTCAAATGATATGAAATAAGCATGAGTACAAATAATAAAGCTCATTTGCATCGGAGTATAAACGCGGAAGCAAAAGCAAATGAGCATAACACAAGTGATATGACATATCAATGAATACCAAAAGTAGAGAGCACACATGTCATATATCACAATCACGTAGATATCACTATCACATAGATATAATAGTATGCATGAAAGTAAACACACGAATGCATAATAGTAATAGTGTATCACACAAATAAAACTCCAAATGTATATAAAAGACTAATAGCTAACTAGCTCCCCCTAAATGTCGCTCCTCCTGAGTCTACATACTCAAACCCTCTCCCCCTTTGGCGTCAAACACTAAAACCTAAGGGCTGGTCGGCGGGGCTGCAGCGGACGAGTCGGGCGCTGAAGTGTGAGGAGCAAGCGTAAACTGGGTGCCATCATCATCTGACCCTGAGCTCTGTGCTGACTGACCCTCTGAAGCAGGAAGTGTCGCTGAAGTGGTCTGGGTCTGAGCTGGGGCAGGTGCTGCTTGTGATGCTGCTAGTACATTTGTCGTAGGATCTGATGATGCGACTGAAGAAGGGAGCCTCTGAGTAGTCACTGCAACAGGAGCTGCTGTAGAAGGACCGACAGCATGCATATGTGGCGGTGTAGGCATTCCTATCAATTCGCTAAACGATGCTCCAAGACTCATGGAGACTGACGTGTCAGACATAAATAGCGAGGGTGACTGATCCGGTGTGAAGCCCGTCTGAAGTGGAGTGAACTGCGGGGCTACCACCGGCGATGATAACCACTAGGACACCTGGACTGGAGGTGAAGCAAACTGAGCTGGAGGCTGTCCCTGACTCTGAAGCCCACTGGGCTGTACTGCTGGAGTCATCGTAGTGGTGACAGGCTAAGCAAGCTGGGGCGAAGGCTGTGGCCGTGGAGCCCCAAGAGCTGTCACTACATGCTACATGAATCCCATGAGCTGCTGCTGCATAAGTAACTGCTGCTGATGCATCTGCTGTCGCTGAAACTCATCCTGACGAGCCTGAAACTGAGCAAAGTTGGCAGCGGTCTCCTTAGCCTGATCCTGCTGCATCCGCTCGAGAATAGCAATGAGAGTGGGGTCCGTCTGTGGTGCAGGTGGAGCTAAGCTGGAACTGTCTGCCTCTGCATCATGTCTGCGTGGAGGCATCTGAGGAATAGGCAGGTAGTCGTCATCCGAACTGTCACTAGACTCGCTCCTCTCCTGCTGAGCCTCAAGCTGCTCCTCCTCAGTAGCTGCTATGCCTCTGATAATCTCGTCCTGCTGAGCTATGGACTCTTGTACATCTAGGCGATGGCGAGGCTAACTGGGTGCCTGAGGAGTGCTGTGTCTGATCCTCTGTGCCATGTTATATGCTGGAAACTCTATGGTGGCACCTCTGTACTCTGCAACCATCTCATGTGTCCTGACTGACACTACCTTCAGCATAAGAAATGTAATCCAATGTGCATAGGGAAGCTGCCTATGACCCTTGAAGCCCTCAGCAATAGTATCCTCCATCTCTGATAGAAGGAGGTCCCAAATATCGAAGACAGTCTGCTGCATCAGTGCATTGAGGAGCCAAAGCTAGAGGTGAGTCAATCCCTCTTTGTATCCTATCCTAGGAAGTAGTGTCCTCCTCATGATAGCTTCTACCACTCTGGTAGTAGGAATAAGATCATCGGGGTTCCTCCTCGACCCCTCACCAAAGGGCTCCTTGAAGCAATGGCGCACAAGATCTGTAGGGGGCACCTGACCACCATGAGGACGCCTAGGAGGCTCCTACTGTCCATAACAAACCTCATGTAACCTGACAGGCTACTCATGTAGCCTCAGTATCTCCCTGGCCCTCTGACTCATCATCCTGTAGTCTCTGCCTCTGAAAGCAAAGTGAATAAAGTTATGATGCGGGTCAACAAAGAGCGAAGCATAGAACTGCCGAACCCAAGATGGTACATATAATCCTATCCGGCCTATCAGATCTGTCAGCCCCGGTAGATATGCAAGGTAGGGGCGAATATGCTCTCCGGCTGTTGCCACAATAGCCTCAATACTGCAGACTCTCTGAGATCAGAAAATGCCCCACTGTTCAGATAAGCATTGTAGAAATCTTCCTGGAGCGGTGTATAGAAACCCTCTGCTGCTCTTTCATCCCTTCTGGGTGGAAACCACACCTCAAACTCCACAAAACGAAGCTATTGCACTTGTTTAGCTGTGGTAGCCCTCAGGTCAAGATGGGTCACTAGAGGAGGACCCTGTGGTCTGGGCGGTGGACGCGAACCTCTCCGCTGAGTAGGTAGCCTCGGTGAGACTAGAACTCATGTACGACCCAAGCGGTGAAGCTGTGGCTGTGGTGCCTGCTCAGTCTCCTCGGCCTGCTGGCCCTCCTGTGTCTCCTGAGTTGGCTGAGGCTCTGCTGGTGGGGGCTGCTGCTGTGACTCCCCCTGAGACTGAGTCTCCTCAATAGTCAGACGATGTCCAGCCATCATGACAATCTCAGGTGGACTACCATGAAAACGCTCAGCCTCCTCAACTGCTGCCCTCTGTGCTGGTGTAAGCTGCTGATCTGCAATCACAACCCCACTACGAACACCTCCTCTCTCGGCACGCTCTGTGGCCTCTGCAACTGCTACTGCATGGGCTGTCTCTGCATCTGGGTACTTCCTCTTCTTGGATGCAATCTTCTTTGTCGCCTTGCCTTTTGGATCAGCAGGCAAGCGAGGTGGTGGCCTCCGATCATCATCTCCTGGACCACCCCCGACATTCTTCGTACGAGCCATCTGAAAAGATCAACTGCAACCAACAAGAACAACTGCCGCGGTCAAGAGTAACTACCCTGACACTTCCGAGGCTTGGCCTCGATCCATACTTGCGAGCTTAGCTCCGAGTTGACTGACAACTGCCACACGAACCTCAACGACACCGGCTTGCTGCATGATGGAATAGATGGATATACAAATAAATATAATATATCTAATAGATGCGAAAACCTAGGAAGCAAGCAATGTAGGCAAGAAATTGAAGCGACTGACATGCTACCTGACAAACCGAAGAAAAGGAGAGAAGCGTCACGCGGAGGATCACCGGGACTGCTAGGGTTAGGGTTTGCGAAGCACTTTGATGAATCGGTGGCCCTGGATGTGATCTGAAATCAATGCTTTGAAATCTATCTAGGTCATGGGCAAAACACAGTGGGTGCTAGGGCATGGCCTTATCGGTGAGGAGGGGAGAGAGAACGCTGCAGTGGAGGCTCCGGTGGTAGACGTAGGCAGGGCACAACGGCGGCACGGGAGTGGGTCACGGCGGTGAGCGACGGCACTGGACTGCGGCGGCCAAGCCCGACGTAGAGCACGACGCAAGTGCGGGCTGTGCACGAGAAACAGCGGCGTGGGCACGGGGGTCGTGCGGGAGGCTTTTGGACACGGCGGGCGGTGGAGCTCTTCGGCGATTGGGGCTGGCGGCGGCTCGGGGAATAGGATGCGGCGAAAATAGGGCAAAAGAAGCAAGGTGCTGCGATTAAAAAGATCCCCTGACGTGACAAGAAAGGAAACGGATAAAGTGACCTAAAGCCGCATGAGATCTACTGACCGGACGCTCCGGTGGTAGCGACCGGACGCTACCACCCAGCGTTCGGTCGATTCTAGAGAGGTCCAATTCCTCTAGAATCGTGACCGGACGCGTCCGGTGGTCCATGACCGGACGCAGTCAGGGTCCGGTCAACTCTTCTTCGTCTTCTTCACATGACCGGACGCTTAACGTCTTCTGACCGGACGCTGAAACGTAGAGTCCGGTCACTCCTTCGTAGCAAGTTCACCTCCTGTGAACTGATCGGATGCTGGACATTAGGGTCCGGTGCGGCGTCCGATCACTCTTTTCCAACAAATCTTCAATGATCCTTCGCGCTGCCTATTCCCAATCAAGTCCCAACTCCAATAAGATGCAAATAAACACAAATTGGGACTGATGTGAGTGACCTCTCTCAAACCCTCAAGTTTTTCAAGATATTTTGCCTTAGGCTATAATTATTTTTAAGAAAATAGGCAATAAGAGGGCAAATGGAACAAAACGACAAAACAACATTCAAGCATATGCAATACTTGTAAGTAAATCTAGTTGCTTGTCAAGTTTGATCCAAGGTTAAGCTTCTTCACACGCTTTTCAGCGGTTATCTTAACCATGTTAGACAAGCCCTATATGCATTACCAAAAATTAAACATGTTGTATATTACAATGAATGCAAGGGACAAGATAAGCTCATCTTTTAGTGAAGTTAATAAAATCAAGTACATTAAGCTCGTTTCGCAATCTACAAAATGTAGCCTCATCTAGCGGTTTAGTGAAGATATCCGCTAATTGATCTTCGGTTCTTACACCTTCTAGTGATATATCATTTTTAGCAACATGATCTCTTAGAAAGTGATGGTGGATATCTATGTGCTTTGTGCGAGAGTGTTGAACCGAATTATTTGCAGGTTTTACCGCACTTTCATTATCGCACAAAAGAGGTACTTTATCTAGAACTACACCATAGTCTAGCAAAGTTTGTTTCATGTATAATATTTGTGCACAACAAGCACCCGCGACAATGTATTCCGCTTCGGTGGTGGACAAGGCCACACTATTTTGTTTCTTGGAGGACCAAGACACAAGTGATCTACCAAGCAAATGGCACCCTCCGGATGTGCGTTTTCTATCAACTTTGCATCCGGCATAATCCGAATCGGAATAGCCAATTAGTTCAAATCTAGTTCCTTTGGGATACCAAAGGCCAATGCTTGGTGTGTGCTTAAGATACCTAAGGATTCTTTTTACGGCAATTAAATGAGTTTCCTTAAGATTAGCTTGAAATCTAGCACACATACACACACTAAACATGATGTTGGGTCTAGATGCGGTTAAATACAACAAGCTACCAATTATAGAACGGTAAAGAGTTTGATCAACTTTGTTACCTCCCTCATCTAGGTCGAGATGTCCATTAGTAGGCATTGGTGTCTTGATTGCCTTATATTCATCCATCTTGAATCTCTTGAGAAGATCTTTTGTGTATTTCTCTTGAGAGATGAAGATGCCTTCTTTCATTTGCTTGACTTGAAAACCAAGAAAGAATGTAAGCTCTCTAATCATTGACATCTCGAACTCCTTTGACATCAATTCACCAAATTATTTGCATGAGTCTTCATTTGATGATCCAAAGATGATATCATCAACATACACTTGACAAATGAAGATATGCCCATCTATCTTCTTGGTGAATAGTGTGGTGTCGACCTTCCCAATGGTGAAGCCCTTCTCAATGAGGAAGTCCCGAAGCCGCTCATACCAAGCTCTTGGGGCTTGCTTAAGCCCATATAGCGCCTTGGACAACCTATAAACATGATTAGGATATCTAGGGTCTTCAAACCCGGGAAGTTGATCAACATAGACTAGTTCATTAATAAAGCCATTTAAAAATGCACTTTTCACATCCATTTGATATAATTTTATTTCATGATGTGATGCATATGCAAGTAGGATACGAATGGCTTCTAGTCTTGCAACCGGTACAAAGGTCTCTCCAAAATCTAAACCTTCAACTTGAGAGAACCCCTTTACAACTAGTCTTGCCTTGTTTCTTACAACAACACCTTAATCATCTTGCTTGTTTCGGAACACCCACTTTGTTCCAATGACTCTTGCACCTTTAGGTCGCTCTTCAAGAGTCCACACTTGATTCTGGGTGAAGTTATTCAACTCATCATGCATGGCATTGATCCAATCTGGATCTTAAAAAGCTTCTTCTACCTTAGTAGGTTCAAAGCAAGAGACAAAAGAGTGATGAGCAATAAATGAAGCAAGTTTTTGTGAACGTGTCATCACTTCCTTTGATGGACTCTCTATGATGAGATCTTGTGGATGATCTTATAGTAGAGGTGTGTTTCTTCTATTGACCACTTGAGGAGGAGGTTGTGGAGCATCAACATCTTGTGCTTGTACCACCATTTGCTCATGGGATGCATGAGTATCTTTATTTTCTACTCTCCCATCTTTTTCACCATCTTGTGGCACACTTGATGAAGAGGGTGGATCAATCACTTGTACATCATCTTCATCATCTTTTGGCTTGATGTCTCCAACCGGAATGTTCTTCATAGTCTCCCTCAATGGTTCATCACCTACATCATCAAGATTCTCATGTGCTCTTTGGGAGCCGTTAGATTCATCAAATTCCACATCATATGTTTCTTCAACCAAGCCGGTGGCATGATTAAATACTCTATATGCTTTGGACTTTGATGAGTAACCAACAAGAAAACCAATATCACAACGTTTTTGAAACTTCTCTAGGTGTTGCCGCTTCTTGTAGATGTAGCATTTGCAACCAAACACCCTAAAGAAGGAGACGTCCGGCTTCTTTCCATTGAGCAACTTATAAGGTGTCTTGCCAAGGAACTTTTAAAGGAATAGGCAGTTAGATGCATAGCATGCGGTGTTGATTGCTTCCGCCCATAGAGCTTCGGGGGTGTTGTACTCATCTAGCATTGTTCTTGCAAGAGTGATCAATGTCCGGTTCTTTCTCTCAACTACACCATTTTGTTGAGGAGTATAGGTTGCGGAGACTTCATGTTTGATTCCAACTTTATCACAATATGCCTCTATGTTTGTGTTGTCAAACTCTTTTCCGTTGTCACTTCTTATCTTCTTGAGCTTCACTTTAAATTTATTTTGTGCTCTCTTGGCAAACTTTTTGAAACAAGATGCAACTTCGAATTTGTCATGAAGGAAGAACACCTATGTATACCTTGAATAATCATCAACTATCACAAGACAATAAAGATTTCCTTCCAAACTCTTGTATGTTGTTGGTCCAAACAAATCCATGTGTAGGAGTTCTAGCACTATCGTGGTTGACATGAAAGCTTTTGTTGGATGAGTATTTGGAACTTGCTTGCCGGCTTGACATGCACTACAAAGCTTGTCCTTCTCAAACTTCATATCCCTCAATCCTCTCACTAAATCATTCTTCATTAGCTTTTTGAGCGAACTCATACCAACATGAGCAAGTCTTCTATGCCATAGCCACCCAAGTGTTGTTTTGGTGAATAGGCATGTCTTTAAGTTTGTATCTTCGGAGGTGAAGTCTACTAGATATAAGTTGTTGTATCTAAATCCTTGAAATATCACTTGATCATCATCCTTCTTGGATACAACAACCTCCTTCTCGGTGAACAAGCATTGGAAGCCAAGATCACACAATTGTCCAATGGATAGCAAGTTGAAACTTAATGAAGCAACATATAGCACATTGGAGATGGAATGATCATTTGATATTGCCACTTTGCCCAATCCTTTAACCTTGCCCTTTGAGTTATCTCCAAATGTAATTCTCTCTTGTCCATCTATTTCTTCATCAAGTGAGGTGAACATACGAGGATCATCGGTCATATGTTGTGTGCAACCACTATCAATAACCCAATGACTTCTACCGGTCTTGTAGTTCACCTACACACAAGAGATTAAAGCTTTAGGAACCTAAACTTGTTGAGAGCCCTTCACCTTCTCAACAAGTGACTTAGCAACCCAAATCTTCTTAGGCCTATTCTTGTTAGGAGGTCCTAAGAACATGACTTTCATCTTTCCACTAGAATCATTTCTAAGCATGTAATGAGCATTGAAGGCAAAGGGTCTAGCATGCTTGAGCAAAGGTTGTGGTGGTGGAGTTTTGCACTCATGAGCAAAGTGGCCTTCTTGTCCACACTCAAAGCATCTCTTTGGCTTTGGCTTTGATTGTTGTTGTTGAACTTGAGCCTTCTTCTTCTCTACATGTGCCACATATCCAATGCCACTTCTATCCATCTTCATGACGGTGTTCATAAGTAGCTTACTTTGAAGATATTTGCCTCTTGTGAACTTGCTCAATCCAACCTTGAGATGCTCTTTCTCCAACTTAAGCTTCTTGTTCTCTTCCTTAAGAGTATCATTGTTCTTTTCTTCCTTGAGCTTCTTGTTTTCCTCTTTGAGCTTCTCATTCTCAAGGATCAAGTCACCATCATGATCAAGGGTTAATAGCACAATGGTGTTGTGGCTTTTGATTTCTTCAAGATCTCTCTTGAGCTTTGCATTGTCATTCTTGAGCTTGATATACTCATCAAAGTCATTGCACTCAACCACTTGCTTGCCCTTGATACTAGAATCTTGCTCAATGCTCTCAATAATCAAGTCATCACATGATATAGCTATATCAATCTTAACAACATGGTTAGTAGCATCATGCGGCTTATTGGATAGAAATTTTTGAGCAATAGCAAGATTATCATAATTAATCTTAAGAGTAGTATATTCATCTTTTAGCTTGTTGTGGCTAGTGATGAGCTCATTGTGCACCCACTCAAGTTTATCATATTTACCTTTAAGCTCTTTCTTAGAAGATTTGAGCTCCTTGAGTTTGGATGACATAGCATTATTTGCTTCTCTAAGCTCAACATTAGCCTTTTCAATTTCATCACATTTTGCTAAAAGTGAATCGTTCTTAGCATCTAGTTTTTTTTATTTTTAGCTCTACTCTTTCTAATGATCTTAATGTATTGTCTTAGTATTTTAACAAGATCATTATATGAAGGTGAATCATCATCATCATCGCTATCGCTATCATTATCACTAGCTTGCTCATCATCACTACTATCATCATTCTTAGTTACCTTGCGTTCACCCTTGGCCATAAGACATAGGTGTGTAGATGATGATGGTGGTGGTGGAGATGAAGATGAGAGATCAATAGCTATGGCGGCCACCTTCTCATCGTCACTATCATCATCGGATGATCCACTAGATAAATTAATGTCCGTGAGCCAATCACCGACAATGTAGGCCTTTCCACTCTTCTTCTTCTTCTTGTGGAAGTCTCTCTTCTTGCCATTTCTCTTCTTATATGGCTTGTTCTTCTTCTTTTCATCTTCTTCTTCATTGCTTGAGTCAATCTTTCTTGCTCTTGAACTTGTTCTTGAACTTGTCTTTCTTGGACTTGGTGCATTGATGTGCTAGATGACCAAGTTCACCACAATTGAAGCAATCCATTTCGGAGATTGGCTTTTTTCTAGAGCTTGTGAAAAACTTCTTTTTCTTGCCATCAAACTTGATGCCACTCTTATTTAGCTTCTTTAGCATCTTGGTGGCTTTCTTCACCATGAGAGCAAGATCTTCATCTTCATCACTAGAGCTCTCATACTCAAGTCTTGCTTTGCCCTTATCTTGACTAGCTTTGAATGCTAAATCTTTTTCTTTCTTCTTAGTAGAGGATGAGCCATCTTGAGGTGTGATGTGCATGTACATTTCATGAGCATTGATCTTTTCCAAGATTTGTGTCGGTGTAGCGGTGGAAAGATCACCTTGATGTAGCACGGTCACAATATGCCCATATTTGTCAATGAGAAGGACACTCAAGATCTTTCTCACAACGTTGGATGGTGACATTTGAGTAAGTCTAAGCCCATTGACTTCCTCTACAAGAACATTCAAACGTGAATATATTTTATTATCACATTCTTTAGGAAGCATTTCAAAAGAGTTGAGCTTTTTCATGACAAGATGATAGCGTTCCTCACGCTCACTCTTTGTTTCCTCATGGAGCGCACAAACGTTTGACCATAGTGCATGGGCGTCTTTGTGGTTCCTTACACGGTTGAACACATCTTTGCAAAGATCTCTAAAGATGGTGTTACGAGCCTTTGCATTCCATTTTTCATAGTTCACTTTATCGCCTTGAAGTTGTGCGGGATTCCTAGGCGGCTCTAAGTATTCCAACGTCTAGAGCTTCTAGGTACGCCTCCATGCGAATTTTCCAATATGGAAAATCATCCCCCTCAAAGATAGGAGTAGGTCCATCTCCGTGAGACATCTTGCTCTAAGCGATTAAGCTTAAAAACGTGAGCATGAGGCTCCGATACCAATTGAAAGGATCAAGATGCCCAAGAGGGGGGGGTGAATTAGGCTAATTCTAAATTTTCTTGTAATAATTAAATCCTATTGATAGCCCAATTAACTCCTTATGCCTAGAAAGTGTTTGTAATGTTCTATCGCACAAATAGACTTGCAACCTAAGTTCCAATCCTACTCTAGCATGACAATTCTAGGAGTGTAAATGATAAGAATTGAATTGCTCAAAGTAATGCTTAAAGTAAATGCGCAAAGTAAAGAGAAGAGAGGAAACACGGCGATGTTTTGTTGAGGTATTGGAGAGTCGCCACTCCCCACTAGTCCTCATTGGAGCACTCGCGCAAGGGTGTAGCTCCCCCTTGATCCGCGCAAGGATCAAGTGCTCTCTATGGGTTGATTTTTCGACACTCCGTCGCAGTGAATCACCCACAACCGCTCATAATCTTGAGTCGGGTCACCCACAAGCTCTCCGGATGATCACCGAACTCCCAATCACCACCAAGCCATCTAGGTGATGGCGATCACCAAGAGTAACAAGCACGAACTCTCACTTGACCACGCAAGGCCTAAGGAGAAGATGGATGCACACTTTGCTACTCTTAATTCACTAATGAGGTTTCACTCTTGGATTCTCAAATCACAAACACCTCACTAGGACCTTGCTCTTCTTGGCACTCACAAATGTGTTTCTCAGCTGTTGGAATGAGCAAAAGTCACTCCACACACGAGTGGAGCTTCTATTTATAAGACAGCCTAAAAAACGAACCGTTATGTGCCTCTGCGGGGTGACCGGGCGCTCCGGTCATTTTGACCGGACGCTCCGGTCAGTTCAACCCGCACACCAGTGTTTAAGTGACGACCGGACGCCGGCAGGGTCCGGTCACCACTGACCGGACGCGTCCGGTCGTAAATATCCCTCACTGGAACCTTACTGGAGTCGACCGGACGCTGGCCCTCAGTGTCCGGTCACTTGACCTCTCCAGCGTCCGGTCAAACCGGACTAGTTCACCTCAGTCAAATGAACTGACCGGACCCTGTGGCCAGCGTCCGGTCGCACCGGAGCCAGCGTCCGGTCAGTCTTTGACCCTCCATTCACTTTCAACTCTCAATCATATGTGAATGAAGTTTGCTCCAAAGGATCTTAGGCATATTTAGGAGCTTCCTAGTGCTAGTTTTAACAAGTGTGCACCACACCTAACTCACTAGACTCACCTAGGTCAAGCTACCCGTCCATACCCCCCTTAATAGTATGGCCAAAGGAAAAACAAAGTCCTAAACTACTCTAAGTGTCTCTCCAACTCCAATCAACACTTAGAACTAGTCAACCTTAACCTTGTCGTCCATCCTTTAAAACTGAAATGATTTCCATCGTTGGGGCATGACATCCACGATTGCCCAATCGATCTCCATTACCATGACCTAACTTAATTGCCTCTGCAAAACACACGTTAGTCACAGTAATCTTGTATTGTCATTAATCACCGAAACCCAATTAGGGGCCTAGATGCTTTCAGGAAATATTGAAGACATACCTGACTGCCTTAGAAGAATCTAATGCAGGAAATTCCATCTCATCCAGAGATTCGTACTCCACCAATATATTAAAAACTTTAACTTTAGCAAGAACAAGGTTTTTTTTGCTTCCCCATCAAAATTAAAAAGTGGCCCGCCTTCGCAAACCTAGCAACAAACAGAAGAAAAGAATTACAGGCAACCCTTTGTTACATTGATAAAAAAGTGAACAAGAGGTAAGTGGGACAGACATCACTTTGTTATCTCAGATACACTTTACTGCATATAATAACAAAAATAGATTAAAATACTCATTTTAAAATGCAGATGTACCTTAGGCCTACTTTGGCAGCCCGTTTCCCCGAGGGGATCCCCGCGTTTTCCCTGGGCTAGTCTCCCCGTGCCAATCTCCCCGACCAAATTTTTGCGCACTTTGGCGGCCCACCCACCCGAGGGTCGCAGCTCGCTTCCCTTCTTTTTCCACACGGAAGGAATCCACGACTCGTGAGGCCGGGAGGGTTTCCCCGTGGCGACCGCTCGCGAGCCACGTAGCTTCCTCCGCTCGCGTAGGTCTTCTCTTCGCGAGGCCGTCGCCGCCCCGGCATCCCGTCGACGCCACCCCGGCATCCCATCGACGCCGCCTCGGCAGTCCGTCACCCCTGCCACTCCGCCTTCTCATCGCTTCGGTCATGCCAACGGTGAGACCGCCTCATCCTACATCTTTGTGCCTCCCGCTAGGGGTTTCGGATTTCTTGATCCGCTCTTCTCATAGACTGTCCCACTAGGGCGGTGAGGTGGCCGTGGCTGATTAGGGTTTCGGCGCCGAGCAACATGACATGGGAACCGGAAGCTGGGCGCTCTAGGGAGCAGGGTGCGAGATTTGAGGGCGCTCGTCACCTCTGTGCTTTCTGCTGTTGCTTCGGTAAGGATTCCGCATACTCCCTCTCTGGGTATTTTATTTTTGTGCATTTGTATTGCGGGATTGGTTAGTGTCAGCATGAGATGGCAGTTGCTATGGAGGGGAGATTGTAATTGCTGTGGGGAGGAGGGATATAATATATTAGCCTAGTAGATAAATTAGCCTAGCATGGAGCTGTTGAATTATACATTGGATGTTCTTTCTTGCCTGCTGGAGCTCTTGCGACAAAATATATGTTGCTATTTAAATTGCATTCACTCCTGACTCAGAGTTACTTGAATAGATGTTCCTAAGTCCTGACCACTTTAGGTTTGTCCTAAATTAAACTTCTTTATATTTAACAAAGTTTATTGAAAAAATACACTTGCATCTATAATATTGATTTTCACCATTAATTATGTCTTGATAGTGGTGCATTTATTTGGTGCTCTAGATGTTAATATATTTTTTCTAAAAACTAAGCTAGGCAAATTTGACCCTATGGTTTGCAAAAGAGGGAGTAGCGCAATTAAACCTGCAAAGCCAACACCGTACCTAGGTTCTAAATCAGAAGGATCTGAAGGATTATTGTCTACTTTGTGCCATGATTGTTAACTTTTACTCTCGCTGACACTGGTGTGCTGGTACTAAGTTGGAAGCGTAATTAGATCGGTTGCCAAAGTCAGCAAATTCATTACGACTCTTGGTTATGATTTTCTCTAGCACCTACTGGTGCAGCGTTTCTGCTTTTCTGATGAAGCTAGGCTCAAAACCTTGCATTGAGGTGCACATAGCTCAGTTCTCAAGTGCATACAACTCTAGCTGATTCGTTGGGGTACATGAACATAAACCAAAGTTGCAATGTAGGATGATGCCTTTAGCCCGGCACCATCCTCGTCTAAAATATGATGATAGTATTATCTGAAAGCGGTTCGTCTCTCTCAGATGAATGCATGATAGGTCTCTTGCCTACTCTAAGCACGAGATCTTAAGCAGAGTGTGCCTTTTTAATTTGATGGCGCGTGGGATCTTAAGCGAGTTTGTTTTTAATTCGAAGTGGCGTCCATACTCATCAATCACTCAATCTAATAATTTGCGTGCTAAATCTCGGACAAGTGCTTGCTAAATCTCTCTCGACTAATAAGGGCATGATGCTTTTTGCAGGAGTGATTTTCTGCTTTGCATCTTGGGGACGGGTGATTGGTGTCAAGTTAGTCCCCCACTATTGCCTCTTTGCATCTATTGTTTTTGCTGCTGTCTTTGGTGTACAATGATTCCTACTTGCATTAGAACTAATGAAATTTCTGGATACTCTTCCTGGATTTCTCACTAGCGCTTTTTTTTCCGCTTTCTAGTCTATCTGTATGGTCGTGATCTTGAAGTGTTCCTCTCATTGTATTGTTCTCTTTAGCATTTTTGAGTAATAAGTTAAAAAGATTAATGCAAGTTTTTTCATGAGATGGTCTCGAGAAAAATCTAAGCTTTCCTCACAATAGCTCTAGGTTGTTAGCTTATGATGCCCCTAACTTTTATTTTAGGGCATATATGAAACTTCACTCTGAAATAATCATAACCAAGTTATGAAATAATCATAACTTTTATTTTTTTAGTTAAAAAAATGAATGCATGCATACATGCCCTGGATGAGTAGGTGTCTTTGTAAGTGTCTTTGCTGGAATGGGTGTGGCCTCCCTTTTCCTCTCCTTTCTTCTTCCTCAAGCTGCACCACCATTTCCCTTCCTTCACCCCCACCCTCTCAAACCTCGCTTTCCCCTACACAAATCAAAGGAACACGGAGGGGAGACCTCTCCGGCCTAGTTGTACTTTCACACTTGAAATCTTTGCATATCTATGTTGGATAGGTTCCTAGGGTTTCATGGTATAAGGCTACACCAATTCCTAAATCTCTAGGTCCCTAATCAACTAAGGTATTTGATGTCATCCACAGCACAAATTAGGTTTGATTTGTTAGTACCCTCTGTTTTTGAAAGATGAATGACATGTGGCATATAGCAAAGTGGCAAAGAGAGGGCACTACAAAGATGGTTGTTTGTACAAGGCATTTAAAAATGCCTTTAAAAGTGGCCAAAATGCCTTCAAAAACCTTTTTAGGCATACATGAAAATGTCTGCTATAAACCGGACTCAAAAGGTCTTTTGAGGCATTTTTTCAAAACGCCTTTCAATATTAACATATAAAGGCATATCAAGTTTTCAGAGATGTTTAAAGTTTTCCCTATAGATCAAGTTTCCAATACATCTACTGTTTAACTGTGATAGTACTGCTAACTATAACTAGTTCATATCCGTTTCTGTGATTAATTCAGTACATTTTCAAAATGGACCTCCAAGCAATTGCACCGCCCAAATGCCTACTCTCCCGCCAAGACACCTCCGACTTGTTGCCTCTTCCAATTTTTGCATCGCCCAAATGCCTCTATTTGTTCTAATTTGTGTGGCAGGCACATATATAGATGCATTTTTTAGTCCTGTTCTAAAAAAATGAATGCATACATGCCTGGATGAGTAGGTGTTGATGTAAGTGCTGCCTGGATGATTAGGTGCTGCTGTAGAGTGCTATAAATATGATTAGGTGCTGTTGTAGAATGTTATAGAAAATGATTAGGTACTTCTGACTTTTTTAGACTTTTAATACTTGTTTTCTCTACTTTTAATACTTGTTTTCTCAACTTTTTTAGACTTTTAATACTTTGCATCTGCCCTTCTAATACTTGCTTTCTCTACTTTGAGTGCTCTCCTTTTCTCTAGTTGATTTGAATTGGTAATATATATGTAATAATATAATTTCATATATGTAACACTAGATGGCTTCTTGGGAAGAGCTTGCTAGGAATTTTTTGTTGGAAGAGGAAGAAGAAGATGAGGAGCTATTCTTTTTCTTCTCCTCTTTGTAATGCCCTTTCTCGATTTAAGAGAAAACACTGAGCATACCTCTTCTCTCCCGGTGCTAAAAAGGTTAAAGAGATCCTCGAAGGACACGAGAATTGGTGCAAGGAAGAATTTAGGATGGAGGCTGAAATATTTAGAACTATAGCAAACTTTCTCAGGGGCGAGAACTTGCTGCGTGACACACGTGGTATGAAGATTGAGGAGCAACTTGGTCTTTTATGTTCATGCTCTCTCATAATGCAAGCACAGAGAGGCTAAAGGAGTTTCAACATAGTGGTGAGACAGTGCATAGGAAAATATATGATGTCTTCAATATCATTCCAACATTAACCCAAAAAATCATCAAACTTCCGAATCCAAGCCACACACACATGAAGATTACATGTGACCCTAGATTTATGCCATTCTTTTAGGTCGGTTAATACATACAGTATACTTTCCTTAATACCATTCCTAAATACAATCCAAATCTTAAGTAAATTTTCTTACCTGCAGAACTGCATCGGCGCTATCGATGGTACGCATGTCCCAATCACAATTGGACAAGACAAGGCCAGTCCCTATAGAAATAGGAAGGGGACACTATCGCAGAATGTTATGTTTGCCTGTGACTTCGACTTGAAGTTCACTTTCATCTCATCTGGTTGGGAAGGATCCGCATCTGATGCAGGAGTGTTGCGGTCTGCTCTTGGCAAGGGATTTACTGTGCCAGCAGGCAAATTCTATCTTGTAGATGGTGGATATGCAAACACACCATCATTCCTTGCTCCCTACCGAGGAGTTAAGTATCATCTCAGTGAGTTCAGGAGACGTGGCCAGAGGAGAAATGCATATGCCAACTACAAGGAATTGTTCAATCATCGGCATGCGATTCTTCGAAATCACATTGAGAGGGCCTTTGGGGTTCTCAAAAAGCGGTTTCCAATTCTGAAAGTGGGGACACATTACCCAATTGAATCTCAAGTTATGATTCCAGCATCTGCTGCTGTGTTTCACAACATCATTAGAGGGTTGAATGGGAGTGAAGAGTGGCTAGACATCCTACCTGATAATATCAACCCATCAAATTATGTCGACATGCCAGAGGGAGACACTAACTAGCCAAGTGAGATGGAATCAAACCATAGAAATACCCTACGAGACCAGATAGCCCATCAGATGTGGGCTGCCTACAATGTGTAGGATAGTAGTGTTTGGAATGTAATTTATGAGTTATGAGTTATGAGTTATGTATTTCTGTAATACATTATGTGATGCAACATTCTGTAATAAATTCTCCAATATATTCTATAATATGTTATGAGTTATGTATTTCTGTGTGATGCAATATTCTGTAATAAATTCTCCAATACATTCTATAATATTTTATGAGTTATGTATTTCTGTAATTATTTCTTGTAGCAATGTCGAAGGCAAGGGCTACATGGAACTCTAGATATGAGAAAGGGCTTGTTGACATTATGAGGGACCATGTGAACATCCCCTTGTTCAGGGGTCAGAATGGATGAAGTGGAGAGGGTTGGAGAAGTATCTCAGAGAAGTTTACCCAAATGTATCCTTTAGCATGCTTCACAAAGCAGCAGCTACAAGAGAAGGAAAAGGAGCTAAAGGGCAGCTGGAAGGCAATACATGTAGCGTTAAAGGATAGTGGTGTTGGTTGGAATGACTCATTGGCCATGGTCATTGCGGAACCGGAAAAATGGAAGAAACTGATCAATGTAAGATTTTTTTCACTGAACCAAAAAATTGTTGCCATATTCTGGTTGCAAGTACTAACTATGCTGTTGTCTTGGTATTAAATAGGATAATGGAAAAATGGCTAGGTTCCAGAAGAAGCCGTTTCCTTTATATGAAGACTGTACGTCATTGTATGCTGGTATGTTATTTGAAACTTCTCTCTAAGGTTATATCAGCATTTGCATAACCAGTATATCAGAAACAACCAACTCATTTCCTTGAACCAAATCATCACCTTGGCAAATCAGCAGTAGGTAGTCCACAGCCCTCTGTCCAGATCACCACAATAATCACACAAGTGCTCTAATAATTACCACAAATAAGTTACAAGTACCATAAACGAGTCCTGAGTGTGCTACTGCTAGAACTACTTTTGATAATCTGTATATGCGACTGCAGCAAAATGAATAGAATTGCTACTGTCGTACTAGGAGCTGCAGCTGGCTAGGCTTTTTACAGTAATGCTTCAATCAGAGAGTGTTCAAGCAACACTTACAGTAATGTTTGTCTTTTTTATTAAAAAAACATAGATTGTGCTTTTTAGTGTTTCTAGTCCTAAAGGATTTGAAGAAAATGTATCTTTTCGTTAATATCCACCCCTTATTACAAAACCCTATCTTAACTGTTTTTTCTTATTAATCATGAGGAGGGCTTTCTCTCTTTCCATCATTCTTCATCTCACGTTGAGCTCTTCACAATGTCTATTTCCGTCAATCCTTGATATCACGTTTACTGTGCATTGAGCTATTCGCAATGTCTGTTCCCATCAGTCCTTTATTTCCCGTTTACTGTACATTGAGCTATTCACAATGTATACATGGGGTTGGAGCAAAGAATTATGATGCCTTGCAGTAAACCTGGTGAAATATGAAAGTATACCATTTAGTGGTTAAAGTGTAACAACACTTCTTAAAAAAAGAGTAATGTCAATTGTCAATTTAGTAGACTATTCCTGCATCACAAAAGAAAAGGGTAACAGGATTACTGGCAAGTCAAAACATGAAGTTTGAGAGGGTAGAATTGTTAAGGATATCAATCTATAAACTCTGGATGAGGACCATACAAGAAGTTACTAGGAAATGAAGTGAAATGAAAAATAATTACGGACATATACTGTGATTTCTCATGGCAGGAGCAAGTTATCTTATTTCAAGAATGATAACCAATTGAAAAATTATCAAGACAGAATAGGAACAGGTTCATACCTGCAGTGCCACACATTGATAGTTTTATCATAAGAAGAGCTAAACAAGAATCCACCTGCAGTGAAATAAAGAATGAAAATAGGCAGTTCTTGAGCCAAACATTACAAAACCACGTGAACAAAAGAAACCAACTAACAAAATAGCAAATGTTTTAAATATAGACATTAATAGTGTTGGATTTTTACCTCCAACGGCTAATCCTCATTACACAATCACGGCAAGCAAGCGGTGTTGATGATTTAAACACTCCGGCAGATGTGGGCCATCAATTCTCGACAAATCAATTCCCCTATTGTTTAAGAAACCATTATTACTTTCATGATCCCGATTCAAATCTGTTGTCATCGCCTCCTCGAGGCTTATTGCGTTTTATCATCGACTCAACAAAGACCAGAGTCGCCGAACATCAACGATAACTCCCCAAGGAGTAAACATCTAAAACTCATATTTTTTGCATAGGAAGTGTTGCTACAGGAGATCTAAACTTCACATCAATCGAAAGCACTTTGACTGCTCCTCTTGTTCCTATTGTCGCTCCGGTGCTCCGCCGCTTTCTGGTCGCTCTAGTTGCTCCTCTGCATGTGTTGTCTCGATAGCACAAGTCCAGTGCTACTTTTGATGGGCTAGACGTCTCAAGTGCACGCAATGAAGCTCGATGCACCTTCCAATCAAGATTACGTGCAAGGAACGAGTGGTGGGAGAAAGCGTAAGCAAAGTCACATTGGTGCTGCTATTGATGGTTTTGTGCAGTTTAAGAAGATGCAAACAAGTAAAACAATGGAAGCACTCAATGAAAAGAAGAAACAAGACGAAGCATTTTCAATCGACAAGTGTCTCGATGAAGTTGATGCAATGGAACTTCTTGATGTGGAGAAGGCGATGCTATGAATATCTTCAAATCTGAGATAGATAGGGAGGTATTCATGAAAATGAAAAACAAAAATGTTCGCTTGATTTGGCTCAAACAGCAGATTAGGTAATAATGCTTAGTCGCCTTTGGATTAGTTTACTTTGGTATGTCTTAGCTGCTAATGCTTTTCCTTGTGCTTACTTGCGATTGCTATATCTGTCAGAGAGGCAATGTTGGTGGAGGCAATGTTTGAATTGAGAAGAAAAATGCAGCTGCAGTCATTGTATGCAGGTATTTCCATCGTTGTGAGCACAGTATATTGCACTGGTTAGGTCAAAATTTTTTATTAGTGTGAGCCTAGAATTTGTCATTTGTCCTTACTTATGTTCTCTACATAACTTGGATTGCTGTTGTCAGGTTAGCTATGTGTTGCTAAATTGAGATTCTATTTTCCTGCTATGAAAGCATAGCTCAGTCCTTGTCAGGTTGTCATGATGATAGCTTTCCTGAGACCTTTCCTACAGGGAGGGTTGAGCACACATTGGTAGACTGGTCAGTGTCTGAGCTGTGTTTCCGATCTTATTTGCAAGTAGCCTCTTTTGTTTATAAAAATAATGCTATAAATATAAGATGCCCATACCACTTCTTCCCTTGGGCTTGCAGATCACTGGCCAGCAGCCATTTGATTAGGCGACGACCACCGCTAACCTTATCAGGCTCCTCTCCTTTCAAGAGGATTGCATGTCTGATCCCCTATCTTGAGGGATCTTAAAAATTCACAAGGCATGACTCATATTACACTTTTCGGATGTCGTGTACATAAAATTTGTTCATAGGGATAGATAACCTTGAGCCATATGAAACTGATGACTACACAATTGTACAACAGCTTGCACTTGCCAATGCTGCATGCCATCAGTACTCTTTGTTGCTGGTATTAGGAAATGGTTTTGGTGTGGTTATCTTTCTGCACTTTGTACAAAACAAAATTCTTAGCATGAACTGACAGCTAGCTGTAAGCATGGTGATAACATGCTTCTTTTACCTATATGCTCGGTATTTTGACCTTATACTGTATGGCCTCACAAGAGTTCTTTTTTTTTGTGTGTTAATTGCAGAGAGTTTGGTGGAGGCAATGCATGATTTGAGACAAGAGAAGTGTGGTCAATTTTGGTAGTGCATGTTGGACATTTCAGGCTTCTATGTATTGGATCAGTTTGGTAGTGGGTTGAATTTGGCACTTGAATTAAATTTTCCATCTATTGGACTGTCAAATAATTTTGGTCTTGTGATTTTCCATGCATTATGATCATGAAAATGATGTGGTTGGTATTGATCTTTGGTGATTTCATTATATTATTTAAGAAATTCAGATTTTTCTTGATTTTTCAAGACACTGTTTTCAATTTTGTTGCCATACTTTGGCAGAAGTACTAGTACTTTGGTAGAAGTGCTGCTGTACTTTGGCTGCAAGACAACAGGTTCGTGTTTTCTCTGCGATAGACATCCTGTTGCCGAAGTTGTGTATTATCAGTTCAGTTCGGTTCAGTAGGCCTGTTGCCATCCAGCACGTCGGCATGTGGACGTTCAGTTCGGCACCAACATGTCGACACGTCGGCAGAATGGTTCAGTTGTCTAGTACTCCTGCGATAATGCTATTCTTGTTTCCCCTGTGCCGTCAACCTGTTTCCAAAGGAAGACGTGGAAAGTTCCCCACTGTGGTTACCAGCCCTGGGAAGAGGCGGGAAGAAGTCCCAAAAAAATCCACGTCAGGGGTAATCATCCCTAGGCTAATTGGCCCCTGCTGCCAAAGTAAGCCTTAGAGATTTTACAAGTGGAAGACATAGGCTTATCTTCGCATATAGGATCATCATTCAGAATCCCACCAGTGGCGATTAATTTGCCAGAGACGTCACGGCCTAGAGCTAGTACCTTGCTGTGGGGCTGAAATTTGAACACATTATTGAATCCTACGGTGCGAAGATCAGAAAATTTCTTGACATTGACAGTAGCAGTGTTGTCTTCTAAATCATATTCTCCCAAAAACCTCACGACAACATGGTCTTCATTGCGCACTTCAATCTATGTGATAAAGCAAAAGAAGAGTAAACATAGTTCACAATTATCATAACTAAAAATAAAAAATTAATAAAGGATGATTAGCAGCACCAATCTTCAAGTTATCATGGTCTTTCCTTTTATCATTTAAAGCTTTAACCAGGCTTGCTGAAGTCATGAACCTTGTAGCATCTCCATCACAATCTATAGCTACGCCTGAGCATGCAAATAGCACCTTGTGCTCTGTACAAGATCATAATTTATATTAATTATAGTTAGCAATGTTTAATATGTCTGGGAAAGAAGAGTACAACAGCACATATAATCACCATCGGCTACAGCAAGTGACACAACACTTTTAGACAAATCTGACGCAACTTCTTCACTCAGTTCACTCCAAACACCTTTATTTGATTCCCGATGCAAGTCACCTAGTTATAGAAACATGATACAACACAAACTATCAGTGACCAGATAGAGCTGTTAGAAACATGAGCACAAAAGAGGAAGGACCACCAGACCTGAGGCCAATAGCTCAGTTGTCTCTCCTTCATTGCAAATTGTTTTGTTCTTTGTTGAGCTTCTTGTGAGGTAAGTTCGTTTATTCTTCTTCGAGCTTCTTGTGAGATGAGTTCTTTCAATCCTCTTTGAGCTTCTTGTGGGAACATCACCACCCCTATTACTTTTCAGCATCTTACAGACACTGAAGCTGGTTTTTTTTTTCCTTTCTAAAGGAAGAGTGCAAATTTTGGGTCAAAACAGTAAAGCGATGCAGTAACACTAACATAAATCCATTAATCAGAAGGTCATAAATACATGTTTTATGTCAAGCCTGATGACTCATAACCTAACATAAGCTTTCCTCCAAGCTCCAATCAACTCTGATAAATGATAAATGTAAAAACAAAAAAAAGGCAAAAGTAAATACGGAGGAGGCGACTGAGGCGACGACGGAGATCGAGGTGGCGGCGACGGCGCGTGCCAGGTCGAGGTAGGGGTTGTGCTGGTCGCGACTCGCGAGCCTCGCCTCGCCTCGAGCGGAACGGGAAGCGGCTCCCGAGCGAGAGGTGCGAGACGCGATCGTGCTGCCAACGTGGGCGGGGATGGATCCTGGAGGACAAATGTGGAAGGTAAGAATAGATGGGCCGTTAAGGCCTGGTTCTAGTTGGGCCGTTAAAAGCCTGGTTGCAGTTGGGCCAACCCGTTAATTCTCATATAAGTAACCTCGAACTCATCCTGGGGCGAAAACCCTAGCTTGCAGCGCCGCCTGGACCGAGCAGCCGAGCGAGCAAGCAAAGACCCCCTTTTCCCCGAGCGCAAGAGCACCATGGCGGCGGCGGCAGTTTATGGCGGCTTCAAGGGGAGGAAGCTTGGCGTCGAGGATGCCCCCGAGCTGCAGCTCAACCGCATCCGCATCACACTCTCATCCAAGAACGTCAAGAACTTGGAGAAAGGTATAACCAAACCTTATGAATTCAGACTCATATTTTCTGATGTGATCTAATATCTTAGCTAGTCTTGCTCGTATGGAGTATATCGTAATGGCGTGTACAAGCTTCCGTTGATGGATGATTCGTATATTGTTTACGACTGTGCTTTAGATCTGCCTGTCGAATTTGTTGCTTTCCGTGCTAGTCTAGAGAACATGTACAAATCTATCTATGAGACAGTTAGTCGCTGGTTACAATTGCTGGGTGTGGGAACCGTTGTATTGTATTAGTTATCTGAACAAAACTACTATGCGCGTTTCGATTTACTGTTTGCCTATGCACAAGCAGTGCAGCGCCTAAGTGCTTTGATTGTTCTGTTGGATGGTATGGAGGGAAGGAATTGGCAACTGAAATTTGCACTCGTCTCCTTTGTATGTACTTTCTTACTATCTTGTATCATTAGGCTGATTAAACTGTATTTAGTCACTTGCTATGATGCAAGCTACACCACTGAATATTGGACTGTCGTTGCAGAGTTACTTTCAATTATCGAACTGACAATTGTCTGGGGATTTCTGGTACATTTCAGTTTGTGCGGATTTGGTGAAGGGAGCCAAGGACAAGCAACTGAGGGTTAAGGGACCCGTCAGGATCCCTACTAAGGTTCTCCACATCACCACCCGCAAGTCCCCTTGCGGTGAAGGTATCGAGCTATTTCCTAGCCTCTGCTGTTGAAATTGTTTGGGTTGGCTTTGGTTAATTTGACTGATTGGGTTTTTTGTGCTTTCATTAATAGGAACACATAATACATTGATACATTCACTAATATAAATAGATGCTTCGGAATTAAAGTGCTCGTAGTTCGCACAATATTATGCTATTGTTGTTTTTATATTTGAATTAATTTGGTGTTTTGAATATCATTTTTCCTAAATAAATTTATCTTTCTATCTTAGTATTGTAACATATAAAGCTAGTATATCTATCCTGTACCCTGGTAGGCGATTTTTGTCATTTCCCTGTTATTATATACTCCCTCTGTTCCTAATTATTGGTCATTTTGGCTTTTCTATAGGTCCGTAGCTTTTGGTATGTGCCTTGATACGCTATATGTCTATGCACCTAGAATCTAGAAAAGCCAAAACGAGCTATAATTTGAAGCAGAGGTCCCAATGCACCTTGTTTTATGTTACCCTGTTTTCTCCGTAGTTATCTTTGTCGAATTGTGGTGGGAATAGGATTCATGCCATCTCAAGTACATTGTAGCCTTGAGTAACTTTAGACTTCATATTCTGGACACTAACACCTAAGCCTGTTTGACACATTTTAGTACGATCTAGTTATTGATGACTTTATCTTCTAGGATGTGGAGAAGAAGCAGTCTAGAAGGGCAGGCCAAGGTTCCTTCTCATTTTTCAAATTCTTGAAAAAACAATTGATTTGAGTGAACAATTTAGTCAAAATAGAGAGTGCTTACATAGATTGCCCAACTTTGCGATTGTCATCAATCTCTGCCACTGCACGTGGAATGTAATGGGATATTGATAGCATATTTTTGTTGTTAAGACATGAATTTGACTGATCGTGTTCTAATCTGTTGGTCAGGAACAAACACATGGGATCGGTTTGAGTTCCGCATCCACAAGAGGGTGATTGACCTAATCAGTTCCCCTGATGTGGTGAAGCAGATCACCTCCATCACCATCGAACCCGGTGTTGAGGTCGAGGTGACCATTGCAGACGTGTAAGGATGTGCTGTTCAGCAATGCCATCAACTATCTATATATCTTTGTGTTGCTTTTGTTTTGTGCTCTTTGTGTGCTTGTAAGAGAAATATCGAGCTATTCTTAGCATATAAGACTTTTCTTTCTCCCCCTATGATCCTATCGTAGCTGTATGTCTGATCTGTGGGCTGTTCAACTTAAAAATTTTGATTCAGTAATCTGGTTTATCAGGGCAACTTGGTTCGCCCCAATTGGATCGCTGTCCATTAACTGGTTATCGAACTTGCTGGTGGCTACTTGGCTAGTTAGTTGCTTCGCGCAACAGGTTTTAAACCTAGATTTCATTTGTTAAAACTATTTTATAGGCATATTGCGCACACACGCAAACTATGCGAGAGTGATCAACTGCAGTAGTTTACAAAGATATATTTTTATAACTTATAACTAGGTTTGCCAAGGTATAATTGATGAAGATTAAAGTTCAATCTATGGTCTGAATGTTTTAAGGGTGAATTTAGTAATGCCAATCATATATCATTAATTATATATGATGTAAGTGTAAAAGGTGACTCCGAACAATTCTAAACAAATTTGCCATCCGACCTAAAATTCATGTCACATTGAATATTTAGATAATAAGAGTATTAAATATAGATTAATTACAAAATCAATTATATAGATGGAGGCTAATCTGCGAGATGATTTTTTAAGCCTAATTAATCTGTCATTAGCATATGTTTACTGTACCACCATGCTGTCAAATTATGGACTAACTGGGCTTAAAAGATTCGTCTCGCAAATAGTTTCGTAATTAATCTATATTTAATACTTCATGTATGTATTCAAACATTCGATGTGACAGAAATTTTAGAACCGTCCCTATATATTGCGGACGCGAATCGTCCGACAGGCGTCGAGAAACAGTGTATGGGCCTGTTCGCTGGTTGGTGCTGGTGCTGGTTTAGGCTGGCTGATGCTGATTTTTTAAGAGAAAAACGCTGGTGGCTGGCTGGTTTGACTGGCTAAAACCAACATGCCAACAGGTGTACCCATTGCGCGACGCCGCGATCCCTCCAGGCAGGCCGCCGGCGCCGTGCCCTTCACGCTGCCGCCGACCACGACAATACAGCCAAAACACAGTGAGGACTGGCATCACATCACGTTGGTCGGGGCCAGCCGTGAGCCGTCTCCGAAACTTGAAGCACCACAATCAATTTTCGCTCTTCCTTATTTTCCTTGAGAAATTACCAGGCAGTTGCGTTACAAGGAGAATAACATCGCGGTGACTTTGATCCAGTACACTGTCAAGGACCAAGGAGATAACTCATACGGAGTAGAGTATAAGTGAAGTGAGTAACAAGCTTCGAGATCGTATACGACCGTCGCTGAAAAAAGAAAAACAAAAAATGAACAGCTGACTTGACTAACAAGGTTCCTGGACCCATCCGGTGTTGTGATCAGAGGAGTTTCGGTGTGGAAGCGTTCAACCCTGCACCGCCACCTGCACTGCACCCCGGTCCCTTGGACCGAAGACGCTGAACTGAACCGATCCCGTTATTACAGCAATTAAATTTTGCAAGGAAATAGTACGAAGGAAATAGTACGTGTAAGGGTCTGTTTGGAAGGCTAGTTTGGATCCAAAACCTTTGTAAATTACAGGTACATAAATTTTTACAGGTGAGTTCACAAAATGCTATTTGGATGAGTGGTGAGCCTATTTTATTTTACCCTTGGTTTGGGCTAAAACCGGTGAAAAATAATTGTCGTGTGAGGAGGTCTGGAAAATATTACGATAACTATCGGGCTCATCCTCTCGATTGATTCCGTGCTCGTTCGAGCGGTGGCGCCATGCGTACGCACCATCCTTGGCGGCGTTCGGTGCTGGATTGATCGGTTGGGACAGCACAACGTCGGTGACTATGATGGCGGGAAATCCATGACATGCGATCCATGATAGGCGAGAGAGGAAGCGTACCGTTCCGACAGTCCAAGATCCGATCCTTTAACCCGTGATGCATATGCAATGCTTGGCGAGAGAGAGGACCGGCGCCGCGCGCAACCCCACCGACCACTCGCGACGATGGCTTGTATAAAACGAAATCTGACCAAACGATAACGATGAACCGAAGACTTTGAGAGCGCCCACAACAACCGAGAACGAAGCGAAATCCCGGAGGCACCTGGTGGGTCTGGTCCACACGAGGCGAGGCCAGGCGAAGCTCACTTGATTTTCAATAGGCGCAAAGCCATTATAAGCCGGTTTATAAGTTATGGTACAAAATTTTTCTCTCTTAATAAATCAGTCGTATAAATCAGCATAAGCGGCTTTACGAGCGGACGAAAGAATAAACAGTTTGTTCGTTTGTTGGTTTCAGCCAGAGTTTATCAGTCAGTCAACGATATTTTTCTCTCACAACAAACCAACATCAGTCGGACTTATCAGCTCAGAAACCAACCAACGAATAGGCCGAAAGAGCAAATTTCGTTGAAACAGGATTTGCTTTTGTGATTTTGGAAGTACTTTATTTAAAGTTTAAAGCTACATTAAACTTTTGTAGACATTTTAAATTCAGGCGATAGGGTTTTGTAGACGTGGTATCCACGTCAAGGTCACTCCTGTATGAAAATAGATAGAAATTGAAGGGAAAATATATATTATATATGTACGGCCAGCATCCGTGGCAATTCGTGGTGCTCCTCATCATATATCATAATATATAATGAGAAAAAAATCTAGATCTAAAACGGGAAGGGAAAATAGAGACGAGAAAAATGCACGGGATTTCTCCCCAAATGTAGCCCCTCCGCGAACCAAAGTCCCCGAAACAGGCCCTTCGAAAGCAAATCGAAACCATCCCCACTCGAAAAAACGGCAGCAGCAAAAGGTCCCGCAAACCCAAGCGCCGCCGCGGACCCAATCGCCCCCAATCCCAGCCCCATACCCGAGCCGAGATCCAGGGAGGCAGGGACCAGCCGCATTGCCGCGGGATCGAGGGGATGGCGCCGCAGCTGACCGGCGCGCCCGGCTCGGCGGCCGCGGCGGGCGGCGCGGCGGCCGTCAAGCCGCAGTTCCACCATTACCACCACCACCGCCTGCCCCCGCGCCACCACCACCCCTCGCCGACCTCGCTCCTCTCCAAGCTCGCCTTCTGGTCCGTCTGCTCCCTCTCCCTCCTCCTCGCCTTCCTCCTCCTCTCCCCCGCGGCGCCCGCCCCGCGGGCCGCGCCCGAGTCCCCGCGCCGCTCCCTCCACGCGTCCCGCTCCTCCACCGCCTCCTGGGGCGGCGCCGCCTGGGAGAAGAAGGTACGGGCGTCGGCGCGGGTCAGGCGCTCCAGGGGCCACTCCGTCCTCGTCACGGGAGCCGCGGGGTTCGTCGGCTGCCACGCCGCCGCCGCGCTTCGCCGCCGAGGGGACGGCGTGCTCGGCCTCGATAACTTCAACGACTACTACGACACGGCCCTCAAGCACGGCCGCGCCGCGCTCCTCGCCCGCTCCGGGGTCTACGTCGTCGACGGCGACATCGCCGACGCCGAGCTCCTCGCCAAGCTGTTCGACGTCGTGCCCTTCACACACGTCCTCCACCTCGCCGCGCAAGCCGGCGTGCGGCACGCGCTCGTGGACCCCATGTCTTATGTGCGCGCCAACGTTGCCGGTCTCGTGGCGCTGCTCGAGGCGGCGCGCGCGGCCAACCCTCAGCCCGCCATCGTCTGGGCGTCGTCGTCTTCAGTGTACGGGCTCAACTCCCATGTGCCTTTCTCCGAGCATGACAGGACGGATCGACCAGCCTCTCTCTATGCAGCCACCAAAAAGGCCGGCGAGGAGATCGCTCATGTCTACAACCACATTTATGGTCTGTCACTCACCGCCCTCAGATTCTTCACTGTCTATGGGCCATGGGGGCGTCCGGACATGGCATACTTCTTCTTCACCAGGGACATCCTTGCTGGTCGGCCAATTACGGTCTATGAGAGTGCCGGTGGAGGTTCACACCAGACTACCATCTCCCGGGATTTCACCTACATTGATGACATTGTGAAGGGGTGTGTAGCGGCATTGGATACAGCTGGTCGGAGCACAGGCAGTGGAGGCAAGAAGCGAGGTACGGCACCGTTCAGGACATACAATTTGGGCAACACTTCACCTGTGCCTGTTACACAGCTAGTGGATTTGCTGGAGAAACTGCTCAAAGTGAAGGCTGTGAGGAAGGTTGTTAAGATGCCAAGGAATGGAGATGTGCCATACACGCATGCTAATGTAAGCCTTGCGCAGCGGGAGCTCGGTTACCGGCCATCCACAGATCTGCAAACAGGGCTCAAGAAGTTTGTGCGGTGGTATCTTGAGTACTACCATCCTGAGCTGGCTGAGAAGCAGAAGCTGCATACCAGTAGCAATGGCAAGGGTTCACGTGGTTGGAATGGCAGCTCAAGTAGCGCAAGATGACTGTCTATTCAGTGTCTTTGTGGCCTCTCCTGACGGTGTGTATCAGAATTCTACCTCCATTCCTAATTCATCAGATTGAGAGGCTCATTTTGCTCAGCAAATTGTGAAAGTGGAACAGAAGTTAAGAAACACTCACTAGGTAGCCATCATAATTCAAAAGCCTGATGCTTCTCTTTGCTACCTCGTAGCTAAGCATTTAATTCCGAGTTCCATTAGTTGGTTCTTAGGATGACACTGTTCTGAAGATTTTTCATGTCATGGGTTTTGGGGGATGGCACTCTGTTGCGTAGACTACCATAGATTCTTTTAGTGACTTTTTGTACCACGGAAGAGAACTAAGTATATCATGACTTGCTTTTGTTCAATTGAAGTTGAAGTGGCGATGATCAGCAATTTGTCTATGCTTCTTGTTTTGCTGACGTGCATACTCTTTATCTGTAGATATGGGTGCTACATATGCTCACTTGCTCAGTAGCTGCGTTGCAAACTTATTTTCACCATAAGAATCTTAAGGTCTTATGTGTACATTTTGGGACTTGGGTATGGAATTTTATGTCATGAAGTGTGTTTTCAGGTCATACAATGATAAACCATTTGGTTATTGTGGTCTTTTTCAATGCATTATTTTTCTTGTTAGTCACAGTTAACATTGCTAGAGTTATTTAAGATTTGTGACAGTGTTAGAAATTCTCTTATTTGTAGTTAGCACTTCATTGGTGTGAATGGTATCACACGAAATTTTGAGGCAATCAAATGATATATGGATTAGTTTAAGTACTACAATTATCTTTCAATACCTGTCTGATTACAGATATGATGCCAAATGAAACAATGCTTCTTGTTGATTGTTGAGGCACTTGTAGTTGTTCACGTGTTTTGTCAAGATACTCTATTGACCCCTTTATTGGTATTATATGTGGCATTTTATTGATTAAATGTTCACTCATGATGAAGCATGTTGATAATTCTGCAATTTCATAATTGTGGTTGCACTATAACTGTAGTTTTTTCCCCCCCGATCTACATGATTGTTGGCTTCAATCTTTATGATTTTCCTAAAAACTGGTTTTTGTGAATTGTGATTGTACTGATGCTTCTAAGTAAAGGAAAAATCCATTATGGGACTCTTTTGTTGCCTGCATTAGCATGTATCTAGGCTTCTGCAGCGCACTTTGCCTGTGTTTGGTTGTTCGTGGAAATTTTTATGCAGGCTTAAACAATGTTCAAATCATGGCTAGTACATTGAATTAGGAGATGTAGATTTACACAAGCTGATGGACACACACAAAAATAAAAAGAAATATTCTCACCTCTTTTTACCTTTATTTTTGAAAGGCACCTCTTTCTACCTTTACTAGAAACATAAGGTCTCTACTAAAACATGGATGTGACTGCATATAACAAAATGTTAGCAACCAAACACAATTTTACCAAATGTTTGTGTAGGGTAACTAAACGCTAAGATATCGTATACGATTATTCTGACTTAGATTGTGCTGCATAAGGTCTAGTTCAAGCAAAAAGTCAATGTAAGCAATCAATTACACCCTATGTTAAGGATTCCTTTCGCGTGCATGTTAGGTTAATCGGGGTTTTCACAGTATTAATGGATGTCGAACAGCTTTCCTAGTGTGCCGAATGCTGCATCATTTGGCCTTCCTGGAAACAAATCAAACGGCATTTCTAGCAACTAAGAATCAGCAGGAGTGAATCCAAACAGACCGATGCATAAAGTTGTGCTATCTATTAGTAAAAAATGTTAAGACAGGTTGTTAGCAACCACTAAGAATTAGCATGCTAAAATGTGCGGGTCCAAAATTAGAATGTGTGCGAACATCGTCAGTTCGTCATCAATGCAAAGTTCCACCTTGACTAGTTGGCCAAGAGAATAGAGACTGCTTACTAATACTCCTTTTGCTTGTGCATCCTTCCTTCTGTTTCCGTGCGTTCGCCCTCTTACATTGGATTGTGATTGACATGCATGTGCTCTCTTATTGCCAGCCACGAGTTCTATGCCCGCCGCCACCCCCCCCCCCCAGTCATCTACCACTTCGTTCAAATGGCTTCGCTCCGCTCTGGAATTCAAATTTGCCGCTATGATTACCATCCTGATGTAAGGAAGCAAGCGGCACTGATACCACCTTCAGTTCTGAGTTCCAGTGCCTATTGCCCATGCCCGTCTCCCTGTTTCTGTACATGGTGGACACGTGACAGGTGTTTGATATTACAATGCTACTCGGTTGTTTACTTTAGATGCGTGGCGGATGGTTCCATCAGGTCACCAAAGAGACAGCTGGTGATCGAGGGACGGAGAGAGACGACGTCGGGTGTCGGCACTCGGGAACAACTGGAAGATGTGTTCACTGATCCCTGACGTTTACTGATGTTTCTGAAAACAGTACGATCCCCACCCACGTCTTGTTTAGATAGCTATTAGGAATCAGTATTCGGTACTGTAGCACTTTCGTTTGTGTTTGACAATTATTGTCTAATCATGGCTTAACTAAGCTCAAAAGATTCGTTTCGTAATTTACAATTAAACTATATAATTAGTTATTTTTTTATCTACATTTAATACTCCATATATATGTTAAAGATTTGATGTGACGGAGAGAGAGTGAAAAACTTAAGACTAAACAAGGCCGCAGACAGTGGCACCAAGGCACCCACTAGCTTGGGCCTCGTGCAGTTGTGCTTCGTGGGCTGCCCCAGTCCCCAGCGGCCTGCCTAACATTAGCCGCGGATTTCTGTCACTCGCAGCGGCTGCGATTGTTAAAAAGGTTGAGGCTGATAAATTTAAGCGAACAGTTCTGTTTGGCTGCCCACGTCATGTGACCCCCGGCCACGCCGATGGGATAGGGGATGGACATGGACATGGACAGCGGAAGAACTCGATGCGCCCACCGCGCACGACGCCGTGCCCGCTGCCGAACGGTACAGGCCGCGCGGATTACCCAGTAGCTGGACAAACTGTCTCCCGTTCCTTCACAGGTTTCTATTAGCTCGAATGCTCATTTTCTCCACTGTTTCGAGGTACGGTTGTGAGGTCACGCCTCCTCGTATGGCCGTTTTGAACGAGTTGGATGCCCACATGATATCTGACCCACACACGTAACCCCGGCCGATGAAAGGGCCGAACAAGTTGGTGTAAGCTGGCAAGCTTCAACTGCGAGACACGCCTAGCTTCTTTTCCGCTTTTGTTTAGCGGAAGTAATTAAATCAGTGTCGGTAGCAAATGGAGGAATCCTTACAGCTAGCTTAGCTACCAGAGCGTAACTTCGCACAAGGCGCACGCGGCTTCGGCGAAAGGCTAAAAGGCGTCCATTGGACCAGCAGAGAGACTGAGAGAGATTAAAAAAAAACACTCCCGGCACCCGCCGCCACCAGGCTTTGCGCCTCCCGTGCGGTAGCAAAGGATTCGCGGAATTTGCGTGAGCGCCGTGCCGTGCGTAACACCAACCGCGCGCACCAGCGGGCGATGCGCTGTGCTTGCGCCTTCCCAAATTAAGGCCTGCTCCGATGCAGCCTGTTCGTCTCGACCGAAACGATCATGGATTATTACTGCTGACTGATTTGGTGTAAGAGTAAAATACTGTTCTGACTTATAATCCACGATCGTTTACGACAAACGAACAGGCCGATGATTGGTGCCGCCACGCGCGGGCACCATCGCCGTTAATTACTGTGGTCCTCTGAATCATTGCAACGGAACCTAACGTTCATTAAGCAGAGTGCAGACTGCAGATCGCTCGAACAGCTAGGTGATGGATGTTGTTAGGTTTCTGCCTTCCGCTCTGCAGCAGTGCACCGCCGATGGATGTGCCGTGCCGGCGACACCGCACAAACCGCGTCGCCGACGCACCGCCCGACAAACGGGACGGGAGGAAGGGCGGCAGCGGTGATGCGTTGTTCATTGGCGAGCCACACACCCACACAGGATGACGAGGAGGTGGCCGTGACAGGAGAGGAGACGTGAACTGATCGATGGGCTGCCTCCGAGGGCGACGGGTGACCGCGGAAAACGAATTTCTTTCGGAGGGTGAAACTGGCTGGAGGTTTTCCAATAAGCTACTCCTCGTACACCGTATGCACAGCCGGTCCACTGGTCGAGGTGCTGCCAACGTTGCAAATCCCCTAGAAGCTGCTGCTGCAGCTTTTCTCTCTGCCGGATGAAAATTAAAGGTACTAAAACAAAACGCTCTTCCGTATTTTGGTTGGAAAATTTTGAACTTCCTTATCTATCATTAACTTGAAAATTCTTTCTATATATGGCACTTCCATCCATTTTGACTATCCATCTGTTTGTTGAATTCCTTGGCCATGTCAGTTTTTCTTGATAAGTACCAAAATACCCCTCTATTTAATTTGGTCGCACACACCTGCTCGGTAGTCGCTACGGGCGAAACTCGTACGCTCGCTCCCCTTCTTCCCCGTCAGTCTTCTCTTCCTGTGAAAAAAAGCAAAACCCTAGATGGAAGCTAGAGGAGATGAGGATGGGGCGGAGGAGCCGTTGGCCGCCGGCGCCCAGGAAATCACGACGCCCTTCCTTCAGCTAGAGGCGTCGGTCCCTCAGTCGAGGTCTCCCCATGGTGGTAGATCGACGAGCGGGTCCAGCAAGGGTCGCGGCAGCGGGGCAGGCCGAGCTTCTGGCAGGGGACGCGGCTGCGGGGCGGGCTCGCTGGTTGGCGCTGGCCCCATCTCGCGAGCCGGGGGCGCGGCGGGGCGAGGTCCTCGCTTAGAGGCCGTGGAGCGGCCTCCCCTGGCGATGGTCCCAGTGGAGCAGCAGCAACAACACCGACTTCGGACAGTGGCGCAGCAACACCAGCAGAGCATGAATGGTCACAAGGGTGAGTTCATCTTATCCTCTTAATCTCCAGTACAATCCAGTAGCAATAGTTGTACCATATAAATGCTCATGTAGTAGTTGTTTGGACATACAGAATGGATACGGATACAAGTTACTTGCTCAAAATTCACCTTCTTGGCAATCCAAAGAAAAGTAGAAAGGATGTGAGATATTTTTCCTTAGAGAAGGTTGTGGATGCTGATTTCACAAATTATACGGACCTTGTTCAATCCATTGTTCAACAGTATCCTCCGGGGTACTTGGAAGTTCCACATGTGCAATACTATGATGCTGAGTTAAAAACTTTTTTAGAAGTAACGTCAGACCAAGAACTGATGGTAATGTTCAGTAAACATAAGGAAAAGGTCATCGAGATATTCATTGCTTATTGTGATCCATCTGAACCTTACAAGCCTATCACTGAATGGATATTTGAAGGAGAAGCACAACATAAGGATGACACAGAACAAGAGTTGGATACCTATCTCATAAATCCATTACCAAACAATGAGTATGTTGGTGTGGATGAGGAGGGTATGTACTTAAAGGAAGACCGTGTGGTAGCTGTCCCTTCTGATAAAGGGAAGGAGAAGACCTCTGTTCCATTAACTGAAGATAAGGCACAATCTGGTAGTGGACAGGAGGTGACAGAGAATGAGATGACAGAAGATGAGATGCAAAAAGATCCAAATCATGGCCCGCATGTGGAATATGACAAAGAAGACCCTCCGATGACAGTAGGCAGTATGTATCCCAATATGGCAGAGTTTAAGTTGGCTCTTTCGCAACATGCAATCAAAAATGAGTTTTAGTATAATACATAGAGAAGTAGACCAAAACGGCTGAGGGCTTATTGTTCAAGGAAAGAAGCCGATAATTGTCCATGGAGGATACATGCTTCTACAACGGCTAATCGAATAACAATAATGGTAATTATCTACTGTTCAAACCTGCACATCTTGCTTTTATTGCAAACTTGATATGTATATTTAATTTACTATATTTACCTTTTTGTGTAGGTGAAAAAGAACCCTAGTGCTCATTGCTACTCTAGTAATAGAAGAAAGAAGAGAGTGAGGAATGCCACCAGACACTGGATTTGTGAAAAGGTGAAGGACTGGATCATACAGGATGCAACTATGGGAGCAAGTGCATTGCAAGAAAAGCTCAAAGAACACTACAAGATTACCATCCACTACAAGAGAGTATTTGATGGTAAGAACCTTGCATTGAAGATTTATATGGTGATTGGGACTCCAGTTTCGATAATCTGTACAGATTTAAGGCACAAGTTGAGAGCTGCTGCCCTGGTAGTTTAGTAATTATTGATCATCACACTATTACAGATGAAATCAAATTTAGAAGATTTTTTTTTCGCCTTGAAACCTTGCATAGAAGGGTCCCTTAGTGGTTGCAGATCATATTTGGCAATAGATAACACATTTCTAACAGACAAATTCAAAGGTCAATTGGCTAGTGCATCTGCTGTAGATGGACATAATTGGTTGTATCCAATTGCTTTAGAAGTCTTTGATTCTGAAACAAATGATAACTGGATATGGTTCATGAGTCAGCTTAGAAAGGCGATTGGATCATCGAGGGGTTTAGCCATATGCACTGATACTGGACAGGCTGTGATGGTAGGGGTAGCAGAAGTGTTTCCACAAGCTGAACATAGAGAATGCATGTTTCACTTGGTGTTAAACTTCAAGAAGAAATTCCATGGGAAGGTATTTGATGACCATCTTTGACCTGCAACATACTCGTGGAACTCCTATTTATTTAAGAAACATTGGGCAGCAATGGAGGTGGTTAGGCCAGCCACAACATATTATCTAAGGCAATGCCACAAAAAGTTGTGGACTAGGAGTCAGTTCTTGACCATATGCAAAGTTGATTATGTTACAAATAATTTGACAGAGAGCTTCAACAATTGGATCAAGCCTCACAAATCAATGAACTTAGATGACTTGATGGACAAGATTAGGCAAATGGTTGTGACGAAGTGGCATCAAAGGAGAAAGACTGGACATAAACTAGATGAATTGATTCTGCCACACATAATCAGGAGCTTAATGAAAAGAGTAGAGAACTAAACTTGGAAGTGCTTGAATGTGGACCACATGTTGCTGAAATAACTGCACTAGTAGGTAGTGGCTTCAGATTTGTGGTTAACTTGGAAGATAGAACTTGTTCTTGTCGAGAGTGGCAAGTTTTTGGTCTTCCATGCAAACATGATCTTGCATTCATCACAGCTTTTGCTAATGGTAAAATAGAAATGCATGTGGACTCTTACTACTCCATTGAAAAATTTAGGGCAGCCTATGCCCAACTAATACCTGCTATGATTGATATGACACAATGGCCTAAATCTTCCCATGGGTTTTTATGCATCCCCCACTATTGACACCCATAGCTGGTAGGCCTAAAACTGAGAGGCATAAAGGTGGACTGAGAAGAAAAAAGAAAGGGCCAGCACTAGTGTCCTATTTGCCTAGACTATGGGCATCATTGGCACAATTGCAAGAAAGGCAACCCGGCTGATATTGAAGCTACGAAGGCTGTGAGGTAAGAAATGTGTTCATATTTTGCTACATCAAATAATTTGCTACAACCCCTTTACTAATCTTTTATTGCTCAATGTAAAGGACCATGAAAGAAGAAGGCAAAGACTACAAAATCTGCTCAAAGTTATATTGGCCCCGTTCGCGTGCCCTTAAACTCGGCTTGATCTGCTTCTTTTTTTCATCCGGAACAGTGTTTTCCTCTCACAAATTCCTCCAGATTCATCCAAAATCATCTAGATTCCTCCAAGCAAACGGGGCCATTATGCCTTTAGAGGATGAAGTACCAGCGCTATCTATGTCTTTTCCACCTAGGTAATGTGCTCATTTGTGCAAAATCTATGAACTTGTGCAAAATCTGATTACTTTTGCTGAGTTGTGTGTATAAAATCTGCTCACTTGTAAATTTCTAAGTACAAAATTTGCTTACTTGTGCTCACTTGTGCTGATTTCTAATTATAAAATCTGCTCACTTGTGCTGATTTCTGTGTACAAAATCTGCTCACCTGTGCTGATTTGTAATTATATTGTTTGATAACATAGCCAAAGCTTGGGAACTACAACTAAGAAGTCTCCAATTAAGAAGATAACAAGTAAGAAGAAGAGAAAAAAGCATGACTCTACATCTGGACCTTCAAAGAGTTCAAACTGGTATTAGGATCTCTTTTGTATTTTATTTAATGAAACATGGTTTCCAATCTAATTAGAGAACCTAATTATCAATCTTCTCTCACCATAGCCAAAGCATGAAGATTACAAGTAAGAAAAATGAGAAACATGGTAACTCCAGCTCTAGAGCATAAAAAGGTAACATGTTACATTTGATATGGTAGTTTTTCCTGTTGTTGTTACATCTAAATTCAACTTCGATATATGTACATGTGCAGGTCAAGAAACGGCTCCAATCAACCCGAGCCAATTTCCACCGAGTTTCATTCTCCAACAAAGGAGAAGGCTAAAAGGACCCAGAAACAATTTGCTTCAAACCTGAAAAAAAAATTCCTATGCTGCCACTTGACAGCCTTGCAATGGGCACCAGAAACAAAACAGCTAAGCTTGCTAATCCTGCAAATAGCACAAGAAGCAAGAGAAGGTTGAGCCTGTGATTTTCTATGTAGCTGTGCTTGGCAATGTGTAAGGCATATGCTCTATGAACTATAATGTAGTGCAACTGATATGTGTATGATAAACCTGCTATTCTGTAGTGTGAACTTAGACCTCCTGTGTATGAACCTTCATGTGTTTATGTTTATGAACCTAGTAATGTATACATATTTATGAACCTGGACATGTGAACTTAGACCCCTATTATATGGATTTGTTGAGCTAATGTGAGGTGTGCAAGGTGTTTATATTTTTTTTTGTTTTTTAAGTATGCTGATAATGTGGTCCGATTTGTGAAGCTTGTGTATCAAATTTATTGATTATTATTGTTACTTTTCAATTATCAAAATGATATGTTTCATTTACAAGTATATTTGTGATATTTGTGCTTTCCTTATTTGATATTATGTCTATTTATTATTTTTCTATCTGGCACTAAATGTTGCTGATATATAGAAGGGCATATATGTCATTTTAGGTGATACTTGACACCGTTACTGTATCAAATGGACGGAAGTGTCATATATGGAAGAAATTTTTAAGTTGATGTAGATAAGAAAGTTTAAAATTTCCAGTACCAAATACGGAAGAATGATTTGTTTCAGTGCCGAATACATAATTTTCTCAAAATTAAATTGGATTCGGAGCACAAAAGGTTCCCTGTCGACGGGCGACGGGCCAACCACCACCACTCCTTGTCTTCCTCCGTGTGTCCGTCAAAGTGCTGCCCGCTTCTCCAACACGAGTGCTGGCCGGACATTACAGGACAGGCATGGGCTGAGAATGGAGACGCGCAACTCTCAGCGGTCTCACCTCTGAGCTCTGAAACCATTCAAGTATATGGCCAAACGGAAAGATAGAAGTAGAGTAGGTGGCGAGTGGCATGATTGCCGGCGCCGAATGCAGTGCCCGCTCTTATCACATCTACAGTTTTTATTTTTTTTCCTGTGCATATCATATACATGCCCGTTAATTAGAGCAGGTTTGGCAGGGCTCTGGTTACTTTGAAAATGGTTCCGACTTTGGCTCCTCTGAAGGAGCGGCTCCTCTGGAGGAGCTAAAGCCGTTCTGAAAAATGTTTGGCAAAACGAATTCTTCGCACTAGACGACGTGAACCCACAGCAAGGAGCCACGCGAAGCTCGTTTTTTAGGCTTCTTCTGCGTAGGCAAAAAATAGCTCCGGTTCTTGACCGACTCTCCATGCGAAGCCATTTCCAAAACAAACATTTGGCACAGCTCATGCAGGAGCCGGAGCTGAAGCCCTGCCAAAGAGGCTCTCAGTCATATACATATATGACCTGATCGAGTGACGCCGCTGTACTTACGCACGTTTGAAGTTTACTGTGTCTCCCACGAACCAGAGGCCAACAACTGTTGTTTCCATGTTGACGATGAGCGCTGCTGGCCAAGTAAAGAATCTCACACACCCGACCACAGTATAGTGTCCACGTATAGTTCACGCACGAATATAGTTTGGTGGAAAGAGAGAACAGAGTGTGAGACGGTTCCAGTCAATTCAAGACAGGGAAACCAAAGCAAAGGAACCTTGAAAACGGATACATCCAGAACAGAAACCAAGCCACGAATTGCGATTACTATAACAAAACCAAAACCAGTCTTACATACAGGCAGCTAAGTGGTGAGTATATCATCCCCAAACTCTATAGGCTGCAGCTAATAGCCAGCATCCCCTAATTAATAATAACATATGTACATGGAATCATCGATTGATCAACCAGCAACCAGTACAAGCGCATACGTGCGCGCGTGGAATTGAACCAACCAAGCACGCAAAGGAAAAAGCATGAGATCTGATCGATCGAGCACGCTGCATAAAGGTATAGAAGACCACGTGTGGGAACTGATGCATGGATCGGAGGCAGAATTGTGTATTCATCGATCACGGCCTCCACATGTCCTGGATGGTGGAGTGGAAGCTGGCGAGCACGAGGAGGAGCAGGACGACCATGGCGACGCCCCAGGGTGAGCTGCCCTCGGCGGGGGGCCGCTCGTAGCCCTTCCAGCGGCTCTCCCTGGGGTAGAAGCCGAAGTATCCCTCGAAGGAGTCGACGGAGGAGATCCAGCGGATGAGGAGGACGAGCGCGATGGGCACGGCCAGCAGCGCCCAGCTCAGCTGCTGCGACGCCTCCTCGATGAAGTCCTCGTAGGTGAAGAACCAGGAGACGCCCAGCAGGAGCGTCACCATGAGCAGGATCAGGATCACCGGGTACGGCAGCGGCGACAGCGTGAACGCCTCCACGATCGACGACTCCGCGCGCCGGTCGCCGTAGTACGACATGGCTGGCTGGCTTGGCTGGCGGTTGTTGCCTTGGACCTTGGTTGCTCTGGCCTCTGGGTTCGGTCGGCGCAGGGTCCTCCTCCTGCTGCTGCTTGTTTCGGGGAGCGTTGGGCGAAGGCAAGGGAAAGCGAGGCGAGGGAGAGGAGGGACGTGGGGGCGAACCGAGGGGATATAGGCGCGTGTAACCAACCACGATCGTGTCGTGTGCGCGGAGATGGATAGGTGCGTGTAACGACCCAAAGGCTCCTGCTGCTGACGTGTGCAGATCGTACGCAGGGACGGTGGAGGCAGAGGATCGGCCGCCCAGGCCTGCTGATTTGACACTTGACAGTCGGAAGCTCACACAACAAATACTACTCGTGTAGTATGATTGTGGAGGATTTGCACAAACATAAGCAGATCAGGTTATTATATTATATTATATTATATTATATTATATTATATTATATTATATTATATTATATTATATTATATTATATTATATTATATTATATTATATTATATTATATTATATTATATTATATTATATTATATTATATTATATTATATCGGTCAGTCGGTGCGCGACGTCTGGCACGGCGTACGCGTGGAGACCGGCAGCGCGGTCCTCTGCTCTCCCTTCTTTCCGGGGAGAGCAAAATCCGTGTAGCGGAAGATTACGTGCGATTGCGTGCTGATATGCTTCCTTCCTTGAATTGCCTAATTGGAGTGGACCGTAAGTCTCTGGATTCCTGATCGGTCTTGGATTTGGATGCCCTATGCTCCGGCAGTTTCCATGTATGAACTGAAGTGATCCACACATATCAATGTGGACGTCTGTGGTCCCTAGATCTAGAGGTATTACTAGTACAAATCGTTCTGTCTGATTTGTGATGGACCTTTCGTGTCTAGTCAAGCCTCAACAAAGACGCTTTCCAATATCTGGATCACAAAACTCGTCACCAGGATTATAGCGAAACTGAAGCGCCGGATCCTCTGCAGTTGTAGTTGCGTACGGTACCAAATTTGCATGTAGTCGAACAGATACTCGCCCTGATCGCTTGTAATTTTTTTTTCATGAAACAGTGTTTTCCTCTCGTAATATTTCAGCATAAGTATCAGCATAAGCCAAATTTCAGCATCAGCGAATAGGGTGACTTTATATAGGCAACCAAATATATGCCCGTGCATTGCACGGAACAACGCATTTGTATCCATTTGTACAACGATGCACATGTCTTATGATTTAGACAAACATATTAACATTTTTTTATCCATGTCTACGACAATGCACGTGGCTTGTGTTTAGATGACATATTAAGAAATATAAAAAAATTGATTTCATAAAGCATATTTCACGATCTTTATGACATATATCATGTAGATCGGAAACCTAACAAATTGGTTTCATTTTTAATTATCATTTCTGTGCTTTGTTATTATACATTTTCAAAATTTAATAGAATCTAATAAACACTTTTGCATTGGAACCCTAAACTATTTCTAAATTTATCCCGATTTTCCTTCTTATGTGGATGTGGTAGACCAATGGACCAAGTTGTTACGTGCGGGCATAAGGTGAATCACCACGCAACGGAGTCGTCTGTTACGTGCAGGCAGGAGGTATGTCCGTTCGGCCCACGGGCCACGGCACGTCGTTCCTTCGTTCCTGCTTTCGCACGAGTGCGAGCGGGTTGCAGACGTGAGGCCGCACACGCACGAGGCGAGCGGGATACTGAGCTACAGACGCACGGGCACACGCGCACGGGCGGGCGAGCGAGGCGAGCGTTGGCAGGTGCCAGCACGTCACAGTGCACGGCGAGCGCTGTGGCCGCCGCTAGCACATACTGCAGCAACGTGCCACCCGCATCCATGGCGAGACGCGCGCTCCCGCGTATGTCGGGACTACGCACGACAACAGCCAGCAGGTCGCAGGCTTCCGCCGCCGCCGACGCAGGCTGTAGCTAGGGCGCACGCGCAGGCATGTTTTTTCTTTACGAGGACGTGGGGCTTGACGGGCGGGGCGACGTGGGAGCGTGCGGGATTCATGTACTGAACTCGCCATTATAAGCGGGGGCGGAGCAAATTAACTTGGCATCCTGATAATGTGGACTCTCGGATGCGGACCCACGCGGGCGGAGCGATGCCGGAGCGTGCGGATTAAGCTGGGCGAAGCGAAATAACTTGACGTCCGACGATGACATTGTGAAATTTTTAGGTGTAGTGATGAATATGTGCATGATCTGTTTCGTCGTTGTTAGCAAAGATTTTATGTGTATGAATATGAATATGTGCATGATTTTTTTTGTTGTAGTAAGTAAAGCTCTTGCCGAATTCCTCTATTTGAATATGTGTCTGATCTGTTTTATCGGCCTATAATCAGTTTTTATATGATTTTCGATGTGAAAGAATTTGTTTTGAAAACTTTTTTTTTGTCATATGTGATTTTCGATGTGAAAGAGTTTGTTTTAGAAACAGTTTTTATTTTGCCGTATATGTTTCTTTCATAAGCTTTTTTTTTTGCCGTATAGGATATTTTTGGGAAATGGGGCCGTTGTTTTTTTCTTTATTTTTGTATAGGATTTTTTTTTGATAACGGGGACGTTGTTTTTTTACAGTGTTTTTTTGCCGTATAAGTTTTTATTTCGGAAACGTTTTTCTAGCCGTATAATAGAAATTAGAACGTTTTTTTTTTCACCCTAAAGGCCGGGTGCCGGGGGACAAACGATAGCATTAGAAATATTTTAGGTGCAGAGATTGACTGACAGTTGCTCCCTTGGATTGTGTTCGAGGGCTTCTGATCCACTGACCGTCGGAAGGGCCCATAAAGGTCGTTTCTATATGGGCCGGTTCGCCGAACCGCATATCTTTATGTTCCTGATGACGGACTAGCGCTGCCTCAGTATTTCGTCCCGGTAGGCAATAGCAGCAGCCAGGAGCAGCAGAAAAACGAAGCGAACCCTCGCCGCGCGAGTTGGTGATGGCCGGAGAGGACGCCGCCGCCGCCAGTCCTGCAGCCGTAAAGAAGCCCCCGAAGGAGGAGGAGGAAGATGACGACGAATTGGACAACGTTCCACTGGCAATTTCTAGGGCCAAGAAATCGGGTAATGCGAGCGCCTCTAAGGTCAAGAAGGAGGACGACGACGACGAAGACAACATGCCGATTTCGCGTTCCCGGGGAAAGAAGGTTTGTTTGCATCTACCCCAGATCTCTGTTTTCTGGCCTGTGGCGTGGCGGGCGTCGTGGTGCGAGCGACGCTAGGTCTTGAGGGATTTATTTATTTGGATAATATTTTTGCTAGGTTACCATTTTCTTTTAGCGCAATGCTAGGTTACCTTCAGTTAGCTCATTTTATCAACTTTATTTGTGGATGTTGTAGATTTGTAAACGCAGAGGCGAAGCTTTGCCGTCGCCCGTCGGTCGGATATGCCCCGGCCTCCAGGCCAATGTTGGGATAACCTGGGACTTTCTGTATCTCAGGGATTTTTATCGGAATTTTTGGGATTTAGTTCAAAAATTGAGGGTTGTTAACTTTGATTTAGCGTCTTCACTGTTGCCCTAACATGAGCACATGACATGATGTAGCCCTAGATTACTGAACCGTGGTACTCTTTCTTGTGTCTTCTAAAGAAGCTAACATTGTCCTATTTTGTAGGAAAACGAGAAGCAGAAAGGCACCACGATTAGCAATATGAAGGCTTCGAAAGTTAAGAAAGAAGAAACTGATTCTGATGATGATGGTGATTTCACGGTTGCAATTTTCACGCCCTATTGTTCTCAGCTACATTTCTCTAGCTTCTTGTTTTGAGGTTAACAATTATGCACCTTTCAGCCAATATCACAGAAGAAAAGTGCAGGTGCTGCTGGAAGTAATGCCAAGACATCCAAGGTTAAGAAATTAAAAGATGAAGATTTGGAAGATCTCAAGGTATGCAATCTACTTGGGCTGATATTCTGTTGTTATAAATTTACTTATTGTCTTGTGACTTGGTGAAGGAGGTTAAGAAAAGGAAGAAACGAGTGGGTGCCAAAGAAGAGGCAAACATGGCCATTGTAAAGGCAGAGAAGGTGAAGAAAGAGAGGAAAGTGTATGAATTGCCAGGGCAGAAGCATGATCCTCCTGCAGAAGTATGACCATTCTAACCTTCTCCAATCTGATATGCATCTGCAAAACAAACTAATTTTCTTTTTGCTGCAGAGGGATCCATTGAAGATATTCTATGAATCACTCTACGAGCAGGTCCCCACCAGTGACATGGCTGCTACCTGGTGAGATACTAAATATTTATAAGCTTGTAAAGATTTGTGTTACAAGCCAACTAGATGTAGCTGTAGTGTGGCCCATATCTTGTTGGATCAGTACAGACCAATCTGGTCCTGAGAACCAATGGTATAAAATGTCATATATTTGATAAATCATTGCCAAAGCTTGCATAACTTTTGGAGATCTATTCGTCTTCACAAAGTGTTTGTCAAGCATAATCACAGTGGTGACGCCCATCATTATGGCAACAATGGTCACATTCTGTAACTGTGTAAACAACAGTACAAACAAGAATTTTTCTAGGATTTTGTAACTCGTTATTACAGTCTGTGTTAATAATATGATGTAGCAGGAAACATAGTATTCTGCACATCCTGTTTGGTTGATGCCTAAGGGTACCACAAGTCCACAACTATAGCTTAGGTAACTAAGGCAACCTTTTCTGGCTAGAAAAAAGAGTCTATGACGTGTGGGACCGGGTGCTTAGAAAGTGTGGCACGCCACGTGCGTCTGAACCATACAGCTGCCTAAGACACTATGGCATGATTAAGATGTAGCGTAGCAAACTTAGGCATGTATTTGCGGAGCTCTAATTCTGAACATGTAAACCTGCACGCAAAGGCCAATCTGATTGTGATTCTCACGAAATGGGTCCTTTGTTGTTTAATAAAGAAATGAACCATGCCTTTTTGTGCTTCCACGATGTTGTGAATTAATATTTAGCATTATGTTTGGTTGATGTTAGATTAGTTGAAAGGTATCTTGTGAAGTAATATCTTGTGGAAAGATAAACTAAGGTTAGCTGAAATAACTCCTTTTTATTTTAAACCATGCCATTCTGATATGAATTCCTTAAAAAACATGCATAATGCCAAATACTAAGCCTTTTTACTTGGTTTAAACTTAAATATTAAAGAATTAGCCTCTAGCATTGGTTACTTTCTGTTATGAAAAAGAATCCTTTGGCAACTCTTTTTTTTTTTAATTTTGGTAGTTGCTGTGTCTTGGTTTCAGCTAGTTCCCAGCAAATTCATCACTGCACTAGATCATTCTCTTGCCATAGAATATACTAACTTTCCATCTTACTGAGTGCACCTACAACATTCCGGAAGGTATCATTAACTGGTCAAATGATCAAATGTCCGCTGACACAGCTCCCAGACCTGAATGCATATTTATGAACCGAATTGGTTTTTCTGCAGTCTGTGTTAATATATTTATCCTTCAGTGTCAGGAGTTCAAGGATGCGTGAATGTTCTTATTAAAGCAAACTAATATATTCAATTACTCTTTGGATGCGTATAGGTTGATGGAATGGGGTTTGCTCCCGTTGGATGTGGCTACAAAAGTTTTTGAGAAGAAACAAGGCCAAAAGCTGAAGTCACCAGTCAAAACACCTGTGGCCAAGAGAAAGCCTTCTCCAACTCCAACCAAGGCACTGCCTTCATCTGCAAAGAAGTCAGTTGCGTCTGCAAAGAGTGCTGGAAAACTGACGTCTCAAAAGAAGAGGAAGGCAAGTGACACAGATGACGATGACGACGACGATTTCATGGCTCCTAAGACAAAGACCACGAGGCACAAGGCCTAGCTATGTCTTATCAATCTCATTCCTAGTAATGAGACGTGTTCTTGAGACAATTTCTAGATCGGGATAACCTTCGGAGGTGATGAGATGGTTGTTCCTTCCATTGATTCGCTCATTTGGAGCAGAACTAATTCTGTGAAGTGGCGTATTGTATCAAGAAGTACCACTTTTGAACTCAAGCGTGTCGATGGCTTTTCAGATCCGGAATGAAGGGAAGTTCCTGCAAACTGTCGCTTCGTTACCATTTGACTCGAGTATATAACATCTGATTGAATGACTGTATTTTGCATAGAGTACGGCTGTCTCCATCAGGCGACCCATTGCGAAACCCAAATTCAAAATGGGTCTCTAACACAATACCTGTAGCCTTCAACAGAGTACGTATATGAAAGATCCATTTTAGGTGTCAGGAGAGACATAACATAAATTTGAGTATCCTCTCTCCTGAAGATCCATTTGTAGAAAGTGTTGTCTTTTGGGTCTTCTTGTTGGAGAAGATCAAAAATAGATATTGAACTCTTTGTCTGTAGCGCCACCCAAAGGACAAATGTGTTTTGTATTTTGGATCGCGGTTGTTGGAGACCGTCTATCGTATTTCTCCGAGCTCCACATAAGCGCATCCCCAACCAAAACAAACTTTAGAATAGCTATTAGGGTGCCATTGATGTCTTGATGATATGTATTTATGTATGGCTTGAACGCCTTATTCCAAACTTATATGTCAATCGGGTTAGCAAACCAGATGGCCTGCATCTTCGCAACTTGTCATGTTGCAAACTTGCAACAAGCTAGCATAGCATGCTGCCGCACGGCAGTTCCTGTGTGATTAGACAAAAGGCAATAACACAGGCACTGCTCAAATACTAATAGTGACCCTGACATGTTCCATTTTCCTGTATATTTCCGTCGTACATTTGACTTCAATTCACCAACGATGAAGGCTCGTGCACGACGATGTCGGTAGAGACGAAAACGGGGTTGTCGTTAAGCCTCAGCATGATGGCCCTAAGGACATCTGTGAGCGACTTCTTGAACTCTGCTTCATCTGCTGCCTTTCCTTCTTCGACACCCGCTGTCTTGATTGACTCTTCCACGACAGCATCCACCTGACAGATGGTTAGAAACATCAAAATCAATCTACGTCCCGATTGAGCATATATCGTCATTGCTAGTTCCAAAGTTGAGAGGGGTTAGGATGCTGTGCCATTTGGATACCTCTTTAACAGCACCATAGTATGGCAGGCTTGCAGCATCGGCCATCTTGTCAAGCGCGGCTATGAGGTACTCCTTGGACGCCTCATTCTTCCGTTCTTCTGGCAAACCTTTCCAAACAGAATCCAGCAGCTGGTGCACAGAACAAGATTTAATTTTACACACATCGGTATTGGCATTCCCCAACAACAACAAACCGTCTGAAATCACAACTTTGAGTTTGAGAAAAGAAAAGAAAACAGTTTTGGTTTGGTGTACCTTGTCCAACTCGAATTTGTTGGCCAGCAGCCTCTTGACGCCACTCCCGTCATGGTGGTTCTCGGTGTGCGCGACGATCACAGGCTGCACCTGGAGTCGATTGGCGATGGCGCCCAGCAGCTTCTTCAGTTGCTGGAACAGGTCGTCTCGGGAGGCCGGCTGCTGCTCAAGCTGATCGGCAGGAAGAAGCTGCTGCAATGCCGGCTCTACGATGTTCTCCGCGACCCAGGTGTCTGAAGCCGGTGGCACTCCGTGGTCGACGGTCAGCTTCTGGAGAGCGGCCAACACGCACTGACGCAGGGACGACGCGTCTTCTGAATCAGAACCGAAACCGACCTGCAAGAAAATGGCAGCAGCTGTGGGTTCATATCTGCTGCCGGCGACGAAGTCCCTGAGGTCCTCGCCGTCCATGCGCAGTATCACGAGGGGGTCCCTCTTGAGCCCGGCCGCCATGCCGAGGAGTATATCTGACAGCGCCTCCTGGAACTCGGCCTTGCTCACCTCGCCCTGGGATGTCCCATGAGTCAGCTCGCTCACCACCTGCACGTACGCCAGTAGGGTTGTGAACAAGGTAAGTGGAAGCCTGCAATCAATCTGAGATTTCTGCCATTGCCTTCGAAATCTGCCATCTGTTCTGTTGATCAGTAATTCATGATTAACGTTCCTTTGTTTAACAATTGAATTATTGTTGAAGCATTGACACTCCAAGCATGTACATGTGATGTAGTACAGTGTACGGCAGTGGTCGATAGGCTAGTATCACCTGGGCCCGGCTGGCCAGCTCACTCACAGAAATACTATTACGTCAAGACAGAATAGTATTTTTCTCTCACAACAATCAGTCGGAACAGTGTTTTTCATTCCGCCGAACAGGCCCGATACTGACAGAACGCGCGCGCCAAAGTCGCAGTCATGTCATAAATATACATGCTTTTCAATAATAATGCATACAACTTTTCAATAATAATAGCACGGACAATTCGACCTGTCGTGATTTAGTGACCAAATCCACAAGGACTCGATTTCATTGGGAGAAGTGGTAACTGGCATCCTATAGATCAGTTGAGAACTGAATCCACAGTCAAGGATGCAAGTATATATGTAGATTAAATGGAAGTAAAGTTTTTCTTGGCAGAGCTTCAGCTCCAAAACGTTAGTCAACTACATCAAGGATGTTTGAGCGAGTTATTTTGTTTCTATTATTTTGATTACAGCTGGATATTAAAGCACTATGTTCTAGCTTATACAAGCTACAAATTTGACATGGAACAGAGGGGCAGAGCCCTCCAAACATGGGCCATGCTGTCGGAAAAAAATCACATGCCTTTGAGGCTTATTCGTTGATCCCGAACTAAAGCAGCATGTATAAACCTCCAAGAAACCAAGAAATGAAGAAAAGGCCATATATAACCACATAATGCTTCGAACCGCCAGTGATCATCTCACTTCATCAGCTACCATAGTAGCTTTGTCCTGGAAGTATAGTACTACGTAGGAGTAGCAACTAACAACACATGATAAGCAAAACCAGCAAGCTGCAAGCATAGTTCCGATGAACACACAGATGCATACCTCTGAGTAGATATGGTCGGTGTTGGGCGACGCCCCCTCCGCGGGGAGCCCGAGCGCGGCACCGATGTCTTCCACGGCGGGGCGCAGCTCGCTCACGGAGAGCATGCCGTGACCGTCGGCGTCGAGCTGGCGGAACTTGCTGTCCACGAGCATCCCGAACGCCTCCCGGTCCTCCACCAGCTCCCGGATCTCCGATCCGTCCACCACCACCTTCTCACGGTCACGTTGGCGGCCGCCGCCCTGCCCCTGCCCCTCCCGCGCCTTCTTCCTCCACCACCCGAACCAGCTATTACTCCTCTCCATAGCGCCCACGACCCCCTCGCCCTTTATATATAACAACACGACTAGTACTAGCCCCGGCGTGTATGGAAAGTTGCACCGGTGGCGTGGCGGTGAGTGAGCTCAGGCGGTGGACGTGCCTCTCGTGACGACGCCTCTGCCCGCCTTTTCTCCCCTTTCCCACTATGCTTGCTTAGCTGTAGCAGAGCAGCAGGAGGGTCGAGCTCGCTCGCTCGTGTCGTGCGCGCGGCCGGTCGCTTTGCGTCTTGGTGTTCGATTTGTTTGTCCGGAGACTAAAAAGGCAGGAGAAGAAGACGAGCCGGCCGGGCAAAAGGTTGGCTGGGCCGGGGGGTGTCGGCGGCTGGATAACGCGCGGGGAGAGGGACACGTACGTGTGGGACGGCACCCACCACTTGGTCGCCCGCCCACATGTTCCGCGCTGCTGCTGCTGGTGTGGTCGACGCGACGCGACGGCCACTCGAGCCTGCCCGGCCCGCCCGCACGACCGCACGCGGTCTCTCGCTCTGTCCGCACCGTTCGCGCGACGGATCGATCGCGCGGTGACCGTGACGGCGGCGACGAGCCGACGACGACGCATCGACCATGGAGGAAAGCGGAGTGTCCGCGGAATCCCGTTGCCCCTCACGAAACTTGGGCTGCGTACGTACGTGAACGTGATCGGAAGCAGGTAACGTTGGTGTGTCGTGGTGCTTGCGTCTCCGGCGGGAGAAGGCATATGTCATGGTCGGCGCGCGGGCGCGCCGTGATGATTGGCATCTGGGAGGATGCAAGCCGGAAAGCGACGGCAGGGTGGTGGCCGGCCCGGCCTGGCCTTGTCGTCCTGCTGGCACGCCTGCCACTCCAGCTGCGGCGATTGAAGCTTTCTTGGATGCGATGATCAAAGGGACAGGCTAGGCTAACCAGGAATAAAATGGACATGTCTTCTTTTGACAAAACGAGATGATGCATCTTTAATTCTGCATCTACCTCTTCCTCGCAAAATAAACAAAAGGGTTGAAATGCACCCTTTTCTTTTTTGAGAATGGGTTGAAATGCACTCTAATCTTTACTACTACTAATCAAATGTACACAGCAACAGCTGAGAATTTGTGTGAACATGATGGTTGGGTTGGGACACTGGTGTATCGGTATCAGATTATGGATGATACTTAATAAGGGAAATACCACCTACCACGGCACTAGCCCCATCAGCACCCCTTGATCAGGTCCTAAGTTATTATGTTCCTGACAAATATTTCCACAGGTGATCGATGTATGTATATTCTAAACTAGTGAGACGTGTCGGCAGTATGGAGTGTACACATGGAGCATCCCAATGCCGCTTGTTAGGCTTAGAAAAATACAAACTGCGGGCGTGTTTGCAACGGTGGCTGTGGCCGGCTGGGCCCTGAGGCCTGTCCCAGGCTAGCCACGGCCCGGCCCAAGGGGTGCAACCCCTCTTGTTTGGTTTCCTGTACCAATCCGACCAAACCCATTTGAGATGTTTGATTTCCCAGGTGAGAGGCTGCCTGAGGACCAACTACCACTAATTGCCATCTTGAGATGGCGTTTGGTGTGGGGCAGTGTTAGTCCGGCCCAAAGTGAGGAAGAACAATTCACACATATCAAAGCAATGACCACAACATCATTTGAATATGTAATGGAGTTGAAATAGAATCATAACAATTAAGAAAAATTAAGTATGTCACTAATAAGTATGTCACTAATAGGTCTTAGACATCATCAATACATAATTTGCAACCATAGCCGACTCCAAATTACAAGCAAAAAGCAAAGGAGATGAACAAATTGTCACAGGTCTGAGGAAGGGATTACAGAAAACAACATAACATGGAGAGAGCTAAGTAACCTTACAAGTCTGTCATCATCGGCCTAAAAACTACAGTTACATTGGCTGCACACTGACAGCTTGAACCAAAGTCCAAAGACCAGCAGCAAAAGAGTAACAATGATCAATGTTCCAAGAAACAGTCTTACCGTGAACTGGTGCCACAACATTCTTACCATGATCTGGTGCCATGGTAGCACTAGTTTGAGATTGGAACAAGTCAGGAGGTGGTGTTAGAGCTCCAACTGATGGATTAAAATCTCTAACAACCTGCTCATAGGTACTATACTTCTTGTGTATATCATTTTTACCCCAAGAACCTGTTCATTGTAGTCATGCCAATTCCAATAAATTTCAGGTTTCTTCCCCTTGAAAACCACATAGCAAGGGCCCATTTCTATCAAATGAAATAGTGGTTTAGCCTCAGTCAAATATAAAAAATGAAACTTGTCATGAGTGTGGAACTTGAAGATCTACGATTTTGGATAAAAACCAAATCATTGATCTCAAGCCCCTCACTGATGACCAGCATCATCGAGATGAAACCAACAGTTTTGACATCACAGGAAATCTATAAAAACATTGGCCTCAGCTTTAGAATGTGGTGGTGTAATTCATGAGTTAAGTCATTGGTGGCTGCCATACAAATAAAAATCCATTACAACAAAAGATTAGAAAAAGTGCAAACCCAAAGTCATGGCTGCCATGGAACCCTTGCGCACGTCCATTCACTCCCATCAACATTAGATAGAAGGTGCTGTTGCTAGGGAATGGACGTGACGCATGGGTTTGATGACAGACATGACAAAGAACAGGAAACAAGTAAACAGGGCAGCCACCTCATCTATATCTTTGCATCATAGGCCATTTCAATTTCCCACAGTTGCCACCAAGACAAAGAAACAAAACCAACATGTAGTACATATAGCCAACAAATCCAACAAATGACAGAAATAGAGCCAACACAGGCCTCAACTTTAGAATTTGTTGCTCGAATTCATCAATGTTAATTCATTGGTGGCTGCACATGTACCAATTAAGTATGAACCCAACATCAGGGCTGGCATGGAACCTATCTGGCCATCCATTCTCTGCCATCAACCTTGTGGAGTTGCTAGAGAATGGATGGTCCAAATAGATCTAATGACAATCATGAAAATCAGCAAAAAAAGAAGCCATGAAAAACAACAACAACATTCTCATATGTGTAGCCACCTTATTTTTTTGACAGTTTGCATCATAGGCCATTTAAATTTCTCACAGTTGTCACCAATCCAAACAAACAAAAACCAACAGTACAGAAGTAAGACAATAAACATCAAGTGGTCTGAAATAAAGTAGCCAATAGAGGCTACAAATAGTGGCTTACAAGAACATGTTCTGCCCAACAATTCAGGGCTCAAATGCCTACCATGGTGCCCTCTAGCACATATAGTTAGCCACCCTCCTAGTAAACTAACCAAAAGAATAGGTGTGAGTCAGCAAAGTAAGTTGCACAAAATACCTACAACAAAGTGTGCTCAACTGTAGTCAAAAGAGGAGAGAGTGAGTGAAGGAGGTGGAGGAACTATACATCTCAATAGTCAACCCCTCAATTGCCATGCAGCCTAGTAGGTAGTGGAACTACATGTAGTAGTTCTTGGCTAAGTAGTTCCTAAGCCAAATGTCCCTATGGCTGTCACTCATGCCAACAAATCCCCTGCCCTGGGCCTTGTTGTCCAGCAGGTAGGTGTAGGCCACTATGAGGGCCTCCTCAGAAAAGCTAGGAGTCTCCATAACAGCAAGGTAGATATTAGCATCAACATGGGCTAGACCAGTTTTCCTAAAAGCATTAGCAACATTGTTCACTACATCTAACATGTTGGTGAGCAAGAGCATCTCATCCTCAGTGAATGTGCCCCTCTTCCTCTTCCCACCAACCCCAAAAGTGGCCAACAACTCTGTGGCTTTGATGCCCTTACCAACTTCAATGTTGGTTTTCTCCTCAACCATTATTCAAGGCAGTCCCCTCAGCCTTATCAGCTACACTATCAGCCTGATTGACCCCAAGGGCCTCACCAGAACCTAGTGCAAACCTACCAGTGGCCATTGCATGACCAAAGATGGCCTCCATCTCTGGGTAGAACCTAATAGGATAGTTAAGGAACTTAGCATCCTTAGGGTGGTCCTATAAGAGGGGATACAGTTTAGGTAATTGACAGAAAGACAGAAAAGGCAAAGATGAGGAAAGCATCTTAGTTAATCTAACTTGCAGTGCCCAAGGTAGTGCTCCCCCTCTAGCATGATTGCATTCACATCACTATCCCACAGGGACCCACTAAGGTCTTTCAGCTTACATATCCTAGCCCACTTCCGCTTCCACTTCCTCAAGTGGTTGTACACCTGAGTTGGGCTAATAGCCTCGTGTACTCCTTAAGGTGCTTGGCCACTAAATTAACATCCTTGTCCTTGAAAACCTTGTCAGGCCTACTGTAAGGTCCTAATGGCTAGAGAGGGAGGGTGAATAACCTATTAAAAATTTCTACAACAATACTTAATAAACCGGTTAGACAATTATGAGGTGAAGCAAGTGTTGCGTTAGCCTACTAAAATTGCAAGCCACCTACCACAATTCTAGTTTATATAGTTTCTATCAACACAAAAGCTATGTCACTACACTAAGTTAGTGTGCTCTCAAATGCTAACTAAAGAGCCACACTAACTAAACTAACAAGCTCTCACAACTAGCTACACTAAAGAGCTTGACAACTAGTTTAAGGTAATGTAAAGAGAGTGAGCAAGATGGTTATACCGCCGTATCGAGGAAGGAGCCAATAAATCACAAGAATGAATAACAATGAAGACCAATCACCTCAAAATCAAATGATGACACAATGATTTTTTACCGAGTTTCACTTGCTTGCCGACAAGCTAGTCCTCGTTGTGGCGATTCACTCACTTGGAGGTTCACACGCTAATTGGCATCACACGCTAAACCCTCAATAGGGTGCTGCACAACCAACACAAGATGAGGATCACACAAGCCACGAGCAATCCACTAGAGTACCTTTTAGCTCTCCATCAGGGAAAGGTCAAGAACCCCTCACAATCACCACGATCGGAGCCGGAGACAATCACCAACCTCCACTTGACGATCCTCGCTGCTCCAGGCCATCTAGGTGGCGGCAACCACCAAGAGTAACGAGCGAATCCCATAGCCAAACACGAACACCAAGTGCCTCTAGATGCAAACACTCAAGCAATGCACTTGGATTCACTCCCAATCTCACAAAGATGTTGAATCTATGATGGAGATGAGTGGGAGGGCTTTGGCTAAGCTCATAAGGTTGCTATGTCAATGCAAATGGCCGAGAAAGTGAGCTTGAGCTGGCCATGGGGCTTAAATATAGAGCCCCATGAATAGAGCCATTGGGCTCCTTACTGCACTGAACACGGGGCGATCGAACGCGTCGGTCAGATTGACCGGATGCTGGACCTCAGTGTCTGGTCGTGGGATGCACGCCACATGTCCCCTGCTTCAAACGCTGATCGCTCGATCTCAACGATCATCAATACATTTAAGTTGTGACCGAACGCGCTGCTTTGAAGTGACCAAACGCAGGACCTCAGCGTCCGGTCGTTTCCAGTAAGAATCCAGAGATGATTTTTCACGATCGGACGCGTCCGGTCACCCTTGACCGGACTCACCCGTCGTCCGGTCAGTCACCCTCTTCACTGTGTGTTGCCATGTCAGCAGGACCGGACGCACCCCATCAGCGTCCGGTCACTCAGTGACCTAGCATCCGGTCGAAGACCGACGCCAGCGTCTTCAATGCTTCCATTGACAGGATGTAGGACCCTAGCGATCCGATCACTGTGTGACCAGCATGACTAACTCCTTTTCAACTCTATCTTCTTCACCCTTGCTCAAATATGCCAACCACCAAGTGTATCACCTTGTGCACATATGTTAGCATTTTTCACAAACATTTTCAAGGGTGTTAGCACTCCACTAGATCTTAAATGCATATGCAATGAGTTAGAGCATCTAGTGGCACTTTGATAACCGCATTTTGATACGAGTTTCACCCCTCTTAATAGTATGGCTATCGAACCTAAATGTGATCACACTTACTAAGTGTCTTGATCATCAAAACAAAATGGCTTCTACCATTTATACCTTTGCCTTGAGCCTTTTGTTTTTCTCTTTCTTCTTTTTAAGTCCAAGTACTTGATCATCATCATGGCATCACCATCATCATGTCATGATCTTCATTTGCTTCACCATTTGGAATGTGCTACCTATCTCATGATCACTTTGATAAACTAGGTTAGCACTTAGGGTTTCATCAATTCACCAAAACCAAACTAGAACTTTCAATCTCCCCCTTTTTGGTAATTGATGACAATCTTTTCACAAAGATATGAATTAAAATTTAATTGAATTCATGTTGCTTGTCCAAGCATATTTACTATGTGTAAAAGGATATGGACAAGTTTTATGAACCCCAAATGGTAGCAATTGCTCCCCTCTACATATGTGCTAAGAGTTTGGATTGTAGCTTGCACATATGCTTAGATAGGAAATATAGGAGACAATGTCTACCAAATGATGCTAAGGTATAAAAGATGGACCTTTGAAGCGTGATACCAATTGAAGTGCACCAATATACCATCCTTAGCACCATAGTTAGCTCGATACCACTTAGAAATGAAATCACTAGATAACCTATGCATGCTAGTTTTTTATTTCATCATTCAAACCTACAACTAGCATACACCACACAAGCATTGATATTGAAATTTAAAACTTGTGCCACGCAAACAAACATATGAAATGCACATTCAAATGCACCATATAAGTTCATGAGATTGCTCCCCCTACTTGTGTGCTCAAAATTTTAATTGCTCCCCCTTTGTTGTCTTTTCATTATCTTAGTACACTAATATCTTTATTTTTCTCCTCATGCACTAATATCTTTGTTTTTCTCCCCCTTTGTCATCAATGACCACAAAGGTTCAAAATGTAGATAGGTTGAGATTATCAATATCAATCAATAGGGTGAGGATCATTTTCCCAAATTTGGTCCAATCTAGATCATTTGCCAAAGATATTTAACTTAGTTTGATCCAAGGACAAGCTTCTTCACACCTCTAAATAAGGGTTATCTTGTACCATGTTGAATTAAACACTTAGAGCTCATTTTCTAGATCAAACACTTGGTTTACAAGCCCACAAACATGTCATATGCTACCACTAGACAAAAATAAGCATAGAAGCAATAGTGGTACCATACAATCATCAAATTCATTTGATTTTCGTGAATGAGCCTATTAAATATGAAAGATGTCTAGATGCACTAAACAAGTCCTTAGCAAGGATGTATGCTATGCCAATCAACTTTTACCTTGGATTGCTTGAAGGAGAGGCATGTCATATGAGTGGGGGGGGTGCATCAACACATATTTGAGAAATCCAATATGTTTAATTCATTCCTTAGCTTACAAAACCTTTTCTCATCCAATGGTTTGGTGAATATATCAGCAAGTTGATCTTCGGTGCCTACACTCTCAATGCAAATATCCTCTTTTTGTTGGTGATCTCTTATGAAATGGTGACGAACATCAATGTACTTTGTTCTTGCATGTTGAACTGGATTGTTGGTCAACTTGATTGCACTCTCATTGTCACATAGCAATGGCACTTTCTTGAACTTGATTCCTAAGTCACTTAAAGTGGCCTTCATCCAAAGTATTTGTGCACAACAACTACCGACGGATATGTATTCGACTTCAACGGTTGATAATGCAACACTATTTTGCTTATTTGATGACCATGAAACAAGTGATCTTCCCAACAATCGACATATGCCCAAGGTGCTCTTCCTTTCAACCTTGCATCCCGCATAATCCGAGTCGGAGTAACCAACTAGCTTAAACTTTGCTCCTTTGGGATACCACAAACTAACATTTTATGTATGCTTCAAGTACCTCAATATTCTCTTTGTAGCCTTCAAATGACTTTCTCTTGGTGAGGCTTGAAATCTTGCACACATGCATACACTAAACATGACATCCGGCCTTGATGCGGTCACATAGAGTAGGCTTCCAATCATGGACCGATATAATTTTTGATCCACCATATTTCCACTTGCATCACTATCCAAGTTGTCATTTGTTCCCATTGGTGTGCTAATGGCTTTGCTATTACTCATGCCAAACTTCTTGATCATATCCTTGATATACTTGCCTTGACTCACAAATGTACCATTCTTCAATTGCTTGATTTGAAGACCAAGGAAGTAACTTAATTATCCAATCATGGACATCTCAAACTCATTAGTCATCATCTTTCCAAACTCATCACAAAAGTCTTGATTGGTTGATCCAAATATGACGTCATAAACATAGATTTGTAACACAAATAAATCTTTTCCAATCTTCTTGATGAAAAGAGTGGTGTCAACCTTACCCATCATGAACCCTTTAGAGAGTAGAAAATCCCTCAATCTCTCATACCATGCTCTAGGTGCTTGCTTCAAGCCATACAATGCCTTCTTCAACTTGTACACATGGTCGGGCTTCTTGTCATCTTCAAACCCGGGAGGTTGCTCAACATATACTTCTTCATTGATGTAACCATTGAGAAATACACTCTTGACATCCATTTGATAGAGCTTGATGTTGTGGACACAAGCATATGCTAGCAAGATTCTAATTGCTTCCAATCTAGCAATCGGGGCATATGTTTCTCCAAAGTCAAGACCTTCAACTCGTGTATAGCCTTGTGCTACCAATCTTGCTTTGTTCCTTACTACTATCCCATCTTGATCTTGCTTGTTTCTAAGGACCCATTTGGTTCCAATCACATTGTGTCCCTTTGGTCTCTCCACTAATTTCCATACTTGATTTCTTATGAAATTATTCAATTCTTCATGCATAGCATTCACCCAATCAACATTATTCAATGCTTCATCTATCTTCTTTGGTTCAATGGATGACATAAATGAGAAATGCTCATAAAATGAAGCCAATCTTGATCTTGTTTGTACACCTCTAGAAATATTACCAATTATAGTGTCTAATGGATGATCCCTTACAATATTTGTTGGTTGGAGTATTGGAACTTGATTGCTTGTATTTACTTGATCAGTGGGTTGAGATGATATACTAGCCACTTGATCTTGTTCATTGTCATGAGAGCCACTTGTACTAGCTTGATTTGTATCATCTTGCACATTTAAGTTAGAGAGCACTTGCACTTGATCATCTTCATCATCATTCACTTGCCTAGGCCTCAATTCACCAACATCCATGTTCTTCATGGCATTTAAAAGTTGAATGCCTCTAACATCTTCCAAGTTCTCATTCTCTACTTGTGAACACTTGGTTTCATCAAATTCAACATCATGAACTTCCTCAAGAGTACCACTATCCAAATTCCAAACTCTATGTGCTTTGCTTGTAGTGGAGTAACTAAGTAGAAATCCTTCATCACATTTCTTATCAAACTTGCCCAATCTAGTGCCTTTCTTCAAGATATAGTATTTGTAACCAAATACCCGAAAATATGCAATATTGGGCTTTCTACCATTCAAGAGCTCATATGGTGTCATCTCTTTCAATGGGTGACAATAGAGGCAGTTACCACAATAGCAAGCCGTGTTGATAGCTTCGGCCCAAAAGGATTGACTCACATTGTACTCACTAAGTATAGACCTTGCCATATCAATAAGTGTTATATTCTTTCTCTCAACAAGACCATTTGATTGTGGAGTGTACTTGGCCAAGAATTGATGTCTAATTCCAAATTCATCACACAACTCATTAATTCTAGTGTTCTTGAACTCACTACCATTGTTACTTCTAACTCTCTTGATGGTTGTTTCAAACTCATTGTGAATGCCCTTGACAAATGATTTAAATGTTGCAAACACATCACTTTTATCCACTAGAAAGAATACCCATATGTATCTAGTATAATCATCCACTATCATAAAGCCATATTTGTTACCATAAATGCTAGTGTATTAAGTTGGCCCAAACAAATCCATGTGCAATAACTCAAATGCTTTACTAGTGTTCATCATGCTTTTCTTAGGATGGGTGTTTTCAACTTGTTTGCCGGCTTGACAAGAGCTACAAAGCTTATCCTTCTCAAACACAACATCTTTCAAGTCTCTAACCAAGTCATGCTTAACCAATCTATTTAATTGTTTCATTCCAACATGACCAAGCCTTCTATGCCATAACCAACCCATGCTAGACTTAGTGAACAAACATATAGATAATTTAGCTTCACTAGCATTAAAATCAACCAAGTATAGATTCTCATATCTAAAGCCTTTGAAGATCAAGTTAGAGCCATTTACACTTATGATCTCTACATCATCTACCCCAAATATGCATTTGAATCCAAGATCACACAATTGAGCCACGGATAGCAAATTAAAGTTGAAGCTCTCTACCAGCAACACATTAGAAATGCTCATGTCATTGGATATTGCAATCTTACCAAGCCCTTTGACCTTGCCTTTGCCATTGTCACCAAATGTGATACTATCATAACCATCATTGCCATTGGTGTTGATTGAGTTGAACATTCTTGCATCACCGGTCATGTATTGAGTGCACTCACTATCAAGAACCCAATGCCTTCCTCCGGCTTTGCAATTGACCTTAGTGGCCTTAGCCATGAAGCATGATGGAGTGTCGAAGAGAGAAGGCTTCTCATTGATAGCAATACTTGCAAGTGCCTTCTTCTTGGTGGTCTTGTCATCATCACTATCATCATCATCACTTGAGAAAGCATCACTATCCCAAGTGACCACATATGAACCACCCTTCTTCTTTTTGAAGGTCATCTTGTCCTTCTTCTCTTTCTTTTCCTTCTTGTCCTTCTTCTTGTTCTTCTTGTCATCATCTTTGTCGCTATTGTATGGGCATTGAGCAACAAGATGATCTTTGCTTCCATAATTGAAGCACCTTCTTGACTCTTCCTTGTTCTTGGATAAAGATTTCTTCCTTCTAGCACGATATCCTTTCTTCATCATAAACTTCCCAAATCTCTTGACAAAGAGAGCCATCTTCTCATCATCATCATCATCATCATCCCATGAGCCATCATCTTCACTTGATGTATCTTGCTTTGCCTTGCCCTTGGATGATGTGGCCTTGAATGCCATGCTCTTCTTCTTCTCATCCTTCTTCTCATCTTTCTTCTCCTTCTTTTCTTCCTTCTCATCATCATCTCTATATGTATCATCGGTCATTGTATCTTCCAACACTTGGTTTGGTGTCATGGTGTCCAAACCACTCCTCACTAGAATAGTGACCAATGTGCCAAATCTTGAAGGCAAACATCTCAAGAACTTGTGGGAGAAGTCCTTGTCCTTCATCTCTTCTCTAAGTGCTTTGAGATCATTGACAAGCACTTGAAGCTTAAGGAACATCTTCGACACACTCTCATCCTCCTTCATCTTAAAGCTTGCAAACTTCTCTTTGAGAATGTATTCCTTTGCACCCTTCATGGCTTGAGTGCCCTCAAATGATTCCTCCATTTTCTTCCATGCCTCATGAGCTCTCTCAATGTTCTTGATTTGCTCAAAAGTTCTCTCATCCAAAGCATCATGGATGGCACTAAGAGCAATGTCATTATTTTAGAGTAGCATTTCTTCGGCGGCGGTGGGAGCCTCTTCATCTTCAATCTCAATCTTTGTCTCTACCACCTTCCAAACCTTCCTATTGATTGACTTGATATAAGTTGTCATCTTAGCTTTCCAATAGGGATAATAGGAGCCATCAAATTAGGGTGGCTTCTTGGTGTTGTTGATTTGAGCTATTTTTACACCGAAGGTTGTTAAGCCTCAAATCACAGTGACCTCGGCTCTGATACCACTTGTAAGGTCCTAATAGCTAGAGGGGGGTGAATAGCCTATTAAAAATTTCTACAACAACACTTAACAAACCGGTTAGACAATTATGAGGCGAAACAAGTGTTGCGCTAGCCTACTAAAATTGCAAGCCACCTACCACAATTCTAGTTTATATAGTTTCTATCCACACAAAAGCTATGTCACTACACTAAGTGTGCTCTCAAATGCTAACTAAAGAGCCACACTAACCAAACTAACAAGCTCTCACAACTAGCTACACTAAAGAGCTTGACAACTAGTTTACGGTAATATAAAGAGAGTGAGCAAGATGGTTACACCGCCATGTCATGGAAGGAGCCAATCAATCACAAGAATGAATAACAATGAAGACCAATCACCTTGGAATCAAATAATGACACAATGATTTTTTATCGAGGTTCACTTGCTTGCCGACAAGCTAGTCCTCGTTGTGGTGATTCACTCACTTGGAGGTTCACGTGCTAATTGGCATCACACGCCAAACCCTCAATAGGGTGCTGCACAACCAACACAAAGAGTACCTTTTGGCTCTCTCACTAGGGAAAGGTCAAGAACCCCTCACAATCACCACGATCGGAGCCGGAGATAATCACCAACCTCCGCTCGATGATCCTCGCTGCTCCAAGCCCTCTAGGTGGTGGCAACCACCAAGAGTAATAAGCGAATTCCACAGTGAAACATGAACACCAAGTGCCTCTAGATGCAAACACTCAAGTAATGCACTTGGATTCACTCCTAATCTCACAAAGATGTTGAATCTATGATGGAGATGAGTGGGAGGGTTTTGGCTAAGCTCACAAGGTTGCTATGTCAATGCAAATGGCCAAGAAAGTGAGCTTCAGCCAGGCATGGGGCTTAAATAGAGAGCCCCCACGAATAGAGCCGTTGGGCTCCTCACTGCACTGAACACGGGGCGACTGGACGCACCGATCAGATTGACTGGACGCTGGACCTCAGCATCTGGTTGCGGGATGCACGCCATGTGTCCCCTGCATCAAACGCTGATCGTCTAATCTTAACAATCATCAGTACGTTTAAGTTGTGACCGGACGCGCTGCTTCGAAGTGACCAGACGTAGGACCTCAGCGTGCAGTCATTTCCAGTAAGCATCCAGAGATGATTTTTCTCGATCAGACGTGTCCGGTCACCCTTGACCGGACTCACCCAACGTCCGGTCAGTCACCCTCTTCACTGTGTGTTGCCATGTTAGCAGGACTGGACGCACCCCATCAGCGTCCGATCACTTAGTAACCTAGCGTCCGGTCGAAGACCGACGCTAGCGTCTTCACTGCTTCCATTGACCGGACGTAGGACCCCAGTGTCCGATCACTGCGTGACCAGCGTGACTAACTCCTTTTCAACTCTATCTTCTTCACCCTTGCTCAAATGTGCCAACCACCAAGTGTATCACCTTGTGCACATGTGTTAGCATTTTTTCACAAACATTTTCAAGGGTGTTAGCACTCCACTAGATCCTAAATGCATATGCAATGATTTAGAGCATCTAGTGGCACTTTGATAACTGCATTTCGATACGATTTTCACCCCTCTTAATAGTACGGCTATCGAACCTAAATGTGATCACACTCACTAAGTGTCTTGATCACCAAAACAAAATGGCTCCTACCATTTATACCTTTGCCTTGAGCCTTTTGTTTTTCTCTTTCTTCTTTTCAAGTCCAAGTACTTGATCATCATCATGGCATCACCATCATCATGTCATGATCTTCATTTGCTTCATCACTTGGAATGTGCTACCTATCTCATGATCACTTTGATAAACTAGGTTAGCACTTATGGTTTCATCAATTCACCAAAACCAAACTAGAGCTTTCACCTACTATCATTAGTCACTAGTTGTACTCCTTAAAGTGCTAGCAACATATAAGTAGCATGCAACTACCACACTAGGGATGTGTCTCATGGTCATGTAGCATTAAATAGAGCATAGCCATGAATATAACAAGTATAAAACAAGATAGGAAGAAGAACATTAAGATTTGGCCAATAGTAGGTCTCTGCCTTGTCCTATAGTTATTACATATGCAGTACACAACCAAATGTTCCATACCAGGGTCAGCAAACTAAGTTGTACAAGAAAGAACATGCATGAATTAGGTCCTAGAAGTACCCCTACCCTCCCACATTGCAGTACCGATGGCATCCCTCCTATTGGACTTGCGCTGGAAATCTTGAGATAGCAGCTCATGTACAGGTTGAGTATCATGCCAAATTAGCTACGCAAGAGAGCTACTTCTATGCTACACAAGCAAAGAAGATAACTAGCAAGCAACTAAAGCTAAACTAGTCAAGAGAGCAACTACAACAACCAAAGCACAATATATGAATGAATAAAATACAAGCTTGTGTATGGGGATCGCAAACCAATAGGAAGATGATGACATAGTGACTTTTATCTCGAGGTTCACGTGCTTGCCAACACGCTAGTCCCCGTTGTGTCGATCGCTCACTTTGTGGTTCGACAGCTAATAGGTGTTTCACAAACCTAGCCCACACATTGGGCGCTGCAAGAACCTACCCCAAAAGTGAGGGTAGCTCAATGACATGCTCTACTAGAGTTGCTCTTCGTGGCTCCCACCGAGCGAGCACACTGCCCTCCACAAAGCTCTTCTCCGGAGCACCGCACAAGCTTCTTGCGGGCTTCACGACGGAGACCACAATCCACCAAGCCATATAGGTGATGGCAATCACCAAGAGTAACAAGAAATCCCCAATCATAAAGATTTCCTAGTGCCACCAAATGCAAATCCCGAATGCACTCACTAGGCTCTCAACCCCTCACTCAAATTAGCACCAAGCTTGAGAGTGAGAGGAAGGGGAGGAGGTGGATCTTCAATCCCTCAACAACACCCACACAGGGCTCTCAATCTCTCCTAGAAATTTTAGCTCATAGCCATGGGAGAGAGATGGAGAGGAAGAAGATGAACCCTAGCTCTTATCTCCAAGAGTTGGAATGAGGAAAGGGGAGAGAGCTGGGGAAGAAGGAAAGGGGCACTGCCTAAAAGACCTGGCCAGCCTAGCCTGGCTCATGCCCCCAATGGCTCTCTCTCTCCATCACCAGGGAGGTAGGGAAAACAACTGATGCGCAGTCCAGCCTCTCCAACGGGCGTCCTTCCACTCACGCGGCAAAGGCGACATCATTAGCAGAAAAAGAACGAGCAGCAATAGAGGGGAATGGCTCCTAGCGCCCCATGAAGCTTCCTGGAAGCTTCATGCTCTCTTGGCAATGGCTCCCTCCAATCACGTACACACATGCATGACAGGCTTGCTTGAGAGCACCAAATAAAATCCATTTTTCACCCATATGATTTGAAGACCACTTATATGATCAAGTGCACTATCTTGTTTTTGTGGTTGGCTTGCTTCATCTTTTGATCAAGGCTTGCTTGAGAGCACCAAATGTGAGAATACCACTTGAAATTCCATTACTTTCTCTTTTTTGGGTGTTGCTTTCTAGATCAACCCTTCTGATTTCTTCAACTAAGCATCTCAAATGTTCCCTAGATCACCACTTCCATTTTAGCCTTCCAAACCCCACGCTCGGTTTACCTACGAAAGGCAACAAGTCCCTACACTAGGGAGAAGTGACCTCTCTTCAAAGAATCATTTTTGACACTCACTTGAAATGACTTCATTGGTTGATCCAAGTGATAGACTTCATTTGATGAGTAATCTTAAATCCTTCTTTAAGTCCTTTTTTTTCTACTTGTTTAAGTCATTTTCTTTCTACCAAATGATATCCAATAACCACTAGAACTTATACTCTATCTTCATCTTGAGTTTGATCTTGACCTTCCAATTTGAGTACTAAATGTGTGCCAAGTACACTCCACAATCAAATACCCTTATACTCTTTGCTTGTCATGCTTCTATATCAATCCAAAACCAAACTTACATACCTCAACCACTTATAAACATGTTTTCAACTTGAGGACCTTTCAATCAAAGTGACTCTTGATCAATCTAGTAATTGTCACTTTTTGATAGATTATGTACATTTCAAAGATAAATGCATAACTCTCAATGTACAGATCCAAATACCACGAAATTTGGTGGAGATGTGCTTCACTAAGTATTCTAGCAACTATAAAAAAATGAGCTTCATTTGTTTTCTAGATTGCTACCATATTTTACATCTTCTCACATTACTACATGCTAAAAACTGCTGCACTATAGCTGATAAGATCCACTCCAAAACCGAAGCATTTCTTATCCAATTCTCATGAAATTCATACAGTCACTAATACCATAAGTCTAGAGTATGCATACCAAATTTAAAGCTAATCCAAATAGATTTGATCATTCAAATTGGCTAAGATCATAGCTTACTCAGATTTTCAATAAATAATAGATTTCAACACTTGAGTTGTTCTTCTCCAAAAGTGAATCAAACTTGAAACTAACTTGTTTGAATACTTTCACAAGATATATATCCATTCAATACACCTACTAAAATTTATCTTATAAACTTATCCAACTCAAATCAATCCAAACTTGATTACTAATCAATTAATCCAGTCAATCATCTCATAGCAAGCAACATGTGTATATCCAATTCAAACATCTTATACACATCCAAATGAATTAGATCAACTAGAGATATACCTTGGTTAGCCATAATCATCCATAGCAAGCTTCAACTCAAATATTTGCAAGCCATCAAATATATCCAATAAAATCATCACAACATCAATATTTGCACTTGTATGTTAAGCACTTGGACTTCACTAGTTGCCATGTCATTGGGTTGTGATATGCATTCATAACTTGACTTCAACAAATAATAATCAATATTGAATCAATTAAATCAAGCCTCAAATGCCGATGGTACCTACACATATTCATCCACTTTTTTGATGGTACCCAAACCAGTTTGGATCCTCTCAAGTTAGGAGCAACATACTTAGGCATAGCCTTAGTATGAATAGCGGGATATTTTGTAATAGCAACCAATGAGGTACCATTATCATTCTTTCTAAGCACAATATTATCATCAATTAAAATGGGCTTAGAATTATTACCTAGGGGACATAAATTAGCCATGTATCCCCTTTGCCAGCATGAGTAGCAATTTCTCTTGGTTAGAGCCTTTTCTTCCATGCTCATATATTGCTTCTCATTGCCTTGCCTCTTGAGAGTTGCTTGAGTCTTTTTCTCAAGCTTGGTAGGACATATCGAGGCAAAGTGTCCCATATCTTCATATTTGAAGCACTTGATGCGAGCATAATCTTTCTTCTCATCTTAATTCTTGCTTATCATCTTGGCATCATGATTAAGCATTGGATGCCTTACTCTTCCACCTCTTCTTGTTTTCTTCTTCTTTTCCCCATCAACACCATCTTCATGGTTGTTCTTTACTTGAACTTGGGGCTTTGCTTTTGGCTTAACTTGAGGCTTCCTTTTGCTTGGGCATGATTTGGCAAGATGACCCATCTCATGGCAATTGAAGCATACTGAAATGAGAGAGCTTCTTTTCTTCTTGCTTCTTCATCTCTCTTTCATTTGTTCTCTTGCCCCATCTCTTACCTTTGACATTGCTCTTGTTGAAGCCAATGCCACTCTTATCATCATAGCTTCTTTGATTGTCCAACATATGCTCAAAGGCGACTTTTGATTTGTAGCACCTCTCTAACTTGTTGCTCAAATTCTTCACTTTATTTTTGAGCTCATTATTCTCCTTCAAAAGGTTAGTCTCATAAGATATAGAAGAAGAACAAGCATCTATATATGAAGAAATGACATATCTAATAAATCATCACAAGAGGTGGATACATGCTTCTTCCCTACATTACAAGAGTTAGTCACATGTTGCGTTTGATCACTTGACTCATGTGATGAGCTCTCATTCTTTTTAAGTTTCTTTGAAAATGCTTTAATGAGAGAACCATGTTGTTCTAATAATTCTTCATGAGACACAAGAAGTCCCTCATGAGTCAATTTTAGCTCATCATGTGAAGTTCTAAGAACATCAAGTAAGTGCTTATGTTCTTCACATGAATTATTTAGAAATGATTTTTCTTTTTCCAATTTCAATGTTTTAGCTTTCTTATTTTCTAAAGACATGGTCATGCTAGTAAGTTTATCTACAAGCTCATCATATGAATCAACATGATCAATCATAATAACATTTTGTACCTTTGTGATGTAGTGGATGAGCTTGTAGTAGCAATATCATCGGGCATGAATCATCATCATCATCATCAAGTGTGTATAGAGTAGCACCATCATTTGCATCACTTGAGGCATCATCATCAATCTTGTCAAGTGAGCTTGTGGTAGATCTTTCTTTATCATCATCACTTGACCATGAGGTGGAGAAATCTTCCACAATCACCAAGTTGTGCTCATGTTCAACATCCTCATGCGCCTCCTCCTTGAGATCCTCATCATCATCATGGAAACCGTCCCATATTTATCATTGAGATAAATCCAAATCTCATGGGCGGATTCCATATCCATGATCTCACCAAATATGCTATCTTCTATAGATTGATAGAAAATGTTAGTAGCTTGGCAATCGAGATGTAGGCATTTCTTTTGCGCTTGAGTTGCATTCTTTTTATCCAATGCATGAGAAAAGCCCACATCTACGATCCACCACAATTGAGGAAAAATAAACTTAAAATTAATCATCATCCATTTTTTCCATCGTGCAAAGTGTGTGTCATAAAAAATGTGTAGACACTCAACATCTAGCCTATAAGTCACCATCCTCTCGAGTCGGTGAAGACCACAAATGAGAGACCTAGCTCCGATGCTACGTGTAGGGTCGAGATGGCGGACTAGAGGGGGATGAATAGTCCTTTCTAAAAAATAATCGCGCTAGCTAACCGAAACAAATACAGAATTAAAACTATCGGTCTAGCCAAGACTACACCCCTCTATCTATGTTCTCAAGCACCTTATAAAGATTCTAATTAACCAACTAAGGTGCCGGGCTTGCTAGAGCTCACCTAAACAATTATAGTTTGCAAGGTCACACAAACCTATGCAACTAGTACTTCAAGAATGGGGAGCTCCTACACAAACTAGTAAGCAAAAGCACAAAGCTCCTAAGCTCACTAGCAATGCTAAATAACAAGGCTACACAAGCCAAATTAGAGAGCTAAAATTACTTAGCTACTGTTGACGATCACTAACACCAATTATAAACCGTCAACATAACCTGCATTTATACTTAATTCCATCACTAAACATAGGTATAAGGGTTTAAACTGATAAATTCCATGAGTTTTGGTGAATCTGTGTTTTCAGCGAGGGTTTATCTAGAAAACCGTCAAGGGAGACCTATTCGTCAAAGGAATTATGAAATTCCGCCGCGTAAACAGCATGGGAAGATTTTAGAAGACTCTAGGAGGCTCTCCATCGAAGCAGACCCTGAGGGGTGCCATGTGGGGCCGGTCGGCCTATGGGTCCCACCAGTCAGCCTTCGCTTCAAAAGTCAATTTCCCACCGCCATTGAGATCCAATCTTCACCGTTTATTTAAGTCGGGTTGATCCGATGGCTCAGGATTGATGCTCTGGATGATATATATCAGCCCCTACCCCCCTCCCTCAGTAGATCCTTGAAACCCTAATTCATATCTTCAGGATCAGAGCTAGCTATCAAGAGAAGATTAGTCCTCCATAGGATCTAGTCTTGTAAATAATAGTGAGATGGAGAGTGAGGGAAGAGTTTGGAGGAGATGGTGGCCTGTCGGTGCTCTTTCTACGGCTTGTACCTTGGCAGATCCAAGTTCTATCTGAGCTTGCCTCTGAGATTTCTCTGGTAATCAACTTCTAATTCAAGTAAGCTTCTTGTTTATATTATTCATCAGGTTTACAACTTGTTTGAGTGCTTTATTCTTTATCCGGGAAGAGTAAAGTAGTAATTGTAGTGTAAGCGTGGTGCTTAGACTCTGGTTACTTGTGGATGCATCCTGCATTCCGGATCGGTGGTAGCTCGTGAGGGTGACTCTTATAGCCTCGTTGAATCCTCTATAGTCCACCTCCTGTTTGTAGGACAAGTAGGACGCGGTTACTACGGGAAGCATCCTCTGTTGGTGTCTTTCCTTAAGTAATGTCTCCAGTTAAATATTAGAAGACATTGCTTACCTAAGTCAAAACTAGAGAACCTTAGTTTTCCTCTTTATGGCCCTATTTATCTTAACATTGTTGCTACCCCTAGTTAAGTTAGATCATAGTTAGTCTCACACGTTTCCCTATGGATACGATACTTAGAATACTTTTAGATGAAAGCTATAGCGGTATCGTATGCGCTTGCGGATTTATCTGTGTGCCTTAAATATACCAACAGCTATATAACTAAGCAATGTAACTAACAAGGCTACTCAAGCCAAATTAGTTACGCAAGAGAGCTACTTCTATGCTACACAAGTAAAGAAGATAACAAGCAAGCTACTAAAGCTAAACTAGTTAAGAGAGCAACTACAACAACACAAGCACAATATATGAATGAATAAAATACAAGCTTGTGTATGGGGATCACAAACCAATGGGAAGATGATGACACGGTGATTTTTATTCTGAGGTTCACGTGCTTGCCATTACGCTAGTCCCCGTTGTGTCGATCGTTCACTTGGTGGTTCGGCAACTAATAGTTGTTTCACAAACCTAGTCCACACGTTGGGCGCCGCAAGAACCTACCCAAAAATGAGGGTAGCTCAATGACACACTCTACTAGAGTTTCTCTTCGTGGCTCCCACTGGGCGAGCACATTGCCCTCACAAAGATCTTCTTCGGAGCACCGCACAAGCTTCTTGCGGGCTTCACGACGAGAGACCATGATCCACCAAAGCCATCTAGGTGATGGCAATCACCAAGAGTAACAAAAATCTTCAATCACAAAGATTTTCTAGTGCCACCAAATACAAATCTCAAATGCACTCACTAGGCTCTCAATCTCTCACTCAAATTAGCACCAAGCTTGAGAGAGAGAGGAAGGGAAAGAGGTGGATCTTCAATCCCTCAACAACACCCACACAGGGCTCCCAGCACCGAAGCAACTATGCGCGCCCCCATTACTGCATGCTGAAAACTGCCCCAATAGTTGTCTCACTCCATCACCAGGGACAGCAGCTGACGTGCGGTCTAGCCTCTCCAACGGGCGTCTTTCCACTCACGCGACAAAGGCAATGGAGTTAGGCCCGGGTTGGTTTCTACAGTGCCTCCTAAAATTCCTGTCACATCGAATGTTTAGACACATGTATGAAGTATTAAATATAGACTAATTATGAAACTAATTACACAACTTGCGATTAATTTGCGAGACGAATCTTTTAAGCCTAATTAGGCCATGATTTGACAACGTGATGCTACAGTAAACATATGATAATGATATATTAATTAGACTTAAAAAACCATCTCATAAATTAGCCTCCATCTATGTAATTGATTTTATAATTAATCTATATTTAATGCTCTTTATTAGTATCTAAACATTCAATATATATAAATTTTAGAAACGACTACCGAACTAAACTTCCCTTTAACAGAAAAAGAACGAGCAGCAACAGAGCGGAACGGCTCCCAGCACCCGACGAAGCTTCCTGGAAGCTTCCTGCTCTCTCGGCAACGGCTCCCTCTAGTTAGTACACGCACGCACGATAGGCAGTGCTCCCTGGCCGGCGGGCCCTCGCCCCAAATGGGCCTACGCGTCAGCAGTAGTAGCCCAAGAACCAGCTATGCGCGCCCCATGCTCTCTCAGGCCGAAAAGGCAAGCACATGCAGTGCGCCCCTCTCTCTGGCTGACACTCGCATGCAGTTGTCCCCACAGCACTGTAATTTCTGGCTGAGCTCCATTGCTCTCTCTCATATAGGCTGGCTGCTCTCTCTCTTCTGCCACACGTGGTCCCCAGGGTACTATTCATGACCAAGAATTTCTTGTCGAGGAGGGTTTTTTTTAAACCTGATGAATAGTACCACTTTCGTCTTATTTGGTAAATATTGTCCAATCGTGGACTAACTAGACTCAAAAGATTTATCTCGTGATTTTCAACTAAACTGTGTAATTAGTTATTTTTTTTACCTACATTTAATACTCCATGAAGCGTGTAAAAATTGATGTGATGGAGATAGAGTGAAAAAACTTAGAATTTGAAGGTGATCTAAACAAGGCCTAAATGTTAGATGAGCAACAGCTCAAACTGAGCAACCTCCACCGGTAATTTTACTTCGTGACCAAGAAATTCTGGCCTACCACTATGCACAACAAGCTACATCACCTCATTTCCACCCTTTTCAAGTGCTAACTTTTCTCCACATGCTAAAACAAATTTAGCACCTAAGTTAGCATTTTTCACAAAGATTTTCCAGAGTTAATCTCATGCACCTCACCACATCACTAAGCGCAATGCATATGAAAATAAAACTCACACTTAGTGACACTAGATAACCGTTGCAACTAAAATATTTTCTCTCTTTATATTACGACTATCTATTCTAAATCCGGTCTATTTCGTCTCTACTCAACCTTAGACTGGTAAAATAAAATGCCCTATAGGTTATACCTTTGCCTTGCGCATTCCATCCCATCTCCTTTAATGTTGATGCAACACATGCACCAACCATATCATAAATGATATGATCCACTTTATATCATTACGTGACTTTGTTGGTTTATCGATCTTGACCTCACTTGATTTTCACCGTTGCCTTCGTCCATCGGTGCCAAGTCTTGCTCAAGCTATACCGCCACGCGGTCCATCGACTCCAAAGCCTCCAACTTGTCCTTCACGCTTGCAACCGGTCCATCAAGCCAAGTCTTGTCTCGATCTTTTCCACCTTAGTCACATGACTCAATGTCATGTCTCATATGCAGTAAGCTTCTTCATCACATTTGTACATATGGACTAATTCTCTGTGTATCTCACATAACCACATGTTAGTCCGCCTAGGTTGTCACTCAATTACCAAAACCAAACAAGAATCTTTCACAAATGCACCAAAGAGGGTCTAATGTGAATGTCTATGCCATGATTAGGACATAAGTGTAACACCCCAGGTGTTTGTCACTAGTTAAGCTATGGGTTTGAGCTCAAACATGACAGATTAAGTGACGATGAAGATGTCAAGGTCAAACCTATGGAAATGAGCCCCAACCTAAACTCGGATATTGCACCCTTGCTTTATATATAGGCCCTTTTCAAGATATATGCTTGGCTGGTGTTATTGGAATATCTTCATGTGTCTCACATCAATACCCATCTATATGGGTCACTGGGAAAAGTTTCATGAAGTTTGGAATCAAAAAGTCACATGAAATGATAAGTTATATCCTTATTGGAATGACTTTACTAAGTGCTTGAATTGCACTATTAAGTGAATGGAAATGTAGGTCATCAACCAAACCTTGCAACCTTGCCCAAATGACTCTAGATGAACTCTACAACAAAAGTCATGAAAGGTTCATGTTGGGAAAATGTCAAGAAAATGCATCAATCGGTCTAAAACTCAGATTTAAGCTTTACCGCGATGCTACTTTGACCTATGTTGACCAATTAGTTACAGTGCTTGCATGGAGTTGCACCCTAAATAAAAGTTGAAGTCCATGTTATGTACAACAAACTTTATTTTTGGACCAAGAGCTAGATCAGCTTGTAAGCAAGTCAAAACGAGCCCTCAAGTTGGAATCCATGGCTGTTTTGGGGAGCTCGAAATTTGACTAAGTCTGGATGACTGAATTCGTGAGTTGAGTTTTCGTGTACCCCACTTTAAAAAGTTGTATCTCCCAAACCAGGCCTAACCAGCTCAACTTCATATAAGCAATATTGGTGTACTCATGTAGCTCTACCACTCTTATTAATGGATATCTCGCTAATTCGCGTCGGTTTGAGTGTTTGAGGGAGCCGAAGATTGGGTTTCAGTGGTAGTTTTGAGGTAGAATTATAAATTGTGAACTGTGCTGCCGTGGCTTCATGGCGGCCTCTGTGCAGGAACCGAACGCCGCGTGGCTGGCCTCGCTTGTCGCATGAGCGCCACCTCGCCTTGCTCTCCTCGTCTTGGACAGCCGAGCTCGAGCCTGCTCCACTACCCTCTCCATTCGCCCTCTCTCCAGCTCTCGTCGTCTTTGTGCACCGCCACCATGGCCGATAAGCAGAGCTCGCTGCCGCTGCGGTGCTGCACGACTCAAGCCAGGAGCCGCCACTAGCTCGGCCTCCCTGGCCTCGCAGCCGCCTCGCGCCACCGCCGTTCTCAACCACATGCGCGGTGAACAACCAGAGCGCCGCGTCCGCCATGGCCGGCGGGCCGAGCTCGCCGTCATCGCCGTTCCTCGGCTTCCGAGCCCCTCATGACCCGCATCGTGAACTAACAGCTCCGCCTCTTCTTCCTCCTCTACTGGCGGCCTCCCGACCTCTCTCGCTGCCATAGCGCATGGTCGCCGGTGTTGCATGCCAGCAGCTGCTGCCATGTGGGTGGGCAGGAGGGTTACTGACGAGCTCTGGTGAGCCAAAGCCACCTTCGGGTGCGTCCAGGTGCCTCGGACCTCTCCGGCCCATCCCCCGCCGCTGCCGACCCTTCTCCGGCCGCCACCGGCCGATTCCTCGGCCTCCTCTGTTCTCAACTGCGACCAGGGACCTCGCGCCAGAATTTGATGAAAGGGAGGGGTCTAACTGCGAAGTCTGTGACTCAAATGAATAGTGCCTATAAGGACCTATTTGCAGTAAATTTGCTGAACTTTACAAATTCATCGTAATTCATAGAAAAATCGTAAAATAGCAAATGAGGACTTTTTGGAATCCTTATGCAATTGTCTATGCAGTAGATCTATATTATGGCATGTTTTAGTTTAAATATTTAGCTGCAAAAATAGATTTGTGCAGTAAGGTTGTAATACTAGTTGAATTTGTTATTTTCCATAACTGCAGATCTAGGGCTCCAAATGAAGTGAAATTTTTGTGGCATGCTACTCATGTGATGTTTGATGTGTGGTAAAAATTTCATGTTCATTGGGTGCCGCATGAGTGAGTTATTGGTTTATCTTGCTCTCACATGATTTCTTGCTTTAGCAACTTATCTTTTTCATAGAGGTTGCTATACATATTCAAATAGAGTGAAATTTGTACAGTAGACTATTGAGAGGATATGTGAGCCACTGTAATTTTTGTAGAATTTATTGTATACTTTTGGTATATGTTCATTAAGTCACCTTGTTATCTAAAATAAATTAAGAAATGCATTAAAAGAATTTATTTGGTCATGGACACTAGGTTTTCTGGCGTTCTTTAGTCATGTGTGACATGTTGGTAAAGTTTGTTTTTCCTAATTATGTGTTTGCAACATAAGTTAATATTTATTTTCGTGCAAATGTGGTTTATGGACAGATCTGGGAACTTAGCAAAGTTCTTCATGATGATGTGCTTTGTTGTGAAACTTGTTTATATAAAAGTTGTAGATAATTCATGTATCTAGCTTCTGTTAAAATTTGGTGTTATTTGGCCAAGTAGTTTGTGAGTTATGCCTGTTTAAAGTTGGGTTTCAGAAATGGCTGCTCTGTGTCAATTGTGGACCAGTTTCTGTAAATGTATAATTTTGACCTACTTAACTTATGAATCATGTTATGATGGTTATAGATGAAATGTAGATAATTTCATAAGCTTTCCAAAATGTCTTCTTGCAAGTCATTTGGATTTGTGTAACTCCAGTTATAGCTAAATCTTGTTGCTGCTATTTGCATGTCCAGAAATTGACAGATTCCAATTATAGTGTTTGCTTGTATATTGTTAAGTGTGACTTATGCCTTGAATGATGACTGAGTTAGAGCACCTGAGATCTTGGGAAACTTGTGTCATGCTTGGTGTTGTCGTCTTCTTTACCATCTTAGCATGACAGGTTGTGTAATGTTAGTTAAATAGCTATTGGTGTCTGTCTTGCATAATCTTGTGTTTGTCTTGAATGCTTATGTGATGCATCTTGTGTTATCATTCATCACATTCATACACATGCATCTTGCATCTCATCTAGGTGTGCTAGATGAACCACGTGAAGGACGTGATGTTGGAGCCGAACCCGAAGACGGTGTATGGAGGATCTATCCCGAAGATGGAAGGACTAAGCGAGTGCTAGGACCGGAGATGTCACCAGGACGGTGCAAGCTAACTGAACTGACTTGTGTCGGATCCCAGGCAAGCCCCAGAGCATTCTAAGTCTCCCATATTTTTACAAATATCTTGAGTATCTTTTATTGTTGATGATGCATTAAGTATAGGAATTGGTTGGAACCAATTGTTGCATTATATCCTTACCTTGTCCAGATAAAATCCTATGAATCCTAATTAAGTGTAGGATCGAATGATGCTTAGCTATGCTTAGACCAGTAGAAGTCGGGTGATTTCCTGTCACATGTGAGATGTAGGATGAGCTCTGGTCACGGTTGGCTATAATTGCTATCATAAAAAAGAACCATGTGTTAATAATGAAAAGAGACCGCACGGGATGACGGTAGTGCAGCAACAAGGCATGGAGGTCTTGGGTGTGAATCTATCCCCATCTGTGTCGTTTAAGGACCGATTCGCTGTACGTCCTCATGTCATGTTGAACGCATGCCTATCACTTAGTTGGCCGGATAACTCGTTCCGACCGCAAAGCCGAGTAGCTCAACTCAGGCCAGAAGACCGAGAAGTGAAAGTGCGCACCCTGGCGGTAGTAAGGATGTGCGGGGAGCTATTGGCGTAAGTCAGAGGTGAGATTGACCACCTGGCAGAGTGGACTCCCTGAGGGTGCGGCGCTGCTCGGAGCCACGATTCCTGAGTCATACCAAAGGTGACCCGAGGAAACCATTGATCAGGTGGATTGGGTGAGTGTTAGGAATACCCCCTCCAGCTGGATAGGAATCGATTCGAATCGCCGTCTCTCCCGGATAGTGAGAACTTGACTGAGCAGCGGCAACGTAGATTCACTAAATTTAAAGATATGGTTAGATGATGATGATGATGATTATTATGATAATGAGCCATGAAATACCTAATATGGTTATTATTGTTTGCAACTTAATTAAGTGATTGATTAGTACATGTGCTAATATAGATGGTAGGGAATGGCTAAAAGTCACTGCTAGTATAGGTGGATAATGCTAATGATTACTCCAGCTTTTATGCAAAAAGGTTGTCAGCTCAGCTCCACCAAATAAAGCCTTGCATAATCCTTGGTGTCACTTTATTTCTGGTTTATGACGGGTAAGTCTAGCTGAGTATATTCGAGTACTTAGGGTTTATCCCACCATGTTGCAGGTGGAGTTCTCGGCCTGTTGAAGATGGTGGCTAACCGTCGGTGGGCTCGGTGATTCTATAATTACTTCTCACCTATATGCTTTTGTCGGATGATGTCACTTATGCTAGCAATGTATTTAAAACTTATATTAATATAATCATTTGAAAGCTATGTTGTTTTCAATAATCGGTTTTGAAACCCAAACTTTTAATATTATTTGTGAATCTATTTGTAATATTATTTCCGCTGCAACTCTGCGTATGTGATTTGTATTTGCTTAATCACACGATCTTGGTTGTGATGTTGATTTACCGAGGTCCTTCGTGACACTCGACGGACTACCGGGTTTATATGAGTAAAAGTATGTGTGTGTCAACGTGTTAGCGGGGACAGCCATACTTGATTTTGTATAAATTGGACGGTTCTGTCACAGCTGGCATCAGAGCAAGATTAAGCATAATACTGTCATGTACGTCATTTTAAAAACAAAAGTTTTGGTTTTAAAAAGCCTATTTTGACTAAAACTTTAGATATAGGCAAATTTGTCAAAACTTATTTGCAAAACTATGCTAGCGACATCCTCCTTTATGCTCAGTTAAGGACTATTAGGTGTCTATCTAAGTACTAACATGGGGGTTTTTACTTTCGTCATCCATATGGCGTGCTATAGTATGGATGCCATTCGCTTGAATGGTAATGTATGGATCAATTGCCTCTACGCCCAGGTAAGTGTGAGTTGTGAGAGCATGACCATTCAACTATCGGTCTAGGGGAGAGTTAGCTGTGGTTACTAGAATATTTACATGTTACACACATGTATATATGAAGGTACTTAATTGTGGGTATATCTGTTGGGTAGCTATGGATACCGAAGTATATATATCTGGGGATGTATATATGGAGAGTATCTTAGTTTACTGCTTTCATTGTGTGCTTATTTATCTCTTGTGGGGATGGGCTGCAATGAATTTGCCTGCAGGTACGCTAACCATGAATGCGTAGATTGAATGTAGCTGACGACTAGCTATATATCGAGAGAGTACGTGTTATGCCACCGACATAGAACGTGATTGCCACCTTAGGCTGGCAATTTCGTGAGGACGAATAGGACGAGCATGCATCATGATTGTGCTTGTGCATAAATATGCTTCCCTCACTTTGTTCTAATATTAAGTAACCTATGATCAATGTGATGTTACTATCTTCCCTATGTGAAGCTAGACAAAATACCTTGTCCCATGCTGCTTGAATAGCTATGGTTGAAGGTAGTGTGTGATTAGTTTCGTCTTGTATGTTTGCTTCCAAAGGAAATAGAGGACAAGTTATTAATTAGCAAAAACTTCACCCCTTTGAAAACTAAATTGCTAAATGTAAGTAAAAGTTGTTTTGTAGAGATATCCACCTACTCAGTAAAAAGGAAATAAAAGATAACAGTACCTTACCACCAGGTTCGCATGTTTATGTGTAGTGGTGTTACTGTAGGTGACTGCTTATTATGTACGAGCTTTGTGCTTAGTAATAGTCGCTTAAGCTAATCGGATTGAGTGTTTCGAAATGCTCGCTTAAGACCATGATGTAGGCGTGGATGCTCGTTATCTAGGTTGTGCCGTAGTTGTCACCCTTTTGTCCTCGGTAAGCATATGAGTGTGGAAGAGCGCTATCCTAGAGCAGCATCCAAGTTTTTGATAATCTCATGGTTGTCGTCTCCAATTAAGTTCTCTCTTAGGAACCTAAGCCTATACATGTGGTTGCTAGCCTTGAACGTTGTGCTATGAAGACCTTTATCCATGCCTTTGCTTGACCTTAGGCCCAAGCTTAATTCCCTTAAATGCTTGTATGTGTCGTGGTTGTCCCGCTCCTGTGTGGGAGGACCCTGCTAAAAAATCCTTGTCGGACCTCATTGCTCTTCCTCCTAGTGATGAGCTAGTGCAACGCTAATCGCTATCTGCCCTGGCTTTGGAACCTTTTCCTCATAGATCATGTCATTGCTTTATCAACTGAATCCCTAGTCAGTGCAATGGCTCTGTCCCTTGAATCTCATTTATTTTGCCTCCAACCCTTTCAAGTCTTTGGATGTTTATCAGTCTTGATCGCATGATGCTACTCGACAAGACCAAATCTCATGTTAATCTTTATCTGGTAATCACTTTGGTGGACACGAGGCGTATATGGAAATTAGGCAGGAGTCCCCTGCTCAATTGTCTTCGGCAATTAAGCTATGTTCTCTTGCGCTATATTTTGATCTTCGGATCACCTCCTTGTTGACTCCTAACCTTGTGACTACCATTGTTTGCTATCCCTCCTTTTCATGGTGCTTGCTCCTGTGCAACCAAAATTTTGCGACGTGAAAATTCTTTTGGGTTGTATGTTCAGTAATGGTGCCACGATTAGCGATCTACGGTGCCGTGACGAAACCGAGGGCCTCCTGTGGGTGCACACACAAGGCTATGCTGCTCGGCACGTGCTGGTATCGGGGTTTCTAGTCATGATCCATTGCGGGACTACACCGATGTGTTATTTTCATGTGAGCTCTTCCTTGGTTATCCCTCCATATCTAATCAGAAGATCCTTATATTAGACCAAAAGTAGTAGAGCTTCCTTCTGAAGTCGTCTAAAGGATAACCTTTCAAGAACTGGTCACCGACATAAACATTAACAGACTACAAGAGGTGGAAGACAAGTGACTCTACTTGGTTGTCCCAGTATTGACGTCCGTCACCTAGTGAACAACTTATGTCATCATTGTTGGATCCGAAAGGCATACAACACTTAATGTTGGACAAATGGTTAGTCGAATAAGAATCGAACATCACAATATGATTATGACCTGGCTATCCAAGTCTTGATTATTATGTGCATGCTGATCGCACAGTCGAGATCAACAATCTCTAGTGTGACCCCTTGTCTACTGACTTTGATGGCGACCATCTGTTATGCGTTAATCACAACTATTGTTGGCCAGAGTGAAGGTTTAGAACTTCTAGTGTGAGAGACAATTGATTAGTTACTAGTCGGAAGTTTAACCTCCAGCTAGGTGACAACTTTTGCTAATTACAAAGGCTATGTCTTGTAGAGCAATGTTAGGCAATGTAACAGCAAGCCGTTTAGCAATGCAACTACTGCTTTGTTTTCCCAAAACCTATGCTATCAAGTCAACTCCATCTTGGACAATCACACAGATAGTACAAGACGTTGTATCGGCTACGTAAGGAGCTAGCAAAAGTACGTCCATAGTTTTAGTCAGCATCTTTGTGCCCGTAGGTGCCACTACCACATGTGTCCGGACTCTAGTGGACGAAGTGCCGAAGGATATATAGAAATGGTTCCTTATCTCTATAGGACAGTCCCTCCATGTAGAGTATGCTTTGTGTCCCAAAAACATAGCCACAAGTCCAATGCTTGTGCATAGTCAAGTTGGTGTCTAGAACGATGGTTGAAGTGTTACCAGAGAAGCATGTGAGGAAAACTCTAGCCTCCATCCTCAGCTAGAGAAAGATTGCTGCTGCTATGAGAAAGGTTAGAGAGTGCAAAATACACACCTCAACGTGTGAAGCAAAGAAAAGGGAGAACACGAAAGCTGTCCAGATTTTGTGGCACTAAACCGGTTATCTTCAAGCCGGCGATTAGTGACTCAAACGAAGTTGGATTGACCCCAAACTTGGTGACCTCATTCCTCACTTAGGACACGTCGATGCCTTAAGTTTGTTTGATGATTGGTTGAGTGAAACATCGGATTTGAGAGCTGTTTTGTCAATTCGGTTTGCTGCCATTTCAGAACAGAGCAGTTTTGGTAGATGAATTGTTTGGATGGTCAAACGGTGTCTGGTTGAGTTGAATTTTGGTGAGTAGTTAGAAGACCCATGGATCTACATGACCACCAAAATTTGTGCATATTGGAGCAGTAGTTTGTGAGATATGAATAGAAAACAAAAGGGTACAGAATCTATAATTTCGCTGTGACTGCGATCATCCCTTGCCTTAGATGGTTGTGTTTGTAATTCATACCAAGAAATTACAACGTGTAGGTATATTGCTGTTAGACAACCCTCCATACCCTTGAGAAGACTAATTGCACCCCTATGTGCCTTGCTTTTGTCCTCTTAGATCAGCAATGCATGAGCAGTCAAGGTGTTCTAGAAGTCAAATTGTGCCCTTGCAATTCGAAAGTAATTGGAAAGGTGTCAAACCATAAATTTTTGGATTATAGTTTTTGAGATATATATTGGCCTAAGAATGGAAGCCTCGACGTCAAATATAGTTTAAGAAAGCTGGTTTTGCTGCGATGCAAGTCAACCCAATTTGCTGTGCAACTGCACCACGAAGGCAAATTGTACTTAACCTGCTTGGTAGGGAATTAGTCCCTAGTTTTGTGATTACTTGCAACTTGTGTTGTCCTCCAAGCCTCGCTAACATCCTTCTGCATCAATGGTTCTCCAATGCTGACATGCCTTTGGTACCTTATATGTGTTTTTACCCAAGAGGTTGCATCACATTCAACCCAGATTACTGTTGCAACTTGGATCCAAAGGCTCCCTAAGGAATGACCATCGAGAACGTTGAGCCGACAAAGTCAGCTATTACGTTTACCACTCACTCGGCAAACTCAGACCATATAATATTGTTATCAGAGAAAGAGAACTGCACACATGGAACCATTGCAACAAGTATCCTTCAGAAGATTATGATCTAGTGCAAAGTCCATATGGTCTGTGCTATATCCACTAGGGAAGTAGATGCTACAAGTATTTAGTCTACGTTTGTATAGCTCTTCATACATCGAGGACGAAGTACGTAGGACAGTGCTATCTTGGATTCCTTCCAATGTAACCATGCTTTATGGACGCCAATGAAGGAAATTCTTCAGACAACAACTTACGACGAAGAGCAAGTATCAGAAAGTGTCGTGACCAAATTAGCCTCTCTGATACTCCGAAGTTAAGTAGCCTAATACTATCACTGATGTTGGAAACTAGATGACATGTTTCTCTTCCCTTAAAAGTCTTTCGCACCGAATCTCGGGGCGCGATTCCTTTAAGGGGAGAGGGCTGTAACACCCCAGGTGTTTGTCACTAGTTAAGCTATGGGTTTGAGCTCAAACATGATAGATTAAGTGACGATGAAGATGTCAAGGTCAAACCTATGGAAATGAGCCCCAACCTAAACTCGGATATTGCACCCTTACTTTATATATAGGCCCTTTTCAAGATATATGCTTGGCTGGTGTTATTGGAATATCTTCATGTGTCTCACATCAATACCCATCTATATGGGTCACTGGGAAAAGTTTCATGAAGTTTGGAATCAAAAAGTCACATGAAATGATAAGTTATATCCTTATTGGAATGACTTTACTAAGTGCTTGAATTGCACTATTAAGTGAATGGAAATGTAGGTCATCAACCAAACCTTGCAACCTTGCCCAAATGACTCTAGATGAACTCTACAACAAAAGTCATGAAAGGTTCATGTTGGGCAAATGTCAAGAAAATGCATCAATCGGTCTAAAACTCAGATTTAAGCTTTACCGCGATGCTACTTTGACCTGTGTTGACCAATTACTTACAGTGCTTGCATGGAGTTGCACCCTAAATAAAAGTTGAAGTCCATGTTATGTACAACAAACTTTATTTTTGGACCAAGAGCCAGATCAGCTTGTAAGCAAGTCAAAACGAGCCCTCAAGTTGGAATCCATGGCTGTTTTGGGGAGCTCGAAATTTGACTAAGTCTGGATGACTGAATTCGTGAGTTGAGTTTTCGTGTACCCCACTTTGAAAAGTTGTATCTCCCAAACCAGGCCTAACCAGCTCAACTTCATATAAGCAATATTGGTGTACTCATGTAGCTCTACCACTCTTATTAATGGATATCTCGCTAATTCGCGTCGGTTTGAGTGTTTGAGGGAGCCGAAGATTGGGTTTCAGTGGTAGTTTTGAGGTAGAATTATAAATTGTGAACTGTGCTGCCATGGCTTCATGGCGGCCTCTGTGCAGGAACCGAACGCCGCGTGGCTGGCCTCGCTTGTCGCATGAGCGCCACCTCGCCTTGCTCTCCTCGTCTTGGACAGCCGAGCCCGAGCCTGCTCCACTGCCCTCTCCATTCGCCCTCTCTCCAGCTCTCGTCGTCTTTGTGCGCCGCCACCATGGCCGATAAGCAGAGCTCACTGCCGCTGCGGTGCTGCACGACTCAAGCCAGGAGCCGCCACTAGCTCGGCCTCCCTGGCCTCGCAGCCGCCTCGCGCCACCGCCGTTCTCAACCACATGCGCGGTGAACAACCAGAGCGCCGCGTCCGCCATGGCCGGCGGGCCGAGCTCGCCGTCATCGCCGTTCCCTGGCTTCCGAGCCCCCTCATGACCCACTGCGTGAACTAACAGCTCCGCCTCTTCCTCCTCTACCTGGCGCACCCCTCCCCGGCCTCTCCTCGCTGCCGTAGCGCATGGCCGCCGGTGCCGTGGCCGCCGCAGGCGCCTGTGCGTGTGGCCAGGAGGCCACGGACAGGCTCTGGCTGAGCCAAAGCCACCTTCGGGTGCGTCCAGGTGCCTCGGACCTCTCCGGCCCATCCCCCGCCGCTGCCGGCCCTTCTCCGGCCGCCACCGGCCGATTCCTCGGCCTCCTCTGTTCTCAACTACGACCAGGGACCTCGCGCCAGAATTTGATGAAAGGGAGGGGTCTAACTGCGAAGTCTGTGACTCAAATGAATAGTGCCGATAAGGACCTATTTGCAGTAAATTTGCTGAACTTTACAAATTCATCGTAATTCATAGAAAAATCGTAAAATAGCAAATGAGGACTTTTTGGAATCCTTGTGCAATTGTCTATGCAGTAGATCTATATTATGGCATGTTTTAGTTTAAATATTTAGCTGCAAAAATAGATTTGTGCAGTAAAGTTGTAATGCTAGTTGAATTTGTTATTTTCCATAACTGCAGATCTAGGGCTCCAAATGAAGTGAATTTTTTGTGGCATGCTACTCATGTGATGTTTGATGTGTGGTAAAAATTTCATGGTCATTGGTTGGCGCATGAGTGAGTTATTGGTTTATCTTGCACTCACATGATTTCTTGCTTTAGCAACTTGTCTTTTTCATAGAGGTTGCTATACATATTCAAATGGAGTGAAATTTGTGCAGTAGACTATTGAGAGGATATGTGAGCTTCTGTAATTTTGTAGAATTTATTGTATACTTTTGGTATATGTTCATTAAGTCACCTTGTTATCTAAAATAAATTAAGAAATGCATTAAAAGAATTTATTTGGTCATGGACACTAGGTTTTCTAGTGTTCTTTAGTCATGTGTGACATGTTGGTAAAGTTTGTTTTGCCTAATTATGTGTTTGCAACATAAGTTAATATTTATTTTCGTGCAAATGTGGTTTATGAACAGATCTGGGAACTTAGCAAAGTTCTTCATGATGATGTGCTTTGTTGTGAAACTTGTTTATATAAAAGTTGTAGATAATTTATGTATCTAGCTTCTGTTAAAATTTGGTGTCATTTGACCAAGTAGTTTGTGAGTTATGCCTGTTTAAAGTTGGGTTTCAGAAATGACTGCTCTCTGTCAATTGTGGACCAGTTTTTGTAAATGTATAATTTCGACCTACTTAACATGTGAATCTTGCTATGATGGTTATAGATGAAATGTAGATAATTTCATAAGCTTTCCAAAATGTCTTCTTGCAAGTCATTTGGATTTGTGTAACTCCAGTTATAGCTAAATCTTGTAGCTGCTGTTTGCATGTCCAGAAATTGACAGAATCCAATTATAGTGTTTGCTTGTATATTGTTAAGTGTGACTTATGCCTTGAATGATGACTGAGTTAGAGCACCTGAGATCTTGGGAAACTTGTGTCATGCTTGGTGTTGTCGTCTTCTTTACCATCTTAGCATGATAGGTTGTGTAATGTTAGTTAAATAGCTATTGGTGTCTATGTCTTGTATAATCTTGTGTTTGTCTTGAATGCTTATGTGATGCATCTTGTGTTATCATTCATCACATTCATACACATGCATCTTGCATCTCATCTAGGTGCGCTAGATGAACCACGTGAAGGACGTGATGTTGGAGCCGAACCCGAAGACGGTGTATGGAGGATCTATCCCAAAGATGGAAGGACTAAGCGAGTGCTAGGACCGGAGATGTCACCAGGACGGTGCAAGCTAACTGAACTGACTTGTGTCGGATCCCAGGAAAGCCCCAGAGCATTCTAAGTCTCCTATGTTTTTACAAATATCTTGAGTATCTTTTATTGTTGATGATGCATTAAGTATAGGAATTGGTTGGAACCAATTGTTGCATTATATCCTTACCTTGTCCAGATAAAATCCTATGAATCCTAATTAAGTGTAGGATCGAATGATGCTTAGCTATGCTTAGACCGGTAGAAGTCGGGTGATTTTCTGTCACCTGCGAGATGTAGGATGAGCTCTGGTCACGGTTGGCTATATTTGCTATCATGAAAAAGAACCATGTGTTAATAATGAAAAGAGACCGGACGGGATGACGGCAGTGCAGCAACAAGGCATGGAGGTCTTGGGTGTGAATCTATCCCCGTCTGTGTCTTTTAAGGACCGATTCGCTATATGTCCTCATGTCATATTGAACGCATGCCTATCACTTAGTTGGCCGGATAACTCGTTCCGACCGCGAAGCCGAGTAGCTCAACTCAGGCCAGAAGACCGAGAAGTGAAAGTGCGCACCCTGATGGTAGTAAGGATGTGCGGGGAGCTATTGGCGAAAGTCCGAGGTGAGATTGACCACCTGGCAGAGTGGACTCCCTGAGGGTGCGGCGCTGCTCGGAGCCGCGATTCCTGAGTTGTACCAAAGGTGACCCGAGGAAACCATTGATCAGGTGGATTGGGTGAGTGTTAGGAATGCCCCCTCCAGCTGGATAGGAATAGATTTGAATCACCGTCTCTCCCGGATAGTGAGAACTTGACTGAGCAGCGACAACGTAGATTCACTAAATTTAAAGATATGGTTAAATGATGATGATGATTATTATTATGATAATGAGCCATGAAATACCTAATATGGTTATTATTGTTTGCAACTTAATTAAGTGATTGATTAGTACAGGTGCTAATATAGATGTTAGGGAATGGCTAAAAGTCACTGCTAGTATAGGTGGATAATGCTAATGATTACTCCAGCTTTATTGCAAAAAGGTTGTCAGCTCAGCTCCACCAAATAAAGCCTTGCATAATTCTTGGTGTCACTTTATTTCTGGTTTACGAAGGGTAAGTCTAGCTGAGTATATTCGAGTACTCAGGGTTTATCCCATCATGTTGCAGGTGGAGTTCTCGGCCTGTTGAAGATGGTGGCTAACCGCCGGTGGGCTCGGTGATTCTATAGTTACTTCTCACCTATATGCTTTTGTCGGATGATGTCACTTATGCTAGCAATGTATTTAAAACTTATGTTAATGTAATCATTTGAAAGCTATGTTGTTTTCAATAATCGGTTTTGAAACCCAAACTTTTAATATTATTTGTGAATCCATTTGTAATATTATTTCCGCTGCAACTCTGCGTATGTGATTTGTATTTGCTTAATCACGCGATCTTGGTTGTGATGTTGATTTACCGAGGTCCTTCGTGACACTCGGCGGACTACCGGGTTTATATGAGTAAAAGTATGTGTGTGTCAACGTGTTAGCGGGGATAGCCATACTTGATCTTGTATAAATTGGGCGGTTCTGTCACAATAAGTGTAGTGGACAGGCTAGTGAGTTACCTTGAGGCACAATGAACCCATCATTTCTTTCAATGGCATCAGCAAGGATGAGGGCATCATGTGCTGAGCCCTCCCAGCCAGCTAGTACATATGTGAACTTGAGGTCAAAGTCCATAGCAGCCATCATATTTTGCGTGGGGTTGTGTTTTCTACCCCTGAAAGCCTGCTGCATGTGTCTAGGCACCCTTGCCAACACATGGGTGCCATCAATGGCACCAACACAGTCCTAGAAAAATTGTATAAGTGGGATAAGAATAGTGGTTTACATCTACATTCAGTTATGGCTTAACAGTTCAATTGATAGTTACCTACATGTATGGGTTCCATCTATGGCTCCTAAGGATCTTTGGATATATGCCAGGTGTAGGTGGTTTAATCATTTAACTTATAAGCTCACCAACAGCATACATAACCTGGTGAAAGTGCCTATGAACAATCTTAATTGATCTCCTAAAGGACTGGTGAACTACCCTAAACCTTTGGTTGTGTCCTACTACATGGAGGAACATTGCAACCTGCTCCTCAACTATGCACCCAGTAGTTTCAGGTACAAGGGCCCTAGTTCTAAATAGGTTACACAAAAGAAAAGAAAGGATCTCTTATCATCCTTAACATGGAAATGCACTCAGTATCTGTGGAGTTGTAGATGGCCTACAAGGTTTGCTGCCTATGCTGTTCAACATCAATCTTTAGTTCATACAACAGTGGGTCAGGTTCAGGCCTTGACCTTTTAATCCTAGACACAACAACATACACCATGCCAGCTGCTTGTCTGGCCATCATCTCACGGTTTTCAAATGGATCCATCTACATGCATGTGCATTCAAATATATACTCAGTTTACACCCTGGCTGGCCTCAACATGGTTGTGCAAGCATACAAAAAAATATTGTGGCACGGCTGCATGCATGAACATGCCTCCCAGTGTAGTGGACATCATCATCGACCATGGCAACAAATAAAGAAAGAACATTGAACTATACAACATGAACAACAGAAGCCAAACCCTAAATCCAACATCAACTAACCGAAAAGAAATCACAAGTACTACTCACAACAAGCATGAATAAAGCAGCATGTATGAGTAAACCAAAACCCTAGCATCATCGAAATCAAAAGCATACTGGGATTTGGGGGTCGATTTCACCTTGGGGGTGGTTGGTGGAGGAAAAGGTAACCGCAAAATGGAGAAAAAGAAGAAGAGGCGACGAAGAAGTAGCAGATCTAGACGGAGAGGAAGCAGATCCGGTTCGTGCCACCACCTCGCGCACCACCAAAATTGAGGAAGACGAAGGAAGAAGACGGCCGCCTCCCGGAATCCCAGTGAAGAAGAAGGTGCGGCGCCTCGCGGTCACCACCACACCACCTCCGCCGGTATCTCACGGTTTTGCAGTAGTGGAGAGGGAACGGAGGAGAGGGAGGCAACGACAAGAGGAGGGGTGGCTTTATAGGAGAAGGATTTAGCGGAGGAGGGAGCGCGAGCGAAGCTTTCACCGTTCCCTCACGAGCCCGCGCGAGCCACCCACCGCCTCCCCAAATCGCCCCAAAATCGCCCGCCATGAGCCGCCCTCGCCAAGCCCTAGAAAAACAGCAGATTTGAGCGTACCCAGGAAGCCAGATGGAGGATGGATTTGGCCACGGGAAGATGGGCTGCGGGATGGGCCAAAGCAACCAAACACGTGAACTGCACCCTGGGAGCGCAGCCAGGCCCATGGGCCACCCTTGCAAACACGCCCTTACCGATTGAGGTGAGCTCGTTTGTCTCTGCCTCATATATATACGTCGCTTGCTCCAGAAGCATCCCATGTGTAGTTGGTGTCACAAACTTTTTGTCCTTTCATTCATGTGTGGTGCCTATGAGCACTGGGCCACACCGTCACAAAAGGCGAAAAGAAACACTGTGGTGCTACACCGGTTTTCAGGCTTTCAGCCATTCGTCCTCTCCATGTGTGCAATCAACTTTGCTGCTTAGCAGGAAAGCGTGGGGAAAAAACAGAGGAAATATCCTAAAGGGTCTATCTTAAATCTAGCCACTTCCAATATGTACCATGTATATATATTTGTTTTATCCGTCAATGTTTCTGCAAAAGAGAGTGTTTTTAAGGACATTAAGAGGTCCTGTCGTTCCAAACAGTAAACTTTTTTTAATCTTGTCCCAAGTTAACTTAGTTCAACTTTTGTGAAAGGGCCTGTGAATTAGTGGTTAAGAGCCTCAATCAGGTCCTGGTTCGACTCCCCAAGGGACTGTGGGAGTGAATATTGCATGATTTAATAACGTTGTGCTTTTAGTGGTAGGCGAGATTCCTGTCAACAACGAGGTGTCTATGATGATTTCTTCAATCTTGAGGATTTGTCGGCCTAGTCTTCGAAGATATTCATAGGGTAGGGTTTACGTGTATGTGTTTATAAGGGTGAGTGTCCATGTGTTATGAGTGTCTGAGTTGTACTGTTTAATCGAAAAGAAAAACTTTCCCAAGTTAACTTAGTTCAACTTTTGCGAAAGGGCCTGTGAATTAGTGGTTAAGAGCCTTAGTCAGGTCCCGGTTCGACTCCCCGTGGGACTGTGAGAGCGAATATTACAGAATTTAATGACGTTGTGCTTTCAGTGGTAGGCGACGTTCCTGTCAACAACAAGATGTCTGTGATGACTTCTTCAATCTCGAGGGTTTATCGGCCTAGTCTTCGAAGATACTCATAGGGTAAGGTTTATGTGTGTGCATTCATAAGGGTGAGTGTCCATATGTTATGAGTGTCTGAGTTGTACTGTTTAATAAAAAAAGAAAAACTTTGTTAAACTTTTATTAGGTTCATAGAAAACATATTAATATCTACAATGTCAAAGTACACTATCAAAATATATTATCAAAAATTGTTATAGGACACTGAAAGTAATGTTGTGATTATTGGACAAATAAAAAAGTTCAATTAGCTATTTAGCTAGCTGTCACACCGGCAATGTAACAAAGAGAGAAATATGGCGAACTCTTGTCTTTGCCTCTACCCTTTCTTCATTCTCCATACCTTTCTCTTATTTATCTTCCGTCCTCTCCTAGAACTTTATCAAAACCGTATATAGATTTGAGAGTATCTAAACTGGTATTGTATTAGAAAATTAATATAGAGAATAAACATAATTAATTTTTCTCAGTTGTGCGTACTAAATTTATCCATAGAACTTTTAGTACTTAAAACGTAAGATTTTACCATGCTCTAATTAACTGTACTAAATTTTTAGTACCGCATGTTAAAGTTCAATGGTACCTTCCAATGATCTTATAAAAAGCTTTTGCGAAACTAAGGCCCTGTCTTTTGAGACTTCCCCAATCGATATCTATCGTTCTTTAAAACTAATATAAGTTCATTGACCATCCCTATCAAACATAACCCGAGGAAGGATCGAGAGGAGAAGAATAGGACTCTCGCTAGTATCATAACCTCTCAATGGGAGAATAGAACCATTATGTTAGTGAAAAGAAGAAAGAATGAGAAAAAAAACAGCCGTTGAGACTTAAATTGGACCAAGGCCACTTTTAAGAGGCCCATGATTAGCTTTTGTCCTAAACAAAACTCTATAAAGCGATATAATAATAATACCACATTCGTTTTTCAACGGAATAAAACCTCCCCTACTCCCTATAAAATAGGAGATACATGCCCGATTTAGGTATCCAACATCCAATCATCGTTTTTACATCTATATACTATCTCCTTTTGCCTAATCTCTTCCAACCCCCATGCTACCGTTCATCCCTTGATCCGACAACCAAGGATGACGCCCTAGGCTTGCTGGCCGACCTAACACGGCGATGTCCTTGCCATGACGAGGTCTCTCCTAAGCGAGAGCTTCGACGGCTCCTTTGCTAGTTTGCTCAAAACTAGCCGTTCTTCGTCACGCAAGTACAAGTGGTTATCATTTGATGGTTTGCTCCTAAACCTCTCCGTTCTTCACCACGTAAGTGTGAGATCCTCATTGCGTTCTTTGATCTGTGGCGGCCCAAACGATCTAACCCTAGCTTGTGTGTTATCCGGGATCAATCCGGCATCAACAATAGCCATGTGCGCTTTAATTAATATAAAATAAGTAGGAGTTACAACATTTAAATTAGAGTGAAACGAAGCCTTTGATGTAGTCAAGAAATTTTTGTCATAGCTCTAACTCCGACTCTAAGAGCAACTCCAAGAGACGATGTATATTTGTCTCGAAGCCAAAATTTAGATTTTTTAACAAAAATAGGCCTCCAACAGGTTATGTATCCGGTCTTCCAAAATATGAAGCCATCTATCCCAAGAAATCCGCTATCCAAAGATAGCCTTCAGCGGCGGCTCGCTATTTCTCTTCCCCGCACGAAATTCTGCTCTGCGCTCCCCTTCCCGCGCCCGTGGGAGAATTGTTTCTTGCATGCTGCAGCACGATGCCATCTCCATACCCTCCCTCATCAGCGCAGCTACCTTAAGACTACCCTTCACCTCCGTCCCCCATCCGTGCGATTCCCTGCGTCCCTTGCCCCGTCCGTGCGCCTCCGGACAGGCCTTCCCCATCGGCGCGTCTCCCTCGGACGGCCACTGCTCGGTCTGCGCGCCTCCGGACGGTCCTTCTCCATTGGTGAGGCTCCCTCAGTTGACCCTCCCCATACGCGCCGTCGCGCAGCCATGTACCACGTCCTTACCCTTGTGCTCGTCGGTGTGCCTAGTCTCGGACACTCGTTCCTAGCACACGCTGCAGGCAGCCGCCCCTTCTCCGGCCCTTGCATGTCTCTAATCTGCATGTGTTTCCTCATAATGTCGCATCCATCTGATGGGACTCCGCCCGCCGTGCGCTGGGAAGACCCCAATTCTGCTTCTATGTACTCGTTCCCTATGTTCCCTATGGCTAGCGGGTGGGAGCAATTAGAGTCGCCGTCGTTGGCTTGGTTGGAAAATGCGGGGGTTCCTAGGCAGTGGCGGCGAATTATTCCTCCCAATGTCGTGGCCACTGCATCGACCTCCTTCCCCAACATGAGCTCTAGTGAGTTGGACAAACCTATATGCAATTTTTAAGTTTCTATGTTGCGATATATGGTTTCTAAAGAATGCATGACCCGTGTTCAAAATGTGTTTGGTGTTGCCACGAAAAGGAAATTGTTTAGATTTAAATCAATGACATGTTAGACAAAATCAAGGAATTGCTTCCAGCTACTACTGTACTTGGGACAAAAACAGTCATGCACAATGCTCTTCCAATCATATTAAGAAATCTGAAATGAGCTACATGTGTCTGAAAGCATTCAATAATTTAAGTGATCTTCTCTTGCCTCTGCAACTATATTCCTGGAAGTCATTTCTGCATGGCTAATTGCAAGTTAATTTGGGGCTTAGGTATTTTGATTAGTTGTTGCATAGCTAGGCAATGTTCTGAAGAGAGTATATGCAGAACAAGAGCCTTGATAGCTCTGAAAATTGCAGTGAGCTTTACTTGACAAAGTTCAGTCATGGACACTCGATAGAGAAAGCAAGCATGTAGTTCTTCTCAAGTCCTCAACTTTATATGTCCATGGGAGTCCTATTCTCGCGAGGGTGAAAGCATGTATTTTGAAACTGTTGCTTATCTAGCACGCTTTAGTTTTTTCTAATTGCTGAAATCATAATTCATGTAATGATCTTATATGTTCACAGGTGGCATCGATTCAGAAAGATCTTTCACCAACATGATTACAGGGGGTTGCACTCCTGCTGCTTTGTCTGATAATGTCGCGCATACTAATGAAACACCAGCATATGAGGAGGCCCTAGGAAGTGTGAAAGGGCAGAAAAGGAGCAAAAATTTCACCAAAGATGAGGACTTAATGTTGGTCTCAGCATGGCTAAATGTGAGTTTGGATCCGGTGCATGGAGCTGATCAACCACGTTCGACATATTGGAAAAGAATATATGATTATTTCCATTCCAACAAAACATTCGTTTCAGATCGAACGCAAAACTCCCTAATGAGCCGTTGGTCCGGTATACTGCATGAAGTGAACATCTTTGCTAGTTGTGTTTCAAAGGTAGAGGGTAGAAATCAAAGTGGCTTGTCTATCGATGATAAGGTTAGATAACATACCTTGCCCTTCCAATTGTATATTATGTCTGTCTACCTCATGCATTCTCGGTGTTATTTGCAGCAAGCCAACGCATTGACCATGTTCACGAAAGAAGACAAGATGCACCCGAATTTTCCGTACATCCATTGCTGGAAAAAATTGGAAGACCAAGCCAAGTGGATCAATAGAAACAACCTGAGTGGAACTCAGAAACCAACACCCAAAAAGCAAAAAACCACTGCGAAATCAAGTTCTGCACAACTAGTTGTCAGTAGTAATGTTGATGACAGTCAGCCCGCAGTGCCTACGCTGGACAGGCCGGGAAGAAGAAGGAGAAAGACAAATTACGGCAACGTTCCAGCATTGAAGCATTGGATTATCTGTTGGCGAAAAAGAAAGATGCCGATGTGGAGAAGGAATTGAAGAAACGCGAGAGGGAGTTGAAGAAAGAGGAGAGGTGCCAAAAAGCCCTTGCTTTGCAGGAAGGAAAGGTTAAAACTTGACAAAAAAGTTTGACTTCGAGCGGGATAGAGAAGAAGAAAGAATTATGAATGTTGATATGAGTACTATGTCAACCGATCAGCAACAGTTCTATGCGCACCTAAAGGCTAAAATACTTGCAACACAACTCGAAAATTAGGACCATCTTCTTTAATTTTTAGATTTCCAGCATAGTGTGAGACATGTCTATTTTTCTCACATTTTAGATTTCCAGAATAGTGTGACTAATGTTCTTGCATTGTCCCTTGTTATCTGAACTGATATTTGTCTTTGATGTGTACTCTGTAAAGGAGCAGTTTCCATTGAACTATTAAAAGACAGATCAAGTAAATTGAGTGGCGTCCTCATCTCAAAATCAGATTTATTACAATATTTATTACATCAGATAAAGAAGATAGGTCCTCAAACTAATACAAAATGCCTAGATATTGTAATAGTAAATGGAATCATTCAATAATATAATTTGTATATAAATCTGGAAAATTATGCCATAAGTGTTCAATAAGGTCGGCTTGAAGCGTTGTGTGTGTTTCCTTGTCCTTGATCTTCTTGTAATTCTGAATAAATTCATCAAACTTAGGTATATTATCGTGTGATATAGTCACCTTTTCTCCCACATCATCATATCTAAAATCTTTTTCATCAACTCCTTCATCTTCAACAATCATGTTGTGCATAATGATACAAGCTGTCATGATAAGTTGAAGCGTATTTTCATCCCACAGGTGAGCTGGCCCTCGAACGATGGCAAAGTGAGATTGTAGAACTCCAAATGCTCGTTCAACATCCTTCCAACAAGCTTCTTGTGCTCTTGCAAAATACTTCTTCTTATTACCCCGCGGCTCGGGTATGGTCTTCACGAATGTAGCCCACGATGGATATATACCATCTGCTAGATAATAACCTATTGTATAATCATTTCCGTTAATGGTATAATTTACCTGTGGCCCTTGACCTTCAGTAAGTCTTGTAAATATAGGAGATCTTTGAAGAACATTTATATCATTGTGTGAACCTGGCATCCCAAAGAATGCATGCCAAATCCAGAGATCTTTAGAAGCAACAACTTCTAGTATAATTGTAGGCTCCTTTTTATGTCCCATATACATACCTTGCCACGCAACGGGACAATTCTTCTAACTCCAGTACATACAATCAATGGAACCAAGCATGCCAGGAAAACCTCTACTCTCACCAATTGTAAGTAATCTAGCAGTATCATGCTCATTAGGCAACCTCAAGTATTCAGGTCCAAATACTTGAACAATAGTTGTGACAAACTTTCTAAGACTTTCTGGAGGAGTACTCTCCCCAATACGGATGTAGTCATCCATAGCATCAGCTGCTACTCCATAAGCTAACATCCGAAATGCCGCTACCACCTTCTGCAAACAAGATAGTCCTAGGGTTCCGGCTGCATTCCTCTTCTGCACGAAATAGTCATCATACTCCTCAACAACATTCATTATACGTACAGATACATGACGCCGCATTCAAAACCTATGGCACCCGATATAAAATTAGCCACAATTGAATGCATGCGCTAAACATAATTGAACAAAATATGAGAAAATTAACTGCGCCTAAAATAGCTCGGCCCATACGTAGGATTATCTGAGAAATAATCTTCATACAGTCTGATGTGCCCCGACTGCCTATCATGATTCAAAACATGATGTCCCTCTACAGAACCACGATGGCATGCAACCACGATGGCATGCTGAATTTGAAATGTCTGACACTACGTATGCTGCCGCAATATAAAGTTCATCGTCATCATCCGAAAGACGACGATGAATCCATCATTTCATTCAATACATCTTCCAAATCCATTATAGACCTTTGATTAGGAGAATCCTAGGAATTTGTTCGAGCACCTACACAAGGATTGAAAAATTAGATATCTGGTAATCATTTCCCATGCAATGTTACAACCTCAATCTACTCATAAGATAATGTGACCTAAATAAATATTTCAAGCAAGAATTAACACCAGAACACCATGCATAAATATCGTACATCTCAAGGTCGTCAGTGTTTGCATCTCTGTTCTAAAATATAAGAAACTAATTTAGTGTTAGAAAACTTACTTGACAGAACATGGCAACGTATGATAAAATAGATGGCGGGGAACTCTGATCTCGTGCGGAGGCAGCAGTCCGTCGCTGCCAGAATCAACGTCTCATGGTGCGGTCTGAAGTCGAAACCTAGAGGCCGCAGAGTTCTATTCTCGTGGGAGAGACACAGTCCACGGAGTCCTATTCTCGCGAGGGAGAAGCAGTCCGCATGATCTAATTGTTGCCACAAAACTAGGATCGGTTGGGATTTGGATGACAGGTATATTGACGTGGCTTGTTTTCAAATATAGAAGAACTAAAATAGCTAGACTGTTGTAGAGTCCTCTTTTTTTTATGACTTTTCTATTTTACACAATGGTTAAAACAAGGAATTTGGCTAGCTATTTTTAGATGGACTCTTGGAGTTGCTCTAATAGCAGCTTCTGTAGAGGAGCTATACCCATCTTCAAAGGAGCTGTACCAAACATTTTTTTTTTCGAGCAGTAGAGGAACCAGAGCCGTTTTTAGTTGAGAAGCCAGAGCTGCAAAAGTGGCTTCTCTAGACCTCCAACTCCTCTAGAGGAGCACTGCTAAACAGGGCCTAACTGCAGCGTGCCCCAAGGATTCAAACAAAGTACTGGTACATAGAGAATGATAGAAAAACAACTGCTCTCGTTTGCCCCAGCGGATGAAAACTGTGTTGAATGACATCTTGAAGATACTCAGGGAGTCACCAGATTGAAGTGTATAATGTTGCAATTACAGGCATTCGTTGCCCATGCCGCTAACCTATATACACATGCATAGCGAAAGTGTTATTTACAACTGAAATCACAGAAAGAAGGCACTAAGAAAACACAGAAATAAGATAATTAACTCTGTGTCACAAGAACCAAGTGAACAACAACATATCTCCATTCCACCAAACAACATGACAGCCTAAAACTCAAAAAAAGAAGAAGATCAACACAATGTGCAGGGAAAACAACGGCCTGCAGCTAATTCCCAGCAGGATCCTCAGCGGCCGTGCGCCTCCTTAGCTTGGCGCGCGTAACACGGATCGTCTCCTCCATCGGCGTCTCCTCGAGTGCAGGGTCAAGCTCTTCTGCACCCTCTGCAGCATCACCACTGACCTCGTCAATGGCCATCTTGTCTACTCCTTCGGCTTCAGGGAGTGGTGGGGCGCTAGGCTCGGACTTTGGTGAATTGGCACTTGTGGCTGGAGTTTGAACTGGGTCAGCAGCAGGTTTGACCTCACCTTTCTTTGGGCTACCGCCAGGTTTTGGTGTGGATGCAGCTGCTGCACGCTTTGTGGGTGCCACCGAACCAGATTTCCCTGATGTTTGACGCTTGATCTTGGGCGAAGATGGAATGGGTTTAGTCTCCTGAGATTGCTGTGCCATTGCTGCCTGCCGAGCAGCAATAGATGCTGCTCTGCGCATAACAGGTGCTGCTTGTTTTTGAGGTTGCGGCTGCTGCAGTTGCACCTGCACCTGTGGTTGCTGCTGTTGTGGTTGCTGTGATTCCTGGAAGACATCAAAGCATGATTTCAACATGGGTAACAAGATAACACTACCACATCAATAAAACCAGAGCACACATTTCTGTGACTTATTTTGAACTGACGGACTTAAAGGATACACCAAAAAGAATATCTACAAGCAATCATGCATCTTTTGATTTAGATGACCTTTCTTGTACTACATCTCTTCCTATGGCATACAGAAGGAATGCCTACATGGAACAAATTTCTGAGTTTATCCTGAGTATTCTCTCAGAAGGGCAGGCCTGGTGCAGTAGTGAGAGCTGTCTCACTGAGTCACCAGGTCACGGGTTCGAAGCAGCCTCTCCGCAGATTTTGCGGGGGGAAGGCTTGCCTCGGTTTTTCCCTTCCCCAGACCCCACTCATGTGGGAGCCTCCGGCACTGGGTCTGCCCTTTTATCCTGAGTATTCTCTCAGCCATCCAACATAAGAGTCATACTACCTCTCTCTCAAGAAAAGAATGGTGCTAAGAATGGTGCTGGCAGCGTCACTGGACAATTTGCACTATGAACCTACCGAGTTAAGCAAGACAAAAAGGAAGCAAACGACCATAAGTGCCTTGCTTATTCAGCAGGTATTCAGTACAACCATATGTGTTATGGCGTTTGTGATCTCCTTTGGATGAAATATCAGCTAATGGGTTTGTTTTTGGAAGGTTCAAGATACCAAAATACATAGCGTTTGTGATATCCTTTGGATGAAATATCAGCAAATGGGTTTGTTTTTGGAAGGTTCAAGATACCAAAATACATAAAACTCCAGGACACAAATGGTTGAACATGATGACTTAGTACTTGGCAGGATATGACTCAAGGATGCTGACATGCTGTCACAGTTTATGATATGTTCCAAATATGTACATACATATCGGTGACCCTGCAGACAGTTGCTCATGAAAGTAGCATTTGGTGTTTAGCATGGGCCCATGAGCTCCAGGAGTTCCTCCTTTGGTCAATCGCACTGGCCGCTTAGTCTGTTGTGGTGGTTTAGTCATAATAAAAACTGGCGAGCACTTAAAACTTTCTAATTTGGGGTGTGTGTGAGTGTGTTCCAGGGAGGGGGTGTTTATAGTCTCTCCCTATTTTCTACTTTCTCTCTTAATGAAATGAACGCAGCTTTCCCGCGTTTTTGACAACAACACTTGGAAGCAGTAGCTGCTTAAACAATACCACTTGGAAGCAGTAGCAAATGCATCTTTCAACAACATAGCTGCTAAACTTAGTATAACATCATGGTCAATATTGCATCATAGAACAACAGTAAAAAAAAATTGAGGATCTGTGTAAACATGATGGACACTGAACAACAAATCATGCAATGGAAACATTTGACAAAAAAAGAGTAATAGTGCATTCGATCCACACCTGATGAGGGCGCTGCCTTGATTTCTGAGAAGGTGACTGGGCGGCAACATATTTTAAAACGTCAAAGAAAGTATTTTGTCCTACCGAAGCAGCCTTCTGGAAATAAAGGACAACCATATCGGTGGCTTGAGCTCTCAGCTCAAGGAGATTCCGGTCGATTTCATTCTCATGCTGAGAAATATATGGCTTAAAGAAAGTCCCATAAACATATGTAGTTCCCTGTAATGAAAGCACACATCAGTCCTGTGCCAAAAAAAAAAAAACTGTAAGATAGAAGCAAAGGACAAACTAAGTACCTTTGTCTTAGGGTACCACAAGTATACAAAGAACACCAGCTTTGCTTCCGAGTAAAACGGTAGCCTTCAACAAGAGCGCACACAATGTTAAGAGTCTCGTCAATGAACTGAAGAAAATCACAACCTTGCACAGTCTCACCATGATATTGTAAAATCTCCAAATCTCTCCAAAACTGTCAACAGGGCAACTAAAATCCTAGACACAGGAAACAAAACTAAATTTGGCAGATTGTTCATGGAAGTCAACATTACGACCACATAATAACTCTTTATTGAAACACCTTACCAATACTGACACCAAAATATGAGCTGCTCAATCTCTGGTTTGTTCAGTTCAACAGTCTTGTAGCATTCATAGGCAGGATAGGCATAGCCAAAAGCCAACCTACAGGAAATTGACATATCAAATGAAGATAAATGGCATGTTAGCACTTGTATATTGTGACAAAAGCCTGTTCTTTCTCATAGTGAGTTGACATTTCAGTAAAACACTATTTATTTTATTTTTCCGTTTATTCAGTAACAAAAACAATTTAAAGACGCATGGTTTTAGTATCAAAGTATCCTCCAATAGACTGACATTTTAGATGCGCTTACAGCAAAAAGGTAGATAATTCATCAACACACAGATGAACAGGATCAAATCTAATTCTTGATGAAGCAGGTCAAAGATAAAAAGAGCACAGCAACTCGACATATCTTAACTCATACGACAGTATTCTCCAATCTTAAGCATTTGAAGAAATATGATTATTAGAACATCATCTTCAAAAAGAATGAGTCGGACCGGAAGAATAAACGAACAGAACCTTTGACCGTTGTGCAATGCATTGAAAACTTGGTCCCATGCTCCTCGAGAACATGCTCCTCGAGAACAATAAAATACTTTTGAATGGTTGCGTGTTCTCAGCCTTATTTTCCGGCGAAGAAGAAGGTGGACAAATCGACAATAAGGAACGCATCTCCTCATTTTTTTTTGAAGAAAGCAGTATATTAAGGTTAAGGATGAAGTTAATCCAAGAGAAAGACCGAACTCTCCAAATGGGTACACACAAATCCCCATTTCAAGGAAACAAATTTAAAACCCGAACACTCGTGCCTCTGATAAGGCTCCAACCTCAAAATGTCAATCTACAAAGAACACGGTACAAGATTCGGAGCAAGAGAGCGCTTACAGGAGGACCCTGGAGAGGAACCCGCCCATCATCTTCTCCGCCCACTCTGCGCACGACCAGATCCACCAAAGCGACGAACACAAATCAAAACACCATCACCGCACCAGCACATTCCGAAAGGGAAACCACAGAGAACCGAGCATACCGCGGAGAAACCTTGCAGGAGAGGGATCTGGACGGGAGACGACGACCCGGGCGGTGGATGGACGGAACAGTCAGACGGAGCCCGCCCGTGAGGAGGGAGAGAGGAACGGCCAGGAGCTCTGGCTCCGGCGGCTAAAAATACCGGTAATGCGTTGCCAGGAATGGCATGCGGAGAGAGGGAGAGCCGGAGGAGAGGCGAGCACGTCCGCCGCGCCGTCGGCACTCTCAACCAACCCGACTGCCTCTCCCTCTGCTCTCGTGTTCAAGTTCAACCATGGGGCATGGGGGTACCAGCGAACATTTCTTTAACCAATTATTAATATAACCGTTGTCCCTCTCTATCGACTCTTGGACAAGGGTGAAAATACTATATTCAACGTTGTATTTTATACTGTGGGGTATGCACATTCTTCCCTTATCCAACCGCTTAGCCATAGAATTCGCTATGAAACTTTTTTAATACTCTCTAGAAACAAAAGTGACTTTAGCCAACCATTCAAAACTTCGTCGCAAATTAATTTTCATGTGTTGATCTTAGGTGTTTCAGAATACTATGAGTATATTTGTTTCGAAATGTGATTTCATAAAGTATATATTTACTACTCCCTCAGTTCCAAATTATAAGTCGTTTAACTTTTTTGATAAATTCATTTTATGATGCATCTGGATATTAGCAAAATAGTGAATAAAAAAGTCAAAGCGACTTATAATTTGGAACGGAAGGATTATCCATTATTGCATTAGTAATGTTTCTAGCAGACTTTGCTAGTTAAACTTGTGTATTTTGAGATCGTGTTGAACATGTCAAGTATAGAAATATAATGTGCCAATCTGTTCTCCTTTTCACGTGTGTTGTATAATTAGTACCTCGTATGTTTAATGTACTTACAAATATATAAAAAAATTAGTATATAAAAATTGAGCTGTATCGAAATACTACTATCTTTAACCTGAGTGTAGAATATACTTTTTTGGTGTGTGGCCCAAGAACGCTGATCTAAAATAGTAATCTACTAAACAACATTGACAATAATAAAGCAACCGATGGTACAAAGTGTTTGATATGATTTAGTATTTTACTGATGGAGTCACGAACTGAATACATGATTCTGTTTGACGGAGCTCTATCTTTAGCAAACATGTGGATTTTCTACAGCTGCATGCACGTTAAGTATGTTTACACGATTAATTTGGTTTATACTTTAAATTAAATAATATGTAAAAATTTTTACAATAATGTTCTCCATGCCCGATCACAATAGTTGTACATTCATTATTAATGATGATTGTCTATGAATCATTTTTTGGATCTTTGTGATGTGACCCTAATATTATACCGCTGTCTCTAGTCGAGATCCATCTGTATGGTCATCATGTCTAGCCTTTTTCTCTATACAATCATGTTATTCGATACTAAATATAACAATATATGTCGAACATTTTCAAATCAGTACAATAATTAAGGAGAACTAAAAGGTTATCTTTGGTGCTTTTAACTTGCGGCTCCGAGATCTAACCTTGGAATTGCAACAGTAGGGGCAGGGCTCAACTCTCGTATGCCATTGCCGAGTGGAGTGTGACTGTGAGTGTGAGTTGCTTTTCCTGGTCCCTGGAGCTCACCGCGCGAAGTGGCAAAGTGGTTAAAGCAGGTAGGGGGACAGTGAGACCGCAAGTGCTGGTACTACTAGTAGCTTTGAACGCACGGCTCACGTGTACTCCGTCGTGCAGTTTACATGTACCAACAGGCGTAATAGGATACTCGCAGGGAGCAAAGGGACAGGGAAGGCGCAGAGGTTGGTGGTGGATTGGAGAGGCAATGGATCCCTGGGTGCGCTCTGATCGGATCTGGCGTTCCGGCCTTGCTTTCTGTGTCGCACGTAAAAATTCTTTGGCCCGGCCGGGACGTGACCACCGACGTGCGTCCAAATCGCAAGGTGGCGGACCGCGGACCGCGGACCTATGGCCTACTGTGCATGCATGTGCACGTTTCACCAATCGCCGATCGATATCGGAGGCAACATATATACGTGCACGGTGCACCAGACTGGTGCTTGTACGGTTAGTTTGTTGTCAAGCTGTCACGAAATACTTTTCATGTACTATTCAGGAGTGAGCCAAATCATGAAAACACAGTAGTTTGGACAGTTCTATAGCTCTCTACTACATACGTTCTTTTTAGTTTTCACATATGTAGGACGACGCGCCGACATGGTATTGTAAACTGATGTAGCTGGCTACAATATGGGCCGGTTTGCCACAGCTCAGCTCCACTAATAAAGCTGTTTTTTTTAAATGGCTTTATGAGCAGCTCTCTATATGAAGCTGAGCTGCTTTCAAAAAATTATTTGATAAAATAGCTTCACATGGCAGACCAAAACAACTTCAGTAGGAACAATTACTATAATACCATTAGCATTGTCTTTTTCTTTTTTTTTTCTTGCTTCCTACGCATCGCAACAAAGGACGCGACGACGGCGCCATGGCCGCCGCTGGGGCCGCTATCGGGGACTCCGTCAAACAGCCGCTCCTCCACCGCGCGTACCCGTCCCACGTCGCGTCGGCCTCCTCGCCCGCGCTTCTAGGGTCCGCCGGCCACCGTTCCCAGGGGGAACTCGATGTCCCCAACCTCAAGAAACACGGCGGCGGCACGCGCAGCTGGATCCGCGTCGAAGCCGCCACGGCCTCCGTGCAGACGCTGGAGATCGACAAGGCCACCATGATGCGGCGTTGCGACCTCCCCGCGCGGGACCTCCGCCTGCTCGACCCGCTCTTCGTGTACCCGTCCATGGTCCTGGGCCGCGAGCGCGCCATCGTCGTCAACCTCGAGCAGATCCGGTGCGCCATCACCGCCGATGAGGTGCTCCTACTCATGGCGACGCCCATCACATCGGCCTACGCCCTAGGGTGGCCTCTCCTAGTGGCCCGCGCCCCTCCCCGCGGCCCATGCCCGGCCAAGAATGCGCCTGCGAGCGCCCCCGGCAGCCGTGCCTGGCGGCCACGCCCCGTGCCTGGCGGTAAAACATGGAGAAAATGGAAAGTGCTAAGCACTGGATTACTGCGATAGATATACTTATTAAAGCCCCTGATGTGCCACCCAAGATCAGCACCCTAATCTGGACAGCATGGAAAACCTTGATATCACACATGACATGCAGCCTCGGCAAAACATAGTAAGCCAACAAGCGAATCGGTAGACAAAGTCCCAAGCTTAGTTGGCGAGCCCCCAGCGTAACTGACGATGAAAATGACAGACAATCCGACCAGTTGGTTGGCGAAGAATCAAGTACCGAGCAGCCCAACCAACTGGTCGGCGGCGAAGTGAGCGCCGAGTAGAAGTGAATGCCGAAAGGTCCGACCAACTAGTCGACGGCGAAGTCATGAATCTAGTGGTCCGACCAGTTGATCGGGGGAGAAATCCGAAGGCCAGATGGTGCAACCACCCAGACGATGATCCTGCAATACAAATATGTAGGATGGGTAGTACATGATTTAAAAATAAAATATATGAACTCGGTGATGAAGAAAACAGAGCGGAGTTTATCGGGAGCAATGTATCGGTGAATTTTATACCCCGTAGAGCCGTTTATGTTTATTTGGAGTTTGTTCATATTTGTAGAAAGAATGAAATCCCCATGCTTAGCACTGGATATTAGAGTAAAATTTGGAGAGTGCTTAGCACTATACTGTGGCGAACATTGGAGAACAATGGAGAAATATGGAGACGGTGGTGAAATTTGGAGACCGTGGCGAAATATGAAGACTGTGGCAAAATTTGGAGACCGTGGCGAAATATGGAGACCGTGGCAAAATTTGGAGACCGTGACGAAATATGGAGACCGTGGCGAAATTTGAAGACCGTGACGAAATTTGAAGACCGTGGCAAAATATGGAGACCGTGGAGAGTGCTTACGACTGAGGCGGCTCGCTTAGCAGCTCGATTGGTGGCTCAGTTACGCAGAGTCGTAGGCAAACAGACGTAATTGGAGCCCAGTGGAGTCAATTCGCGTGGGGAGGCGAAGCCCTTGAGCGTGTTCGACTGAGGCGAGGGCGTAGTCTGATTTAAATGGCGATAGTATATGTCATCTTAAAGATGTTTAGCATGGAGAAATAAGTAATTTGAGAAAAATTATGGAAAACAAATGGAGAAAGCATAGGGCCGCCGTTGCTGTTGACAATTATCAAGGTAGACAAAGTTATATATATGTTAGAATATTCAATGGTAAAAACCATGACTTAGCTCGTTTGTATTGATGACGTTGGAGTCATGTTTCGTGAGTGTAGATCGGTAGCAAGGGAATTTATTTCTTGCATGCATGCTCAAGGCTGTATGTAGATGCAGTCAAAACACCGTGATGGTTTGTTTACTTATCTTGCATGGTATTGTAGATAATACGTCATCCTTTGCTTGTTGACGTTGATGTTAGTGAAAACCACAATGCGTCATCATGAGTTGCCTTGTAATGTCGAGTCGATAGCGAGGACCACATGAGCCGTCGATGAGGGCTGATGAGCGCCGCTGAAGGATGATGATGAGTAGATATCGGGTGATGTAGCCGAATTCTTGAAGTTGACCTGCATGTTGCTGCCTTGCCGCATGTAGCCGTCTCCTTGATTGGTGCCGATGAAGAGCAGCGTTGGACCTCCGGAGAACTCTTACGAAGAGCGATGCGCCTTGGAGCCTTGAGTTGAGATCATCGTCTCACGGAGCCGAGTCGTCGCCGCAGATGGTGATGATGATGGAAAATTCCCATCTGGTTCTCCCTAAGCGTAGCTGACGATGAAGCGATAGACAATCCGACCAGTTGGTTGGCGAAGTGAGCGACGAGTAGAAGTGAGCGCCGAACAGTCCGATCAACTGGTCGGATATTGCATTATGGAGCATCTTAAACATGGAGACATTTAATTATGGAAAATAACCGGAGAAATAATAATTGGAGAAGCACGACGAAAACTCAGAGAAAATAATTGGAGAAAGCTGTATTAAATACAGATATAGTAGAGGTACTTAGCTTTAGTCAAAATGTTTGATTGGTGGCGTATGACGTTATCTGGTCGGTGTCGACGAAATTGCTCGGCCCTTGAGCTTTCTAGCCTGTCATCATGGCAGCGGTCGCGGTCGTCATAGTGCCATTCTACGCGGCAATCATTGCAACGCGGCAGACGATCGGAATGAGTAGTTTAGGCGACGTCATCCTTATGCCACTGGTCGTCCTTAGGCAGATCAGATACGGAGAGATCGTTGTCGTACTCGCATTCTGTCGGGTTCATAAACCTGGAGTCCCTCGCGGACCGGCCTCCCAACAAAGGCTCAGCCCAAATAGACAATGCACAACTCATGGGCCGGCCCAAGTACCTAAATGGCAGGCCAGAGGGGTGATCGAATCTTCGACCGGGAGGCCTGGCCGAGGAGGAACAACGCCAGCTTTCTGACTCTGGCTCGCCTCTCCGACCGGAGGACCCGCTTCGGTCTCCAGCCCGCCTCAGGACGGCCTTTCCGACCGGAAGGCCTGGCCAAAACACCGTTTCCAACTCTGACCCGCGTCTCCGATCGGGGGTGCACCAGACCCTGCTCACTGCTCTTCTTCGACTGGCGCAAGCAGAGCCGACTGGAACCAACCGACCGGGGTCGCCCGCTCGGTAAGAACCAGGGAACAGATGGAGAAAGTAAGGCAGGGCGCACAAGTCAAACCACAATACCGGGGACCATACCCTGTACACCTACAGGAATAGTGCTCTGCGACCTCCCTGGCATGACAGAACCCAAGCAGTGTTGTAGGCGCTGACATTTTCCCCTACAGTATTATGGGCGCCATTAACTCCCATACGGTAAGGCTCCCCCCACATGCCTCCGGGCATCGATAGTGTTGTGGGCGTTGGCATTTACCATACCAGGAGAACATGGTGAAACTCCTCACATGTCTCTGGGCATCAACAGTATAGCAGGTACCGACATCTGCTATACCTATACAAGACGACACAACCTCCCACGTGCATCTGATATCCAATAGTGTTGTGGGCGCCTACCATCATCCTGTACCCCCCGGCGTGGGCAACAAGGCTTAGAAGCATACGTACCCTCTCCCTCTCACTTGTAAGGCCATCCCCTTCATCTATAAAAGGGGATACACTCTCTCCCAACATTCAAGTCATTCTAGATTCATTAGATCGATCAAGTTCACTAGCACACAACAGCAGAACCACCAGGTTCAAACCACGAGCACACGTTCGAACACTTAGCTCATAGCGGAGCTCTTGTCACTCTCGGCCCTTCCGACCGGAGTCCGACCGGACCTCTTGTACCCCCATCTTTCTCCTTCTCATTTGTAACCCCACTGCAAACTTCGAGCACCTAGGCTCAGGAATAAAGTCACCGACCGACTCAAACTGGACGTAGGGCACGTTGTCTGAACTAGTATAAACCCTGTGTCATTGAGTGCTAGGCCACCTTCGATCATAACGTACGACAAAACTACAAATATTTACTTATTGGTCACTTTCTGCATTGACAGTTGGCGCCGTCCGTGGGGAAGACGTTGTACGTTCAACACTTTTTGGTCATCGGATGGCCCACTTTTCCACCACCTTCGCCGTGGCGGACTCAGGCGAAACGACTCACTTCGGCTCACTGGAGTTTCCCGCACTCCCACCTGTTGGGATGTGGGTTCCACCCATCTCTAAGTCATCCCAGGCCTTTCTCTTCGGAAGCCTGGACTTCGTCGTCAACCGGCTCGGCATACTACACCTCCACAAGGAGGCACTCGTTTCGGCGCCCATCGGAGGGGCGTCCTCCATCGGCTCCGGGACACGCGATGATTTCAATAACGAGGCATCTGCGCTTCATTCCAAGCAAACTCTCTGCTCAAACCCTGCTGTAAGTAATGTACATGCTGTTATCTACTTACTATTCTCTATTTTCCGCCAATTACCCAGAGGGACCCCGTTGTCCCCATCGCGACCGCCATATGATCGGTTCCCCTACGGCCTCGCGTCTCCCGCGGACGCGTACACCCAGGGGCTCCGAAGGATACCGGCGGCGCCCCCTCTTATGTCCGAATTTGTGGGGATGGCGAGCTATGCTCCCACCTGTTTCCTCGACCTCATGGATGACAATGTTGAGAGTGACGGCTCCAGCATCGGCCGCCTAGCCACTGTCCGTCCCGGGAGTGTGCTATGGCGGACGCTCTGGGATAGCCACCGGTGGTAACGGAGTCCTTGCAGACTCACGCCCCTCCGGACCCTCGTGTGGATACCCCCGAGCTCACATGGGAGCACGGCGAGGAACTACGACAACAGTGGTTGCACCAGCCACCAACTACGCCAGCGCACTCGGCGCACCACACTGCGCCCCGTGCGCATAAACCGACGAGCGGCGCCCGGGGTCGCGCCCGTCGGGTCCAGCGCAACACCATGGATAGGGGGAACGATCCCCCACAGTTCGCTCGGGCCAATTAGAACATTGTCGCTACGGCAATGCTTCTACACGGCCTTCCCGTGCTGAACGACCCTCATGAATAGGCGATCCACCAAAACCTCCGGGCACTAGTGGAAACTGCCGCCGTTCAACAAGCGGAGAGCTCCGTATCGTGACACCGACTCGCGGCCTCTCTCCCCATTAGGGGAACGGGGACGCAGCAGACGAGTCGCTCCACCCGCTCACCGCTACAACCGCCAAGCGCGGCACAAGAGGCCGCACCTGTGCCTCGTATTGACTTGATGATAGCTCCACATTGACTGCCTATACACGAGCAGCTCGAGCCGAACCGAGACGCACGCAGCAGCGACCGGAGTCCCAGCCCAGATGGCCCGAGACCACGGACCTTTGTCTAATGCCTCCAGCAAGCGCCGCTCCCACCACGCTCCAACGGAGGCCGAGGCAAAGGCAAGGCCAAATTCTAGGATCAGGACGAGGGCCCCTCCACGCAGAAGTGGAAAAAGAACAGAAAAGATCGCCGCCGACCAGCCAACTCCGCGTTGGTCACCATGGCTGATCACATGGGCTAGCAGCCCCAGTAGGACCCTCTAGGCCACTTCCACAAGCTCATGGAGAGCCCGTGCACCAACCACGCCTACCCCGTCAAACACCTCTACAAGGACTGGGAGCTCCTCAAGCGCCTTCTGCGACCAAGAAAGTGGGCGTAGGAGACAAGGATCCAGACGACTGAAGGTTGAAGTGATCCGACCGGACGTCTACCGACTGAAGGACGACAATGACGACATTCTCACCAAATGCTTGGAACAGCTATGTCATTTTTCTTCCCCTAAAATTCAGTCTTACCATTGTTTACTTAGCGTTTGCTCCTATAACAGCACCCCGACCCGAACACTTTTTGGCCCGGGTCGCTTGGGGGCTCCACGAGGGTGCACTAGTACCTCTCTTTTTCGTTTATTATCATATGGTGAAACTCCTTCCTACCCGAACAAAAGGGTAGTTCGTTCCTTTAATTTGCCTTACATAGCTTTGCTTTAAAATATTCTGACCGATCGCACCCCGCCTCTACCTACGGTTACGAGCAGCTGAGCCTCATGGGCCATGCCCCGGGCTCTTAAGGTTGCAGCCTACGGGATGAACGGGCGAGTATGAGAAAGAATAAAAAACAAAATTATGCTAAGGTAAAACTGAGGAACGAAAGGGACAAGTATTCCCGAATGGAGTGACTCCATCACAAAATACAAAACCGATTGTAGTCTTTAAAACACACAAGAACGTTTACACGGGGGCTCCCCCACGAACTTAAACTTTTTTCATCTACTAAACTACTTATACTTTACAAAGCTATTGGGGCGGCTTGGCGGCATCCACTGTCGATACGACCGGCGAAGGCGCGGGCTGCTCACTCCCCGATGGGACCACATTCAGCTCAGCTGAAGGTGGGACGACGTCCACTTCCGACCCAGGCTCCGTGCCATCTGCAGGCTGGGCGACGTCCTCCCGACGCACACTTCTGGCCATGTCTTCATGGCGGACATCGATCACCCACTACGCAGAGACTTGCTCTACCACCAACCTTGCGTGCAGCAGCAAGCTCTCCCCGAGTGATTGGATGTCCTCCGTGCTCAAGCCATCGGCATACCCACTGCAGATAGTGGAGAAGTCCAAGTTTGGGTGGTACATCGCCATCAAAGTCAACACCTCCGACGCTCTGTAGAACAGCCCGCTTGTGATAAGGGCCCGGACCTCATCTGGAACCTCCGCCAGCTAGACGGCGGGCGCGCTAGTACTTGGCGCCGACCCAAAGACCTCCAAGATGACAAGCTGAGCAACATTGCGGATCTGGTCAAGTTCTCCCTCGAGAGCATGTCACTCTTCAACGGACTTGGCTAGCTCCTCGGCATTCTGGCCAAAAGTCACCTTGACCGTCTCCAGGTCCTGCTCCAACGACTTCACCTTTTCGCCCAGCTCTAGAAGAAGGGCGACAAGCTCAGAAACAGGCTGAAGGAAGAAACCAACGTGACGAACAACAAAAAAGGTATGTACCGAGGTGGAAGTTCTCAAGGGTGGAGAACTCCACCTGTCGGGCCACCTGCTTGCGCAGCCGGGCGCTCGGCTCCTCCGTCCCCATCACCCGGCCCCGAAGCGCGAGCACTTCCTGGTCTGCCTCTGACCGGGCCTTTTGCTCCGACTCGAGGGCCTTTCGAGCTGACTCCAGGGCATTCCGCTCCGACACCAAGGCGCTCCGCTCTGACTCAAGGGTCTCCAAGGATTTTTGGAGCGCCGCCTCAATGTCCGCAACCCCGCTTCGGTCTCAGCCTGGCGGGCCTTCGCCGCCTCAAGCCCCCGCTCGGCGGCAGTCGCCCGCTCCGCTGCACGCTGCTCCTCCGCTCGCACCATGGTCACCTCGGCCGCCTAATCCTAGGACTCATGGTGGATGGACTCTAGCTGATGCTCAAGCTCAGCCACTCGGGCATGCTCCATCCGGAGGAAGCAGGACTTGCGGGATGACATCTCCTTCAGACCCTAAGAAAATGAAAAGCAAGCATGCTAAGCCAACCAACAAGAGACTCAGAGGTCAAGGACAAATACAAAAAACTCACCTCCGCGGCGAGCTCCAGGTCGACCTTGACTAACTATTGGGCGGACTTAACCCGCTCCTGGGCGTCCTCAAGCTTCATCGATAGGTTGGCGAGTTTAGACTCCATGGCAAGTCCTTTCCCCCCAAGGTTGTCGCAGAGCTGACACTCCTAGGAATCCCGAAGGATGAACCACACATTTGATGGGTCCTCAGGGCTGGGCCACTCTAGATCACCCTCTAGCCGCCCGCTGGAGGGCCCAGGATCTGACCAAACCACCGCCAGCTCCCGTGATAGCACCGGCAGCTCCACCATGTCATCCGCTTCATCATCGGATGGGATCTCCACCATATCGGTTGCATGGGCCACCGATGGGCGTTCTGATTCCGTCCCGGCCATGTCTCCCCCAGCGTTTTCAGCTCCGACCGCAAGGGTGAGCCGTGCAGCCCTCCGCCCATTGAGGTAGGGGGCTCGGTCTCCTTATCCTCTTCCACCATAGCTGGTGGAGGAGGGGCCGCAAGGGACACCACCGGCGAAGCCTCCGTGGTCACCACCGGGATCGCCGTCAGCACCGTCGCCGCCGCTGTCGCCATACCAGCAACCGACTCGGGGAGCACCACCCCTAGAAGGGAAGGGTTCGCTGCCCATCACCCTATCCCCCATGTCGCTCACTACGGCACGCTGCAGGGTGGGCCTCCAAACCTCCTACATAGGAGTTGGGCGATACTCAACCCCGTCATCGCCTGGCCGCTGACAAAGAGTACGAGTCAGTTATACCCCAAAAAGACTCAACAACAAGATAAAAAAGAAACGAAGAAAAACATACCAGGAGGTAAGCGGCATGACTCTGAAGTCAAGACCCAGCATCAATGGGCCCGTAGGGCGAGGACCGCTCCCAGGCTGCGACCCATGCCCCCTCACTTCAGCCAGGGGCGGAGTCGTCCCAACCAGCTCCTGCCCGGCCTGCGGGTCACCACGACCTTCGGCTCGGGATGCGTCGATCGGAGTGGCAGGCGGGGCATCCTCCCACTATGAGTCATGCGCTGGCACCGGTCCTAGCGACGCATGGGTGCAATCCTGCTCCTCTGACTGCCTGGCTTGCTCGATTGTGCCCGCGACAGGCGGGGATGAGACCGGCGACACCACCGAGGGACGCGGTGACCGCGCCTGCTTCACCTCCCGTTCACCAGTGGCGTCTACGCTCACTGCATGCTTCCTCAGCACGGGAGCCTCGACATGCCTCTCCACCTCCTGCTCATCACCAGTGGACATCGCCGCAGGGTCACGACGCTCCGCCGCGGTCAAAACAACCTCCAGACTTTCCTCCTCCTCGGAGAAAACCATGTCATCCACATCTGTGGGATCCTCCGACTCGAGCTCGGACTTGACATCGCTCTTATTTTCCCCAGCCTTCACACGCCAGGCAATCTCCTTCTCCTTCTTATACTTCCGCTGAGCCACCTCGGCTTTCTTTTTCTTCCTGGCATCCGCTGCCTCTTTCTGGGCGGCCTGCCGAGCCGAGCCCTCCGACCCCTTCGGAAGGTGCGGCTGGGACTTGTAAGCATCAAGTCCCTACGAAACAGGTGACTCAGAAATCAAAAAAGCTAGAGAGCAAAGGGGGAAAAGAACACGAAGTAAAGAAAGAGGAGCACACCAGGTTGGACACCACCTAGGCGTTGAGAGGTATGGGCTTTCCATCAACCTTCTCTTTGGGCTTCAGCTACAGCACCCGGTCGAGGCGACTCTAGACCTCATCATCTAGTAGCTCCTACGACGACGCATGATCGGGGTCTGATGGGCCGCCGTACCTCCACATCGGCTGCGACCTCTCTGCTAATGGAGCAACCCGGCAGCGGTAGAGGGTGTGGAACACCCGCACCCCATCAAGGCCATGCCGCATGAGCTTCCAGAGCTCCTCCTCGATGATCTCCACCTTCTTATTCTCCCGACGGGAACAGCCCCACAACCAACTATCCTGCTTCTCCAGCCTCTCGCCGGTGAATGTCGAGAATGACGCCTCCGCTAGATTCCTGATATAAAACCACTCCCCGTGCCACCCCCGGTTGGAGTCATAGGGGATGTATGTGGGATACAAGCCTCCCACGCTCGGTTTCCTCTATAGGGCGAAACCCCCACTTGCGCGACCTCAGGCGGATTCCCCACCGGCAAAGCTCGCCCAGAGAACAGCCGCCGGAAGAAGTCCACATGCGGCTCCATCCTAAGGAAGGCCTCGTAGACGGTGATGAAGCCGGTGATATGAAGCACCCCCGTCGGATTGAGGTGCTGCAGCTCCAGACCCCACTCGTTGAGGAGCCCACGCAGGAACCAATGCGCGCGGTATCCTAACCCATGCTCATGGAAGGCAAGAAAAGAAACCACCTCGCCGGGCTGAGGTTGCGGGAACTCCTCCCTCCTAGGAGCCCTCCAGTGCACCCCCTCCTTCGGCGGCAGAAACCCCTTCATGGCAAAGGCCTTCAACATCGACTCCATCACAGTGGATGACCTCTAGTCTGACATCTCGTTCTGGGTTCGTAAAAGGATTTATGAGTTTTTCCTCTCCCTCGCTCTCTCCCTTTTCTTTCCTAGGAGCCTCCACGTTTCTCAAAGACGCTCTCGACAAGAAGGAAAATGAAAGGAGGTGGCGGATGGGGAACCGGCGGAGAAATGAGGCAAAAACCTTCTCCCTTCTCCTACTTAAGGAAAAGGGTGCAATAGTTGGGGAAGTCGAAACGGCGGAGCGAAAAACCCTCTCTTTTTTCCATTTAATGCAGATGAGATGCGCCCTGACCGATAGAATGGTGCCTGATCAGATGGGACATGGCCTGGGTATGGCCCACCACTACCACATGCTGGGCACAAGAACCAAAGCGCCACCGCACATGGGTAGCTCTTTGCATCCCCAGGCGGGACTTGGAAAAACCCGAAACAGGATCTCCGCCAGGGGAGACCATCAGGCTTCCTAAAGTCGATCGAACGAGTCAGGATAACACCAAGAGATAGGTAAGGAGCGAAGGGATGCCTTATGTAGGCCATGCCAACTCCATCATGAATGACGAGCATGGGTCCCGGTCAGACATTTCCGATTGTAGCTCTTCAAACCCTGTCAGTCGAGTCATCAAGGTAACACTACCAACCCCCGCTATTTCTTTATAATCATTTCATACATCCATACACGCATTTATTCCATACGCCCATGTCCCGCGAATGATTCGGGCCCTGAATTGCCCGGGGGCCCGGGAACTAAGCATCGCACGTGCAGCGAAATGCACCACAACGCTCCGTGTTGCGTCACGAAGCGGCAATTGCCTCATTCGACATGAGCAACGACCGACCGGGGTTCGAAGGCCGGCCCATGTCAAACAAAGCCAGGGGAGAAAACACAGATGAGCCCCGTGCGGCCCTCGCCTAGTCTGCCCCAAAGCAGACAGGGTCATCTCAACCTTCTCGTTCGATCCTAAACCTCTGTCAAACCCACAGAATCTCCATCGAGGGGAGGCCATCAGGCCACCTGGGTCGGTCTCCGGAATGACCTAGGCATCTACCGGGTTGCAAGTAAAGGACCAGTGGAATGTCACAAGAGGGCTATGATGACCCCATCACGAACGACGAACCCGAATTCCACTCGATCATACCCATTAGTGAGCTCACTGAGCGTGTCACTCGAGCCCGAGCGATCGGGATAAGTGACAAAACTCAGCCGCTCCGGTTGTGAGAAACCGAGGATGGGATAACGCACACAACTCAAACCGACCCCTACCAAAAGATCAATAGGGCTCGGGGCTCAAGGCACACCAAAAACCTAGGTCTACGACCCCGAACTCGCCCCATCCATTCGGCTATGCTTCGACTGCACACCAAACACCTAGGTCTGTGACCCTAAACTTGCCCCATCCGGCTACGCTTCGACTGCACACCAAACTCCTGGGTCTATGACCCCTAACTCGCCCCATCTGGCTACGCTTCGACTGCACACCAAAAACGCCTGGGTCTACGACCCCGAACTCGCCCTTTCAGGATCCACGAGCCCTGGCTCGTTCGATCCCTAAACTAACTGACTAACTGCCTTGGCTGCGCGGGCTGCACCAAGGCTAGGATCCATGACTCTGACTTGCCTGGTCCCCCGACGCGCACCGACGCTAGGACCCACGAGCTCCGTCTCGTCCGATCCCTAATACTAACTGCCTCGCCCGATCCCACAGCGCGCACCAACGTTAGGATCCTTGAGCTCCGTCTCACCCGATCCCAAAAAACTAACCGCCTCGGCTGCACAAAGACGCCCTGGTTAACGACTCCGTCTCGAACTAAAAAACACGCACACGCGCCCGCTGACAACACTCCCCAGATGATTCTACCTGAATCGCCTGGGGGCTTGGGGGCTACACCCACGGGTGCGCTCGCGCGCACCCGCTGACGAAACAAAAACTTCCCCCACTGGGAAACACAAAGAACCCCCAGACGATTCTACCCAAATCGCCTGAGGGCTCGGGGGCTACACCCGCAGGTGCGCTCGTGCGCACCCACCGACAAGACAAAAATCCCCTAGACGATTCTACCCGAATCTCCCGGGGGCTCGGGGGCTCCTGTCAGGTTCATAAACCTAGGGTCCCTCACAGACTGACCTCCCAACAAAGGCTCAGCCCAAATAGACAACACGTAACTCATGGGCCGGCCCAAGTACCTAACGATGGGCCAGAGGGGTGATCGAATCTCTGACCGGGAGGCCTAGCCGAGGAGGAACAGCGCCCGCTTTCTGACTCTGGCACGCCTTTCGGACCAGAGGACCCACTTCGGTCTCCAGCCCGCCTATGGATGGCCTTTCCGACCGGAAGGCCTAGCCAAAACACTGCTTCCAACTCTGACCCGCGTCTCCGACCGTAGGTGCACCAGACCCTGCTCATTGCTCTGCTCCGACTAGCGCGATCAGAGCCGACTACAACCAACCGACCGGGGACGCCCACTCGGTAAGAACCAGGGAACAGATGGAGAAAGTAAGGTAGGGCGCACAAGTCAAACCACAATACCGGGGACCGTACCCTATACACCTGCAGGAACAGTGCTCTACGACCTCCCTGGCATGATAGAACCCAAGCAGTGTTGTATGTCGTAGAACCGACCAATTTATAAGAGTACAAGTACAATGGCAGCCCGCAAGCGGACGCACTGTCATACTTGAACCCATATAAACCCGGTAGTCCTTCGAGTACCACAATGGGTCTCGATAAACAATTTACAACAACCAAGATCGTACATGATTCAACATGCATGTCACATATTACATAAAGTTCACAGATACATTTTCATCATCAGAGTACGAAACCAAGTTATTACAAACCAAGTTTGATAATCAAAAGCGGAAGCAAATTAAGTTTGAAAGTAAAGTTTCCAACATAGTTTAATACAGTGCCGACATAGGATCACAGTCCACAAAAGCAAATAGAGGGATTAATAAGAAGCCTGCCCAAAGCTTACTCCTCATCCATAGCGAGATAGAAGCAACTCTTGCAATAACCAAGATACATAGTGCCATCTGCAACAATAGGAAATAAAACCCTGAGTACGAGAAGGTACTCAGCTAGATTTACCCGTCATAAACCAGAAATAAAATGACTACAAGGATCATGCAAGGCTGTATAATTGGAGATAGCTTGACAACATTTTGCATAAAAGCGATTAACTTAGTTACATAATTATGATTCCGTTATCCAGTTAATTATAACTATCCATCTCTAAATTAGCAACTAACCTATGCCAAACATGTGGTATATCATTTTAAAAGCATACAATAGTAACCATAGCAGGTATTGTAATTCCATGTTTATCCGAACCATCATATTTCATAGTACTATTACTACGATGTTGGGGCTAGCCAAGTTTCTCACTATCCGGGAGAGACGGTGATTCGAATCGATTTCAACCAGCTGGGAATTTATTCCTAACACAAACCCAGGCATACCACGCGAAGGCAGCCTTAGGTCACCTTTGGTACAACTCAGGTACACATTTTGCGGGTTCGTACAGCGCTGCGCGATCAGGGACTGACGGTAGCCAGGTCGCTCAAGCCATGCCTGCCCACGGTCCCGGACCAGGTCGCTCAGGTCATGCTTACCCACGGTCTATTGATCCGCTCCCTGCAGAGGGCACACAATAGAATGAGGCCCGACCTGAGTTGAGCTACTCGGCTTCACGGTCGAAATGAGTTATCCGGCCAGCTAAGTGAGAGGCATGCGTTCAATCTTGTCAGAAGTGCCAACAACGGTATGGTCCTTAATCAACACAGACGGGGATAGATCCACACCTAAGACCTCCATGCCTTGTTGCTTCTCCATCGATATCCCGCCCGGTCTCCATTTACATTACCCCATGGTTCTCTTCCCACGATAGCAAATATAGCCAACCGTGCTTCGGTATCCACCTATATCTCGCTGATGACAGGAAATCACCCGACTTCTACCGGTATAAGCAGGGCTAAGCATATATTCGATTCTAGACCTACACAGGGTTAAAGGTGTATATATCTGGACAAGGTAGTTCCATGTATCAAGTGTTTCCAGACAACTCCTATAACCTAATGCATCAATCATAAAGGATTCAAGTATTATTTTGTAAAACATTGGGACACTTAGAATGCTCCAGGGCTTGCCTTTCAGAAAGAAAGTGGGGCGGTGGTCAGGGCACTTCGGAAGCTCTTCTGGGTTCTGCTCCATGCCTTCGGGAGCTGTGGCTTGAGGATTCTCCGGCTGGTCCCCTTCCTCTACTTCATCGAACTCCAGCAACGTTATTTCTTCCTCCGATCCTAGATGCATGAAGATGGAATAAGATGTTACGAATGCATACATGCTGACAATTATAGTATGATGATACATGATGAATGTATTCTTGTAAGTATTCTTCACAGCATGCATGTGGTTTAAGTAACAACAAGTGCATTACGTTTACTGAGTAGGTGCATATCTCTTCTTGATTATTTAATTAACTACTTCAACAATGTATCTACTACATCACAAAATAGCAGCTACTTGTTTTACTCATAACTGGTGTTCTAATTATCCAAATGTAGTGATCCTAGACTTTCTGGAAAGATTATAAAATTATGTACAACTCTTATTTAATTCATAAAATCTAATTCACAACTTATCTTAGCCAAAACAGACAATCATATCAGTGCTGTCCAGAAATTCCAGAGAGCAAGTAATTCGGAAATGATAACTTTAAACAGCTATAACTCCTAAACCGTTTGACCTATGATACTGAAATTTTAACACAAGACATATGATGAAGTTATCTACAACTTTGTTATTAACCATTTTTACAGAAAACATCTTTTTTATCATGCAACTTATCAAACTACAGAATATGTCCGGAAACTCTTCCAATTCGCATTATAAAGCAACAATACTTCTACTTCATGTAATCACTCAAAGTTTGACAACACAAAGTCTACCAACAGTTTAAGCATACCAAATACACTCAAGAAAACATAATGGTGAAGCCCAAACTATTTATTTAAATGCCTTTATTATTTTATTTAGATACTTAGGTTAAATAATAAACATATACTAAATGTACATCATAAATTCTCAGAAATTTACAGTGGCTTACTAGTGCTACCAATAGACCACGGTAAAAGTTTCATGCCATTTTACCCAGTAAAACATCCTATGCAAAAATGACAAGGCATAAAGGCTTAAAATAGCATAAATAGAAAACCCTATTGAAAAGTGTCAAGCAACAGATTTCCTATTTTTCTTAGCATATATATGGTACTAGTATATCCTCTAACAAATTTCATGAATATTGGATTCATAAATAATTTATACAAATTCATACAAGGATCTCCTAATTTATAAAAGGAAAATCTATAACTAAAAATTTACTCATGCAATGACCACGAAATTTTTACCAGATCTTATACTAATCAAGAAAAGCTTACCACAAAAATTTCATAATTTTTGGAGCACAGGAACTCTAGATATAAAATAAACAAGTTTACATTCATTTAAAAACACATTTCAAGTTTCTTTTTAAATATTCCAGAAATTTTACTACACTTGCTAATATCATATTTTTCCTAAACACTACACTTCATCAAGATCCTAACAAAATTCGAACCAACAGATTTGGATCTACACAACTTCACTTAACTATTTTCAAAGATACACATGAAACAGAAAATAAATGAGCTAGCTTTCAGTACTGCTGTCACTGGCAAGCGGGACCCACTGGTCAGTGACCCCACACGTCAGCGAAACAAGAACAGAGCAGGCGGCGCTACGTGAGCTTGCGCGGCCACGGCTCATCGACGGCGAGTTCGCCGACGGTGACATCTACACAACAGGACCTACTGAGTACCGCGTGTCGAACGAACTAGGTGGTGGCAGTGGAGGGTGGGCGGAGCATGCTCGTCGCCGGCCATGGCGGCACGGCGGCGCTGCACTGTGGTGTGCCGGCCGTCTCTGGCCACGGCGAAGCTAGGAGAGGCGCTTTACAGAACCACGACGCCCAAGCGAACCGAACTAGACGACCTAGGCGGCTTGAGGTGCTTCGACGAAGCATGGCCACGGCGAAGCCATGGCGGAGCTCCGGCAGAGGCATCCCCGCGGCGGCGCAAGACGAATCAGGGCTTACCAACGGAGCGGCTGTGGACGCTGCTATGAGGGAAGGATAGAGCAGAGGGAGGCGAAGCTTTGGGCGCAACTGATGGAAGAATGGGGCGACGGTGAGCTCAGGCGGGCCCGGCGCAGCGTCGCGACGGCAATGGCACTGCGAAAGCTCGGTGGCTGCGCTGAGGTGAAGGAGAAAGCCAAAAAGGCAAAATGGGAAGCGCAGGGCAGTGCGGGCGAGTGCTGGGGCTGATGTAGTGCGCTCTGGCCTGGCTTGGCCGCATAGAACAGTGCGCCGGCGACGCGCAGCTAGCCGCTGGCTCCACGCGGCGTGCGAGCCCTAGCGACGATCAGCCACCGAGATGATCGATGCAGTTCATTCAGAAACCCTGATGCAAGCCTAACAGCGCGTTTTCAAAGTGATTTAACCGCTAAACCGTAGCTCCATAACGTAAATTATCTACACGACTTTTGTAGCCCTATGTACCAGCTTCAATTGTTCTTAAAGGATCAAGTGCTAAATCGCAACCAAAACTGAGTTATATCATCCCCAAGGTCGGCTTGTCAGTCTGTCAGTTAAAAGGACTTAGAAGATTTCGCTGTGATGAAAACAGTCATTTGATGATTTTTGTGAGCTCTAAAAGACTAAGCTATGCACATAATTAGCTCAAGACCTAAACATAAAAGTTGTTCCCCATATTACAGACTACAACTTTGCTTTAGTGACCACATACATGCATAGCCTCTATCATATGATTCAAACATGGTCAAACCTTGTACATTCAAAAGATCACTTCTACAAGAACTATGACTTAGTGACTCATTTAGCCCTAGCCATGAATACCAAAGTTGTTCATAATGATACTCTAAACATGTTTAAGCTATTTGCAAAGTCACACACTCATTTCATGCATTGGTCAGACATAGGGCTATCCAGGTCAACACATATAACATCACTTAAGTGCTTGATCATGAAAGGTAACCTTCATGAACATTGTTCCATTTGTTAACCTAGGTGTAGCTAATATGTTTCAGTGACCCACAACAACCATTTACATGTATTCACTCATGATCATATGCATATATTCCAAGAAACATGAAATAACAAGCAATGTTTCATATATTTCAACCTCATGTTTTAATTGTACATGCTTATTTATGAATGCTTGATGCTCATGCTCATGCTATGCAAGTCAAATTATGCAAGGCTAACACCTAGGGTGTTACATTGTAGGCGTCGATATTTTCCCCTATAGTATTGTGGGCGCCATTAACTCTCATACGGTAAGTGTAGGGTCGAGATGGTGGACTAGAGGGGGGTGAATAGTCCTTTCTAAAATTAATCATGTCGGCTAACCGAAACAAGTGCGAAATTAAAACTATCGATCTAGCCAAGACTACACCCCTTTATTTATGTTCTCTAGCACCTTCCAAAGATACTAATTAAGCAACAAAGATGCTGGGCTAGCTAGAGCTCACCTAACCAATTCTAGAAGCAAGGTCACACAAACCTATGCCACTAGTACTTGAAGCAACAAGGGAGCTCCTACACAAGCTAGTAAGCAAAAGCACAAAGCCACCTAAGCTTACTAGCAATGCTCAATAATAGGCAACCAATGCCAAATTAGAGAGCGTAATTACTTAGCTACACAAACTAAGCAATGTGACTAACAAGGTTACACAAACCAAATTAGCCACGCAAGGAAGCTACTTCTATGCTACACAAGCAAGAAGGTAACTAGTAAGCTACACAAGCTAACTAATTACAAGAGCAACTACACAAGCACAATGTACATGAAATATAAATACAAGCTTGTGAATGGGGATTGCAAACCAACGGGAAGAACAAGGTTGACACGGTGATTTTTCTTCCGAGGTTCACGTGCTTGCCAACACGCTAGTCCCCGTTGTGTCAACCGCTCACTTGGTGGTTCGGCGGCTAATTGGCATCACCCGCCAAGCCCACACGTCGGGCACCGCAAGAACCTACCCTGAAAGTGAGGGTAGCTCAATGACATGCTTAACTAGAGTTGCTCTTCGTGGCTCCTGCGGGGCAAGCACAATACCCCTCACAAAGCTCTTCTTCGGAGCACCGCACAAGCTTCTTAAGGGCTTCGACGGAGACCACCACCAAGCCATCTAGGAGGTGGCAACCTCCAAGAGTAACAAGCACCACCGGCTTGCAACTCGATCACCTAGTGCCACTCGATGCAACCTCACGATGCAATCGCACTAGAATTGGTCTCTCACACAATTGGATGATCACTATCAAGCATATGTGAGATGGAGGGCTCCCAAGCACTACTACACAAGCCACCAAGGCTCTAGTGTGCCCAGCTACCGGCCCAAGGCCGACCATGGCTTCTATTTATAACTCCACGAACAAATAGAGCCGTTACCTCTTCACTGGGCAAAAGTCAGGCCGACCAGACGCTCCGGTCCGATCAACCGGACGCTGGACCTCAGCGTCCGGTCGTGCGATGCACGCCACGTGTCCCCTTCTTCAAACGCTGTTCGCTGGATCTCAACAGTCATCTATTGACCGAACGTAGCAACCCCAGTGTTCGGTCATTTCTAGTAAGGTACCGGACATGACCGGACGCGTCTGGTTGGTAGCGATCGGACGTAGCACTAGCATCCGGTAACTCTCCAGCTTCTCTGCTCTGCCTACGTCACCATATGTCAGCCTAATCGGACGCACCCTGCCAGCATCCGGTCACTTTCAACGCCAGCGTCCGGTCGAAGACCGATGCGTGCACGCTCTCTGCCGCTACTGACCGGACGTAGGACCCCAGCGTCCGGTCACCACGTGACCAGCGTCCGGTCCACTCTATGAGACCTTGTCTTTTCTATATAGGGCGCCGATGGCACCATCGGACTGTTCTCACTCTACGGGCGGACACTCCGCCGGTGGAGTTTCTAACCCTTCTCGCCTCCGTTTCATCGCCGAGTTGATCCACATCAACTCCAACTTCATCTCCTTTATAAATGTGCCAACACCACCAAGTGTACACCACCATGTGTATGTGTGTTAGCTTTTCACAAACATTTTCCAAAGGATTAGCCACTCAACTTGCCACGCCACTCAATCCTAGTGACGATGCAAAGTTAGATCACTCGAGTGGCACTAGATGACCGATATGCAAATGAGTTTGCCCCCCTTGATAGTACGACCATCTATCCTAAACCTGGTCATCAACTTCTCTACACACCTATGACCGGTGAAATGAAATGCCCTAGGTTATAACTTTGCCGTGCGCATTCCATTCTATCTCCTCCAATGTCGATGCAACACATACACCAATATGATCAACAATGATATGATCCACTTCATATCATCACGTGATCATATTGGTTCATGGATCTTGACTTCACTTGCTTTTCACCGTTGCCTTCATCCATTGGTGCCAAGTCTTGCTCAAGCTTCACCGCCACGCGGTCCATTGCTCCAAAGCCTCCGACTTGCCCTTCACGCTTGCAACCGGTCTATCAAGCCAAGTCTTGTCTTGATCTTCTCCACCTTGATCACATGACTCAATGTCATGTCTCATTTGCAATGAGCTCCTTCATCATCACATGTGTGAGCTTTGCAACATCTCCAAGCCATTTTCACCTTCATGGCATATGTTGCTCACACACATGTTCCTATGGACTAATCACCTGTGTATCTCACATAAACATAATTAGTCCACCTAGGTTGTCACTCAGTTACCAAAACCACACAAGGACCTTTCAGTAAGGCTCCCCCACATGCCTCTGGGCATCGACAGTGTTGTGGGTGCCAGCATTTACCGTACCAAGAGAACATGGTGAAACTCCTCACATGCCTCTAGGCATCAACAGTATAGCAGGTACCGACATCTGCCATACCTAAACAAGACAACGTAACCTCCCATGTGCATCTGACATCCAATAGTGTTGTGGGCGCCTACCATCATCCCATACCCATCGGCATGGGCAACAAGGCTTAGAAGCATACGTACCCTCTCCCTATCACTTGTAAGGCCATCCCCTTCATCTATAAAAGGGGATGCACTCTCTCCCAACATTCAAGTCATTCCAGATTCATTATATCGATCAAGTTCACTAGCACACAACAGCAGAACCACCAGGTTCAAACCACGAGCACACACTCAAACACTTAGCTCATAGCGGAGCTCTTGTCACTCTCGGCCCTTCCGACCGGAGTCCAACCAGACCTCTTGTACCCCCCATCTTTCTCCTTCTCGTTTGTAACCCCACTGCAAACTTCGAGCACCTGGGCTCAGGAATAAAGTCATCGACCGACTCAAACTGGACGTATGGCATGTTGCCTGAACTAGTATAAACCCTGTGTTATTGAGTGCTAGGCCACCTCCGATCACAACGTACGACAAAACTACAAATATTTACTTGTTGGTCACTTTCTACACCGACACATTCAATCTGGTCGGAGAGACGATGCGATATGGCACTTTAATAGCCGGCGGAGTGGAGTAATCGGCGTATATAATATCCAGCTCACGTCTACGCAGAGGAGTTGTAGTCATAGTAGAGGGTGAGGTTCGATGAGTCATGATGGAAGACAAGGATGATCGCTGCTATGAATAACCATAGAAGCGTATGTAGATACACAGAGACATAAACATGCAATATGATACTAAATTGGAAGAAAGGAATAGGACTTAGCTTGTTAACAAGCCGTAGGGCTAGTTTGTGCTTGCGACCTCCATGCATGCATGCTGAGCATGTGTATATATACTCCCGTATATACAAGCCAATTAATGCATAGCACTGTACGTCCTCCTTTGTTGCTTGAGGTTGTAAGACGGTTCCTACGTTGACGCCGCTTGACGCTTCCACCGATGGCATGAACAGGAGCGCCGTGTGTAGCTGTCGATCCTGATTAGTCGGTATTGTATAGGGCACGGAGGCACGCCGTCGAACATCGAGAGAAGGGCGCCGCTGGACTCAGCACCTCATTGTGAGCTGCTGTAGATTGCCCCAAGACGTAGAATCCCGTCGTAGGCCGGCAGGAATATCGCGAGACGCCAAGATGCTACCGACGCCATTAGTGAAGAAATCTGAACACCTTACTTTGCTGGTGATGAAGCGACAAACAATCCAACCAGTTGATTGGCGAAGAACCGAGCACCAAGCAGCCCAACCTTCTGGTTGGCGGCGAAGTGAACGCCAAGTACAAGTGAGCACTGAATAGTCCGACCAGCTGGTTGGCGACGAAGGTCATGAACTGTGGTAGAACCTTATGAAATAATGCACTTACAGAGGTGCTCGTCTTCCACCAGACACTAAGCACCTCGAAAGCACGCCACAGCGGGCGGGTTCCATCGGGCACACCCCAAGGGAGAGCCCAAAAGATCCACATTTTTCCCAAGGATCCAATAATGAGAATGAGTTACAATACTTAATCCATTTCATACATCCAGAGTTCTTAGAAATTCATTATTACATTGCCAAATTCAGAGTGGGGAATATTAAACAGGGGAATGATAATAAACATCTATCGATAATGAACAAGGATCCGTCTATGCCCATGAGAAGAATCCTTCACACAACGGATACTCCTCAAGTTGAACTTGCAACAGGGGTAAATAAACCCTGAGTACACAATATACTCGCAAGACTTATCTGACTAGCGGGAATAATTTCCCGACTCCAAGGGATATGCAAAGCTTTATGGTTTGCTGGGTTTCTTTTTGCAGAAAACAATTCTAGTAGTGAATCCTTTCTTATGTTATTATTAGTAGTCATGATTACTTTATTATCTAGCCATTCTATGTAAGCACCTATTCTACTTTCAAGCAAGAGTTGAGCAATAAGTTCTATTTCATCACCTTTCATCTTTCAATTCTTACTACGGCGCTAGACTATAGACAAGCCGTATCGGAACACCGGCGATTCGTGAATCAATGCCCCAGCTGGGTACCACAAAAACACACGCCCCACTTGTACCCTAGGCACAAGCAGGACTAACCCATCAATCTCCTGTTATGGGGTCTAGGTCCCTGTCCAAACTTCGACTCCAAGCCCCCGCTCCTAAGTCCCGAACTTAGTGCGGTGCAAGGACCTCCACCATCCCTGCCTCCAATTAGTCGGTATAGAAAGAGCTAGAACCCACGATAAGAGAGCAACAAGTCTTCCCTACGCCCATACCCAAGTATGTGCTCGGGATAATAAGTCTATGACTTGCCTAGAACCCAATGCAACAGCCGGTCCTTAACCGACATAGATAGGGAAAAAGTGTAACCAAGCTATGCCCTGTTGGACGCAGGACACAACCTCTTACACCCACCAATACCAAAACCATATCCCTGCCCGATCACCATTTTTCCTTTCCACCATTTGATCATGAGTGATCATAATTATCACCTATTGTGAGTAACGATAGGTTACTCATGCTACCGATACCCTGAGCATAGGAGCTACTCGACCTATACTAGTAGGACTCATAGGTAAGTATATCTATGCATGTAGTTTCCATAAAATGCTTGTAACATAAATGCACATCATATATATATATTCACTGATCATTCAAAAATAGGGGTTATGCACCGAGACTTGCCTTGGGTAGGCGGTGTGTTAACAAAGTCAGCAACGAATGGCTCTAGGGCTCCCTCCTATATGAGAACCTCCTCCTCGTACTCCTCAATAATCTCCTCGTAGTCATGTTCATCCGCAGGCACGAACTCTACCAATTCATGATCTACATGCATGAAATGATGATGCAACACTTAGTAATACGGCAACAACAACTCTTAAAATATGAATACACCTATCAATCTACTAAGCTAATTCTACCGACTAAGATGCTAAGTTGCCTACTATTACCACTAACAAGTATGAAGCATGACATATACTATCTTAGCAACTAAAGGTATTCTTACTCTTAATACCGATTTACTCTATACATGATAAAACAAGGAGTACTAGCTACTCTATTTATCAACCTACTCTAGAGCTACAAAAATTATAGTGAGTACATAATAATCTAATGAACCTACTATAAATATTTCATGGCTAAAGCTATCATCAAATTGCCATAAAAATTCCTACCACTATTAAGCTAAATAATACTAAGCTTTCTAAATTGAATTTATGAATCTATCGCTACCATAGATAACTGTAAACTAACTATACCATCAGCTAGATAGTATTTTTGTGAACCTAGCAAATTTTGTTTCACTATTTTTAAACATCTATAGAATTTACTATTATTTTTCAAAATTCAGCTCAAAACTAAATTGAATAAACATTCATAAATTCATTGGAAATTAAAAAACCGAATTCCACCCGTGCGGCCCACTGTGCGAGCGGCTTGGCCCACTCCACTCGGCGCGTGGACCTTCGCACGACCGGCCCAGCCCATGTGGGGGCGCGGCCCAGCCGAGCGACGACGGCCCACGACAGGAAGGCCCGTGCGTGCCGGTACATTTGCTGAAACGCCCCTTCTCTAATGCTGAATCCAATCGAGTTCCACAACACTATTCCAGCAGTCAGCCATCTTACAATTCCGCCCCTCCCCCTTTTCTTCTTTACAATGGCCATACCCTCGGGCCCCAAGCGTGCACCAGCGTGGCGACGCTGGCACCGAGTGGTTACGCCGGCTAGACCAGCCCTTCCCTGCCCTATCTACAGAGCCGATACCTGCCTAGGCGTGAACTCGAAGCATTGGGTGAAGAAAGTGCAAGCCAGGACGCCGTAGTAAGGCCGGTCCACGGTGGCAGAGCTCCTGCACTGGAAACGGTGATGTTCCAGCGAGCTACAACAACGCCGAAGAAGTTGGGGTAGTGAGTGAGCTCAAGGAACTCACCACAGACACAGAAGAGGTGGCCGCGTGCGCACGGACGGTGTGATGGTGCCCCGCGGTGGCAAGACCGCGTCAGAGGTGGCTAGGAGGTGGTAGCGATTAGGCAAAGGTGTGCTAGGTGATGAGTAGGTAGAGACAAAGTTGGCGGTGCAACAAATTGAACGCGAGCAGCACTAGAGTGGGGGTCTTGCCGTCGACGTGTGCCACGATGGTCTTAACGACCCGGCGAGAGGAAAGCTCCAAATTGGAGCATGGCACAGCAAGGCTCACACATAATGGGGTCAGATGGCTGGTGAACTATGCAACAAAGCCACGGGCAAAGTTAATTGGACCGAGGTGACTCCTCTAAGGCAAATTGAAGGCACGGGTCCGATGACCATGGCGACAGAGGAAACAGGGAATGGGCCGGCATGGCTTGGCTCGACGTTGCCATGGCGGGACGTGGTAGTCAACTCGGTGCACAAATGCGCATGTGCTACAGGGCAATGGGGGGGGGGGAATAGCCTAACGCGCTCAGGACAGTGGGCCGCATGACCATAAATGGCAAACCGACGACGGCGGCTCAGCCCTACGATGTGATGGCAAGGCAGGCGGGGTAAGCCCATGCGCGGGCAGTCGTGAGGTCCAGCAGCAGTAGTGGCCACGCGAAAGCGGTGGTCAGAGCACAGCGCGACCAGAGAAGTAGCACGACGTGATGGCGAGCATCAGCGGCCCACGCGATAGTAGCCTGGACTGGCCAAGCCACAGGCCAATCGAGGATGGCCATGCGCGCATGGTCCCATGCAGGCGAGCACGAGGCGGCAGAGCGGCCAGGCTCACCGGGCGCGGCGTGTGCGTGCGTGCGTGCGTGGCGTGCTAGGGCGCGACAACGGCGGGGCGGCCTACAGCGTGGAGCCAGTGGGAGGAGTGACCAGCACGGTGGCACGCGTGCGGGCGTGCGCGTCAGCCGTCTATCTTACGCTCGAGATGGTATATCAAGCTACTAAAACCAACCATGAAATTACACTACTTCTTAATCCAATTCACCTACAAAAATTCTCAAACTTAGCCTCGTTAACCCATTTTCGAACTGAAGAAATCTGACTACGTCTTGATTGGTTTCGAGTCAAATGCGATTTCCAAGCTATTAAATAAGCTAGCTAGCGAATCCCGTTCTCGACCGCAAGTATTTCACCGCCACCTACAAAGCTTACACTACAAACTTTATTAAAGTGCCGGATATGCGTCATATAGCATTTTTATTCAATAAAAAATCGTTTAGAACTTTAAGCGATATAACGCGACATGAAATATAACATTCGCTTCGTGTTTCCGATGAACGTTTCGAGTCACAGGAATTGATTTACACACTATAATTCAAACACTATCACATAAACATGATGCACATGCAGTGTTTTAGCAAAAGACTTAATGTGTAACACCGAGGTGTTACAAATCTACCCCCCTAAAACAAAATCTCGACCCGAGATTTTATGTGCCTAGTGTGGGAAAGGAGATATGAATTACATTTCAATGCAAACAACTACCTATCTGAACCAGAGAGAAGGTGGGGGTAATGCTTCAATATGTAGCTCTCTTGTTCCCACGTGGCTTCATCCTCTGAGTGGTTTTGCCACTGCCCCTTGTAGAACTTCACCACATTGTTCCTTGTCACTCTTCCCTTTTTGTCTAGGATTTTGACAGGGTGCTCAATATAAGTCAAATCAGGCTAGAGGGGAAGCCCTTCAATTTCCACGGCTTCATCAGGAACCCATAAACATTTCTTCAACTGTGATACATGAAACACATTATGTACCGTAGATAAAATATCGAGAAGCTGGAGACGATAAGCAACTGGGCCACACTGCTCCAGAATCTTGTACGGACCCACATATTGAGGGGCTAGCTTGCCACGGACACCAAACCGATGCACCCCTCTCATAGGAGACACCTTGAGGTACACATAATCCCCAACTGCAAACTGCAAGGGCCTTCTTCGCTTGTCCGTATAAGCTTTCTATCGGCTCTGAGCTGCCTTCAAGTGACTCTAAATAATGCTTACTTGCTCTCGAGCCTCTTTAATGAAATCAGGCCCAAAATATCCACGGTCTCCCACTTCAACCCAGTTAAGTGGTGTCCTACATTTCTTTCCATATAGAGCTTCAAATGGTGCCATACGGATACTCCCCTGATAGCTGTTGTTGTAAGAAAACTCAGCTAACTTCAGGCATTCATCCCACTTCTCAGGAAAATAAATTTCACAAGCTCTCAACATGTCCATGAGTACCTAGTTCACCCTTTCTGTTTGGCCATCAGTTTGTGGATGATATGCTGAGCTTCTGAGGAGACGGGTACCAAGACATTGTTGTAGTTGCTCCTAGAAACAAGAGTAAAAAACTGACCCTCTATCAGAGATGATAGAAAGGGGAACTCCGTGCAAGGTCACAATCTGGTCAAAATATATCTAGGCATACTTCCTGGCTGCATATCTGGTGTCCATCGAAATAAAATGAGCAGACTTAGTTAGACGGTCCACAATGACCCAAATAGAATCATAGCCCTTGGATGTGTGGGGCAAACCCACCATAAAGTCCATGGAGATATCTTCCCATTTTCAAACAGGAATGGGCAAGGGCTGTAAATATCCTGGGGCACGCATATGATCTGCTTTTAACTCTCCCACAAGTGTCGCACTCCATGACGTACTAGGTGATGTCCTGCTTCATGTTGGACCACCAGTACAAGTGGCGTAAATCATGAAACATCTTGTTGCTGCTAGGATGGATAGACAATTTTGAATGATGAGCTTCATTCAAAATCTCCCTTTTTAGCTCCTCATTTGATGGAACCACCAATATGTCCTTGTACCTCACTACACCTTGCTCATCAATACTGAACTGAGGGCCACGCCCTTCGGTAATTAGTTTCTTGATGTGAGGAATTCCCAAAGTGTTTTGCCTTTGCTCCATAATAATCTGCTCAAGTAATTCTGAGACTAAGGCAATGTGAGCTAGCACCTCAGCATGGTTGAGAGACAAAGGTGCTTCCTCAACCTGATGTGACTTTCGGCTCAAAGCATCCGCTACTACATTGGCCTTTCGGGGTGATAATGTACCTCCAAGTTATAATCCTTGATCAATTCCAACCATCTCCTTTGCCTCATATTTAACTCAGACTGAGTAAAAATATATTTAAGGCTCTTATGATTTGTAAAAATATGTACTTTGTTGCCCAACAAGTAATGCCTCCAATTTTTTAGAGCGTGGACCACAACAACCAGCTCTAAATCATGGGTGGGGTAGTTCACTTCGTGCTTTTTCAGTTGGCGCGAAGCATAAGCTATCACATGCCCATCCTACATAAGCACACATCCCAACCTCGTCTTCGAAGCATCACAATATACATCAAAAGGTCTATCAATGTCTGGTTGGGCTAAGACAGGAGCAGTGGTCAAAAATTTCTTCAAAGCTTGGAAGGCTTCTTCACATGCTGAGCTCCAATCAAACTTGAATTCTTTTTGGAGCAGCTTGGTCCTCGGCTGAGCTATCTTGGAGAAATCTGGTATGAAACGCCGATAGTACCCAGCTAGACCAAGGAACTGATAAATCTGGAACACTGACTTGGGAGACTTCCAATTTAGCACATCTTGCACCTTACTAGGGTCTACAAAAATACCGTCAAGTGTCAAAACAAGCCCCAAAAACTGCACTCGATCTAACCAGAATTCACACTTGATGAATTTAGCATACAACTTGTGTTCCCTCAATCGAGCCAGTACTATCCGAAGGTGTTGGGCATGCTCTTCCTTGTTCTTGGAATATATCAGGATATCATCAATGAATACCACTACAAATTTGTCCAGCTCCGGCATAAAAACTGAATTCATCAGGTACATGAAGAATGCAGGAGCGTTGGTGAGACCAAAAAACATGACTAGGTATTCATACAGCCCATACCTAGTAGAAAAAGTTATCTTTGGTATATCTTGTGGTCTAATCTTGATTTGATGATAGCCTGAACGGAGATCAATCTTAGAGAACACCTTGGCACCAGCTAGCTGATCGAATAAAGTATCTATATGAGGTAAAGGATACTTGTTCTTAATGGTTACCGCATTGAGAGAGCGGTAATCCACACACATCCGAAGAGTGCCATCCTTCATCTTTACAAAAATGGTTGGACAACCCCATGGTGAAGAGCTTGGACAGATGAAGCCTTTTTCCAACAACTCTTCCAACTACTTCTTCATTTCAGCCAATTTCTTCGGGGCCATGCGGTACGGGCGTCGGGATATAGGAGTAGTACCAGACTCTAACTCAATTGAGAATTCCACATCTCTGTCCGGTGGCAACCCCGACAAATCTTTTGGAAAAACATCCAGGAACTCACATACCACAGGAATAGAGGTAAGATAAGGAAAAGCTTCAGCATGAGCAACAACAGGTAAGACTAGATCTGAGGGTACAAGAAGAGACATCCTATCCTCAGAAGAAGGAATCTATAACTCGACAACTCTTTGCTTTAGATCCAAGACTACACCATACACCCACAACTAGTTCATTCCTAGAATTACATCAATGCCTTAACCAGGCAGTATCATGAACTGGAGACGGTAAGTGTGAGTGGCTAATACTAAGCTCACTGTGTCCGTCCGGGTATTAATGCACATCTACGCACCCGAAGTACTGATGCTATAGGCAAAAGGTATAGCCATAAGAGGTATATTGTGTCGATGTACAAATCCCATGCTCATGAATGAATGTGATGCACCAGAATCAAACAACACATAAGCTAGATGGGAATCAATGGTGAACATACCAACCATCACTAGTTCATTTTGCAATATTTCCTTAGCCTCCATGAAATTAACCTGTCCAGATTGGCTGACTAGCACTTTCTTCTTGATCACTGTCCCTTGATTAGCCTAGAGTTAGTTGATGGCTGAGCAGACTGGGCTGGCTGGTTTTGCGGACACTCCCGGGCATAGTGGCCTTCCCTGCCACATTTGAAACAAGCACTAGGCTTGTTCCCCTGCCCTAGACAAGGTGCGACCTGCTGTCCCTGGGGCTGCTGATGTTGCACCTACTGAGTGGGTGCACGATACTGAGTGGAAGGAGCTTGAAAAGTCTATTGAGGCTATCGAAACGAATGCCCGCCTAAAGATTGATAGGGCACCTGCCTGACAACCTATACTTTTTGAGCGTGGGGGTGACTAGAAGACCCCGTTGCCACCCGCTTGTGCTTCCATTCTACCTGGGAATCCCACTGCAAGCCCTCCATGGCGATAGCAGCATTCATCATCACCCCAAAGGTCTGATAGTTCCTAGTATATAACTCCTTCTGTAAGCTGCAAGAGAGGCCACGTTAGAAGCGGTCCCTCTTCTTCTCATCTGTATCCACATGAGTTCCAGCATACTAGGATAAGTGATTGAACTTATTGAAGTAGTCCATCATTGACATACTACCTTGATGAAGGTCTAGAAACTCCGTCAGCTTTCTATTGAGAACACTAGTAGGAATATAATACTCTCTGAAGGCTACAGTGAACTCCTGCCAGGTCACCCGATGATCCACCTGCTGCATGGCATTAAATGTATCCCACCATGCACTCACGGATCCCAACAACTGTTGCGCTGCAAAGCGCACCTTCTGCTCATCAGTCACGGTGAGCAACATAAACTTTTGCTCCAGAATGCGAAGCCAATGCTAAACATCTAGGGGCTCAGCCGTTTACGTGAACGTGGGTGGGTGCATTTTTAAGAAATCCTGATAAGAGTAGGGTCCCTCAGGACTACGGGACAACCCCCGTTCCCACCATTGCCCCCGTGGCCTCCACGGGCGAAGCCACCGATAGCCTATGCCAGCAACTCCATGGCACGTGCTGACTCATGGCGAGCAACCAACATTTCTGTCATCATCTCCGCATGAGTCATCGGAGGCGGCGGTGGCGGAGGAGGAGGAGCCAGAAGTGGAGCCTCATGGCTCTCCCCGTTGCCATGCTCATTGCCCCGGCCACTTTCTCCTTGGCCCTCGCCAAGATCGTGGCCCGCCTCAGCACTGGTGCTCCCGCGACCGGACCTCAGGTTCATCTGTAAGAGATAGGAACCATCCATTTAGAACAACCCTCCAGATCAGAAACAAGGGATTAGAGAAATGCTAAAACGTTTATTAAAGCATTCTTTTAATTTATCCTATCAATTTACTAATCCAATTATACATGTAGGGGGAATTTAGTTAAGCAAGATTCTATTATTATGATGCATGCATCGCCCTATACGCTCACTCAAGCTAGAATATAGCGGCATTCGTAAAAATTTCGGCATATCGCACACTCACTTCCCGTATGCTAAGCGATTTCTTACGCAACATAAGTTAGTGTACCTGTAGAAAACTGATCAGATAAAACCAGTGTCGCTATGCTAGATAGACCATATTGCTAGGGCTTATACTTATTTAGATAATTTTATCGTATCCTACTTTTTGTAAAACTTTTGTTGGTCAAATTTCAAGTTTTGGAAAAGAGTGATGAAACTCGTAAACTCATTATTGGCTCTGGTACCAACTATGGTCGAACCGTCCGAAATAACGCACTTATGGAGGCGCTCGTCTTCCACCAGACACTAAGCACCCTGAAAGCACGCCACAGCGGGCGGGTTCCATTGGGCACACCCCAAGGGAGAGCCCGAAAGATCCACATTTTTCCCAAGGATCCAATAATGAGAATGAGTTACAATACTTAATCCATTTCATACATCAAGAGTTCTTAGAAATTCATTATTACATTGCTAAATTCAGAGTGTGAAATATTAAACAGCGGAATGATAATAAACATCTATTGATAACGAACAATGATCCGTCTGTGCCCACCAGAAGAATCCTTCACACAACGGATATTCCTCAAGTTGAACCTGCATCAGGGGTAAATAAACCCTGAGTACACAATGTACTCGCAAGACTTATCTGACTAGTGGGAATAATTTCCCGACTCCAAGGGATATGCAAAGCTTTATGGTTTGCTGGGTTTCCTTTTGTAGAAAGCAATTCTAGTAGTGAATCCTTACTTATATTATTATTAGCAGTCATGATTACTTTATTATCTAGCCATTCTATGTAAGCACCTATTTTACTTTCAAGCAAGAGTTGAGCAATCAGTTCCATTTCATCACCTTTCATCTTTCAGTTCTTACTACGGTGCTAGACTATAGACAAGCCATATCGGAACGCCGGTGATTCGTGAATCAATGCCCCTAGCGGGGTACCCCAAAAACATATGCCCCGCTTGTACCCTAGGCACAAGCAGGACTAACCCATCACTCTCCTGTCATGGGGTCCAGGTCCCCGTCCAAACTTGGACTCTAAGCCCTCTCTCCTAAGTCCCGGACTTAGTGCGGTGCAAGGACCTCCACCATCCCTGCCTCCAATCAGTCAGCCCGAAAAGAGTCGGAACCCACGACAAGAGAGCAACAAGTCTTTCCTACGCCCATACCTAAGTATGTGCTCGAGATAATAAGTCTGTGACTTGCTTAGAACCCAATGCAACGACCGGTCCTTAACCGACACAGACAGGGAAAAAGTGTAACCAAGCTATGCCTTGTTGGTCGTAGTACACAACCTCTTACACCCACCAATACCCAAACCATATCCCTGCTCGGTCACCATTTTTCCTTTCCACCATTTGATCATGAGTGATCATAATTATCACCTATTGTGAGTAACGGCAGGTTACTAACGCTACCGATACCCTGAGCATAGCAGCTACTCAACCTATACTAGTAGGACTCATAGGTAAGTATATCTATGCATGTAGTTTCCATAAAATGCCTGTAACATAAATGCACATCATATATATATATATTCACTGATCATTCAAAAATAGGGGTTATGCACCGGGGCTTGCCTTGGGCAGGCGGTGTGTCAACAAAGTCAGCAACGAACAGCTCTGGGGCTCCCTCCTATACGAGAACCTCCTCCTCATACTCCTCAATAATCTCCTCATAGTCCTATTCGTCCATAGGCACGAACTCTACCAACTCGTGATCTACATGCATGAAATGAAGATGCAACACTTAGTAATACGACAACAACAACTCTTAAAATACGAATACACCTATCAATCTACTAAGCTAGTCCTACCGGCTAAGGTGCTAAGTTGCCTACTGTTACCACTAACAAGTATGAAGCATGACATATACTATCTTAGCAATTAAAGGTATTCTTACTCTTAATACCGATTTACTATATACATGATAAAACAAGGAGTACTAGCTACTCTATTTATCAACCTACTCTAGGGCTACAAAAATTACAGTGAGTACATAATAATCTAATGAACCTACTATAAAAAGTTCATGGCTAAAGCTATCAGCAAATTGCCACAAAAATTCCTACCAATATTAAGTTAAATAATACTAAGCTTTCTAAATTAAATTTATGAATCTATCGTTACCATAGATAACTGTAAACTAACTAAACCATCAGCTAGATAACATTTTTGTGAACCTAGCAAATTTTGTTTCACTATTTTTGGACATCTATAGAATTTACTATTATTTTTCAAAGTTTAGCTCAAAACTAAATTGAATAAACATTCATAACTTCACTAGAAATTGAAAAACCAAATTCCACCCGCGCGGCCCACGGCGCGAGCGGCTCGTCCCACTCCACTCAGTGTGCACTAGAGTGTGGGTCTTGCCGTCGACGCGTGCCACGACGGTCTTAATGACCCGGCGGGAGGAAAGCTCCAAATTGGAGCATGGCACAACAAGGCTCACACATAATGGGGTCGGATGGCTGGCGGACTATGCAATGAAGCCACGGGAAAAGTTAATTGGACCGAGGTGACTCCTCTAAGGCGAATTGAAGGCGCGGGTCCGGCGACCATGGTGACAGAGGAAACAGGGAATGGGCCGACAAGGCTTGGCTCGACATTGCCTTGGCGGGACGTGGCAGTCAACTCGGTGCACAAAGGCGAACGCGCTACAGGGCGATGGGGTGGGGAAATAGCCTAAGCGCTCAGGACGGTGGGCCGCACGGCCATAAATCACAAACCGACGACGGCGGCTCGGCCCAGCGCGCCGCAGTGGATGGCGTCGGTCTGAGGAGGTAGCAACGCAGCGTCATCGAGCGCCGATGTGACGGCAAGGCATGTGGGGCAAGCCCACACGCGGGCAGTCATGAGGGTCGGCAGCAACAGTGGCCGCACGGAAGCGGCGGTCGGAGCGCAGTGCGACCAGAGACGCAACATGACGTGACGGCGAGCATCAGTGGCCCACATGATAGTAGCCCGGACTGGCCAAGCCACAGGCCAACCGAAGATGGCCACGTGCGCATGGTCCCGCGTAGGCAAGCATGAGGCGGCAGAGCGGCCAGGCGGACGCGACGGTGGTGGCAGAGCGGCCAGGCTCGCCGGGCGCGGCGTGCCAGGGCACGACAACGGCGGTGCGGCCTGCAGCGCGGAGCCAGCGAGAGGACTGACCAGCGCGGTGGCACGCGTGCGGGCGTGCGCGTCAGCCGGCCGGCGCGGCGACGCTGAGTGCCGAGCACGGTGACCGCGCCCAGACGCTGCAACCATCTGGAACGCGTCATGCACGCTTTTTAAAGCTGCTCAAAAATCCAACTCGATGATCCAGTTGCTAAACCACCTATCTTACGCTCGAGATGGTATATCAAGCTACTAAAACCAACCATGAAATTACACTACTTCTTAATCCAATTCGTCTACAAAAATTCCCAAACTTAGCCTCGTCAACCTATTTTCTAACTTAAGAAATTTGACTACGTCTTGATTGGTTTCGAGTCGAATGCGATCTCCAAGCTATTAAATAAGCTAGCTAGCGAATCCCGTTCTCGACCGCAAGTATTTCACCGCCACCTATGAAGCTTACACTACAAACTTTATTAAAGTGCCGGATATGCGTTCTATAGCATTTTCATTCAATAAAAATTCGTTTAGAACTTTAAGCGATATAACGCGACATGAAATATAACATTCGTTTCGCATTTCTGATGAACGTTTCGAGTCACAGGAATTGATTTACACACTATAATTCATACACTATCACATAAACATGATACACATGCAGTGTTTTAGCAAAAGATTTAATGTGTAACACCGAGGTGTTACATGAACCTAGCGGTCCGACCAGTTGATCGGCGGAGAAAACAGCGACGGATCTTGCCGGAGACATCGACCTTAGGTGAAGTGTACACACTTAGGCTTCGTTGGCGAAGTCAGATTATCATCATTCATGACTTATGCAAAGAGGATGTTAGTATTGATACATGCGCCGCAAGGTGTAATGTATACATTGTAGTCCCCGAGCCTGACAGTAGGTGAAGAATGCACTTGGTGTCAGGATCAAAGAAGTACAACGATCAGTTAATCAGAATAACTGAGTCCCAGCTTAGCCGAGCACACAACCATCCCCCAGCTTAGCTGAAGACCAGTAAGAGGAAAAACAGTACACTCACTGCTAGGAAAAGTGTACATTTACGATCTCCCCGTTGTCGTCGGGGCCGATGATCCAGGTCATGGATCCGACTATGAAGATCTGACCCGGCTCGGGAAAGGCCATGGAGCTCGGGAAAGTGATCATCTGATTGGCCATGGAATCAGCACGCACACCCTCTACCTGGCGCGCCACTGTCGACGAAATCTGGTCGGTAGTCTATCGAGGGGTATACCCACGATAGTAGATGATTAATGGAGGTGCACGTAATAGGAATCGGATGGTGACACAAGGCGCAGAGACAACGATTTAGACAGGTTCGGGCCGTCTGATCGACGTAATACCCTACGCCATGTGTCTTTGTTGTATTGCATTGTATTGAATATGAGATGATTTCGAGGGGTTCCCTGCCCGCCTTATATAGTCTGGGGGCATGGTTACAAGTCGGTTAGATCTAGATCTATTCGGCTATATGGTAAGTATTTACAAGGAATACGACATCTATCATATCCGAACAGGTCCTTCTCTATCTTCAAGATTTTTCTGATTGCCTTACGGTGCACGCCAACCAGAGCCGAGCACCGTAGGCCTTGATCTTATGGGCTGTACCTCCCCTGGTGGTGCGGCCCATATCCATTGCCGTAGGTACCTGGGGTTATACCCCCACAAGTGAGCCCCGCATATGTCAGCTAAAGCTAGGATAAGCTACTTTTTTCATCTCTCTCTTATCCCATTCCTCTGTGAGAGAGAGGAAGAAAAACAGCTTCACCCATGAAGCTATTTTGGAAAAGGGTGTTTGACAAAAAAAAAAAAATACAGCCCACGACAGCTGTGCGCTATGCCAACCAGGCCGTATATCATGCATGGGTTGTAGTATAAGCTAAAGCCAAGGACAAGGATTTGGTACGAAAGAGCGTGCACGTGAGCACGTCTCAGCTTTAAAGATGGTTTCACATGATTGCTATGCATGGGTGGAGGGTAGATTGATTCCTTCAAAGCTAAATCTAGCTCCCTTTATTTGCTGCTGGCCTTGTTTACTCCGATAAATGAACCACCGGCACCTGCGTAATAATAGGAACGAGGAAAAGAAAGAGAAGAATGCAAGAAGCCCCAATACGTACTCCATCCTCCACTTCCAAATTAAGCGACGTTTTACGCCATGTAACTACGTAACTAGCTATTTTTTTTGTTACAAATTACATCATGTAAGTATGTCTTTAAAATACTATGAAAAAAAGAGCGAGTAGAGGATGAAATAAAGGCTCTGTTTAGCAATGCTCCGCTGGTCTTGCTTCACGCGAGAAGTTATGGAGCGCTGCCAAAACATCACCACTCTGCAGCGCTACGCCCGGAATCGCTCCCTCCACTTTAGGACTTCTGTGCCGTCTTCTGCGCTCGCTCGTGGGGCACTGGGGCTGCACCCTCGTCTCTGCCTGCGTTGCATCACCCGATCACGCCTCCTCTCCTCACCCACGCCGCCCCTCCTCTCTGACAGTCATCGAGATGGAGCTAGAGCTAATGAAGAAGCTTTGCCAAATGGTATTTATTCAGGTGAAAAGCGGGAAGACCTAGAGCCGAGGGAAGTGGGAGCCGAAACCGTTGAAAGCGGCTAGAGAGACCTACCAAACCGGCCCTAATTTAGGGTGTGGAGAAGCTCAATTCATCTCCGTACCACTGTGTGCCTCACCGTCTATTCTGTGCCTTCGATTCGACCAAATAAAGCTTTGCCGATCCACCACCCCGTCCCTTTCGTTTCCAAATTATAAGTCGTTTTGACTTTTCTAGATATATAAATTTTTATTATGTATCTAGAGATATAATATATATCTATATAGCAAAAGCTATATATTTAGAAAACTAGAATAACTTATAATATGTTAGCTTAGGGAAAGCTAAAAATCTCTATATTTTAGAATGGAGGGAGTGTCAAGCGCACGGCAGTGTATGTCATTTTGTCTGGATATGGTACCCATGTTCTCTTGTAACACGTGATATGTATCATGTATGGTCACAAATAGTGCGCTGTTGTTTCCCTTTTTGTCGCTTGAATAATTCGCAAGTTGCTATGCTGCTGCAAGAATCAGCAGCTATTACATATTCCAGATCAGTCCTACAATTGTACACTCTCCTTTGGACGGCATTTTCTCTACCATTAGCAAAAGACTAGGAATTCAACTGTGCCCTTTCGTAGCTAGTCTCTGCGCACGTCGTTTCTCTTGTTTTTATTTTCTCTGTCTCGACCCGATGACGACGCCCAACTGCTTGTTAGACATAGGTCCTTGGGATCATAATTCCTTGGTTGGTGAGGGAACAGGTGGTTTAGTGACCAGTCACTAACGTCATGGAAAGCATTTGCAATCGATGTGTTTCATCAACATTTAGATGACTGGTTTATTTGTTTTTATGTCACAACAACCGAACCTACTAGCGCATTTTGACCATCACAATTATCTGCCATTATCATATTTCTCCATCATCGTGCAAACAAGCAACGATCGGCTACATCTTGTGCGAGCGTCGCAGATAGGATTGTGTATCTAAACAATCTTTGCTGTCAAGCCACGTTGAGGTCAGTCTATTTGTACTATTCAGGGGAATACCAGTATCAGACCAATTACAAGAGCAAAGTATACAATCAGGCAGGTGAAAACGCCACCCTTTTCTCCTTTTCAGTCCAATCTCTGTTTATATATAATTTGTGTGAGATCATCTATGTTATGCATTCTACTCCTTGACAAAATCGTCTAAGCATGTTGTACAATCTTTTTGTTTTTGTTTGCTCTTTGATACAACTAATTTCATTTCAATTTAGGCTCTTCTTACCCACCAAAACATAGCCCAGCTAGTCCACCAAAAGATAGCCTAACGCACCAAAACACTGATCAGAAAGCTAGGTAATATAGGACACAAGTTGTGGATATTTATGATCTAATTCTGAACCTTTCTAAACAACCTGAGTAGCTCCTCCTTTTCTTGGAGCAGGTTAGAACCGCGCAAGCTCATCTGCTTCCTGAATCAGCATAGCCGTGGAGTTTCAACTTCAGTTAATTCCAAAAGAATTTTGTGCCCACTCCGATCCCAAACAGGGCCTCGATTTGTAACACTGGAGTGTACCATTGTCAGATCAGCCGTAAACCAATTCTCCACAGACCAAGCATCTTTTAACAATATTATTAGAATCTGTTGCCGTGCGTCATTGCTTTAGTTTTCAGACTATTAAATCCAAGACCAACTCCACAGAGGCAGAGTCAGGCACTGACCCCCATGCCACAAGGCACAAGCAACCGTTTAAAGATGATGGGTTGATGATTGTGACTGAAGGGAGATCCTAAAAGAGACACATTTAGTTTCCTTTTTGCAAAGAACAAAGTCACCGCTTAAACTTTCCCTTTGGTGTAGTGTAGATAAGACCCACATCTTATGGCTAGGTAAGACACTTTACTGCACACTCATGGATGCAATCAGCCCTGTGAGATGGGACCACAAGTCAGCCTTATGAGATGGTATGTCTCAGATCAAGCTGCAGTGATGGGATGCGGTCCCACTGCAATCGCTTTGGTACCTTCAGAACGGATAGTGATACTTTAGCCTGAATATTTATTGGAAAGCTTTGGGAGCAGCCACCTAACGATAGCAACCTAACTATAGCTTAATCGGATTAGATGCTAAGTTGTTAACTGAGAGGAGTGCTAAGAATCTGCTTAACGGTAATCTGCAGGTGTAAATGTTACCAGAGATACCATGGGAACATGATGTACGGTACCTGTGCAGCATCACTCAACCGTCGTCGATGTGTCCGTGGACCGGATTAGGCTGTGTGAAAAATCAGGCGCGATAGGCCATGTGTTGTCAACTGCACGCAGGCACGGAAAGACGGGGAACATCGATCACGACGAATCGACGGCAGACAGGTGGTGCTGCACTGGCGCCGCTATACATCACGAGTGCATAGAATTTTTTTTCCAATACCATAAGCTTGATGTGTACATTTATGCTGATCCACAAGAATGTCTCAATGGATTTCTTAGGAAAGATACCCTCTAGTTTTTTTTATGTATAACATTGGTTAGATCAAATTGATCTAATCAATATCATATCATGCATAGAAAAATGGAGAGAGACATTCAGGAGCGGAGCCTGGAATTTATTACATCGAGGAAGGAGTCTGGAGTTTATTTATATCTTCAGCTAGTCGCCATGAGGCTGCTGCATAGCTAGCTGGGCTCTCCATACAGTAAGTAGTTAATTGTAGGCTTAAGAGTTAATTATTTAAGCCTGGGTGCTGCCTCTGATGCGTAGGTCGACGACGACGAAACTCCGCCCGATACTATCTCCGATGGTAAAATTGATGGCGGCGGTCGCAAGCCGTTGCGGCAGAGCAGAGGTTCCGGACAAGGAACTCTTTGGAATGTCTAACACGAAATCAGGGAGATCATAGAAGGGAATGGATTTTATGTGATTAAGAGGCGCACGAAGGGAAAGACGACGGAGAAGACGCTGCTCGGTTCGGGAAAGAGAGAGGAAAATAGGATGCGTTGACCCACGTGATAGAAAGGCAGGAGTAGGCGTATTTGGCCCGCGGGGCACGGGCTGCTGGTTGCTCCCTTCTCCGGCGGCTGGGCCTGGGCAGAAGCCACCGCCAGCACGAGAATCGTGGCGAGCAACACAGCGGGCGATTTGGAGGCCATTGCTAAACTCAAGTGTGGGCTAATTAATTGCTAAATGCTTGAATGGCTCTCGACCGTGCATACAAGATGCATATTTATAGGCGCTCGCTCGGCCGCCGCATGTGTGGTGCATATATGCGATCACCATCCGTTGGTCTCACGCGCGAATATATGGTCGCTTGCACTTGCACGTATACATATTTGCTTGCACGACCTATGGTTGCTTGCGCTTGCACGATTGATCCCGTGGTACCTGCTTATTTTGCGGCACTGCATTCATCAACGGATGGTACACATATGCGAATTATCAAGATAATATTTTTCATATGATTGCTAAATATAACAATATATTATTCACCCATATATATGCATGTATGCTTACTTGATCTTTATGGCGGTGGTGCACATCACGTGTGTTCACTTTAAACTATTTTTTTTACATATTAATAGTGGTAGAGGTGAGTTTTTAGAAACATTTATATAGATGCTTTATGGTTATTCAATTTATCTTCTTTTTTTGTAATAGTAATATATTGGTAACTTATAAGTACATTAGAGGTTGATATTTTGGTTTATTTTTAATACTGGTAGAGGTAGATAATTTAGATTTCAATTGCATTACTTTGGTTATTTATTATAGTCACAAGAATGGGTAACTTACATGCAAATGTATGGTGTTATTGCAGATTATCTTTCATAATGGTAGAAATAGGATAATTTGGATGCAAGTTTAGAGGTTACTTAATATTTAATTTCAAAATGACAAGGTGGATAATTATATGCATATTGTGATTGCAAATATGAGTAATTTTCAGAAAATAGAATATATCCAATACCCAAATGTGGATGTTGGGATGTCTATGGTTTTTGTAAGAGTTTCTATAATTCATCTTTTTTTCTAGTTTCTCTTGTGAGTATTAACATGGAAATTTTGTTGGGGCCTCTAGTCCTACTAGTATAAGATTTGCATACGATAGGCACGTGTTGACATTTAAAAATAGCTAACTTGCTATTTATGGCGTGGTGCATATGTGTGTTCACTTTAAACTATTTTTTTTACATATTAATAGTGGTAGAGGTGAGTTTTTAGAAACATTTATATTGGTACTTTATGGTTATTTATCTTCTTTTTTGTAATAGTAATATATTGGTAACTTATAAGTATAATTGTTGTAAAAAAAACTTATAAGTTGAGATTGATATTTTGGTTTATTTTTAATACTGGTAGAGGTAGATAATTTAGATTTCAATTGTATTACTTAGGTTATTTATTATAGTCACAAGAATGGGTAACTTACGTGCAAATGCATGGTGTTATTGCAGTTTATCTTTCATAATGGTAGAGATAGGATGATTTGGATGCAAGTTTAAAGGTTACTTAATAATTTATTTCAAAATTACAAGGTGGATAATTCTATGCATACTGTGATTGCAAATATGGGTAATTTTCATAATAGGAATCTTAATCCAAATAGGGAAAATATAATAATATGGACAACTATGAATCTTAATCCAATTAGATATCTCCAACTCGAGTAACCGAAATAGGAATCTTAATCCAAATACACAAATATAAGAACAAAAATCTAATAAAGAGGAAAAAGGGTAGAATTTCTTTGTTTTTTTTTGTTTTCTTTTCTTTTTTCACTTTTTTTTGGTTTGTCCGTTTTTACTTGCTCCGAGTACGTGTTGCTTTACATTCATTCGGACGATTTTCACTTGGCTCCGAATATGTTCAGATTTTTTTCCGTGGCTATTTTCTAGAGTACATTTTAATTTTTATCATGACTATTTTCTACTTGGCTTTGAGTATGCTCAAAAAAAATTCTGGGATGTTTTTGACACTAGCTCTACTTTTCTAATTTTGTTTTCATTGTTTTCTTCACCTGTTTTTTTCGTGTTCTAATAAATATAATAAGAGTAAAAACAAATAATAAATAAGACATCACATCCATCTTAATCTTTGACTCTTTAGAAAACAAAGTTTTTTACCACTAAGTTAATTTATTTTTTTTGACTCGAACTCATGACCCGTGCTACAACTCACTACGTATTGGATCTCGTTGCAACGCACTGACATGTTTGCTAGTCTAATATAATGCCCATTCAAATATGGGTACCTTTTTCCACGAGATTACCGTTTAGACTGTCTTCAACAACCGCGACCCAAAATACAAGACTCATTTGTCCTTTGGGTAGCGCTATAGTTAAATGGTTCAATACCTATTTTTGGTCTTCTCCAACAAAAAGACCCAAAAGACAATCCTTTCTGCAAATGGATCTACAGAGAGAGGATACTCAGATTTGGATTATGTCTCTCTAGCACATAAAATGGGTCTTCCATATAGGTATTCTGTTAGAGGTTATAGATATTGTGTTGGAGACCTATTTTAGGTTTAGGTTCTCCAATGGGTCTCCGGTTGAAGACAACCTTGTAGTATAGTATATTGATTAATGTTTGGAAATGGTTTTTGTGGGAGTTTTAGAATTCATCTGATTTTTCTAGATTCTCTTGTGAGTATTAACATGTCAATTCCGTTGGGGCCTGTAGTCGTACTAGTATAAGATTTGCATACGATAGGCACGTGCTACCATTTAAAGATAGCTAGTACGAATTAATTAAAAAAGTCAGGTCCATGTGTACTATATATGAACATACTTGAAAATTCAATCTTTTTTATTGAAAAAAGATGCAAGGTGCAGATCGAACCACGATACGTCAAGCCGTCTCCTAAGTACAGTTGACACATAGTACCATAGTAAATAATGCCCTTTCTACCCTTATAACCTGCATACCAGGAAATTTAATATTCTGAACCAGTGCATGCTATTTTATAGACAAGAAGTGCGGGTATGGTCCCGGTATTCATAAGATAAGACATGGGCCGCACCATCAGAGGTGGCCCAGCTCATAAAATCAAGGCGTCCACAGTACTGGTCGACGTGCACCGCAAGATATTGTATAGAACCAAATAGTATACTTTCCTTATAACCCTACCCCTCCAGAGCATATAAGGAGAGGTAGGGGTCTCGCTAGACGATATCTACATGGTCATTCAAATTAATACAATACACCAAAGACACATGACGTAGTGTATTACGTCGATCGGACGGCCCGAACCTGTCTAAATCGCTGTCTCTGCGCCTTGTGTCACCATCCGGTTCCTGATCACGCGCACCTCTGCCGACCAATCTACCTTCGTGGTCGTGAGATACCCCTCGGAGGACTGTCGAGCATCTTTTATCGACAGTTGGCGCGCTGATCCCTGGCAAACCAGATGGCGTAACTTAAGATCAACATCCTTCGCGGCAACTCGGCTAATCACGTCGACATCCTTCGACAACCACGGCGCACATCTTTGTACATGGATTGACACCGTCAAGCTTCGACTACGTCTGTCCTACTCAACATGAGATCAACTTCGTTCCAGCAGTCAAGCGAGCCGCTAAGCGAGCTGCCCGCGTCGCAGATCAGATAACGCCATACGCCGCCGACCAGACATTCTGTCTAAAGCTAAGTCACATTTTAATATTTTTCTAAATATTCTCCAATCTTCGTATATCGCCATAATGTTTATTCGAGCTATTTTCTCTATGTTTGCTCTCCAAACGATTTTCTGAAACTCCGAACAGTCATGTTGACGCTTGGATGTCCCCAGAGACGGCCCTGTTTCTGGCTCCTCCCTACACGTGTACGAGCGTCTGCCCTCTGCGTTATGGGTGGTCGGCAGCGGCTCCTTAGCGACGCTTTGCTCTTCCTACACGCACACGGGCTCCACGCTCTGCGTTATGATTAACGGGCTAGCTAGGGCTGGAGACTTAGCTACACACTAACTAGTCGGGCGGTTTATATTAAATATAAATATATCTTCACACCAACTGATCGTCGAGCTACATACGCTATTTCATCACCATCGCTGATTTTTCTCCGGAGTTCATATATTTTTACATCATGTACTACCCGTTCTACATATTTGTATTGCAGGATCATCGTCCAGGTGATTGGACCACCTGGTACTCGGACTTCTCCACCGATCAACTGGTCGGACCGCTAGGTTCATGGACTCCGTCGCCGACCAGTTGATCGGACTATTCGTCGGTCGCTTCTACTCAATGCTCACTTCACCGCCGACCAGTTGACCAGACTGTTCGTCACTCGTGCTTCATCGCCAGCTACATCGGTTACTCCTCGGTGCTCGGATTCTTCATGCTCGGGGACTAAGTGGGCACACTTCACCCCACTTCACCTTGCGGATATCGCCAGCAATGCCGGGGACGCCTCGGTGCTCTAGACATCGCCAGCTACGCCGGGGACTCCTCAGTGCTCGGACATCGCCAGCTATGCCGGGGACTCCTCGGTGCTCGGACATCGCCGGCTACGCTGGGGACTCCTCAGTGCTCGGACATCGCCAGCTACGCCGGAGGCTCCTCGGTGCTTGGACATCGCTAGCTACGTCGGGGACTCCTCGATGCTCGGACATCACTAGCTACGCCGGGGACTCCTCGATGCTCGGACATCGCCAGCTACGCCGGGGACTCCTCGGTGCTCGGACATCGCCAGCTACACCGGGACTCCTCGGTGCTCGGACATCGCTAGCTACGCCGAAGACTCCTCGGTGCTTGGACATCGCCAGCTACGCCGGGGACTCCTTGGTGCTCGAACATCACCAGCTACGTTGGGGACTCCTCGGCGCTCGAACATCGCCAACTACGTCGGGGACTCCTCGATGCTCGAACATCGCTAGCTATGTCGGGAACTCCTCGGTGCTCGGACATCGCTAGCTACGCCGGGAACTCCTCGGTGCTCGGACATCGCCAGCTACGCCGGGGACTCCTCGGTGCTCGGACATCGCCAGCTACGCCGGGGACTGCTCGGCGCTCGGACATCGCCAGCTACGCCGGGGACTCCTCGGCGCTCGGACATCGCCAGCTACGCCGGGGACTCCTCGGTGCTCGGACATCGCCAGCTACCCTAGGGACTGCTCGGGGCTCGGACATCGCCAGCTACGCCGGGGACTCCTCGGCGCTCGGACATCGCCAGCTACGCCGGGGACTCCTCGGTGCTCGGACATCGCCAGCTACCCTAGGGACTCCTCGGTGCTCGAACATCGCCAGCTACGCCGGGGACTCCTTGGTGCTCGGACGTCGCCAGCTACGCCGAGAACTCCCTTGATGGTTGGATCTTGCCATGCCTCATCGGTGTGCTATCAAGCTATTCGGATCAGGGTGCTGATCTTGGGCAGCATGTCTGGGGTCTTGATACGCCCATGTCAGACGATGTCGGCAAGCTTTTAGACTTTTTTTCTTTGACCTTGCTACAAGATTCATTCTTCATCTTCCAGCAGGCTCGGGGACTAAGTGGGCACACTTCACCTTGCGGTGAATGTGTGCTTTTTAATTCAGGGCTCCGCCCGTGGACTGGTTGCCTGCTCGGTCGATCTTCTGCCTTTTCTTCTACTTTCTGACCCTGGCACCACGTGACTACGTCACCTACTATCAGGCTTGGGGACTAGCTGTGGGGGTATGGCCCCCGGTATCCATAAGACAAGACATGGGCCGCACCCTCAGAGGTGGCCCAGCCCATAAGATCAAGGCGTGCACGGCACTAGTCGACGTGCACCGCAAGATATTGTATAGTACCAAATAGGATACTTTCCTTGTAACCCTACCCCTCCAGAGTATATAAGGAGAGGCAGGGGTCCCCTAGACGATATCTACATGGTCATCTAGATCAATACAATACACCAAAGACACATGACGTAGGGTATTACGTCGATCGGACAGGCCTGAACCTGTCTAAATCACTGTCTCTGCGCCTTATGTCACCATCCGATTCCTGATCACGCGCACCTCTGCCGATCAATCTACCTTCATGGGATACCCCTCGGAGGACTATCGAGCATCTTTTGTCGACAAGAAGAGAAGATCCATAGTTATTGTTGAGATCCAAAATATGATCAAAGAGTCGAGGATGGATTGAAAAACACATGCAAACAAAAAAGGTCAAATTCAATTTAAATTGTGCAAAATTTATAAAGATCTTGAAAAACCCAGCCCGGGCCACTTTGGATAAACCGACCCAAACCAATTTCAGTATAAGGCCCCGTTAGGCCCAGTAAAAACCGGCCTAGAAGGTTTTTGAACCAGCCCAAGCCAGTTGTGGCAGTCCAAACCCTAAATCGTGTTTTTCTTTTGGGAAGTCATCTAATCTCATGGAAACTCATCTGCACGCCAAGAATGTCCAGGAGATGAAGATCTACGCGAGGAGAAGGTCCCAAAGGTAAAGACTTGCGCATTGAGCGAAGCTAACAATCCTTGTCATAGAAGCGGCCAGGGAAGCCAAAACCCAAATATGAAGATATCGAGGAGATCGACATCAAGGCACTTGGAGTCGTAGCTTCCTAAGTTAGCACTATAGGCTAGAGTCATGTGCGTGCTCTTTTCTCCATGCCCCTTCTTTCTGTAGGGTTTTGGGATGGACTTTTTAATGAGGTGCACACGGGTAGGTTGCAAAGGGTGTTCCTCGTGACCAGGGGTTGAGTTCAGTTTGCACCTCTTTTAGTATGAGCATCTATTTGATCATGTTGTATCGGTCATAACCTAATAGATGAGGGGCTATTATTGTGGGAACCCATGAGGTATGTGGGCTAAATCCACCCTATAAGAGGCCCAACTAGTAGCTAGAGTAGTGTCATATGAAATACAACCCCACCAAGGAGACACTTATAAATAGTCATTGCCTGTATAAGTGCCCAAGGGCATGAGGGCAAGGGATCTCACCTCCCACTCATTTCTACTTGTTCAAAACCCTGTGTGTTCCTCTATCGACTGTCGAGCTCTCTCCTATTCAAAATTATTAATTCCAACACATTACTTAACATTCATAGTATCGATCGACATATTATTGTGATCCGCACTCAATATTCAACAATTCAATAATTATTTAATGGTTTATTACCTAATTTATTAAGTGAATAATCTAAAGGAGAGAGACATAAATTAGAGTTCTCTAGAATAGGGAATGAATATCTACCTCGGTCAGGATTAGCGGTGCTAAAAATACATTGCGGCTAAACCAAATAGTGGTGTTTAGCGGAGCTAAAATGTCATTAGCAGCTAGCAATAGTGGAACAATTGGCAATAGCAGAACAATTGACAATAGTGTAGCGGTAGACCCTCTGAAAAGCTATAGCGAAGCTATAATAGACCTATATCGTGCTATTTAAAACCATGGTTATGAGGAGAATTGTTACACCTCCCGTGTGCGCACGTGCCTCCATTCTGATGTGTTGACGCCTATGGATGAGCTGCAGCAGCTCCCTCAGGCCAAGAAGAAGAAGGGCAAAACAAAACTCCCACATGAGATCATCCGATGCCTAGGCAAGGAAAGCAAGTGGGATGATGTGCAGTGGGACAAGATAGTCGCTGAGGTCCGCAACAAGAGATCTTTGATCAATTGTATGGCAATTTGCAATTTCTTCCTAGGTGGCCTATTCAAGGGCGAGGAGGGCAAACTAGGATGGTGTGCGTCACGCTCGCCTTGCTCATCTCGGAGCTTATCAGCAAACCATGGGAGCATCAGTTGTAGGCGTTCAGAAATCGCTCCATCCACTCTAGTGTGCTTGTGGCAAAACCCACATGGAAAAGGTAGAGCTCCTTCGCAAGGTGGAATGTGACAACAACTTTAGCCTGAGGAAAGTGTTCAAAGCTATGCTCGACGCTGCAAAGGGAACGAGACCACCAACCAAGGCAGAGGATTTTGTGAAGACCATCTTCTTCGTGTTAATCTATAAGGATTTTGATAGGGTATTAGTGCCATCAGGCCCGATCAGACGTGACGAGGACTTCTCATAATTGTGTGGTTAGAAAGAGAAATATCTGCATCAAACCCGGCATTACCGCGCATGTGGAGGGATGAGTACGACATCTTGAGTGGCAAGTTCGTCAAGGCGGGCTATGGAGAATGGATGCCTCAGGTTGTGTTCTGGGACCTATGTGGGCAGCGCTCCGCAACCTTGACATCGACCAAGGATGGCGTCAAGTGCTTGAGCAGCAGACAAAACTTACTCAGGTTGTTCTTGGAGAAGAGTGGCATGGTGCATCCTGAGGACGAGATGTATGCTGCAATCGCCGACGAGGAGTACAAGAAGCTCCAAGTGTTTGATTGATTAGCTAGGGATCAGATGAACGGTCAGTCGAGAAGCTAAGCTAAGCTAGCTTGGTGTACCCGAAGTTGCTTGGAGTATGTAGGTTATAACTTGGGATGATATCGATCGACCAAGTAAATGCAATGCTTATTAGTAGTAGTGTAGGTGGTTTAACCGATGGTGATACAATATTCGGTGGTCTCTAGTGTCGTCCATGACTTTGACTTCATCCCCTATACTTCCTTCGAGTCAAATTACTACAACTACGCTACCTTTAGTTCGTTTACCACACCGAATTCTGATGCACCCGCACATATGCAGTCATCTTGTTACTATATCTGAAACTAGAAATCCAACTAGCTTTCATACGAGGTCAATTTGCAGTGGTCCTTTAATTTTCCATGATGCTTGTCATCTTCAAAGAAATATTAAGGGTCTGTTTGGAACGATGGAATAAAAAACACAAGAATCGAGAAAACACATAAAAATGAGAGGAATGCAGTGGTAAAATAGAGGACCCGAATAAAAAACACAGGAGATTTTATGTAAAAGAGGTGTGCGGAATGCAGGATACCATAACACAAGGATTAGATAACCACATGCATGATAAAACTTATTAGAGCATCTCGAAGAGATGAGCTAAAAGTATGCCAAATCCTTTGATTTAGCTATTATGTTAAATATAAAACCACCTAAAAAAAGAAGAGTGTTACAACAGTCTAGGTAAATTTTTCATTATCCATATTTAAACCTCCCACGTCATCAGGCTTTCAAAGATTAGATCGCCCGATATTCGTCTACCGCCAAACGGGCTCGCAACGTTGCACGGCGGGGCATCCAATATGTGGCATCTCCGGTGAGCTGATAGCCAACGCGAGCTTGTGCGCGAGGCCAACCAGCAGCCGCGGCCATTGGCCAATGATCAATGGCCACGCAGCTGCTTGGTACAGTAGCAGCTGGCCCCTGGCTGCTTGGTACAGTAGTTGCTTGAAGATGCTGTGAGATCCTAAAGATCCATATGGAGGTCAAAGTTGTTAGAACTTAATCATGATCAGCACATTAGTGTCACTAGTCTAATGACATGAACACGCTAATTCCATGATTAATTAGCACTAACCTTGATTAGCAGAAGACCATTGTTAGATCTTAGGTACCTCCTAGATTGGCCTCCTGGTTCTCGGTGGAGCGGTAGAGGACGTCGGTCTTCAACCAACTCCGATGCCTCCCTGATCGGTGGGTTAGGAGGTGTGGGTGTTCTCATCGTTAGAGTGAGAGAGCCGCTAGAAGCCACACACGGTCCTATCTTATAGCACGACATCGGTTGGGACCGAGCCAGTAGGAAATGGTCAGCACCTCCAATCATGATGCGTCAGTTAGGAGTGGTGGGCCCATAGCCCTGAGGACTCGGTCAGCAAGCCTAAGCCGAGATCATCTCCAACATTCTTCCCCTTGATCAAATGGCGTAATACATAAGTCCACTCTTAACTTAACATCATCAGTCTGCTCTCAGTAGAGAAGTGTATATAGGTAATATGTTACAACAATCTATAAATGTCATTGTAACCTTAATACCTACAATATATGCCAATCCACTTCGATAGGATAATCACTTATGCATAATGGGAGATGGCCCTTTACTTATGGTCCTATTGTGCAGTTTGTTTATATAAATGTGCACACATAAAGGAGAAAACAAACATGTTTCCAGAATCAAAATTTGAGATCACAATTTTATCCCTTAATAATAGGTTGCCAATTATCATTATGCCAACAAGACATGAGGGCAAGCCTAAAGTAGGGAATCATCAAACTAAATATATGCTCCACGCATGACACATAATACTTATACGGAGCATATAAGAATAAACATTAGAACATAATTCATTAAACATAACCTTAGACATTTATAGTTGATGATATATGATTCTGGAATTTATCTTTCACAGTGTCTCGGGTTTGGCAGTACCACTTGACACGTTACTCAAGTAAATTGCACTCATTATGTAATTAATTTCAGGATAAATCATAAATTCCTTAGTCTTAAATCATAATATGTCACAACTTACAACACATAATTAATGGTGCCTCGAGAAAACTATTGGAGCCATTCCACAATATGGCTCCCCCCAAGCAAGTGAAGATTCAAACTTTATGTGGATTTCATAATATCACCACACCTTGCATAAATTAATTTCTCAGGGCACTTTTGACTTTTATGTGAACATATGATCCATTAGTGTCATGCATAACAACAATTTTCAGGTGTCCAATCCTAAACAATTTCTGCCAAATATTCCGTTTACATAAGATCAAGGGCTCATAATGACTTAAGTATACTTAATGCTTATGAAAGCAGCAGCGTGAATAAAATCAGTCGCCCTTAATCATATGACAGAGTAAGTATTTCCATTAAAACTTAAGTACTCCATCAAAGTATAACTTTTGAGACAAACTTAGTTCTCACTTTGGACCAATTTTGGTGTATCATAATGTCCAGAATCATGAGAGATATCACCAAGATAATTCTAATGCCCAGGCGAGAAAATAAATCCTAGGTCTTAAATACAATACCCTTATTACTTAATGAGATATTGTCCACTTTGTTACTCAACTTCTGTACCTCTTATGTAGACACTCATAGCTCTAGAAATATTTAGAAATAAGTGCCACCATTGTCAGCACAGTCCATTTCTTACTTTATGAAATGCCTTTACTACAATCATTAGCTCTAGTTTTTCATTAATTATTTCCCTTTGAAGTAACACTTTCGTTATGTGAACCCATGACAACTCATTGTTTTGACTCCTCGGAAAAACAAACCTCATTATAGGCCAATTCATTAGTCAGAACTGAGTATAAGACTTTCATCTATCATAGAGAATTGTATGTATCAGTGCTAATGTATTAAATAAATATTGGAACTGATAAGCCCAAGCATTTCAGCTATGTGGTACACTTTAATCAATTATAGCGGTAGTGGTACCCCTTAATATAGATGGAGATTAAAGAAAATAATAAGATCTTAAACTTAGTGTTGGCATCCATCATAACATAAGATTGTCGATAGTAATTTTGTATGAAACCAACTTAGATCTCCATCTAGAAACACTTTGGCTAAAAAGACATAAGATAGATCAGAGGTTTAAACAATAGAGTAAATAACTAAAACTTTATTCATAGGGGTATTGCCTCTTATAGTGAAGCATCTCTTTTACTAATGAGACGTTCAATTAAACATTTCCTTTTCTTAATGAGACGTTCAATACTCCCCCTCAAAATGTGGTGAAACATCAGTGCCACAATTCGATGAACTTTCATTAAAGAAAAGACTATAGAGCTACAATCATGCTTAATGTTTCTAAAACAATAAGGGAGAAACAAACAAAATATTTCTCCATATAATAGGAACAATGATTGCGTTACTAGAATAGAGTAATCATAATTTAAATTTAGCCTCATTTTCATGTGTAACTCTAAGACTTCACTTAACTCTTCCTTAAATTTAAGATTACATAGGTACCATACATAATTCTTTATCTTGTTCTTTTGCTAACCTTCCTCATAAAGGCACTTTCTTTTAGCTTAATCATAGTTCACCTCATCTCCCGTGTTCATTATGGTCGATTACATAATGAAGCAAAGTCAAAAGCTTGTACAACTATATGTCGGAACCCTTTAAGTTTTGAGCATTCTTATGATTGATGTAACATCATAGGTTTAGCGAAGCATTTCTAATTGCTTTCCCACCATTATTGTAAACTTAATGTTGTTAATCCAAAAGGATTGCTCCCCCAGACCCCCAACACATATATGAATATACATGATCATAAGTGACATTTATTTAGATTGCTCCAATAGGCATTTGACAAAAGAGAATTTCCATGAGCTCTCAACAATGTCCTAACTATCAAAGATAAGCCTTTCTTTAGGGAGCTCATAATCATGTGCATACTCACAATAAAAGGAAATAACATTATACTAATTACTTTACTCTTTCTTATAAGGGTACATGAAAACAGACAAGAAATTAATGACTGAATTCATTACATAAACGTAATAAGGATACATAAGCAAGGATAATATAAATACCTTAAAATGTGCATTATTATCTATCATGATGCCAATCCTATGCTGATCAAATTAGCAACATGTGAAAAGACATAGTTTAATAATTATCATTCACATCACCATGACAAAGAAAGGACATACCCTCCTAGTAATGCCATTGTCAAAAGGCTCATAGAGGGCATTAGCTTCACTAATGTAGATTGCTAATGGGCATATGAAATAATTATGACCAAAGCAATAACATAGTTCTCTTAAGGAAGCAATTATACCTAGGGCATACAGATATGATCAGCATTGGCCAGAAGATAACCATATGCCACATCTAACAATCCCATAATGACACTAATCTCTAAGCAACTTCTCGTTGGTTCCATCTTGATTAGAGACAACTTAATCACTTGGGATACACTTAATTCATTAACAGGCAATGAATTTTGATGATCCATAGTGATAATCAACATTGGTCACAATACAACCATGAACCATCATTATCTTAGTGCCTAAAATAATTTAGTCCCAAGTCAAAATTTTCCGTTGGTTCCATTTTGACTTGAGATAACATAATCATAATGAGACAATTAATAAACTTTAGTAAAATTGTGCATTCTTTCTTAGGCTACATCATTAAACATTGTTTATAGGCAATAAACTTATTTAATGAGGCATGTAACATTAATCAATTAGCATGCAACAAAAAGGATTAAAGCCCACAACTTTAGTAGCCTAATGACCATGATGAAGCATTTGTCACACACTTAATCACATAATCCGTCTTATGATTCTCTAATTAAATTTTCATTGGCTCAGCTTAATCAGAGAATCACATTAAATTTGGTGTCATGAAATGCAACATTGATCAAAGAAAACCCAAACATAGTATTTTTAGTAAAGGTCCTTGCAAACAACCACAAAATTTCTCCTCTCAACTTTCTAACATCTTAGTTGGAGAAAATATCATGATTTGTAGCAGGGGAAAACTCATTATTAATGGGCAATAACCATAATTAACATCATTACTCTCCCTTTAAATTCTCTAATATCTTTGTTGGAGAATCACTATATTATTATATATCTTAAACCAGTGTTGACGGTAGTTAACAACCATTATAAATCATCAATATAACATGTATAAGGGCATAAATATAATCACCAATGAAGGTCTAGGGGTTTAAACTAACAAATTCCACGAGTTTTGGTGAATCTGTATTTTCTGCAAGGTTTATCCAGAAACCATCAAGGTGGACCTAGATGTCACAATTAATCGCGATTATCCATAGCGAAAACAACACCAAAAGGTTCCAAAATACTCGAGAGGACACCACACCAAAGCGGAGGGTGAGGCACCGCCATGTGGGGCTGGCCAGTCCCACCTACAGGCCGGTTGGGCCCTAGGGCCCACCTATCAGCCCCCTGTTGCTTTGTCGGTTCTCCGCCGCCTCCTAGATTGCATCTACGCCGTTTATTCAAGTCAGTTTGATCCGAGAGCTCAGGATTGATGCCCTGGCCTATATATACCAGCACCTGCCACCCCCTTAGAGGCATTCAAGTCAATTAAGAAGACAGAAACCCTAATCATCCTCAAAGCTCCATTATATTCTAGGGTATACCTAGTTAGGCTAGGTCTAGAGGGAGGCAAGCAGGTTTCGCTTGGATCCCTGATCATGTCAAGAGCGTGGTTTGGTATAATCTTTGTACCCCTTCTCTTTTGTATCTCTCATTACTTTTATATGTTTTCTATAATTGTTATGACAACATTATTCATATCGTTTATATTCCTAGTTATCATGTTTATGGTTTACTTTGATTATATACTTAGTATAGCTAGATTATCCTTATATTTAAGCATAAGTTCGTATAGCGCTCAGTCTAAGGTACCATGGGTGAGTGGTCGACATTGTGTAAGCGTGGTGCTTATACGTTGTTTACCTGCGGATGCACCCTATATTCTAGGTCATGTGGTAGATCGCGGATGTGACACTCCCGTTGAGTCCTTTATAGTCCACTCCCCGAATATAGGTATACAAGTAGGATCTAGTTATGAAGAAAGACAAGCTCTGTTCCTGATCTTCCTTAGTAATATCCCTTATGTGTAGATATGAAGTTGATCTTAGCCATGACTAATAGGTGTAATTGCATTAATCAATGTTTGCTTTGACTTGTAATTAAGAATGACTTAGTAATTATTCCTCTAATATTCTACTTAACCATGTTGTTGCCATAGAAAGGAGTACTCTGAGTGATCGATGATTAGTTATTATGCACTATTCATATACATTTACCTCTTGACTTACCCCCTGTTGTGAGTAGAATATTGGTTATGGTTTACTTCTCTATCAATAGCATAAGTCATCAATACATGTCCTTGCCAGACCTTCCCTGTGGTAAAAATATAAATAACGATACCTAAAATAATCCTGGGTGAAGTGCTACAATGGTATATTATGTGTGCGCTTGCAGCTCCCTTTCATATATATACATATATATTCTTCCTAGACACATAAAATAATAGAGAGCTACTTAGTATTATTCTAGTAGTAATGCTAAGTAGTACCAACAAGCATCTCTGACATCATCACGAGGGATGACAACCTGGTAAAGTAATGTTAAGAGATGTAGACATACATTAGGTGGCTACTAAAACAAGTGACAAGTTAATAAATACCAACAAGCATTTCTAGCACCGTTACCGGGGAAGGTAGCTAGGCAAGAAGGAAGTATTGATAAACTTATACTTATTAATGTGATTGAGATAACCATTGACCTCTGCTCAAATAGGCTTATCCTTGTTTTATCTACTTTTATATCTTATGCTGGGTAATGTATGACTGGTTTTGATCTTCCGACAAACTACGTTGAAGATCTAGAAGCATTACTTAGGAGAACTAAGGCTAAACTCAAGAAAGTTTCAGCTTTAGAGTCAGAAGACAACCAAATAAGGCGAAGCTTAACACCTAAATTTGAAGCTATGGCTGACAAGACTCTCCACGAATTCTCTGCTCTAACTACAGCCAACATCCGTACTGGACCAACACTGAATGTTGGATACAATGGATTCGAGCTCAAGCCAGCTCTCATCAACATGGTGCAATAAAGCCAGTTTTGTGGGAAGGCACATGAAGATGCGAGTGCTCATCTTCAACACTTTCTAGAGATATGCAGCACCTTCACCATCAAAGGAGTTACCAAAGACGCCATACTACTTCACCTCTTCCCATTCTCGCTTTTGGGAAAGCAAAGAAGTGGTTCTACGCCAACAAAGATAGAAATACTACAAGGGATAATTGCTCCACCGCCTTCCTAGCCAAGTTCTTTCCCATAGGCAAGAGCAATGCTCTACGTGGGAGAATCTCAAGTTTTTAGCAACAACATGACAAATCTGTCCCTAAGACGTGGGAATGCTTCCAAGGTTACATATCATAATGTCCTCATCTTGGGATAGAGAATTGGCTACTCAAGCAGACTTTCTACCATGGGTTGACCAACAATACCCATGAGAATATGGATGCTGTTGCTGGAGGTGCTTTCCTGTCACTCACACTCCTAGCTGTAATAGCTCTCGTGGAGAAGATTGCCTCCAACTAAAGCTGGAATGAAGAACGAGTTTAGATCCGCAAGAGAAGTGGAGGTATGCATCAACTCAAGGAAGTAGACCTGCTGATGAAGAAGCTTGAAGACTGAGCTAATGAAAAGCAAGAAGTCATGTATTTTCATGATTCCCGCATGACGTGTGAAGAGTATAGAAACACTGGGCATTTAGGGAACAGCTGCCCTGAAACCCATGAGGATGTGAACTTCATCAACAACTACTTTCGTCCTCAACAAAATCAAGGATGGAATCAACAACAGAGGCCAAACTACCAAGGTAACCCTCAAGGTAATAATTTCAATAATTTCAATCAACCACCCTTGAGAGAATTAATTTCTGGCCAAGCTAAAATTATGGAGGGTTTATCTAGAAAACTAGCTTCCAATGATAGAGTTTTAGAAAATATAAATAATAGAATGGATAACCTCTCGTCTGCCATTAAAAACCAGCATAGCTTTAATAAAATGATATAATCACAAATAGCTCAGCTGACTACCGCTGTTCCTCCGACCGATAAAGGTAAGATTCTAGGGCAACCGAAACATTTAGAAACTACAAATCTTGTCAATATTCACAATGCAGTATATTACTATATAGAACCATCGATGGAAAGGTGAATAGATTATACCTTGCCTAAAAAGAAGAATGATCCTGGAAGACCTGTCATCCCCATCGCCATTTGACCTCACATTTTCCAAGAAGCTATCTACGACTTCAGAGAAAGTGTCAACATCATGCCTAAGGTAATTTATGATCAAATTAATGGAGATACTTTGTTGTACACAAATATGCGTTTACAACTTGTAGATCAGTCACTCTGCTACCCAAGGGAGTTCTTGAAGATGCCATTGTTCGAGTGAGACAATCATATCTTCCCGTAGATTTTGTGGTTTTGAAAATAGGTGGAGATGCAAGTGCACCCATTATCTTGGGCTGACATTTCCTAAGCACCGCAAAAGCCATCATCTATGCGGATAGTGCCAAGATCTGTTTCACAATCAAGGATAAAAAGGAGAAGTTTTCTTTCAAGAATCGTATCTTGCAATCTCCTGGACATCCACAGACGCCGTACCTACCCGAAGAGACAACAGTGACCAAGAAGAAAAACAACCAGAGAAGAAGGAAGAACAAGGTCATGCAGTCACTAGAGGAATTAGTTAACATGATAAACACACTCAGATCAGAGTGCGACCACCTCCTCGCTTCACCATTCCTTGCTAAGAAGGATGATCTTGGTGTACCAACGATCAAGTGTACCATCGGACAAAGAATCTTCCACAAGACCTTTTGTGACATTGGATCGGGTGTTAACATAATGTCTAAGGTAACGTATGAATATTTATATGGTGATGAACCTCTGTTCCCTACATATATGCAATTGCAGATGGTGGATCAATCAATCCGATTTTTGGAGAGAATAGCAAAAGATGTCATGGTAAGAATACATGATCACTATGCCCCTACCGACTTCATGGTTCTAGACATGGGTGAAGAAGAAGATGATACACCCATCATCCTTGGAAGATCATTCCTTAACACTACCAACGTGATCATCTACGTCGGATCTAGACAAGTCCACTTCCAATTTCTTGAAGAGAAGGTACGCTGCTATTTCAACAGTTATACCACTTATGAACAGCCAAAGAAGACCCGCTCCAGGAGGAGACGTTGATCATCCCGACGCTAAGAGAATTAAGCCCCAAAGAATGGTTGGGAAGAAGAAGAGGAACTTGTGAAAGATGAACCTACTCTACTGAAGTCAAATCCACAGACCAAGCAGATATGGAAGGAAAAGGTGACATCATCCGAGTCACCATCACTAAAGGTGCAACCATCAAGGTCTCCATCTCCGGGACCGATAGATGCACCTAGAGAATAAAGGACTATCTCCAGTCAAGTCTTGTCTGGAGGACTTAAAATTCCGAACCCTCGCCGGGAGGTAACATGGGTAGTTATCCATATTTACTTTTCTGCATTGCATGAGTTATTTTTACTTTAGCATATTTACTTTTCTGCATTTATATTGTGCTAATAAAAGAAAGATAAAAAGTTTCATGACCGCATTTCATCACTGCATTAAAAATCCTAAGCCCCATGTGAATAAATCTACGGTGTAAATACCTATGTTAATATTCACTGTGGAGGCATAAAAATTAAAAATATCATGCATACATATTTTTTTGTTCTACATATCATAAATAAGAAAACCCCAAAAAACTATATATTAGGTAAACATCCTACTAAAATTCTACCAATACAAAAAAATTCTAAACCTCAAGAACAACTAATCTCCGGACGGCTAACCGCTAACCCCTTATCCTAATCTGTTCCACGAGTTTTGGTATTCTTATTGGTATTTTGCAGGATGATATGATCAAGAACAAGTTCACCCAATCGACTTCATTCCACTCCATCCACAGACAAAGAGAAGGGCATTCGCAGGCAAATCTGCTCTGAGAAGGATCACTCAACTTCAACAGTCGACCACGACAACATCTAGCTTGGGGGAAGAGCATCCCCCATGTATCTAGATAAGTATTTCTTTCCATTTGCTATTTTTAAGTTTGCTATATAGTTGCTAAAAATAATAATAATAAAAGATGCATAACTAAAAGCAAAATAAAAATTTATCTTTGTCTTATATATATTAGTAAGGTGTGATCTGAAAAAAATGAAAACAAAATAAAAAGTGTGTGTCTAGTTTTCTATTTTTAAGAGCTAAATAAATGGACTCTGAGGATAATCTCTTGAAATGGAAATGATGAATAGTTGCTCTGTCATAATTCTTTTCAAGTACCTGGTTTTCAGCCTTGAGTTCTACCGAGTTTTGGATATGACTGTTTTTATATAAGAATTTACTCTGAACTTGAAACTCGTGGGTAGCATATGCTTGACCTAAGTCTAGGTAAATTGACAGATATGATAAGAGAAGGTATGAGCTGTTGTTTATCTTGTTCCAAGTGATACTAAAGTTATAGAGATTTATCTTTTGAAAAACATAAAAATTCTACATGATGAGTTCATATATGACAAAGTTTGAATTCCTACCAGAGCCATATATGTTATTTAGAATAGGAAAACTTTCACATATATACTGCTTGTTTTGCATTGAGTTTAGTCAAGCTTTGTTGACCTTTATGAGAGGTTTATCATGCTCATAAAATCAAGATCACATACACGCTACCCACATATGTACTACTCCTACACTGGGGGTGGGCGCAACAACATGCCATTCCATCTAGATCCACCCAAAAATGTTTCACTCCTACACTAGAAGTAAACACAAAAATATTTTTGATAGGATATTCACCAAATAAATGCTATAAGTTCTTGTTGCTATCTCTCAAAAGTTTTGTTGCAGAAAAGAAGCATTGGACTATGCAAAAGTTTTTCAAAAAAAGAAGAAGAAAAAAAGAGATGAAAAAATGAACAAGTGTCCGAGATATCTAAAACAATGGGTACTCAGATGCCCACCTAAAAAAAGAGAGAGAGATGAATAAGATAGCCCATGTTTTCTTGCAAAAATATTTCTAAGTTTGAAAAGAGAGATATATTTTCAAAGAGCATAGTAGAATTAGGTTAGCCACCATATATATTCACCATACATCCACACACATGCACATCTTGATTTGATTGTGTGGCTCAACTCTCTTTGGATCCAAGGTTTGACTTTACAATATATGTATTGCAAGTATGCTCTTTTATGCTTTTTCCACTCCTATGAGCTCCACATAAGCCTTAGTTGTAGGAAGAGAAAGGCATAACATCACTATTGCCTTAGTATGGATCCACAAATATCACATATATTGAGAGGCTTGAGAGTGTCATACAAAGAAATCTCTGAGTTATATTTTAAAAACCTATAAAAACTCCGGAATAATGGTTGAGCAAAGAACTTGAGACATAGAGCTTGACTTGATCATTCTGTCTTTCAATTGCACAAGACCCAAATGAAAGCTAAGAAGCCCCATGGTTGAAGGTAATATAGGTAAGTTTGAAAATCAGATCGATTTATTCTAATCTAGGGGAGAATTTTTGTTTGAACACATGTGTACTTTTGAGGAGTGAAAACATTGAAGCAACTCCTAATCCATTTACTAGGTTTAGCTTTGCTAAGGGACTAACAAAGGTTAAGATTGGGGAGTTTATTGATGGTAATTAACAACCATTATAAACCGTCAATATAATATGTATAAGGGCATAAATATAATCACCAATGAAGGTCTAGGGGTTTAAACTAACAAATTCCATGAGTTTTGGTGAATTTGTATTTTTTCTCTGGGGTTTATCTAGAAAACCGTTAAGGTGGACCTAAATGTCAGACTTAATCGCGCTTATCCACAGTGAAAACAACCCTAGAAGGTTTCAGAAGACTCGAGAGGACACCACACCAAAGTGGAGGCGAGGCACTACCAGGTGGGGCCAGCCAGCCCCACCTACAGGCTGGCTAGCCTTTGGGGCCCACCTGTCAGCCCCTCGTTGCTATGTTGGTTCTCCACCATGTTCTAGATTGCATCTACGCCATTTGTTCAAGTCGGTTTGATCCAAGAGCTCTGGATTGATGCCCTAGCCTGTATATACGAGCCCCTGCCTCCCCCATAGAGGCATTCAAGTCAATTGAGAAGACAGAAACCCTAATCATCTTCAGAACTCTATCATATTCTAGGGACATAACTTATTAGGCTAGGTCTAGAGGGAGGCAAGCAGGTTTCGCTTGGATCCCTGATCATGTCAAGAGCGTGGTTTGGTATAATCTTTGTACCCCCTCTCTTTTGTATCTCCCATTGCTTTTATATGTTTACTACAATTGTTATGACAACATTATTCATATCATTTATGTTCCTAGTTATCATGTTCATGGTTTACTTAGATTATATACTTAGTACAACTAGATTATCCTTGTATTTATGCATAAGTTCGTATAGCACTCAGTCTAAGGTACCATGGGTGAGTGGTTGACATTGTGTAAGCATGGTGCTTATACGTTGTTTACCTATGGATACACCCTATATTCTAGGTCATGTGGTAGATCACGGATGTGACACTCCCGTTGAGCCCTTTGTGGTCCACTCCCGAATATAGGTATACAAGTAGGATCTAGTTACGAAGGAAGACAAGCTCTGTTCTTAATCTTCCTTAGTAACATTATCTATCATGATGCCAATCCTACACTGATTAGATTAGCAACATGTGAAAAGACATAGTTTAATAATTATCATTCACATCACCATAATAAAGAAAGGACATACCCTCCTAGTAATGCCATTGTCAAAAGGCTCATAGAGGGTATTAGCTTCACTAATGTAGATTGCTAATGGGCATATGAAATAATTATGACCAAAGCAATAACATAGTTCTCTTAAGGAAGCAATTATACCTAGAGCATACAGATATGATCAGCGTTGGCTAGAAGATATCCATGTGCCACATCTAACAATCCCATAATGACACTAATCTCTAAGCAAGACTTCTCGTTGGTTCCATCTTGATTAGAGACAACTTAATCACTTGGGAGACATAAGCACAATAGGTGATGCGATAGACATTAGGGACACGTGAACATAGTCAGCGTTGGCTAGAAAATATTCAAGTATCACTTCATTATTGCTAAACATCATTATATCTCTAACCAAGACTTCTCGTTGGTTCCATCCTGATTAGAGATGACTAAATTACTTGGGAAAGACATAAGGATGACATATGATTATACTAGTGCAACTTAGGTATCAACATGTGCCATCAACCCAAGAACAACATTATTCCTCTAACCAAAATTTCTCGTTGGTTCCATTTTGATTAGAGGTGACAAAACAAAAATATAATCATAATGCCAGAGACAAGGTGACTCAATAAATTAGCTAATTTGAGTATCGATGTCACATGACTATAAACAACATTGGTCAGTAAACAACCATGAGACATTAATCATAATCTCAAAGCACACAAGTCTCCAGGCAAATGGTACATTGATCAGAGGCGAACTTATACCATGATAACATAAATCATCAGTTACATAAATGCGAAAGCGTTAACGAGCGCCATATAATTAAGAGGCAACAAATAAATGCCAAAATGACTTATAAAAAATAATGCTAACATAATCATCATGTCAGCTTATCTCTTAAATGCAAATAAAATAATTAGGGTTCAATTTAGAAATATCCGTAAGCCAGCCTTGACATTGCACCCTTGATTCATTAACGAGCAATATGCTTGGCTTAGGGATACACTTAATTCATTAATAGGCAATGAATTTTAATGATCCATAGTGATAATCAACATTGGTCACAATACAACCATGAACCATCATTATCTTAGTTGCTGAAATAATTTTAGTCCCAAGTCAAAATTTTCCGTTGGTTCCATTTTGACTTGAGATAACATAATCATAATGAGACAATTAATAAACTTTAGTAAAATTGTGCATTCTTTCTTAGGCTACATCATTAAACATTGTTTATAGGCAATAAACTTATTTAATGAGGCATGTAACATTAATAAATTAGCATGCAACAAAAAGGATTAAAGCCCATAACTTTAGTAGCCTAATGCCATTGATGAAGCATTTGTGACACACTTAATCACATAATCCGTCTTATGATTCTCTAATTAAATTTTCATTGGCTCAGCTTAATCAGAGAATCACATTAAATTTGGTGTCATGAAATGCAACATTGATCAAAGAAAACCCAAACATAGTATTTTTAGTAAAGGTCCTTGCAAACAACCACAAAATTTCTCCTCTCAACTTTCTAACATCTTAGTTGGAGAAAATATCATGATTTGTAGCATGGGAAAACTCATTATTAATGGGCAATAACCATAATTAACATCATTACTCTCCCTTTAAATTCTCTAATATTTTTATTGGAGAATCACTATGTTATTATATATCTTAAACCAGTGTTGATGGTAGTTAACAACCATTATAAACCGTCAATATAACTTGTATAAGGGCATAAACATAATCACCAACGAAGGTCTAGGGGTTTAAACTAACAAATTCTATGAGTTTTGGTGAATCTGTATTTTCTGCAGGGTTTATCCAAAAAACCATCAAGGTGGACCTAGATGTCACACTTAATCGTTATTATCCACAGCGAAAACAACCACAAAAGGTTCCAGAATACTCGAGAGGACACCACACTGAAGCGGAGGGCGAGGCGCTGCCAAGTGGGGCCGGCCAGCCCCACCTACAGGCCAGTTGGGCCCTAGGGCCCACCTGTCAGCCCCCCGTTACTATGTCAGTTCTCCACCGCCTCCTAGATTGTATCTACACTGTTTATTCAAGTCAGTTTGATCCAAGAGCTCAGGATTGATGCCCTGGCCTATATATACGAGCCCCTGCCACCCTCTTGGAGGCATTCAAGTCAATTGAGAAGACAGAAACCCGAATCATCCTTAGAGCTCCATTATATTCTAGGGCATACCAAGTTAGGCAAGGTCTAGAGGGAGACAAGCGGGTTTCGCTTGGATTCCTGATCGTGTTAAGAGCGTGGTTTGGTATAATCTTTGTACCCCTTCTCTTTTGTATCTCTCATTACTTTTATATGTTTGCTACAATTGTTATGACAACATTATTCATATCGTTTATGTTCCTAGTTATCATGTTCATGTTTTACATACTTAGTATAGCTAGATTATCCTTATATTTATGCATAAGTTCGTATAGCGCTCAGTCTAAGGTACCATGGGTGAGTGGTCGACATTGTGTAAGCGTGGTGCTTATACGTTGTTTACCTACGGATACACCCTATATTCCAGGTCATGTGGTAGATCGTGGATGTGATACTCCCGTTGAGTCCTTTGTAATCCACTCCCCGAATATAGGTATACAAGTAGGATCTAGTTACGAAGAAAGACAAGCTTTGTTCTTGATCTTCCTTAGTAATATCCCTTATGTGTAGATATGAAGTTGATCTTAGCCATGACTAATAGGTGTAATTGCATTAATCAATGTATGCTTTGACTTGTAATTAAGAATGACTTAGTAATTATTCCTCTAATATTCTACTTAACCATGCTGTTGCCATAGAAAGGAGTACTCTGAGTGATCGATGATTAGTTATTATGCACTATTCATATACATTTACCTCTTGACTTACCCCTGTTGTGAGTAGAATATTGGTTATGGTTTACTTCTCCATCAATAGCATAAGTCATCAATACATGTCCTTGCCAGACCTTCCCTGTGGTAAAAATATAAATAACGATACCTGAAATAATCCTGGGTGAAGTGCTACAATGGTATATTATGTGTGCGCTTGTAGATCCCTTTCATATATATGCATATATATTCTTCCTAGTCACATAAAATAATAGAGAGCTACTTAGTATTATTCTAGTAGTAATGCTAAGTAGTACTAACAAGCATCTCTAGCATCATCATGAGGGATGACAACCTCGTAAAGTAATGTTAAGAGATGTAGACATACATTAGGTGGCTACTAAAATAAGTTCTAAGTTAATAAATACCAACAAGCATTTTTAGCACCGTTGCCGGGAAAGGTAGCTAGGCAAGAAGGAAGTATTGATAAACTTATACTTATTGATGTGATTGAGATAACCATTGACCTCTGCTCAAACAAGCTTATCCTTGTTTTGTCTACTTTTATATCTTATGATGGGTAATGTATGACCGGTTTTGATCATCCGACAAACTACGTTGAAGATCCAGAAGCATTACTTAGGTGAACTAAGGCTAAACTCAAGAAAGTTTCAGCTTTAGAGTCAGAAGACAACCAGATAAGGCAAAGCTTAACACCTAAATTTGAAGCTATGGCTGACAAGACTCGACGAATTCTTTGCTCCAACTATAGCCAACATCCGTACTAGACCAACAGTCAATGTTGGAGACAATGGATTTTGAGCTCAAGCTAGCTCTCATCAACATGGTGCAAGTAAGCCAGTTTTGTGGGAAGGCACATGAAGATGCGAGTGCTCATCCTCAACACTTTCTTGATATCTATAGCACCTTGACCATCAAAGGAGTTACCAAAGACATCATACTACTTTGCCTCTTCTCATTCTTGCTTTTGGGAAAGCAAAGCAGTGGTTCTACGCCAACAAAGATAGAAATACTACAAGGGATAACTGCTCCACCGCCTTCCTAGCCAAGTTCTTTCCCATAGGCAAGACCAATGCTCTACGTGGGAGAATCTTAAGTTTTCAGCAACAACATGACAAATCTGTCCCTGAGACATGGGAACGCTTCCAAGATTACATATCGTAATGTCCTCATCTTGGGATAGAGAATTGGCTACTCATGCAGACTTTCTACCACGGGTTGACCAACAATACCCATGAGAATATGGATGCTACTGCTGGAGGTGCTTTCCTGTCACTCACACTCCTAGCTGCAATAGCTCTCGTGGAGAAGATGGCCTCCAACTAAAGCTGGAATGAATAACGAGTTTAGACCCACAAGAGAAGTGGAGGTATGCATCAACTCAAGGAATTAGACTTGCTAATGAAGAAGCTTGAAGATGTAGACATACATTAGGTGGCTACTAAAACAAGTGACAAATTAATAAATACCAACAACCAGCAACATATATCATCATTGTTGGGCACAACACTTAATTATATATGCTTAATAGTGCACTGATATGATAAATAAGAAGCCCAACAATTCATATTGATTCGACCTGTTTATGCCCTGTACACAGCAACACATGGCTGCAATTTGGCAACCTGGGCCTGGGTTAGAACTTCTTAACAGACCGCATTTCACCCCGCCGGCCTATTTATGCCATAGCTGTTTCTAGCCATTGGATCTTGATCAATGGCTCACTGCGCACAGTCGCAGAGCAAAACCCCTAGCTAACCAAAACCCTAACGGCCTAATGTAATGCCCTAGAGTCCAAATGGCTCAGATCCACTCTGCATGCTAAGCGAAACTTTCATTACACATATATCCACACACATGCACATCTTGATTTGATTATATTACTCATCTCTCTTTGGATCCGTTGTTTGACTTTATAATATATGTATTACAAGTATGCTCTAGCTTTCTCCCTACCTATGAACTCCACATACGCCTTAGTGGTAGAAAGAGAAAAGGCGACAACAAATTATGCTTTGGTGAAGATCCACAAATACCACATATATTGAGAGACTTGAAAGTGTCATACAAAGGAATCTCTGAGTTTTATTTTAAAAACTTATAAAAACTTCAGAACAATGGCGGAACAAAGAACTTGAGACATAGTGCTTGACTTGATCATTTTGTCTTTCAATTGCTCAAGACCCAAATGAATGCTAAGAAGCCCCATGGTTGAAGGTAATATGGGTATGTTTGAAAGTCAGATTAGTTTAGTCTAATCTGGAGGAGAATTTTTGATTGAACGCATGTGTACTTTTGAGGTGTGAAAGCACTCCTGATCCATTGTTCAAGTTTAACTTTGCTCAGGGACTGGCAAAGGGTAAGCATGGGGGTACTTGTTGATGGTTGTTAATGTCAATCATAAACCATCAACATATCTTACATATATACTTAATTCCATCACCAAACATAGGTATAGGGTTTTAAACTAATGAATTCCCTAAGTTTTGATAAATAGGTGAATGCAGGAGGATTTATATAGAAAACTGCCCTGGGACCACTGTCATACACTCTAAACAAGCAAATCGACGATAACAAGTGATTCAACTCGTGAAAACTACAAAAAGTCAACCCAAGATGGAGTCTAGGACCCACCACACGAAGGGGAGGCCCACTTTCCAAAGTGGCAGGCCAGCCAGCCCAGTGGGGAGGCCGTCCGACCCACTCTGTGTTTCTAAGATCTACACCATTAATTTTAAGGCGGTTGTAATTCGGTTTATCCAACGATGATTGAGGGAGTTGACGCAGATCGATGAAGTGGCAATGCCTTGCCCCCTACTCCATCTCCCCTATATAAGGAGCCCTCTACCGCCTCTAGGAGGCCATCATCCCATAGAGAGCCTTCTTTCATTCAGATCAAGATACACCACAAGAGAGAAATCTCCACAAAGCTTTCAAGATGTAGAAGTAGAATAGCTCTAGTTGAGAGTTAGGGAGAGTTGAGTCATGCTTAGGTTCTAGAGAAATCTTCGGAGGTCAGGTATATCTTTTGTATGTTACCTTTGCAAGACTTATGCTTTAATTTAGTTATCTTCTCTATTTACTTTTATGCCTTTCATGTGTATGGTTAATATAGTTATCATATCTTAGCATGGGATCTTCGCTCGCATCGAGTGCTTTAGTTATCATATGTGACTAGAGTAGTAATCAATAGTATAGACATGGTGTCTAGATTATAGGTTACCTAAGATTGCGTTCAATCCTACAATTAGTTGTGGTAGCCCTAGGGGTGATAGTTCTGTTAGGTCATTGTAATCAATCATGTTAGGATTGGTATTCATAGAGCTTTAGGCAACCTTCCCCCAACTACGCTTTCTCACCCCCTCGAGAGTTGGAAAGGTACTATTGCTCCAAAGTGTTATTGTGTATGATCGCTATATTTACCCATGATTTAGTTATACCCTATAGAACCAAAGTAATAGAGAAGTATTTACAAACCTTGAAGTCACCTGTTGTCCTCTCGGTTTAGCTAGACTGCTCATTTATGGAATTCTCTTATGTGTGTGTCATTATTCATAACTCTTATCATAAAAACACTTACCTCCACTTTAGTTTAGTTAGTATACTAGCTAGTAGATACATGTTGGTGAACTATCAACTTCTTTACCATTGTTTCCCTGTGGATAAATATGATACCTTAGAATATTCCCGGGTGAAAGCTACAGCGGTATCCGTGCGCTTGCGGATTTATCTGTGTGCGTCTAAAAAATACCAACAATGTGTAGTCATTGTACATAAAGCGACTCAGCACCTTTTACACATAATGGGATTGCACAAGTGTTACCTCTCCATTTCCTTCTCTAAGTAGCTTTATGTTAAGAATAACATCAGCCTCTCCCAAATCTTTCATTTCAATGTTACTAGATAAAAATTCTTTCATTTCCTTAATCACATTAACATTATTTCTAAAAATTAGTATACCATCCACATATAAGCACAAGATCACACCTTCTCCCCCACCATACCGATAACAAACATATTTGTCAGCTTCATTCACAACAAAGTCGGCTGATTCAAAGTTCTGTTGAACTTCTCGTGCCACTGCTTAGGTGCTTGCTTTAGGCCATACAAAGATTTTAATAATTTACACACTTTCCCTCTTGACCATTTGCTACAAATTCATCTGGTTGATCAAGCTCTCCATTCAAGAAAGTTGTCTTAACATCCATCTGATGAACAGGAAGACTATGTGAGGTAGCCAAGGAAAGTAATGCTCGTATATTCGTTAGACGGACAAATGGTGAATAAGTATCAAAATAATCTTTGCCTTCTTTCTAGGTATAACCGTTAGCCACAAGCCTCACCTTGTACTTCTCAATAGTACCATCAGGCCTAGGCTTTCTCTTGAACACCCATTTACATCCCATAGGTTTGCACCCATAAGGACGATCAACAACCTCCCAAGTTCCATTAGATATAATAGAGTCCATCTCAATCCATATAGTTTCCTTCCATAAGTCAGCATCAAGAGATGAATATACCTCTTATATGGTTCAAGAGTGTCATCATCCATAATATAGTCTTCACCAAAAGACTATATTATAATACAGTCCTCTGTCTCTTACTCTTTTGAGTGACTATGTTATTATCCTCCTTTGGATTTTCCACATGGGTTTCAACATCCACGTGTACTATTGCTTCATATGTGTCTCAGGTAATAAAATAGATTCATGACTAGAAGTGCTTGGTGTATTTTTCATAGAAAATTCACTCTAAAAAAATGTAGCATCTCTAGATTCCATAATTGTACCAACATTCACATTAGGTACTCCAGAGTTTATTATTAAGAACCTATAACCCATGCTATGAATAGCAAAACCGAGAAAGACACAATCAATAGTTTTTAGTCCAAGCTTTCGCTTCTTGTTAATTAGCACATTCACCTTTGCCAAACAACCCCATGTTCGTGGGAAAAAATTCCTCCCATTCCTCAAATGGTGTACTTTCTTTGTTCTTTGTGGGCACTCCATTTAGGACATGACACGCTGTCAAAATTGCCTCACACCACCATATTCCTTAGATAGTCTCGCTATTAACCAACTTAGTTAGAGTGCAGTTCTTTCTCTCAACTATGATAGAACCACCCAATTTATACAAGATCAAGTATGGTTGCCCCCGTTAAACATGTTGGCATGCACATACTTTCACTTATATAAACCCGGTAGTCCACCGAGTATCACAAAGGACCTTGGTAAATCCACATCATAACCAAGACCATAATAGACTAAGCAAATACACATCACATACACGGAGTTTGCAGCGAAAATAATATTTACAAATGAGTTCGCAATAATAGTACAAGTAGAGTTCAAATCTGAGTAGGTGCATATCTCTTCTCTAGTACAAGAAACAAACACTCACCACGCTCAAGCAACCTAAGATAAAGTTGTGCACAACAGTAAGAGGCCTAAAACCTACAGCTAACAACTTACCTTAATTAGCTTAAGTTACTACCACTACGAAACATGGATCCAAACAAGTAACAAACAAGTATCAACCATCCAATTGAATTATAGAGCAATTAATATATTTCTGCATATAAACACTCACAACTAGGCATAACCAACCATACCAATAGTTTATATATATAAATATCTCAAACATTCTAGAAAGGTTAATGGTTAGGTCGAAACAATTCATTAAAAACCTTTATTGATTTATTAAACATAGCAAGGTGAACTAGAGAATAGCTACTTCCAGTTCACAATAAAATCTAGGAAAATTACAGCAGCCTATACATGCTTCCAAGAGTCTGCTATCCAAACTTCATGCCTTTTTAACAAGTATAGCAAACTTTACAAAAATGACAAGCAAAACAGGCTTATAACAACCTAAATAAGTTTATCAAAGTGAAAAGTGTCAAACAACAGATTTTATATTTTTCATACATTCATCGATCACAAGAAAGCTGTGATAAGTAACTCATGCACAGAAGCTACATAAAACATGCCATAATCAATTTCACAAGAAAACTAGCATTTATCCAAGTTAGATCAAAATATCACAGCAAAAGCATGCATACTGCAGATTCAATATTTTTATTGGCAAGTATATGGCAAAACAAGACCAACAATACTAGAATCATGATTTTTGGATACTTCTAACTCAAGTTATGCATTTAACAAGATTTCATAGTATTAAACAATTATAATTCAAACAACATACAAAACTATAGCAGACGACAAGTTTTATATTTTTATCAGATAGAACACTCCAAGATGAAAACAATAAAATTGGTTTCACTCAAATTAGACTCTCCTAGCTCAAGATATGGATCTTACAAGTTCATCACATAATCTGGAAAAGAATAAAACGAAAACTAAAAACTAAACCCTAGAAGCTGCTAGATGCACCCGGTGCATTTCACCCAGGGGCGCTGACTGCTAGGATCCAACACTAGATCAATGCTTGTTATATGACACTCGCTTGGCAAGCATCTCCCGTCCTAGCACTTGCTTAGTCCTTCCATCTTCAGGTTAGGTCCACCAAACACCATCTTCGGGTCTAGCTCCAACATCATGTCTGTTATCTCCTCGCATTGTACATCAAGCATACCTAGATGAGATGCATAATGTAGATGTATAAATGCATAGAAAGCAACTCATGATGCATTGCAATAGGCCTACAAGACAAGGACAAGGTCACACCACTTTGACTTATTAAGCACTAGAGAGTAAGTTATTTTAATTAGCTATCACACAAACCTATTCATGCTGGTTGATAGTGGTCGGTTGTTAATTGTAACACCCTCGGTGTTACACCATAAATCATTTACTAAAACATGTCATGAGCATCATGTTTATGTGTTAATGCAAGTGATAAAGTGTGTAGATCAATTTCTGTAACTCAAAACGATCAACTAAAATGCGGAGCGAAAGTTGATTCGATAGTCATGTTATATCACTTAGGGTTTAAAAGCAAATTTTATTAAGCAAAAATGCTATAGAACATGTGTGTGATACTTAAATAAAGTTTGAAGTACAAACTTTGTAGATCACAATGAAATACTTGTGAACGAAAAATGATATTACTAGCTAATATTTCCACTAGCTTAGAAATCGCAAATGGAAAATAAATTCAGCTCAAAAACTTAGAAATTTTCAAGTCTACCAACAGTTAGACACTGCTATGCTTGGCAATTTATTGTGAGAGATTGGATTAAAGGGTGGTGTAGTGTTATAGCTCGATTTGGTAATGTCACGTGCCATCTTGAGCATGGGGAAGACGGTTTAGGTTTAGGAGCAACCGTTTGGACATGTTGAATGCTTTAAAATTCGTACGCGCGTTCCGGTTTTGGGCTGGTTGGTCACGTGGCCACGATCACCGTGCTCGGGCGCTTGGCATCGCCGCATTGGTCATGCGTGCGTGTGCGCACGCTGCCGTGCGTGGCTAGCCGTGGCCGCCTCTGGCCTGTCTATGGCTCGGTTGCCGCTGGCCCGAAGCGTGGAGCCGCCGCTGCTGCCACCTGCCCATCGTCTCTCGTCGAACCCTAGGTGAGCGTCGGCCTCGTAGATAGGTCAGTGGGGGTCCTATGTGGCCGGCGTAAGTGCCAGTGCCATAGCTCGCCGTGTTGAAGCGCGGGGATGGCCGAGGACCTTGCTGTTGTAAAGAGGAGAAATATCCGAGGGTACCGTTGCAAAGTCGGTGTCTATAGAAATAGTAACGTGGATTGTGGGTTGTTTTGCTTATAGTCTAGGGTCATTTTTGCAAGAGTGCGGGCGCGCGCGGGCTTCCTCGCCGCGGTCCGCCTCCGTGCGTGGGCCACGCCTCGCCTATGGGCCGCCACACACTCGCGCGCATGCTTTGCGCCGCGTGGGTCGCGTTGGGCCGAATTGAGTTTATCTTTTTCGTGGAGAATAGAAATAGCTTTTCATTTTAATTCTGAGCTAAACTTTGGTAAATCATATAAAATCATGCGGGTATCCAAAAATTGTGAAACTAATTTTGTTAGTTCCTAAAATTATGCTTTATCTGTTGGTGTATTTAGTTCATATATATATATATATTTCTTGATACCAGGAACTATTAAATCATTTGAGAGTGCTTAATATTATTAGGTTAAATATTGTAGAAATTTTTGTAGCAATATGGTGATAGTTGTAGCTTTGAAAATTTTACAGTAGCTTCATGGTATTATTATGTGCTCACTGTAATTTTTGTAGCTTTGGAATAGACTTAACATAAGGGTAGTTAAATGCTCTATGTTTCAAATATACATTAAATCATTAGTAGAAATAAAGATATATCATTCATTTGTAAAGCTAGGTGTTTGTTAATTGAACCCAATACTTTACTTGATGAAGATGATAGTTAGCTTAATATCTTAGTCACTAGAGCTAGCTTAGTAGTTTATCATGTGTATTCTTAATTTAGGAGCTACTGTTGCTAAAATACTAAGTGTTGCATCATCATCGTATGCATGTAGAGAACGAGTTGGTGGAGATCGTGACCATTGGAGACCATGAGTTTGAGGAGGTGATCGAGGATTACGAGGAGGATATCCTCGTGCAGGAGGAGGTCTTGGAGCCGCCACTGACTGACTGAGCTGACACCGTGCCTGCCCAAGGCAAGCCTCGGTGTATAACCCTTATTTTGAATGATCATTGGATATATATATATATATGTGATATGCATTTATGTTACAGGATTTATATTGAAACTACTTGCATAGATATACCTACCTAGGAGTCCTACTAGCATAGGTCGAGTAGCTACTTTGCTTAGGCTATCGGTAGCGTGAGTAACCGGCAGTTACTCACAATAGGTGATTATTATTATCACTCTCATGATAAAATGGTGAAAGGAAATGGAGACCGGGTAGGGATATGGTACGAGTATTGGTGGGTGTAAGAGGTTGTGTCCTACGACCAACGGGGCATAGCTTGGTTACACTATTTTCCCTATCCGTGTCGGTTAAGGACTGGCTATTGCATTGGATTCTAGTCAGGTCACAGACTTATTATCCTAAGCACATACTTGTTTATGGGAGCAGAGAAGGCTCGTTGCTCTCTTGTCGTGGGTTCCGGCTCTTTTTGAACCGACTGATTGGAGGCGGGGATGGTGGAGGTCTAAGTACCACACTGAGTTCGGGACTCAGGATTGGGGGCTTGGAGTCCAAGTTTGGCCAGGGACCTGGACCCCATGATAGGAGAGTGGTGGGTTGGTCCTGCTTGTGCCTGGGGTACAAGCGAGGCATGTGTTTCGTGGTACCTAGCTAGGCTACATTGATTCACGAATCACCATGTAATATGGTATGACTTGTCTACGATCTAGCACAGTAATAAGAACTGGAAGATGAAAGATGGTAAAATGGACCTAATTGCTCAACTCTTGCTTAAAAGTAGAACAGGTGCTTACATAGAATGGCTAGATAAATGAACTAATCTCAATAGCTAATAAGAACATCCATAAGGATTCACTACTAGTAAGGATTTTCGCAAAAAAGGAAACCCAACAAACCATAAATCTTATCATATCCTTTGGAGTCAGAAAGTTATTCCTGCTAGTCGGGTAAGTCTTGCGAGTATGTTGTGTACTCAGGGTTTATTTACCCCTATTACAGGTGCGGCTTGAGGAGTAGCTGTTGAGTGGAGGATTCTTCTGGTGGGCACAGACGGATCCTTGTATCTTATCATTAGAAGTTTATTTCAATTCCACTGTTTAAATTCCGCACTCTGAACTTGGTATTGTAATAATGTATTTTGAAAACTCTTGATGTATGAAATGGACTAAGTATTGTAAACTTGTTCCCATTATTGGATCCTAGAGGAAAAACGTGGATTGTTCAAGTTCTCCCTTGGGGTGTGCTCGACGGAACCGTCCAATGTAGCTTGCTTTCGGGGTTCTTAGAGTCTAGTGGAAGACAAGCGCCTCCGAAGGTGTGTTATTTCGAGTGGTTCTGCCACAGGTGGTATCAAAGCCAATAATGAGTCTACGAATTTCATAACTCTTTTCAAAACCTAAAATTTGACCAACAAAAGCTTTGTGAAAAGTAGGATGTGATAAAATTATGTAAATAAGTATAAGCCCTAGCAATATGGTCTATCTAGGATAGCGGCATTGGTTTTATCTAATCAAGTTTCTGCAGGTACACTAACTTACGCTGCGTAAGAAACGTTTAGCAAGTGGAAAGTGAGTGTGCGATGTGCCAATTTTTTTGCAAATGCCGCTATATTCCGGCTTGAGTGAATGGGTAGGCCGATGCATGCATCATGAAAAGAGAATCTTGCTTAAACTAAATCCCCCCATACGTATAATTTTGATTAGTGAATTAATCTAATAACTAAAAAGAATGCTTTGTCTAAAAGCCTTATCATTTCTCTAATCTCTTATTCCTAATCTGGAGGTGTTGTCCCTAATGGTGGGTTCCTAACTGTTTACATATGAACCAGAGGTCTGGTTACGGGAGCACCAGTGCTAGGATGAACCATGGTCTTGGTGAAGACTAGGGCAAAAACGGTCATGGTGAGGATAATGGCCACACCAATGGGGACAGCCATGATGGCAGAAATCTGGCTACTCGGTGCGAGTCAGCCCGTGCCTTAGAGATGCCAGCCCAGGCGATTGGTGGCTTCGCCCATGGGGGCCATGGAGGCAATGGCGTGAATGTGGGTGGTGCCCGTGGTCCCAAGGGGCCCTGTTCTTACTAGGATTTCTTGAAGACGCACCCACCCACATTCACGCCGACTGCTGAGCCTCTAGATGCGGAGCATTGGCTTCGTATTCTAGAGTAGAAGTTTCAACTGCTCACTGTGACTGAAGAGCAGAAGGTGCGCTTCGCCGCACAACAACTGTTGGGTTCTGCTAGTGCATGGTGGGACACATTCAATGCCATGCAGCTGGTGGATGACCATGTGACTTGGCAGGAGTTTACCGCTACTTTCAGAGAGTACTACATTCCTGCTGGTGTGCTGAATAGGAAGTTGATGGAGTTCCTGGACCTGAAGCAAGGGAGCATGTCTGTGATGGATTATGTGAACAAGTTCAACCATCTGGCACAGTTTGCTGGGATCCACGTCGATACTGATGAGAAGAAGAGGGACCGTTTCTATCGCGTGACCTCTCTTGAAGTCTGCATAAGGAGTTATACATAGGGAACTACTAGACTTTTGGTGCTATGATGAATGCTGCTATTGCCATGGAAGGATTTTAGCGTGACTCTTGGGCTAAGTGGAAGCGCAAGCGGGTGATTACTGGGTCTTCTAGTCACCCCCAGGCTCAGAAGGTACAGGTTGTCAGGCAGGTGCCCTATCAGTCTTCGGGTGGGCAGTTGTTCCATCAGCCTCAGCAGACCTATCAGGCACCTCTCACTCAATATCGTGCACCTACTCAGCAGGTGCAATAACAGCCTCAGGGACAACAAGTTCCACCTTGTTAGGGGTAGGGGAACAAGACGGGTGCTTGTTTCAAGTGTGGCAAGGAGGGCCACTATGCTCAAGAGTGTCCATAGAACCAGCCTGCGCAGTCTTCCCAGCCTTCAGCCAACTCCCGTCTAGTTAAGAGGACGATTATCAAGAAGAAGGTGCCCGTAAGCCGCTCTAGACAAGTCAACTTCACTGAGGCTGAGGAGATCTTACAGAATGAACATATGATGGCTGGTATGTTTACCATAGATTCCCACCCAGCATATGTGTTGTTTGATTCTGGTGCATCATATTCATTCATGAGCATGGGGTTTGCACAGAGGCACAATATATCTCTTATGGCTATTCCTATTGCCTATAGAATCAGTACTCTAGATGTGCAGTTGTGCGTTAATACTCGAATGGACATAGTCAGATTAGTGCTAGCCACTCACACTTACCACCTCCAGTTCATGGTGCTGCCTGGGCAAGGCATAGATGCAATTTTGGGCATGAGCTAGTTGTGAGTTTATGGGGTAGTCTTGAACCTTAAGCAGAGAGTTGTTGAGTTATGACTTCCTTCTTCCGAGGATAGGATGTCTCTCCTTATGCCCTCAGATCCAGCCTTACCAGTTGTTGCTCATGTTGAAGCTTCTCCTAATCTTGCCTCTATTCCTGTGATCTGTGAGTTCCAGATGTCTTTCCTAAAGATCTACCTGGGTTGCCACCGGATAGAGATGTGGAGTTTTCCATTGAGTTATAACCTAGCACTACTCCTATTTCACGGTGTCCCTTCTGCGTGGCTCCGAAAGAACTAGCAAAAATGGAGAAGCAGTTAGAGGAATTATTGGAGAAGGGCTTTATCCATCCTAGTTCTTCACCATGGGGTTGTCCAACTATTTTTGTAAAGAAGAAGGATGGTACTCTATGGATGTGTGTGGATTACTGCCCTCTCAATGCGGTAACCATTAAGAACAAGTATCCTTTACCTCATATTGATACTTTGTTCGATTAGTTGGCTGGTGCCAAGGTGTTTTCAAAGATTGATCTTTGTTCTGGGTATCATCAAATTAAGATCCAGCCACAAGATATACCAAAGACAGCTTTCTCTACTAGGTATGGGATGTATGAATATCTAGTCATGTCTTTTGGTCTCACCAATGCTCTTGCATTCTTTATGTATCTCATGAATTCAGTCTTCATGCTAGAGCTGGATAAGTTTATAGTGGTGTTCATTGATGATATTTTGATATACTCTAAGAACAAAGAGCATGCAGAGCATCTTCGTATAGTTCTAACTCGATTAAGGGAACACAAGTTGTATGCCAAATTCAGCAAGTGTGAGTTTTGGTTGGATCGAGCATAGTTTTTGGGACATGTTCTGACACATCAGGGTATCTCTATAGACCCCAAGCAAGGTGCAAGATGTGTTAAATTGGAAGTCTTCAAAGTCAGTGCATTAGTTCTGTCAGTTCCTTGGTCTTACTGGTTATTATCGGCGCTTCATCCCTGACTTCTCCAAAATATCCCAACTAATGACCAAGTTGCTCTAGAAAGATGTCAAGTTTGTATGGAGTCTAGCTTGTGAAGAAGCTTTCCAAGCCCTGAAGAAATTTCTTACCTCTGCTCCTGTTCTTGCCCAACCAGATATTGACAGGCCATTTGATGTGTATTGTGATGCCTCAAGGATGGGATTGGGATGCGTGCTTATGCAGGATGGACGTGTGATAGCTTATGCTTCAAGTCGGCTGAAAAAGCACGAGGTGAATTATCCCACCCATGATTTAGAGCTAGCTGTTGTGGTGCACGCTCTAAAAATTTGGAGGCATTATTTGTTGGGAAATAAAGTGCATATTTATACGGATCACAAGAGCCTCAAATATATTTTCACTCACTCCGAGCTGAACATTAGGCAGTGGAGATGGCTGGAGCTAATCAAGGATTATAATTTGGAGGTTCATTACCATCCTAGAAAAGCTAATGTGGTAGCTTATGCCTTAAGTCGGAAGTTGCATCAAGTGGAAGAAGATTCCTTGTCCCTCAACCATGCTGAGGTGCTAGCCCATATTGCTCTAGTCTCGGATTACTTGAGCAAAGGCAAGATGTTTCAGAAATCTCGCATATCAAGGAGTTAATTGCTGAAGGGCGTGGTCCACATTTTAGTATTGATGATCAAGGTGTAGCGAGGTTCAAGAACAGATTGGTTGTTTCGTCAAGTGATGAGCTTAGAAGAAAGATTTTGGATGAAGCTCATCATTCCAAGTTGTCCATCTATCGAGGAAGTAACAAGATGTACCATGATTTGTGCCACTTGTATTGGTGGTCAAAGCAGGATATCACCAAGTACGTCACAGAATGCGACACTTGTGGAAGAGTTAAGGCAGACCATATGCGTACGCTTGGATTTTTATAGCCCTTGCCTATCCCTATTTGGAAATGGGAGGATATTTCCGTAGACTTTGTGATGGGTTTGCCCCACACGACAAAGGGGTACAAGGTATTCAGCCAAGAAGTATGCCAAGTTGTATTTTGATCGGATTATGACCCTGCATGGAGTTCCTCTTACTATCGTCTCTGATAGAGGGTTAGTCTTTGTCTCTCATTTTTGGGAGCAACTTCAGCAATGTCTTGGTACTAGTCTCCTCAGAAGTTCAGCTTATCATCCACAAACTGACGGCCAAACAGAAAGGGTAAATCATGTACTGGAGGATATGTTGAGAGCTTGTGCCATTTCTTTTCCTGAAAAGTGGGACGAATGCTTGACTCTACCTGAGGTTTCTTATAACAATAGTTATCAAGAAAGCATTCATATGGCGCCTTTTGAGGCCCTATATGGCAAGAAATGTAGAACACCTCTTAACTGGGTTGGGGTGGGTGATCGTGGATATTTTGGGCCTAATTTTATCAAAGAAGCTCGAGAGCAAGTTAGTATTATTTAGAGTCATTTAAAGGCAGCTCAAAGTCATCAGAAAACTTATGCGGACAAGCGAAGAAGGCCCTTGCAATTTGAAGTTGGTGATCATGTGTATCTCAAGGTATCTCCCATGAGAGGGGTGCATCGATTTGGTGTTCATGGGAAGCTAGCCCCTTGCTATGTTGGACCTTACAAGATTTTGGCCCGGTGTGGTTCTGCTGCCTACCGTATCCAGCTCCCGGATATTTTGTCAATAGTACATAATATCTTCCATATTTCCCAGTTAAAGAAATGTTTGTGGGTCCCCAATGAAGCGGTGGAAATTGAAGGACTTCCTCTACAGCCTGACTTCTCTTATATTGAGCATCATGTTAAGATCTTACATAAAAAAGAAAGAGTGACTAGAAACAATGTGGTGAAGTTTTATAAAGTTTAGTGACAAAATCACTCGGAGGATGAAGCAACGTGGGAGAAAGAAAGCTATATCTTAAAGCATTATCCCCACCTTTCTAGTTCATCGAGGTAATTGTTTAAATCAGAAATTATTTCTTATCTCTTTTCCAACACTAGGCACATGAAATCTCGGGACGAGATTTTGTTTAAGGGGGGTAGATTTGTAACACCCTCGGTGTTACACCATAGATCATTTACTAAAACATGTCATGAGCATCATGTTTATGTGTTAATGCAAGTGATAAAGTGTGTAGATCAATTTCTGTAACTTGAAATGATCAACTAAAATGCGGAGCAAAAGTTGATTCGATAGTCATGTTATATCACTTAGGGTTTAAAAGCAATTTTTATTAATAAAAAATGATATAGAACATGTGTGTGATACTTAAATAAAGTTTGAAATACAAACTTTGTAGATCACAATGAAATACTTTCGGATGAAAAATGATATTACTAGCTAATATTTCCACTAGCTTAGAAATCGCAAATGGAAAACAAATTCAGCTCCAAAACTTAGAAATTTTCAAGTCTGCCAACAGTTAGACACTGCTATGTTTGGCAATTTATTGTGAGAGATTGGATTAAAGGGTGGTGTAGTGTTATAGCTCGATTTGGTAGTGTCATGTGCCATCTTGAGCATGGTGAAGACGGTTTAGGTTTAGGAGCAACCGTTTGGACGTGTTGAACGCTTTAAAATTCGTGCGCGTTACCGGTTTCGGGCTGGTTGGTCGCGTGGCCACAATCACCGTGCTCGAGCGCTCGGCGTCGCCGCATTGGTCATGTGTGCGCGTGCACACGCTGCCGTGCATGGCCGGCCGTGGCCGCCTCTGGCCTGGCCATGGCTCGGCTGCCGCTGGCGCGCAACGTGGAGCCATCGCCGCTGCCAGCTTCCCATCATCTCGCGTCGAACCCTAGGTGAGCGTTGGCCTCTTAGATAGGTCAGCGAGGGTCCTGTGTGGCCGACGTAAGCGCCAGTGCCACATCTCACCATGCCAGAGCGCGCGGGAATGGCCGAGGACCTTGCCGTTGTAAAGAGGAGAAATATCAGAGGGTACCGTTGCAAAGTCGTTGTCTATAGAAATAGTAACGTGGACTGCGGGTTGTTTTTCTCATAGTCCAGGGGCGTTTTTGCAAGAGTGTCAGCATGCGTGGGCTTCCTCGTCACGGGTCATCTCCGCGCATGGGCTGTGCCTCGCCTGTGGGCCACCGCGCGCTTGCGCGCGCGTTGCGTCGCTTGGGCCGCATTGGGCCGAATTGAGTTTATCTTTTTCGTGGAGAATAGAAATAGCTTTTCATTTTAATTCTGAGCCAAACTTTGGTAAATCATATAAAATCATGTAGGTATACAAAAATTATGAAACTAATTTTGTTAGTTCCTAAAATTATGCTTTATCTGTTGGTGTATTTAGTTCATATATATTTTTTTTGATACCAGGAACTATTAAATCATTTGAGAGTGCTTAATATTATTAGGTTAAATATTGTAGGAATTTTTGTGGCAATATGGTGATAGTTGTAGCTTTGAAAATTTACAGTAGTTTCATGGTATTATTATGTGCTCACTGTAATTTTTATAGCTTTAGAATAGACTTAACATAAGGGTAGTTAAATGCTCTTTGTTTCAAATATACATTAAATCATTAGTAGAAATAAAGATATATACTTCATTTGTAAAGCTAGGTGTTTGTTAGTTGAACCCAACACTTTACTTGATGAAGATGATAGTTAGCTTAGTATCTTAGTCATTAGAGCTAGCTTAGTAGTTTACCATGTGTATTCTTTATTTAGGAGCTACTGTTGCTAAAATACTAAGTGTTGCATCATCATCGCATGCATGTAGAGAATGAGTTGGCGGAGATCATGACCATCGGAGACCATGAGTTCGAGGAGGTGATTGAGGAGTATGAGGAGGAGATCCTCATGCAGGAGGAGGACCTAGAGCCACCACTGATTGACTGAGCTGACACCGCGCCTGCCTAAGGTAAGCCCCGGTGCATAACCCTTATTTTGAATGATCACTGGATATATATATATGTGATGTGTATTTATGTTACAGGATTTATATTGAAACTATATACATAGATATACCTACCCAGGAGTCCTACTAGCATAGGTCGAGTAGCTGCTATGCTTAGGCTATCGGTAGCATGAGTAACCGGCCGTTACTCACAATAGGTGATTATTATTATCACTCTCATGATAAAATGGTGAAAGGAAATGGAGACCGGGCAGGGATATGGTACGGGTATTGGTGGGCGTAAGAGGTTGTGTCCTACGGCCAATGGGGCATAGCTTGGTTACACTATTTTCTCTGTCCATGTCGGTTAAGGACCGGCCGTTGCATTGGATTCTAGTTAGGTCACAGACTTATTATCCTAAGCACATACTTGTTTATGGGAGCAGGGAAGGCTCGTTGCTCTCTTGTCATGGGTTCCAGCTCTTTTTGGACTGACTAATTGGAGGCGGGGATGGTGGAGGTCTAAGTACCACACTGAGTCCAGGACTCAGGAGTGGGGGCTTGGAGTCCAAGTTTGGACGAGGACCTGGACCCCTTGACAGGAGAGTGGTGGGTTGGTCCTACTGGTGCTTGGGGTATAAGCGGGGCGTGTATTTTGTGGTACCCTGTAAGGAAAATGGACCCTTGGCTCATTTACTTTGGATTTTGGTGTTTGATGATCAACACAACCAAATTGGACTAATGAATTTGCAAGTGATTGTTTTGTAGTTCAATAGGATGCAAGACGTGACTTAGACAAAGGCAACGTGATGATCCGATGATCAAACACCTCAAGCAAGACCTTAGAAGCACAAGAGAAGACCCTAGAAGCACAAGAGAAGACCCAAGACATCAAGCAAAGTCCAAGCATGAAGATAGGAACTAAGCCGGATGCAAGATCATAAAGAAATGAGCTCACAGTGGTGACATGATGCTGCACAGGACGCTCTGATGCACAGGACGCTGCACTGGACGCTGCACAGGATGGTCCTATCAAAAGGCTCGGCAACAGCAGAGTCAACAACAACACGGACGCAGCATTTGGACGCCTGACTGGGACGATGCATGGTGCTAGAGCCTGAGCTGAGTGCTAGAGAGGTCAACATCGAGAAGGTTCTAGAGAGCCATTTTCATGACCGGACCAGCGTCGATCGGTCTTGACCGGACTGGTCGAGTCCGGTCGAGAGTGTAAAAGGTGATTTCGTCCCCAATGGCTACTTTCTCAGTGGGGCTTATAAATACAACCCCAACCGGCCAAATGAGGTGTGTGGAGCTGAGGAAACATATCAAGGGTGTTGATACACCATTTTAGTGATCTCCACTTGCATAGTGCTTAGTGATTCATTAGGTGATTAGCGTAGGTGCTTTGCGAAGTGCTTAGGTTGATTAGACCACCGCTTATGCGCTTGCTCTAGGTTTAGGCCTAGTGTTTAGTGAGGTTTGCATACCTCTTACCACTCGGTGCTTGCGAGCACCATTGTTGTACATCGGAGGGGCTTGAAGTCTTGCGAGATCACACCAACCACGTTTGTGGTGTGGCCGCCACACCGTGTCCGGAGGAACAAGGCCCATGGCGTTTGGTAGGAAGCTTGATAGTGAAGGCGGCGGGAGCATCCGGAGAGGCTTTGCCGAAGGCACGTCGGAGACCCACTTTGCGTGGGGAAGGCCCGTGGCTATCCACGGAGTTTCCCCCAACAGGAGCTTGGCCCTTGCGAGAGATTCCTTGCGAGGGGATCCAACAAGGACTAGGGGGAAGCTTGCGCGCTTCTCGATACCACGGTAAAAATACCAGAGTCATCGACGAGAGTTTGCATATCTCTACCTTGCTCTTTAGCTTCCGCATTTACATTGATTACATTACTCCTTTGCGGTAGAGATAGCAACACATTAGCAAAACCGTAGTTGCACATTTAGATAGTTTATCTTTTACATAGGTTTTGCTAAGGGTAGAAAAAGAGGCCATAGTTTAGAGTTAGATTTTTAAGTTGCCTAATTCACCCCGCCCCTCTTACGCGTCACGGTCCCTTCAATTGGTATGAGAGCCGGTTGGCTCAATTTGGACCTTTGGCTTAACCGCCATTGAGCCGACACCATTTAGAGTGGTTGGGATGGATACCTCTAGGCCTCCGCACTTTGACGGCACTAACTTCCCTTATTATAAGGCTAGAATGGCTTGCCACCTTGAGGCGGTTGATTTGGGTATATGGAGAGTCACTCGTGATGGTATGAAACCCATCAAGAATCCCGAAAAAACCCACAAAGAATGATGAAAAAGAAATGCATTTCAATGCTAGAGCTAAGAATTGCTTGTTTGAATCATTTAGCATGGATGTGTTTAACCAAGTATTTACTTTAAATACGGCACATGAAATTTGGTTAAAACTCCAAGAGCTCCATGACGGCACAAGTAATGTCCGTGAGCAAAAACATTGTCTAGCTAAACAAAATTATGATTCCTTTAAAATGAATGATGATGAGCATGTTCATGATATGTATTCATGTTTGAATCTAATTATCAATGAGCTCCATTCAATAGGATTAATAAAGCTAGATGATGCGGATATCATGAGGAAGATCATCTCCGTGCTACTACAAAAGAAATATGCAAGCATCATCACCATCCTTCACAATATGGAGGACTTGAGCACCATAACCCCGGGCATAGTCATCGGCAAGTTAGTGGCATTTGAAATGTCACATAAGATGGGTCAAGAAGAAGCTTCTTCATCAAGCAATGGCAAAGCTCTCGCATGTAGCAAGAAAAAGAAGATGAAGGGTAAGCAAGTTGAGACAAGCTCAAGCTCAAGCTCCTCAAGTAAAGATGAAGAAGAAGATGAGGACGGTGATGATGATGAAGATTCAAGTGATGATCAATCTTCCTCCTCCACCTCCGACCTTGATGAAGAATCAATCAAATTAATCAACAAGGTGGAGAAGATGATCCAAAGACTCAATGTCAAGGGTGTGCCCATCCAAATTCAAGATCTCATTTTCACAAATCCAAGAAACGAGCAAAGAAAGAGAGGATGCTATGGATGCGGTGAGTTGGGGCACTTTGTAAAAGTTTGTCCAAACAAGCCCACACCCAAGACAAAGAAGAAGGCATGCAAGAACCAAGCCCTCACCTCAATAAGATCATGGGATGATTCTTCAAGTGAAGAAGAACACCATCACAAGAGGCGAGGCCGCAAGCACTCATCATAAAGCTCTTCTCGTGTGTGCCTTATGGCACGAGGTAATGAAAGCTCATCCTCTAATGAGAGTGATAGTGATGATGATATGCCTTCTTATGATGAAATTGTGCAACAAAATCTTAAATATGCTAAAGTTTGCACTAGTCAACAAAAGAAGCTCAAAAATTTAAAAGAAAAGCTAGATAGTTCACAAGAAGCATACAAAACTTTGCTTGAACAATTTGAGAACTTTGCTAATCTCAATGTTGAACTATCTACTAAAATTGAACAATTTAAGGCTAGTGCAACAACAAATGAATGCACAATAAATGATGAGCAACTTGTAAAGAAAAATGAAAAATTAAAAGAAAAGTTAGCTAACTCACAAGATGCTTATAAAAGTTTGTTTGCAAAAATGGAAACCATGTGCAAACATTGTGATGAGCTAACTAATAAAGTTGCTAATCTTGAAGCTGTTAGTCCTACCTCCACCAAGGCATCTAAAAAGAAAAGTTCTATCTTTAACATGTCTAAAAAGGATGCCTCTACTTCTTGAAATGATCTATGTCTAGACTCACCTTTGTGCAACCAAGTTTGTGTTGAGAAAGTTGTTGTAGATACATGCACACAAGAGGTTGCAAAGGAGAATGAGCAACTCAAGCAAGAAGTAGCTCGCCTCACCAAGGACTTGACTCAAGTGAAAGGCAAGGCGAAGCGAACCCAACTTCATCAAGATAACATCGTCAAAGGAGTGAAGAAGCTTGATGAAGGACAAACCATGGTTTGTTACATGTGCCACAAGGAAGGTCACAAATCCTATGAGTGCAAGGTGAAGAATGGGGGAGAAGCAAAGAAGAAAGAGAAAAAACAAACAAGCAAGCTCTCCAACACCTACACCAACAAGGTGGACAAGAAGGCCTCCACACCTTATCTCTTGAAGAAAAATGACAAGGTGGTGGCCATCAAGGTGAACAAGCAAGCAAACAATGGGGTCAAATGCTTTTGGGTGCCAAAGGAGATCATTTCCAACATAAAGAGCACCAAGAAGGTTTGGATCCCGAAAGGGAAGTGAGAAGTCCAATGGACTACGGGGAATTTGGAGACTTGGCAAAGTATGGGTGCATTTCATGGGGTGCATCATGATGGACAAAATCATTGCCAAGTGGGTTAGTGAATACTATGGACCCAAATTCCCCTTCCCATGTTAGGTAACTAGATTCAATTTACTTCAATCGGTATTAGATTTAAATTTCCATACAATTGGTATCTTTTAGCATCTGGTTACCCTTCATGCCTAGGTTTGCATTTGCATGTTTATATCTTTTGTCATGCATACACTAGGTATATCTTATCATAGGCTTGCTCATTTTTCATTCTTAATCCTTGGAGCAAACCTACATGGTTTAAATTTATTTAGGAGCTCGGCACATAGCTTGTCTTTTGATTATTCATCTAATATGTGCCAAAGTCCAAATTGTAGATAATTTCTCCCGAATATTATCTTCGAAAATGATTCTCACATTCTTGAGATGTCATCTTTCAAGTGGTATTCTTGATTCTAAAATCAATGTGCATGATTCCTACAAGTATTCCATACTTGTGTGTGCACAAATTTAGGGGAGGATAATCTACAAGTTGGATGCTTTGAGACTAATACCCTTTTCAAGTTTATCATGTGTGTAGTAGTCTCATTGCAAGGAAAATGGAGTCCCTAGAGTTAAGCATCACACTTGGTAGAAATCAATTTGGTGTCCACATGTGGTATTTCTAAACCAATATCATCATGTTGATTTCATTTTGATATTTATATGCTTTCTCCATGCATTATATAGATTAAATTCCCTTGAGCTATATCTTACAAATTATGCATATGCTTTAGTCTTCAATTGGTATCAATATGCATAAATTTAGGGGGAGCTTAGTCTATATAATGTGAGAGTCAAACTTTGTGACCTATTCCATTCCACATAAAAAGGATCATAAAGTTTGACCCTCCCTTGTGCTACTAATGTCTTCCTTTTCGGTGTTTGATTCCAAAGGGGGAGAATTTAGAGGACCAAAGGCAAGCATTAATAATTTACAAGTGGTAATGGTCCGAGAAAGGGAGGATAATGGATTATGGATTGTCTATGTAATAGGGAGAATTTGTAGGAAGCAAGGCTTAAATCTATAATGCCACATGGAGACATTTTGCAAGGGCAAGATAAGTTTTTATGTAATATCTTTTAGTCTTACAAGTAGTATCTTTTAGCATCATATAAACTTGCCCCTTGCATTGCATCCTAGCAAGTAGGTAGTTTTCGAATTTCAAAATTTTATTATTTGCTTGCATTGGTCGTGTTGTCATCAATCACCAAAAAGGGGGAGATTGTAAGAAAAATGGACCCTTGGCCCATTTACTTTGGATTTTGGTGTTTGATGATCAACACAACCAAATTGGACTAATGAATTAGCAAGTGATTGTTTTGTAGTTCAATAGGATGCAAGACGTGACTTGGACAAAGGCAACGTGATGATCCGATGATCAAACACCTCAAGCAAGACCTTAGAAGCACAAGAGAAGACCCATGACATCAAGCAAAGTCCAAGCACAAAGATAGGAACTAAGCCAGATGCAAGATCGCAAAGAAACGAGCTCACAGAGGTGACAGGACGCTACACAGGACGCTACACAGGACGCTCCAATGCACAGGACGCTGCACCGGACGCTGCACAGCACGCTCCGATCAAAAGGCTCGGCAACAGCAGAGTCAACAACAGCGACCAGACGCTGCACAGGACGCTCCAATGCACAGGACGCTGCACCGGACGCTGCATAGGACGTTGAGTGCCAGAGTCCGGTCAACATCAGTAAGGTTCTAGAGAGCCATTTTCGTGACCGGACGTGTCCGGTCAGTGCTAACCGGACGCTGGTCAGAGTCCGGTCAATAGCAGAAAAGCAGGATTTCATCCCCAACGGCTACTTTCTCAGTGGGACTTATAAATACAACCCCCAACCGGCCAAATGAGGTGTGTGGAGCTGAGGAAACATACCAAGGGTGTTGATACACCATTTTAGTGATCTCCACTTGCATAGTGCTTAGTTATTCATTAGGTGATTAGCGTAGGTGCTTTGCGAAGTGCTTAGGTTGATTAGACCACCGCTTATGCGCTTGCTCTAGGTTTAGGCCTAGTGTTTAGTGAGGTTTGCATACCTCTTACCACTCGGTGTTTGCGAGCACCATTGTTGTACATCGGAGGGGCTTGAAGTCTTGCGAGATCACACCAACCGCGTTTGTGGTGTGGCTGCCACCATGTACCGGAGCGAACAAGGCCCACGGCATTTCGACTGGAAGCTTGATAGTGAAGACGGTGGGGAGCATCCGGGAGAGGCTTGCTGGAAGGCACGTCGGAGACCCACTTGCGCGTGGGGAAGGCCCGAGGCTATCCACGGAGTTACCCGACCGGGAGCTTGGCCCTTGCGAGGGATTCCTTGCGAGGGGCTCCAATGAGGACTAGGGGGAAGCTTGCGCCCTTCTCGATACCTCGGTAAAAATACCAGAGTCGTCGATGGGAGTTTACATATCTCTACCTTACTCTTTAGCTTTCGCATTTACATTGATTACATTACTCCTTTGCGATAGAGATAGCAACACATTAGCAAAACCGTAGTTGCACATTTAGATAGTTTATCTTTTGCATAAGTTTTGCTAAGGGTAGAAAAAGAGGCCATAGTTTAGAGTTTGATTTTTAAGTCACCTAATTCACCCCCCCTCTTAGGCGCCATGGTCCCTTCATACCCAGCTGGGCTACATTGATTCACGAATCACCATGTAATACGGTATGACTTGTCTACGATCTAGCACCGTAGTAAGAACTGGAAGATGAAAGATGGTAAAATGGATCTGATTGCTCAACTCTTGCTTGAAAGTAGAACATGTGCTTACATAGAATGGCTAGATAAATGAACTAATCTTGACTGCTAATAAGAGCATCTATAAGGATTCACTACTAGTAAGGCTTTTCGCAAAAAAGGAAACCCAGCAAACCATAAAGCTTATCATATCCTTTGGAGTCGGGAAGTTATTCCCACTAGTCGGGTAAGTCTTGCTAGTACATTGTGTACTCAGGGTTTATTTACCCCTATTACAGGTGTGGCTTGAGGAGTAGCTGTTGAGTGGAGGATTCTTCTGGTGGGCACAGACGGATCCTTGTATCTTATTGTTAGAAGTTTATTCCAATTCCGCTGTTTAAATTCCGTACTCTGAACTTGGTATTGTAATAATGTATTTCTGAGAACTCTTGATTTATGAAATGGACTAAGTATTATAAACTCATTCCCATTATTGGATCCTGAGGAAAAATGTGGATTGTTCGAGTTCTCCCTTAGGGTGTGCTTGACGGAACCGTCCGATGTAGCTTGCTTTCGGGGTGCTTAGTGTCTAGTGGAAGACAAGCGCCTCCGAAGGTGTGTTATTTCGGGTGGTTCTGACACACTAATCACCATACTAGTGGCGATGCTAAGCTTGGTATGTTACAAATGTGATGTTAAGCTTATTTAGCTTATGCTAGCTGAGTGCCTTATGATAGCTTAACCTAAGTTGCCTTGTGAATAGATACTTAGTGTTGTCACGCGAAGGCAGCCTTAGGTCACCTTTGGTACAACTCTAGAAATAGTCATGGGTTCGTACAGCGTCGCACACTCAGGGACCAACCGGTTGCTAGGTCAAATTAGGCTAGCCTACCCACGGTGAATCTATGTCCCCACACACCCTTACTTCCTCTAGTGTGCACCCAACAGCTTGACTTCCTAGCCTGAGTTGAGCTACTCAGCTTCACGATCGGAATGAGTTATCTAGCCAGCTCAGTGAGAGGCTATGTTCAATATCACCGAGGACCAACAACGATGCGTTTCTTAATCGTCACAGATGGAATCACATGAGTCACCCTACAACATAGACTTCGTCCAACCTCTGATTATATAATCATCACATGTTTATTTCCACGATAGCAAATATAGCCAATTGTGACCAAGTATCCGTCTATATCTCGCAGGTGATAGGAAATCACCTGACTTCTACCGGTCTAAGCATGGCTAAGCATAGATCGACCTATTCATCTAGTAAGGGTACAAATATTTATATATATAGTGGACAAGGTAGGGAATATGCACCAACAGTTTCATCCAACTCCTATCACCTAATGCATCATACAAAAGTTATACTCAGGTGCATTTATAAAAAGAGAGGGTAGGAGGCTTACAATGCTCTAGGGCTTGCCTGGGTCTATGTTAGGATTTCTGTCCAGCTGGTTGTAATCGATTCGAAACACCAACTCTCCTAGATAGTGAGAAACTTGATCGGGCTTCCTTCATTCGTAGTAACACTTGATGGATCAACATGGTTATAATGATTATATGATAAACCTGATATGGTTACTATTATGATGCTTATTAATCAAGTGATTGCCATAGCATAGGTGCAAATCTAGCTATAATAACTTCACTGAATTGGATGCTAAATATTGACTAAAATATTGAAAGTGAGGACTCATGATAGTAATGCTCTTTTTGCAAAGTTATGCTATCCCACCAGCTCCATCAAATAAGCCTTGCATATCCTTTAGAGTCTTTTTATTTTTCTCTTGTTGGTTAAGTCTCGCTGAGTACATTCCAGTACTTAGGGTTTATTCCCACCTATGGCAGATGGTATGGTATATCATGGCTACTGCAAGAAATGTTTCTCTCCCGCCGTGGATGAGGAATGAGGTCAACAGGCAAGGCCTTTTCTAGTAGCTTCTTTATGTGCTTTTGTTGGAAACAATCATGAAATTGACATGTATCTGAACCGTGCATGTGATGGTTTCAAAACTATGTTGCTTCCGCTACTAAATTCGAACCTGATGTTGTAATAACTATCTTTGCACTCCGATGTACGGTGAATTATTTGTGAACTTTATGTAACATATGACCTGTGGATGTTGAATCATGTACGATCTTGGTTTGTTGGCTAAATTTCGAGATCCTTCGTGATACTCTCGACGGACCACCGGGTTTATATGGGCTCAAGTATAAAAGTGCGACTACCTCGGCAGCTGCCATTGTGCTTATGCTCTTATAAATTGAATGGTTCTATTATATCGACAATACCATTAGATTGCGATGAGTATGGCACTGTCCTCTCATTTAATAATACCATGCTGCGCGCAAAACTCATAAATTCACTTGAGAAATATTCTCTCGCGATTAGAATAAAGAACACTTCATCTTTTTATTTTAATAAATACACATAGCAAAATCTAGTACAATCATCCATGAAAGTCATGAAATATCTTTTGCCACCTTTGGTCAACTCGCCATTCATTTCATAAAAATTAGAATGGATTAGTTCTAACAGTGCCAAGTCCCTCGCCACAGCAGCCTTGTGAGGCTTGCAAGGTTGCTTCGACTGCACACATACGTGACATTTAGAACCTTTGGCCAAATCAATTTTTGGGATTAAATTCATACCAGCTAAGCTAGTCATGCAACCAAAATTTATATGACGTAGATGTGAATGCCAAACATTCGATTCAATATCATAGCTCACATTGTTCACAGAATTAAAACATGCATCAGTTAAGGATAGGCGGAACGAGCCTACACACCCATAGCCTTTACCCACAAATATTTCATATTTTAGAAAGTATGCACTTATTAGATTCAAACATGGGTTTAAAGCCATCTCCACATAGCATAGAACCACTAATTAAATTATTTTTTATTGAGGGGACATGTTGTACGTTCTTCAATTACAAGGTCTTTCCTGAAGTAAGCTTTAGATTGACTGTACCAACACCTTGAACAGCCGCTCGTGCTCCATTCCCCATCAACAAGGAGGAAGTCCGTCCGACCTGATAAGAAGAAAACAAAGAAATATCAGCACACACATAAATATTAGCACATGTGTCAACCCACCAATAGGATGAATAACAAACTGAAAGAACTGTAGGCAATAAATTACCATACTTTGATGTTGCTCTAACAGCCTTAGCCATGTTTGCATATTTGTTTAGGCTTCTACTTGCTCTCCTCGTAGTCTCTAGAATAATGCCCAGACTTGCCACAAGTGAAGCAATTTTCTTTCTTTCTTCTTCTTCTTCTTCTTCTTCTTCTTCTTCTTCTTCTTCTTCTTAAAAGGAGTAGTGGTCTTTTGTTTGAGTTCTTGCTGAAATTTCTTCTTGTGGAAATTTTGAGGATTTTTCTGCACCATATGGACACAAACTTCCCTCAACAATTTTCTTGCCACGGACATCCTTAGCTCTCGCCTTCTCTTCAACATCTAAAAAGCCAATGAGGCTGGCAATGCCAAACTCCTCTCTTATGTTTCAGAGAAGTAGCAAAGTCAATCCAAGTCTGTGGCAACTTGGCAATAATGCAGTCCACCACAAACTTCTCTGGCAGCGCACAACCAAAATTCTCGAGTTCTTTCACAGTGTATATATGTATCTCATAAGCTTGTTCTACTACAGAACGGCCATTGATCATTCTGTAGTTATGAAATTGCTCCATGACATACAACTCACTACATTGTCAGAAACCCCATATTTGATCTCAAGTGCATCCCATATTTCTTTTCCAATATGCAGAATCACAATGCATCTACTATGGAGTCTGCTAGCACAATGATTATTGCCCCCTATCAGTGTCTTGGAACGCACACTTCTCCTCAGGAGTATGCGGTCTAGCTGATCTAGGTTTGGCAACAAAATAACAATGCACAGCAGTCAACTATAGTATGCATCTCTGACGCCACCTCTGGTAACGTGTGCCCAAAATGTTTGGTTTCAGCATACTCGCAAATCCAACTACCAAAAAAATGCCTATCGGGTTTTTGGATTGTTACATATTTAGGCAATTTTAGTATCACTTTAATCCAGAAAAAGGCTAAAAACAAGTTTGTGACCTCAGATATGTGCACATGTGATCTAAGTGTTGCCAACATGTAGATGATACTAATTACCATGATTTTAATCGCTGAAAAAGAAGATGATATGCAACATACCTAGCATCACCAGAGCTGGTTACACTAGTCCACATAGCATCTGTTGTTGTAGTCATCTCGCTTAGTGCAATGCAGAAATGTGGTAGCGTCCAGTGGTGCTTCGGAAGGTCAGAAGTCAGAAGCAGGTCCGTCATTACGAGCGAAAACTCCTAAAACTTCCGTAACTCCCGTTATTAACCGTCTTGAGTGGCAAACCCAACTCTAACACCGCACCAGGTCTGGTCTGGTCAGGCTCGACATGGCCATGGCCATGGCCATGGCCATGCCTTGGCTTGGTCCGACGGGGCGTGCATGGTTCGCTCTCATTCTTTCTCAAATTCTCAATGTAGACAGACACAGTCCGCACATATAAGTGGAGTTAACGTCTAATCAAAATCCCGTATTATGGGACAAAAAATTATTGTGCACAATATTTAATATGAACCTTACAATTTTATTCGATTTAATTAGAAAAAATATTAGTCTTGGCCCACATTAAAGCTAACAATTTCTATTTGTATATTTTTCTATTTGATTAGGATTCTTATTCCTATTACTATGGATTGGAGAGATCTATTTGGATTAGGATCTCTAGTATTTAGAAGAGCCGTAGAGAGGCGAGCAGAGATACATTAACTGAGTTAGTTACCTAGGAGGACCAAACCAAAAAATTGAGGAGAAATTTTGGTTTTTTAATATTAGGTATATAAGGTATCTTTTTCTATTAGATTAGAATTCTCACTACTACAGAATTGGACATCACTGCTGGATTTTGAGAAACCGATAGTGATAGTCCATCACTGTCGGTTTTTGGCTAAAATCGCTAGTGATAGGACACTGATATTCGGGTCTTCACTGTCGGTTCATATCACTGTTGGTTTTAGCTAAGAACCAGTAGTGATATTGGGTCATCACTGTCGATTTTAGCCAAAAACCGACACTGATACTATCACTGTCGGTTCGTGGCTTTAACCGATAGTGATATGCTACAAGAAAACTTTATAAGTTTCTCATATGATATCTGATGAAGACGAACTTTATATCAAAGTTGTAGTACTCGACGAGATCTACAACTTTGTGATTCAAACTTTTTTAATTTGAAATTATTTGGATGTCCAAATATTTTCATTTAAAATCATCTATCTAATGAAAATTGCGTTTGATTTCTAAAATTTAAAATTTGAACTTTTCAAACGACCTCGGATGGAGAAACGCCCAAAACAAAAGTTGAAGATCTCGAAAAGTTATGCAACTTTATAGCTGATAACTTTTTCATTTGAAATCATTTACTACTTCAAAATACTGATTGAAATTAAATTATGAAATTATTGAAGAAATTTGATTTCTCTTTTTAATCTCTGGCTAAAACTTGTAACTAGTCTTTCTTCCTCATACTAACTTTAAATTTGATGATTTTTTCCTAAAAATTTCTAAAATCATGCTCTATCATTTTATTGTTTTGTTATAGCTATTATTTTATCCATTTTTCATGTGACTGTGTTTTATATATTTTGATTTTGAATTTTAAAAAAATGGCAACTTCAAACGTCATTTTGGAACACTAAATGATTTCAACTGAAAAAGTCATGAACATAGAAGTAGTAGAACTTATCAAGATCTATAACTTTTATTTTGATCATTTCTTTATCCGATAAAGTGGTAGTAACATTGTTCATAAAATTTACATATCTCTCTTGCAGTTTCATAAACTATAAGAGGGATATGTAACATTTGTGAACAATTTTACTACCACTATGTCAGATGAGTAAATGATCAAATGACCAAAATAGAAGTTGTAGATCTCAGAAAGTTATGAAACTTTGTAGTTCATAACTTTTTAATTTGAAATCATCTTGCCAAGGAAAACTACATTTGAATTTCTAAAATTTGAAATTCAAATTTTATAAATGACCTCAGATGGAGAAACTACCAAAATAAAAGTTGTAGATCCCAAAAAGTTATGAAACATTGTAGTTGACAACTTTTTGATTTGAAATTATTTTGTCAAGAAAAACTATGTTTGAATTTTCAAAAATTTAAAATTAGAATTTTTTAAACGACCTTGGATGGACAAACATCAAAAACAAAACTTGTAGATCTTAAAAAGTTATGAAACTTTGTAGTTGACAACTTTTTTATTTGAAATTATCTTGTTATGGAAAACTACGTTTGAATTTCTCAAATTTGAAATTCAAATTTTGTAAACGATCTCAGATGGAGAAACGACCAAAATAAAAGTTGTAAATCTCGAAAAGTTATAAAACTTTGTAGTTGATAGCTTTTTCATTTGAATTCGTTTAGAGTTCCAAATACTCATTTCAAAATCAGATGAACATAAAATGGCTAAGACGAAAATCTCATTTGGACACAAACAGCTTACAGGTGGTGTGGTTAGGGACCGAAAATGTGAAGCAGGAGACCAGGGGTTCGACAGTGCATTGTTTGGCTTTCCGGTTGGACCTCTCCCCGTATTAAAAAAAATTCCCTATTTTTTTAGTGCATTTTTTTGTTTTCCACATCACTATCGGTTTCACATCAGTATCGGTTTATAAAACCGGTAGTGATGTCAACCCCCATCACTGTCGGTATGCCACTGTCGGTTCAAAATTCGACAATGAAGGGGTTTTTGAACCGACAGTGATGTCAAAATCTGGGACAGTGTCTTATTTCTATTTAGCTTATTCAGGATCGCAGCGATCTATTTGATTAGGATTTCTACTAATTTAGGAGAGCAGACGTACAATAATATAACCACACATATGTCACGTGATGATACACAAATAGGTAACTCCAGTTAGGTACCTGGCGACAGACAAATACATGAAGACACGAGTACACAAGATCGACACATGCATGCCCTAAATGGCAGCTTATTCATCCAATATAGCTACTAGCTAGTAGTACGGGTAATTTAATAAATACGTAGTGCAGGTCCGTACTCTAGCAGCCAAGCAGGACACATGCATGCATACGAGCGAGCATGTGCTGCATGCATGCTATTAGACCCTGAGGTTGCCTCCGAAGCATTTGATCTTGGGCCCCGGGCCGAGATTGTTGGTGCACACACGTATTGCCAGATCAGGGTATAGGAGACCCAACTTCGCAAGGATGGTATCGAGGATCCGCTGAGTGTTAGGCACGAAAGTCACAAGGACCTTGTCCACGAGCACTCTAGCTGCCGTTTCAAGGGCCTGCATGTCTTTGAAGCCATTAGGGCACAGATCTTGGGATGGCGCTGGTGCCAGTAGTGTCGAAGGCTCCAGTAAATGGGCATGAGCAGAAGCCTCGGGCACGAGCACCATAGCAAGGAGCAGGAGGGCAGGGGAAGCGATGGATTTAGAGGCCATTGCTATTTGCTAGCTTTTGCACCGCAGATATATGTGTGTTCTCAACCGTGTGTGACTTGCTTCAAGACGATCGAGCATAGCAACTATTTATAGGCATGCAGCAGCCACCGCGCCCGGGCCGCGATCGTCATTCGTCAATGAGCCAGGTTGCAAGTTTCTTGAAGGGTACGGTAATGGCAGCGAAGATCGATCTATCACTACCAGTACTACTTTGTATTAATGTCGTTTATTAGAAACTCTTATTTTTTATTTTGCTAAAAAAATACATTCTAGGTTTCTGGCTATGTACACTAGCTCTTTTTTTACAAAGGGAAAGGGGGTTTATATTAAATCATGGCACAGTACATCTCCAAATTACACATAAAAAAACTGAAATAAAAAATACATAATAATATATCTAGATTCTTCTATGATACGTCTTCTTCCCGAATGGCTTCTCTCGAATGCTGAAACCAAAGTGTAGTCTTTATGCCGAATCCAACGACCAACCCCAAAATATTGGACATGCCGCAAGATCCAACGTTTTGGAACCAGTCCAAAACGCATCTAAATCGCTAAAAGAATATCGACAGTTGCATCGTCGGGTACGACATAGGATGGAGATACATCACCTCGAGATCTTGATTTCCCCTCCTCGACCATCAACGAGATCGATGTCCCAGAGTTGTTGTCCTCATAGGGGCTCCCAGAAACACCCCTCCCCTTGCAGATAAAGGTCACAAATTGGCTACCTACCTATGAAATCGACGCCTGCAATGGCGATCTCATCGTGGCAATCACCGTAATCATCACATGAAGCACCAACCTGGCCGGAAATCAGCTGATTTTGCCTGAAGATTTATTTGAACCAAAACCGAAGCAACTAGATATGAAAACTACGAGAAAAAAGATGGGTCACCTCTCCTTCTTGTCCCCGGCAGATGGACCGGAGAGGAAGAAGGAGAGGGGCCCTCGGCGGCGGCGGTGGTAGCGAGCAACTCGTTGGTGGCCGCGGCTGCGTGTGTAACCCTACAGGAGCACGTACACTAGCTCTTAGTTACAAAAATTGCAAGAATTGCTTTATAATAAGCACTCTTATCAATATCAAAAATTAGTTTAGGTATTGTGTGGGTACCTAAAGGTACGTTCAACGTAGGCGCAGGGGGTAGAAAGGCTGATCAAAATTTATTGCTGCAGCTATACATTCAATGTAGAAGAATTTGAATTTTAGAATCGAAGGTTCATAATATAAGACTTCTCGGCTCTTATCCATTTTTTTTTTTTGGAATGAATACATCATTCAATTTGGCAGGCAGAATAGTAAAGATTTCATCGAAAACTTACAGCAGCTTGCCAAACAAACGCTAATAGAAAAAAGAGTACAGGTATGACAGGCATAACATCCACGATTGGGTTGAAAATGGCATAAGCTTCGGGTAATTTGGCGAAGAAAAAGCTAGTCGGACAAAGAACAGAATTAAAACAGATACAGGTTAAACTAAGTATATTAGGCATAACAAGCATTTCATTCTTGTAGAGTAGATAATTGGATTTTGATTGAGTTATTTTTCTAAGGGAAAAAGCAAAAGAAAAAGTGGATTCCAAATCCTTTTTTCTTCGGACTTTCCCAAACACAAAATACCTCCTTGTATTCGCATTCTCAAATGCAATTTTAGCGCGAATTGTTTGGAGGGGTAGTATACCCTTTTTGATGCATTTGGCACGTGCAATTTCTTTTCCTGCTAGACAACCCGCAATTTGGATTTTTATTCCCTTTATATCCGCTTTTTTAGTTAATTCAATAGCTTTTTTCATTGCTTTTCGGAATGAAACTCTATTTTTTAATTGAAAAGCTATATATTTCGCAAGAATATTAGGTTGTCTATAAGGTTCTTTAACCTTTTTGATAGCAATATTAAGTCTCTGGTTTACAAAATTAACTTCCTTTTTGAGATCTTTCTCTAATTCTTCGATTGCTCCCTTGTCTTTAATAAATTTGGCATTCAGCAAATGAAATAGAGTCAGCGAATGAAGCAAATTCATTAACAACTCAATTTATAGATCAAAAATGAAAAAAAAAGAGAAAGCATTGCCTTCTTTCGTATATCTTGTATTTATCATACTTTTGCCCTAGAGAGTCTCTTTCTCTTTTAACAAATGTCTGGAACTTTGGATTAAGAATTGGTGGAATACCAGGCAATCCGAAACTTTCTTAACTGAGATTCAAGAGAAAAGATTATACAAGGATTCATAGAATTAGAAGAACTTTTTCTCTTGGACAAAATGATAAAAGAGAAACCGAAGACACATGTACAAAAATTTCCTATAGAAATACACAAGGAAATAATACAATTGGCCAAAATAGATAATGAGGATCATCTCCATATCATTTTGCATTTCACAACAAATATAATTTGTTTAGATATTCTAAGTGGTTCTTTTTTCTAGGTAAAGAAGAACTTGTCATTTTGAATTCTTGGGTTCAGGATTTTTTCTATAACAGCAGTATCCCCTGTGAATACTCCACCAATATGAAAAGTTCTTAATGTTAGTTGAGTCCCTAGCTCCCCAATTGATTGACCTGTAATAATACCTACAACTTCCCCCAATTCGATCAGATCCCAATGAGTGGGACTCCGCTCATAACATAATTGACAGGTCCAAGCTGTGCTTTGGCAAGTAAAGGGGGTTCTAATATATATTGGTTGTGCTCGAAAGGCGGTTATGAATCGATTGACTAATCTAATTCCAGTATCTTGATTTTGAGAAGCAATGCATCGTGAACCAATATATATATCGTCTGCTAATACACAACCAATTAGTGTTTGGACAAAAAAGTTTTTCCGTTGTCCCATTTTGAGGACTCACAGAAATACCTTGGATAGTACCACAATCTCTTCTACGCAGAATAATATGTTGAACTACTTCAACAAGTCTACGTGTAAGATAACTAGCATCCGATGTTCGTACAGCAGTATCTACAGGCCCTTTTCGGGCTACGTAGCAGGAAATTATATATTCTGTCAAAGAAAGTCCCTCGTGTAAATTGTTCTGTCAAAGTATTCTATCTAAAGCAATAACTTACGTGCATCAGCATTTCTTATTAAAATATAGTACTTAATATAACGTTTCTATCAAATGTAAGAATTTTCTATCCAAAGCAACAACTTATAAAATTTAGTGGGATGCGGCATTAATATAATTTAAAAAGAATTGTTAATGCCATATGCGATTTATTAAGACAATATTTTTCATGATTGCTAAAACCTAACAAGATATTATTCACCCATGTATGCATGCATGCTTACTTGATCTTTATGGCGGTGCACATCATGTGTGCTCACTTTAAACTATTTTTACTCCTTCTGTCCCAAAATAAGTGTCGCTTTGGTAATCGTATATGTCAAACTTTTCTAAGTTTGACTAGATTTGTAGCAAATATTAGCAATATTTGTATCTCCAAATAAGTTTATTATGAAAATAGATTCAACCATCTATCTAATGATACTAATTATGTACTATAAGTATTAATATTTTCTTGTATATATTTGGTCAAAGTTGAAAAACGTTTGACTTCTCGGAAAGCGAGAACGACACTTATTTTGGGACGGAGGGAGTACGTATTAATAGTGGTAAAGGTGAGTTTTTATAAACATTTATATAGGTACTTTATGGTCATTTATCTTTTTGTAATAGTAATATGTTGGTAACTTATAAGTAGATTTGAGGTTGATATTTTGGTTTATTTTTAATACTTGTAGGGGCAGGTAATGTATATTTCAATTGAATTACTTAGGTTATTTATTTTAATCGCAAGATTGGGTAAGTTGCATGCAAATTTATGGTGTTATTGTAGAGTATCTTTCATAATGGTGGAGATGGGGTAAGGTTACTGAATGTTTTATTTCGAAATGACATAGGTGGATAGTTAGACGCATAATGTGATGGAAAATATGGGTACTTTTAAGAAAATAGAGTATACCCAATACAATGCCTATTATTGTTAATGATGATTACAGTTTATAGTACTGATGTCAGGATGTTTATGGTTTTTGTAAGAGTTTCTAGAATTTTTTTCTAGTTTCTCTCGTGAGTATTAACATATCAATTCCGTTGGGGCCTCTAGTCGTAGTGGTATAAGATTTGTATACAATGGGCACGTGCTACCATTTAAAGATAGCTAGTACTCCCTCCATATCGCTTTTAGAGGTCGTTCTGCGTTTGGACTCGAGTTGATAAAAAGACGTCGTTCTGCCGTAAGTACTCCCTCCATATCGCTTTTAGAGGTCGTTCTGCGTTTGGACTCGAGTTGATAAAAAGACGTCGTTCTGCCGTAAGTACTCAGCTTTGGACGCCGCTACCCCTCGCGCTTGGGCTCCCGCGCCGCGTGAGTTAATAGCGCCGCGCTCGACGCTCGGCAACGATTGGCCTCCCAACCGCGTGAGTTATTAGCACCGTCTCCCATCCACTCGACGCATGCTGCACGCCGCCGCACGCCCTCGCCCTCACCGCACGCCGGACTGCATGGATGCATCCTCGGCGGACTCGACGTCGGCGTTGGCGCCGGAGTCCATGAAGATGACGACGGCCTCGAGCAGGAGATGGAGCTCGCGCCGGACTCCATCACGTCGGAATCGCTGGAGGCGGAGAAGGTCGTCTCGCCGGCGTCGCTGGAGCTCGCGCCGGACTCCATGGAGATGATGACGGAAGACGGCGTCGAGAACGAAAAAAAAACCCCGCCAAACCTACCTGCTTGAATGAGATCAACGCGCGCGCGGACTGCTAAAACGCGCAGGGCGAAAACGAACCAAAAGCCGACGGCGCACAGGGCAAAACGTTGCCACGGACGGCCAGAACGCGCGCGCGCACGAGCAGCTACGAAGGCAAACGAAATCCATGCAAGCAACGCCGGCCACGAGCACAGTGCCATGCAAAATAGAAACGACATAAAAAACAAGCGAACCCGCAGGGACTCGAACCGACGACCTGCTTCCTTGGGCCACCCTGGTCTAGCCACTCGAGCTACGCATCTATTTGTTGCATAGGTAACAATTGCAACCCTATTTAATAGGGGTAGACAGGGAAAAATACTCCCTGCTTAATCGCTCATTGGTAAGCGTTCCTATGTCCTAAACGACCTCTAAAAGCGATACGGAGGGAGTACGAATTAATTAAGAAGTTAGGTGCATGTGCACTATATATATGTACGTGCTTGAAAATTCTCTCTTTTTTATTGAAAACATGCAAGGTACAGACCAAACCATGATATGTCAAGCCCTCCCTACTCCTAAAGTACAGTTGACACATTGTTATTCTTCAGTCTCGCCGTCACCAAGTACCATAGAATAATATAATGCCCTTTCTACGACCCCCAAAACCTGCATACCTCAGGAAAATTAATATTCCGAACCACTGCATATACTATTTTGTAAACAAGATGAGAAGATGCATAGTTATTGTTAACAGCCAAAATATGATCGAAAAGTCAAAGATGGATTGAAAAAACCTGTGCAAACAAAAAGAATATCAAATTTAATTTAAATTGGGAAAAATTGCAAAGATCCAAGAAAAACGGCCGAGGCTGATTTTACCGTAAGGCCGCACCGGGCCCAGTAAAAACCAACCTTGGCTACTAGGCAGGTTTCGGAACCAGCCCAAGCCAGTTTTGGCAGTCCGAGCCTCAAATCGTCTTTTTTCCTTTGGAAACTCATTCGATGTCGTGAGAAAAATAAATTACTTGTGGAATAAGTTTTCTTCTACTGGGATAAGAACTCCCTCCCTCGCCATTTATACGAGAGGATCATGATCGATTGAGAGATCTATCTATCCAACCATAAAAAACGCATATATCTTTACCTTTTATCTTCTACTTCAATCTTTTCTAACCCCCCTTTATCTAGCACGTCTCTCAACAAGATTTGTAGGTGTTCTAGCCTTCTTGATGTCCTTGCTGATCTTAGGGCACCCTATTGTGTGTCTCCCTAACGTATCTTCCAGGGAGACGTTCATGTGTGTTTTACAATCATGTAGACCGATTTCGCAAATTGGCCTAATTAAGGTGGATCGAAGACCCCTGAGTGCCAACAAACTAAGGCAATTAGAGGTTGGAACTTGTAGAGCTAATAAAATAAAGATTTTCAGCGAGGAGGCGAAATCACAATCATCTTTGGACCGACTTATTATGAAAAAGTATACCAAGCAAAAAGTTGACACTATGAACTGGTTCACAAAAAAGAAGTCTGGTCGCTTCCAAAGCAAAAATTTATCTGCTCACGAAGCAGGAGGTTCCCCCTGTTCCTATGGAGGTCATCAAGCGAACCTTACTTATAATTGGCTCCATGGAGGTACTGTTTAAAATGAAATTGATGAGCCGATGGCAGTTCAAAACCAAACTCATGTTGAAAATATGTGCCTAAAATACATTTCAGATTTTATTTAGAGGAAAAAACTCATAGATAAAAAATGATGCAAGGATATAAAACATGTAAACAGGCAACATACTGACTAGAACAGGATCTCGCCAACCAGAAGCTGGAGGTCGTGTGCTTGAGTTACAATTGATTTAGCACTGTCCATGCTAAAATCAAAGAACTTTTCGCACACATACAGCCAGCGACTGGCTTCGGCTTCTGCATATTTTTGCTCCAAATCCTCCCACAGCATGGTGGCCAATGAGTAATTCATATACACATGGTGGCCGAAGCTGGAGGTGAGGATGCAGCCCAATGCGGTGTTATTCGCATTCTCAAACTGCATGGTCTGTTCCTCTGTGATGGGAAACACGAGGTATATCACCCACCATAACCCCAATGACATGAGCCAAAACTTGGCCCTTGTCTGCCATCTGCGGAAGTTCTCACCTCCAAACCTCTCAGGTTTCATAGCATCAGATGCATTTGTCATTGCTAGATCACAGAAATAGGCACAATCAGGTTTTTGAAATGTTGGAAATATGTGCCTAAAATACATTCCAGATTTTATTTGGAGAAAAAACTCATAGATAAAAAATGATGCAAGGATATAAAACATGTAAACAGGTAACATATTGACTAGAACAGGATTGCGCAAGAAAATTACTCAATGATCCCGCACAGAACATAGTCGAATGTGTTGAACTAGATGTTGCAGATCACCAAACGGTCGCGTGTAGACGCTGCCCAAAAACCTGATTGCCGCCCCGTGCAGGAGTCTCGCTGCAGTGGTTTCGGAGATCCCGCTATCTTCAAGTCTGGTGTACGTCGAACTCAAAGATCGACGAGGCGCAGCAGCGAGAAGCTCAGCACAACAAGTGGGGAGGTGAGCGTGTGATTGCGTACCCTTCAACCAGGACGTTTTCTGGTTTTATAGGCCTTCATAGTGCATCAATTCCCCCTCATCAAGCAGTAGAAACTGTCCATTTAAATGACAGAAAATGTTGCAATCAAATAGCAGAAACTGACACACCTTATTAATGTTTAAAACGGCAGTTTCAATCACATTAAAGCGCCATTATGCTCAGCATAAAAAATAGAAACTGCATAAATAATAGCCTACGCGTCGCGCTCGTCACAAGATTTTTCATGTGAAAAATGCATGTGAGCTGCGTGTGCGTGTAGCAACAATCTCCTCTCTCATTTGCACCTATTTTGCATAGAGAGGAGACTCCCATATTTAAGTAAGATAACCTCTCCTTGAATTAGCAATATGGGACTAAAGGTTGTGCATACTTTGGAATTTTTCAGATTGGGCCAAACATGGGCCTAAATCCAACAACTCAATCCTCTATATATGCAAAAAGTGGAGGTAGGAGTTGCTGCAAATAAAGATGAATCTCAAGGCCGCAAGGTAGACTCTAAATGCTTCCAACCTAGATGGTGCTCTTTGAGTTTGACCAAGATGCAATGGTGCAAGCTTCAACACGCTTGTTGTAAGAAAAAAATGTAACAAGAAACCTAGGGTCATTTGAAAGACAGCCAATATACACATATTACCCATAGACCAACACAACTGATCTATACATCACCCTTAGACTAAAAATAGCCAATGCTACTTGGTCGACAACCGTTTGTTAAGAGCGAACGGCTAAAAAACTTAAAAAAATTGATGAGTCAAGTCGTGTAGAGGCAAAGAAAAACTTGAAAAAAAGCGATGACTTCGGTGATTGTCACGACAAGATCGCCGTTGTAGGCGTCGATTTCATCGACTGGCAGCCAATTTGTGGCCCTTATTTGCAAGGGGAGGGGTGCTTCTGGGAGCCCCTACGAGGACAATGACTCTAGGTATCAATCTCATCGTCGATGGTCGCGGAGAGGAATTCAAGGTCTCGAGGTGATGAATCTGCAGCCTATGTCGTCCCCGACGATGCAACTGCCAATATTCTTTTAGCGATTTAGATGTGTTTTGGATAGGTTCCGAAGCGTTGGATTTTGCGGCATATCCAATGTTTTGGGTTGATCGTTGGATTCGGCATAAGGACTACACTTTGGCTCAGGCGTTCGAGGAAAGCCATTGGGGAAGAAGACGATGAAAGAATCTAGATAGAATATTATGTATTTTTTATTTTAGATTTTTCATGTGTAATTTGAGAATGTACTGTGCCAAGATTTAATATAAGTCCCCTTTACTTCGCAAAAAAAAGAGAGAACATAAATTAGGGTTGGAAAAATGTTTGAAGTTTGGAGGAATAAAAATAGTAAAGTTGTGTGTTTTTCTCAGTTGGATACCCTTGATCGGCCTTGGTCCTATTCTATTTACAGGATGGGATGTCTTATCCCGTGAGACGTCCAAAATCTTGCCCAAAACACATAAGTCTACAACTTTGCTCTTGGACTGCCGGAACCCGATGATCCAGTATTGTGATTTTCTGAGCATTATTACCTCATCTAGACTCCAAATTAGAGGATTCATATGTTCGTTCTAATCGTCTTGACGAGGACAATACGCAATTGGGCCTCCTTTTGATACCGTTCCAACAAGGACCTTTTTTAAGTCTTCCGTGCACCTTAGCCAAAATACAAAAGAACGGTAAATATAATCTGCAAAACATTTTAGCATACCAAACTTGGTAAATAAGAATTAGTCCCAAACATATCATTTTTTATGCTACATCCGATTTAATCTACCATGATGCCCCCCGTGTGTCTCCAGACGTACACTCCACGGCCAGTAGCCATGGAACCTCAGGGTTCCCAAATCCTCTAGACCTTGCCGAAGATTTATTCTGATGGATTGTGTGAATGAACTCTCGATGTATAAACAAAAAAGCGGTAATGCTCTCTACCGAGCGTCCGTCCGGCCGGACGGAACGGACCCGCCTGCCTCCGTGCTTCGCGCCCCTGCGCCTCGTGCCTCGTGTCGCCCGCGCCTCACGCCGCTTATGCCTCGCGTCTCGCGCTATGCACAGTCAAGGTCCGTGGACCGTGGGTGGCCTTCGCGCTGTGGCATCGAGCTCCACGCCGGTGTCGAGCTCCGCGTCAACGAGCCTGTATTGGGCGGCAGCAAGTAGATGAGAACACGTTACAACCGTATGTTTCGTGCGTTTCAGATGTATGTTACATATGTTTTATTTGGATGTTGCAAAAGTAGATCTGGTATTGCATATGTTGCAATGTCTATACATGTATGTTGCAAGTGTATGTTTTAAATGTTTCAGTTGTTTTCAAACGTATGTTGCAAGTGGTTTATCTGGATGTTGCATATGTTGCACTGGTTATACACGTACACTGCAAGTGTGTGTTTTTAAATGTTTCAGCTGTTTCAAACATATGTTACAAGTATTTTTATCTAGATGTTGCATATATTGTAGTGACATACACATATGTTGTAAGTGTATGTTTTCAAATGTATGTTGTAAGTGTTTTATCTGGACGTTAGCAGTGGCCATATATGTTGCAAGTGTATGTTCTAAATGTTTCATCTATTTTCAGATGTATGTTGTAACAAATGCTATATATTGCAAGTGTTCCATGAGTAGACATGGGAAATGGGCGTAGACGGAGCAGGTGGTCCCCTCACCCGTGTGTGCGCGGGAAGCGAAGCGAGCGCGGCAGCCCCCACGTGCATGTGCAGCAGTAGGAAGGCTAGCCCGGCAGCAGCAGCAGGTGGATAGGTGCGGCAGCAACAGCCTACGGCCAGGTGCATGCAAACATCGAGCGTTTCGAGTCCTGTCGAGTCACATGGCATGTCTGTCAATGTTGTGTCGAACGGTTTTGGACCCGCGCGCGTTATTGGTACGTGTGTGTATCAGTGGCATCAGACATGTTTGATCTTATCATTTGGCAACGGGCAGCAGGCGCGGACGTCCGGACGCGGCGTCCGTCGGAACGTCTGGGTGCTAGCCACTCCCATAAAAAATAGAGATTTGAGGCACTGGGTGGGACGAGGAGTGAATAGCTAATTAATTAATTGACTGCATGTTAATCTTTGATTAATTGGCACATCACGTGCATGTACAAATTCTACGTACTCTCACTGTCTCACACGTCACGCCTTATTCGTTCTGTATGCAGCTCCATTACCATGTTTGCTATAGAGTATACACGCAGCGTGACACATATCATGCACATGTAGCTAAGCCAGCACCAAGACGCGCCGATCACTCGGAGCTCGGAGGCGCAGGAGGGAAGCTAGCGGCGCCGCCATGGCCTGCTGCAAACCCTGCTTGTCCTTCCTCGCTGAAGCTGCCGCTGTGATCGACATCCGATGCCCCTTGCTGCCAGGCCGGGTCCCAGGCCGGAACATGCCAGGCCGGCATCATCTGCGCCGGCTGCCCCATCGGCGGGTAGTAGTACGGCATCCCGGCGGCCGGCGCCCCGCCCGGGGCGCCACCACCCCCGATGACGCCGGTCCCGGACGCCGCGAAGCCGAGTGCGCTACCGGGCTCCTCCTTGGCCTCCTCGCGTGGCACGATGTCGACGAGGAAGTCGAAGACGTCGGTGCGCGCGATGGCCGCGGCGACGTCGTTCCGCTGCAGGGTGCGGCGCTTGTTCTCCTCGGCGTGCAGCCAGGAGCGGATGGTGAGCTCGAGGATGAAGAGCTCGCAGGCCTTGGCGAACAGTACGGGCGCCTCGGCGGAGATCATGCGCACGTCCTCGTCGGCCTTCATGATCTTCTTGATCCGGGCCAGCGGCAGCTGGTGGTTCTTGAAGTCCGACGCGGACGCGCGCTCCGCCTCCTGACGCTGGTACGCCCAGAACGCCTGCAGCTGGGCCTGCTGCTGCTGGAGCAGGTGGTGCTGCGGCACCGGCGGAGGCCCGGCTGCGCCAGGCACGCCCGCTCCTCCGGGGGCAAGGGGCTGGCCGGTGGAGTAGGGCAGCGGCTGGTTGTCCATGTATTTGGATTAATTTGCTGGGTAGCTTGTGACCCTATCAATGCTTCTTCTCGCCTGGTCGTCGGCGTTGTGGCTAGCTGCATGGATGTAGAAAATTTAGGTTACGTGCTGCAAATGAATGATCTGAACGTGTCCCACGTATGCAGCAAATGGCTAGCAGTTCACAATACACATGCAACGTTTCGGACGTACTATTTCTGAAGAGAAACAGGTCTACTATAAGTACTACTGCAAATCGATATTTTCATTGTGGTGAGAATTAGCCACTGCGAATTGAAATCAGTATCCAAATTCTAGTGACTGGTGGTACCTCTCAGCAAAGTGCAAACGGATCAGGAGATGACGAGGGGAGACTCGCTATAGGTGGCGGAGCGCAGACGTGGGGGCCTACTTATCTAGTTCTGCTAATAATTATATATCATGCACATGCTGCATATATTGTTCTTGAGAGGCTTTTTCATACCTATATCTTCAAAATAAACATACAAATTGGTCTAAAAATTATCAAAGCATGCAAATCGATCGAAGAAGCTAGCTACCTATATATCGTAATAATTAGGGAATTATTAAATTTCTCAACTGTCTCATAACTAAATTACATCGATTATATGCATGTCCTCCCGTGTATGTATTGCCCTCGATCTTAGCTTGGTGCGTGGTGGTGGGTTATATATGCTCGTTTTGTGCAGGGTGTTACTCCTTAATTTTGTGCGTATGTTGAAGTGCGTGCTAGTTCGATGAGAGAACTCCACAGTTTTCAAATTGAAGGAGGAAAAACGGAACATATTGGATACTAGCTAGACGCATGTGATATTCAGTATTTTGGATCGAGTTGAGAGAAAAATACATGTTTCTTTTCAGAAACAAAAACTTCATGCATTGACCGTGAGAAAGCAGTATGGGTCGGATGACAAAGTAATGAACAAGTAAATGATGGTATCCATGTACGATCCATTACTTAATTTGAACCAAAATAGAAACCAAAACGATTCTGTTAGTTATTTGATCGAGCCAAGAAGAAAAATAAAATCTATGCTTAAATCGAAGGAGAGAGGGGAAGAAAAGAAATTACATATGCAGACACTACGCCTGCTCAAGTTTGTCATATATTTGTGTAGAAAACTTAAAGAAAACTGGTCTGTGCAAAGCGAACGACATATCTCAGAAAAAAAATGCACACGATCAATGATGCATGCATGCAGCAGCAAAATCGAGCTTCAAAATGAAGTCAGATCAGACTAACCTTGCGCCTGAACTGAGGTTTTGCGTAGCTACATATACGTACTGCCGGCTATGGATATATATGAAGCTATCTTACAGGAACAGGAGTGAGTTCCACGCGGCCGCCGCCGGCCAGTCCCAAGCTCTCCCAGCTGCCGCCGCTGCAGGCCTGAGCAAAATGGCAAGCTTCATTTTCTTATGAGAAAGGGGGGTTGGGGTTGGGGTTGGGTTGGGTCCAACCAACGGGGCTGAAAAAAATCGTGCAGTAGACGGAGACATTGCATATCTGAAAGCATATGCACGTCATTTTTGGCTGCTTGGGACGTAGCTAAAATGACGTGCATATGGAGCTATGCTTTGTTCACTGTCAACTGTAAATGACATGGTGCAAATGGAGAGTTATTATTTCTCTCGTTAATTATTACAGACCATATATATACTCATGGTTGTCAAGCCGTGGTTAAATGCTCCACGAAGGGGGGAAAAGTATTCATCCTTCCGAAAGGAAAATGGCGACAGTGGTTATCAGCTTTCACCAGCTGATTATTAACACCAGAGTTAATTACTGAATTATACGCAGCTAGCAGAACAAGCTCGATAAGCTTCTCTCTTGCTTATTAGTCGCACTGACATGCCTTGTCCACGCGCGCCCACGAAATCTGCCGTCAAAAGGGTCGCTGGTGTCTTTTTTGGCTGGTACCTGCGGATAAGAAAAGATGAAGAGGAGATCGGGAGAGCGGGCGTTTCGTGGCCAGGCTTGGTCTTTTGGGATATGCATATGGATGGATATTATCCGTTCTGGAAGTTCCGCAGCCTCTCAAATTTCGCGCTTACTTTTATCGATCCGGCGATCCCGATCTATGCATCACAAAATCTAAATCTGCCGCACGTATGGCTTCGGTACTACTCCCTCCATCCAAATTACAAGTCATTTCAGCTTTATTGGAAAGTCAAAATATCTCAAGTTTAATCAAAAAAAATTATAGAAAGTGTAAGAAAAATGGGCCTTAGGCTCATTTACTTTGAATTTTGGTATTTAATGGTCAATACAGCTAAATTGAACTAATGAATTTGCTAGTGTTTATTTTGCAGTCTAATAGGTTACACGGTGGACTTGGACCAAGATTGGAGCTCGAAGAAGAGGTTCATCACTCAAAGGAAAATACTAGAGGAAGTGTTGGAAGCATGGAAGAGAAGCTAGAAGTCCAAGACGCGAAGATAAAGAAGCCCCGACGTCGTTGGAGGAGAAGGAGCACTGCCCTGGTCACCGCCCTAGGCATGGCGGAGCACCGCCGGGGGGTGGCGGTGCACCGCCCTATGAACAGTACCCCCAACGATCGGGTGTCAATGGCCAACGACTAGCTGATGTGGCAGGGCACCGCCCTATCTAGTGCCAGGCACCGCCCTGTCCGGTGACCTCGCAGAGATGACCATCTCGGGCACAACGGCTAGTTCTTCACTTTGGGGCTACAAAAGAAACCCCAACCGATCATTTGAAGTGTGAGGGAGCTGTAGGAAGATAGGAGGGTGTTGTTGCACCTCATTTGTGCTCTCCATATGCATAGAGCTTAAAGATCACTTGGTGATTAGCATAGGTGCTTTGCAAAGTGCTTATGTTAGTTAGATCACGCTTATATGCACTTGCTCTTGGCTTAGGTCTAGTTGCTAGTGAGGTTTGCATACCTCTAAAACCAAGGTGCTTATGCGCACCGTGTTTGTACTCGGCGGGACTTATAGTCTTGCGAGACCACACCAACCGCGTTTGTGGTGTGGCCGCCACCATGTATCGAAGGGAACAAGGTCCGCGACGTTTAGGCCGGAAGCTTGATAGTGAAGATGGCGGGGAGCGGTCCGGGAGAGGCACACCGAAGACCCACTTGCGCGTGGGGAAGGTCCGAGGCTATCCACAGAGTTACCCGACCGGAAGCTTGGCCCTTGCGAAGGATTCCTTGCGAGGGGCTCTAACGAGAACTAGGAGGAAGCTTGCGCGCTTCTCGATACTCAGTAAAAATACCAGAGTCGTCGATGGGAGTTTGCATCTCTACCTCATATTTACCTTCTGTATTTTTATTGCTACTTTGATTGTGTACTTTACTTTCATAGCTTAGTTGATATGCTAGTTGATAGGATTGGAACCTAGGTTGCATAACTCTTTTACGGTAGAGATATCAACACAACTAGTAAAATCGTAATTGCACATTTAGATAGATTACTTTCTTGCATAGGTTTTGCTAAGGTGAAAATTAGGGGCCATAGTTAGAAGTAGAATTTTAAGTTGCCTAATTCACACCCGTCTTAGCGTCATGATCCCTTACAAGTGGTATCAGAGCCGGTTGGCTCAATTTGAACTTTTGGCTTCACCAACATTGAACCGACGCTATTTAGAGCGGTTGGGATGGATACCTCTGGGTCTCCGCACTTTGACGGCACTAACTTTCCCTACTATAAAGTTAAAATGGCTTGTTAGTTGATTGAGGTGTTTGGAGAGTCACTCGTGACGGGATGAAACCCATTAAAAATCCCCGATAAACCTACTAAGAGTGAAGAAAAAGAAATGAATTTCATTGCTAGAGCTAAACATTACTTGTTTCAATCTTTTAGCATGAATGTCTTTAACCAAGTGTTCACCCTAAATACAACAACAACAACATAGACTTTCAGCCCAAGCAAGTTGGGGTAGGCTAGAGTTGAAACCCACCAAGATCTCCAAGTCACGGTTCAGGCACTTCAATAGCTGCTTTCTAAGTACTCCTATTCAAACATAGATCTCTAGGTATATCTTAAGCTTTCAAATCTCTTTTTATTGCCTCTCCTATGTCAATTTCGGTCTTCCTCTATCTCTCCTCATATTATTAGCTTGGCTTAGAACTCCACAATGCACTGGTGCCTCTGGAGGTCTCCTTTGGACATGGCCAAACCACCTCAACTGATGTTGGACAAGCTTTTCTTCAATTGGTGCTACCTCTAGGCGATCACTTATATCATCGTTCCAAACTCGGTCCATTCTTGTGTGACCGCAAATCCATCGCAACATACGCATTTCTGCAACACTCAGTTGCTGAACATGTCGAATCTTTGTAGGCCAACATTATGCTCCATACAACATAGCTGGTCTAATCACCGTTCTATAGAACTTGCCTTTTAGCTTTTGTGGTATCCTCTTGTCACAGATAATGCTAGAAGCTTGTCGCCACTTGATCCACCCTGCTTTGATTCTATGGCTAACGTCCGCATCAATATCTCCATCCCTCTGTAGCATCGATCCCAGATACCGAAAGGTATCCTTCTTAGGCACTACTTGACCTTCCAAACTCACATCTCCCTCCTCCTATACAACTCCGCCAAAGTCGCATCTCATGTATTCGGTTTTAGTTTTGCTCAATATAAAACCTTTAGACTCAAGGATCTGCCACCATAACTCTAGTTTTCTATTTACTCCCGCCTGGCTTTCGTCCACTAACACTACATCATCAGCGAATAACATACACCAAGGGATATCCCCTTGTAAGTTCCTGGTAACCTCATCCATTATCAAGGCAAAGAGATACGAGCTTAAGGCTGACCCTTGATGAAGTCTAATTTTAATCTGAAAGTAATCTGTGTTACCATCGTTTGTTCGAACAATAGGCACAACATTGCTGTACATGTCCTTGATGAGGGTCACGTACTTTGATGGGACTTTATATTTGTCCAAAGACCACCACATAACATTTCTTGGTATCTTGTCATAAGCCTTCTCCAAGTCAATAAAAACCAAATGGAGGTCCATCTTATGCTCTCTAAACCGCTCCATAACCTGTCTTATTAAGAAGATTGCTTCTGTGGTTGACCTTCAGGGCATGAAACCAAATTGGTTTGTTGATATCTGCGTCGTTCCTCACAGGCGCTGCTCGATGACTCTATCCCATAACTTCATAGTGTGTCTCGTCAACTTAATTCCTCGATAATTAGTACAACTTTGGATATCTCCCTTGTTCTTATAGATTGGTACCAATATGCTTCTTCTTCACTTCTCAGGCATCTTGTTCGATCAAAAGATATTGTTGAACATCTTGGTTAGCCATACTATAGCTATATCCCCGAGACATCTCCACACCTTGATTGGGATACCATCAGGGCCCATCGCTCAATACGGCACATGAAATTTGGTTAAAATTGCAAGAGCTCCATGACGGCACAAGTAATATCTGTGAGCAAAAACATTGTCTAACTAAACAAAATTATGATTCCTTTAAAATGAATGATGGTGAGCTTGTTCATGATATGTATTCTCGTTTGAATCTAATTATCAATGAGCTTTATTCAATAGGATTAACAAAGCTAGATGATGCAGACATCATGAGGAAGATTATCTCCGTGCTACCATAAAAGAAGTATGCAAGCATTATCACCATCCTCCACAACATGGATGACTTGAGCAACATGACCCCAGCCATGGTGATTGGCAAGATAGTGGCATTTAAGATGTCATGCAAGATGGGTCAAGAAGAAGCCTCTTCATCACGCAAAGGCAAAGCTCTCACATGTGATGAGCACAAGAAGATGAAGAGCAAGCAAGTTGAGACAATCTCAAGCTCAAGTTCCTCAAGTGAAGAAGAAGATGAGGAGGAGGAGGAGGATGAGGATGAATCAAGTAATGATGATCAATTTTCCTCCTCCACCTCCGACCTTAATGAAGAATCAATCAAACTTATCAACAAGGTGGAGAAGATGATCCAAAGACTCAATGTCAAGGGTGTACCCATCTAAATTCAAGATTTTATATTCATCAATCAAAGAAATTAGTAAAGAAAGAAAGGATGTTATGGATGCGGCGAGAAAAGGCACTTTGTTGAAGTTTGTCCAAACAAGCCCACACCCAAGACAAAGAAGAAGGCATGCAAGGATAAAGCCCTCACATCAATAAGGGCATGGGATGATTCTTCAAGTGAAGAAGAAAACCATCACAAGAGGCGAGGGCACAAGCACTCATCATCAAGCACTTCACGTGTGTGCCTTATGGCATGAGATAACAAAAAGTCTATCCCTAGTGATAGTGACAATAATACACTACTAAAAAAGTCCACTTCTAAGACAATTTACTTTTGTCATAGTAAAGGCCAATAACGTCATTGAAACATATCTGTGACAAAAGTTATGACAAAATTATGTTCGTCACCTTTGTAGCGTCACATTTGTTGCACAATGATGATTTGGCGTATTTTGTCACAAATAAAGTTACAAACATGGCGATTTAGCCCCCATCACTGAACTTTTTCAGCCGGCATTCCAGCAGACCCATGTATGATGGAGAGGTCAACACATGTATGATGGGGAGGTCGACACGCGTACAATTTCCTGGTTGACACATGGCGTTCTCATGTGCATTTACGTGGCAGCACGTGAGCGATGGCGTGGTGACACATGCACAATGACCTGGTAGAAACGCGTGTGGTGAGGTGATAGTCACGTTTGCGATGATGTGGCAACACCAGTTCGATGATGTCGCAACCCACACACTTCATATAAAGCGTTTTGCCCATTTCAACAAAAAAACATAGTTTACAGCCCCAATATGTCCTAGAATTTAGCAGTTACAACCCACATAGATATATCAATTACACCCCATGTACAACTTCTTATGGTCTAAAAGAAAAGATCAAGAAACAAATGTCCTTTGCCTTTTTAGCTTTGTTGATGGTCACTGACACCAATTATAAACCGTCAACATAACCTGCATTTATACTTAATTCCATCACCAAACATAGGTATAGGAGTTTAAACTAATAAACTCCATGAGTTTTGGTGAATCTATGTTTTCAGCAGGGTTTATCCAGAAAATCGTCAAGGGGGACCTATTCGTCAACGGAAATTATGGAATTTCGCCGCGTAAACAGCGTGGAAAGATTCTAGAAGACTCCAGGAGGCCCTCCATCGAAGCAAACCCTGAGGGGCTGCCATGTGGGGCTAGCCGGCCCCACCTATAGGCCAGCTGGCCTATGGGTCCCACAAGTCAGCCTCCGCTTTGAAAGTCAGTTTCCCACCGCCATTGAGATCTAATCTTCTCCGTTTATTCAAGTCGGTTTGATCCGAGGGCTCAGGATTGATGCTTCAGCCTATATATATCAGCTCATATCCCCTCCCTCAGTAGATCCCTAAAACCCTAATTCATATCTTCAAGATCAGAGCCAGCTATCAAGAGAAGATTAGTCCTCCATGAGATCTAGTCTTGTAAATAATAGTGAGATGGAGAGTGAGGGAAGAGTTTGGAGGAGATGCTGGCCTATCGGTGCTCTCTCTATGGCTTGTACCTCGGTGGATCCAAGTTTTATCTAAGCTTGCCTCTAAGATTTCTCTGGTAATCAACTTTTAATTCAAGTATGCTTCTTGTTTATATTATTCATTAGGTTCACAGCCTGTTTGAGTGCTTTATTCTTTATCCGGGAAGAGTAAAGTAGTAATTGTAGTGTAAGCATGGTGCTTAGACTCATGTTACTTGTGGATGTATCCTGTATTCTGGATCGGTGGTAGCTCACGAGGGTGACTCTTATAGCCTCATTGAATCCTCTGTAGTCCACCTCCTGTTTGTAGGGCAAGTAGGACGCGGTTACTACGGAAAGCATCCTCTGCTAGTGTCTTTCCTTAAGTAATATCCTTAGTTGAATAGTAGAAGACATAGCTTACCCAAGTCAAAACTAGAGAACCTTAGTTTTCCTCTCTACGCTCCTATTTATCTTAACCTTGTTGCTACCCCCAGTTGAGTTAGACCGTAGTTAGTCTCACACGTTTCTGTGTGGATACGATACTTGGAATACTTCCGGGTGAAAGCTACAGCGGTATCCGTGCGCTTGCGGATTTATCTATGTGCGTTAAATATACCAACAAGCTTCTCGAGATATCTTGTATCAACATTTAGAGATGGTTCTACAGAAATTAAAATTAAACACTCGGTATCCATGTTTATTTTGTAGTCCAATAGGTTGCACGGCGGACTTGGACCAAGATTGGAGCTCACAGAAAAGGTTCCACACTCAAAGGAAAATACTAGAGGAAGTGTTGGAAGCATGGAAGAGAAGCAAGAAGTCCAAGACGCGAAGATAAAGAAGCCCCGACGTCGATGGAGGAGAAGGGGCACCGCCCTGGTCACCGCCCTAGGCATGGCGGTGCACCACCAGGGGGTGGCGGTGCCACCAAGACAGAGGGGCTGCTGCAGCTGGAGGAAAGGGGGGAACCGAACAGCACCGTGTGCACTACCCTAGTCACCGCCAGGGGGTGGCGGTGCACCGGACAGGGGGTGGCGGTGCCACTGCCCTATATTTCCATAGAGCAACAAAGGGGGACTTGGGCACCACCCTGGTCACTGCCCTAAGGGTGGCGGTGCACCGCCCTATGAATAGTACTCCAACGGTCGGGTGTTAGTGGCCAACGGCTAACTAACATGGCAGGGCACTGCCCTATCTGGTGCCTGGCACTACCTTGTCCGGTGACCTCGCAGAGATGACCATCTTGGGCACAACGGCTAGTTCTTCACTTTGGGGCTATAAAAGGGATCCCAACCTAGCCATTTGAAGTGTGAGGGAGCTATGGGAAGATAGGAGGGTGTTGATGCACCTCATTTGTGCTCTCCACATGCATAAAGCTTAAAGATCACTTGGTGATTAGCGTAGGTGCTTTACGAAGTGCTTAGGTTAGTTAGACCACCCTCATATGTGCTTGCTCTAGGCTTAGGTCTAGTTGCTAGTGAGGTTTGCATACCTCTAAACCCAAGGTGCTTGCGCGCACCGTGTTTGTACTCGGCGGGGCTTGTAGTCTTGCGAGACCACACCAATCGCGTTTGTGGTGTGGTCACCACCGTATACCAAAGGGAACAAGGCTCGTGGCGTTTTGACCGAAAGTTTGGTAGTGAAGACGGCTGTAACACCCCTGGTGTTACGAGCGTGTTTAGCACCATGATTTAGGCCTAAGAAAATTTTTTGAAGCGAGTTTCTCGGATTTTTTATTTAAAGCATGAAAAACAACTTTTATAAATAAAATAAAATCCATTAATAAATCGAACGATATATATATATATATGGCCTTGGTCTAGTGACATGTTTAAGTATAGCTTTGTTTTGGTCCCTGCAATAAGTTGGTAATGTACTCGCGACAGCTACCCGTCTGGCCGTTTCAAAAATTTACGTGGTTATGTCCCTGCCCACGCCGTGTCCTCTCTCTGCTGTGCACCGCGAGTAACCACTACCTCCATTGTCCCATCGAACTGATAACCTAGTCGTGCTACCTCTGTCTCTGATTGTGCTTGCCTACCCCGCGTGTCCCTTCTCTAATTGGTATTGCTGTTGTACTGGACGCGTAGTAGGCCACATGTGCCTGCTTTCGCACGACTTTGTTCAGAGTGCCTTAATGGGATTTGCCGAGTCGTGGCTCGCTCTGTCCCCTAGCTTTTGTGGCCTGCCTTGCTTGTATCTGCCTACTCTGTCGCATCATTCTGGCAGCAATTAGTGTCTTTGCTGCCTTTGCCTACCTTGCAGCCGTAGTCCCACACCGCAGATGATGCGCCCCATACCTGCCTGCAGCGCCGCCATGGCCGCGCCCGGCCACCGCGCATCAGCGCACGCGTGCCCTCGGTCCACGTCGCATCTCCACGTGTCGCATCGCCGCACAACACTGATGCTACTCCACCTCACCTCGTGTGCCCTGTAGAACTGGCTAGGCCACGTCCGCCATCGCCCTATTTTCCTCGCGCAACGCGCCCGAGCCCGCGCTGTCCCGCGCCCCGTCCTTGCTGGGAGCCACCGATGCCGTCGAGCCATCTGCGGTCTCATCGGGACATGCCACGCCCGTGTTGCCACGTGCCACCGTGTGGCCACCGTGCCGTGCTCCGCGCCGATCCGCGCCACAGCCAGGCCTAGCCCGGTCATGGCCATGTACCTCCCTATGTCGCTCGGTCTCCGCTGCCATGGTCCCCGTGACAGCACCATCGCCGCATCGGCCAGCGCTCTGCTCAGCTCCATGCTCTGTTTTTGTGAAGAGGAGAAGGTGAGGAAACACAAATAGAGAGTTTTACGGTGTTCATTTCTTAAAAGCGCTAGACTAATAAGTTTACAAGTAAAGGCTTAGTTGATTTAGAGGAAGTTCAGGGGTTTTCCTGCAAGTTGGCCATAGACTGGGCCTCTGGCGGCTTCTGCTCGCGGCGTGGGCGGGCTGCTCGCAGCTCTTGGCCTACCACCGCCACCGTCAGCGCACACGCCGTGCTTGTGCTGGGGCGGCCGGTCTGTGGGTCATGCAGGGCTGGGCAGCAGCGCTCCTAGTGGGTCGCCACTCTGCTGGTCTGCCGGCCGGGCACACCGCCTAGGCCAGACTGCCGCCACGCGCGCCACGCGTCTGCTGGGCCATGCGCGCCGTGCGTCTGTTGGGCCGAATAGGTCGCCCTGGCCCACTTAGTTTTATAAAGCAAGTGTTAATTAGTTTGAAAATAAACTTGCACAATCAATATAAAATTTGTAGGTGTCCAAAAATTGTGAAACTAGTTTTGTTGAGTTCCTAAAATCATGATCTACCTATTAGTATATTTTGTTCATATAGTGTGATAATATTCTTAGAAGCTATATAATGAATTTAAGGTACTTAATATGGTAAAAATATAAACTTGTAGAAATTGTTGTGGTAAATTGGTAATAATGTTGAATCAGAAATTTTACAGTAGGCTCCTAGCAATATTAGGTACTCACTGTAATTTTTGTAGCTCCAGAATAATTAGTTTGCTAGATAGGTAATGATGTCCTGTTGCGAATAAAGATTAAATTGATAGAATAAAATAAAGAAACAACTTGGGTTTATATAACTAAAACATTTGTTGGGAAATAACGACGTTTTGACAACATGGATATGTAGCCTAAGAACGGTCGTCGTTAGAACTAGCTCGTTAGCTTGTGAGGCATGATCGGATTTCTAAGCATTTCGGCTGTCGTTGGTTATTTACATCTATGCATTTGCATCAATACATATCATATAAGTATAATGATTGATCGATGAATCAATTGAAGGATGATTGGGAATCCAAAGATGGTGTAATGGTATCTCTCTAAGAGATGATGCAATGGGCCTTCTATTTAGATGATGGTGGATGATTTGAAGATGCAGATACTAACTTTTTAATATATATCCTACCCACGCAAGCCCCGGTGCATAACCCCTACTTTTCTGCAGTTTAAATTATATTTGTGCATTAAGTTTTATAGAGTTGAATGAAACCCACTTGCATATATATATATCTTTATCCTATGAGTCTTACTAGTATGATAGGATCGTGTAGATTGCTATGCTACAGGACTCCGATAGAAGTCGAGTGATTGTCTGTCACTCGTGAGAGATAGGAAATATATTACTGCATTATTATCACTTGGAAAATATAAATGACAGAAAGGAAAAATGGTGATCGGATAGGGATATGATTTGGGTATTGGTGGGTATAAGAGGTTGTGTTGCCGTGGACGCGGGGCATGGCTTGGTTACACTGCTTTCCCTGTCTGTGTCGATTAAGGACCGGCCGTTGCATAAGGCTCTAGGTAAGTCACAGACTAATTATCCCGAGCACATACTTGGGTATGGGCACTTGGAAGACTTGTTGCTCTCTTGTTGTGGATCCGGCTCTTTTCGGACCGACTGCTAGGGTTTTTTGGTGGAGGAGGTCCTTGCACCGCACTGAGTCCGGGACTCAGGGGCGGGGGCTTGGAGTTCTAGTTTGGACGGGGATCTGGACACCCAGGACAGGAGGGTGATGGGTTAGTCCTACTTGTGCCTTGGGTACAAGCAGGGCGTGTGTTTTCACGGTACGGCTTGTCTACGGTTTAGCATCGTAGTAAGAACTAAAGGATGAAAGATGGAAAAAGGAAATCTGATTGCTTACCACCTGCTTGAAAGTAGCATAGGTGCTTACTTAGAATGGTTAGTTAATGAACCAATGCGGCTATTAATAAAAATCGAATATAAGGACGCACGCTTAGTAATGCTTCCTGTAAATGCAATAAACCCACAAGCCAGATAGCCTTGCATATCCTTGGAGTCTTTTCTTTCCTCCTATCGAATAAGTCTTGTTGAGTACAATTGAGTACTCGGGGTTTTATTCCCCTTGTTGTAGGTGACAGGTGGTGGCTTAAGCTGACCTTTGTGTGAGGATTCCTCCTGGTGGGCTCAGAGAGGATTTTCTTTACGCTACGATCATAGTCTTTATTTAAAACTCTCACAAAATGTCTTTATAAATGAAAGTTATATAATCTATTGTCATAGTTTATATCTCAATGCTTTATCATGTCATGAATAGATATTTATTTCCGCTGTAATTCTGATAACGTGTTTATATTCCGCTGTAACTTAAATTGTTCATAACTCTAATAATTTGATTACATTCCGCCGTTATAACAATAATTATTATACTATGATGTTATATTAAAAGTGATGTAAGAAATGGTTAAGAATGATGTAAGCTTTATTCTCTCATTCGTGATCCTGATGGCAAAAATGTGGATTTTCGGGTTCTCCCATGGGGTGTGCCCGACGAAACCGAGTAATTTGGTGTTCTCCCTTGAGTGCTTAGTGTCTAGTGGAAGACGAGCGCTCCTAGGAGGCATTAGGTTAGGCGGTTCTGCCATAGGTGGTATCAGAGCATAAATGAGGAAATAAAGCTTTGAAAACCTTTTCTAAAATAAAATTTGACAACAAATTCTTTTCAAAAAGTTAGGGCGTTCAACTACGAAGTTATATAAGTAGCCCTATTACTATGGTTATATATCCAGGATAGATGACACTATGCTGACTTAGGTAGACTTAATCAATTTTTCTACAGGTACGCTGACTCAAGCATAGTTCGATAGTATCGATTAGCTACAGGGAGATAACGATGTGCCAAAAATCTGAGAACGGTTGCCCTATATGCTAGCCACAGTGGAAGGACGTATAGGACGTGCATTCATGCATACCCTATTTGTGCATTATAGTGCCATATTGTTGGCAGATGCACCATCCATAGGTGTCACGCATGTCGTATGGTGCACGACTGACTCGTTCCTGTTCCAGAGTTAGGTCTGCACTATGGCTTCATGCTCCGCATTCGCCAGTGGTTCACGATGGCCGTGACCCACGTCTCTCCGTACTCTTTTCTACGCTTTTGTCAGACCCTTACCCTGCAGTCGTACTAGTCAGTAATGGCATCGCACGTCGCTCGCCTCGAACACGCAGGATTTGGTTGATTTATTCATAGTGATCCCGTGCAAGAAACCTGGTGGACTACGCCAGGACCACTGGCCGCTCCGCCTTTATAAGCAGAGTCTGACTTAGCCATCGGTACCACCACTCGGTGCACTTTAGCTCGCTTAGCTTTTCTTTTGAGCAGCTTTTCGCTCAGCCTTCCTCACAACCACCGCCAAAAATGGCAGGAGCCTAGGTTAGTAGTTACTGCCTGAACATTGAGGGTTTTCCTAGAATCTTGCAAGCCACCCTACAAAAGCTCAGAGTCAAAGATTGTCCTCAATATGAGGGCCGTGAGTATGAGGAGCGTGGCACCGAGCGGTGTGAGGTTACCTTCTACATCGGGAAGACTGAGGAGTTCCCTGACCTCACTGAAGCCTGGAGTGTGACCGCAACTGGGTTTAGCTTCATCGACACCTACCAGGTTGTGGCCGCCAAAGCCTTGTGGTACCTCTGTCAGATCTATGAGGAGCCCATTGCCCGTACCCCCATGAGGTTCTTTCCACCCTTGGACAAGAACCGACGGGCATGGAGGTCTTGCAAGGGCGGGAGTCGCAAGAAGATAGTCCTACCGTGGTGCACTTGACCACATACCTACTTGCTCTAGATGAGCAGTATGATCGGCAAGCCTTGGAACTAAGGATCTACCTCCGTCGAGTCAAGGAAGACGAGATCTTCAACCGGATGCTCTAGGTGTAGCTCACCAAAGCGCATGCCAGTGCTGCATTCATGGAGAGCTGGGAGACTGCCATGTCGAAAGCTCTAAAGGAGGCTAAAGATCGGCATGTCCATCAGCTGCATGAGGCCTATCTTGTCACTAGGGCCAAGCGGAGGACGCTGGCTGCTGAAAGGTAGGATGTCTCGATCTTGGAAGGGATCCCTATCCACCTGCCAGAAAGAAGGAGAACCGATATTGCAGTGCCGCCAGCACCTCCACCCTTGGAAGTATCAGAAGTAGAGCCCTTGATTCCTCTCACTCAGCCATTGCCATAAGAAGATGTAGATCCATAGCCTGGATGGTAGAAGAATCCGCCGAGCCTAGGAAGGAACATGCGTGGTCTGGATGTAGATTTGTTGCCTTGGGATGATGTACCCATAGTAGTACTCTTGCTGTTGTTGTCGTCCATAGCTGTTGAGATCGTCCGCCAGTAGGGAAGGTGAAGGTGTGAATGAGAGTCTGAATGCCTATACGTTGTACCCGTATAAGACCATTCAGAATATGCATTTTAATTATTTCGTTATGTTTATTGCATTCATTTACTTTAAGTTTCGTTAGACGTGCTTAAAGTTTTCAAGGGCGATATTAAGTGAGTTACAAGAGAAGTTGCCATTTAGATATCAGCAGATCAGCCATGATTGGATAACATAGGACACTGTATCGACTAATTGTGGATGTCCCAGTAGAACACTTGAATCTCTTTAAAACAAATCCGCCATTGGATTTGAATTTCCTTGTCCCTTGTTGTGAAGGGAACCCTTGTTGTTTGAAATTTTCCCTTGCAATACTCCCCTTACTCTGTGGTCTATGACCCCACCGCCTTCATGGTGTGTAAGTTGGTAGTAGTTGCCTGGTTAATAGCTTATGGTGCCGCGATGAAACCGAGGGCGCCCTGTGGAATAGCCGCCACATGGTGACGCTGCTCGGCACGCGCTGGTATCGAGGTTGTTAACCAAGTATCTTTGCCAAGTTACATTGTCATACCACTTTTGCTACAAATATTCTCCTTGAAAATGTTCAGGTGTTTAAACGGGAAATCTACAACAGGTTGATGACATAGTGTTCTCTCAAGGTAAGCAAGAGAAGGTGGTTTTGGAGGAAGAAAGTATGACATGGTCTTAGTTTACATGAAAGACGGATGTGGTCGAGTAAAGGAAAGAAAAAGAAGAGTAGTAAGGGAAGTTAGCCTTGAATAGTCGGGAGTGATTGTAAAAGTCTAAGTGGATGTCATGTCCCAAGCCCTGTGTGAGTTGACCGCACAACATATGCTGGGTCATTTTGCTGCGTGCCCTACGAACATCGTCTGTGTCGGGTCCTTTAGCACCCCGTTCTCGCGTGGCCGTGGCATCGTGCCACACTTGCCATCCTTGTGCACTGTGCGCTTTTCCTTTTTCCTGGCATCCGGTCGGCTCTCCACTCTCAAGCCTCATCCCCTGTATCGGACCCCCCTTTTTCCCTCTCCTTTCTTTCTTCTTTTGGGGACACGACCGCCCACACGCCTCCCTCATTGAGTGCACCCTCTTATCTCCTCTCCTTTATTTCCCATCCATTCATTTATGCAGGGAGCGCACCATGGCCGTGTTTATCTCCACAGCATGATCCATCTTTGTACCTCATCCATGTCCTATCCAATTCCAGTGTGTTGCGCCCCATATCCGTTCGCCTATATAAGATGCCCTTGGTCCTTGCTCTTCTTCATCCCCATTTCCCTAGCATTCAGAGTAGAGCTACGAGATCCAGTCGTTATTGTGTAACTAGGTTCGTCAGTCTAAGGTGATGGTGTAATCTAAGAAGAAAGGATCTGGTTTCTGAAGTAGTTCAAGTTTCCTTGGTTAGTTTGGTCTTAGGGTTCACAATGTTTGAGTTCTGGGAGTCCTGTTTCTGGATCTGTTGGTGCTACGTCATGTTTTAGATAATCATTATCTTGTTGTTTCTCCATTGCCCTCATCTATCTTGACCTCTGGATTAAGTCTCGGTTGTACCAGGTTGCTTCTAACCATGTATCTCTAGATCCCTGTGTGGTTTAGCATTCGAAGCCGTGTAATCATTCGTGTAATCCCTGATCGACGAAATGTAGTCGTGTTTCCCCTCTACTGGTTCTTGCTTCGAATCTTGGGACGAGATTCTTTTTAAGGGGGGTTGGTTGTAACACCCCTGGTGTTACGAGCGTGTTTAGCACCGTGATTTAGGCCTAAGAAAAAATTTCGAAGCGAGTTTCTCGGATTTTTTATTTAAAGCATGAAAAGCAACTTTTATAAATAAAATAAAATCCATTAATAAATCGAACAATATATATATGGCCTTGGTCTAGTGACATGTTTAAGTATAGCTTCATTTGGTCCCTGCAATAAGTTGGTAACGTACCCGCGACAGCTGCCCGTCTAGCCATTTCATAAATTTATGTTGTTCTGTCCCTGCCCACGCTGTGTCCTCTCTCTGTCGTGCACCGCCGAGTAACCACGGCCTCCGTTGTCCCGTTGAACTGATAACCTGGTCGTGCTACCTCTGTCTCTGATTGTGCTTGACTACCACCGCGTGTCCCTTCTCTAATTGGTATTGTTGTTGTACTGGACGCGCAATAGGCCACGTGTGCCTGCTTTCGCACAACTTTGTTCGGAGCGCCTTAATGGGATTTGTCGAGTCGCTGCTCGCTTTGTCCCCTTGCTTCTGTGGGTTGCCTTGCTTGTATCTGCCTGCTCCATCGCATCATTCTGGTAGCAATTAGTGTCTCTGCTGCCTTTGCCTACCTTGTAGCCGCAGTGCCGCACCGCAGACGCTGTGCCCCACGCCCGCCCGCAGCGTCGCCGTGGCCGCGCCCGCCATCGCCCGGCCACTGCGCGTGAGTGCACGCGTGCCCTCGGTCCACGCCGTGTCTCCACGTGCCACACCACCACATGACGCTGATGCTATTCCGTCTCGCCTCACGTGCCCTGCAGCACAGGCTATGCCACGTCCGCCGTCGCCATGTTTTCCTCGCGCAGCGCGCCCGAGCCGGCGCTGTCCCGTGCCCCGTCCGTGCTAGGAGCCACCGATGCCGCCGAGCCGTCTGTGGTCTCGTCGGGATGCGCCACACCCGCGTTGCCGAGAGCCGCCGTGTGGTCGCCGTGCTGTGCTCTACGCCGGTCCACGCCATGGCCTGGCCGAGCCCGATCGTGGCCGCGTACCTCTGCGTGCCTCTCGGTCTCCGTTGCCGTGGTCCTCGTGACAGCACCGTCACCGCATCGGCCAGTGCTTTGCTCTGCTCCATGCTCTGTTTTTGTGAAGAGGAGAAGGTGAGAAGGTGAGGAAACACAAATAGAGAGTTTTACGGTGTTCATTTCTTAAAAGCGCTAGACTAATAAGTTTACAAGTAAAGGCTTAGTTGATTTAGAGGAAGTTCAGGGGGTTTTTCTGCAAGTTGGCCACTACCTAGGCCTCTCGCCGCGCTCGTCCGCATGTGGGCTGGCCTGCCGTCGTCTTCTTGGCCTGTCGCCAGCAGAGGCCACGCTTCGCTGCTGCAGGCTAGGCCGGTCTGTGGCCGCAGTGGTTGGGCTTGGCGCTCTGGTGGGTCGCCCGGCTCCATTGGTTCACGGCCGGGCGCACCCACTGGCAGGCAGAATTGCTTGCCATGCAAGGTCTCTTTGGGTCGAACAGGTCATACTGCCCACTTAGTTTTATAAAGCAAGTGTTAATTAGTTTCGAAAATAAACTTGCACAATCAATATAAAATTTTGTAGGTGTCCAAAAATTGTGAAACTAGTTTTGTTGAGTTCCTAACATCATGATCTACCTATTAGTATATTTTGTTCACATAGTGTGATAATATTTTTAGAAGCTATATAATGAATTTAAGGTACTTAATATGATAAAAATATAAACTTGTAGAAATTGTTGTGATAAATTAGTAATAGTGTTGAATCGGAAATTTTTACAGTAGGCTCTTAGCAATATTAGGTACTTACTGTAATTTTTGTAGCTCTAGAATAATTAGTTTGCTAGATAGGTAATGATGTCCTGTTGCGAATAAAGATTAAATTGATAGAATAGAATAAAGAAACAACTTGGGTTTATATAACTAAAACATTTGTTGGGAAATAACGCCATATTCGACAACATGGATATGTAGCCTAAGAACAGTCGTCGTTAGAACTAGCTCGTTAGCTTGTGAGGCGTGATCGGATTTCTAAGCATTTTGGCTGCCGTTGGTTATTTACATCTATGCATTTGCATCAATGCATATCATATAGGTACGATGATGGATCGACGGATCAATTGAAGGATGATTGGGAATCGAAGATGGTGTAATGGTATTCTCTCTAGGAGATGATGCAATGGGCCTTCTATTTAGATGATGGTGGATGATCTGAAGATGCAGATACTAACTTTTTAATATATATCCTACCCAGACAAGCCCGGTATATAACCCGTACTTTTCTGCAGTTTAAATTATATTTGTGCATTAAATTTTAAGGAGTTGAATGAAACCCACTTGCATATATATATATATATGATCTACCATCCTATGAGTCTTACTAGTATGACAGAATTGTGTAGATTGCTATGCTACAGGACTCTGGTAGAAGTCGAGTGATTGCGTTACTCGCGAGAGATAAGAAATATATTACTGTATTATTATCACTTAGAAAATATAAATGATGGAAAGGAAAAATGGTGACCGGGCAGCGATATGATTTGGGTATTGATGGGTGTAAGAGGTTGTGTTGCCGTAGACGTGGGGCATGGCTTGGTTACACTGCTTTCCTTGTTTGTGTCGGTTAAGGACCGGCCATTGCATAAGGCTCTAGGCAAGTCACAGACTTATTATCCTGAGCACATACTTGGATATGGGCGCTTGAAAGACTTGTTGCTCTCTTGTCGTGGATTCGGCTCTTTTCGGACCGACTATCAGAGTTTTTTTTTGGTGAAGGAGGTCCTTGCACCGCACTGAGTCCGGGACTCAGGGGCGGGGGCTTGGAGTCCCAGTTTGGATGGGGACCTGGACACCTCAGGACAGGAGGGTGATGGGTTGGTCCTGCTTGTGCCTTGGGTACAAGCAGGGCGCATGTTTTGGGATACCCAGTTAGGGGCATTGATTCGTGAATTGTCAGGAAATTCGGTATGGCTTGTCTATGGTTTAGCATCGTAGTAAGAACTGAAGGATGAAAGATGGAAAAAGGAAATCTTATTGCTTATCACGTGCTTGAAAGTAGCACAGGTGCTTACTTAGAATGGTTAGTTAATGAACCAATGCGGCTATTAATAAAAATCAAATATAAGGATGCACGTTTAGTAATGCTTTCTGCAAATGCAATAAACCCACAAGCCAGATAGCCTTGCATATCCTTGGAGTCTTTTCTTTCCTCCTATCGGGTAAGTCTTGCTGAGTACAATTGAGTACTCAGAGTTTTATTCCCTCTGTTGCAGGTGACAAGTGGAGGCTTAAGCTGACCTTTGTGTGAGGATTCCTCCTGGTGGACTCAGAGAGTTTTCTTTACGCTGCGATCATAGTCTTTATTTATAACTCTCACAAAATTTCTTTATAAATGAAAGTTATATAATCTATTGTCATAGTTTATATCTCAGTGCTTCATCATGTCATGAATAGATATATTTATTTCCGCTGTAATTCTGATAACACGTTTATATTCCGCTGTAACTTAAATTGTTCATAACTCTGATGATTTGATTACATTCCGCTGTTATAACAATAATTATTATACTCTGATGTTGTATTAAAAGTGATGTAAGAAATGGTTAAGAATGATGTAAGCTTTATTCTCTCATTCGTGCTCCTGATGGCAAAAATGTGGATTTTCGGATTCTCCCCTAGGGTGTGCCCGATGGAACCGAGTAATTTGATGTTCTCCTTTGAGTGCTTAGTGTCTAGTGAAAGACGAGTGCTCCTAGGAGGCATTAGGTTAGGCGGTTCTGGCACAACGGCGGGGTGCGGTCCGGGAGAGGCACATCGGAGACCCACTTGCGCATGGGAAAGGCCCAGGGCTATCCACGGAGTTATCCGACCGGGAGCTTGGCCCTTGCGAGGTATTCCTTCCGTGAGGCTCCAATGAGGACTAGGGGGAAGCATGCACGCTTCTCAATACCTCAGTAAAAATACCGGAGTCATTGATAGGAGTTTGCATCTCTACCTCATCTTTACCTTTCGTATTTTTATTGCTACCTTGGTTGTGTGCTTTACTTTTCTAGCTTAGTTGATAGGAGAGTTAATAGGATTGGAACCTAGGTTGCATAACTCTTTTGCGGTAAAGATAGCTACACACCTAGCAAAACCATAGTTGCGCATTTAGATAGATTACTTTCTTGCATAGATTTTGCTAAGGTGAAAATTAGAAGTCATAGTTAGAAGTAGAATTTTAAGTTGCCTAATTCATCCCCCTCTTAGGCATAATAGTCCTAAGAATTACGAAATTTTATGACATCAAATAGGTATATACTATAATATATATAATTAACGATGAATCTAATGATACTTATTTGATATCATAAATGCTATTATTTGGGAATAGATGACTGACCGAGTGGTTAGTGTAGGCTCCGTACCTCTCTGGGGTGGTCAGAGTTTGAGTCCTGAGGGACTCACTCTCGTGTCCTCGGCCACAACGACTGGGGTGGGAAAAAACTCCCCCGTCTGTCCCACATCCAAAGCATAAGTCTGTGGCTAGCTCATCTCACGGAGCTATGGTGCCGCTATGTATATGGGTGGGGCAAGGGTTCGGGGTTTTTCTTAATCTACGTGAGAAGATCTCCTGAAGCCGTAATATCGAGGGCCTGTCTAGCTACCACAGATCGAGTTTTTTAAATGTTATTATTTTATATATAAACTTGGTCAAACTTAAGATGTTTTGATATTGCAAGAAAGTTGAAATAACCTATAATTTGGGATGGAGGAGTATTACTAAACAGCGCTAAACCATGATGCATAGAAATTACGTACGACTACTATATGTAACTGTGTAACTGGAACCAAATGGAATGAGATTTCAAAATCACTTGCTAAACCAATGACTATGCCAAGTGCATAAACGAATAGGAGGTCTTTGTTTGTCTTTCTCTAATGGCTTTTAATTGTTAGAGCATCTCCAAAAGCTTCTTAAAAATAACTTGGTAAATCAACAAGTATGCCAAGTGAACAGAATATTTAGCAATAAGCTCTATTTTGTCCTTTTCGAATAGTTCCAATTGTTAGTTTCCTAAACCTTGAAATCTTAGCAGAAGGGGCGATAGGAGGAGAAAACTAGGCATGGGCATAATTAATCGAAGACTGAAGACCAAACTGAACAAATTGAGATCGACACCGAAGTTTTCGGTTACTACTACTAGTTCAATCCCGAGTCCATACTACCTGAACTTTTTATGGTTAGCTCAGTTATATGCCTTGAGTAACCGAATTAACTAAACATTTGGATTTTGTTAACAAAGTGTGTACTTTATATTATTATTAGTGGTGTAGTGAATTTATATCAACTATCACTCTTATCACTTTATTTAATCTATATGTTGTATTTTCATTTTTTGCCTTAAATAGAAAAAATATTATCAATTTTGCTACAAATTATGCTACTTAGTAGTTGTTTTTGTCTAGTCAAGTTAGTTCGATGACAGAGACTGAACTGAACTAACCGAGACCAAATTTGTTCGGTCCTAACTTAGATAGGTGGTCGGCGAGTTGATTTTGGTCTCGTACCACGTGGTGGTACTCAATACCGTAAAACTTTCCTTCGAGTTTCCTGATCTCGACGCAGTATGCATCCATCTTCTCACTGGAGCAGGACCAATCTTTGTTGACTTGGTTGATGACCAGCACGGAGTCTCCATATACCATGAGGCGTTTGATGCCGAGCTCGATGGCTATACGAAGTTCATGGAGTTGTTGGAAGCTGGAAGATGAATTCGGAGGACGTAATGGAGCTTGTCCTTAGTTGGAGTAATGAATAAAATGCCCGCACCAGCACCGTTGATGTTGAGGGCGCCGTCGAAATACATCACCCAGTGCTCGGGGCAAGCAGCAGGGATGGGCTCTTGGATCTCGGTCCACTTAGCGACAAAGTCAGCCAGCGCCTACAACTTAATGGTAGGCTTGCTTCTAAATTCTATAGAATAAGTGCCGAGCTCGACTGCCCACTTGATGATGCGGCCATTGGCCTCTTTATTACGGAGAATGTCCCATAGAGAGAACTCGGTGACCACGGCGATCTTGTAGTACTTGAAGTAATGGCGGAGCTTGAGCGACGTGATCAGAATGGCGTATAACAGCTTCTAAACCTGAGGGTAACGAGTTTTGGACTCATTAAGAACCTCACAGATGAAGTAGACCGGACATTGCACCTTATAGGCATGTCCGGCCTTATCGCGCTCAACGACGACAGCTGTGCTAACATGACATGAGAGGTAGCGGCGATGTAGATTAATAGGGTTTTGTCTGGTTGAGGCGCCGTCATGATCGGAGGCTTTGTTAAAAATAACTTGAGCTACTCGAAGGCCGTATCAGCCTCCTTCAACCAAGAGAAGCGCTCAGAGGCCTTGAGTAGTTTGAAGAATGGTAGTCCCTTTTCGCCGAGGCGTGATATAAAGCGTCTGAGAGCAGCCATGCACCCTATGAGCTTATGTATATCCTTTATGCAGGTTGGTTGTTTCATATTGGTAATGGCGAAGACCTTGTCGGGGTTGGGTTTGATACCACGGGCGCTGACGATGTGGCCCAGGAGTATGCCGGATCGAACTCCAAAGATACACTTTGGAGGGTTCAACTTCTATCTGTATTTTTTCGGGTTGACGAATGTTTCTTTGAGGTTGGCGATGAGACTATCGGTGGTTTTGGACTTGACGACCACATCGTTGATGTAAGCTTCGATGTTGTGACCTATCCGTTGGTCAAGGCACATCTAGATGGCCCTTTGGTAGGCCGCCCTGGTGTTTTTGAGTTCGAAAGACATGGTGGTGTAGCAATACGCACCGAAAGGCGTGATGAACGATATTTTGATCTAGTCGTCTTCTTTGAGGGATATATGGTGATAGCCGGAGTAACTGTCGAGGAAGGAGAGGAGTTCGTAGCCGGTGGTGGAGTCTACAACCTCATCTATCCAAGGTAGACCGAAGGGGTTTTTAGGGCAGTGTTTGTTGAGATCGGTGTAATCAACACACATTCTCCATTCTTTATTCTTCTTTTGAACAAGGACTGTGTTTGCCTAACACTCAGGATGATACACTTCTTTAATAAATCCGGCTGCTAGGAGCTATTTTATTTCTATCCTAATAGCCTCCTTCTTGTCTAGCACGAATCATCGGAGTTTCTGCTTGATTGGTTTGGCGGTCGGCGAGACATTCAAGGAGTGCTCGATCTTCTCCCATGGTACCCCCGGCATGTCTGTAGGTTTCTAAGCAAATACGTCGGCGTTGGCATGTAGGAAGCCAGGAAGGAGATGAGCACGCTTTCCTATTTGGGATCGAGATGAGCCCCAATCTTGACGGTCTTGGTGGGGTCATCGAGGCCGAGGCTGACCTCCTTCGTTTTCTTAGACTTTGCGGAGGCACAAGGAGGCTCCACGCTAGGATCTCCAAGTCATCGGCAGGCACCGTCATGGCGTCGTTGACCATGCTGGCCATCTAGATGGAGAGGTCGGTGACTTCGGTGAGGGAGAGACTCTCTGTTTCGTAGGCGTAGGCGATGGAGAGGTTGGCCCACAGGGCTAGAACTCCTATAGGCAAAGGCATCTTCAATACCAGATAGGCGTAGTGTGGTATGGCCATGAACTTGGCTAGAGCTGGCCAACCAAGTATGGCATGGTAGGCGATGTTGAAGTCGGCGACGTAGAAGTTGATGTGCTCGACACGGAAGTTGCTTGTCGTGCCAAATTATACTAGGAGGGTGATCTCTCCAAGCGGTTTGGATGCCCTGCCAGGTACCATGCCCCAGAAGGAGGAGTCGGAGGGAGTAAGGTCTTCTATTCCAAGGCCCAGCTCCTTTAGGGCTCCGACGAAGAGGAGGTTTAGGGCACTTCCGCCGTTGATGAGTACCTTCCTGAAGAGTACTTTCTTGACGCTAGCATCGAGAACGAGGGGGAAACACCCTGTGTAAGGGATGTCCACCCATTGGTCGGCCCTGCTGAAAGGTCCTAATGGCTAGAGGGGGGTGAATAGCCTATTAAAAATTTCTACAACAACACTTAACAAACCGGTTAGACAATTATGAGGCAAAGCAAATGTTGCGCTAGCCTACTAAAAATGCAAGCCACCTACCACAAATCTAGTTTATATAGTTTCTATCCACACAATAGCTATGTTACTAAACTAAGTTAGTGTGCTCTCAAAGGCTAACTAAAGAGCCACACTAACCAAACTAACAAGCTCTCACAACTAGCTACACTAAAGAGCTTGACAACTAGTTTGCGGTAATGTAAAGAGAGTGAGCAATTTGTTTATACCGCCATGGTGAGGAAGGAGCCAATCAATCACAAGAATGAATACCAATGAAGACCAATCAACTCGGAATCAAATGATGAACACAACGATTTTTACCGAGGTTCACTTGCTTGCCGGCAAGCTACTCCTCGTTGTGGCGATTCACTCACTTGGAGGTTCACGCGCTAATTGGCATCACACGCCAAACCCTCAATAGGGTGCCGCACAACCAACATAAGATGAGGATCACACAAGCCACGAGCAATCCACTAGAGTACCTTTTGGCTCTCCGCCGGGGAAAGGTCAAGAACCCCTCACAATCACCACAATCGGAGCCGGAGACAATCACCACCCTCCGCTCAACGATCCTTGTTGCTCCAAGCCATCTAGATGGCGGCAACCACCAAGAGTAACAAGTGAATCCTACAGCGAAACACGAACACCAAGTGCCTCTACATGCAAACACTCAAGCAATGCACTTGGATTCACTCCCAATCTCACAAAGATGTTTAATCTATGATGGAGATGAGTGGGAGGGCTTTGGCTAAGCTCACAAGGTTGCTATGTCAATGCAAATGGCCAAGAGAGTGAGCTTGAGCTGGCCATGGGGCTTAAATAGAAGCTCCCATGAAATAGAGCCATTGTACCCCTTCACTGGGCGCAACGCGGGGTGACCGGACGCTTCAGTCCGATCGACCGGACGCTGGCCCTCAGCGTCCGGTCACGTGATTCACGCCATGTGTCCCCTACTTCAAATACTGTTCGTCAGATTTCAACAGTCGTCTGCTGACCGGACGCGTCAGTTAGAAAGTGATCGGACGCTAGACTTCAGCGTCCGGTCGTTTCTAGTAAGGTTCCAAACGCGATTTTTTCCGACTGGACACAGCCAGCGTCCGGTCACATAGTGTCTCCTCTATACGCCCTACGTCAGCATATGTCAGCACTGACCGGACGCACCCTGCCAGCGTCTGGTCGCTGAGCGACCCAGCGTCTGGTCACGAGACCGAAACACACGTCCTCTGCTGCCACTGACCGGACGCTCCGGTCCAACCGAGGCCAGCGTCCGGTCACTCACAGAGACCTCTGTCTTTTCTGTCTAGGGCGCCGGTGGCACCGTCGGACTGTCCGTACTCTACGGGCAGACACTCCACCGGTGGAGTTTCTTACCCTTGCACCCAAACTTCACCACCCTTGATCAAATGTGTCAATCACCAAGTGTATCACCTTGTGCACATGTGTTAGCATATTTTCACAAACATTTTCAAGGGTGTTAGCACTCCACTAGATCCTAAATGCATATGCAATGAGTTAGAGCATCTAGTGGCACTTTGATAACCACATTCCGATACGAGTTTCACCCCTCTTAATAGTACATCTATCGATCCTAAACGTGATCACACTCACTAAGTGTCTTGATCACCAAAACAAAATGGCTCCTACAATTTATACCTTTGCCTTGAGCCTTTTGTTTTTCTCTTTCTTCTTTCCAAGTCCGAGCACTTGATCATCACCATGGCATCACCATCATCATGTTATGATCTTCATTTGCTTCACCACTTGGAGTGTGCTACCTATATCATGATCACTTGATAAACTAGGTTAGCACTTAGGGTTTCATCAATTCACCAAAACCAAACTAGAGCTTTCACCTGCTGAAAATGATGGGGACCTCAGACCAGGGGCGGTAGCTGGGGTTGGCGATAGCGTCTTCTGTGTTGACGGCGAGCACCCAGCGGGCGATGAGTTTTCAGTCTCTTCTGCTCTCGGTGGCGGCGAGGTCCCCGAAGATAGTGGCGACCACTTTGTCGTGATCCTAAAAGGCGTTATTGTTGTCCCTAGGTGGTCGACGACCTCTGGCTCCGTCGTCGTTATCGTCGTCCTTCTTTTTGGTCTAGAACTCCTTAGCCAAGCCAAGGCAGTCCTTTATCTTATGCTTACTGTTCTTGTAGAGGGGGCACGGGCCTTTGAGGATTTTCTTGTACTGCTCGTTGTAGTTATGTTTGGCGCGAGGTTCGCCAATGGTGGCGATGACATTGTCTGGCCGGCGGCGGTGATATTGACCAGCTTTGGATCCCTCCGGCCAATCACGGGCACTGTCCTAATGGTGGTCGTGGTCATCGTAGCGGTGGTCACTATAGCGTCGTTCGTCGGGGCGCTCGTTGCTACGGCGAGTTGGGCGGTGAGTGCCCGCATCCTCGTTGAAGCAAACTTCGGCCTCTTCAGCGTCGACATACTGATCGGCGGTCATGATCATCTTGCCAATCCCCTTTGGCGGCTTACGATTGAATTTGGAGTGGAGGTCGTGGTGATGGAGTCCTCGGAGAAAGTCGCTGATGACTTCTACTTCCGTGATGTTGGGAATAGAATTCTTCATCTCGGAAAATCGTCTGATGTAACTACGGAGGAGCTCGGACAGTTTCTGATAGATGCAATTCAGATCGTGCTTGGTGCCCGGCCGAGTATACATAGCCATGTAGTTGTCGGTGAAGACATTTTTCAACTGTTCCCAAGATCCAATGGAATCCGGGGCGAGGCTCGTGAGCCAGTTCATTGCGGTTGGCATGAGCATGACGGGAAGATAGTTTGTCATGATACTGGTATCTCCCTCGATGATGCGCACAGCGGTGGCATAAGCTTGTAGCCACTGTGTGGGGTTCATCCGCCCTCGTAGGGCTCGACCCTATTGATTTTGAAACCATGGGGCCACTGGAGTGTTCGAAGTGCTCTCATGAATGCTCGAGGCCCTTTGGGATCATCACCGTCGGGATCTGCAGCATTGTCGGCGTTAAGTGGCTGGAGGGCTACATCTAGATTACCGAATTCTTGTTCGTATTCTTGGGACGCCGCGTACTTCCTCTTCATGCCAAGAGAAGTGGTGCCCGTCGATATGACGTCATGCATCTCGGAGGTTGTTGATGTGTGCTTGGACATCTTGATCCACTTCTTGGTCGTGTTGACGAGGGTAGTTTGATGCGGTTCCCCATAGCTCCCCCTGGAGAGGTTGTCCATCATCACGATGTTGGTCGGTGAAATGGCTTCTACCGGGGCGGCGTGATTGGATCTTGGCGTGGCGGATCGGCGATTTGAGCTTGTCGAGTAGGAAGGTCCGTGATCCTAGAGGATCTCGTTGACCTGGTAGTGCGCAGCTTTAAGCATTGCGGCGACCTTAGCGACCTCTAGCGTTTGCTCGAGCCGAGCGAGCTCATTAGCGGCCATGGCCAAGTTGGCGCTTGGGGTCTTATAGACATCGTGGCCATCGACATGGATGAATTCGTCGTCGAGGTTGCGGCGGAGTGGGCGTGGCCTCCCTTGCGAGTTGAACTGTTCTCCATTGCGAGCAGCCTTGGCTAGCACAATGGCGGCCTCATTCGCTCGGCGCTGTGCACGGTTGGCGTTTCTATTGACACGAGCTGCGCGGTCCTCATCGGTTTCTCCATCCCGTGGAGGGCTATCGACGCTGACATTAAAAATCCCACCTCCTCGGAAGGGTGGGAAAGGAGGTTGGATGGCGGCGGTTTCACCGACAGTCTCCGTAGAGCCCTGGGACTTAGAGTCTGGACTTTCCTCTAGGATGATGTGGAGGGATGCTTCGGGGCATCGGCCGATTTGCAGCATATTGATAGTCGACGAGAGCTAGTCGGTGATCGGGTCAGCGAGAGGATAGATGTCTCCCACCTGGTCAGCGAATTTGTCCCTTAGGACGTCCTGATGGATGGCGGGCGTAACCCCTGGAGTTAACTGATCAGCCTCTGATAGATCAGAATCAGAGGGTGGTCAATGTTGAACCAGAGTGGTCAGAGCCGATTCCGCGATGGAGATGCAGTCAGCGAGCTTCTGGCCAACCTGATCGATGGATGTGATCAGATCGTCGTTGTCGATCTGCTTCCTCGGGTAGCGGGGGAGCAGGCGATGAGTTGTTGGTGAAGACAACCTTGGAGATGGTTCCAAGATCAGATCTGCTGTTGTAGGTGTTGGTGTGGTCGATGCAGGATCGATCTGCACTGGCTCGATGATCTCTCCGTCTCCGTCAGCATTGATGACCTAGGAGATCAATCCGATCGTGAAGATCTGTCCGGGCTTTGGAGAGGACGAAGAGCCTGCAAAACGTACCATCTTGTTCGTTATGGAAACAGCACGCACACCCCTACCTGGCGCACCAACTGTCGACAGAATATCGTCGACAGTCCTCCAAGGGGTATTCCACGAAAGTAGATTGATCGGTAGAGGTGCGCGTAATCAATAACAAGAAGGCAACAGAGATACAAGAGTTAGACAGGTTCGGGCCATCAGCACGACGTAATACCCTACTCCTGCGGTCTGCTGATTTGTATTGGCTATCGTATGATATTGCGTGTGTTTTGAAGGGGTCCCCTACCCGCCTTATATAGCTGGGGGTAGGGTTACAAGTCGGTTAGATCTAAGAGATAATCAGTGAGTAATAACAGATTACATGAATCATGGGATCGAACATATCCTAACAGATCTCGTAGCATCTTTAGGATATCGCCCTTGATGTTTTGCGGTACACGCTGAGCAGTACCGTGTACCGTAAGTCTTCGTCTTGTGGGCTGAACCACCCCTGGGGGCGCAGCTCATGTAGTTTACCGTGGGTATCCGGGGTCATACCCCCCACACCGATCGATCTCCGTTTTTAGATGACCGAACTTCCAAATTGACTCAAGAACCTATCAATTCAGTTTGGCCAGACCAAATGCCCAGCCTAGGGAAACCATGGAAGAGGGGCGTCTGTACAGATAGCAAGTGTTGAGCGCGCATGCATGTTTCTGAGTTGAGGGCGAAATTTATGGTGTTTATTTTTAGGGAGGTCAAATACAATAAAGTTGGAGTCATCATTCTTTAGTCAAGGGCACATCAACCTTGATTTCTCACAATGCATGTTGCAAAATTATTTAAAAACGGGATAAAGATGGAAGTCGCTAGAGCTATGGAAAAACAATCCAATCTTTAAACCAAGAATTGATCTGACCCTAGATATAGTGAGAAAGCATGAGGACAACACAATAACAACCAAACAAATGAACAAAACTATTTGAAAACTACTTGTTCACTTAAAAGAATAAAATCTTATAATGATAAATAAAGCGAGCTACCCGAGCTATTTGAATAAACCACCTTGCTAGTTGAATTCATTTTAGGCAAATTTCTTGTAAAATTTGTTTGCATGCTAGAAAGGGGCCTTGGTTTTTTTTTCCAAACTTATACAAAGCAAAGCCCACGAGACCCGTTTATAACACTTTAAACTGGGCCGCTATATAAGTTGTACGTCTCCATGGCCATTTGGGTCTCGTCTATGTGGGCCCAAATATAAGCCCATATGAAGGCTATAGAGTTATGATGGCCCACGCCTCGCCTCAATTAATACCGACCGGGCCAACACGTAAACCAACAAGGAGAACTCTTTTCTCATCCACAGGCCACAGCTACATACCTGGCCCGGGTAGCCTAATCACAATCTCCTCCGCGAAATCCACACTCTTCTTCATCGCCGCAGGCACCCAAATCGCAATTCACAAGCACCCAGATCCGAACTCTGTCACCTGGGCCCCACGGGTCAGTGTCCCAATCGGTGCTCGGCCCCGCCACGTCTCCGCATAATACCCACATGGTCCACCGCCCGAGGCTGTCTCTACCTCCCCCCTCGCTCACCTCCTCACGACGCGAGGAACCGATCAGGCCACCGCCGGACCCGCCGGAGATCCTCTCCGCCCGCGCGATTCCGATCAGAAACACCTCGTCGGATCTCCTGGGATCTGACGGAGGAGCAGCGCGTCGGCTGCTGACCCGGCGGGGCACGCGCGCACGCCAGCCATGGCGCGTGGTGGCGGAGGCGGCTGCTGCCCGTCAATGGATCTGATGCGGTCAGAGGCGATGCAGCTGGTGCAGGTCATCATACCCGCTGAGTCCACGCACCTCACCGTCTCCTACCTCGGCGACCTCGGCCTCCTCCAGTTCAAAGACGTAAGGCCGCCTGCCCCTGCTTTTCCCTTCGATTAGGCAGTTCCAGGCTTAAGGTAGTTTTAGGTTTCTCGTGGGGGGCGGGCGATCCCACTTGTTCCGGAGCTGGATCCCCTTTCGATTTCGATCTAAGATAGTGGCTAGGTGATAAGTAGTACTTTGTGATCGGGGCTTCCTGGGAGTTAGAGAGGGTTTCCTGTCGGCATTACAAAATTGGGGAACATTGGTGTGATTGGTTGTAGTCGGAGCCCAGAATTAGCATATGAATGTTTGGTGTTGGGAATTATCTCGCATATGTAGAATTTCCAATAGTCAATGAAAGTTACAGTTCCCACGTTGGTATGCTATTGTGCTTCATTAGCTGATCGTGATGGTGTGCTTTTGATGTCTGTCTTTTGATGTCTGCTCTAGGTACATACCTGTTGGTTTTACTGTTAATCTGATTACTGTTTTTCACCACAGCTTAATGCAGAGAAGAGCCCGTTTCAACGAACATATGCTGCCCAGGTACATACTCCAGTTACCTTGGCATCAATTTTGTCTTAATTTTGCCTTAACATTAACTTGAAATCGTCATCAATATGCAGTCCCTTCTCATTGCTGACTCTCTTTCGCTATTAATGAAATTAACCCCTTTCCTTATGATAAATTAGGGCGTAACCTTGACAAGCTATATAAACTTGGCATTTTTCTAAACCATAGTTGACCTCACTTTTTATTTATTCACTATATAAAGTGCAATTAGGATTATTTACACATGTGTCTAATATGGTTTTCCATGTTATGTTTGTTGTTCTACTCTACTTACAGATCAAAAGGTGTAGCGAAATGGCTCGTAAATTGAGGTTTTTTAAGGAGCAGATGTCAAAAGCTGACATAACAACCTCTCCTGCACAACTAAATGAAACTCATCTGGATTTTGATGACTTGGAGGTATGTTAGTCAATGGGATGCTCCCTGACCATGCACAATAAATCTTGAGTTGATGTTTTAACACTGCCTAATAACAGATAAAGCTTGGAGAACTGGAAGCTGAGCTAACTGAAGTTAATGCAAACAATGAAAAGTTACAGAGGACCTACAGTGAGCTATTAGAGTACCATACTGTTCTCCAAAAGGTATAAGTTTCTGAAAGTATTCTGTTGGATCAAATATACCTTTGATGCATATTTTGGCATCATGATATGTTAATCAAATAGAGGAGTAGGTCAGGCCCATTATATATTTTATTTCTTTTTGTTGCTAGTCTCATTCCCTGTGAATCACTCTGCACAAATATGTGCCATTTCCTTTGGTTTGAATTACGTTAGTTCTAGCTACTACGAATTGGTTCTTCACCCTGTTCTTTTGCTTTATTTTATATGTTTCTATGTAATCATTTGCTGCTGGGCCTCATTGAGTATTGCCAGCTACATCTGTTGCCTCAGTTACCTCTATAGTGATATGGCAATTCAATGGAGGAAACACTCCTTTGTGCTCTAATATCTAAGCTCCAATTATTTTCCCATGTTGACAATCAATATTGTTCACCTAGCAACACATTGGATGCATAAATTTATTAATGAGCAGGATATTGTTTTGTCATTTGATTGTATATACATGTTTTGATGTCATCCTATTAATGAACTAATTTAGAGAGCCAGTTTCCCTTCTCACCCTGTTCTCATTCTACAACTTCAGTATAGTGGCCAAGGTACCCGTGCAATGTCTGGCACCAAGCTTCTAATTAAGCTTCTAATTAATTGTTTTTTTTTTCAGGCTGGTGAATTTTTCTATTCAGCTCAAAGAACTGCTGCAGCACAACAAAGGGAAGTGGAGGCAAACCAATCTGGTCAAACTTCACTGGAGAGCCCTCTGTTGGAACAGGTAAAATGATTGTTTTGATAATAAAGCAGCACCACCCTCCTTCTCATCTTATCTTTTTTATTATATTCCTTTTTAATAAGATATTGACACATTGGTTGTATTCTTTTAGGAGGTGTCAACTGATCCATCAAAACAAGTGAAGCTTGGCTCATTGAGTGGCCTTGTTCCAAAGGAAAAGGCAATGGCTTTTGAAAGGATCTTATTCCGTGCCACAAGGGGTAATATTTTCCTTAGGCAAGAGCCTGTTGATGAGCCCGTCACTGATCCAGTTTCTGGGGAGAAGGTTGGCACATATTTTCTAGCATTTTTTATTTTTTTAAATTCTTTTGGAATTTTTTCGTTCCTGACCCTTTCAAAATATCTACATTGCTAATGGTTCTTATTTATATGCACAGTTAGCAAGAAAAATCTGAATGATATCAATATAACTATTCTTTGTACCAAACGTAATGGCAGGCAACTCAGTACAAATACTTGGACAATTCTGATTGCAGTAACACTGATACTTATGACTTTATGACTATTTTGGTATTTAAGTGATTAATTCATGAGTGATGATTGCTACACTTGATAATATTTCTCATTTATCAGCACCCTAACTTTAAGCTTGGTGTTTATTCTTTGCTTGGACTTATCTGCCAACCTTTTGTATGGTTATGCAGGTAACGAAGAATGCATTTGTTATATTCTACTCTGGAGAGAGGGCAAAAACCAAAATTCTGAAGATATGTGATGCCTTCAATGCGAACCGTTACCCGTTTCCAGAAGATGTTAGCAAACAACTTCATGCTGTTCAGGAGGTCAGCACTTCAAATACGATATTTGTTGATATTCCTTATTGAGTTCTTTGTGGTAGATGATAACTTCTGATGTTGTGTTACGTGGTTTAGATTCTTGTGAACTAGAAATTCAAGTTAGCAAATTCGGCATGTGAAGAACAATGTCCTTTTGGATATGTGCTTTGCATGTGATATGAGTGTGCAATTAAATGCTGTTGTGATGCTACTGGAATGGTCACGTTGGATACTTAGTTCCACTCACAAATGACTCTGCCTTAGTCTTAAGATTGCATGTAAGCATTTTCAATACAAGGTGAACATTTTATTACCTAAGTGTTGTCAATTGCTCAAAAATAATTTGCTGGCTGTGCTTGCATTTTTAAGAGTTTTGAATTAATGCTGAGGGGGCACTAATAGGAGAGTCTTTTCCTGTATCAGTATTTAAACCTATGATATGATCTGAATTTTATGATCTTATAGGTATCTGCGAAGATCTCAGAGTTGAAGGCAACAATTGACATGGGTTTAGCTCATCGTGACAGTATATTAAAAAATATCGCCTCTGATTTTGAACAGTGGAACCATCTGGTAATCTTCACTTGTTATCTCCATGAATTTGATGAAATTTTACGTTTTAAAGTTTCTTATATTGCTTTACTTTGCATTCTATTTATCTCATCACAGTTTCATTATCATTACTAAATTTCAAAATCAATGCTACAGGCGAAGAAGGAAAAAGCAATTTATCACACCTTGAACATGCTGAGCGTTGATGTTACGAAGAAATGCCTAGTTGCTGAGGGCTGGAGTCCAGTTTTTGCAAGCGTTCAGGTAGTTAAAATGTGCATTCTCTATGTTCTCCTGGCTGCCTTCTTGATTCCCCTTTTGACATTCGAATGGGAATGGTTTACAATGGATCTCTGCAGATTCAAGATGCTCTCCAGCGTGCTACTGTTGATAGCAAATCCCAAGTTGGCTCAATATTTCAAGTTCTCAACACAAAAGAATCTCCTCCAACATATTTCCAGACAAATAAATTTACTACAGCGTTCCAGGAAATTGTTGATGCGTATGGGTATGTTTTCTAACTACCCTTGCAGTTTACCTCACATGGGACAAGTGGCATAAATGATAGTGAATATTTTTTGCGTAACTAATGCTAACGAACTGTTGTGTCAAAAGTATATTTTCTTAACAATTTTTTATTTGGATATGCGTAGCGATTGTTGATCAAGGTTAGAATTCACAGTTATTTGCTTAATGTTTCTGTCAAAATCAATCCTTTATGTTTTAGAAACATAAATTACTTCCTTAGACAAAGGCTAACATGGACTGCTTATTTTTGTAATTATAAATAAGTGGAATTCATGTCATTTGAGGTTTGGCTCAATACTGTAAGGTGGATAAGTGCTAATGCTGTGTTCCATGTGGTACAGTGTGGCGAAATATCAAGAAGCAAATCCTGGAGTATTCACCATTGTGACTTTCCCTTTCTTATTTGCTGTCATGTTTGGTGATTGGGGCCATGGAATTTGCTTGTTACTTGCAACACTTTATCTGATAATCCGGGAGAAGAAACTAGCTTCACAGGTTTGTCCACTAGTCTTGATTGCATTTTGCTTCACTTATCTGTGTGTCTGTAGTACTACAATTCTACGACCTGTTTTGGAGTTGAAACCTTTAGCTCTATTCCCCAAGAATTTTTTTTACTTAAGAATCTGGGATATGAGAGGACTTAGTTTTGTTAATAATTTCTTTGTTAAAGCTGCCGTTACATCTCTTTTTTTGGTCACAGAAACTTGGAGACATAATGGAGATGATGTATGGTGGGCGTTATGTAATTTTGATGATGGCAATTTTTTCAATCTACACAGGATTAATATACAATGAATTTTTCTCTGTTCCATTTGGGCTTTTCGGTAAATCTGCCTATGAATGCCGTGATCCTTCTTGTAGGTAAGGAAAATGATATAAAGAAACCTATGTTTATTTATTTATTTATAAAATTGCACATTTATCCGGCTAATTAATTTCCCCACTTTTGGTCATAGTGATGCTACTACTGATGGACTAATTAAGGTAAGAGATGCATACCCTTTTGGTGTGGACCCTGTCTGGTATGGTAGCCGCAGCGAGCTGCCGTTTCTCAATTCACTGAAGATGAAGATGTCGATTCTTCTTGGAGTTGCACAAATGAACCTTGGGATTGTGATTAGTTACTTCAATGCAAAATTTTTCAGGAACAGCCTTAATGTGTGGTAAGTCTATTCACCTTTTATTTTATCAGACAATATGACATTCCATTTTGAGATGAGGATCTACAACAATTGTGAAGAAGCAGTTGATCTTTTAACAGCGTGTTACAATCAATAGATTATGATTTTTCCACGTACTCATTTGAAACAGGTACCAGTTCATTCCCCAGCTGATCTTCTTGAACAGCTTATTTGGTTACCTGTCCTTGCTCATTATTATTAAGTGGTGCACGGGGTCAAAAGCAGATCTATACCATGTTATGATCTACATGTTCCTTAGCCCCACAGATGAGCTTGGTGAGAACCAGTTGTTTAGTGGCCAGAAGACAGTGCAGGTCTATATTCATTGTTGATAAGTTCTCTTCTGTGAGGCAGACTGGTCTATCATGCCTAACCATTCACCTTTTCCAATGCAGCTTGTTCTACTTCTGCTTGCTTTGGTGTCTGTACCTTGGATGTTGATTCCAAAACCTCTTCTATTGAAGAAGCAACATCAGCAAGTATGTTTACATAATAGTATTATTCTATCGGCGACTTGATGTTTTGTGGCTGCAGTTTACTTTTACACTGACTGTTTTTCTATTTCTTTTCAATCAGAGGCATCAAGGTCACCAGTACGCTATGCTTCAGGGCACTGATGAATCAGTGGGAGCAGAGTTGGGGGAACATCGTGAGGACACACATGACCATGAGGAGTTTGAGTTCAGTGAAGTTTTTGTTCACCAACTGATTCACACGATCGAATTTGTTCTTGGTGCAGTCTCAAACACAGCTTCATACCTTCGTCTTTGGGCTCTGAGGTAATGCTAATTTAAGCAGTATATTTATTTAGTATTTACACAGCCTCACCTATGCACAGTCCCATACTTCCTAGGGCTTGTTTGGCTGCACCCTAATCCACATAGGTGCATTGGAGTGCAGCCAAACAAGTCATTTTTTTTTACCTCACTGGCTACTAACGAGCTATGGATATTCTCCTTTCAGTCTTGCACACTCCGAGTTGTCCACTGTATTCTACGATAAAGTACTACTAACGGCATGGGGGTAAGCAAACAAGTCTCTCGAGCCATTAAAATAAACATTTTGGCACTTTCTGAAATGCAATTGTTTCTTGTAGGCTTAACAATGTTTTCGCCCTTATTCTCGGTGGCATCGTCTTCGTCTTTGCCACGGTTGGTGTCTTGCTTGTTATGGAGACCCTGAGTGCATTCCTTCACGCGCTGAGGCTTCACTGGGTGGAGTTCCAGAACAAGTTCTATGAAGGTGACGGTTACAAGTTCGCCCCATTCTCCTTCGCACTGATTGGTGAGGAGGAAGATTGAGCTCGTCCCAACATTTGTATTTATTGTAGCCGATGTAAAATCTATCTTTGGTGGCCTTTGTTCCCAGAACAAATCATTTTTTTCATCTGTTGTCTCGGATGGATCATAAACCTCAGTCCCTTTGTTTAAGCATGGGACGAACAGCATCATTTTTCCTTCCTTAGCTATGCAGTGGATTTTTGGGGTAGTTGGCAACAAATATGGGGTGATATCACCCTTGTATGATGCTAATAAGTAGTTGCCGATTGGTGGTGTGTTGGATATAAATAAGCACTGTATTCAAGGCTAAACATTCCACTACGTTCATTGTCAATAAAGAGTGCTATTTACGCTGCTGGCGATAGTCGTTTCCTGGTCTGTCAAGCATCGTCAGTGCTTCATCTTATCTCATTTATACCCTGAATCAGCTGTGTCTTATAACCAAAGCAAAAGCTAAACCAGAAGCACGTTATGAAAGTTGTGTTAAACACGTCTGACTGCATGTGACATCGAAGCAAAGCCTAAAGGAGTTGTGGACAATCTAATAATATAACAAACTAGCAGCTGCTAAGCTAGTTTCGTCACTCGTCAACGACGTTGGGGACGCTGCTGGCGCTGCGCCTAGCGCTGCTGAAGGGTCCCGTGACAGTCCGGCCGACGAACTTGCCGGCCTTATGGAGTCCACTGCCGAACGCGCCAATGCCGGAGCCCACGGCGCCGATGCCCGTGCCAACCATCCCAACGCCGGAGCCGACCGCGCTGACGCCCGTGCTGGCAACGGTGCCGGCCGCCGCGACGCCCGTGCCGGCCACGTGGGTGACCGTGGACGCCATGCCGCTTGCCGCGTCCGCGGCGCCGCTGACGGCCCCCGTCTCGCTCTTCACCTTCCGCCGCTCCTCCACGGTCTGCTTCTCCAGCTCCAGGGCCTCCCGTGCCTCTGCGTTGGTGAACTGGTGGTACACCACCTGCAATATAGCTTGCAAAAGGAACGTCAGACAACCAGGGACTTGTTGCTGCCAACTGAACTGAACACGAAAAGGACGAGACTGATCGATCCTGCCTTGATGCTGAGCACGCCCCTGTCCTTCTTGTCCTTGACCTTGGTCGTATCCAGCGACGACAGCAGCTGCAGGTTCACCTCCTGCACGGTCTCCATCTCCAGGTCGCTCAGGGGCAGCTTGGCGATGCCAAGCCTCTTGTCTTGCTTCATGTTGTCCTCATCGAACACCTGAAGGTCCAGAGAAAAATGAGTCCTTGCCTTAGGAGTACCTGGAAGGAAGCAAGCAGTGAGGTTTATCAGTTCGTGTCCACCTCAAGAATTAGGAACTGCGTCTCCTTGTCTTCCGCGATCAGATGGAACGTTTCGTTCCAACGAGGGTTGAGGTTGTCGTCAATGACGCTGGTCTTCTCCTTGAACATCGGGCGTATGAACAAGACCACGTAGGGGTCGGATTTGCCGATGAGTTCCTTGTTCTTGAGGGATTCTGCGCGGACCACAGTGACCGTGAGCTTCCCGTGCGGCTTCAGCTCCAAATCGCTGCACAAGAGCGCACCATAACCTTTCTGTCATTCTAACAAGTTCTTCGAGTAGACAGATCAAACAACTTCATGCACATGATTCTAACAATATCAGATTATATTAACCTGACGTCAACGTCAACTCCACCCAGTGGAACAACGATTCTGTGTGGCCATTGGAGCATGTCAGTGATCAGTGACGCCACTGTATCCTACACAGACATAACGGGGAAATATGATTATTTTTTCCTTCTCAGATTTGTAGATAGGAATGAAACAAAGGTGAAAACAAAAGAAAGGAAAGTTCATTTCATACGTGAAAGCCCAGGCATTGCGGTCAGGCTTCCTCCCACGGCTTTCAGTATGTAGTCAATTCGCGGTTTTGGCTGCAATTGCAGGGAAACCGCGCGTCTCAGAATTCAGAAACAAATATATTACAAGAAATAAAGCATGTCTCCTTGACATTGAAACAAAAGAAAGACTGCTCTCATATGCAACATCTCTGACAACTAAGTGTTTTGAACTAGAATTCAAAAAAATCAAAGCGTAGACTAGATAACATAGGACTAGAGGAGTTTCAGTAGCTAAAAGAAGCACACCTCTGCCAGAAGAGCAACGACAACAGCAGATATGCATGGTATCTCGTCCGACAATTGGAAGACAACACGGATGATGGTGTACACCTGAAGGTTCTTAAACTGTATACGTATATACAAATAAACACAGGAATTGTTAAAATAATTAGCAAGATGAGAAAACAAAAATTGAAGTTTAAACATGAGTTCCTGGTTTTTTTAGACAAGTGCAAACATAAAATCTTATACTGCAGGCAAACAATTGTAACGGAGTCTAAAAGGATATAATTAAGAGGATCCATTTTTACTTGGTTTCCTTAAGCTGTAATTACCAACATCGTTCCACGTGGTAAATTATTTTATATACGTTTAGGTACTTTAACGACAAAAATTAACATTCGTTTATAAAAATGTGGGAAATTAAATCTAATATCCCTTTTGGTCACGGGCCTGTGGCGATCTGCAAACCTGAATGGGAAGCGAAGCAACAAGTGTTTCGACTGCAAGAATAATATTTGGATCCCCACCCCACCGGAAGTCCATGTCCATTGTAATCTGCCCTTTCTTAAAACTCTGAATCCGAATGCCTGAACACAAAATAGCATGTCACAGCGAGATCCTATGAGAGCATATAACTGTTAAATCGACAGCATTTTGTCTTAGCAACCTTCTATTTTCGGTGGAACAGTCCCAAGGGAGAGTCTGCTGAACTTCAGTGAGGATATCCCTGGTGGTCGATAATCATCCAGTATCGGTTCGACAGAATCCCTAATGACCATGGTTGCTGCCTATAATTAGATGCAACTATGAATCAGGATAGTTATTGGCAGCAAAATGGTAAGATCTGTATGTCTAAAATGGGAGTAACTTCATTCTAAATTGTTTGCCCCCATAATGAAGTTTTCTGACAAAAACCAAAGTGGTCATCTTACCTCTTCCACAAAGGGCCAAAGTTTGCTCAATTGTTTGTTGAGCCATTTGACCTGAAATGAAAACAAAAAATATGTATCAAGGGAAGCATGCAAGCAACAAATCAAGGGGACATAGCTCTAGGAGAGACAACTGCATCAGATGGAACAGTTGATGTTTCATTTTCCAGGTTTTATGCATTGAGGAGTTCTGAGGTAAATATATGGACTGCAAAAGGTTTTCTCTCTGCGAAGCTCTGTCTAGGAGTTACAACAATAAAATTCAGATAACTTCTGGGTAGTGAATATCGTGGGACAAGAAATAGTCAAATTTACAAAATAGCCAATACAGCAACAGCATTTTTACAGTTTCACGATTATAGCTACATCAAGTCAAGTAGCATTTCACCTGTTCATATTCTGGAAATGATATCCATTGGGGAACATTTTCTCCACATATTTTCTTCACGTCTTCACGGTTGAGAGATCCTAGTGCATTGACATCCGCAGCCTGTTTCAAAATGTGTCACTATGTTTAAAGTTATCCCAAACTAAGATGCACAAATTTAATTCCATAAACCCAGATGAAACAAAATTGCAGTGAAGCGGCGTCCACTTTCAAGATACATTTTACATGCTGGACACAAATCAACAACAGAGAACACACGAAAATGTAACACATAGGCTGTGTCAATTAAACCGTTTGCACCAAATTGAAGATATACACCGCACTTTTAACAGTCAATCTGTATTTACTAACCAAAGGCTTATCTTCCACTGTCAAATCTATCAGAGAGAAAATCAAAGACCCGATAACTGGAGGCGGAGATATCAAGATCAAAACTTTTCAAGATTGCATAGATCAAATCGGAATGATGCAGCTGCACCTACCTTGTTGCTGCGTTTGGCGGCGCGGCGAGCCATGGCGCGAGCCCAGCCCGCGATCAGGGCGACGCCGACGATCATCCCCATTATGACTCCCGATATGAACCCCATTTCTTCTGTCCTCTTCTCAACGCGCCAAGAAAGAGAAGGAACCAGGGAGGAAGAAATGTGGCAATTACATACGGAAATTCTTGGATCAAATCGCTGACGATTGTCTCTCCAAATTGTTTATTACTGCAAACGCTGCATTTGGGACCCATTTTTTCGCGTGCTATTAGTAACAATAAAGAGAGAGAGAGAGAGAGATGGGCCGACGTGCGATTGGTGAGAAGGTTGTCAGTTATCACGGCGAACTGGATCTCGGCGATTGGTGCTTGGCGAGCCTTTGATTCCACGCAGACCCAAGATTTACATGGCCCATCATTGTTATAAAAAAATACAATCATCAAATAAAAAATTTATAAAAAAAAGAGTGTAAAGAGTTATAAAACCAAATTAGTATCATTATATACACCAAAAATATTTTTGTAATATACTCATTTCGTGTCATAAATATTTGTGCTCTTTTTATAAATTTGGTCAAACATACAACTCTAGGAATTGATTTATTAAAAGACCAAGGCAGTAATCGGTAGGTAAAAGTCTAGATTACTCACTCTAATTTTGTTTGGCCTATGTCCAGATAATCCTCTAAACTAATGCTTGATTTGATTTATTCTCGCAAACTATTTCTATCGGTACAATTTACCCCTCAACAAGATTTTTGTTTATCTGTGTGTAAGTTGAGTTTTAGGGACCATTTCGAAGCAAGAAACGGTTTTGTTTTTCACTGAAATCGGTAGAAACGGTGCCAAACACTCACTGTGAAACGGTTCTGCCATGAAATGTTTCATCTCATTCTCTATTTTTTGCTTGGGCGAGTGAAAGGTCCTAATGGCTAAAGGGGAGTGAATAGCCTAATAAAATTTCTACAACAACACTTAACAAAAATGTTAGACAATTATAAGACGAAGCAAGTGTTGCGCTAGCCTACTTAAAATGCAAGTTGCCTACCGCAATTCTAGTTTAGATAGTATCTAATCACACAATAGTTATGACACTACTCTATGTTAGTGTGCTCTCAAAGGCTAACTAAAGAGCCACACCAACCAAGCAAACAAGCTCTCACAACTAGCTACACTAAAGAGCTTGACAACTAGTTTCTATGTAAGGTAAAAAAAGTAAGAAGGCAAGAAGGTATATCTCAGTGTAGATAACAATGAAGACCAATCACCTCGGAATCAATGATGAACACAATGATTTTTTTATCGAGGTTCACTTGCTTGCCGGTAAGCTAGTCCTCGTTGTGGCGATTCACTCACTTGGAGATTCACGCGCTAATTGGCTTCACACGCCAAACCCTCAATAGGGTGCCACACAACCAACACAAGATGAGGATCACACAAGCCACAAGCAATCCACTAGAGTACCTTTTAGCGCTCCGCCGGGGAAAGGTCAAGAACCCCTCACAATCACCACGATCGGAGCCGGAGACAATCACCACCCTCCGCTCAACGATCCTCGCTGCTCCAAGCCGTCTAGGTGGTGGCAACCACCAAGAGTAACAAGCGAAATCCATAGTGAAACACAATCACCAAGTGCCTCTAGATGCAATCACTCAAGCAATGCACTTGGATCACTCTCAATCTCACAAAGATGTTTAATCTATGATGGAAATGAGTGGGAGGGTTTTGGCTAAACTCACAAGGTTGCTATGTCAATGAAAATGGCTAAGAGAGTGAGCTTGAATCGGCCATGGGGCTTAAATAGAAGCCCCCACAAAATAGAGCCGTTATACCCCTTCACTGGTCAAAACACGCCTCGACCGGACGCTCCGGTCAGACTGACCGGACCCTAGACTCAGCGTCCGGTCCACTGATTTTTGCCACATGTCACTCTGAGTTAAAACTGAACCGTCAAATCTTAACGGCTAAGTGTTGACCGGATGCTCCGGCTAAACTGACCGGACGCTGGAGCCTCAGCGTCGGTCGAATCTGATAACGGTCCAAAAGGGTCCAGCGTCCGTTCCACCTCGACCGGACCACGACATTGGCGTCCGGTGGTATACCCTAGCTCTATACCGCGCCAAGTCGGTAGCTTGACCGGACCAGTGAGCGATCGGCGTCCGGTGCATTCGAGATCTGACGTCCGGTCACTTGACCGACACTGGCATCTCCTCTGTTTTCTTCCCCCTTGCTCAAATGTGATAACCACAAAGTGTATCACCTTGTGCACATGTGTTAGCATATTTTCACAAACATCTTCAAGGGTGTTAGCACTCCACTAGATTCTAAATACATATGCAATGAGTTAGAGCATCTAGTGGCACTTTGATAACCGCATTCCGATACGAGTTTCACCCCTCTTAATAGTAAGGCTATCGATCCTAAATGTGATCACACTCTCTAAGTGTCTTGATCACCAAAACAAAATAGCTCCTATAATTTATACCTTTGTCTTGAGCCTTTTGTTTTTCTCTTTCTTCTTTTCAAGTCCGAGCACTTGATCATCACCATGGCATCACCATCATCATGTTATGATCTTCATTTGCTTCACCACTTGGAGTGTGCTACATTTATCATGATCACTTGATAAACTAGGTTAGCACTTAGGGTTTCATCAATTCACCAAAACCAAACTAGAGCTTTCAATCTCCCCCTTTTTGGTAATTGATGACAACTCTTATACAAAGATATGAATTAAAATTCAATTAAATCCATGTTACCTGTCCAAGCATATTTACCATGTGTAAAAGAATATGGACAAGTTTCATGAACCCTAAATGGTAGCAATTGCTCCCCCTACATATGTGCTAAGAGTTTGGATTGAAGCTTGCACATATGCTTAGATAGGAAATATAGGAGACAATGTCTACCAAGTGATGCTAAGGTATGAAAGATGGACCTTTGAAGCGTGATACCAATCAGAGTGTACTAATATACCATCCTTAGCATCATGGTTAGCTTGATACCACTTGGAAACAACACTTAGAAATGAAATCATTAGATACCACTTGATAATACTAGAAAATGAAATCACTAGATAATCTATTCATGCTAATTTTTTATTTCATCATTCAAACCTACAACTAGCATACACCACACAAGCATGGATATTGAAATTTAAAACTTGTGCCATGCAAGAAAACATATGAAATGCACATTCAAATGCACCATACAAGTTCATATCTCTCCCCCTATGTCAAGTTATCTCCCTTCGTTGTCTTTTCACAATCTTAGTACACTAATATCTTTTGTTTCTCTCTCATGTACTAATTTCTTTGTTATTTCTCCCCCTATCACTTATATCTTTGTTTCTCTCTCCCTTTGTCATCAATGACCATAAAGGTTTAAAAGGTGGATAGGTTGAGATTATCAATGTCAATCAATAGGGTGAGGATCATTTTCCCAAATTTGGTTCAAACTAGAATATTTGCCAAAGATATTTAACTCGGTTTGATCCAAGGACAAGCTTCTTCACACCTTCAAATAAGGGTTATCTTGTACCATGTTGAGTTAAATACTTAGAGCGTATTTTCTAGATCAAACACTAGGTTTACAAGCCCATAAACAAGTCATATGCTATCACTAGATCAAGTCAAGCATAGAAGCAATAGTGATACCATATAAATATCAAATTCATTTGATTTTCATGAATGAGCCTAATAAAATGGAGAGATGACTAGATGCACTAAACATGTCCTTAGCAAGGATGTATGCCATGCCAATCAACTTTTACCTTGGATTGCTCGGAGGAGAGGCATGTCATATAAGTGGGGAGTGCATCAACACATATTTGAGAAATCTAATATGTTTAACTCATTCCTTAGCTTGCAAAACCTTTTCTCATCCAATGGCTTGGTGAATATATCAGCAAGTTGATCTTTGGTGCCTACACTCTCAATGCAAATGTCCCATTTTTGTTGGTGATCTCTAATGAAATGGTGGCGGACATCAATGTGCTTTGTTCTTGCATGTTGAACCGAATTGTTGGTTAACTTGATTGCACTCTCATTGTCACATAGCAATGGCACTTTCTTGAACTTGATTCCAAAGTCACTCAAAGTGGCCTTCATTCAAAGTATTTGTGCACAACAACTACCGGCGGATATGTATTCGGCTTCGGCGGTTGATAATGCAACACTATTTTGCTTCTTTGATGACCATGAAACAAGTGATCTTCCCAACAATTGACATGTGCTCGAGGTGCTCTTCCTTTCAACCTTGCATCCCGCATAATCCGAGTCGGAATAACCAACTAGCTCAAACTTAGCTCCTTTGGGATACCACAAACCAACATTTGGTGTATGCTTCAAGTACATCAATATCCTCTTTGTAGCCTTCAAATGACTTTCTCTTGGTGAGGCTTGAAATCTTGCACACATGTATACACTAAACATGACATCCGGCCTTGATACGGTCACATAGAGTAGGCTTCTAATCATAGACCAATACAACTTTTGATCTACCATATTTTCGCTTGCATCACTATCCAAGTTGCCATTGGTTCCTATTGGGGTGCTAATGACTTTGCTATCACTCATGCCAAACTTCTTGATCATGTCCTTGATATACTTGCCTTGACTCACAAAAGTACCATTCTTCAATTGCTTAATTTGAAGACCAAGGAAGTAACTCAACTCCAATCATGGACATCTCAAACCTATTAGCCATCATCTTTCCAAACTCACCACAAAAGTCTTGATTGGTTGATCCAAATATTATGTCATCAACATAGATTTGCAACACAAATAGATCTTTTCCAATCTTCTTGATGAAAAGAGTGGTGTCAACCTTGCCCATTGTGAACCCCTTAGAGAGTAGGAAGTCCCTCAATCTCTTATACCATGCTCTAGGTGCTTGCTTCAAGCCATACAATGCCTTCTTCAACTTGTACACATGGTTGGGCTTCTTATCATCTTCAAAACCGGGAGGTTGCTCAACATATACTTCTTCATTGATGTAACCGTTGAGAAATGCACTCTTGGCATCCATTTGATAGAGTTTGATGTTGTGGGCACAAGCATAGACTAGCAAGATTCTAATTGCTTCCAATCTAGCAATCGGGGCATATGTTTCTCCAAAGTCAATACCTTCAACTTGTGTATAGCCTTATGCTACCAATCTTGTTTTGTTTCTTACTACTATCCCATCTTGATCTTGCTTGTTTCTAAAGACCCATTTGGTTCCAATCACATTGTGTCCTTTTGGTATCTCCACTAATTCCCATACTTGATTTCTTGTGAAGTTATTCAATTCTTCATGCATGGCATTCACCCAAGCAACATCCTTCAATGCTTCATCTATCTTCTTTGGTTCAATGGATGACACAAAAGAGAAATGCTCACAAAAGGATGCCAATCTTGATCTTGTTTGCACACCTCTTGAAATATCACCAATGATAGTGTCTAATGGATGATCTCTTGCAACATTGATTGGTTGGAGGATTGGAACTTGATTGCTTGCACTTGCTTGATCATTTGGTTGAGATGATGTACTAGCCACTTGATCTTGTTTATTTTCATGAGAGCCACTTGTACTAGCTTGATTTGTATCATCTTGCACATTTGAGTTGGAGAGCACTTGCACTTGATCATCTTCATCATCATTCACTTGCCTAGGCCTCAATTTACCAATATCCATGTTCTTCATGGCATTTGAAAGTTGAATGCCTCTAACATCTTTCAAGTTCTCATTCTCTACTTGTGAACCCTTGGTTTCATCAAATTCAACATCATGAACTTCCTCAAGAGTACCACTATCCAAATTCCAAACTCTATATGCTTTGCTTGTAGTGGAGTAACCAAGTAGGAATCCTTCATCACATTTCTTGTTAAACTTGCCCAATCTAGTGCCTTTCTTCAAGATATAGCATTTGCAACCAAAAACTCTAAAATATGCAATGTTAGGCTTTCTACCATTCAAGAGTTCATATGGTGTCTTCTCTTTCAATCGGTGACAATAGAGGCGGTTGCTATAATAGCAAGCCATGTTGATAGCTTCGGCCCAAAAAGATTGACTCACATTATACTCACTAAGTATAGACCTTGCCATATCAATGAGTGTTCTATTTTTCCTCTCAACAAGGCCATTTGATTGTGGAGTGTACTTGGCCGAGAATTGATGTCTAATTCTAAATTCATCACACAACTCATCAATTCTAGTGTTCTTGAACTCACTACCATTGTCACTTCTAACTCTCTTAATGGTTGTTTCAAACTCATTGTGAATGCCCTTGATAAATGATTTGAATGTTGCAAACACATCACTTTTATCCACTAGAAAGAATACCCATTTGTATCTAGTGTAATCATCCATTATCACAAAGCCATATTTGTTACCACCAATGCTAGTGTATTGTGTTGGCCCAAACAAATAAATGTGCAATAACTCAAATGCTTTACTAGTACTCATCATGCTTTTCTTAGTATGTGTGTTTCCAACTTGTTTTCCGGCTTGACAAGAGCTACAAAGCTTATCCTTTTCAAACACAACATCTTTCAAGCCTCTAACCAAGTCATGCTTAACCAATCTATTTAATTGTTTCATTCCAACATGACCAAGCCTTCTATGCCATAACCAACCCATGCTAGACTTAGTGAACAAGCATGTAGATAATTTAGCTTCACTAGCATTGAAATCAACCAAGTACAGATTCTCATATCTAAAGCCTTTGAAGATCAAGTTAGAGCCATCTACACTTATGATCTCTACATCATCTACTCCAAATATGCATTTGAATCCAAGATCACACAATTGAGCCACGGATAGCAAATTGAAATTCAAGCTCTCTACTAGCAACACATTGGATATGCTCATGTCATTGGATATTGCAATCTTACCAAGCCCTTTGACATTGCCTTTGCCATTGTCACCAAATGTGATACTATCATATCCATCATTGCCATTGGTGTTGATTGAGTTGAACATTCTTGCATCACCGGTCATATGTTGAGTGCACCCACTATCAAGAACCCAATGCCTTCCTCCGGCTTTATAATTTACCTACAAAAGAAGATCGATTCTTTTTAGATACCCAAACTTGCTTGGGTCCTTGAAGGTTAGTCACTAAGCTCTTTGGTAGCCAAATGGCTTTCTTCTTTGAGCCCATCCATGGTTTACCAATGAACTTAGCCTTCACACCATTTGTACCCTTAGTAAGCATATAGCATGAATCAAGCTTAAGGGAGGATACATTAGCATTTTTCCTCTTGTTGGTGCATTCATGCTCTTTATGACCCACTTGCTTGCAACTAATGCAAAACCGACCATTGTTCTTCACAAAACTAGTCTTGTGAGGAGCAAAGGTCGTCTTGCCTTTCTTGGGGGTATAGCCCAATCTCTCTTTATAGAGAGCTCTTTGGCTACCCAAGCACATAAGCAAGCGGTCCTCACCACCATAGGCCTTAGCCAAAGTGTGAGTGAGCTTGTTAACCTCTTTCTTGAGATTCTCATTCTCAACCATTAGTGAGGCATCACAAGTGAGACCGTCACCACTAGATGAGGTGGAAGTGGAAGTACTACAAGAAGGGTTAGTAGAAGGAGCAATGATAGGCATAGATAGTGATTCATCAATTATATCACAAGTTAAACCTACATTGCAAGTTTCAACATGCTTCTTTTTATTTTGCTCATCAAGCAAAGAGAAATGAGCCTTTTCAAGCTTTTTGTGAGCTTTGCTAAGCTTCTTATTGGCTTCCTCTAGCCTCTCATGAGATGCATTGAGCTCATCAAAGGCTTGCTTAAGGTCTTTTAGTTCCTTACGCAAGCTTTTGCATTCTCTTCTTTTGATGTCAAAGTGTTCTTTAGCATCTTCTAGCATGTCAAATAGTTCATCCTTAGTAGGTTCATCATTATCACTATCATTATCATTTTCATTATCATGTTCATTATCATCATCATGTTCTTCATCACTTTCATCATCACAAGTTTGTACCTTAGTGGCCTTAGCCATGAAGCATGATGAAGAGTCGAAGAGAGAAGGCTTCTCAATGATAGCAATACTTGCAAGTGCCTTCTTCTTGGTGGTCTTATGATCATCACTATCATCATCATCATCACTTGAGGAAGCATCACTATCCCAAGTGACCATATATGAACCACTCTTCTTCTTCTTGAAGGTCATCTTGTCCTTCTCTTTCTTTTCCTTCTTGTCCTTTTTGTTCTTCTTCTTATCATCATCATTGTCGCTATTGTATGGACATTGAGCAACAAGATGATCTTTTCTTCCACACTTGAAGCACCTTCTTGACTCTTCTTTGTTCTTGGATGAAGACTTCTTTCTTCTAGCATGGTACCCTTTCTTCATCATGAACTTGCCAAATTTCTTGACAAAGAGAGCCATCTTCTCATCATCCATCTCATCAAATGAACTATCATCTTCACTTGATGTTTCTTGCTTTGCCTTGCCCTTAGATGATGTGGCCTTGAATGCCACACTCTTCTTCTTCTCATCTTTCTTCTCCCTCTTTTCTTCCTTCTCATCATCATCTCTATAAGCATCATCGGTCATGATATCTCCCAAGATTTGATTTGGTGTCATTGTATCCAAACCGGACCTCACTAGAATAGTGACCAATATATCAAATCTTGAGGGTAAGCATCTCAAGAACTTATTTGAGAATTCCTTATCCTCTATCTTCTCACCAAGTGCCTTGAGATCATTTACAATCACTTCCATCCGATGGAACATGTCCGGCACACTCTCATCTTCCTTCATCTTGAAACTAGCAAATTTATCCTTGAGAATGTATGCCTTTGCACCCTTGATTGCCTTGGTGCCCTCAAATGATTCTTCCAATTTCTTCCATGCCTCATGAGCTCTCTCAATGTTCTTGATTTGCTCAAATGTTCTCATCCAAAGCATCATGGATGGCACTAAGAGCAATGTCATTGTTTTGGAGTAGCAATTCTTCGACGACAGTGGGAGCTTCTTCATCTTCTATCTCAATTTTTGTTTCTACCACCTTCCAAATCTACCTATTGATTGACTTGATATATGTTGTCATCTTAGCCTTCTAATAGGGATAATTTGAGCCATCAAATTGGGGTGGCTTCTTGGTGTTGTTGATTTGAGCCATTTTTAACACCGAAGGTTGTTAAGACTCAAATAACGGTGACCTCGGCTTCGATACCACTTGAAAGGTCCTAATGGCTAGAGAGGGGTGAATAGCCTAATAAAATTTCTACAACAACACTTAACAAAAAGGTTAAATAATTATGAGGCGAAGCAAGTGTTGCGCTAGCCTACTTAAAATGCAAGCCGCCTACCGTAATTCTAGTTTAGATAGTATCTAATCACACAATAGTTATGACACTACTCTATGTTAGTGTGCTCTCAAAGGCTAACTAAAGATCCACACCAACCAAGCAAACAAGCTCTCACAACTAGCTACACTAAAGAGCTTGACAACTAGTTTGCGGTAAGGTAAGGAGTAGGCAAGAAGGTTATACCGCCATGTAGATGTATGAACCAATCAATCTCAAGTGTGGGTAACAATGAAGACCAATCACCTCGAGAATCAATGATGAACACAATGATTTTTTTACCGAGGTTCACTTGCTTGCCGACAAGCTAGTCCTCGTTGTGGCGATTCACTCACTTGGAGGTTCACGCGCTAATTGGCTTCACACGCCAAACCCTCAATAGGGTGCCACACAACCAACACAAGATGAGGATCACACAAGCCACGAGTAATCCACTAGAGTACCTTTTGGCGCTCGCCGGGGAAAGGTCAAGAACCCCTCATAATCACCACGATCGGAGCCGGAGACAATCACCACCCTCCCTCAACGATCCTCGCTGCTCCAAGCCGTCTAGGTGGCGACAACCACCAAGAGGAACAAGCGAAATCCGCAGCGAAACACAATCACCAAGTGCCTCTAGATGCAATCACTCAAGCAATGCACTTGGATCACTCCCAATCTCACAAAGATATTTAATCTATGATGGAAATGAGTGGGAGGGCTTTGGCTAAACTCACAAGGTTGCTATATCAATGAAAATGGTCAAGAGAGTGAGCTTGAGCCGGCCATGGGGCTTAAATAGAAGCCCCCACGAAATAGAGCCGCTGGTCAAAACGCGCTCTGACCGGATGCTCCGGTCAGACTGACCAGACCCTAGACTCAGCGCCCGGTCCACTGATTTTTGCCATGTGTCACTCTGAGTTAAAACTGAACCGTTAGATCTCAACGGCTAAGTGTTGACCGGACGCTCCGGCTAAACTGACCGGACGCTGGAGCATCAGCGTCCGATCGAGTACAGTAAGGGTCCAAATCCATTTTTCCTCGACCGGACGTGTCCGGTCCACCTCGACCGGACACAGCCCAGCGTCCGGTGGTATACCCTAGCTCCTGTACCGCCAAGTCAGCGTGACCGGACACAGGCAGTCAGCGTCCGGTGCATTCGGATCCAGCGTCCGGTCACTTGACCGACACTAGCATCTCCTCTGTTTTCTTTCCCCTTGCTCAAATGTGCTAACCACAAAGTGTATCATCTTGTGCACATGTGTTAGCATATTTTCACAAACATCTTCAAGGGTGTTAGCACTCCACTAGATCCTAAATACATATGCAATGAGTTAGAGCATCTAGTGGCACTTTGATAACCGCATTCCGATACGAGTTTCACCCCTCTTAATAGTACGACTATCGATCCTAAATGTGATCACACTCTCTAAGTGTTTTGATCACCAAAACAAAATAGCTCCTATAATTTATACCTTTGCCTTGAGCCTTTTGTTTTTCTCTTTCTTCTTTCCAAGTCCGAGCACTTGATCATCACCATGGCATCACCATCATCATGTTATGATCTTCATTTGCTTCACCACTTGGAGTGTGCTACCTTTATCATGATCACTTGATAAACTAGGTTAGCACTTAGGGTTTCATCAATTCACCAAAACCAAAGTAGAGCTTTCAACGAGTGAAACGGCTCTAGGTTGGTTTCACTATATTCTGTTTCTAGTCTCTCCCATACAATAGCGACCTTTTTTCTAGTTATCCTTTTTAAGTGCAACAAGTTAAAATAGGTTATATTTAAGATATTCTTCGTCCACAAAAGTTCTAATTTTTTGAAGTATGTTTTTATGAAAAACATTTATTTTTGGAATAAGAATCTATCCTACTAGCCAAACAGTTTTGTAAAGTCATTCTGAAATGTTTTTTGAGAGAATTTGGATTTAAAACGTTTATACGAGAATCTTGATCCCTGCCAAACGGATCCTATATTTCAAAATTTGTGAGTGATATAGGACATTATATTTTATGTTAAGAAATACTTTTATTTGTATCTAGACATAACTTATATATAGGTGCATAGTAAAAGCTAGGAATCTAGAAATACTCTCTCCGTTTTGGCTTTTCAAGATTCATAGCTTTTAATATGCACCAAGATATAAGTTATGTTTAGATATATAATAAAAGTTGTGTATCTAGAAATGTCAAAACATCTTATAATTTGGTCAATATTTTGATAGGTTAGGAAAGCTAATATAAGTCAACACTATAGATACAAAATTGTAAGAACCACCCTGATGTAACCTGTTTTACACCAAAATTTAGGAAGAAGAACACGGGAACTCGAAACTTTCAGGATTGTGTGATCAAGGAATCGATTAGATGTGAATCGGTATTAGCTAATTTAGATGTGATGTCAAAATCGGCTATTTTATGGATGATATCAGCAGACGGCGTCAATGTGCTATACTTGAGTGGCGCTAGGAAGATGTGTTAGACTCTACAAATAAGGAAAATTGGGGTTCAAGTTATTATTAAGTTAGGAAGTTTTTTTTATTCCAAGAATTATAATGAGTCGTATTTGAGTAGGATTCATGTTTAGCTTTTAGGAATAAATATTAGACCCTAGTTATTGTAAAAAAAAGGACGAACATTCAATCAATACAATTTTTTCGGCTTTCGTCATCGCATTAGGAGTAGGAGTACTATAGATATCGACGAAGTTCTTGCATGCATCGATTGATCGATTGATCTTTTATGAGCCATACGACTTATATTTTTTGTTATGATTGATCTTTTATGAGCCATAATATAAATTAGTTATCGATCTGTATCGTAGTTTATAAGGCTGCATCAGCTGATTGATCTCTTATGAATCATAATATAGATCAAAGTTATCGATTGTGTATTAAATAACCTGTTATTTAATACAATATCACCAGTTATCGAATCTACTAAGATTAGTAAGATTTTCCTTGCTGTTTTTTGTTGATTCACCTGTTATCGATCTTGCTATAATTAATGTTTTATTAATTATAACAAAATCACCCGATTGAGATAGAGATAGATCGGCATTATATCATCTTAATTCATCGTCTTCTGATATGGTAACACTTCAAATCTTATAATTGATGGCCTAATTCCGCTAGATCGACTGTTTTATCTCTATTCCAGTCAAACATAATATGCATCTAAAGACGTGTTTCAATCTTGAATAAACTCACTAGTTAAGGAGATCTAATCTAATGACACTACCATAGTTGCATCGATCCGGTCGAACCTCACTGGTAAGACTTTAGATTAGAAATTATCAATTACTGGTCTTGTTCATAATCAAGATATATACTATGTTTGTTTGCTATGACTGCATCGACTATTTTAGCTTATTTGCCTATACTCTCACGCATATAGCATGTTTTCATGAATCAGTCAACATATAGATGGTTTTATAGATTCTTTAGCTTTAGTTTGTTATCATTATCATAACTGCATCGATCCAATCGAACCTCACTATTGATGATAATATATTAGATTCAAACTGTTTGTAGATTCATTTATATTAGGCAGTTAATTTGTTCGCATGTTATACTCTTTTTATCAAACTTATCGGCTTGACACTTTATATCGATCATGTTCCATTTAGCCGATGATGCTTTCTGATATTCCATAAACATCGGTTATTTTGATTCATATTATTATCATTTAATATTAACCGATAATCCTTGATTTAAAGATCTTCATTTCATGGATACGCTGGATATCGACTATTTAGTCGATAGCCTCATTGAATCAACTATTTAGCCATACATTTGGAACTGTTGGGTGCAACACCGATATGTTTCACCTTAAATTACTGATAAGATTTTCTCTTTTTATCAATTACAGGTCAAATTGACTGGCACGTCGTTAGGTTTTTAGAATCCGCTGGTTCTATGTTGAAGCCAAGCAGATCTTTGGTCTCGTTCCATTTAGATCTTCTAGCTTGCTGTGTGTTGATCACATCGCCATATTTTTGTGTCCACACACTTTTTGACATGCCCGGTGGAACCATAATCGTCATGGTGGTTCACAACAACAAGAACATTCTTATGGTATCTTATGAAGACTTACCTGATGAGGATAAAAATATCATTGGTAAGGCTATAGAGGAGTTTCAGAACAAATATTTGTTATCATACACCAAAACATGTGACAATAAAGTTATTCAGCAATATCCACTGCCAAGAGTTTTGATGCATGGATAGTTAGATACAGACGAAGCCGATGATAGGCGTTTCTTTATAGAAGCTGTCCACAAATCTGTTCATGATGCAATGTTGAATCATAATACAACTTTTTTGAATACATTCCACAATACTATGAAGGAGGTGTTTCATGGATTTACACTTGATCAAGTCGGACCGACTTATTACAATATTCCATATCTGTCGACTCAGGGGACTAATCAAGCTGGTACTAGCCATCAAGAAGCGGCACTAGCTAAGAGTGATAATGTCCAGACAATTCAGAATTCATCTGAGCAAATTTAGGGTGCTACTATTAATCAAATGCAATATAATCCTAGATCATCAGTGCAGCATGTGCAACAGCCAACAGGGCAAGTTCAGAATCAGATGGTTAATTTTGGTACATCAGGCCAAATACCACCGTCGGCTCAAAAAATATCACCATCAGTTCAAAGGATTCGTAGAGATATAGATCATAATGTTTTTAATCAGAGATTTCAAGAAGTAAATCAACAAGGGGCTCGACAGATAGATATTGCACAAGGATATCATTATGGTTTAGATTATAATACCCTCAATATGATTCCAAATCTAGGATATCAAGGCACTTAGAATTTCAATCTACCGATGGGTCTGCAATTGCCAAGAAATTCAAACTCAAATGCTGATGAATTGTTGCTCAGAGTAACCGAAATGATAAAAAATCAGTTTGGTTTAAAACCAAAAGGGTAGACCTTTTCGTATAAACATCCATATCCAGAGTGGTATGATTTAGTGGCCCTTCCTACGAATTACAGGATTTCAAAATTTGCTAAGTTCACTGGTCAAGATAGCACAAGTATAATAGAATATGTCAGTTGATATCTAACTCAGTTGGGAGAAGCCTCTATTAAGGAAGCGCATCAAATTCATTTCTTTTCTTTGTCCCTGTTAGGACCAGTTTTCACTTGGTTTTCATCACTAGCGGTTAATTCTAGTGCCAATTGAAGTGATCTTAAAAAGAAATTTCATACATATTTCTACACTAGGACAGGGAAAAGAAAGATCACAGATCTGACAACTATAAAGTAAAGAGCTAATGAATCGGGTGCTGAGTTCCTTCAGAGGTTCTGAGAAACAAAAAACTTATGCTTCTCGTTGAATTTGACTAATGATTAGCTAGCTGCGTTTGCTGTTCAAGTAATATTGCCAACATAGAGAGAAAAGTTGCTTAGGCAAGAATTTGATAATTTAGGTCAATTGGCTCAACGGGTGGCAGCACTTAATAGCTAATTCCAGAATATGCGCAGAGATACCCGATTCTAGAAGAATGTTGCAATCGCTGAAGCTTATAATCCATATTTAGTCGATGATGATGAAGAAGAGGAAATTGTCATAGCTGAATGGAATTAGGGTAAAAAGATAGTAATGGTTCTAAATCCTTGGAGAAAAGAAGTTGAAGAGAGTTATGATTTTGATGTTACAAAAGCAGACAAACTTTTTGATTTCTTACTTGAGAAGGGACATATTAAACTACCTGCCAATCATGTTATATTATCTCCCAATCAGTTGAAGAATAAGAAGTTCTGTAAGTACCATAACACTACTTCTCATACTACTAATGATTGCAGTATTTTTCGGTAGCATATTCATAGAGGTATTCAATAAGGGAAGCTTAAATTTGATACAGCTCGAAAAATAAAAGTTGATGATAATTCTTTCCTAAAGGATCAGAATATGGTTGATGCTAAGCTGCTCAAAGAGAAAGCTAAAGTTTTAACATCAGTCAGAGCAAGAGAAACTAGAACAGTTGATCCGAATATGCAAATATCGGCTGATGAATATAGAGAAATCAAAAGACATCGTGACCAATAAAAGAGCCAATATGAGCAGAGAGAAACATCGAGAGATGGTGTGATAAGACTACGTGTTACATCTCAAATTCTGTTTAATAAATGGCAATGGCAGAAGGAGAAAGATTATCAGCGCTGGTTAGAAGAGAAGAAATATCAACATCAACAAGAAGAAGAGAGATATGAAAAAAACAAGCTGAGTCACATTGAAATTGTCGTTTCTTCAGATGTTGTTGGAATGAAGGTTTGAGATTGCCTACTAGGAATAATTGCCCCGAATGTAACGAACAATATTGGGAGTTTAGGCAATCTCAAGTCAATCATCGATCTATCCATGATCGAATTAAATATCAACGTAATGATGTGGATTGGCGCTTAAAAATAGAAGCATTTATGATCGGCTTAGAAAGCGAGTTGTTGATCAGAACTGGGCTAATTATGAAGAAGATGATGATGAAGAGTATGTTTGGCAGGAAGGACAGTGGTGTCTAGAAGGTTTAATAAGAAGTCAGAAGAGAAGAATACAACGCCTAAGGAGCAGAGAATTAGAACAAGCTCAGAAATCTAGTAAACCACAAGTATGGCGTGCTAAACAAACAGCCGATAAGGGTCAACCATCGGCTAATATTTAAATGGCTTTCCTTTTTACCATCTGAATTTAAAGCTCTAGCAGATCAAGAAGTTTATTCAGATTTTGATGAATCGGAGTATGAAGAGATGGTAGCCCAGTTGACATTGATACAACAAGCTATATTTGATAAATCAATTAAGCATCGGCATTTGAAGGCTTTATATGTGAAAGGTTTTGTCGATGGGAAGCCGATGAGTAAAATATTGGTTGATGGAGGTGATTATGTTAATCTGATGCCATATACTACTTTTTGCAAGCTTGGTAAAGGACCAGAAGATCTAATTGAGACCGACATAATGCTTAAAGATTTTAGGGGTAATAAATGTTGAATTGACAATTATAAACAGGACTTTGCTTACTACATTCTTTGTCATTGACGGAAAGGGTTCATTCAATTTACTCCTTGGTCGTGATTGGATTCATGCCAATTGTTGTATACCATTGACTATGCATCAATGTTTGATTTAGTGACATGGAGACAATGTTGAGCTAGTTCATGCTGATGATTCTATGAGTATAGCAATAGCTGATCCAATGTATTGGGAACTAGAAGATTTTGAGTGTTTTCTGGCGAGCGATGGAAAGGAGGCTTCATTAGAATCAATATTAAGGGCCAACAGCCGATCCAAGCAGTCGGCTCTGAAAGCTTGTTTTAATGGATAATCCAATAGATGGTACAGATGGTAAATTAGGATATGGCTTTACGTCGACCGATGAGTTAGAAGAAATAGATATTGGTCCTGGAGATAGGCCTTGGCCGACGTATGTAAGTGCTAAATTGGATCCTGAGTATAAACAAGAATTGATAGATTTGTTAAAGAAATTTAAAGATTATTTTGCTTTGGCATATTATGAAATGCCTGGCTTAGATCGATTAATTGTTGAACATCGGTTGCCAATTAAACCTGGATATCGGCCATTTAAACAAGCTCCAAGGAGATTTAATCCAAATGTTCTTGATGACATTAAGAAGGAGACTAAAAGACTACTAGAAGCAAAATTTATCCGACCTTGTCGATATGCAGAGTGGATATCGAGTGTAGTTCCTGTGTATAAGAAAAATGGGAAGTTGAGAGTCTGTATTGATTTCAAAGATTTGAACAAGGCTACACTGATGGATGGATATCCGATGCCAATAGCCGATATATTGGTAGATGCAGTGACCGGGCACAAGATAATTAGTTTTATGGATGGTAATGCAGGTTATAATCAATTTTTTATGGTTGAAGAAGACATAGCAAAAATAGCCTTTAGGTGCCCCAGCGCAATCAACTTATTTAAAGGGGTTGTGATGACTTTTGGATTGAAGAATGCTGGTGCAACTTATCAGAGGGCAATGAATTATATTTTCCATAAGTTGATCGGCAAGATTGTTGAAATCTATATTGATGATGTGGTGGTGAAATCTAAAGGGTACAAAGAATATCTGGCTGATCTGCGGGAGACTTTGGAGTGCAGAAGAAAACATGGTTTAAAGATAAATCCTAATAAATGTGCCTTTGGAGTGTCAGCTGGTCAATTTTTGGGTTTTATGGTCCACGATAGAGGAATTGAGATTGGTCAGAAAAGTATGAAAGCAATTGATAAGGCAGTACCTCCAACTAATAAAACAGAATTACAATCTCTGCTTGGTAAGATTAATTTCATCAGAAGATTTATTTTAAATATGTCAGAAAGGATTCTGCCGTTTTCTCCTTTATTGAAGTTGAAAAATTATCAAGAATTTAAATGGGGTGGCGTACAACAAAAAGAGTATATGAAATCTCTACCTATGTTGGTTCCTCCTCAGTAAGGTAAGCCTTTTAAGTTGTACATGTCGGCCGATAGCTAAATAATTGGATTGGTCTTGATGCAAGAGTTTAAAGGAAATGAACAAGTTATTTTCCATTTAAGTAGAAGACTTTTGGATCCAGAAACAAGATATTCTCCTATTGAAAAGTTATGCTTATGCTTGTATTTCTCCTGCACTAAATTACAACATTATTTATTATCGATTGAGTGTACAGTTGTGTCTAAAGCTGATGTGATCAAACACATATTGTCAATGCCGATATTAAATGGGAGAATGGAAAAATGGATTCTTGCATTGTAAGAATTTGATTTGAGGTATGAATCATCTAAAGCAATCAAAGGGCAAGTGATGGCTGGTTTTATTACTCAGCATCATAAACCAATCATCGGCTATATGAAACATATGCCTTGGACATTCTTCTTTGATGGATCATCATGCAAGCAAGGGGTGGCGTTGGTATTGTTATTATTTTGCCTCGGAGGGCAAGTTTTGAGTTTGCCTTTCAAACCAAACCAATGACCACCAATAATCAAGCAGAGTATGAAGTTATTCTTAAGGGACTTCAACTTCTTCAGGAAGTAAAGGCCGAGTCAATTGAAATATTTGGAGATTCACAGTTAGTTATTAATCAATTGATCGGCCTGTATGAATGTAAGGATGATATTCTGAAGGGATATCTTGATGAATGTTGAAAGTTACTTGGGGTTTTCTCTTACTTCTCTTCAGCATATTTTAAGAGCATAGAATCAAGAGGCCAATCGGTTAGCTCAGAATGCATTAGGGTATCGAGTGTTCCAAGAAATCTTAAGTAGTGAGACCTTGGCTAATGATTGAAGAATTGAAATAGCCGATTACCTCAAGAATACATCACAGAAGGTTGCTAGAAAATTGAGATATAAATCGACTAAGTATGTTTTATTGGATGATCAGTTGTATTACAAAACAGTAGATGGAGTTTTGCTTAAATGTTTAAGTCAAGAAGAAGCAAGAGTATTGATGGGAGAAGTGCATTAAGGAATATGCGAAGCTCATCAATCGACTTATAAAATGAAATGGGTTATTCGCAGGTCTAGGTATTTCTGGCCAACAATATTAGAAGGTTATTTTGAATATTACAAGAGGTGTCAGGATTGTCAGCGTTTTGGTAATATTCAGAAATCGCATGCATCAGCTATGAACCAAATAATTAAGCCATGGCCATTCCAAGGCTAGGGAATTGATTTGATTGGCCAGATTTTTCCACCTTCAAGTAGATGGCACAAGTTTGTATTGGTAGCAACAAATTATTTTACTAAGTGGGTTGAGGCGATTCCTTTAAAAATAGTAACTTCAAAGAATATGGTTGATTTTGTTAGGGAGCATATTGTTTATCGTTTCAGGATTCCTCAAACTATTACTACTGATCAAGGGACAATGTCCACATCAGAGGAATTCAGAGATTTTGCTGCCAGTATGGGAATTAAATTACTAAATTCTTCTCCTTATTATGCTTAAGCTAATGGCCAGGCAGAGGCATCCAATCAAATTTTGATTAAGTTGATTAAGAAGAAAATTGAAGAGCAACCAAGAAAGTGGTACCTGACATTTAATGAAGCATTGTGGGCATATAGGATGGCTTGCCATGGATCGATTAAATCATCATCTTATGAGTTAGTATATGGGCATAATGCAGTTCTTCCTTGGGAGATTCAGACTAGATCAAGACGTGTTATATTTCAAAATGATTTGACAGCCGAAGTCTATAAAAACCTTATGATAGATGATTTGGAAGACTTAAGTTGTCGTCGGCTGCGTGCTCTTGAAAATATCGAGGCCAATAAATTAAGAGTTGCAAGGCATTGTAATAAAAAGGTCAAGAACAAATAGTTTTATAGAGGAGAGTTAGTTTGGAAAGTAAGATTACCGATTGGATCTAAAGACAGCAGGTTTGGTAAATGATCGCCTAATTGGGAAGGTCCTTATCGGATTAAACATTGTGCGCCTGGTAATACTTATATTTTAGAAATGCTAGAAGGGGAAGAGGAGTTTGATAGGGCAATCAATGGAAAATTCTTAAAGAAGTATTATCCTAGCGTTTGGATTAATACTTGATAGCCAATTGTTTAGTCATCGGCTCTAATAGCCAGTACCAGGAGGGTATCGCCTTTAGTTCAAACAGGAAAATTAAACCGAAGGGGTAAAAGCCGATATGATATGTATCGCCTATAAAGCAAAAACACACACAAAGACAATCAGATTTATATTTTAGTAGATTTGGAAATGCATTCATAAAGAGAAACAGAAATTTTATTTATTGATAGTTTGTTTCTAGTAAAAGCTAATCAAAAACTTTATTAATCACATCCTGGGCGGATGTAATGTCCACGATGGCCGCAGCCGCATCATCAAAATCCTTGATCAACTCCTCGTGCATGTCAGGGTCATCGGCCATTAAAAAGCCAAGCTCCATGGTGCGGAACTCATGCCCATTCTAGACCTACGACGCGGTGGACGCCGTGGAGGGCGATGTCCTGGGCGCGTGCCGGGACATCGTGCAGGCGGTTGATGAGTACGGGGCCATGGGCGTTGACAACCACCGTAGCTGTGTTAGGCCTAGCAATCACAGAAATAAAGAAACTATTAAGACAAAGGTATTGAAAATAAGAACAGAGGTTTTCTTGGAATCCATCATACCTATCACCATGGCGTCGGACTCGACCAACCTCGCCCGAGCGATGTTGGTTTCCTCCTCTGCGGTGAGGAGGGCGGCCTAGGAGGCTTCGAGAATAATGGTCCTTGGCAGCCCTCAACACCTGGAGGAAGCACCAGGCGTCATCGCCGGTATACGAGTCGGAGGAGTCCGACGACGAGTCCGGCGCGGGGGCGATAGTAGACTTAGCATTGGAGGGCTTGCCGGCCCTAGGAGGAGGAGAAAGGAGCCTGTTGTTCAAGACAAACCTACAGACATGTCAGAAGGTGATCTGTTGACAGGAGCAGGAGTTGTTTGGTCCTACCTCATGTGGCAGAGTCGCTGGCTCACCGGCATCTCCTCCTCCGGGAGATTTTCTGCCACGCGCTTACTACGATTGTCCTCGCCTACCATGGGTGTTGTTAGATCTTAGGAGGAGAAGAGAAAACTACTACAGGGTCTATGAAGATGGAAGGACGCAAGAGAGTGAGAGCAGTTGCAAATGTAGATATGTTCGAGGGCGAAGCCCTTGGCTGGTATTTATAGCCACGAAGGCGAGACGGTAGATATCTTGGGACGTGTGAAAGCAACCCCAATTGATGGAAGGGGAAGCGCCACTTCACTAATACCAAGGGGAACACGGCGTTGATGACTAAGAAGAAATTCGAAGGGTTTTGTGATGAAAGCCATTTTTAGATTCTGTTAAGTCAGAGTAAAGTCAAAAATCAGAAATCGGCTAATTCAAATCGGCTCTTCTAGCCAACCAAAAAGTACAGTTGTCATCAGGTTTATGTGCTACAGATACTGTAATGTAAATTACAAGTTAAGAGCATCATGAATTGCTCACAGTGCTTTCAGTCAAATAGCATCAGCTTCTGCAATATGTTGTTTATCTTCTTCGGCTGATCTAGGAATGCTCTCAAGACTGCTGTGAATAGCTTTGCCTTCTTTGACCTTGGTCAGAATTTCTTGCTTTTTCTGTTTGGTAGCATTGGGGATCTGAGTCAAGTTGGACTCATGATGTTCGATGGTGGCTTTCACACTTTCCAGTTCTTTTTCAAGCTCAGCACGTCTAACTCAGCTGATTTAGTTCTAGTTCAATTTTGGAAGAAGAATTCTTCAAATTATCGATCAGTTGTACTACTTCTTTGGTTTTCCTGTTTGATAGAATTCTTTTTGGCCATCAAAGCTTCACGGTTAATCAGATTTTTTGAGCCTTTTTTCACCTTGGGAGCTTGGTCATCAATATTGGATATAGGTATCAAGGCCTCAGCAAGATTTAGGGTCAGATTATCCTTGATGGCCAAGAAGATTCTTCTCATTGGGTCTGCATCCTGGACCAAATTGGTTATATTTCCCTCGAGCATTGGCTTGGTCTCATCTGATAAAGTCTTTTGGGAAGAAATGGCTGATGAGCTAATCTCACTTTCGTCTATGTATTCTTCAAAGTTGAAGGTGTAGCTCAGAGCTAAAGAATTAACTGTCTACATGTGAACAAAAGGAATCTTATTAGAAATAGCAAATGGGTTGACAATGAGATGAATGGTGAGAGAAACATAGTACCTTTTCTGGAAGAGACTTAGGCTGAGTAAAAGGAACAGCCGATGATGTGCCAACATCTTTTTCAACATTTGGTTGAATCGGCTCTAGACTTTCGATGCTAGTGTCTGCAGGCATCAAGAAGTCTTTTGGTTTATTTTTGTTATAGAAGAACAAGAATGAGCATATGAATTTCTTACCATCGACTGTTTGCTGAGTTGGAGAATCAATGTGTTGGGTATCAGCATTAACAGGATCATCCTCAACTGTTGGGATGTTAGACCTTTGCTCTTGTGCAAATATTTTCTTAGGTGGTGTCTGATAAAGAAGACTGATCAGAGAAGAGTGAGGATTATATAAAATTAAAAGGCTTGAGAAGATACCTCGGTAACATCAGAAAGCAAAGTAGAGAGGTTCTCATCTTCTGTTATTTTGGGTTTGTCAGAAGCATCGGTCATTTCAATTATAATCGGCTCCTTAGGGGGATTAGCCGATGAGAGGTTGGTAGACACCGATTCAAATGCCTAGGACAACAATTTGGCACCCAAGGCAGATTGATATGTAATAGTCGATGGCTGTAAGAAAGGGACTGAATTAGAAGTTGAATATCATTTTAAGAGAAAAGATAAGTTAAGTTACATGAGTAATTGATGATTTTGTTCTGCGAAGTCTCTTCCCAGTGGTGGTTTTCTGAGTTATACCTTGCGTTGCCTTGCGTTTTGAAGACTGATATGTGAGTATTGTTGGGGCAGCTGGGGTTTTCATCAACTTTTTCAGGGTGGGTGCAGTTGATCCCATTCTTGAGGCTGGACATGATGGATAATATTATATGGAATGTCCTTTTCTATCCACTCTTGGTGTTTCAAATTCGGTATCCTGTAAAAGAATTTGTTTGATGAATTGATAGGAGAACTTGTTAAATAATCTTTCTAAAAGAAAAGTAGTGAATTACCTCACTATCAAAAGTAAATTCTTCATCCAGGGCTAAACAGTTGGGATGAATTAGACTACAAAAGAGGTGAGAGTGTCATTCTTGCCACCAGAAATCAAACAAATTTGAGGAGAAGTTAGCTTTTGTCCATTCATGCAGGCAAAGAGAAGAAAGGTCTGATCCTAGTTGAAAAATTCTAGAAGTTTTAATGTTTTCCTAAACGGTAAACGGTCTTTACAAGGTCGCCTTTCGTTTAGCGTTTAGGTTGTTTACACGGTGTTTAAACAAAGTTAAGCGGTCTAAACGGTTTTGTACTTTAAAAAAATACATATAATTATATATGTGCATGTAAAAAATCAAGTATTCTAGCATTTATACATATTTATTCGAGTAAAAATCAATTATTTTGGTATGTATATATATATTTATGCATGTAAAAAGAACCAAATATAGATATTTATGCATGTAACATATCAAATGTACACATTTATAAATATAATAAACTTAAGTATATAAATTTATTCATACAAAACTAAAATAGATTTACCTTGTGTTCATCTAAACGGCTGTTTAAACAGCTGTTTAGTCCGTTTAATGTTGTTTATCTCCGTTCTGTTTAGGCCATTTAGGCCGTTTTTTTGGTTTTTTGACCGTTTAAACGGTCAACCGTTTAATTTCCGTTTACCTCCCTAAACAAAACAGTTTACCACCGTTTACCGTTTACTAGCCATTTAATCCATTTAGGCGAACACTGAGAAGTTTTTATCATCTCACTAATACCTTCTCTTGGCTTCAGAGTGTTCCTAAATAATACCCGAGGAGGTAGTTGACCAAGGCCGAATTGACGGGCCACAAAAGAAGGATAATAGAATTCATAAGTTGGGAGGTTATCTGGGAGAAAAAAAAAACGAGTAGTCATTTTACCACGGCCATGGCGAAATTTGGCTGGCAATACACAGGGTTTGATAATACAACTAAAAATTACAACAGTTGTTTCATCTGAGCAACCTGATTCAAACCAAAATTTGACTGGCAGAACTAGTTCGTTGTCTTCATCCTCATCATACGACAGCCAAGTCAAGATGTTTGCATCAAACCCTTTAAAAAATCTCTTAACAAGATGGCCTACATCAACAACAATTGTTATGGCTGCCGTATGATGAGGATTCCTAAGATCTTAGGAAGCTCATATTCCTAAGATCAGGTTTTACAATCTCATGCATGTATAGATTCAGCCACAATTGTATTAACTACCAAGGGCCACTGATGGTATGCACCGATTCATTTTTTAGTAATTGAACAGATACTTGGTGCATCAGGTGATAAGCAGACTCCAACATATATTTTCCGAGGGGGATTTCATTGTCGAATGCTAGACGTTCTACCGTGTATTTATGATTATAAGTTGGTCCGTAAGATGACCTACAAAAGATAAATTTTTCAGCCACATGTTCAGAAAAGCTACATGCTCTCTTTCATCAACAATCGATTCATCCACAATATGGTTCAGGATATAGCTTGTCCATCCTATACAGTCTGATGTTTTAGCTAATTTCTTGGACCCATCACTTAAGAAATCATAGGGTTGCATTGATTATGTTATTCTAAGACCGGTCAACATGTAAATATCTAGCCAAAGTGATGGTCAATGGACCGTGACAAAAAACAAAAGCATTCAGAGTGTTGGACCAAAAGTAAGATACAGAAATCAGAAGTGAGTCATTCCTCTCCATTCTAGACAGTGAGAGTGTCATGCATTGATTTAAGTCATAAATTTTCCAATCTCTAGCCTTTTTCTCTGATACCCAACGGAACCAATCCCTCTATCCCTAAGTATTTTGGGCCAATTTCTAAAGAGAGTTTTGGTGTTCCAAAAAGATAAATCTACTATAGATTATTTAAAGGGATTCGATTGGTTTCTTGATTGATGAAATCGGATGGATCAGGGTCACCCATGGGTCTAAGATAATAGGCATTAGGAACAACAGCTGATGGAATCAAAATTTCGTTCCTCATTTTCTAGAGACTAGTTGGGATAAATTTAAGAAAAAGGAAAATACAGAGTAGCGGTTAACACTTGAAAGGCAAAAGTTTAAAGGCATACCTCAGGAACGTGGTCGCTAGTTGCCATTTTAGCTAAAATATATCTAAATCTGAGGAAGGTTACTCGAACGGCAGTTTGGTAGAACATAGGATTTGCTAGGGTTAAGGCTTTAGCGGTGGCGGCTTTTGCTCGAGAAAAAAGGGGAAAGTAAACAGACGAGCGAGTTGGAAATGATACTGTTGGGGTATTATATAGAATTTGGCCCGAGAGATCAGGAGCCATGCGATTATTTTGGAATGAGCGGATGTAACATGGTGAACAGATGAATAGGAATTTTAGAATAAAATCATTTTTATCCTAAAATTGGAGGGCATATGTTTACATTAAAATTTAGGAAGAATAACGCGGGAACTCGAAACTTCCAGGATTGTGTCATCAAGGAATTGATTAGATGTGAATCGGTATCAGCTGATTTAGATGTGATGTCAGAATCGGCTATTTTATGGATGACGTCAGCAAACGGCATCAATGGGCTATACTTTAGTGGCACCAGAAAGATGTATCAGACTCTACAAATAAAAAAATTATGGTCCAAATTATTATTAAGTTAGCAAGTTTTCTTTTATTCCAATAATTATAATGAGTCGTATTTGAGTAGGATTCATGTTTAGGTTATGGATATAAATATTAGGCCCTAGTTATTGTGAAAAAAGAATGAACATTCAATCAATACCATCTTTCTGGTTTTCGCCATCATATTAGGAGTAGGAGTACTATAGATCTCGACGAGTTCTTCAGCAAACAGGGCTACATCGACTAATTGGCCTCCAGCTTGTTTGTGAGTACCGTCACGATTTGTATTGTGCTTGTAAAGTTGTATCAGCTGATTGATCTTTTATGAGCCATAATATAAGTTAGTTATCGATTTGTATCGTAGTTTGTAAGACTGCATCAACTGATTGATCTCTTACGAATCATAATATAGATCAAAGTTATCGATCTTGTGCTAAATAACCTGTTATTTAATATAATATCACCAGTTATCGAATCTGCTAAGATTAGTAAGATTTTTCTTATTGTTTTTTTTGATTCACCAGTTATCGATCTTGCTATAATTAATATTTTATTAATTATAACAAAATCATCCGATTGAGATAGAGATAGATCGGCATCATATCATTTTAATTTGTCGTCTTCTGATCTAGTCACGCTTCAAATCTTATAATTGATGACCTAATTCCGCTAGATCGACTGTTTTATCTCTATTATAGTCAAACATAGTATACATCCAAAGACATGTTTTAATCTTAAATAAACTCACTAGTTAATGAGATCTAATCTAATGACAATATCATAGCTGCATCGATCCAGTCGAACCTCATTGGTAAGACTTTATATTAGAAATTATCGATTAGTGGTCTTATTCATGATCAATATATGTACTCTATTTGTTTGCTATGACTGCATCGGCTATTTTAACCGATTTACCTATACTTTTACGCATATAGTATGTTTTATGAATCTGTCAACTTATAGATGGTTTTCTAGATTCTTTGACTTTAGTTTGTTATTATTATCATAGCTGCATCGATCCGATCGAACCTTATTATTGATGATAATAGATTAGATTCAAACTGTTTGTAGATTCATTTATATTAGATAAGTCGATTTGTTCGCATGTTATACTCTTTTCATTAAATTTATCGGCTCGACGCTTTATATCGATCATGTTCCATTTAGTCGATGATGCTTTCTGATGTTCCATGAACATCGGTTATTTCTGATCTTCGTTTCATGAATACGCTGGATATCGACTATTTAGTCGATAGCCTCATTGAATCGGCTATTTAGCTGTACATTTGGAACTATTGGGTGCAACACCGACATGTTCCATCTTAAATTACCGATAAGATTCTCTCCTTATCAATTGTATGTCAAATTGACTGGCACATCATTGGGTTTTCAGAATCGGCTGGTTCTGTGTTGAAGTCAAGCAGATCTCTAGTCTCGTTCCATTTAGATCTTCCGGCTTACTATGTTGATCACATCGTGGTATTTTTTGTGTCAACACAACCGTCTGTGGCTCACGGCGGTGTTTGGTTCCTGCACTCGCCCTTGAGCCTGTCCCTGGTCATGCAGCCAAGGCGTCGGGCTTGGCTCCCGAAAAACAGATTTGGAATCCATTTTCTCGCAGCCTCGCTCGCGTGAGTCATGTGTGTGTATGCGCGAGAGAGCAGCGATGCAGGTATGAGCGTAGATCAAGGCAACTAAACAGTTTCCCATCGCATCTAAGCTCTGCTGAAAAAGGCAACCAAACAAGCATGGCTTGCATGACCACAGCTTGAGTAACACTGGCCTGGTTATCCAGATACGATGCAGCCCAGCTGAGAAGAGAACCAAACAGCCCATAATGATGAATAAACCGGGTTTTGATTTTTACAAGGCGTCTAAATTTATTTTCTCCTTGTATCCAACATTAGCGTTTGGATGACACTGGGATAGGTATAATGAAAGGGATATGCTTCCTTCCAAGAGGTAATATTGTATCATAGCCATCTATTCTTTACGTCTCATTTAATTCTAACATTTCACTCATTTATCTTTCCCTATCCCATTCTCTATATCCCTGTAACCAAACGCCTTGTAAAAGCTAACCGACTGCACGTCTGCACCATTCAGATGAACGAGTGATCTCCCGCTGAAGAAGAATGCGAGACCTTCGAATTGTTGGGACAATGCTTGGACTAATGGCTTTTGTCCATACATGATTTTATAATACAAAACCGGGGCTATAAGATCCATATTCAAATAATTATTTGTTTATGATTATATTTCTGTATATGTTTTGAGTATTTTTCGACTCTATTCGCTCGAACTTATCAGGCATAGTACAACGTTTTTCTCTCACAATAATTTAGAAAACAATACTTTTTATCCCGGTTTTTCAGCGAAACGAACGGGACGAAAAAAAATTGCTCGTGTCATGCTGCCTCAAACCTATCGAGACCGCAAAGGCATTGAAAGAGTCAGCGTCTGCGTAACATACGGTGAGTAACAAGTTGACGTCAAAATAAAAGCAAATGAAAAGAAAAGTCATTGGACATGGACAAAAAGAACCTTTGCTTCCATTGACCTTTACATACGCTTTTGCTGATCGTAAAAGGAGTAGTAAAGCGCAGTGCTTGAGCTGAGATCTTGAGGAATCAGGAATCAAGATAGAACAAAATGGCCCCTAAATCCTACGACGAGGTTGCTCCATGCGGCCCATGCCCAACCGGAAAGGCAAGGCAACCTGTAAAGTGTGGAGTACTGTAGTAGTACCAGTGTACCATGCTTGTCTCCAAATTCCAATTGTTGCACGGCAGACAAACACCGCATCCTGCATGTAAAGCATGCTGCTAGTTTAGGAGATTCAGTTTGTTTTCCCCTCCTTTCTTGGGTTTTTTCTGGATGTCTTGAAGTTTATGCGCAGGCATTGAGTTTTCTGTAGCAAAGTTGCCTACAAGAGACTAAGCTCAGGGTATCCAGAAGGACGCCAAGCACCGATCGATATACGGTGATATACTTTTGTGCCAAGGAATTTCGTAGGATTATACTCGCTCTGTCTAAAAACGATAGGTGTTTTAGCTTTGTTGTCCAGGTTCAAAGCTGGTCCTTTTGGGACAAAGGGTGCATACAATTTGTCGATTTGATATCCATAACAAGGGGAAAAATTAGTGCTTACATATGACCGCCATGGGCGAATCTAGCATAATATCATGTAAAGTGCGTGTACAGTGTACCTCGCAGGAGATTTTGCCCTGTTCATTTATCCTAAAATTTGGCTTATGCTGATGCTTATGCCACAGTGTACCTCACAGGGAGATCTTGCCCTGTTTGCTTATGCTAAAATTTAGCATATGCTGAAATATTGTGAGAGGAAAACACATGTCGAGTTTGAAAAGTAGTGTTGAATAAGCTTAAATCAACCGTTTTAATTTGGTTGATGTAGGGTATAAGCGGAACTGTGGATAACACTCAAATGCTAATCGGCTAATCGCTGGGCCACTGCCATCACGCACACACTCAGCAGCATTTGATCGCATTTGACCTCTTCCTTCCCCCATCCGAATTCAACTCGATTATCAATTCCCTTGGCAATAACTCCGCTCTCCTCAGTCCGATCCTACACATCTTCCTACCTACTCCTACAATTGTACGTAGTACAAAATTACAAATACACCACCAGCTGGCTCGGCGTCCAACCATCTCTTTCTCCCTTCCCTCTCTAGCTACGTCCACGCCAACCAAACAGGGCACCCTCTCTACTCTGTGCGTGCGGATGGGGTGGGTGGACTCTCACGACCCACCCATCCCGCTGACCGTGGGCCGGACGTTCCATCGGGCCCACTGACCAGCGGCTGGCCTCGGATCCTCCTCTCGCCCTCTCTCGAACCCGTCGTAGCAGAGTGGCGACGGAGTGAAGCACGCACGCATCCGAGAGAAGGAAATGGTGGAAAGCCATCGCACTTTTCGCCTCGCTCCGCTGCTGCGCTTTGCGGTGCTCGTGCTCCCCATCCCCTCGTCGGCTTGTCTTTTCCGCGCCCCGCCTGCTGCGCCTCTCCGGCCCCCTGGCCCCTAAACCCCACCCCGCGCTCGGCGATGCCCTCGCGGCAGCCCTCGCCGCCCGCGCCGTCGCCGGCCCTGGCCCCGGCCGCCGCCGTCGCGGTCGCGGACCCCCGATCCCGCGGGGCCCGCCACCGCCGGGCTCCGCCCGCCGTCCCCGCCGCCGCGGGGGCGTCGGCCGCCGCGGCGCTGATCTTGGTGGCCGCCGTCGCGCTGCTGCTGCTGTGGCGGAGGCGCCGCCGCCGCCGCCGCCGGAAGCTGGCCGTGGCGGCCGGGGCGCAGCACGCGGCCGACCTGCGGAGGCTGTCGTACCACCAGCTGCGCCGCGCCACGGGCGGCTTCGCGGCGGGGAGCAAGCTGGGGCAGGGAGGGTTCGGCCCGGTCTTCCGCGGCGCGCTGCCCCGGTCGGGCCAGCCCGTCGCCGTCAAGGTCATGGACGCCGCGGGCTCCCTCCAGGGCGAGCGCGAGTTCCACAACGAGCTCTCCCTGGCCTCCCACCTCCTCGGCTGCGCCGCCACCGCCCACGGGGGAGGGGGACCCGGGCCCGACCCGCCCCACATCCTGCCCCCGTTCGCCTACTCCCTCTCAACGCAGCCACGCCGCTGCCGGATGATGCTCGTGTACGACCTCATGCCCAACGGGTCGCTGCAGGACGCGCTGCTCGGGAAGAGGTGCCCCGAGCTGGTGTCCGGCTGGCCGCGCCGCCTCGCCGTCGCCCGCGACGTCGCCGCCGCGCTCCACTACCTTCACTCCGTCGTGCAGCCGCCCGTGATCCACGGGGACGTCAAGCCCAGCAATGTGTTGCTGGACAAAGACCTCCGTGCCCGCCTCTCAGATTTCGGACTCGCGCGGATCAGGTCTGAAGAGGAGGGTGAGTTGGAGAGCGGTGCCATTGGGGCCGATGCAGACGGGAACGCCAATCCTGGTGGTGGATGTGACGAGGATATGTCGGTGGCCGGCGAGAGCACCGCTGCTGTCATGGTTAATGGGGAAGACAATGCTGCCAAGTCCCCAGAGGATGATGAGGTGCTCACCGCGGCATCTCCTGCAGAGGCCGTGTCCACTTCCGGATGTGACAAGACTAGTGTTGCTAGTGGATGTAATGCCCGAAGCTGCAATGGAGGAGGTGCAGGAGGATCAGGAACTGGGAGTGACTGGTGGTGGCGTCAGGACAATAGTGGTGGTGGTGGTGGCGGCGGCGTTAAGGACTATGTGATGGAATGGATTAGATCGGAGATCAAGAAGGAGCGACCAAAGAATGACTGGATTGCAGGGGCATCTGCAGTAACCCCTGTTGCTCCAACAGAGAGGAAGAAGCCAAAGAGGAGGGCGCGGGAGTGGTGGCGTGAGGAGTATGCAGAGGAGCTCACGAAGAAGCAAAAGCGGAGGGCACTTGCCAAGTCAAAGAGTGATGCTGGTGCGATGTCTGGTTTGCAGTGGTGGGAGAGGGATTGTGATTTGGAGAAGGGCCATTCGAGGTGGAGGATGATGAAAAGCTGGAGCCGGAGGAGCAGCAATGGCAATGGCAATGGCAATGGCAATGGCAATGGCAATGCCAATGGCAATGCCAGCATCAGTTGGTGGGTGGACGGTGTGAGAAGGAGCAGCAGGGATTGGGCCAGTGGGGAATTTGTGCCTAAGAGTGGTGGAGCAGTGAGCAGCACACCGAGCATGCGTGGCACAGTCTGCTATGTGGCTCCTGAGTATGGTGGAGGAGGGCCTCTATCAGAAAAATGTGACATTTACAGCTTTGGTGTGTTGTTGCTGGTCCTTATATCTGGACGACGCCCGCTCCAAATGACAACCTCACCAATGTCAGAGTTTGAGAAAGCGAGCCTCATTTCGTGGGCAAGGCATCTTGCTCAAGTTGGCCGCTTGCTTGATCTTGTAGACCCTGCACTGCAGGATGTTGATCGAGACCAAGCACTGCTATGCATTACTGTTGCGCTCCTTTGCATTCAGAGGTCACCAGCTCGCCGCCCATCAAGTACAGAGGTGCTTGGTATGCTTGCTGGTGAGGGTGAGCCACCACCTCTTCCGATAGAGTTCTCACCATCACCTCCTGGCGGATTCCCCTTCAAGTCCCGAAGGAAAGGCCGGTGAGTTTAGTTTGTTGGTAGATGAAAAGATAGTGTTAGTATTCTATCCTTATGCTTGTTTTTTCTTGTACTCAACTCCTAATTTATCTGTTTAATTTATTGATGTATAAAGATCTTGGTGGGACAAAAAAGTGTACAATTGGGTTCAGATTTGACAAGAATTGCTGTGCCCCATTAATCAATTGGATAGTCTTAGTTTGGTTATTCCTTGTGCAAAACTCCTTTCTATCTAGTGAAAATTTTCAGTTGTAATTGACAAGAATTGTGTTCTCCTCAACCAACATGCTTAAGTGTTGATTGGTTAACAACAGGAATGCCATGCTTCATTAAATCATAGTTGATTTGATACTTGCATGACCACATGAGGTTAGGAGTTCCCCCTGTTCTTTTTGCTGGGAGATAGAGAAGCATGTTGCCTTTTGGACATGCTTTGGGTGTTTTGGATGTAGTGCCCTTCCAGGCCCTAGTGCAGTGGACTTTCACTCCGTTTTGACAACCATTTTCTTCTGAACAAGCATATCCACTTGTGTGATGATTTCAACTTTCAAGCTTTTGCTGTTCACAGTTCCCTGTCACTTTTCTCTTTCCACTAGGACGGTACACTCACTTTCGGCAGCCAGTATATTCTACCTAGTTGCTTCAAACAGCTCGTGAAAAATAAATATTAAGTAGACTATAGACCACTTTACTATCTGAAAAAGGCATTTCGTGATTTCTTCAACATAGCTAGTGCGGGCATGGTTTAGTGCCACAAAGCAATAGTTTAGGCATAAACCTTTAATTGGGATTGGCTGCCTGAACTGTGAACTCTGAAGGCTGAACCTGGCAAAAGATTCTGGGTCCTGTTTTAAAGTAATTACCGAAAAGTCCAAGCTTGTGCACAGTACTACTACAACCCCATGCTCTGTGCCTTATATGAGAGATGTTCTTTTAGTGAATTCTTAGACTTGCAACTGCATCAGCTATTCAGCTGGCATGTAAGGCTGTAGATTGAACTGGATTGCTAATTTGACACCCCCCTTTTGCTATCCTTTACTTTTATATGCATACATTTAGTCTTTGCTTGCGGTTACTTCCTTAAATGGAAAACAAATAGAAGCTCAAACCATTCACATTCTAAGACTAAGATATTAAGGATAAAACTTCAGTGCATGTGAAGGAAAAAATAGGTAAATCAGATAAGGGTTGCCTATTTACTGAGACTGGAGGTACTTGACACAGTGATGAGAGTGATTAAATCTTGGTAAAGATCTGTGTTTCTCAAAGTCAGATACTGAGATGTCGTCATGATTTTCAAGCACCAACTTCTCACATGGTTCGTACAGAAACAACTGGTGTGAAAATGTCATGGAGTACGTGACAAAAATTGTTTTGGTTGACCTCTGTGCTTCTTTGGGCTAATTGAAGTTGATTAGCATACGGGGTTTGTTCTCAGACCCTTTTATGTAAACTGCTGGCAACTGGTGATCGTTGCGTATTGAAACAAGAAAAACTAGCAGTTGGAAATGTTGAACTTGTTATTACTGACTGAACATTTAGCAGTCCAGTTTGTGCTGCTCTTAGGGCAATTACAATTGAGATGATGAACAGAAGAGGAAAAATACCTTGAGGCAAGCAGCAGGTTTCTGATGTGAATGTTTGCCTGTTTGGTCGGTCATTGTTAATTCTGGCACGGTGCTTGTATTGGAAAATGTTTGTGCTGATTACCCTGTTGCAATATTCTCTTAATTTTGCTGATGTTTGATTTCATTTTTAACAAATAATCCTTACATCAAAGGTATTACTGTCGCACGAACATACGGTAGATTGTTCATTAATCAATGTAATATACTCCCACATCCCACAAGAAAAGCTAAAAACATCGGTCATGCTTTGAAGACGGCGCGTTGAGTTGTCAAAATAAAAAGCTACACGTAGTCACACGCATTGACCCCAAACTTTACATTTAACCATCACTTAAGTTATGAGCTGCTTTATGAGGTCTGGACTCGCGGGTCGTCGATCCAACGAGCACAGAAAACTTTATATAATTATACAAAATGCATATATCAAAAACACCTCAGTTACCCGATGCAGAATTTAGGGCCTGTTTGTTCTCCTGAAGAATTCAATCTAGAGTAATTCAAGAATCTTGGTGTTTCACACCGATTATCTCCAAGTAGGATGGAGGTGGATAGTTGGATTCTCAAAATCTTATGGTTGGATTATAAGAATCTCCCATAGATTCCATTCTCATTTTCTCATCTCATTCTCAGCTCACTCTCACAATTATTTAGGAGATCTAAATAGGGCCTAATTTAGCAAAAAAAAGCGGGAGCAGGAAGTAGAGTACAAGGGAAAAAAATTGGCAGATGCCTCTTGCTGAGCATCTTGGTTGCCAATACAGTCAATTCTGAAGGATAGGTAAAAAAAAACTGATCATGCAAGCCCTGTGCCATAAAAGAATCTGTTACACTGTTGCATTCCGAAACAATCTACGTGTTTCAGATGGCTACTGGGATAGAAGCATAACACTATGACCATATACAGGTAGAGTAATTTGTCTGTTCACTTTTGTTCCTTCCAAAGAACGACTTTGCCATGGCAATTCTTGTGAGATATTTTCCTCACAATGTCTGAAAATGTTTTCTTGTCCTGCAAATAACAAGAGAAGGCAATGGATTGCTGAATGGAATGGTAGTCACAAATTACTGTAATAAAACTTAAAATGTATGGTAATGCATTGAGAACAAACATGTAATCAAAAGGCTGAAGAAGCCTACCTCTTGAGTTATTAGACGAGCCTTGAACCTCAACACCAGATCTTGGCATGTGGTGGGTTCAATTGCACGAAGTACTGCCCTGACTTCCTCCTCTGTAATGGGTGAGGATTCTCTTCTTTCTGAAAGAGATGATTTTGATATTGGTTCCAAAGAAGACTGCTTTTCATCCTTGACAACCAATGTTCTGGTTTCCTATATACCAAGAAATAGGGCAACTTTAAAGCAAAGAACCTGGTGCAACTTATGATTATATGACTGCAACTCAAATTTCACATGTGTAGTGTGCAGAATGAAGAAACTGCATACAGGTTCTATCTTTATCTTTTTGGAGGTTGCACCATTAGAAGTATTTGCATCACCACCCCCTGATTTCCTCTTTTGAGTGGATTTGGATGAAGATGTGGCGCTCTGAGCGTGCGCTGATGGTGTTGGTTTAGCAGGGTTGCTATCCACTGGTTCACTTTTGGGTACAAGTTGTTTTGGAGCAAGTTCTGGCGATGGTAGGTCATCTTCCTGTTGGACAAAGCAGATACAAAGATGAGTTCTATTCCATAAGATTAGGTTTGCTAAGGCATCCAAGCTCCTATGAAAGAATATGTGAGTTCTAAGAAGAATTGTGATCATTACATCTGTGCTTTTGTCGTCAACGTCAGACTCATTTTCCCCAGCAGCTCGGCAAAGCAGCTTTTTTAGCTCCTGACCGGACTTGCTCAAGTTGTCACTGCCGCCTAGTTCATTCTCGTTGTCATCCTGTGAGTATTATGATGGAAATCAGATATCGCATCTTATGAATGGTGAATTGGTGATCCTGGTTAAGGCAACAGCATGTGCAGATCTAGTGATATCATACTAGCAGCATAATGCAGCAGGCACATCACATGTTGTTTACCTGTTTAATTTCAGGAGGAGCAGCCTCAGGATCAGCTAAGTCAGGTCCTTCCTCTATATCAACATCCACAGCCTCATCATCATCAGTGAAGGTCTCTTCGTGCTCCCAATCGTCACCTGACAAACAAAGGTTGCAGAATCAAGCTAAGATGCATGCTAAATTGAAGTCTGATAATATGGGTATGGAAATATGGTATGCAGCCTTTTCATTCTTCATTCAGGTGTGAAACTGTGAGTAGTTCTGAGGAATGACACTAAAGTATGTGCTGTATAAGTGCAAGCAGAAATTCATAAAATCTCAGTATTAACAAAAGGTAGTATTTGATATGTATACCTTTCTCAATTTCATCATCCAAATCGAAGTCTATGTCCTTTCCATCTTCCTCGTCGTCCTCGTCCATGCCCTTCATTGTAATCCCAAGCCTGTTTTTCCTTGCAGCGCCCCCTTCTTCATCGTCAACTTTGTCAGATTGATTTCCATTCTCATTCCTATCTCCTTTCTTGGGGTGAACACCATTTGTTGCCCCTCTATTTACATCATCAAGCCTGTTCACACCTGAACTAAAGGCAGCAGCTCCATTTGTAGCTGCCTTCATCATCCACCGTTCATACCCAAATGCACTACTTCTCCTTCTATTCATTTTCTCTTCAGCTTCTTCCAAGGTCAGCTGTTTGTACTGTGCAATTTTACTGAAGTTGTACCTGATAGGACATGAGAGACTGTAAGAATGCTCTAACAAAAATAAGAGAGCACCCATCTCAAAAGAAATGATATTAGGAGCTTTCTGCCACAGAATTAGTAATGTCAAGACTTGATGAAACCTATACACTCAATGGTGCTTGAATCTTACAAGTATGTATGTTCAGATGATGGATATATGATCACAGTTCGTTTAAAGAGTAATAATAACAGAGGAAGCAGAGAGAACAGTACCAGGAACCAACTTGAACAGCAATCATGTCCTTGCCTTTCAGTGTCAGTGAATAGTATGTGGCAGGTGGATCCTCAGTTTGGCCCTGATACTGATGTTCGCCAGTCTCATCCTCCAAAATCCATGGCCTCTTGCTGTAGTGCTTGTCCTGTTTTTATCAAATGTGTGCACATGGTTTAACAGGGGAAACATCAGCTTATTGTCCTTAAGTTGCTATTGCACAAAGATCTTATAGCAATATATTTGTCAACTGCATACTGCTAATTTGCAACTGATACGAGATGTCTGATGCAGCATAACTACTTTGTAATAACTACAGTGCTATTTAGATTGATTGTAATTAGTTAGAATTTACACAGGTTCACCATTGTTACACTGTTTTATTATATACAGTTTTTATGTATGATTAAGGATATCAATTGAGTGACATTGTCAGGTTGTCCAAAGCAAATGAATGACAATGGTGATCATCCACGATCAAAAGGCAGTACCCGCATATTCCCAGTAAGCTGCCGTCCTTGGGGTACATCCTTGCGAAGAGTCCACCTGTTCTCTGCGCTCCTCTCCTTCGAGAAGGGCGGCAAGCCGGTGGTGAACCTGCCGATAGAGTGGGTCTTCTCCTCCGCGGAGGTATCCACCCGGACATCGAACTCCTGCGCAGCGATCCATGTGAATAACGGAAAATCCCGGGGGGGGGGGGGGGGGGGGGGGAGGAGAAACGATGATGAGCTGCATCTGCATTGCTCGCCCGATTGCTAACGAAAATCTGCATTAGAGACGGCGCGGGGCCCGTACCCGGATGAGCCTGGTAACGGGGGCGTCGCACACGGTGCAGCGCCCGCGGGCGCGCGCCAAGGTCTTGCCGCAGTCGGAGCAGAAGGTGGTGTGCCGGCACGACGTCAGGTAGAGGTCCGACGCGGCACCGCAACGCTCGCACGCCGCCTTCAGGACCAGGTCGGCGGACGCGAGGCTCGCCGTGCCCCTGGCCCTGCCTATGCCGCCGCCCATGGTGTGCTCGGTACGTAGGGTTTTGTTAGTTTGGTTTGGATTGGGCCGTGTGGAAGGCGGCGTGGCGTCTTTAACGGCTGGGATCGAAAAGGACTGGCAAAAACTTGTGGTTTCTCGCTCGGTTGGCGACTTCGTGTCCGGCACCGGCATCGCATGTTGTGGCCCTGTCTGGTGGGGACGCAATGTCGCAATGAGACGAGACCCACAATGCGTGCGCGTGGGCCTTGGCAAGTTGCAACCCGCGGAAGGTGTCGTCGGGCCGTGTGCTGATGGGCTAGGCCCCTAGGAGACGGAAATCACCGGGGGATCAGTATGTACTGTTTTTATTTTCATGGTCCTTTTGGAACACAGGATTAAAAAAATAAAGGAATAGAAAAAATATAGAAATATGATAGGAATACATGTGTAAAACATAGGATTTAAAAACGGAGGAATTTAGTGAGTATGGTTGTTTGGATGGCGAACCGAAAAACATAGGGTTTCTAGATACAAGTTAGTGGTAGATCACTTTTGTTATTACAGCGTGTTTAGTTCCACCCCAATTTTCAAAAAGTTGCTACAGTACCTGTCACATCGAATGTTTGCGGCCCGTGCATGGAGCATTAAATGTAGACGAAAAGATAAACTAATTGCACAGTTTGGTGGGAAATTACGAGACGAACGTTTTGAGCCTAATTAGTCCATGTTTGAACACTATTTGCCAAATAAAAACGAGCGCTACAGTAGCCCCAAAATCCAAATTCCTACAACTAAACAAGGGCTTAATCAATCATATGCAAGGATCAAGCAACCTAGGCCCCACCTATCAATCTATGATTTGAGAGCCTGACCCATCCTACGTAAGATCACCTGCAAGGATGACAGAGTTGTTTGCCTCGATCCTATGCGTGGGAGAAAAAAAAAGGTTGAACTGGATGGGAAGTTTCCTGTGTTTTCCCTATAGAATCAGCCATGTACGAACTTTTCCTCTATTTTTCCTACATGGAGCTTCCTACGAACCAAAATGCGGCTACAGTACTTCAATCCTAGCGAATATGAATCTTACATTTTTTCTTTGTTTCACCTCCATTCCGAAAGGGCTCTCATTGGCAACCGTGGTCATGGCCACCTATCCTTGCGCCGCCGTCCCCTCCCAGTCATGAGCAGGCACGAGATGCAGGACGGCGCGAGAAGAGAGGAGAATCTAGGAAGATAGAAAGAGGAGGATGGAACAACATAGGTAAAATAGACATTTCATACTCATGTTAGTTGTTGTTTTAGCTAAAATACATAGATGGTAGTGGCATACTGGGAGCTTAAAAATGAAACGGTGACCTAAAAGTCACAATAACTTTTTTCAGTGATCGACACTGGATTTGGGCCTTTTATAGCGACTTGTAGCAAATTGTGTTATGCGACTATTAGATATTTAGATAAATTAAGGTATACTTTATTTTTTTTTTAAATAGCAAAAGGTTTGTGACAAACATGTGCATGGGTGATCTATCCATAACTACAAGCATATTGAACACATCGATAAAAATGAATAAATAAAACAACGAAGTTGCAAGTGTGTAACCAAAGAGGGACTAGTCCCAAAGGCACCGATTAGGCACCTCCCACTAGTCGACATAGTGGGCTATTTGAAGTTGTGAATCACAATTGATGCTGGGAAATGTTAAACCCCACAAAGATATCGAACGGTAAGTTGTACAGGTTTGTCCTGTACATCAGTATCAAAAGTTACAACATCTCCAAAGTGCTCGTAATCTTGTTGATTTTTCCCGGAGCACCACAACATATTTAGTATTCTCCCGTCTGCAGCATTCTGGAATCTGACCTTCATATCATTGTCATGTCGGCTCATCTGCTCTAGTAATTCCATTGTTTTCTTTACATCCTCCTTGATGTCATCCTGTGCTAATCCTGCGCAAAGGTTTCTAACTGCTTGCTTTCTGATTGGTAATGCAGAATCTGCAGAGGATACTCCGATTATGCTCCATACACGACCAAGCGTAACGTTGTTTGTTCTCAATCTCTTGATGAAATCATTTGTTAGTGGATCTATATCGCCGTGTGAGCCCCATTATTTCTTCTCACCATAGGTTTCTGAAAGGGCATGGTTGTGTTCTGAGATTATCTTACTCACAATCCAAGAGTGGTTGGTTGTTCCATGGAGTCTCAACATAGCTTTGCATCCAGTTCTAGCACTTGCTGCTCTTGGGTTTTGGTAGAAACCCTGTATAAAAGACATAGATAAAGTTAAGATTGTTCACTTTTTCATTTTGTTCGGCTACTTTTTATATTAATTCTCGATGCATGAATCTTTCTGGGTTTTATTTACCTCGCAGGAGCATACTATATCCTTTCCTGTGGTGTACTGAATGATATTCGTCTTCGATCTTGATATCCTTATTCCCAACCCAATTTTCCATGAATACAAGTTGTAGAACTCCTTGGCCTCTTCATATGAGCTGAATGTAATTCCTTCATATGGGAAGAAAATTGGATCTCCTTTCCTATCTTTTGATGATGCAATTGCTATTGAAATTACGGTTTCTGTTGTTGTCGTCAAGCAAGCATCTGGACCTTCCTTCCCCCTTTTCCTGTTTGTAGAATCATTTACATATCATCCCCACCTAGATTATAGCCATTGAACTAATTCGGAAGCCAATGAGACTGCAATCTTCAATTTGAAGCCAATATTGCGGAAGCAAGCAATAAATGATACCCGTTTCTGGCTATACGTATTATATTAATGCAACGGTTGCTTGCCTCCTTATTTACCCTTTCGACCATCGGTAGGGTTGAGATGGCGGACTAGAGAGGGATGAATAGTTTTTTCTAAAATTTAATCGCGTCGGCTAACTGAAACAAATGCAGAATTTAAACTATCGATTTAGCCAAGACTACACCCCTCTATCTAAGTTCACAAGCACCTTATAAAAATCCTAAAGAGACAACAAAGATGTCGGGCTAGCTAGTGCTCACCTATCTAATTATAGCTTGCAAGGTCATATAAAACTATACAACTAGTACTTCAAGCAAACCGGAGAGCACCTACACAATCTAGTAAGCAAAAGCACAAAGCCACATAAACTCACTAGCAATGCTAAATAACAAGACTACACAAACTAAATTAGAGAGCGTAAATTATTTAGCTACACAATCTAAACAATGTGACTAACAAGGTTACTCAAACCAAATTAGTCACGCAAGAGCTATTTCTTAACGAGGAGCTAACTTTCCACGGACTCCGAACCGATGCACACCTCTCATCGGGGATACCTTTAGGTACACATGGTCACCAACTTCAAACTGCAAGGGTCTTCTTCGCTTGTCCGCATAAGCTTTCTGACGGTTCTGAGTTGCTTTCAAATGACTCTGAATAACACTGACCTGTTCTCTTGCTTCTTTGATAAAATTAGGTCCAAAATAACCATGATCACCCACTTCAACCTAGTTAAGAGGTGTTCTACATTTCTTACCATACAGGGCCTCAAAAGGTGCTATACGAATGCTTTCTTGATAGTTATTGTTATAAGAAAACTCAGCTAGAGTCAAGCATTCGTCCCACTTTTTTGGATAAGAAATGACACAAGCTCTCAACATGTCTTCAAGTACTTGATTGACTCTTTCTATCTGACCGTCAGTTTACGGATGATAAGCTGAACTTCTGAGGAGATGAGTATCAAGACATTTCTGGAGTTGCTCCCAGAAACGAGAGACAAAGACTAACCCTCTATCGAAAACAATAGTAAGAGGAACTCCATGTAAGGTTACAATCCGATCAAAATACAGCTTGGCCTACTTCTTGGCTGAATACCTTGTATCCACCGGGAGGAAATAAGCAGACTTGGTGAGGTGATCCACAATGACCCAAATAGAATCATACCCCTTTGCCATGCGGGGCAAGCCCACAACAAAGTCCATGGAAATATCCTCCTATTTCCAAACAAGGATAGGCAAAGGCTGTAAAAATCCAGGCGTACGCATATGGTCCGCCTTAACCCTTCCACAAATGTCACATTCCAAGATGTATTTGGTAATATCCTATTTTATATTTAGCCACCAATACAAGTGACACAAATCATGATACATCTTATTACTTCCCGGATGAATGTATAATTTGGAGTTGTGAGCTTCATCCAAATTTTTTTCCTAAGCTCATCACTTGAGGGAACTACCAATCGGTACTTGAACTTCACCACATATTGATCATCAACACTAAAATGAGGACCACGCCCTTCGATAATTAACTTCTTGATATGTGGAATTTTTGAAGCATCTTGCCTTTGCTCTATAATAATTTGCTCAAATAAATCCGAGACTAGGGCAATATGGTCTAACACCTCAGAATGGTTGAGAGACAAAGATTCTTCTTCAACTTGATGCAACTTCCGACTTAAGGTATCAGCTACCACATTAGCTTTTCTAGGGTGATAATGAACTTCTAAATTGTAATCCTTGATTAACTCGAGCCACCCTTGTTGCCTCATATTCTACTCGGATTGAGTGAAAATATATTTGAGACTCTTGTGATCCATGTAGATATGCACTTTATTTCTCAACAGGTAATGTCTCCAAATCTTTGGAGCATGCACCACTGCAGCCAGCTCTAAATCATGAGTGGGATAATTCAACTGGTGCTTTTTCAGCTGACGTGAATCATAAGCGATCACACGTCCGCCTTGCATAAGCACACATCCCAGTCCAGTCCTAGAGGCATCACAATACATATCAAAGGGCCTATCAATATCTGGTTGGGCAAGAACAGGAGTAGAGATAAGAAACTTCTTCAGAGCTTGGAAAGCTTCTTCACAAGCCGGACTCCATACAAACTTGATATCCTTCTGGAGCAACTTGGTCATTGGTTGAGCTATTTTGGAAAAATTAGGGATGAAGCGCCGATAATACCCAGCAAGATCAAGGAACTAACGAATTTGATGCACTGACTTTAGAGATTTCCAATTTAACATGTCCTGCACCTTGCCAGGATCCACAGAGATGCCTTTAGGTGTTAGGACATGTCCCAAAAACTGCACTCGATCCAACCAAAACTCACACTTGCTGAATTTGGCATACAACCAGTGTTATCCTAAATGCTAAACGGTAAACAGTCGGTCACCTACCATTTAGCCCATTATTCGGGCAAAACGGGTGTTTAAACGGGAAAAACGGCCGTTTAAACAGTCAAAACAACCGATTAAACGGAAACGGTGTACCACCGTGTAGCGTTTAAACGGTGTGTAAATGGGCTAAACGGCCGTTTAGGTGAACAGTGCATACAACTTGTGTTCCCTTAACTGAGTCAGTATTATCTGAAGATGTTGTGCATGCTCTTCATTGTCCTTAGAATATATCAATATGTCATCAATGAACACCACCACAAACTTATCTAACTCCGACATGAAGACCGAATTCATGAGATATATAAAGAATGCAAGAGCATTGGTGAGGCCAAAAGACATGACTAGGTATTCATAAAGCCCATACCTAGTAGAGAAAGCTATGTTTGGTATATCTTGAGGCAAGATCTTAATTTGGTGATACCCAGAACGAAGATCAATCTTTGAAAACACTTTGACACCAACCAACTGATCGAACAAAGTATCAATACAAGGTAAAGGATACTTGTTCTTAATGGTTACCGCATTGAGAGGGTGATAATCCATGCACATCTGAAGAGTGTCGTCCTTCTTTTTCACAAAGATAGCTGGACACCCCCATGGTGAAGAACTAGGACGGATGAATCCCTTCTCCAACAATTCTTCTAACTGTTTCTTCATCTCAGCTAGTTCCTTTGGAGCCATGCGGTAGGGACGCCATGAAATAAGAGCAGTACCAGGTTCTAACTCAATGGAAAACTCCATATCCCTATCTGGTGGTAACCTAGGTAGATCTTTAGGAAAGACATTCAGAAACTCACAAACCACAGGAATAGAAGCAAGATTAGGAGAAGATTCAGTATGAGCAACAACTGGCAAGGTGGGGACTGAAGGCATAAGGAGAGACATTCTATCCTCAAAAGACGGAAGCTTCAACTGAACAATTCTCTGCCTAAGGTTCAGGACTACCCCATAACTTCTCAACCAGTTCATTCCTAGAATTGCATCTATGCCTTGCCCAGGCAATAACATGAACTGGAGACGATAAGAGTTTGTTGCTAGCACTAGCCTCACAGTGTCCGTCTAAGTGTTAACGCACAACTGCGCACCCAGAGCTCTGATCCTATTAGCAATAGGAATAACAATAGTAGATATATTGTGCCTTTGTGTAAACCCCATACTCGTGAATGAATGTGATGCACCAAAATCAAATAATACATATGCTGGGTGGCAATCAATGGTGAACATACCAGCCATCACAGGCTCTTCCTATGGGATCTCCTCAGCCTCGGTGAAGTTAACCTGTCCCAAGCGGCTCACGGGCACCTTCTTCCTGATGATAGTCCTCTTGACCAAACGAGAGTTGGCTGAAGGCTGAGAAGACTGAGTAAACTAGTTCTGGGGGCACTCACGGGCATAGTGACCTTCCTTGCCACACTTGAAACAAGCACCCGGTTTGTTCCCCTATCCTTGATGAGGTGGAACCTGCTGTCCCTAAGGCTGCTGCACCTGCTGAGTAGCTGCATGGTACTGAGTGGGAGGTGCCTGGTGAGTCTGCTGAGTCTGGTGAGACGCCTATCCACCCGGAGAGTGATAGGACACCCTCCTCACAACATGTACCTTCTACGACTATGGGTGACTAGAAGACCCAGTGATCACCCTCTTGCGCTTTCACTCAGCCTGAGAGTCATACTGAAGTCCGTCCATAGCAATGGCAGCATTCATCAAAGCACCAAAGGTCTGATAACCCCCTGTATACAGCTTCTCTTGCAAGATGCAAGAGAGACCATGATTGAAACGGTCCATCTTCTTCTCATCAGTATCCATATGAGTCCTAGCATACTATGCAAGATGGTTGAACTTGTTCACATACTCAATCACAGTCATGTTTCCTTGCTTCAGCTCTAGAAACTCCGACAGCTTCCTGTTCAGTAAACTAGTAGGAATATAGTACTAACGAAAAGCAGTGGTAAACTCCCGCCAAGTCACATGGTGGTCCATAGGCCTTATGGCGTTGAAAGTGTCCCACCAAGCACTAGTAGATCCCAGAAGCTATTGTGCGGCAAAGTGCACCTTCTGCTCGTTAGTCACATTGAGCAGCTGAAACTTCTGCTCCAGAATACGAAGCCAATGCTCTACGTCCAGATGCTCAGCAGTCAGCGTGAACGTGGGCGGGTGTGTCCCCAAAAAGTCATGATAGGATCAGGGCCTCTTGGGACCATGGGCACCACCCTCGTTCCTACCATTGCCACCAGGTCCTCCACGAGCGAAGCCACCAATAGCCTATGCCAACATCTCCAAGGCACGGGTTAACTCGCGACGAGCAGTCATCATCTCATCATAGGTGATCGGCGATGGTGGTGGTGGCAGAGGAGGAGGACCAAGGAATGGGGCCTCATGGCTCTCCCTATTGGCATTGCCATGATCATCGCCACGACCATTTTTGCCCTGTCTTCACCAAGACCATGGCTCATCCTAGCACTGATGCTCCCGCGACCAGACCTCAAGTTCATCTATAGACAGATAGGAACCCACCATTAGGGACAAGGCCTCCATATTTAGAAACAAAAGTCTAAAGAGACGATAAGGCCCAATAAATGGTTACTAGCGAGACTTTTCCTTAAGAGTTAAAGCATTTCTCTTTATTTATTATCCTATCAATTTACTATCCAAAAATTATAGGTGTGGGGGAGTTTAGTTTAAGCAAGATTCTCTTTTCATGATGCATGCATCGACCTATTCGTTTGCTCAGGCCAGAATATAGAGGTATTCGTATATAATTTTTGGCACATCGTACTCTCACTTTCCGTAAGCTAACGATTCTTACACATAGTAAGTTAGTGTACCTACAGAAGATTGATTAGTTAAAACCAGTGCCACTATCCTAGATAGACCATATTATTAGGGCTTATACTTATTTACGTAATTTATATCATCCTACTTTTCGCAAAGCATTTGTTGGTCAAATTTTAGGTTTTGAAAAGGGTTTTTTAAACTCGTAGACTCATTATTGGGCTCTGATACCACCTGTGGTAGAACCACCCGAAATAACATGCTTTCGGAGGCGCTCGTCTTCCACCAAACACTAAGCACCTCGAAAGTGAGCTACATCGGACAGTTTCGTTGAGCACACCCCAAGGGAGAACTCGAAACAATCCATGTTTTACATCTAGAATCCCATAATGAGTACGAGTTTACAATACTTAGTCCATTTCATACAACCAAAGTTCTTGGAAATCATTTATTACAATACCAGAGTTCAGAGTGTGATAATTAAACAGCGGAATGAAAATAAACATCTAGCAGAAATGATACAAGGATCCGTCTGTGCCCACAAGAAGAATCCTCCACACAAGAGCTACTCCTCAAGCTGCACCTGCAACAGGGGTAAAATAAACCCCGAGTATATAATGTACTCGCAAGACTTTCCCGACTAGTGGAAATAGTTTCCCGACTCCAAGGAGTATGATAGGCAATATGGGTTTGCTGTTTTCTTTTGTTTACGAAAAGCATTACTAGGAGTACGTACTTATATCAAGTTTTATTAGCAGTCATGATTAATTCATTAGTTAACATTCTAAGTAAGCACCTATTCTACTTTCAAGCAAGGGTTAAGCAATCAGAACCATTTCACCATCTTTCATCTTCCAGTTCTTACTACGGTGCTAGACCATAGCTAAGTCATACCGTCTCATGGAAACGGCGATTTGCGAACAAATATATCCCAGCTAGGTACCCCGAAACACACACCCTGTTTGTACTATAGAAACAAACAAGACCAACCCATTCCACTCCTATCAAGGTGTCCAGGTTCCCGTCCAAACCAGGACTCCAAGCCCCCACACTTGAGACCCGGTCTCAGCATGGTGCTTAGACCTCCACCTTTCCCCGTCTCCAATCAGTCGGTCCGGAAAGAGCCAGAACCCACAACAAGAGCGTAATGAGCCTTCTCACTCCCATAAGCAAGTATGTGCTTAGGATAATAAGTCTGTGACCTGACTACCATCCACAGTAACTAACGGTCCTTAATCGACACGAATAGGGAAAACAGTGTAACCAAGCTAAGCCTCGTTGGCCGTGGGACACAACCTATTACACGCACCAATACCCATACCATATCCCTGCCCTGTCTCCATTTTTCCTTTCATCATTTCATTATGAGAGTAATAATAATCATCTATTGTGAGTAACGGCAGGTTACTCACGCTATAAAAAACCTAAGCATAACAGCTACTCAAACATGTACTAGTAGGACTCACAGGACAGTTATATCTATGCATGTAGTTTTCATAAAGTTCCTACAACATAAATGCACATCACATATATATATATATATATATTCAGTGATTATAAAAAAATATAGGTTATGCACCGGGGCTTGCCTTGGGCAGGCGCGATGTCAGCTGAGTCAGTCAGTGGTGGCGCCAGGACCTCCTCCTGCACAAGAATCTCCTCCTCATACTCCTCGATGATCTCCTCGAACTCATGATCGCCGGTGGTCATGATCTCCGCCAACTCATTCTCTATATGCATGCGATGATGATGCAACATTTAGCATTTAAGCAACAACAACTCCTAAACTAAGAATACGCATACTAAGCTACTAAGCTAGCTCTAATGACTAAAGCACTAAGCTAACTATCATCTTTACCAACCAAAGTGTTGGGTTCAACTAACAACACCTAGCTTTACAAATGAAGGATATATCTTTATTCCTACTAATGATTTAATGTATATTTGAAACAAAGAGCATTTAACTATCCTAATGTTTAGTCTACTCTAAAGCTACAAAAATTACAGTGAGCACATAATAATACCATGAAGCTACTATAAAATTTTTAGGACTAAAGCTATAATAGCCCACGAGGAGACGGCCTACGCCGGTGAATCCCGCATGCGTCGATGACTTTGCAAAAGAGACCTCGAACTCCTCTTATTTTATAATTAAGTACTAACACTATTTTCTCCTCTCTCAGAACTTCTCACTTAACCCCCTGGCCTTTCTCTAATTCACTCGCATGCACCCCTAGTGACCCAGTGCATGGCGACGCGACGAGCGGTGGCATTGAGCGCCTGCACCGGCCACCTAGAACCTTACACGGGCCCACCTAACGGGTCGATCACTATCTCCGATCTTGGTGGCTACGCTAAGCGGCGACGAGGGGTGACGGAACTCGCTGGGGAAGGCTGCAGCAACATGTGGCCATCCGCGACGGCGACTCCACTATTTAGGTGAGCTGGGGTAGCTACAGGCCTAATTGGTTAGCGCGTGAGCATCAGGAGGCTACCGTGGACCTAGCCGATGTGATGGTTGGAGAAGAGGGTGACGGAGAAGGGTTGGCCACGTGCGTCTGAGCCGTGTGGCGGTGCTCCATGGTGGCACAGTCACGTCAGCGATGATGGGGAGGTGGTAGCGGTTCGGCTAAGGCACGCTGGGTGAAGAGGGAGTCAAGGCTATGCTAGTGGTGTAGGTGAATTGATTCAGGATGGGCGGTAGGAGGGCTACCCACATCCACGGCCAGACGTAGCCTTATTGGCATGGCGGCGGGAGAAACTCCAAATTAGAGCTTGGCCGTGTGCGCTTCAAGGCTGGGTAGGGTCGGGTAGTGGGAGGACATGATGGTGAAGCCGTGGATACGATGAATTGAATGGAGGTGATCGTTCATAGGGTAATTTGATGGCGCGGCTCAGCGGCGGCAGCGGAGGGTGAAAGAGACAAAGAGAGAGAGACGAGGTACGATAGGTGGGCTCGGCTCATCCTTGTCTTGGTGGGACACGGTTGTCGTGATCGTGGAGGCCCACGAGAAGGCACTAGCAAACAGGCATGCGTGTTTGCGACCGGCGTGGCTCGCGTGCCGTAATGCCATTAATGACAAGGCGATGGCGAGCCCAACCATGTGCGCGCGGCAGAGGCGGCAATGCACTAGCCGACAGCGGCACAGAGATGGAGAGGGAGGCACGGACATGACAGCGAGATGATGACATCGACAGTGGCTGCATCATGGCGCAGGGCAAGTTGCAGTGCGGCAGCGCGGCGGTGCTGGCAGCAGCATCGCCCGGCTGCGCAAGCAGCAGCGGCGGCTCCACGCGCCAAGGGCCAGCGGCGGCTAGGCCAGAGCAACCATGGCTGACCACGTGCGATAGCATGTGTGCGTGCGGGACAGTCAGCGTGGCGACACCAAACACCCAAACATGGTGACCGCGCCCACGCGGCCAACCAGCTCGAAACCGTGTCGTGCATGAATTTTAAAGCCCCTATAAAAACTAAACGGTTGCTTCTGGACCTTAACCATCTTTGCCATACTCAAGATGGCATATGAGGCTACCAAATCGAGCTATAACACTACACCACTCCTTAACCCAATCTCTCAAAATAATTTGCTAAACATAGCAATCTCTAACTCAATCTCTCAAAATAATTTGCTAAACATAGCAATCTCTAGCTGTTGACAAACTTGGAAATTTTTCTAAGTTTTGAGCTAAACTTGATTTCAATTTGTAATTTCTAGGCTAGTAGAAATATTAGCTAGTAATATCATTTTTCGACAGCAAGTATTTCACTGTCATCTACAAAGTTCAAATTCCAAGCTTTATTTAAGCGTCGCATATATGTTCTATAGCATTTTGTTCAATAAAAAATAGTTTTAAACCCTACTTGATATACATGAACTATTGAATCAACTTTCGTTTAACATTTTATTGATCATTTTAAGTTACAATGAATTTATCTACACATTCTATCACATGCATTAACACATAAACATGATGCTCATGACATGTTTTAGTAAATGATTTTGGGTGTAACACCGAGGGTGTTACAGTAGCTCAATGACACGCTCAACTAGAGTTGCTTTTCGTGGCTCCCGTGTGACGAGCACAACACCCCTCACAATCACTTCTCCGGAGCACCGCACAATCTTCTTTGCATGCTTCGACTGAGACCACCACCAAGCCATCTAGGAGGTGACAACCTTCAAGAGTGACAAGCACCACCAGCTTGCAACTCGAACACCTAGTGCCACTCAATACAATCTCACAATGCAACATACTAGAATCACAATCACCCGCAATCGATTTGCACTGTTGCAACCCTAAGTGAGTTAGAGGTCATCCAAGCACTCCTACACAAGCCATATAGGTGTGAGGATGCTCTGCAACCAGCCCAAGGCCGGACACCACTTCTATTTATAGCCCCAAGGGCTAAAAGAGCTGTTGCCCCTTCAATGGGCAAAACACGCACTAATCGGACTTGCAGGTCATAACAACCGAACACTTAGGTCACAGAGTCTGGTCGCTATGATGACGCCACGCATCCCCTCCATTCGAAGCTGACTGTTGGGCTCTAACGGCTAGCTCCCACGCGCGCATACTCTTGACCGGACATGCCTAGGTCCAACGACTAGATGCGCTGAGACTAAGTTTGGTTACCAATGCATCTCTGCACAACCGACTGGACTCCTCTTTTCTCCCACGACCAGACTCGACTCTCCTAGAGTCCAGTCACTTCCAGAGAGGTTCTAGAGAGCTCTTTTGATGACCGGACACGTCAGGTCATCACTGACCGGACTCTCCTAGTGTCCGGTCGCTTCTACATGTGAAAGAAACACTCACCAGACTATCTGACAGACTCCCTGGTATTGACCAGACACGTAGGTCACTGAGTCCGATCACATACTGTAGCATCCCAGATGTTTAGCACTTAATAAAACTTTAATCATGGTCGTTATCATGCATAATCATCAAGCATCATGGCATATAAGCATCTCATGATTCAAATTGTACCATATATATGTTGCATAAGAGTGGTGATATCATTTCATGGCATGTTACCAAAAGACATCCATTTAAGTGTTTTGTTATTTTATGGAGCAAGAAATTCTTCAACAATTAAAAGTTTGGTGTATGCAAATTGTCGAGTGCAAAGTGTATACTTCACCATAGTACCAAAGTTGGATTGTGAAAATTTAGTTAAATATGTTAAATTGTGAGTTTCAAATTTGAATCTAATATCAAGTTCTACAAATTGTTAATTTACCCAAGTCATTAATTCAAATGTTGGAAACTTCGTTATTTGGGGAATTTTCAAATCAATTTTCTTAAATCAAAGTTGGCAAATTTGATTCTATGAATTGGTACAAAACTTGTATTTTGAAATGGTGAAGTTGGTTGGATAGTTTGGAATAGGATTAATTACTAGTTAATTCCTCAAAAATAGCTAAACAAATAATTTGAATTCTCAATTTAAATGAATGAACAGTGCACATTTGTTTGAGTTTCAATCCATAATTTCCAAACTGTTTTGAATTTCAATTTGATCCTTAAACCAAAGTTGAAGATCTTTTTATGTTCAACAACTTTGCTTAAATGAGTTCATTTATTTGCTGAACCAATTTGGTGTTTTTGAGAAAAATAAAAATTCTGACGGTGGCTACAGTAACCTGCCGTGTGCTTCTTCTCCTCTCCTCTCTCTGCTCATCGGCGTCGTCGTGGCCTTCTCGCTGCTTCTTGCGCTGGGCACGTTGCTTGCTGTGTGTGGCCGAGCTCACGCGGGAGCTGGCGCCCAGAAGCATCGCGCTGCCCCTCTTCCTCCCTGCCGCCCTCCCTTGCCGTGCCCGCGCCGCCTATGTGCGCTGCGCGCGACGCGTGTCCTGCGTCCACGCCCTGCCCAAGCCACACTGCCCTCTCACACATCCTTGTTCATACGTGCTCGCCTTCTCCCTCCGCTTACCTCCCAGCTTGTCCTCAGCCGCTCTCTCTTTCACACGCTCTCGCCGCCATGGCTGCCGTGCCAGTTTCCGCGACCGCCACTAGCTCCTGTGCCTCTACGCCTCCTTGTGCCTAGAAACCACAGCCACCAGCCTCCCCGGACCAGGCTGTACCTCCGCAACCCCACTCCGACCTCGCTTCGCCGTCGTGGCGCCCTGCCGCCGTGCCACTCCGCCGCCCTGCCACGGGCTCGCATGGCCAGGCCGTCACGGTCCGTGACCGGCCAAGCTACGGCCACCCTCAGGCTTGCCTCGCCACCCCGTCGCTCGACCACCCCTCCAATCGCCACCTACGAGCGTTAGCCGGCCGAAAATCGAGCCTCTCCGGCGTCCTCTGTTCTTCAAAATCGCTATCAGGGACCTCGGCTTCGAATTAAGGAATAGGGAGGGGCCTTTCTGTGAACCGCAGACTCATGTGAATAGTGCCTTTTGGACCTGTTTGCTTTGAAATTTGCTGAACTTTGATAATTCGTACAAAACCATAGAAAAATCGTAAAATAACAAATGGGGACTTTTTGGAATCCTTGTGAAATTTCCTATGCAATAGATCTATAATATGTCATGTTTTAGTTTGAAGTTTTAGCTGTAAAAATGGATTTGTGCAGTTAGGGTTTTAATGCTAGTTGTTTTTGTCCTTTTTCATAACTACAGATGTAGGGCTCCAAATGAAGTGAAATTTTATGGCATGCTACTCATGTGATGTTTGATATGTGATAAAAATTTCATGGTCATTGGTTGTTGTATTAGTGAGTTATTGGTTTATCTTGCTCTCACATGATTTCTTGCATTAGCATTTGGTATTTTTCCATAGAGGTTGCTATACATGTTCAAATGGCCTGAAATTTGTACAGTAGTCTATTGATAGTATGTGGAAGCTACTGTAAATTTTGTAGATTTTGTTGTGCACTTTTGTTATATGTTCTTTAATTCTACTTATTATTCAGATAAATTAAGAAATGTATTGAAAGAATTTATTTGGTGGTGGACACTATGTTTTCTAGTGTTCATTTGATATATGGAACATGTTGGTGGCAATGGTTTTGCCCAGGTGCATGTTTGAAGCATGAGTTACTAATTATTTTCTTGCAATTGTTGTTTCGGGACAGTTTTTGGAACTGTTTGGATTACATCATGATAATGGTGTTTTCCGAGAAACTTGTTAATAACAAAGTTGTAGATAATTCATGTATCTAGCTGTTGTTAAAATTTGGTGGTATTTGGCCTTGTGGTTTGTGAGTTATGCCTGTTTGAAGTTGGGTTTCAAAAATGGCTGCTCTCTGTCAATTGTGGACCAGTTTCTGTAAATGGGTATATTTGACTTAGTTAACTTGAGAATCATGCTAAGATGATTAAAGATGATTTATAGAAAATTTCATAAGCTTTCCAGAATGTCTTGTTGCATGGCTATTGGATTTGTATAACTCTAGTTATGATCCAAACATGAAGCTGTTGTTTCCAGTCTAGAAATAGACATTTGCCAGTTGTGGTTGTTTACTCCATGTGTTGCTAAGTGTGACTTATGCCCTTGTTGATGGTCAAGTTATGATACTTGTGACCTTGTTAAACTTGTGTCATGCTTGATGTGCTTGCTCTCTATAGTTAGTTGTGTGATGTTAGTTAAATAGCTATTGGTGTCTATGTCTTGCATAATCTTGTGTTTGTCTTGAATGCTTATGTGATGCATCTTGTGTTACCATTCATCACATTCATACACATGCATCTTGCATCTCATTTAGGTACACTAGATGAACCACGTGAAGGATGTGATGTGGAGCCAAACTTGAAGATTGGGTTTGGTGGATCTATCCCGAAGATGAAAGGACTAAGCAAGTGCTAGGACTAGAGATATCACCAAGATGGTGCAAGCTAACTGAACTGACTTGTGTCGGATCCCAGGCAAGCCCCGGATGCATTTAAACCTACCTTGTGTTTTAAAAATTTATATCGCTTTTGCTTTCAAGTACTGCATTAAGTGATTAGGAGTTGAGTGCAAATCTAATTGATGCATTACCAACCTTGTTTTTTCATATCAACCTTATTACCAGTTTTAATTCGAGAATGCCTAGTTATGCTTAGCCATGCTTAGACAGATAAAAGTCGGGTGATTACCTGTCACCTGTGAGATATGAAAGGGTTTTTGGATACAACTGGTTATTTATGTTATCATAAGATATGAACATGTGGAGTAATAAATCTAGACCGGGCGGACTCGGTGTGTGAGAGCCACAAGACATGGATGTCTTGTGAGCGGGTTCTTTCCGCCTGTGTCGATTAAGAACCGTCCGTTGTTGAATTGCATGAGGTGAGACTTTGTAGTACTGGCCACATACTCCGGTAAGCCTTAACTCAGCTATTCTATTATGAGAATGGCTACTCGCGCACTGGGAGTGGAGAGATGGCGGGAGTAGCATGTACCCACGTGGCAATGGGCTGAATTGGTGGAGTACTGTGCTCTCGGGTGGCGCGGACCCGTTCTTATTTTAGAGGATCTGAGGGTAGGTTGATATATGTAGGTCGGGGACCTGCATATGTCGTGTGGTTGGGAATCCCTAGCTGAGTTTATATCGGTTCGAATCGTCGTTGCTCCTCGGTTATGGAGACTCAACTCACTGTTCATCATCGTAGTTAATAAATGGAACTTGAGTAAGGTTTGAGAAAGAGTTTGATATGGAGTTTCATGATCTCATTATGGATCATGTCATCTTTATATATGATCTTTATAAAATCTTATATGTTGAAATAAAGAATCTTGTTAGAGAGCTTTTACGCAAAAGAACTTTGATTATTGCTAAAGCCTTACCTTGGATCCCTCATCCTGCATTCCTGAGTCATATCAGTTTTTACTTCGGTTAAGTCTTGTTGAGTACTTTTGTACTCAGGGTTCGTTAACCCTTATTGCAGGTGAGTCTCATGAGCAGGTCTGCTTTGGACCGTGCTGCATGACTATTTTTCAAATTGAAGATGACAAATAAATGTGTGGCCCTTGGGCAGGGCACTTTAATTGTGTGTTTTGTATTATGTTACTAATGCCACTCCACTACTATGATTTGTATTAATAATCATACTTAGTTTGTAAGGTTTGAAACAACTGTTTTGTAAACTAAGTTATTGTAAGACTTCCGCTATTTCACTCTGATGTAAATTAATGAATAAATTGTTGTAATACTTCAATGACTCTGTAATGGGATCCTGCTCAGAAATTGTGGATGATTCAGGGTTCTCTGAGGACACCCGACAGACTTCTTAAGTTACCGGGAACATATGCATAGTCGTCAGAGGTTATTGGACAGTGACAGGTGCATGTGGGCCCTATAATTTAGGAGGTTCTGCCACACAGACCTTACAACGCTAAAACGGCTATAACTCTTAGCTCCGAACTTTGAATTCGATAATCTTAGACATTTTGGAAAGCTTACTAAGAGGGTACACAACCCACTAGTAAATTTGATCTAAAGCAAAATGGGTCAACATAGAATTCCAATCCAATAGCCATCGCATAGTTCAGAGCACACCGAAAAACCTTTCTCTCTTCTCCAAGTTGATCCAATTCAACTCCAACAACTTCTCCTTAGCAAATGTGTCAACACCGCCAAGTGTACACCACCGTGTGTAAGTGTGTTAGTATTTTCATAATAATTTTTCATAGGATTAGTCACTCACTTGCCACGCCACTCGATCCTAGCAACGATGCAAAGTTAGATCACTCGAGTGGCACTAGATGACCGATATGCAAACAAGTTTGCCCCTCTTGATAGTACGACCATCTATCCTAAACCTGGTCATAAACTTCATTACACACCTATGACTGGTGAAATGGAATGCCCTATGGGTTATACCTTTGTCTTGCGCATTCCATTCCATCTCCTCCAATGTCGATGCAACACATGCACCAACACGATCAACAATGAAATGATCCACTTCATATCATCATGTGACCTTATTGGTTCATCGATCTTGACCTCACTTGCTCTTCATTGTTGCATTGGTCCATTAGCTCTAAGTCTTTGCTCAAGCTTCCCGCCGCACGGTATAGCGCTTCAAAGCCTCCGACTTGCCCTTCACTCTTGCAACCGGTCCATCAAGCCAAGCCTTATTTTCATCTTCTCCACCTTAGTCACATGACTCCATATCATGTCTCATATGCAATGAGCTCCTTCATTACATATTCATCTATAGACTAATCTCTTATGTATTCTCATATAACCACATATTAGTCCACCTAGGTTGTCACTCAATTACCAAAACCAAACAAGGACCTTTCACCACTCCAAATCGTATCCATAAGGCAATCTCGCCAGATATATGTTATGTGTTTCTGGCCACCTGATAGGGGGGACACATGCCCCCCGGGACATTACATCCGCGTTGAATAGAGGTGGTGATGGTGCGTGTCCGACGCATTCGGCGGCGGCGGCACCTCGTGCATGTTCGGCGCATTCGGCAGCGGTGGCGGCGGCACCACCTGAACCGCCATGACTCCCTAACGCACTACAAAATCGCCGTCGTTATACCAAAAGAAACTCCAGCTATAAGTGCGTAAATGGCGTCCAACACGACCTTGGGGATGTGCATGTTCCAGCGTGGCAGAATTGAAGGCGGCGGTGGCTACGGCAGGGTCAGCGGTGGCGGTGGTTGTAACACCCTCGGTGTTACACCCTAAATCATTTACTAAAACCCATCATGAGCATCGTACTTATGGGGTAATGCATGTGATGAAACGAATAGGTGAAGCATTTCAACTAAAATGATCAATAAGAATGCAAAACAAAAAGTTACTCCACGTTTCGTACAATTATCAAGTATGGTTGTAAAGCAATTTTTATTGAGTAAAATTACTATAGAACTTATATATGGGGCTTAAATAAAGTTGGAGTGTGAACTTTGTAGAAGATGATGAAATACTTGCTGTTGAAAACAACCTTGTTAGCTAATATTTCCAATAGCTTAGAAATGCAATTTGAAATAGAGTTCAACTCAAAACTTAGAAAATTTTCCAAGTCTGTTGACAGTTAGACATTGCTATGTTTAGCAAACTATTTTGAGGAATTGGGTTAAAGAGCAATGTAGTGTTATAGCTTGATTAAGTAGCCTCATATACCATCTTGAGTGTAGTGAAGACCGTTTATGTTTAGGAGTAACGGTTTGGTCACGGTAAAAGCTTTAAAATCTGTGCACAGCACGTTTTCGGTTTGATTCCCCCGTGTGGACGCAGTCACCGCGCGTCAGTGGTTGACGTCGCCACGTCGGTGCGCCTCGCACGTGCCCGTGTGTTGCCGCACTGGGCTGGCCATGTGCCATGGGAATAGTCATGGGCGCTGCAGTGTGAGGCCGCCGCGCTACCACCCGCCCTGCGCGCTACCGTGCTGCCAAGTCCATCGTGCATCGTGACATGCCTACTGCCACTGCCGTCGCACCCCTGCGCTCGTGTCTGCGCCACAATGCTCTGCGCGCTGGCTTGGTTTGATTCTGTGCACGTGGTTGCACCCGCCGTTGTCACGCCATTGATGGCATTGCGGCGCGCGGGCCAGGCCGGCGTCAACACGTGCGTGCTTGTTCGCTAGTGGCTAGACTGGGTCGCTGTGGTTACATCAACCATGTCCCACCAAGGCGTGTCACAGCAGAGCCTTGGCCGTACTCCACCATCCTTGCTCTGCCTCCCATCTCTCTGCCGTCACCGTCGCCTTGCGCCCACGAGTGCCTCAGAGATAGGTCACCTCTATTCAATTCGGTTCATCCACACCTCTGCCCTCACGTCTCCTCGTCGCCCGACCTCGCACCGCCTTGATGACGGCCCAGCCAGGCACCAATTTGGCGTCTTTCCGCCAGTGCGCCATTAAGGCCGCGCTATGGCCATGACCGAGGGCAGACCTCCCATCCCTCCACCCAAACCCAATTGCCCACGCCAGTAGGTGTGCCTTGCCTTCCTCTTCATCATGCGTGCCTTGGCTTAGTCACTACTAGCTCCACCCCGCCGCTAACGTGACTGTGCCACCACAATGTGCCGCCACATGGCTTGGTTGCACGTGGCCAGCTCCTCTTCACAAAGTCTATTCGCCAATGGTCACCTCAGCTAAGCTCACGGTAGCCTGTTAATGCTCAATCGCTAGCTAGATGGGTTCATTGATGCTTGAGTTCGCCAAGGCGGTCGCGCCACCGTCACGGACGGCCGCGTATCACCGTGGCCGACTCCAGCGCATCTTGACACCCCACATTGCCGTTAGGTGTAGCTAGTTGAACTGGGGATGGAGGCTGGTCCGACCGTCGGGCTAGTGGCGGCCCCAAGTGGCTGGCACAGCCGTGCTAGGCCACTGCTCGCCGCGCTACCACGCACTGAGCCACCGGGGTGCACGCGGGTAAATTAGAGAAAGGCTGGGGGTTAAGTGAGAGGGTCTGTGAGTAAGTAAAATAGTGTTGGTCCTTGGTTGCGAATTAGGGGAAATGCAAGGTCTCTTTTGCAAAAAACGCTGACGCGCGCAGGACTCTCCCGTCACGGGCCGCCTCGCGTGTGGGCCTGCTTCGCCTGGGCCACGCCTGCGGGCCGTGCGTGCACGCGCGCTGTGCACATGTTGGCCGCGCGGATGGGCCGCGCGAGAATTGGTTTTCCTTTTTCCAGCGAGTTATCAAATGTTTCTCTAATTTAGTTTTGAACTGATCTTTGGAAAATTATAGCAAATTTTGTAGATGACCAAAAATTATGAAACCAATTTTGTTAGGTTCCAAAAATTGTGCTCTATCTGTTAGTGTATTTAGTTCATATATATACTTGTTGATACTAGTGGCTATTGAATCATTTGAGAGTGCTTAATATGATAGGTTAAATAATTGTAGGAATTTTTGTGGTAGATTGGTGATAGCAAAAACCCTAAAAATTTTATAGTAGGTTCATTGTATTATTATATGCTCAGTGTAATTTTTGTAGCTTTAGAATAGACTTAACATAAGGGTAGTTAAATGCTCTTTGTTTTAAATATACATTAAATCATTAGTAGAAATAAACATATATTCTTCATTTGTAAACCTAGGTGTTTGTTAGTTGAACCCAACACTTTACTTGATGAAGATGATAGTTAGCTTAGTATCCTAGTCACTAGAGCTAGCGTAGCCGTTCACCATGTGTATTCTTATTTTAAGAGTTGCTGTTGCTGAAATGCTAAGTGTTGCATCATCATCGCATGCATGTAGAGCATGAGTTGGCGGCGATCATGACCATCAGAGATCACAAGTTCGAGGAGGTGATTGAAGAGTACGAGGAGGAGATCCTCGTATAGGAGGAGGTCCCGAAGCCACCACTGATTGACTGAGCTAACACTGCACTTGCCCAAGTCAAGCCCCGGTGCATAACCCTTATTTTGAATAATCACTGGAAATATATATATATATGATGTGCATTTACGTTATAGAATTTATATTGAAACTACATCCAAAGATATACCTACCTATGAGTGCTACTAGCTTAGGTCGAGTAGCTGTTATGCTTAGTGTCGGTGCAGAAAGTGATCAACACGTAAATATTTATAGTTTTGCTGTACGTTGTGATCGGATGTGGCCTAGCACTCAATGATATAGGGTTTATACTAGTTCAGGCAACGTGCCCAACGTCTAGTTTGAGTCGGTCGGTGACTTTATTTCCTGAGCCCAGGTACTCAAAGTTTGCTATGGGGTTACAAACGGAAGGGAAAAAGATGGGGGTGCAAGAGGTCCAGTCAGACTCTGGACCGAAGGGCCAAGAGTGATGGGATCTCCTATGTGCGCTAAGTATTCGAGCATGCGCTCTGTGTAGCTTTAGAGTGTCTAAAGCTAACAGAGGGTGAATCGATGTAAGTGAACTAATGGATCTTCCTGTTGGGAGAGAGCGCATCCCCTATTATAGATGAAGGGGACGGCCTTACAAGAGAGAGAGAGTACGTATGCTACTAGGGCTTGTTGCTCACGCCGTCAGGTACAAGATGATGGTAGGCGCCCATAACACTATTGTTGTTAGACGCATGTGGGAGGTTTTAACCATGTATGGTAAATGACGACACCCACAACACTGTTGATGCCTAGAGGCATGTGGGTGGGGAGCCTTACCGTGTTTTTCTGGTATGGGAGTTGATGGCGCCCACAACACTATAGGGCAAATGTCGGCGCCCACAACACTGCTTGGGTTCTGGCATGCCTAGAAGGCTACAGGGCACCCTTCTGACATGTCCTATCAATTACTGTCCTATAGGTGTGTAGGGTACCTTCCTCGGTACTGCGGTCGACTTGAGTGACCTGTTTTACCTGCTTCGCTCGTTACCTAGTCCTTACCGAGCGGGCGTCCCCGGTCGGTCGGTCCCAGTAGGCTCCAACCGTGCCAGTCGGAGAAGTGCTGTAAGCAGAGGTTCGGTGTACCCCGGTCGGAGACATGAGTTGGAGTTAGAAGCATTGTTTGGCTAGAACTTCTAGTCGGAGAGGCAGGCCAGAGTCAGAAACGAGGCCTTCCGGTCGGAGAGGCGGGCCAGAGTCAGAAGCGGGCGTCGTTCCTCCTTGGCTAGGCCTTCCGATCGAAGATTGGATCGTCCTTTTGGCCTGTCGTTAGGTTTTTTGGGCTGGCCCAGGAGTTGTGCATCGTTCACAACGTTGTTTGCAGGGCCGAGCCTTTGTTGGGAAGCCAGTCCATAAGGGACCTCGGGTTTATGAACCCAACAGGAGCCCCCGAGCCCCTGGGCGATTCGGGTAGAATCGTCTGGTGGATTTTTGTCTTGACGGTGGGTACGCGCGAGCGCACCTGTGGGTGTAGCCCTCGAGCCCCCGGGTGATTCGGGTACAATCATCTGGGTTTTTTTTGTGTTGCTAGCGGGGGGAACTTTTTTTGTTTTGACGGCGGGTGCGCGCGAGCGCACCCGCGGGTGTAGTCGCCGAGCCCCCGGGTGATTCAGGCAGAATCGCCTGGGGGTATTTGTCCGCGGGCGTGTGTGTGTGCACCTTAGTGGGTGTAGCCTCTTCTTTTCAAGTTTTTGACCCATCGTTTATGGGAGCATGGTCCTAGGTGTTTGGTCGTAGTCGAGGGACTGAGCGAGATAGAGTTTCATCAACCGGGGCATCGGGCGTGCTAAGGGTTCAGGCAAGTCAGAGTCACGGATCTAGGGATCGGGCGAGTCGGAGTCATTAACCAAGGCATCGGGAGCGCCAAGGGATCGGACGAGACCGACTCGTGGATCAGGCATCGGGCGCACCGAGGTGTTGGTCATAGCCAATGGACAGTCGAGGGATCAAGCGAGATGGACTCATGGATCTAGGCGTGTAGCCAAGGGATCGGACGAATCGGAGTCGTGGATTAGGCGTTGGGCGCGCCGGGGGATTGGGTGAGTCGGAGTCATGGATCTAGGCATCGGGCATGCCGAGGGATCAGGCGAGTCAGAGTCATGGACCCAAACACAGTCGAGGCATTAGGCGTCTTGAGCCCCTGAGCCCCATTGGGCTTGGTAGGGGTCAGTTGAGTTTTGTGCGTAACCCCTTCGATGGTTTCTCGCAACAGGAGGGGCTGAGCTAACATCGCTTGCTTCGATGGCTCGAGTGACGCACTCGGTGAGCTCTCTAACGGGCACGTTTGAGTGAAGTCCAGGTCCGTCATTCATGATGGGGTCGGCATAGCCCTCATGTGGCACTCCACTGCTCCTTAACCAGCAACCCGGCAGATGCCTGGGTCATTCCGGAGACCGACCTGGATGGCCTGCTGGCCTCCCCTCGATGGGGATTCTGTGGGCATGGCTAGAGGTTAGGATCGAACGAGAAGGTTGAGATGACCCTGTCTGCTTTGGGGCAGACTACGCGTGGGCCGCTCAGGGCTCATCTATGTTTTCTCCCCTAGCTATGTTTGACATGAGGCAGCCTCGAGCCCTTTGTGGGCCGTTCTTCGAACCCCGGTCGGTCGTTGCTCATGTTGAATGAGGCAACTGTCGCTTCGTGACTCAACACGGAGCATTGTGATGCATTTAACTGCATATGCGATGCTTTGGATGTATGGAATGAATGAATACATGCATGGATGAATGAATGTTCATATAAAGAAATAGTGGGAGTTGGTAATGTTACCTTGATGACTCAAGTGATGGGGTTTGAAGAACTCCTAACGGATATGTCCGATCAGGATCCGCGCTCGTCATTCGTGATGGAGGCGGCATGGCCCACATGGGGCGTCCCTCTGCTCCTTACCTATCTCTCGGTGTTCGCCTAAGCCGTCCGATCGACTTAGGGAGCCCGTTGGTCTCTCCTGGGCGGAGATCCCGTTGTTTGGGCCTTTCCATGTCCCACCTGGGAAGGTGGAGAGCCGCCTGCGCACAGTTACGCTTTGTTTATCGCACCCAGTGTGCGATAGTGGTGGGCCATACCTAGGCCATGTCTCGTCTGATCAGGCGTCGTTCCATTGGGCAGGGTGCGTCCCATACGCCAGGGCGTGTCCCGTCATTTCCCATCAGCATTGAATGGGGGAAGGGAGGGGTTTTTTCACCCCAATCCCTTGCGTTTAAGTAGGGGAAGGGAGAGGGCTTCCGTTCCATTCCTTTGCCTATTCCTCATCTGCTGCCTCTTCTCCTTATTCCTTCTTTCCAAGAGCCTTTGACTGTCGTGGCAGTTCCTAAGAGAGAAAAGGGGAGAGCGAGGGACAGGAGAAAACTCATACATCCATTCGTGAATCCAGAGCGCAATGTCGAGCTAGAGGTCATCCGTCGTGAGGGAGTCAGTGCTGGCTGCCTTCACCGAGAAGGAGGTGCCACCGCCGAAGGAGGTGGCGCACTAGAGGGCTCCTGCGGGGGAGGATTCCCCATGACCTCGGGACAGCGAGGCTGTCTCCTTCCTCTCCTTCCATGAGCGTGGGTTAGGATACCTCGTGCACTGGTTCCTATGCGGGCTCCTCAATGAGTGGGGCCAGGAGCTATAGCACCTCAATCCGACTGGGGTGCTGCACATCATCGGATTCATCACCGTGTGCGAGGCCTTCCTCAGGATGGAGCCGCACGTGGATTTCTTTCGGTGGATGTTCTCTGGGCGAGCAATGTTGGAGGGGAAGCCGCTCAGGGTCACGCCGGTGGGGGGCTTCACGCTGTAGAAGAAACCAAGTGCGTTGGGCTCGTACCCGGGGGTGGCATGGGGAATGGTTCTACATCAGGAACCCAGCGAAGGCGTCGTTCCCCCCTTTTACCGGCAGGAGGCCAGAGAGGCATGAGGAACGATGGAGATTATCTAGGCGGAGCTCCAGAAGCTCGTGCGGCATGGCCTTGACGGGGTGCGAGTGTTCCACACCTTCTTCCGCCGTTGGGTCGCTCCGCTGGCGGAGAGGACGCGGCCGATGTGGATGTACAGCGGCCCGATGGACCCCGACCGTGCATTGTCGAAGGAGCTGGCGAATGACGATGTTTGGAGTCATCTTGACCGGGTGCTGCAGCTGAGGCCTAAAGAGACCCTTGATGGAAAGCCTGGAGCTCTCAACGCCGTGAAGCAGTCCAATCTGGTATGCTCCCCTCTCTTTACTTCCATGTTCTTTTCCCCTTTTGCTCTCCTGTATCTTGACTTCTAGTCATCTGTTTCGTTGGGACTTGGGGTTTACAAGTCCCGGCCGCACCTTCTGAAGGGGCCGGAGGACGCGGCTCGGCAAGCCACCCTAAAGGAGGTGGCAGATGCAAAGAAGAAGAAGAGAGCTGAGGAGGCTCGTAGGAAGTTCCAGAAGGAGCAGGATATTGCCCGGCGCATGCGGGCTGGGGAGAATAGGAGCGACGTCGAGGCGAAGCTCGAGTCGGAAGACCCCTCGGAGGTGGGTGACAACATGATCTCCTTCGAGGTAGAGGGAGACCAGGAGGTCATGACTTCGATGGTGCATCGCGAGCCTACGGCCGTGTCCACTGGTGGCGAGCGGGAGGCAGAGAGGCGTGGCGATGTTCCTGCGCCGAGGAAGCGTGCCGCGAGCACGGATGCCGTCGACGAACGGGAGGCGAAGCAGACGCGGTCACCGCACCCTTCGGAGGCGTCGCCGGCCTTGTCCCCACCTGCTCTGGGCGTGGTGGACCAAGCCAGGCGGCTGGAGGAGCGGGCTCGTACCCGTGCATCTTCGGGGCTAGGGCCGGCGCACGACCCACAACCGGGGGACGCCCCACCGGCTGCTTCGGTCGGCGTGCCTCAAGCCAGTGGTCGTGGCGACGCGTGGGCTGAGCGGGAGCCGGTCGGGTTGACTCCCCCCTGGTTGAAGTGAGGGGGCGTGGGCCATGGCCCGAGAGCGGTCCTTGCCCGACGGGCCCGTTGCCATCAGGTTCGGGATTCAGAGCCCTACCGCTTACATCCTAGTATGCCTTCTTTGTTTCTTTTTTATCTCACTGTTGAATTTTTTGGAGTGCGACTGACCTATACTTTTTTTACAGCGGCTAGATGCTAACGGGGCTGAGCATCGCCCCAACTTCCATGCGGGAGGATTGGAGGCCCACCCTACAGTGCGCCGTGGTGAGCGGCGGGGAGAGCAGGGTGGTGGCGGCGCGTCCTTCCCCTCCGGGGGCGATGCCTTCCCAGTCGGTTGCTAGTATGGCGGCAGTGGCAGAGGAGATGGTGGCGATCCTTGTGGTGGCGGAGGCTGCGTCGGAGGAGACCCTTGCGGCCCCTCCACCTCCAGCTACGGTGGAAGAGGAGAGGGAGACCGGGCTCCCTGCCTCGTCGGGTGGAGGGCCGCATGGCCCACCCGGCCGGTCAGAGCTAGAGGTGCCAAGGGGAGATGCGGCTGGGCTGGAGCCAGAACTTCTGCCGATGGCCCATGAAATCAAGGTGGTGGAGATCTCCTCCGACGGCAAAGCAGGTGACAAGGTGGAGCCGCCGGCGCCGGCGCAGGAGCTAGCAGTGGTCCGATTGTCGGCTGGGCCTTCCAATGAGCTGGGGGCCACTGACCTGGTGTGGCCCTGCCCTAAGCACCCGAGGGAGGTTTGGTTCATCCTTCGAGATGAGCAGGAGTGTCAGCTCTGGGACGTGCTAGGGGGAGAGGACTTGCGATGGAGTCCGATCTCGCCCAAACTAGGGTGAAGCTGGAGGTGGCCCTAGAGCGGGTCAAGTCCGACTAGCAGGCGGTCTCAGTCGACCTGCCTCGTGTCACAGAGGTAAGTTTTCTGCATTCGTCCTTGACTCCTTGGTCTTTCGTTGGTTGCCTTAGCATGCTTGCTTCTTGTTCTGCAGGGTCTAGAGGAGATGTCGAGCCTCAAGTCTCGTTTCCTCTGGATGGAGCACGCCTGGGTCGTCGAGCTCGAGCGCAAGCTGCAGTTCACCTGTCGTGAGTCCCAAGACCAGGCGGCGAAGGTGACTGGGGCGTGGGTGGCGGAGCAGCTCGCGGTAAAGCGGGTGACCACTGTCGAGCAGGGGCTTGAGGCGGCGAAGGTCCGCTAGGCGGAGACCGAGGCGGCACTACAGAAGTCCCTGGCGGAGACCGAGGTGGTGCTCCAAAGTACCCTGGAGACCCTGGAGACAGAGCGGAAGGCCCTAGAGTTGGAGCGGAAGGCCCGATCAGAGGTCGACCAGGAAGTGCTCGCGCTCCGGGGTCGGGTGCATAGGACTGAGGAGTTGAACGCCCGGTTGCGCGAGCAGGTGTCTCAGCAGGAGGAGGGACTCTCCATCCTTGAGAACACCCGCCTTGGTATGTACCCTTTCTGCTTTTGGTGTCTTGGTTTTTTCCTTTAGCCTGCTTCTGAGCTTGTCATCCTTCTTCCAGAGCTGGGCGGAAGGGTGGAGTTGCTGGAGAAGGACCTGGAAATAGCCAAGGCGACAATGGGTCGGAGCATGGGGCGTTGTCCAAGTCCCTTGAAGAGCGACGTGCTCTCGAGGGGGAGCTTGACTAGCTCCACAATGTCGCCCAGGTCATCATCTCGGAGGTGTTCGGGTTAGCGCCGAGCACCAGCACGCCTGCCATCCGACTGGCGGAGGTCCCGGATGAGGTTCGGGCCCTCATCACCGACGGGATGTTCTACGGGACATCGAGGGTGCTGACTTCGGTGGTGACACACCACTCAGACCTGGACTTCGCCACCATTTGCAGCGGGTATGCCGACGGCTGGAGCACGGAGGACATCCACTCGCTCGGGGAGAGCTTGCTGCCACACGCACAGTTGGTGGCCGACCAAGTCTCCGTGCAGTGGGTGATGGATGCTCGCCATGCGAACATGGCCGAAGGCGCGCGTCAGGAGGACGCCGCCCAGCCTATGGATGGAATGGACCCTGGGTCAGAAGCGGACGTCGCCCCACCTCCGACCAAGCCGAATGTTGCCCAGCCGGAGGACGAGCAACCCCTACCCTCGCCGGTCAAGCCAATATCTGATGCTACCGGGGAGCCACAGTAGAAGTTTTAGAGTAGAAATACTTTAGCAAATGTAAAAGATAATGTCGTGGGGGAGCCCCCTGTGTAAAGTGTTTTTGTGTATTCATGAAGACATCAACTTTGTTTTTGTAATGGAACTACTTCATTCGGGGAAGCTTGCCCCGTCCGTTCCTTATTTTTATCTTAGCATAACTTTGTTTTTTATTCTTTCTTTTTCGCACCTGCCCGTTCATATCGTAGGCTACAACCTTAAGAGCCCGGGCATGGCCCGTGAGTCTTAGCTGCTCGTAACCGTAGGTAGAGGTGGGGTGCGATCGGTTGGAATATTTAAAGCAAAGTTACGTAAGGTAATTAAAGGAACAGACTACCCTTTCATTCGGGAAAAATGTATTTATCATATGATAGTAAAAAAGAGAGGTGGCATCGCACCCCTGTGGAGCTCCCGAGTGACCTAGGCTGAAAGTGTTCGGGCCAGGGTGCTTTATAGGAGCAAACATTAGTGAAAAGACGGTAAGACCAAATTTTTAAGGGAAGAAACGACGTAACTATTCGATGTTCCAAGTGTTGGTGAGAACGTCGCCATTGTCGTCCTTCAGTCGGTAGGCGCCTGGTCGGATCACCTCGATTGTCGTATAGGGACCTTCAGTCGTTCGGATCCTTGCCCGCCACGCCCCCTTTCTTGGCTACTGCCTCCTTGCCTTTTCCTTCCTTTGGCCCACCGGCTGTCGCAAAAAGCGCTTGAGGAGCTCGTAGTCCTTGTAGAGGTGTTTGATGAGGTAGGCGTGGTTGGTGCACAGGCTCTCCATGAGCTCATTAAAGTGGTCAGGGAGGCCCTGCTGGGGCTGCTTGTCCGTGTGATCAGCTACGGCGACCAACGCAGAGTTGGTCGGTCGGCGCCAATCTTTCTTGTTCTTTTTGCCCCTCTGCGTGGAGGGGCCCTTGACCTGATCCCCGTGCTTGGCCTTGCCTTTATCCCAGCCACCGTTGAAGATCGCTCCGACCGCCTTCTCGTCGGAGGCGTGGTTCGTGGCGACGTCGAGCAGGTCACGGGTGGTACGAGGCTTCAGGCAGCCAAGCTTATGGACCAGGGACTCGTAGGTTGTCCCAGAGAGGAATGTGCTAATGACGTTCGCGTCGACGACATTAGGAAAGGAGTTGCACCGCTTCGAGAACCTATGGATGTAATCCCACAGGGACTCGTTGGGCTCCTGCTGGTAGCTCTTGAGGTCCCAGGAGTTCCCAAGGCGGACATACATCCCCTGGAAGTTCCTGACGAAGACCCTCTTAAGGTCTGCCCAGTCGCAGATGCTGTCATGCGGGAGAAATTTGAGCCACGCTCGAACATGTTCCCCTACGTAAATGGGGAGGTACGGAATAATGAAGTGGTCATCTTCCACTCCTCCGGCTCGGCAGGCGAGCCAGAAATCTTTGAGCCATATACCGGGGTTTGTCTCCCCGGTGTACTTGGCGATGTTGGTGGGCGATTGGAAGCGCTGTAAGAACGACGCTCTCTGGATCCATCGGCTAAAGGCCCGTGGTCCTGAGCCATCCGAGCTAGGACTCCGGACGTACGGCCGGCGACCACGCATGGGGTGTGTTTCTCCGCTCCCCATGATGGTCTGGCCAGGGTCTATGTCACCTGCCCTCATGGCCGCCCGATGGACGTCATCATCATGTCGGGCCCAATGCCGGTTGTTGATGACAATGCGAGCATCTTGGTTCGGCCCGAGCCACTTGCGCACATGCGGCCGGTGTGGAGTGGGCGCTAGGTCAGGCCGAGGCACAGCTGCGGCCTCCTGTGTCGTGCTCGGCGGCTGTAGCGGTGAGCGGATGGAGCAATTCATTTGGTGCGTCCCCACTCCCCTGGTGGGGAGAGAGGCCACGAGTCGGTGTCTCGATGCGGAGCTCTCCGCCTGTTGAATGGCGACGGTTTCCACCAGTGCCCGGAGGTTCCGGTGAATCACCTATTCCTGGAGGTCGTTCGGCTTGGGAAGGCCGCGCAGAAGCATTGCCACAGCGGTGATGTTCTGGCCAGCCCGAGCAAACTGTGGGGGATCGTTCTCCCCATCCATGATGTTGCGCTGGACCTGGCGGGCGCGACGCTAGGCACCGCTCGCCGAGTTACTCACATGGGGCGCAGCGTGGTGCGCCGAGCGCGCCAGCGCAGGTGGCGGTTGGTTCTGCCGCCGTTGTCGTAGCTCCTCGCCATGCTCTTGTGCAAGCGCGAGGGTCCTCGCACAAGGGTCCAGAGGGGTGTGCGTCTGTAAGGACTCCGCTACCACCGGTGGCTGTCCCAGAGCATCCGCCATAGTGCACTCCCAGGACGAACGGTGGCTAGGTGCCACATCGTCGATGCTGGAGCTGTCGCTCTCAACCTTGTCATCTAGGAGCTCGTGAAAAATGGTGGGAGCATAGCTCGCCATTCCCACGAATTCGGATGTGGGAGGGGCGGCGCCATCATCCTTTGGAGCCCCCAAGCGTACGCGTCTACGGGGGACGCGAGGTCGTAGGGGAACCGGTTGCATGGCGGTCGCGGCACGGACAACGGGGTCCCTCTGGATAATTGGCGGAAGATAGTAAACAACGAGTAATAACAACATGTACATTACTCACAGTGGGGTTTGAGCAGAGCGTTTGCTCGGAATGAAGCGCAGGCGCCTTGTCGTTGAAGTCGTCGGGTGTCCTGGAGTCGATGGAGGGCGCCCCTTCGACGAGCGCTGGAACAAGTACCTCCTCGTGGAGGTGTAGTGCGCCGAGCCGGTCGGCGACGAAGTCTAGGCTTTCGAAGAGGAAGGCCTGGGACGGCTTGAAGATGGATGGAACCCACATCAAAATAGGTGGGAGTGTGGGAAACTCCAGCGAGCCAAAGCGAGTCGTATCGCTTGAGCCCGCCATGGCGAAGATGGTGGAAAAGTGGGTCATCCGATGACCAAAAGTGTGAACGTACAGCGTCTTCCCCACGGACGGCGCCAATTATCGGTGCAGAAAGTGACCAACACGTAAATATTTGTAGTTTTGCCATATGTTGTGATCGGATGTGGCCTAGTACTCAATGACACAGGGTTTATACTAGTTCAGGCAACATGCCCTACGTCCAGTTTGAGTCGGTCAGTGACTTTATTCCTGAGCCCAGGTGCTCGAAGGTTGCTGTGGGGTTACAAACGGAAGGAAAAAAGATGGGGGGTGCAAGAGATCCGGTCGGACTCCGGACCGAAGAGCCAAGAGTGACGGGAGCTCCTACGTGCGCTAAGTATTCGAGCGTGCGCTCTATGTAGCTTTAGAGTGTCTAAAGCTAGCAGAGGGTGAATCGATGTAAGTGAACTGATGGATCTCCCTGTTGGAAGAGAGCGCATCCCCTTTTATAGATGAAGGGGACGACCTTACAAGAGAGAGAGAGAGAGTACATATGCTACTAAGTCTTGTTGCTCACGCCGTCAGGTACAAGATGATGATAGGCGCCCATAACACTGTTGTTGTTAGACGCATGTGGGAGGTTTTACCATATTCATCATGTATGGTAAATAACGGCGCCCACAACACTATTGATGCCCAGAGGCATGTGGAGGGAGCCTTACCGCGTTTGTCTGGTATGGGAGTTGATGGCGCCCACAACACTGCTTGGGTTCTAGCATGCCTGGAAGGTTGCAGGGCACCCTTCTAACATGTCCTGTCGGTTACTGTCTTGCAGGTGTGCAGGGTACGGTCCTCGGTATTGCGGTCAACTTGAGTGTCCTGTTTTACCTGCTCCGCTCGTTACCTAGTCCTTACCGAGCGAGCGTCACCGGTCGGTCGGTCCCAGTCGGCTCCGACCGTGCCAGTCGGAGAAGAGCTATAAGCAGAGGTTCGGTGTACCCCGGTCGGAGACGCGGGTTGGAGTCAGAAGCATTGTTTGGCCAGACCTTCCGGTCGGAGAGACGGACCGGAGTCAGAAACGAGGCCTTCCGGTTGGAGAGGCGGGCCAGAGTCGGAAGCGGGCATCGTTCCTCCTTGATCAGGCCTTCCAGTCAGAGATTGGATCGTCCTTTTGGCTTGTCGTTAGGTTTTTTGGGCTGGCCCAGGAGTTGCGCATCGTTCGCAACGTTGTCTGCTGGGTCGAGTCTTTGTTGGAAAGCCGGTCCATGAGAGACCCCGGGTTTATAAACCCGACACTTAGGTTTTGCGGTAGCGTGAGTAACATGCCATTACTCACAATAGGTGATTATTGTTATTACTCACATAATAAAATGGTGAAAAGAAATGGAGATCGGACAGGGATATGGTATGGGTATTGGTGGGTGTAAGAGGTTGTGTCCCGCGGCCAACGGGGCATAGCTTGGTTACCCTATTTTTTCTGTCTTTGTCGGTTAAAGACTGGTCGTTGCATTATGTTCTAGTCAGGTCATAGACTTATTATCCCGAGTACATACTTGTTTATGGGAGCAGGGAAGGCTCGTTGCTCTCTTATCGTGGGTTCCGTCTCTTTCCGGACCGACTGATTGGAGGCGGGGATGGTGGAGGTCTAAGCACCATACTGAGTCCGGGACTCTGGTGTGGGGGCTTAGAGTCCAAGTTTAGACGGGGACCTAGATTCCTTGACAGGAGAGTGATGGATTGGTCCTGCTTGTGCCTGGGGTATAAGCAGGGCGTGTGTTTCGGGGTGCCCAGTTGGACACATTGATTCGCGAATCATCGAGTAATCCGGTACGACTTGTCTATAATCTAGCACCGTAGTAAGAATTGAAAGATGAAAGATGATGAAATGGTTAGATAATAAACTAATTATGACTGCTAATAAGAAACATACATAAGGATTCACTACTAGTATTGCTTTCCGCAAAAAGGAAACCCAGCAACCCATAAAGCTTGTCATATCCTTTGGAGTCGGGAAAATTATTCCTACTAGTCGGGTAAGTCTTGCGAGTACATTGTGTACTTAGGGTCTATTTACCCCTATTGCAGGTGCAGCTTGAAGAGTAGCTGTTGTGTGGAGGATTCTTCTGGTGGGCACAGACGGATCCTTGTATTCTACCGTTAGATGTTTATTGTAATTCCGCTGTTTAAATTTCGCACTCTGAACTTGATACTGTAATAATGTATTTCTAAGAACTCTGGTTGCATGAAATAGACTAAGTATTATAAATTCGTTCTCATTATTGGAACCTGGAGAAAAAACGTGAATTATTCGAGTTCTCTCTTGGATGTGCTCGATGGAATCCGTTCGATGTAGCTTGCTTTCAGGGTGCTTAGTGTCTGGTGAAAGACGAGCGCCTCTAAAGATGTGTTATTTCGAGCGGTTCTGCCACAGTGGCGGTGGCTGTGGAAGAGCCGGTGGTAGTGGTTGTGGTGGCGGCAGGGGCGGCAAGGTAGGCAGGGGTTGCGTGAGGGCCTGTGGGGGCAGGGTCGGCGGCGGCCGCGCCGTGCCGCAAGCGGCAACGAGGCACGCCACAACCGCAGCCACAGCTGCGCCGGTGACCGTGACCCTCATTTGCGCTGCGCCGGTGACCGAACTCAGCTCGTGGAGCTAGTGTGACTCTGAGGCTTGTATTTACAGAGTGTGAATTACTCAGTTGATTCATATTGTTACTTATTACTCGTATGGTTACTTATTACTCATAAAAAAGACTGAGTAGTTGACTAATCATAATAAGCTCAGTTTGGTCAGTGTATGATTGGTTTGTGTCGTTCCTGGATCGGTAAATAACGCGTTAGGGCCATGAATCTCCTCGCTACGCTTGGTCCGATTAGTCGCGTTGCCCTTCCGAGATCGGTAAGGATAACGAAATGACGTATGCCATTTGTGTTGGCCGTCAAAAGCAGACTTGCGTGGCTTGAAGCAGCAAGGTCGATTCAACAAGCCTCACCTCTCCAATACAGGAAAAGGCTCTGTTTGGATCCATGGGTTAGAGCTAGTTTGGGTTAGTTGGAGCTCAACTAGTCTTAAAGTAGTCAAACAGGAGGACTAGAGTGGGTTATTTGCAACTAGCCTATCCTAAAAAACTATCCCCCAAAGAGGTGATTATTTAGGCTAGTTGAGGCTATTTGAGGTGGGGTCCACTGTTTTCTCTCTACTTTCACCCGCACCAATGATTTGATAAGTACATTTATTATTATTTTAACCTTTGTATCCAAACATCTCTTAGGCTAGAGTTAGTTCAAGGCTAGTCCTAAATTAGAAACTAACTCTAACCTCTAGCTGTGCTAGAGTATCCCAACAGGGCCAAAGTAGCACAAGAAGCTACAGCAGGCCAAAAGCTCCGGCTACGCCAGATCCGCCTTGGGCGCCATTGCTCGCCATCCAGAAGCCGCATCCAAGCCGGCCGCAGCGAGATCCAAGTGGCAGGCAAGAGGTCAGCGTGGACTGCTGGCAGGTACGCAGAGACCTCCAAATGTAGAAGCAAACCAAAAACTATAACAAGACAAAGAATCAATAGCTGATTACTGCGTTGCACCGTGGTGACCAGGAGGAGCAATTGAAATGGGAGAAGAGTTACCACACCCATCTCGCCGGACGGACGGGGCGGCATCTCGCGTGTGGTGGGTGGAAACGTGAGGAGGGTTGGCGCACCATGCTCCATCCCGAGCTTGCACCCCTGTCCCCGCCTCCTGGCCCTGGCCGTCCACCGCTGGATCACGCCTCGCTCACCGGATCAGGATGCCGGGATCCTAGATCCGCCCGCCCCTACCGCGAGGAGTGGCAGGAGCTAGCGGTGGCGCGGGCGACGATAGGCACGGGCAGGGCAGCGACGACAGGCAGGGGCGACGACTCGATGTGGCGAGCGGTCACGGGGACTCGATTTGGAGTGTGCGGCTAGCTAGGGTTTGGTAGTTTGGCACACTGCATGTCTTTCGCACCTCTCAACTTCACAACAAATGCATACAAGAATCATATGTTTAAGTTGAAATTAACCTATAGTCAAAATAACATTCACAACTATGAGTCAATCTTTAGTCAAAATCACATATATAGAAATAATAGTACACTTAGCATTTAAATATGAGCTTAAGACTTATTTAACTTTGATTGAATTAAAATAAGTCACGTCCAATTAAAATCCAACTTCTACCACGATTACGAAACGGCTTGTGTCTTGGAGATTGAGATTCTATTTGGGTTGCACCGTGCCAATGAACCTGGCGAGACAGTAGCGGTGAAGGGAACTTGTGGTCGTGTTTGCGTGCACTCATGGAGAATGCCTGCATTGCAATCAAGGAGGGACTCTACGTACCAAAGTGTGGTGGACAATATGAGCGTACGTCCCTCTCTCCAACCAATCACGAGCAGCCACGCCGCGCGCAGCAGCAGAGGACACCCCTACCGAAATGAGATTGACAATGTGCGCCTACTTGCCTCGCTCCAACGAAACACGAGCAGCCACGCCGCGCGCAGCACCGGAGGACACCCGAGGCTGCGGAGCGTGATCCACGCCGCCGGCACGGAATTATGGCGATGGCGAGTGCTCCAGCACCAAGCTGCGCCGGGGATCTCGCGTCTTCCTGACTCTGAACAACAACCTGCTCGCGTCCGCTGCCCGCGGATCCGCTTTCACAGAGGGAAACGTAAGAGAGGACCCCCAACCCGGGAGCCTAGGCCATGTTTAGTTCCCACCAAATCCAAACTTTGGCACTATGCAAAAAGAAGATTCCCCGTCACATCAAACTTGCGGTATATGCATGGAGTACTAAATGTTGACGAAATCAAAAACTAATTACACAGTTTGGTTGTACTTTGCGAGACGAACGTTTTGAGCCTAATTAGTCAACGATTGGACAATTATTACCGAATACAAACAAAACGCTACAGTGTACTACAGGAACCCGAAAGTTTGGCGGCGCCGATTCTGCTCGTAACTAAACATGGCCCTACTCACACTGCCACCGCTGCCAAATTAAGGAGTCGCGTGGTTTCTCTTTCTAAACTTTGTCGTTGTATTATTAAATATTTGACACATGTACGGAGTATTAAATATAGACTAATTATGAAACTAATTGCACAGTTTGCGACTAATTTGCGAGACGAATCTTTTAAGCCTAATTATTTTATGTTTTGATAATTTAGTGCTACAGTAAACATATGCTAATAATAAATTGATTAGGCTTAATAAATTCGCCTCGTGGAATACTGACAGACTATGTAATTTATTTTTTTATTAGCATCAAATATCTCATTCGACACACTCACGTGATTCTGGTCACCGAATCCCAACACTCACCAACCATGCTTGCGCTCTGCAGGTGCAGGGGCAGGTGCAGCATTTACTCCTTTGTTTAACGCATTTCATTGGTGGTGGTGGCGGGGTGCTGTTACTGTCAACGACCTAATAATGCACTGCTGCTACCTAATCCGGTGATTATGGTTATGGTTGATGCGTCATTCACCGATCTGATGTCTTCCTAATTATATTTTTCGACGAAACTTCATCAATGGTTTTGGACCTACTACTAGTACATAAACTTAATTAGGCTATGGTTAATGACAGAGAGGTCACGGTGCTCAACCCCTGCATTCATGGTGTAGCGCAAGTTGTGCAATCAACTCAACTGGTATCCCCACTGCAGGACCTACATCGATTATTTTTGCATCTTTACAACCAATCCAGCTGTATGGGAACGAAGCCAACTTCTATATTTACTCTCTCTGTTTTTTTTTTTTGGCATCAGAGTTGACTGTAACATTTTCTCTCTTTCTTTTTTCTCAATGGCAAAGTTGACTGTGAAAACCTGTCAAAGGTATCAAGCATGCCAAGTTCTCAAGTACACAGGCATAATATAAAGTGCTTTCAGTTATTCAGAAATTGAAAGCAATCTCTATCAGCTATACAAATACTACAGGGTAGTAACAGATGTGGGTGCCTCTTCGTCTTGGTGTACTTCCGGTGGCCACCAACCAGCAACCACGCACAAATTCACGCCGAAATCGACCCGCGGGTAAATATAAAAATATAAAAAGGACACAGAAAAGAAAAGGGCGGCCAACTTGTGTAGCTATCCGGAATTGAACGAGCTCGGCACTAGTATGCCCGTGTGCCGGGTCTACCCATCGGTTGGCCGTTGGTGAGCTCGCCAGTCGCCGCTCAGCATTGTAGCATGACGATGATGATATGATTGAGAAGTGGCCCTTAAAAATCGGTTCAACCTGCACCGAAGTGCCGTACAGCAACCTCCACTGCGGCCCGATCGGTTTGACCATGTGTCCATCACAGCTTGCTCATACCAACCACGTCGCCGGCGCTGGCGCCGGTGTCGGTGCCGGCAGAGGAGTGGCGGCGAACGAAGTCGGCCACCTGCGCGGTGAACTCCGCGGCGCAGTTGGCCTTGAACAACTCCATCGCGTGGTACCCGGCGCCGTCGAGCCTCGCCTCCACGGCGACCCCGGCCTTGCGCAGAGCGTTGACGAGCGTCCTTGTCCGGTCCCGCGGCGGGTCCTTGCGCCGCCCGAGCACCAGGCAGGGCGGGAGCCTCCGCAGCCGCGCGGCGCCCACACGGGCGAGCATGGACTCCGGGTTGCAGTACTCGTGGTCCCGGTCCGCGCCCACGGGCAGCGCGAGCTCCCAGAGCAGGTCGTTGGCCGGCAGCGGCAGCACGCGGTCGTCCACGGAGGCCGCCTCCGCGGGCGACCTCGCGGCGCCGCCGAGGTGCGGTTGGTTCAGGATCACCCCGCGCAGCTCCACGCCGGCGTCCGCCGCCGCCAACGCGGCGCGGAACGCGATGCTGGCCCCGTTGTGGCTGCCCATCACGAACACGGGCCTGCCGGCGGCGGCGTGCGGGCGCGCCCACAGGACGGCGTCCGCGGCGTCCTCGAACGCCGCGGGGAGGCGGTGCTCGGGGGCCAGGCGGTAGTCCACGGACGCGACGGCCGCCGGCGCCGCGGCGGCGAGCGCCGTGCAGGTGTTGTGGAACGGCTCGGAGGCCGCGCGGAAGAGGACGTACCCGCCGCCGTGGAAGTAGACGATCAGCGGCAGCCGGTCGTGGTGGCCGCCGGACCCGGACGGCACGAAGAGGCGGAGGCCCGTGCCGGTGGCGTCGTTGAGCGGGACGTCGTTGGAGTGGACCGCAATGCGGCGAGACCCCTGGTCGTCCTCGACCGACACGGGCTCCCCGGCCGGCGCCGCGGGGAGGAGCGGCGCCTCCCCGTAGCGGCACAGCGAGCCGTCCGGGTTGAAGCGGATCTTGAGGTACTTATACGGGTCCATTGCGCCCACTGCACTGCACAGCAGAGCTCTACCTCGGTGGTGAGACAACAGAAAAGTGCGTGCAGGTGCAGCGTGCGTTTACTCAAACTGGATCTGCTAGCGGCTGCTGGCTGAAGCTGAACTGCGGAACTGAGCTAGATCGTGGCGCTTATATACCGCGAGCGGGGGCGGGGGGGTGGGCGCGCTGCGGGCCGCCTGAGTGTCCTTGCTCTGAGAGCGACGGCCGCTCACAGGGGCCGGTTGGGTGGCGCGATCCCATCGACGGGTGAGACGAGCAACTGAGCAAGACCCCGCGCGCCGTCCACACTCTCTCACCCGCCGGCCGCCGCCCCCGCGCGGGGGCGCGGACACCGTGCGTTCAACTCTCCCGGGTGGATCGGCGAATGGGATGGCAGCGCCGCGGAACGTCCTGGTTGGGTTCAGACGCGCGGATGGGACGGGACGGGCGGGCGGGGACCGCGGCGCACCAACGAACACCGAGCGCGTGCAGCGCCGTACTGTTTGTGGCGCGAGTGGCCGCGGTGCGGCCACGCAGGTCCTCCGTGTGGTACAGTACACCGGTACGAAGATGATTGCGCTGATGCCGCTTTGAGCTCTGCGACCTGTCCTTTAGCGGATCGGAGGCCAGCAATTTTCCTTCCGTGCAGGAAATGTGGGTTTGCACACCTGAAAGTGGTAACGTAAAGTCATGCAGACCTGCACGGATGTACGTAGGAAAGAAAACCGTTGCAAATTCGGTTCATTTGTGCATCTCTTATGGTCGCCAGTCGCCACTCCCACCCTACCCTTTAAGCTAATGCAAAGCCGCAACGACGTGATTACCCCGTTCGCTAGGCTAATAAGCCACGACTGATAGTACTATTAGCTGATTTGTTGTGAGAGAAAAATATTGTTTTAGCTAAAAAAATAAGCTAAAAAGTACGGATTATAAGACAAGCGAACGGGGCCAAGATTCAGGTGACAAAAATATCAACGGATTAGACACTTGCCACTTTTTTTTTGAAAGAGTCATAGTTTTTAAGGCGGTAAGGCGAGGTGCGGCGTTCGACCCCCTTCCAGACGCCTAGGCGAGTTAGGCGCTGGGCGAGGCGACGCCATACACATACTCTAACCTTCCATAGGACAGCACAAACATACACTTATACATACTTTTTTGCTGCCAATTCTGGAGCTCATGTAGCAGTGATCCTCCTGTTTCCAGTTGCCTTCTTCCATGTGCCATACAACCCCTAACAAGTTTCAACATGTGTGACTCATTAATATAATTATGTAACAGAAATACTTTGTAATCAAATTAAATATGGATAGTGAAATACCTTTTGATGATCTGGACTCTCTTTTCTTCTCCCAAACAGCAAGCTGCATATACAATAAGGAATTTAGCAACAACAAGGAAATTTAACAACAAAAGACACAAGCAAATATCAATATGTCATCATTACATCAGCTGATCAGCCCATAAACTCAGATAAGAGTCTTAGTGGCATAGTTAGCCACATTACAAACATTCCAGAAATATAGATAAGAGTCTTAATGGCATAGTTAGCCACATTACAAGCAGTTCACAAATATAACTAGTGCAGATCTAAAATCTGCTAGCAGCCAACTCTCAACATTCAATATCCGTCATCAAACTCATCAAGGATGTTTGGACCCTCCATGTTTTCGCCGCCACCGTTGGAGCCATTGGGATCCTGCTCACAATCACTCACATCAGCATCGTCATGTGGATCTTCCTCTTCCTCTTCTTCATTGGCCAAACCTAAGTCTTCTTCAAGTTCAGCCAACCTTGACTGTCCATTTCTTGCACGCTTGCTGCTAGCATTCCTTGGAAGATTGCGGCCTCGCAGCGAGCTTGATGCACCAACAGCTTCATCCACAAGTTTCCATGTAAGGCCATTACCATTGTCACCATTGTCACACCCACGGGCACCTTGAGGATGAACATAGGAGGAGTCAGCCCACTCATTGTCCCAATCAAACTCCTCAATGACCAAAGAATCAAAATTTTTCTCTTTTTTCTCACGCCTTAACTGAAACCTGATCTTCATCTTCCAGTTGTAGGAAACAAACACAATGTCATTTAATCGCTTATGCAACAACCTATTTCTTTTCTTTGTATGCATCTACAAAAGAAGAATAAGAAAACAACAAATAAATGTGTCATTAATTGGCTAGCTGAGCACAAATCAATTAGAAGAAAACAGTGACTAGTGAAGTTAGCAATACTCACAAACTCAAATGTACCTCAGTTTCTCTCACAACCAGAGGATGAAGCACAAAGACTAACAATGCGTCTAGCAAACCTTTGAAGCTCAATAGCACGACCACCATATGAACGCCACCAATCAACTATATTGCCAAATACAAACATATATTAGCATTTTGAGATGAAATATACTTGGCTACTTGCTGGAATTAAATTGCACATACTAAAACTTGCTGAAATTATAAGAAAAACAACACGTACGAGGGTTCAAATTTTGTAGGTTTTGCTTGGCCATTTTGTTTGAGAATGCATCTCCTCTAAGGCCTTCATAGTCCAAGGATTGAGCATCAATCTTGCTTCTAATTTCTTCATCCTCCACCATTCTTCCAAGCACATCAAGAAAACAGCCTCTTAACTGCCCAACAGTTGCATCATCATTAGCTTGTATGAGAGAATGCAGTCTTTCTGGGTTCAAATATAGTGCAGCCCCATACAAAGGATGGTCCATTTGTGTGACCCAACGCTTCTCAATAATCTTAATGATATTCTTGAGCAAGGTTTTCTTGTTTTCAGTAGCAAAGCTGAGCTTGATCTTCTCTTTTGCATGATTCACTAGTGCTGCAACCTCTGGCATTGCAGGCCTCTCATCACCATCAACCACCCTAAGAACAATAAGCAGAGGTGCTGAAGCTCTAAGGCAATCTTCAACTAAATTCCAAAATTCCATAGAGAGCACAGTGTTGTGCACTTCTTGACCGGCTGCAGTTTTTGCCAATTTGTTCCCCAACCATTCTTCACTAACAAATAAAGCCTTCAAAGCATCTCTGTGCTTGTGCAAACTTTTTAAAGTGAGGAAAGAGGTGGCAAATCGAGTGGCTGCAGGTCTCACAAGATCAGCCCCTGTCTTTTCTCTCATCAAACTAAGAATTCTCCCATGCCTATAGATGAAAGTTGTGACACGTTTGGCTCTTGCAATGGGCTTCTTAAATTCCTTCAAGTTCCCTATCTCTTCCAGCATAAGATCCAGGCAGTGTGCAGCACATGGGCTCCAATACAGCGTAGAAATCCTTTCCATTAGAATTCTACCAGCTGCCTTGTAATTAGCCCCATTATCAGTGATAACTTGAACCACCTTGTCTTCCCCAATCTCCTCAATCTTTGCCTCCAATAAATCAGCAAGCATAAATGCATCATGTACCTCACTTAATGCATCAACAGACTCCAAGAAATAAGTCCCTGAAGGGCTGTTCACAAGGAAGTTGATCAAATGGCGGCCTCTCTTATCAGTCCAGCCGTCTGACATAAGTGTGCAACCATACATCTTCCAGGCCTGCTCATGTTCCTCCCTCATAGAACTGGTCAATTTCACAGCATCCTTAAGCAATGGTTCACCTAAAACATATAGGGAGTAGGAGGCTTGTAACCTGAACCAAATTGTGCAGTTGCCTCAACTGCAATCTCAAACTGTCTTGCTGCTGCTGCATTAAATGGCACACCACACTCATAGAACCACAAGGCCCACTGCTGATCCACATAGTGCTTCTCCTCTTTGGTCCTTATCTTGGCTGGAATTGTTGGCTGAGAACATCCTTTACGCCTTTCATCAACAAGTTCTTCAGGTGTTTTCCGAAGCATCTCAACAATTGACTTGTTAACCTTTGGCTTTGCCTTTGTATTGCTTGCTGCAGTAGCCTTGAATAAATAATTTGCACGCCTTTGTTTAGCTGCAGTCCCTGAACTTGGCTGCACCTTGGAAGCTTGGGATTTCTGTGGTGCCTTGTCTTGACTTGAGCAGATTCACTCTAGGCAGCTGGGGCATGCATTGCATCTACCACCACCACATCTGCTGGTTCCTCGGGTGGCTCATCATCCTCTTCGTTGAACAATGGCCTCCTCCTATTATTGGATTCCAAGTAATCTCTCATCTCCTTCCTAATGGCAGTGGTGGTCTTAGGACATATTTTTGCATCTCCATATCCACCTGCCAGATGCTGCTTCAACCTTTTTATTCCTCCAGAAACCTCAGTGTCACAAAGAGTACATGTCACCTTATCTGGCTTCTGAAGGTTTGCCCAATATTCATACTTCCAGCCTAGATCATTTGAGTTGGCCTTTCTTGCTTTGTCTACCTTAGGATCATAGTTCTCATTGTTGACAGAAGGTGGACTAATGCTTGCCATTCTAGCATTAGAAAAAAAAATTTAGCAAGTTGGCAATGGCAAGTCTAAAAAAAATACTAGCAGACAACAGATCAAAAAAAAAAATACTAGCAAACTCTACATATGGTTTCATCTATGAGCCTGTGAGCTATCCATTCCAACTATGCAGCAAAGTTCAGACATGCATTGCAGTTGTGTGGTATCAGTTCTAATCCTTTAGTTTGTCTTATCAACTTGTCACTGTTATGCAGGCTCAAAAAGTTCTTGGAAACAAGTGGACTGAAATTGCAAAAGTTGTCTCTGGAAGGTGTGTTTTTCTTATTGGATTGTTGTTTATTGCAATTTGAAAAAAGGATAAAAATGAGATTTGTGAACTAAGGTTTATGGCTTATGTATTTTTGGGTTTGGCTACAACAGAACTGACAATGCAGTGAAGAATCGCTTTTCTACTCTGTGCAAAAGGAGGGCCAAGGATGAGGAGCTATACCAAGAAAATGGTGTGCCATGTTCCAACTCAAATGCAAAGAGAGTTCTCAGTTCTCATAGAAATAGAAGGCCTGACACCAGGCGGAGTTGCCTCCTTGCTACATATTAAGCAGATGAGGTATATAAAACACAAGCTGAACTTACATATTAAGCAGAGCAGAGTCATGAGCGAGAGCAGAGAAGAAAGAAGGAGGCGCGGAGTCGAGACTGACTTGCGGCTAGGGGACGGACGGCCTCAAGATGGAGAAGAGTCATGGACAGGCGGCTTCAAAGATCAGCAAGAGAGCAGAGTGCATGGATGGGGACAGGCGGCCTCAAGAGCAAGCAGTCGTCAGAAGAAGCAGAGAGCCAGTGTGGATGGGGACAAGCGGCCTCGTGGCGGTGAGCGAGTTGCGCTGGAGACCAGGCGGCCTCGCAGCTTGTTGGGACGGACTGCTTGAGGCGATCGCTGCGCTGCCGCCGTCGTTGGATTTGAGGTGCGTCGCCGCCCTCTCCTCTCTTCCTCTCTCCTTCCTTTCCCTCTCCTCTCTCGCTCTCTCAGACGTGATGGGGATTGGGAGCTTTGGCGGGTGGTGTAGGCGCGGCGCTGCTGCTTTTCCCGCGCGAGGGCGTCACGCCGTTCTTTTCCCGCCCGCTCGAGCGCGCGACGCCGCTCTTTCCCTACGCCTTTTACGTCTGCGGCGTCCGCCTCAGCGAGAAGGACGACTAGGCGACGCCATACGCTGGGACGGTGCGGCGACAGCGACGTCGCGCTTGAAAATCCGCCCGGACGACTAGTCGACGCCTAGGCGACACCTTAAAACTATGAAGAGTCTGTCTATCCAATAACCATGTGTTTTATACAGTTTCAACACATGAATTTTTTTACACCATAAAATTAAGATTCAACAACATTCATCCTCTTTCTACCTCCAGCCTTCTTCTACCTCCAGACAATCACAAATCACAAGATCACAGATCCACATATCACAAGAAACAATTTTTTTCTATGCAAAGACAAAAGGACAAATCACGTCCAGATCTGATCGGAGCCATACGACGCGACTGACGGAACGCGCGTATAGGCCTGCTCCCAGCATGGAGGTAAGCTGCAATGGCTCGACGTAGACACGCACGGACGGACACGAAGCGCTTGAGGCGGGCATGCATCCTTCCTTCTCAACACGCGACTTCGGCTCGTTCGCTGGTCTGAAACTTGGTTGAAACTGGCTGGTTTTGTGAGAGAGAAACACTGTAGCGGCTAGTTGATGAACAGTGTTCGCTGAGGAGGATCACCAGACCAGCGAACGCGCCCTTCAAGACGCTACTGGCTCGTGCGCCCATGTGACGATAAGAGGCCACCATGCAGCCGGGCACGTAGCTGTACGCGACTGCTTCTTGAGACGACATCGAAAAGGCGACCACAGGTGTTGCACAGAGAAAATCCATGTGTTTTTTTTATGCTAAAACAGATGTGTGTTGTATAGCATTTCTGTTTTGAAAAAGTTAGCCTACAGTTTGATTCTTTTTCTTATCTTTGGGGGGGAGGGGGAAATGACTCAGAGATCAAAGCTACCATCATAAATTCTATTCGTTTGAGTTTATTCAGAACTACTTTTCATCTATGAAATAATATTTTTTTCTCACAACATTTCAACATAAACTAAATTTCAGCATCAACAAACAGGGTGATAGCACGAACTATGAAATAATATTTTTTCTCACAACATTTTAACATAAACCAAATTTCAGCATCAACAAACAGGGTGATAGCACGAAACAACCACCAACCAGGCAACCACAGGCCCGTATAGGGGCTAAGCTCCCGGAAACACGTTAGGATTGTCGCGTAGCAATGTCAAGTTGTTTTTAGAGCGAAACTACGTCTTAAGTTTTCAACTTAACATGGTTATTTATTTTTTAATTTTTTTTGTGAGACCTGGTTAGAGACGCATACCCTTGTTATTTTTTTAAAAGATAAGTGACGTGGTTCAAGGAAAAAAAGATAAGCGACGTGAATTTAAACTTTCAACTTGACACAGATATTTATATTTTTTTAGATTTTTTTAGAATTATTGTGTTATTTTTAGCGAGAAGCGATTTATTTGTCAATAGCAAAATCTGTTAATTAGTCCAGTCTTTCAATGCGTTAGTATGTATATGTGAGTGTGCGTGCATATAAACCGTCTACATCTGCACTTTCGGGGGGAAAAGTTGTTTTTAGAATTCCATAGAATGATTCCAAAGCACCGAGGGATTGCAGAACCAGCTGACCAGTGTACCGTGTAAGCGTAAGGTCCGGGTAGCTGACCTGGACACCTTTATATTTTCTCCGGCCACTGCTGAAGACAATCAGTCTCGAAAACCAATAATGCGAGCGACAGCTCGTGAGCACGATGTCTGTACTTGCACGACGAGCCCCGATCATCTACTCTACCCACTGATGGAAAATAAGAGCCGCCCAGATCCATGCACCTACGGACGGAGTGGAGGCGCCACTCACCGGCAGTCTTCACGGCTCCGACCGCAGAAGCGCCCGCCCGGCCGTCCCCATTTCTGGCATGTGGCCGGATGCTTTTTTACTGGATCGGAAACGACGGGCGTTTATCTGCGCTTCCCCGTGTCCACACCGGGGAATGAGTGGCTGCGATCGAGACCCGGTTCCGGCGGTTGGGTTGGGCGCCCTTTATTACCGGCCGCCAGGAGCGGCAGCGGTGTATGGCGGCGCGCGCGAGGACGACGACCCCCGCTGGCCAAACTCGTGCGCCGTGCACGGAGGACGGTTGACGCAGCGGCTGGCGGCCTGGCGTGAAGGACTGGAGGTGTTCAATGTTTGTCCAGGTCTCTTCCGCATGTGGAACAATGCAGCGTCGTTGTCGAAGTCGGGGCCGACCGGCCGAGGAGGGCACCACGTGCTGCCCGGGTCCGGACCGCCGGAGCCCTGAGCCCGGGGAAATGCAGCGGAGACCGGAGCCACAGGTATATGTCTATACGTAATTATGTATGCATGTAACATATATGAGTAAAATTTAGAAAGAAAAAAATTACCGTATAAATTTAAGAGGATTACAACTCTGGGCTTTGTTCGGCTGTCATTATAAATTGGCTTATCAGTCATAGTACAATAATTTTTTTTCCAACAAATTAGCCGTACAAATCAGCCCAAACGACTAGTAAATTATATATGCGTAAAGATGGTCTCGACTGAACTTTTTTCTAAGGTCGGCGCCGGGAGATGCGAGATCCATTTTTCCCATGTGCAGCGTCGTAGCCTGCCGAGAAGGCCACATGTGCATTGCCCATGTGTTTGGTCAGCGCACTTGGATGAAAAGTCTCTTCTTAAGTTCTTTTGTCCTTTCTTGCGAGTTGCCCCTCATAAAAAAAATCACAAGGTAAGTCGTGAGATATGGTTCATTCTCAACATCTAGTTTTAATTTAACTATGTGAATGATGGTCATTTCAAACTCCTGGAGAACACACAAAAAAGTTTTACAGACACGCCTAAGTGCTTGCAGGATGCCATTTAATAAGCGCATGTGCGGGTTATCTGTTTTTTTGACTAAGTTGTTCTAACACTTGAGTCATCTCAGTCATTCAGTCAATGAGCATAAATAATGGGCTTCCAATAAAAAGGAACAAACAGCTCGTACGTGGATTCAAATACTCCAAGATGGCCACTCAGCCACTGTCAGGTGAGGTTGTAGGAAAAAATCATTACTATACACTCCGAGATGGCGAGATGTACATTACAGCACACACTACTGTTCTCCAACATCACTGTTAATATTTCCGGGAGATGCGAGATCCATTTTTCCCATGTGCAGCGTCGTAGCCTGCCGATCAGGCCACATGTGCATTGCCCATGTGTTTGGTCAGCGCACTTGGATGAAAAGTCTCTTCTTAAGTTCTTTTGTCCTTTCTTGCGAGTTGCCCCTCATAAAAAAAAATCACAAGGTAAGTCGTGAGCTATGGTTCATTCTCAACATCTAGTTTTAATTTAACTATGTGAATGATGGTCATTTCAAACTCCCGGAGAACACACAAAAACGATTTACAGACACGCCTAAGTGCTTGCAGGATGCCATTTAATAAGCGCATGTGCGGGTTATCTGTTTTTTTGACTAAGTTGTTCTAACACTTGAGTCATCTCAGTCATTCAGCTCAATGAGCATAAATAATGGGCTTCCAATAAAAAGGAACAAACAGCTGGTACGTGGATTCAGATACTCCAAGATGGCCACTCAGCCACTGTCAGGTGAGGTCACAGGAAAAAATCATTACTATATACTCCGAGATGCCGAGATGTACATTACAGCACACACTACTATTCTCCAACATCACTGTTCTACAAAATTTTATTTTGCAAGTACGGTAGGTACGAGCAACAAGGTGAATCCAAATCTAAACCAAACACACACATGACACAACCTACGGGGTACGGGCCTAGACCACACAGCACGAAGACAAAGAGGTCGCTTTCGTCTTCCAATGGAATCCGGCATGGATCAAAAGTAATCTGAAAGAACCGACGCAGAAACCCTCAAGGATTGGGAAAGCGAGGAGATGTCTTTTTCAAGTATGGCCAGCAGATATAAATGGGTGGATTCCAATGGGAAGTTTCCACCTATCCAGATTCCGCTCCTCCGATGTCACAATGAAAGAATGTGCATGGATGTCACAATGAAAGAATGTGCATGAACAGGCTTGTCATCTTGGTCATTGGCCCCGTTCGCTTCGCTGAAAAAAAATAAGCCGAAACACTATTTCGGCTGATTTGTTATAAGAGAAAAATACTGTTCTAGCTGAAAAAAACAGATTATAAGAGAAGCGAACAAGGCCGAGACAATGGGTCTAATTAACAACACAGCTGAGGTGGGTGTTGCAATTGTTTGAAAATGCAAGTCCGTTCATCTTCCGATAAAAAAGAACAGCTCGTATGTGGATTCAGATAGGCAAGACGCGTGGCATAATTTGTTGGTGAGGTTACAGGGGAAATCATCACTGCATGGAAATTAGCAAGATGTACAGCACAGACGCACTATTCTTCAACACCACTGTTCTACAAAAATTTATTTTACAAGTACTATGGGTATGAGCAACAACAAGGTGAATTCATAACATGTAGAAATGTACAGGTTATGTACATTTACCAAACACACACACACGGCCTAGAGTACAAAGCGCGTAGAAAATGGAAGGCTTTCGGTCTTCAAGGGAATCCGATGTGGATCAATAGTCTGAAAGAACTGATGCAGAAACCCTCTTCAAGGATGAGGAAAGCCTGGAGATGTCTGATTCAGTGTGTCCAGCTGATACAAACAGGCGGATTCCAAGGGGAAGTTTGCACCTATCCAGATTTGACTTCTTTGATGTCACAATGAAGACTGAATCTTCCTTCAAGACCTGTTGGGGAAAGAATGTGTAAACAGATGCTTGCGAAAAGTCATATAAACTGCAGCTTGAAATTCTATTAGAGTTGATTCGAACTTACCTTGTCAGCAATAGTTTCAAGAAGATCTAGATCAGTGGTAGGAGAACCAGTCGATTTGTTCAGCTTAAGGAAGACGATAGGCGACAGAACATGGCTGGAAATTTCAAGCCCTGGAGTATCTGATAGTTCTGCAGAGTGAATAGAAAGAGTGTTGAGATGGTGGCCACCAGTTGGTTACGTAGTAAGTTGGAAATCGTGTCGACAGTAGTTATGGCTTGTATTTGTTTTACAACTTAATCATGTTTTCCCTGGTATAGGAACCTAGAGCTCAGAGGGAAAATAAGTTGCATTGTAATTCACTGTGGCTTCTGTATACTTTAAAAGTTTGCAGTTAGAGTTGCCTCGGTGTTATGCCCATATTTTTCCACATTAACCCAGAAAAATGAACAAATAAGTACGACCTGGTCAAAGAAATAGTTAATTGACAATAGAATCAGCTTACTTTTATGCAAAAGAGCAATATTGCTCCTTAGGTTTGCAAGAACTGAGGGATTCTCCTCCAGGTAGTTGACGGCAGAAACAGCAGCACTGGCAAGATAAGGTGGCAGAGATGCAGAGAAAACATACCCAGAGCTGCTTAGACGCTGCAAAATTTTATATATCCTTGGTCAGATAATAAAACACTAAACTACAAGAGTTTCTACATCAGAAAGCGATGTTCCATCAATCTGGTATTGCATCTACCTGATGATCAACAACTCTGACACTTCCTGAACAAAAGCCACCATCAGTAGCTAATGCATTTCCCATTCCAGCAGTGATGATATCAATTTTTTCAATCTGCACAAGCATGAGAGTTTCAGAAAAGGGAAGAATGTGCTTAAGAAATCCAGTAAGTACTAGATCCATATTCTATGAACCAATTGGTGACTAACCAGAAAACTGTGCAATATAAAGCTTGTTTTTTATTTTACACCATTCCAGTATCACGGTGAAACATTTAGAACAGCTGAAGGCAAAACACTCACAGGAACTCCATAATGTTCAGCAAGGCCACGCCCAGACTTGCCAAGCACTCCAAAAGAATGGCTCTCCTCCAGAATAACACGGAACCGATATTTCTCCTTCAACCTGACAATCTCATCCAAGGGGGCAATTTGGCCAGAATTCTGTGTTCACAAACCATGACGACTGTAAGAGAGGTTTCACGAATTGCCTAGGTTGTACAGGTTGAATTGACATCTTATGTTCCAAACTTTCATAAGGACATATGAAAAAAGCCAGCACAAATCGACACAAAACAATAAAAAAAGGCACTGCACCTGGTAAATGGATTCTACAACAATGTAGCGTCTAATCTTTTCAGCACGTTTATTTCCACGAGTAAGTTTTTCCAAAGTGCTTGCAAGTGAAGCCATATCATTGTGCTTGAAGTACACCACAGTGCTTCTTGATAGATGGAGACCATTTTGCACTGCCCAGTGAACACCCTCATCACTGCAATCACATCAAATATTGGTGCAAATTTAGCAAGGGAACAGTCGAAGAGAAAGAAAAAAATAACAGAAAAAACTACCCAGGTATAATTAACTGACAGAGGAATATCAATTCATCAATAGAGACAAGAAAGACGCGACAATGTTGTGCTAAAGCTGAGCTGGATAAATTCATATGTCTAAAAGCCAAGCATGCGGATATCAATACAATAAACAAGTCAAAGTTTCATAAATACTTGTGAATTGAATTTCATAAATTTTTAATATGGTGAACTTACGCGACTATGATATCTCCTTTCTTACAGAAGGCAGGTATCACACTGAATATTGTAGAAATCCCATATGAATACAGAATGGAGTCTGGAGTCCCCAGGAAATTAGCTATTTTTGACTCACAGTCAAGATGAACATCTGCAGGAATACATTGAAAAGTTAAGTTCCTCCTCTATACTTGAAACCAAGGTGATTGTCTGTGGATGATAGTACAAACCAATTGTTCCATAAAAGCCACGTGGACCACAAGACCCAACACCATATTTCTCCAGTGAACCAATGCAAGAATCCTGAAAGCCATTCACTTTGTTTAGATATTTCAAAAAAAGACGTTGAAACATTGTCAAGCAATAGACTTGTCTCTTACAATAATCTTTTCGTTGCCAATTAAACCGAGGTAGTTTGCTGATGCAAAGTTCACAACTTCTTTACCATCAACAATCGTATGTGGTCCAGCGGCACTGTATAAAAGCAGAATAGAAGGGTTCACTCTGATCCTGAGAAGTTAATATGATGCAATCATAACTACTTCACACCATAAACATTTGCAATCTATACTGCGTGCATATTTGTAACACAAAACTAGAAATGCCTGAAGAAAATTCTGGTGAATTCAATGATATACACAGATAACTCAAACGGATTTCAGGGGATATTCAACAAAAAAAATATTCCATGTATAGGAGTGTCTTCAGATAGAGCACTGCTATCACAAGGGATGTTCAATAGCTATCCCTATAACAGAGAGATAAAATGCCATCATAGTATGCACACTGGTAGGAACTACTGACTAGGAGAGCATATCATTGATGAAATTCCTGTTTTATTAGCGCAATGCATCCTAAGAAACGACATTACATTGGCAACTACATGAAGGTACAAGCTTATATTGTGATGTCATGAAACCCTCCTAAGAAATAAGATTAGCAATATACATCTGGCAGCATACATTAGATGCTTTGATGATCCTACTGATATCAGAGAAGAGAGAATACAATCCAAGAAGCATGTAGCCACGTAGGCATTTGGGTAGCAAGGGAAAATGATACTCTATGTGATTCAAGGTGTCCCTTGCTGCTTATTCATGAGTACATGGTCTAAATGTCATATAACCTAGCGAGTAAATGTTCCAGATCAATAGGTCCCACACATGGCACTATTAAGTTAAGTGAAACTAGTATAAGAACTGCACTAACAGTCCCACAATTTCAAGAGTGAGACCACCCAGTTAATCCATAGATATGAAATGATATGTAGGATTGCTCATGCAACAGCAACCACAATGTACCCTATTTATTTGTGAATTTACTTTAAGCACAAAATACTTTAGACTGATATAAGTTTCCAACACCAAAGGGTCAACAACTGGTTTGAAGTAACAATCTAGTATGACTCCATTGGAAACCAAGCTATAATGCAAACCTTTCCAACATTGGAGTATCTATTCTGGCCCCTTCCTTGATTGGAGGGCATAGCGGCTCTGGCTCCCACTCATCACATAGCTCATCAATCTCCTGCAGAGACAAAATGCTAGCATTCAGTGATATGATTCATGAAGCGACGACAAGAACTATATTTTCCACTATTAAGTAGTAACTGGTTCTAGTAGTTAGGAACGAGCAGAAGAACACCTGACCTTTTCAGTGAGTGGTTTCTTTGGCGGTTTGTAGCTCTTCCTGGAGAGCTGAAACACTATGACTGCAATAAGCAGCCCTTCCACGACCAAGTGCCCTGAAAAATCACGTCGCCACTGAATGTGAGACACTAAGCCCAACCAACCCATCTTATGAATCGATGAGAAAAGAAGGATTACCATCAATATGGACCCCAAAGACGACTGCACGGGCAAGGGGGGCATTGAACGCAGCCGAGACACGGGCGAACACCGCCGCTGTGGCATTCACAACGGGCAATGCCATGTCCATGTCCCCAGGAGCTTCCCTCAGGAACTGTTAGCGCCCTGAATCTGCCAACCAAGCAGTTTCAATCAGTCAGATCGATCGCCGAACCAGGTACGGCGGGCTTAACAGCTGAACCCCTTTCGAATTCTCGGAAAACAAACAGACCACCATCTACTGCTCCCCTGCGCACAGCAAGGGAATCCGCGACGAATTGGACGGCCTGGAGAGATCCCCCATCCCAGCAACAGAGATTCGGGTTTGATTGGCAGCACTGGTAAGATCCAGCAGGAGAACACCAACGACTCATCCAAGCGAAGCTAGGGCTTCCTTACCGATAAAAGGAAGGAATCGATCCCAAGTCCGGTCGGATCTCCGCGCCGCGCTGTCGAGAAGAGGAGGACAAACAGCTACAATTTCCTCCGATGTGGCGACTTCGCTTCAGCGGGAGGAGCTTGGAGGCGCGCTTTCGCCGGCGACGGGTCTACGAATGGGCCCGGGAGCCAGGCGGGGAGTAGGCGCCGGTGAGTCGGGTTCGAGCAGTGGAGCGATGGATTCGAGGCGGTGGTGGTCAGTGTAGTCACGACGGGGTTGTAATATAAAGGGGGCCGGGGAGGGAGACGACGACGCGGTGGACAAAGAGAGGGAGGAGACCAGTGGGTTTGAGTGGGCTGGCTCCCGGGCGGCGGTCGTCTTTGGCTGGCGCCTGGCTGGGCTCGACTTCTGGCCTTGCGGAGCTCGTCCCTTTCGTTTCGTTCAACCTGGGCGTCCGGGCCAGCCAGCGTTGATCCAATGAGGCAATGATGATGATCCGTGTAGTGTGGCAGTGGTCAATCCTGGCTGATGATATCCCTTTTTCTATTGGGATTCCGATGATCCCTCTCTCTACATCTTCTGCTGGGCTTGGCTTTTTTAGTTTTAAAAACTTTTAATTAGTGGTTAGTTAACCCCCTGCGCTTGACTGATGGCCCCTAAGACTGGCTTCAGTTCAGAGGTAGTAGTACTACTCCTTCAGCAGCGTCGTAGCCTCGCTGGACAGGACTTGCCTGATGTCATGTCGTGTGGTGTTTTGACGTGGTTGCATGGGGCGGACTGATTCAACTAGAGGGGGCAGAGGAAAATAACGTGGAACGAACGATTGATTAGTCATTGTGCGAGAGCAGAGCTGGAGACCTGTGCCCTATTTAATTCGCTGATAAGTCATGGTTAAAAATACTGTTGGCTGATTTGGTGTGGGAGAAAAATAATATTTGTTGGCTGAAAAAGTACGACTTATAAGCCAAACGAACAGGCACCGGATTGCTCGGTCAATTTCGAAGCCTTTGGAGGTGTCATAAAAAAAATCCTAAAGCACATACCTATGACCTCTATTATTTGGTTTTTGCAATAGCATTGCTGCTATGTTAGCATTCCAGACATTTGTTTAAACTGACAGGTCATATTAGTGGCACATTTGTTCTGTGTCTATGGCCTTTCTTTAATCCTGAAGGGATGGTTATTGGAATTTCGACTTGTTTTTGGAGAAATTTGACACAACATTTTTCTTTAACAAAAGTCACTAGTCGACAATGTTACTCGTACATATACACGTATTGTCGGGTTCATAAACCCGGGGTCCCTCATGGACCTGCTTTCCAGCAAAAGCTCGGCCCAGCAGACGACGTTGCGAACGACGCGAAACTCCTGGGCCAGCCCAAAAAAACTAACGACAGACCAGAAGGGCGATCCTGGCCAAGGAGATTCCGGCCCGCCTCTCCGACTGGAAGGCCTGGCCAAGGAGGAACGCGCGCTCGCTTCCGACTCCGGAAGGCCTGGCCAAAGAGAAACGACGCTTGCTTCCGACTCCGGCCCGCCTCTCCGACCGGAAGGCCTGGCAAAGGAGAGGACGACGCTCGCTTTTGACTCCGACCCACTTCTCCGACCGGGAATACACCGAACCTCTATTACAGCTCTTCTCCGACCGGGAGGCCGGAGCCGACTGGGGAACGACCGACCGGGGACGCCCGCTCGGTGAAGACCCAGGAAGCGGATAGAGCAAGTAAGGCGGGGCGCTCTAGTCAACCGTAATATCGAGGACCGTACCCTACACACATGTAGGACAGTATTGTCAGACCGTGTCAGAAGGATGCTCCGCAACCTTCCAGAAATGTCAGAACATGAACAGTGTTGTGGGCGCCGACATTTATCCTATAGTATGGTAGGCACCGGCATTTTCCATACCAGAAGAACGTAGTGGAGCCAACCACATGCATCCAGCCATCAACAGTGTTGTGGGCGCCGACAAACCACCTTGTACCCGACGGCGTGGACAATAAGACTAGGTAGCACACACACTCTTTCTCTCATACTCTCTCTTGTAAAGCCGTCCCTTCATCTATAAAAGGAGATGCGCTCTCTCCAAAAGAAGGACGATTCAAACAACTGATTCTAATTCTCTTTGTTTGGCTCTAGAACTCTAAAGCCAGACAGAGCGTACGTTCGAACACTTAGCGCACGTTGGAGCTCCCGTCACTCTCAGCCCTTCGATCCGGAGTCCGACCGGACCTCTGATACCCCCATCTTACTCCCTCTCGTTTGTAATCCCACAACAAACTTCGAGCACCTGGGCTCAGGAATAAAGTCACCGACCGACTCAAACTGGACGTATGGCACGTTGCCTGAACCAGTATAACCCCTGTGTCATTGAGTGCTAGGCCACACCCGATCACAACGTACAACAAAACTATAAATATTTACGTGTTGGTCACTTTTCGCACCGATAGTTGGCGCCGTCCGTGGGGAAGACGCCGTACATTCACTCTTTTGGTCATCGGATGGCCCACCTTTCCGCCATCTTCGACATGGCGGGCTCAAGCGATACGACTCGCTTTGACTCGTTGGAGTTTCCCACGCTCCTACCTGTTGGGATGTGGGTTCCTCCCATCTTAGAGCCATCTCAGGCCTTCCTCTTCGGAAGCTTGGACTTCGTCGCCCGCAAGGAGGCACTTGTCCCAGTGCCCGACGAAGGAGGAGCTTCCTCCATCGACTCTGAGACACCCGGCGACCTCAACAACGAGGCTCCTGCGCTTCGCTCCGAGCCTACGCTGGGCTCAAACCCCACTGTGAGTAACGTACATACTACTCTTTACTCGCTTTTTTATATTTTCCACTGACTCTCCAGAGGGACCCTGTTGTCCCCACCGCGGCCGCCATACGACCGGTTCCCCTACGACCTCGCGTCCCCTGTGGACGCGTACGCATGGGGGCTCTGAAAGATGCTGACGTCGCTCCCTCTCACATCCGAATTCGTGGGGATGGCGAGCTATGCTCCCGCCTCTTTCCACGACCTCATGGATGACGAGGTTGACAGCGATGGCTCTAGCATCGGCGACATCATGGCACCTAGCCACCCTCTGTCCTAGGAGTGCGCTATGGCGGACGCTCTGGGATAGCCGCCGGTGGTGGCGGAGTCTACAGACCCAACCCCTCTGGACCCTCACACAGAGGCCCTCGCATGTGCGCAGAAGCACGGCGAGGAGCTGTGACAAAGGCGGCAGAACCAGCCGCCACCTGCGCCGGCACGCTCGGCGCAGCACGCTACGCCCTGTGCACGTAACCCGGCGAGCGGCGCCCGGGGTCGCGCCCGCCAGGTCCAGCGTGACATCATGGACGGGGAGAATGATCCCCCATAGTTCGCTTAGGCTGGCCAGAACATCGCCGATGCGGCGATGCTTCTGCGCGGTCTTCCCGAGCCTATCGACCCACAGGAGCAGGCGGTCCACCAGAACCTCTGGGCGCTGGTGGAGACCACCGCCGTTCAACAGGCGGAAAGCTCCACGACGTGCCACTGACTCACGGCCTCTCTCCCCACCAGGGGAGCGGGGACGCACCAGATGAATCGCTCCATCCGCTTACCACTACAGTCGCCGGGCGTGGAACAGGAGGCCGCAGCTGCACCATGGCCTGACTCGGCGCCCGCTCCACATCGGCCACCTGTGCGCGAACACCTTGGGCCAAATCGAGATGCTCATAGCGTCATCTGCAACCGGTGTCGGGCCTGGCATGATGATGGCATCCATTGGGCAGCGGTGAGAGCAGGTGACATGGGCCCCGGCCGGACCATCGAGGGGAGCGGTGAAACGTGCCCCAGTCATGGTCGCCGATCCGACGACCGAAGTCCCATGCTAGATGGCCTGGGACCACAGGCCTTTGGCCGGCGCATCTAGAGAGCGCCGTTCCCACAGCACTTCCGATCGCCTACCAACATCGCCAAGTATATCGGGGAGACGAATCCTGGTATATGGCTCGAAGACTTCTGGCTCGCCTATCAAGCCGAATGAGTGGATGATGACCACTTCATCATTCAATACCTCCTCATCTGGGTGGGGGAACATGTTCGAGCATGGCTCGAATTCCTCTCACATGACAGCATCCGCGACTAGGCGGATCTCAAGAGGATCTTCGTCAGGAATTTCTAGGGGACATATGTCCGCCCTAAGAACTCCTAGGACCTCAAGAGCTACCAGCAGGGGCCCAATGAGTCCCTACGGGATTACATCCGTAGGTTCTCAAAGCGGCAACTCCCTTCCTGATGTCGTCGATGCGGACGTCATCAGCGTATTCCTCTCTGAGACAACCTGTGAGGCCCTTGGTTGCCTGAAGCCCCGTACCACCCGTGACCTGCTCGACGTCGCCACGAACCACGCCTCCGGTGAGGAGGCGATCGGAGCAGTCTTCAACGGAGGCCGGGACAAGGGCAAGGCCAAGCGCGAGGACCAAGACGAGGGCCTCTACAGGCAGAGGGGCAAAAATAACAAGAAGGATCAACGCTGACCGACCAACTCCGTGTTGGTCGCCGCAGCTGATCGTGCGGGCAAGCAGCCCCAGTAGGGCCAGCCTGACCACTTCAACAAGCTCATGGATAGCCCATTGACTAACCGCGCTTACCCCGTCAAGCACCTCTACAAGGACTGTGAGCTCCTCAAGCGCTTCTTGCGACAGACTGGTGGGCCAAAAGAAGGAAAGGGCAAGGAGGCAGCAACCAAGAAAGGAGGCGTGGCAGGCAAGGATGGAGACAACTTTCCCGACCCTGAGGAATGCATCATGATCTTTGGGGGATCCGATGCCATCTACTCCAAGCGCCAGCACAAAGTGCGCTACAGAGAGGCATGCATCGCCAAAACGGCCGTCCCCTCCTTCCTTCGCTGGTCAGAATCTCTGATCACTTTTGATCAGAGGGACCATCCTTTCCACGTCGCTAGACCAGGTCACTACCCACTCATCGTTGACCCCATCATCCGCAAGAAGTGCCTCACCAAGGTGCTGATGGATGGAGGCAGCGGCCTCAACATCCTCTACGTTGACACCCTCGACACCATGCGCACCCCTCGATCGGAGCTTCGCCCGGCAAGCTCTCCCTTCCATGGCGTGATCCCGAGAGTGCAGGCATACCCACTGGGGTAGATTGATCTACCTGTTACATTTGGCGACCGAGCCAACTTTCACTCGAAGGTGCTTACCTTTGAGGTGGTGGACTTCCTTGGGTCTTACCACGCCATCTTGGGGCGGCCATGCTACGCCAAGTTCATGGCGGTACCCAACTACACCTACCTGAAGTTGAAGATGTTGGGACCGAACGGCATCATCACTGTGGGTAGCACCTTCTTGCACGCCTACACGTGCGACCGCGAGCATTACGAGCTCACCACTGTTGTCATCAACTCGTATGAGCTCCCACGGCTCGAGGAGTTATCGACCCCAGCAGTCCTGGACTGCAACATGCCAACCTCCTCGACTGCCTTCCGCCCACTCAAGGAGACCAAGGCAGTGGGGATCAACCCCACCGACCCAACCAAGACGGTGCGAATCGGGACCCAGCTTCCGGCCAAATAGGAATGCGAGCTCGCCGACTTTCTATGCGCCAACCGCGATGTTTTCGCATGGAAACCTTCTGACATGCCAGGCATACCATGGGAGGTCGCCGAGCACGCATTACGCCTCATCCCGGGCTCTAAGCCCGCCAAGCAACGCCTGCGCCACTTCGACGATGAGAGGTGCAGGGCCATAGGCGAGGAGGTCGTGAAACTCCTGGCAGCTAGCTTCATTAAGGAGGTATACCACTCTGACTGGCTTGCCAATCCTGTTCTTGTTAAAAAGAAGACTAGGAAATGGAGAATGTGCGTTGATTATACTGGCCTCAACAAGGCGCGCCCGAAGGACCATTTTCCTTTGCCACGCATAGACCAGATAGTCAACTCCACCTCAAGATGCGAAATCCTCTCCTTTTTGGATGCCTACTCAGGCTGTCACCAGATCGCGATGAAAGAGTTCAACCAGCTCGCGACTTCGTTCATCACTCTGTATGGTTCGTACTATTATGTAACCATGCCTTTCGGTCTAAAGAACGTTGGCAGCACCTATCAACGGTGCATGCAGCAATGCTTCGTTGATCAAATTGACCTGCTCGATCAGCCTAACTAAGTCGAGCGGCCAAAACCAACAATCGCCATCTATGTTGATGACATAGTGGTCAAAATAGCTCAAGCTTGTAACCTAATCGCAAACTTGGCCGCAACGTTCACGAACCTCCGAAGGTTCAACATAAAATTGAATCCTAAAAAATGTGTTTTCGGGGTCCCGAAGGGGAAGCTGTTTGGATACATCATGTCCGAACGCGGCATTGAGGCCAACCCCAAAAAAATCATAGCCATCTCCAACATGGGCCCTATACGCAACATCAAGGGCGTACATAGGCTCACCGGCTGTTTGGCCGCCCTGAGCCGATTCATCTCCTGGCTCGGCGAACCGGGGATGCCTCTCTACAAGCTTCTCAAAAAGATGGATGCTTTCGTCTAGACTGAGGAGGCACAGCAGGCTTTGGAGAGCCTCAAAGCATCACTGACGTCGGCCCCAATCCTCGTCGCTCCCAAAAGGGGAGAATGATGAGGACATGACACCCATGCAAATGACCATGTTTGGCATATGGTATGGAGGGGAAGGAGGCCAACAAGGGTGTCCAAGTCAAGAAGGAGGCCCGAGGCTAATTCAGTTCGAGTCTCCGAGGTGGAGGCCCAAAGCAACTCAAGTTCGAGTCTGTCTCGGCCTCCAGGACCAGTCTGCTTTAAACTGGTCATCCAGGACACATCCGGACTCCATTTTTGACGATCAACATATGGTTGGAAAGCTAATTTGATAAGGAAGCCAATCCAAGTGGTCTCAGATCAAAAGCCCTTCAGAATCAACAGAAATTGTCGAAACAAGTCAGCGTCCAGAATCTGCCAGGGTGCTGCGACACCGTGTTTTGGTCCGTTGGGCCGTGTATCATGTTTGTGCCCATTAGGGGGCGCGTCCAGGGTAGGCGACGACCCTAAGACCTTTATAATCATACGTCGCCGCCGTCATTAGGGTTTGGGGGTTTTTCTTAGATTATTCTGTGAAGAACAGTTTTGCCGTTCATCGGTTTGTGAGACTCCAACTTCGAGAGTTTAATCATTCATTTGTAAATTGGTTGCGTTCTTTCTTGTTCTTGCTTGTGTTCTTCGTTGCGCAGGTAGGGATTAGCCTTCTTGGTGAGGTCAACCTGGTCCGTGACTTGGTTGATAACCAGAGGAGCTGTGGTGCTAAGATTGCAGGGTTCGATCTTTCGATCTGAAGCTAGATCGGTGTGTCATTCTCCGCCACAACGATAGTTACCACCACCTGACGGAAGATCGGGATCCCCATTCACATTATGTGGTATCAGAGATAAGGTATACCGTCAGGTTCACATTTATTCCCTAGTTTGAGTGTTTCGCATTCGTCCCATAGTCTAGTGCCATATTTTTGTTCCTGTCCTAGAACCTTCCGCGCCATAGCCTTTGTATATTTTAGTTTCAGAGTCCGTCATATTGAGTTTGTGTCCTAGTCGAGGTCTTATTGCTGGTTAGGTCGTGTTAGAGTCCAGTTCATGTGTTTTCCCCCACCGTTTCCATCAAATCTTTGCTGTTGTGACCAGTTTTGTGCACATTGTTTCCGTTTTGTCCTCTAATTCGGAGCCAATTCTTAAAATTGGTCTAGTTTTCGCATACGAACTCCGATTTCGACGTTTCATATATCAAAATTGATCAGAAAAAAATTTCGGATTTGTCCATCCTCTTAATATCGGGGTTTAAAAATTTTAAATTGGTCAAAAAGTGATCACAAGATCCTCTTTTCGTGGTCACAAGGTTTTTGTCGATTTTGACCAAGTTTTCTAAAAATTCACATGCCACGTCTTTCACCTTTTTAAGCTCATATTTTCTGTGGTTACTTCTTTTGTGCTCCTAAGTAAAGAAAAAATAAAATAGAAAATAAAATAAAATAAAAAAGTCGAAATTTCCCAAAAAAAAACAACGACGGCAAAAAAATAGAAAAAAAGAGAGGGATAAAAGAGGAACAATATTTAGAGGAGCAAATAGAGAAGACCAAAGTGAGTTGTGTTAGCGTGTGCTGTCTGTTTCCTTGTTTGTGTTGCTGTTTCCATCCACCATACTTGTTTTTCATATACCTGTCACCTTGCTATCCACCATACTTTTGTCACACACCTGGTACTTGGAACATTTTAGACCAGTAAGGAGAATAAGTACTTTGGACTATAATTCAGCATTACTTTCTGTTACTGACTTGTGTGCCAGATATACATATTACTCTTTGTGTGCCTTCCAAGCTCCACAAACTCTTCAGATCAGTACAGAAAAAGGGTCTTGCAATCTCGGTACCACTGCCTCACAGGTATCACGAACCAGCCGCCGATTGTACCACCCACTGCTTGCGTTGGTAAGAACTTTGTAAGAGCTTGGTAAGACGCTTCCACTTGCTGTTGAAAAGTGACACCACTGCAACGACGTAGTCATTTGATAGGGATAATGCTTTTGTGTTGTCTTTTACTGTCTTCTAACAATGACAGGTTGTTCGTATCCACCGACTTATGATGGTATAGGTGCTGATGAGTACATAGAGTGGAAAATTGTCATTGATAACATATTTGCCACTCGCTTTATGTGTCCAAGGAGGAAGGTAAACAATGCAGCTAGTGTTTTGCGACATTCTGCTTTATCTTGGTGGGAGTCTTCAGATCCTTCTGATAAACCTCAAACTTGGAATGATATGAAACTTCTTATGCGAGAAGCCTTTGTTAATCCACCTCCTGTTTTGATTTCATATGATGAGGTGCACCATTTAGAGGATGAGTCTATTGTTATTCCTCTTGCTATGACTAACCTTCTGTAGGATAATGTATATAAGCGAGAGGATGACATGGAAGAAAATGAGGAGCTCACAACCTCATATGCAAATTCAGAACCATCACTTCACAATGCGCCTATTACTCCTGCTGAGAACACAGGTAATGCCCATGGTGCTACACTCATGGAAGGTGAAAATTGTCTTAATGTACTAAATTTTTCCACAAACCATGCTATCATAGAGCAATTGTTAGTGGAACCCTCTCTTGATTTGTCTTTGTCACATGATAATTTGCTTGATGTTTCTTGTGATAAAGATGAATTGGTTGATGATACTTCAGTTTTACATGTTTTGGAACCAATCACTTGTGCTAAAAATAAACATGTTATTCATATTGCTACTAAAACTGATGAGTTCAAACTGCTGTCTTCTTTACATACTTTGGGCTACTTTGAATTTGATGTTTTGTGTAACCTAGATTGTTTGGAGGAGAGCCTTTTTAAATATGCTGATTTGCCTTGGTTTTCTAAATACACATATCTTGTTATTGACAAATATAACAACAAAGGACAATATATGATACATCGAGTATACGTTCGTAGTAATATGAATTCTCCTTTTGTTGTACAAGATTATGATCGTTTAGAGGGCAGCCATAATAATACAAATATTTTCTCATGTTGCTCAAAGAAACAAGTTCACTTCTAAGAAGGGGAGCATTGTTAGTTGCTACCTATGTCTGCTAGACCATCTATTCCTGCATTGTCTTTGGTTAGTTCTAATCTTTTGCAGGATATTGTTGATATACATCATGTGCATTCGGATCATGGAGTCTACAAGCTTGCTGAAATTTTTATGCGAGATGACATGCTAGAAACTTGGAAACATGGTCACGTTCCTTCTTACAATTATTTCAGTTTCCTTTGTCTTCGCAACCCCGTTCTCCTTTGTGTTGTGCAAAATCAGTTTCAAGCACAATCGACGTCGAGGACGGCTTTTCGTCAAGAAGGGGAGGATAATGAGGACATGACACCCATGTATATGACCATGTTTGGCATATGGTATGGAGGGGAAGGAGGCCAGCAAGGGTGTCCAAGTCAAGAAGGAGGCCCGAGGCTAATTCGGTTCGAGTCCCCGAGGTGGAGGCCCAAAGCAACTCAAGTTCGAGTCTGTCTCGGCCTCCAGGACTAGTCTGCCTTAAACTGGTCACCCAGGACGCATTCAGACTCCGTTTTTGACGATCCACATATGGTTGGAAAGCTAATTTGATAAGGAAGCCAATACAAGTGGTCTCACATCAAAAGCCCTTCAAAATCAACGGGAATCGTCAAAACAACTTAGCGTCCAGAATCTGCCAGGGTGCTGCGACACCATCTTTTGGTCCGTTGGGCCATGTATCATGTTTAGGCCCATTAGGGGGCACATCTAGGGTAGGCGACGACCCTAAGACCTTTATAATCATACGTCGTCGCCGTCATTAGGGTTTGGGGATTTTTCTTAGATTATTCTGTGAAGAACAGTTTTGCCGTTCATCGGTTTGTGAGACCCCAACTTCGAGAGTTTAATCATTCATCTGCAAATTGGTTGCGTTCTTTCTTGTTCTTGCTTGTGTTCTTCGTTGCGCAGGCAGGGATTAGCCTTCTTGGCGAGGTCAACCTAGTCCGTGACTTGGTTGATAACCAGAGGAGCTGTGGTGCTAAGATTGTAGGGTTCGATCTTTTGATCTGAAGCCGGATCGGTGTGTCATTCTCCGCCACAACGATAGTTACCACCACCTGACAGAAGATCGGGATCCCTGTTCACATTAGAGAACCCCTCCTCCTCTACGTTGCGGCAAGCAACCACGGGGCGAGTGCCACCCTAGTCGTCGAAAGGGAGGAGCCGGGACACCACCTTAAGGTCCAACGACCCGTATACTTCATCGGAGAGGTACTCACCGACCCCAAGGTCTGGTACCCCCAGGTGCAAAAACTCCTATACGTGCTGATGGTGACCCGAAAGCTCCTGCACTACTTCGCCGACCATGGAGCTCAGTCGTCACTTCATACCCACTCGGAGACATCATCCGCAACCACGACGCCATGGGACGAATCTCTAAGTGGGCACTCGAACTAATGGGCCACGACATCAGGTATATCCCCCGCACCGCTATTAAGTCTCAGGCTCTCGCAGATTTTGTCGCCAAATGAATGGAGGTCCAGCTACCGACCCCGGACATGACCCACGAGTACTGGACGATGTACTTCGACGGGTCCGTAATGATGCCCGGCTTAGGGGCTGGAGTGGTTCTGATGTCCCCGGACAAGAGTAGGCTCCGCTACACAATCCACCTCCACTTTTTGCCCTCAAATAATGCCATAGAATACGAGGCCCTCATCAACGAACTACACATCGCCATCGAGCTCGGCGCTACGTGGCTCTACGTCCACGGCGACTCGAAGCTTGTCGTCGACCAGGTCATGAAGATGTCCTCTTGCAAAAGCCCCCTCATGATAGCATACTTTCAGGAGGTGCGCAAGCTCGAGAACAAATTCTAGGGGATCGAACTACACCATGTCCCCCGAAAGGACCACGATGCCGCTGATTTTCTCAAAAAATTGGCTACGAGGCGGGTTCCGTCTCCAGACGGGGTCTTCATCAACGACCTTCACGAACCATCTGCCCGTATCCTAGAAGGTCCGATCTAGACACACCCCGATGCTGACCCGGTGCTCGGGGGCTCCGACCCTAGTGCCTCTGTGATGACGTCGCCCGCCGATGTCGCCGTGGTGACACTCGATCAAGCCGACTGGTGAGCGCCGCTACTCGCCTACCTCCTCGAGGAGGTTCTCCCACCCGAAAGGACTGAAGCGCGATGGATCGCTTGATGCACCAAGACATTCATCACGTTCGGTAATGAACTTTACAAATGAAGTCCGTTAGGAGTACTCATGAAGTGCGTCCCTATCGACCAAGGCAAGCAGCTCCTCCTCGAGGTCCATGCTGAAATCTGTGGACATCACGCGGCCCCAAAGTCGCTGGTTGGAAAAGCCTTTCGCCAAGGTTTTTACTAGCCCACCGCGCTATGAGATGCAGAGGAGGTCATCTGCGGGTGAGAGATGCCAGTTGTACGCTCGGCAAACTCATTTGCTGGCACAGGAGCTCCAAACCATCCCCATCACTTGGCCATTCGCGGTCTAGGGCCTCGAGATGGTAGGACCCCTCAAGAAGGGCCCAGGCGGCTTCACTCACCTACTCGTAGTGGTCGACAAATTCACCAAGTGGATAGAGGCTAAGCCCATCACCAACATTCGCTCGGAAGAGGCGGTCAAGTTCTTCCTCGACATCATCTACCGGTTCGGTGTTCCTAACTGTATTGTCACTAACCATGGAACTAACTTCTCGGGAAGAAGTTCTTGGACTTTAGTGATGGATACGGCATTAGGATCGACTGGGCCTCGGTCGGACATGCGCATACTAACGGCCAGGTCGAACGAGCCAATGGCATGATCCTCCAAGGACTCAAGCCATGGATCTTCGACCGACTCAACAAGTATGCCGGGCGATGGGTTGCAGAGGTCCCAGCGATCCTCTGGAGCCTAATATTGACCCCGAACCAATCCACAGGGTTCACACCCTTCTTCCTGGCCTACGGAGCTAAAGTAGTGCTGCCCTCCGACCTCGACCACGATGCCCTAAGAGTGAAGGCCTTCGCTCACTACCAGCAAACTCTCCATAGGTACCACGAAAGAAAAATCAGAGGAAGAATCCTCGAGGTCGGAGACCTCATGCTTCGAAGGACTCAATCAACCAAGGAGAAACACAAACTCTCTCCGCCTTAGGAAGGACCCTATACGATGACCGAAGTGATCTGACTGGGTGCCTACTGACTGAAGGACGACAACGGCGACGTTCTCACCAACACTTGGAACATCGAACAGTTACGTCGTTTCTTCTCTTAAAAATTTAGTCTTACCACTTTCTTTCATTCAATGTTTGCTCCTACAAAGCACCCCAGCCCGAACACTTTTGGCCCGGGTCGCTCGGGGGCTCGACGAGGGTGCGATACCACCTCTCTTTTTTACTATCTTATGGTAAATACTTTTCTACCCGAACGAAAGGGTAGTCCGTTCCTTTAATTACCTTACATAACTTTGCTTTAAACATTCCGACCGATCACACCCCGCCACGACCTATGGTTACGAGCAGCTGAGCCTCGCGGGCCACGCCCAGGTTCTTAAGGTTGCAGCCTATGGTTCAAAAGGGCAGGTGCGAAAAAGAAAGAATAAAAAATAAAGCTATGCTAGGGTAAAAATAAGGAACGAATGGGACGAGCTTCCCCTTATGAAGTGATTCATCACAAAATGAAATTGTTGTATTCATTAATACACAAAAATGTTCACACAGGGGGCTCCCCCATGAACTTATCCTTTACATGTGCTAATTACTTCTACTCTAAATACGACTGTGGTCGCTGGCGGCATCGACTAACGGCGTGACCGGCGAAGGTAGGGGCTGCTCGCTCTCCGGTTGGACGACGTTCATCTCGGTCGGAGGCGGGACGACGTTCGCTTCCAACCTGGACTCCACTCCATCCATAGGCTCGATGATGCGCGTGCCTTCGGCCACGCTCACGTGGTGAGCATCCATCACCCACTGCGCGGAGACTTGCTCGGCCACAATTTGGGCGCACGGCAACAAGCTCTCCCCGATCGCATGGATGGCCTCCGGGCTCCAGCCATCGGCATACCCACTGCAGATGGCGGTGAAGTCCAGGTCCGGGTGGTGCATCGCCATCGAAGTCCGCACCCCAACGTCCTGTAAAACATCCCGTCAGAGATAAGCGCCCAAACTTTGTCCAGGACCTCCGCCAGTCGGATGGCGAGCGTGCTGGTGCTCGGCGCTGACCTGAACACCTCTGAGACAACAACCTAGGCGACATTGCGGATCTAGTCAAGCTCCCCCTCGAGAGCATGTCGCTCTTCAAGGGACTTGGCCAGCGCCTCCGCGCTCCGACCGATCATCGCCTTGGCCATCTCCAGGTCCTGCTCCAGAGAACCAACCCTTCTGCCCAGCTCTAGAAGAAGGATGACAAGCTCAGAAGCAAGATAAAGGAAAAAACCAAGACATCAAAGGCGGAATAGGTACATACCGAGTTAGGTGTTCTCGAGGATGGAGAGTCCCTCCTCCTACCGAGTCACCTGCTCGTGCAGCCGAGCGTTCGACTCCTCCATCCCAACACCTGCCCCCGGAGCATGAGCACTTCCTAGTCAACCTCCGACCGGAACTTCCGCTCAGACTCCAGGGCCTCCAAGGAACTCTGGAGTGCCACCTCGGTCTCCGCTAGAGACTTCTGGAGTTCCACCTTGGTCTCCGCCTGGCGGACCTTCGCCGCGTCAAGTCCCCGCTTAGCGGCGGTCGCCCGCTCCACCGCAAGCAGTTCTTTCGCCCATGCCTCCGTCGCCTCAGCCACCCAGTCTTGAGACTCACGATGGGCAGACTCCAGCTGATGCTCAAGCTTGGCGACCCACCGCAACGCCGCGGCCTCCTGCTCCATCTGAGCGTGCTCCTCCTAGAGAAAACAGGACTTGCGGCTTGACATCTCCTCCAAGCCCTGCAAAGCAAGAAGCAGGTGTGCTGAGACAACCGGTGAAAGACCAAGGAGCCAAGGATGAACACAGAAAACTTACCTCTATGATGCGAGGCAGGTCGACCATCACCGCCTGATGGACGGACTTGACCCGCTCCAAGGCCTCCTCAAGCCTCGCCCTGGTTTGGGTGAGATCGAACTCGATCGCGAGTCCTCTCTCCCCAAGTACGTCCTAGAGCTGCACCTCCTCCTCATCCTGAAGGATGAACCGCACCTTCCTCAGGTCACCAGGGCAGGGCCACACCAGGTCGGTGGTCGCCCCCATCCCATTGGAAGGCCCAGCCGCCGACCAGACCACCGCCAGGTCCTGCGATAGCGGGATGGCCGGTGGCTCCACCCTGGTGCCTGTCTCGCTGGGGCAGGGGACCTCCACCTCCTTGACCCCATGGCCCGCCACCGGATGCTCTGCCTCTGGCCTCACCGCGTCACATCCCGACGCTTCTAGCTTTGACTAGGAGGGCGAGCCGTGCGTCCCTCCACTGGGTGAGGCAGGGAGCCCGGTCTCCCTCCCCTCTTCCACTGTAGCTGGTGCAGGAGGGATCATGAGGGTCACCTCTGACCCGGCCTCTGCCGTTGCCACCAGGATCACCACCAACACCATCGCCGCCGCCGCCACCGTACTTGCGACTGACCGAGAGGGCGTAGCCCCGATGGGGAAGGTCTCACCGCCACCACCCGGCTCTCCCTGCCGCTTGTTGCGACCAGCTGCAAGCTGGGCCTCCACTCCTCCCGCACGGGAGGTGGGTGATGCTCAACCCCATCAAAATCTAGCCGCTGTCAAACAAGTACAGGTCAGCCACGCTAAAAAAACTCAAACTATGAGATCAAAAATAAACAAAGAGTACATACTAGGATGTAAGCGGTAGGGCTCAAGAAGCCACGACCACGGGACCACGGCAACAGCCCCTCACTTCCACTGGATGAGGGCCGCTCACGAGTCATGAGCCATGCCCCTCACTTCAATCGCCGCCGGGGGAGTCGGAGTCGACCCGGCCGGCTCCAGAGCGGCCCGCGAGTCGCCGCGACCTCTGGCTCGGGGCGTGTCGACCCCGATAGCAGAGCACAGCTGCACAATGCCATGAGGCACAACCCCTAGTTGTGGGTCGTCGCCACTCCACCTCCGTGGAGCGACTCGCCACCTCGACGCCGCTCCTATTTTTCTCGCGCGCACCCACCTAGCGATCCATCTCCTTCCCATGCTTCCTCTAAGCTCGACTCTCTTCTCTTCCGACCGCCCGGGGCTTGCCCCCTGGCCGCCGCCCGGAAGTAGGTGGATTTATAAGGGTGTGACACCTGTGGAAATGGGCGACTTGAAGTCAAATTACAGGAGAGCAAGATCCAGGGACATGGAATAAGGAGAGGAGCATGCAGATTGGCTCACCGGCGTGGAGAGGTTCGGGAGACTTTCCTTCGTGGTCTCTCGCAGCGTGCTTCCTTGGTGTAGGAACAACTCCTGGCGATGCCTCGGGGTCCATCGGCCCCGCCCACCCAATGGGTCAACCTAACGGTGGAAGTAGATACCCCATTGAGGCCGTGGCCACAGGCTCACAATGCTCCGCCGAGGTCACAACGAATTAAAACAACGCCCTGTCTCCATCCTCGGAAGAGCGTGCCGCTACACCCTCTATATATGTTCGCCACGGGCCACTCCTAAACAATTCTCCGTGGAGTCCTGCCCTAGTACTCAAGGAGCTCCACCTCGTAAGCGTCGCTCCTATTTTTCTCGCAATGCTCCCAAGGCACCCACCTAAGCGATCTCCATCTCCTTCCCATGCTTCCTCTAAGCCTTCTCGCTAAGGGAGCTCTTCTTCTTCTTCATGATTAGCAAGCCACAAGCTATCCTACAGGCAGCTTGCACAAGCTTAATATGTATAAAAGTTTGGCCCCTTGTGTAAGATGCAAACCAACGGGAAGAACAAGGTTGACACGATGATTTATCTCCCGAGGTTGAGTGCCCACGCTAGTGAAATGGGCGACTTGAAGTCAAATCACCCGCTAAGGAGAGCAAGATCGAGTGAAGGACATGGAATAAGGAGATGCCCCTCAGAACATCTCCGGGAGCGATTGGGCGGAGACCACCACCAAGCCTTCTAGGAGGTGGCAAGAGAGTAACAAGCACCACTTTCGATCACCTAGTGACTCGATGCAACCTCGATGCAATCGCACTAGAATCGCTCACTCACATTCGAATGACATCAAGTATGTGTGTGATGGAGGGCTCCCAAGCAGTCGGCATGGACACTAAGTCCCTTGAGGTGCTTTGCCACTTCCTTCGCCAACTCCACTCGGGCGATGCCCGACGCTTCGATCGATCCGGACGGGAATGACCACGGCGTCCGGGTCCACGTGTCCCTGCGTTCAACGGTCATCTTCCGATCCCACGGTCATCACGCCGACCGGAAGCACTTCAAGCCACATTGGCCGCGTCCTTTCCACCAATGGGTCAACCTAACGGTGGAAGACGCGAGCCCGTCGTCCGGCCACTCTCCACTTCATCGGGGTGGTGGCCGGACGCTCGGCCCATGTCGTCCGGTCGTTTTAGATCCAGCCGGTCGATTGACCGACGCCTTGAGATCTTCGCGACCAACTCGTTCTCACTTCTAACTTCTTCACCCTTGCTCCAATGTGCTAACCACTAAGAATTTGCATCCGCGCAATAGAAAATAGGCATTCTATTTTCCCGAAAGCGCCGAATCCCGCCTCATAAGCTCGGCGGGAGGAGAGAGGACCCAAACCCATCTCACCCTGCAAACACCACCTCCTTTGTAAATGTGCCAACACCACCAAGTGTACACCATCATGTGTATGTGTTAGCATTTTCACAATCATTTCCCAAAGGATGTTAGCCACTCAACTTGCCACGCCACTCGATCCTAGCGACAATGCAAAGTTAGATCACTCAAGTGGCACTAGATGACCGATATGCAAACAAGTTTGCCCCTCTTGATAGTACGGCCATCTATCCTAAACCCGGTCATAAACTTCTCTACACACCTATGACCGGTGAAATGAAATGCCCTAGGTTATACCTTTGCCTTGTGCATTCCATTCCATCTCCTTCAATGTCGATGCAACACATGCACCAACACGATCAACAATGATATGATCCACTTCATATCATCACATGATCATATTGGTTCATCGATCTTGACTCTACTTGCTCTTCACCATTGCTATGTCCATCGGCGCCAAGTCTTGCTCAAGCTTCACCGCCACGAGGTCCATCACTCAAAGCCTTTGACTTGCCCTTCACGCTGGGCATGGGTCCATCAAGCCAAGTCTTGTCTTGATCTTCTCCACCTTGATCACATGACTCAATGTCATGTCTCATGTGCGTTAAAGCTCCTTCATCATCACATGTGTGAGCTTTGCAACATCTCTAAGCCATTTTCACTTCCATGGCATATGTTGGTGAAGCCCGTGGACTAATCTGTCACATAAACACCTAGTCCACCTAGGCTTGTCACCAATTACCAAAACCAACAAGGAACAAGGCTCACCGGCTAGAGGGGGCCCCCACTGACCAGCCGGTGAAGATCCGGAATGGCGAAGAAGTCCACATGCGGCTCCATCCGAGGAAGGCATCACAGCGATGTGACCACTCCGCCACCCCGACGGAGTCGCGGGGCAAAGACCCCCCGAGGTCGGATTGAGGTGCTGCAGCTCTAGGCCCCACTCATTGAGGAGCCCGTGCTCATGGAAGGCGAGGAAGGAGACGACCTCGCCGGCCCGAGGTCACGGAAAAGCCTCCCCCGCGAGAGCCCTCTAGTGCGCCACCTCCTTCGGCGGAAGCAGCCCCTTCTCGGCAAAGGCAGCCAGCACCATCTCATCGACGTTCGATAGCCTCTAGCTCAACATTGCGCTCCAGATTCACGAACGGATCTATGAGTTTCTCCTCTCCCTCACTTTACCCTCTCTCTTGATTAGGAACCACCGCGATGCACGAATGCACTAGGTGAAAAGGAAGGAGGAGAGGCAGCAGTTGGAGAATAGGAGAAGGAACAGGACGAAAGCCCTCTCCCTTCCCCTATTTAAGGAGGAGGTGTAGTAGTTGGGGAAAGGCGAAGGATTGGGGCGAAAAACCCTCTCCCTTCCCCCATTCAATGTGGATGGGATGCGGTGGGACGCGTCCTGACTGATGGGATGCGCATTGCCCGATGAGACGGCGCCTGGTTAGATGGAACGTGGCTTAGGCATGGCCCACCACTACCGCACGCCGGGCGTAGGAAATAAGGCGCAACCGCACGCAGGCGGCCCTCCGCCTTCCCAGGTAGGACTTGGAAGGGCCCAACAATAGGATCTCCCCCAAGAAGAGACCAACGGGCTTCCTAAGTCGATCGAACAGCTCAGGCGAATGCCGAGAGACAGGTAAGGAGCAGAGGGACACCCCATGTGGGCCATACCAACTCCGTGATGAACGACGAACATGGATCCCATTCGGACATATCCGATAAAAACTCCTCAAGCCTGTCACTCGAGTCGTCAAGGTAACTCTACAAATCCCTCTTACTTTATTTTTTCTGATGCATGGTCATTCATTCATCCATTCTTATACACGCATTCATGCATTCATTCATACAATCATTCATTCATCCCTTACATCCAAAGCATCGCATATCCAGCTAAATGCATCACAACGCTTCGTGTTGCGTCATGAAACGGTTGTTGCCTGATTCAAACATGAGCAACGACCGACCGGGGTTTGAAGGCCGGCCCACGAAGGGCTCAAGGTCGCCTCACGTCAAACAGAGCCAGGGGAGAAAATGCAGATGAGCCCTAGCAGCCCTCGCCCAATCTGCTCAGAAGCAGACAGGGTCATCTCAACCTTCTCGTTCGATCCTAAGCTCAAGCCATGCCCATAGAATCTCCATCAAGGGGAGACCAGCGGCCCACCTGAGTCGATCTTCGGAATGACCCGGGCATCTGCCGGGATGCGGGTTAAGGAGCAGTGGAATGCCATATAAGGGCTATGCCGACCCCGTCACGAACGACGGACCCGGATTCCACTCGAACATGCCCATTAGCGAGCTAACCCAGCGCGTCGCTCGAGCCATCGAGGCAAGTGATGTTAGCTCAGCAACTCCGATTGCGGAAACCGCAGACAGGGTAACACACAGAACTAGACCAACCCCTACCGAGCCGAACGAGGTACAGGAGCTTCGGTCGCCCGACACCGACTCAGGAAATCAACCAACCGCGCAGGTCGCGGGTGAGACAAACACGGGCGAACATCTCAAACGGCAGTCTACGGCACCAAGAAAGAGTACCAAGATGCTCAGCCTCCAACCGACTCACCAGTCGGACGTAGGCTCGGGGGCTACACCCGCGGGAGCGCTCACGCGCACCCGCTGTCAAAACGAAAAATTCCCCCACTGGCAAAACGAAAAACCCCCCAGACGATTCTACCTGAATCGTCCGGGGGCTCGGGGGCTACATCCGCGGGTGCGCTCGCGCGCACCCGCTGTTAAGACAAAAAATCCCCCAGACGATTCTACCCGAATCGCCCGGGGGCTCGGGGACTCGGGGGCTCCTGTCGGGTTCATAAACCCTGGGTCCCTCATGGACCTGCTTCCCAGCAAAAGCTCGGCCGAGAAGACGATGTTGCGAACGATGCGCAACTCCTGGGTCCGTCCAAAAAACCTAACGACAGGCCAGAAGGGCGATCCTGGCCAAGGAGACTCTGACCCGCCTCTCTGATCGAAAGGCCTGGCCAAGGAGGAACGACGTTCGCTTCCGACTCCGGCCTGCCTCTTCGACCGAAAGGCCTAGCCAAAGAGGAACGGCGCTCGCTTCCGACTCTGGCCCGTCTCTCCGACCGGAAGACCTGGCAAAGGAGAGGACGACGCTCGCTTCTGACTCCAACCCGCTTCTCCGACCGAGAATACACCGAACCTCTGCTTACAGCTCTTCTCCGATCGGGAGGCCGGAGCCGACTGGGGAACGACCGACCGGGGACGCCCGCTCAGTGAAGACGCAGAAAGCGGACAGAGCAAGTAAGGCGAGGCGCTACAGTCAACCATAATACCGAGGATCATACCATGCACACCTGTAGGACAGTACTGTTAGACCGTGTCAGAAGGATGCTCCGCAACCTTCCAGATATGTTAGAACATGAACAATGTTGTGGACGCCGACATTTATCCTACAGTATGGTAGGCGTCTGCATTTTCCATACCAGAAGAACGCAGCGGAACTGACCACATGCATCCAGCCATCAACAGTGTTGTGAGCGCCGATAAACCACCTTGTACCCAACGGCGTGGGCAACATGACTAGGTAGCGCACACACACTCTTTCTCTCACACTCTTTCTCTTGTAAAGCCATCCTCTTTATCTATAAAAGGGGATGCGTTCTCTCCAAAAGGAGGACGATTCAGACAACTGATTCCGATTCTCTCTGCTTGGCTCTAGAACTCTAAAGCCAGACAGAGCGTATGTTCGAACACTTAGCGCACGTCGGAGCTCCCGTCACTCTCGGCCCTTCGGTCCGAAGTCCGGCCGGACCTCTGATACCCCCACATCTTACTCATCTCGTTTGTAACCCCACAACAAATTTTGAGCACCTGGGCTCAGGAATAAAGTCACCGACCGACTCAAACTGGACGTAGGGCACGTTGCCTGAACCAGTATAAACCCTGTGTCATTGAGTGTTAAGCCACATCCGATCACAACGTACGGCAAAACTATAAATATTTACGTGTTGGTCACTTTTTATACCGACACGCACGTTGCAATAGGACATACAATTTATTATGTGTTGCTTGTACCAATAATAGTGAGCTAGCTATTGTTGGATTTAATTGGACTTGGCTCAACCTTAAATAAAAAAAAAGGTTCAAAGCCCATAATAAATGCTAGTATAATAAAGGATTAGTTCCATACTAGAAATTAAAAGATGATTTTAATCAACTTAAATACATGGTTATTGCATGCATCTATTATGAGTTTAAGAAAGATAAAACATGAGCCACATGCCCACGTACGCGTCGTAGTATCACGAACGAGTTTGAATGGCCATGCCAAGAGGTGAGTGATGCGCAACTACAATCAAAGTTTTGTGGCTCCAAACTCAGGTGAGAAGTGACTAGTGCGGGAGGGAGGGAGGGACTAACATATAGGGGAGAGAGGTTCTTTCTTCGCTCTTTCATGTCAGGTGGAGTGAAGGGTTTGACTTTACTTATATATTTTTTTAATAAGGAAACAAAGTTCCAGAATGACTTTACTTATATATATATGGCCTATTTCAAATGCGTGGATACATCAAACGGCTTATGAGGCCATGTCCAATGCGCCAGTATGGATGGTGACTCTAAGCCTGTTCGATTGACTGGTTCGTATTGTTGCTGATTCGTTTATATGAGAGAGAAGTACTGCCGGCTGATTCATTATAACAGTGTCCATGTGAGGGGGCTGGCCAGCCCAGTCAGCCAACCAGCCCGAGCCGAACACGGCGTCTATCATGCCAGTAAGAAGAAATCTGACTTGGAGCCTTTGAAGTGAGAGAAGAAAAAATAGTAGCTTACAAGGTGGTAGTAGTACATGCAGAGGCACTCATAGCCTTAGGAGAGAGAGAGAGAGGGAGAGAGAGAGAGAAATGTAAGACTGTTGTATTCTTACTTCTTTTTTGTATCCATCCATGTGACTTGTATTGTAGCATTGCGGTCTTATTAGTGGTTTGTAAATACATGTCGTCTTCTCTCTTCTAAGGTCACCACTTCGCATTGGACATGGACTAAGCGACCAAATTTTTGGAAGAACCTGAAGGAGATATTCCTACACTCCAAACAATGTTTTAATCCGAAATAATCAAATAATGTAATGGGGAATCCTTTTCACCCCGATCGTTAGCCCATTCTCATAGGCTGTTTGGTTTGGGAAATGAGTGAGCTCATCATTTATTCATTCCTACTTTTTTCTAGTTTGTGAAATAGAATGGGTTAATGTATTATCGCCTCATTTCTCACAAGCTAATAATTAATACTAGTATAAAAAATCAAGTTATCTCACCAAATTTAAGGAATCGACTTATGATACACCACCTCATTTCAGATGGAGATATTCCTCAAACCAAACACTGTATAACTAGATGGCTAGCTGACTCTGTCATTGAGCATTGCAGTACTGGGCCGAGTGGGTTGGAAGATTCTAAATGGGCTGGGCTCATGCGCGTTTCACTGATCCGTTTGCAATCTAGTTAATACAATTTTTTTTATTATATATAGGACCAGAAGGCCTGATTCGAGCCCGAGCTAACAGAGCAGTAGAGCACCTCCTGCAGCCTGCAGGAGATACCCCTACGACTTGCCTAACCAAACAAACAATTGCCTCCAATTCGTAATCGCAAATCAAGAGAGGAACTACCTCGACAAAGATTTATTTGGACTGCACGTGAGTTTACCAGGACGCAAAAGGTGAATATATAATGTTGGCATACTTCACAAAATATGTTTCTTTCTGCGGAAATGGCGAATCCTGCTACATGAGCTTCACACTTTCGCTAGCTAAGCTTGTGGTGTGGTGCAGACGGCGACGGTGAAAAGATGGCCTGGCCGGGAGCGAGAGAGATCATCCTGCATCCTGTTTTGTGGTGTCTATCCAGTAGTGTATCTGTAACATGGAATATGCGAGTGTTATTGCATTTTTATTACATATTAATTTTCAACCTTTACCTTTTGTATAAGATAAAGATGGAAAGGTGGTGTTCCCAGCAATGAAAAAGAAAAGAAAAGAAGGCGAGGTGCTTTCCTGTTAAGAAAGGAGTAACGAAATAACCAAAAATACTGGGGCAAAATCTTCACTCAAGATTCTAAGAACGATCGCAACTCGCAAGACCAGTCAGACAATTGCAAATCATAGCTGATTGATTATGAGCATCAAACATTACAAGGGCAAATTAAGGAGGAGGCTTTACATGTAGTGCAATACGCATAAGACGATCGAGGAGCACTACTGCATCCCCGCCCCGCCCTTTTTTACATGGCATCAGGAGCAGCTACTAGCAGGGGCTATGCGCCCGTGCTCCTCGCACTCACAAGTCACAATACACACACTGAACAGAAAGCTTAATTCTGCACAACACCACATACTTGTGCACACTTGCATGCATGCCTATTATATATCCATAATTACACACAGGCACACGAACACACGTATATATCTCAGGATTCACGTACGTACATGACGAACAATCATTGCACGCGCGCGCGGCGTGCTGGCGCGCGGCGGTGTTTCCCGGCCGGCCGGCGCTCATCTCTGGGGCCGGTTGGCTCTGCCCCTGCGAAATCATATCGAACCACATGTACGTGTAAATTAGGCAGGCCGCAGGCATTCATAAACTGAAGTCTCTATCGGTGTGTGTGGTCGATCGGACTAGCTAGGCGGGAATATGCACGCGAAGTGACGACGCACCTGTTGTTGTTCCCGTTGTTGCCGTTGCGGGCGCCGGCGTTGGGGTTGGGGTTGGGGTTGCCGTAGCCGCCGGACTCGATGTCGCCGACGTCATTGACGAGGTAGGCGTAGTGGCGCCTCGCGTCCTCGGCGGTTTTCCCGCCGCCCACCGCGGCGGCCACGAGCTCCCACCGCCTGGGCGTGTCCCGGTCGTAGGTGGCCAGCGCGCGCTCGAACACCGCGTTCTCACTGTCGCTCCAAGACATGATGATAGCTACTAGATCCCTCCTCTCGCAGCTCTCTCTTCTTACTGCACGCTAGGTGATGACCACGTCTAGCTCGCCTCAGCTGGATCCTGCTTAGGTTGATCTGTATGTGTTGCTTCGAACCAGGCATTCGATGGTTGATGGTATTTATAGAGGGACAAAGATAGGCTTTGTCGCAACATGGGTCTAATTAAAACCTCCACCTCCTACATATATGCATGCAACATACGCTGCAACAATGCAAATCGATCGGCATAGCATAATAGTCGTGATGCTATGCTACTATATGTATTATTGTAAGAGGCTAGTTGCTAAAGCTCAATGCGAAGAGGGTTCGGGAAGTAAAACAAGTGCAAATTGTGGGACAGGGGCTTGTAATGGCAGGTAGCCGATGAGCGAGCTGATTGGCGGACGTTTTATTCGACAGACGTATCGAGGCTTTAGGCGATGGCATTATTTTAACAGCAGCTTGCCTTTCTGTTAAATGGTTGCCAGATCAGAGGGATCGATGCCGCCCTTCTTTCATGCTTTACCTGCCGGGCAAATAGCTTGCGGTCTTCCACAGTTCCACTCAAGTTCAAGGGCATCTTTGAGGGGGAAGTTAACGCGTGACCCGTCGCGCTGTCGAGCGAGTGCGCGACCCAGCCGCCGCCACCGCCGCTGCCGCCCACCGCCCCGCCACGGCGCAGTAAGGTATCGCCGGAGCTCCGCGGATCCTATTGCGCCCGCGGCGGCCTCTTTCTTCCCCTCCGACTTCCTGTCGCCGCCATGGTCATGGGCGCCCCTGCCTCGATCTGACCTCGCTGCCTCCTACAACGTCGGAACCTAACCGCCACCCTCACAGTTAGAATTTTAGGCGTGTTTTGGTATATTTCAATCAATTTAGAAAAATAGCAGGACGTTCGTGACAATTATATAGAGATGTGATTTTATTATTTCTAAGCATATATGGATAACACAGTCATGCTGGTCAAAAGGAACTTTAGAAAAAATGATGGTTGTATCTCGAGGCGGAACCAGTGGGCACCGGCGGTACCCCTCCCACTAGTCGACAGAGTAGGCTATTCGATATAGTCGTTCACACTTACACGTGCAATGCAGAAGTGAAGTTGTGCCCAATGTAGTGCGAATCTTGCTATACCTGTGCTTCAAACTTTCGCACCAGGGAGTGGAGGTGCTAATAGCTTGGAGGAGTCATCGTTGTGGGAGTACTCCCTCTGTAGCTAATAGAGTGTCATCCTCGCTTCTCGAGAGGTTAAACACCTCCAATTTTGATCAAATATATAAAAAATATTAATATTTATAGTACATGTTTAGTATCATTACATAAATCATTAAATATTTTTTTAATAAACTTATTTAGAGATACAAATATTGTTAATAATTTCTATTTAAGAAAGATTGACAAACACCATAGCGATGCTGTTTACCGAGAGAGAGAAGGAATGAACAGTCATGCAAAGATGCGCTCCAAAAAAAACGTTATGCCCTGTTGCGGTACATGTTCGCAGCAGACCTTGATTTTGGAGACCTGCTCTTCAAGTTGCCTATGCACGCCCAAGAACCCTGGGATGGAGAAGCCGAGTAGCCGCAGGAACAGAGAACGGTGATGGTGAGTTCCGCGCGAGACTGGAGTTTTTTTTTAATGTGTCCAATTAGTAATAATAATTTTATTAGTGTTACGATTAGAAATCAGAGGGAAATTACATCACAAATTAGGGAAAACAAATGAGTTTTGAAAAGTCTCCGCGACACCAAAGGGCATGTAGTCGGCACCACATGAGCAATATTTTGCTTCCATAGTCTACATTTTTTTCCTTTCCTTCCGCATATACTACTGGTCAAAGCAAAAGTTCCAACAAGCTAGATTTGCATTCTGGATTGCTTGCCTTATATTGAAAAATAGGATAGGCCAATCATGTCCCATCTCACATATTTGGCTTACCATGACTAGCAGTCTATAGCACATATAAAATGGCTCCATCACAGGAAAAAGGAATTGGGTCAAGTTGTGCACCTGACTTTATGCCCAGCATTTGTATATGCACACTGCTTGGGGATCATGAACAAAAAGCAAATGATAAGGAATAATGCATTAGTTATATATGTAACACAGCGCAAGTGCACGAAAGGCCGGGGAGAGGACTTAGATTCCTGCAACATTGTATTATGCGCACATTAATAACTTCACTCACAAGTGGGTTGTTATTGCATAATTGCGTTGCACGGGGATAGATACAAACTTAACCTGAGATAACCACGCACCAGATAGCACATTAGCATTAAGGAATAGTTTCAGTTTACAGTGTTGTGGCACGGGATTTGGACATTCAGTTTACAGTGTTGTGGCACGCGATTTGGACATACGGACTTGCTAGTGTTCGGACGTTCGATCTGGGGCGCTAGCGCCCGGATGGTGCTCGCACGACGAATGAGCGAGCGCCCTAGCGCGTCGGGCTCGCGAGCGCCCCAGCAGCGGGCCCGCGCCGTCATACGTCGCCCACGCCGCCAGCCACTTTCCACACGCATCCCATGTGCAACACTTGATTTAATTTTGAAACATCCAGATGCAACATTTGAACATACAAAAAAAGATAAATGAAACACTTGAAACAAGCGTCTGAAACACTTGCGAAAACACTTGCAAACCATTGCAAAACATATGCAACATCCAGATGAAACATTTGCAACATACATATAAAATAAGTAAAACACTTAAAACATATGCTTGCAACAGCGTGTATATGAAACATCCAGATCTACTTTTGCAATATCTAGATAAAACACTTGCAACATACGTTTAGAATTGATGAAACGTTTGGAACATACATTTGAAACATATGTGTATAGCCATTACAACACGTGCAACATCCTGATCTACTTTTGTAACATCGATATACAACATTTGCAACATACCTGTTGTCGGATACCAGAAAATGGGGTACCCCAAGCAAAGATCGAAAAACTGCTTAGACCCTAAAAACAGAACCAACGGAATAAACAAACGAGGTCTCGGCCGAAATCTCCGATTCGCCCGAGACCCCGTCGCCGAACCCCAGCGGAAGCAAACGGTTCTCCGACTCGCCCGAGACCGTCTCGCCGAGGCCCCGCAGATCGAGGCCCCTCGCCGGGGCCTCGGAAGAAGTGTCGATTCTCCGATTCGCGAGGCCGGCTCGGCACCAACCCGTGACCGCCTTTTTTGACCAAACCGCTCGACCGAACGTCACATTCAGCGCCCAACCACTCCGGCTGAGGCGCACGATGGCACGAACAACGAAGTGGATCGGCTACACGCCGGTCGCGTCAACCCCCGCCATCACGAGACGGCCGCAGGCGGGGTTACCGACCACCGTGTCTTTGCGCTAACTCCCGCACCAAGGACATCGCAACGCGGGGAGTCGAACGGGTTCCTGTAGCCTCGGAATCAGCCGGACCGACCACTCCGTCTCGCCCGAGCCCCTCGGCAGGGCCTCGGATTCACCGATCTTACTTACGCCTCGCCCGTCCGCCTCGCCCGAGACCCCCTCGGAAGGGCCTTGGGACGAATCGGCCCGCGCTCCGCCGCCCGAGGCGGGCTTGTCCCACAACCTCGTCGCCTCGCCTCAAAAGTCTCTCTCGGCAGCTATCACATCCGACACGCGCTCGGCCGCACCCACTACGTAAGCCACGATCGGCAGTGCGCTGCAACAGGAGTGATGGGACAACGGTTAGATCACCTTTTTTACCATCCCTACTGACAACACATGTACCATATCCTGTAGGCGCACGTCTCGCACTATTCCACCTGATGGCTACTGAGACCCGCATCTGCACCTGGGTCACTTCTCAGGCCTCGGCACGACAGGCCTCGGCACGACCGGCTACGAAGGCCGCCGAGCCTCTGCAATCCACCAAGTCAATAAATGCGCAGCATGTTACTTGCAGTGAAGACCATACCGATTAGACATCTACGGGAACTCCCACGACAACGCCATGCTGCTCCAGGAGTAAATACGTCATCGAATAGTCCTTGCTCCACGTGTAGCTCTTTTATGTACTCCTGGTTTCCTCCCTACGGCTATAAAAGGAGGCAGCCAGGACCGTTTCTAGGACGACGGATAGAATCACAGATACTCGCACGAACAACATGCCTCGTTCTGTAATTCATATCACCTCCCCTCACAGAGACCTGGGACGAATTCCCTCTCTCGCCTAGCTTGTAACCCCCTACTACGAGCACCCCGGTGCAAGGAATACAAGAACACCTTCTCAGACTGGACGTAGGGCATCCATTGCCCAAACCAGTATAAACCTTGTGTCTCTTTGCATCTCCATCCGGAATTGGGAGCACGCAGCACAAATTCACTAGTCGGTTAAGGACCCCCGGTTCCGAAACACCGACAGTTGGCGCGCCAGGTAGGGGCCTCTGCGTGTCAGCTTAGTCATCCCACCAGATTCCGGATGGCAGATCCCGTGCGATCGTTGCGTCTCGGGACGATCGTCTGGTTCGGGAGCCTAGAATTCATGTCTCTAGGGCATGAGTACGACATGGTACTCCTCTCACCCAGAGCGCCATCGACCGACGACGACGTCTTGCACCGGCAGCCCACGCGCGGACGGCGCCCGGGCCGCCGCTCCCGTCAAGCTCGCCGAGCGCCGCGCGGGCGAGTCCACCCTAACACCACGCAAGTATGGAACGCCAATCTGTGCTCCACCGGAATCCCATACCCGGCTGGCGGCATAGAGTCCTCAGACGGGACCTGTCCGGCTTAAGCCTCGGCTTGGGGAAAAAATGCGGATGGCATGCGGCGACACCCCATCATCAAGCTCTGTCCCGCCTCCTCCCGAGGAGCCAGCTCTGACGGAGCAGAGCATGGCGACGGCGCCATCCCCGTACCCTTTCGGGCTGACCAATGTCGCCGCCTCCTACGCCACCGCCCTCGTCTCCATTCATCAACGTCATGCCCATAACCCCATAGTCACAACTCCAATCCACCCCCACTCTGACTCCTCGGAGGAGGACGAGGCGTGGGTTGGAGCAGACTTCTCCGGGATTCGCGACCCTGAGGCGATGCGCCGCTTTATGATCGCGAGCGACTACTGCTTCGGCCATTCCGATTCCGACGGCGAGGACGCTTACGACCCGACTCGTGAGTGTTTCCACGTCGGACTCGGAATGCCGAGCACGGGCAACGATGGAGGAAGGGCAGCCAACGCCACACCACCACGCACGGGGTCCCGCCAGCGGCGGTAGGTATCCCCACCCCCGAGCAACTTCGACACATAGACCTAGAGCAGCTCCGTGAGCTTCAAGCCAAGGTCGAGCAAGATCAACTCCTCCTCTGCGGCAACTCCGAGCCACCCTCGAGCAAGAGCGGTGGGCGCGCAATGGCGGAACGGGCCGGCCGGGGCTCGCAACGTCAACCGCGCGACATCGATGATGAAGGGGTGAGCAACCCCTATCTTCAATCGCGCTAGCGAAACGTCGCTGGCGGCAATCTGGTCCGAAGCGATACCGAGCCCTCTACCACGGAGGGGCGACGAGTCCACGGGCGAACTCCGGGGCCTTTTCGCCGCGGCGGTGCAAGAGGGCCGAAAGCTCCGCGTCTCGACGGCGCGGGGACGCCTCAAAATAGCCCTCGGTGCATGACGCCTCAGGGCCCCCTCGGTGGAGGACCGACTCAGGGCCACCTCGGTGCACGACCGCCTCGACGACCAACGCGAGGCGCAAAACGGCCACCACATGGGCGGCAGACGACGGCGCCACGACCACGATGGGGCCGCCCGGGGCTACCGAGTGCACTGAGGCGGTCGCTATGACAGTGGGGAGGACCGCAGTCCTTCTCCTGGGCCGCCTGGCCCTAGAGTTTTCAGTAAGGCCGTCCGCAGCGCCCGCTTCCCGGCCCGGTTTCGTCAGCCAGGGAATCTCTCAAAGTACAGCGGCGAGACCAACCCCGAGCTATGGTTGGCCGACTACCGTCTAGCTTGTCAGCTAGGCGGTGCGGACGATGACCTGCTCGTCATCCGCAACCTCCCCCTATTCCTGTCAGACTCAGCGCGAGCTTGGCTCGAACACCTTTGAAAGTGCATCTAGCCCTTTAGTGAGTTTTGGATGATTGAATGACAACACGATTAAAGGACTAACATGTTTGCTAAGTGTTAGACAGGAAGTTGATTATCTCACAGATACTTGATGAAATTTTATAAAGCCAAAATGATGTATTGTTGTATAAACAATCTAGTTCAAGCACAAGACAACAATGCAAATGGAATTCATGCAAATGCTTATTTATTGTGGGATTTCAATGATCTATGTGAAAGCAAGCACGATAAGAGTCAATTAATGAGACATAAGGGATTGCATATGGAATGGTCTCATATTTGAAGCTTGCTAAATTGAAATGAAAAAGATGGCAATACATGAATGGATGATTCAACACAAGATGTGACTTGATGGCTTGAGATGGTGAAGATAGCAAGGAAAGGCTTCGAGGTACTAAGCAAGGGTGAAGGGCAAGCGACGGCTTGGCAGCCGAAGAACCTAGCTAGGGTGAAGAAGGAAGTACTTGCATTTAGTTGAGGTACTAATCAAGCTATGATGGCCATGTTTATGTGGAGGATCAAATCACTATTGGAATGTTTGATAGAAGTGACTTGATACTTTTTGGAGTTATTCATATTTGATGAATGGAATCAAGTCACGTGCTCAAGATGGCTATGCTCAAGTGACAAGATCAATATTGACATGTTGGCACCCTCACTTGATGAAGATTGAAAGACACGGCATCAATTTCAAAGAAGATCAACTCAAAAGGTTTAATTTCGTTTTTCTTTTGATCTTGAGTTAATAGGTATGCCGTGCACTATTAAAAGGGATGCAAGTTTAGGTGGTATGAGGAAGATAGAGTGCTCAAGCATAATAATTAAATCAAAAGAGAGACACTCTAGCACTTCACGAGCACATAGAATATTTTTGTGTGTGTTGTCGGTGTCGGAAGTCCCGACGTAGCCGGAACTCCCGACAACCGGAAGTCATGACTCTTGCCGGAAGTCTTGACTCCGATCATAGCCTCACGCGGTGTGATCGTGGACGGAAGTCCGACATGAGTCGGAACTCCCGACGATCGGAAGTTCCCGCATCCGTGGTCTTGATTGTTTGTTCAGCTGTGCGTCGGAAGTCCCGACGAACGTCGGAAGTTCCGACCGTCGGAAGTCCCGACGTTTGCGGGGAGTTCCGACACCGACTTGGCGCTCGTGGACTTTTGACCTCGCGTGAACAGTGTTTTCTTCATATCGTCGGAAGTCCGAGATCTGCGTCGGAACTCCCGACGAGATCCGAACGGTTAGATTTTGCCTTGGTGTATATATACCCGTCTCCTTCATTCTAACCGTTGCCCACTCAATTTATTGCGATTTAACACTCGCCAAAACAGCCCCCAAGCATTCTAGGCTCCCCTCTCTTCACTCCTTTGCTTCCAACTTCGATTCCCAAAGGGTTTGAGTGATTGGAGAGTGGATTGAGTGAGAAAAACACTTTGAGCAAGCTTGAGCACTTGATTTCTTCGTCAAGCCGGTTTGATTTGCATTTGTTACTCTTGGGGATTTTCCCCTAGCCCGGCTAGGCATCGCCCAAGAGCTTCCATCTTGTGGAAGAGCCTTGGGAAGTTTGTATTACCCTTGTTTTCTAGTGAAGAAACTCAAGTGACCTTTGTGGTATCCTTGAGTGAGGCAAGGAGGTGGAAGAGACTCGACCAAAGTGGTCACCTCAACAACGAGGACGAGGAGCTCCTTTGTGGGGCTGCCGAACCTCGGGATAAATTCTTGTCTCCAGCGTGCTTGTTGTTGTTGTGATTTGCTCGAAATTACTTGTATTTGGTTGTCTCCTCTCTCTAGCTATTTCTTAGGGTTTGGGACTCGATCTACGGATTGGTGGCTTATCAACGTCAAGAGAGTGACCCAACACCTTACCTTACCACTAGGAAGTGGGTTTGTAAGTTATCGGCATCACAAAGTTCATTTTAGCACTTGTAGTTCATTTCCGTAGGGGTCGGAATGTTGACAGCTTGCGTTGGAAGTTCGACTCAAACTGCTGGGACTTCGACACGTCGGAAGTTCTCGACCCAATCGTCGGGACTTCCGACAGAAGTTCTCGACCCAAACGCCGGGACTTCCGACATTAATGAACTAGTGCATTTTGATTCAACTCTTTGGTTGCACTGTTTGGCTCCCTAGGTTTATCTAGTATCTTTTATATACTTTGTGGCTAACTTGTGAGGGGTGGTATTACTCTCGATTTGGAGTTTCCATTTTGGAAACTCCTATTACTAATCGTTTCCGCTTTTAAAGGTGTTGATTTTTCAGAAACGCCTATTCACCCCCCTCTAGGCAACATCCTAGGTCCTTTCAACCTTCCCCCTATGCAAATCCACGACTGGCGCGACTTGGTAAAGGTCTTCGTCGGGAATGCATCGAGTTGCCCAGCATCGGCGACTCAGAAATCGTCCAAGCATTCCTCTCCGGCACCACCTGTCGAGACCTGGTCCGAGAATTAGGCCGGAGTGTACCGACCACGGCATCCGCACTCCTCGACATCACCACCAGCTTTGCCTCTGGCGAAGAGGCCATCGGGGCCATCTTCCCCAACAACGACTCCAAGGGGAAGAGGCGGGAGGAGACCCCCGGGGCCTCAACGTCTCGCCCCCCAGAAAAAGAAGGGACGCCAGGGGAAACAGGAGGTTCTCGAGGCCGGGCTCATCGCGGCCGCAGACCGCAAGAATCCCCGAGGCCCAGGGCTCTTCGACAACATGCTTAAAAGACCCTGCCCCTACCATCAAGGCCCGGTAAAGCACACCCTCGAGGAGTGCACCATGCTCCGGCGATACTACGCCAAGCTCGGGCTCCCCAACGACGATGCCAAGAAGAGGGGCCAGGACGACGGAGACAACGACAAGGGCGACGGGTTCCCCGAGGTACACAATGCCTTCATGATCTTCGGTGGGCCCTCGACGTGCCTCACGGCGCGACAACGAAAAAGGGAACGCCGAGAGGTCTTCTCGGTTAAGGTGGCCACTCCCCGGTACCTCGGATTTGGTCTGGGAGGCGATCACCTTCGATCGGGATGACCACCCGATCATGTCCCAAACCCGGCCAAGACCATCGTCGTTGACCCGATCATCGGGAACACCCGACTCACCAAGGTGTTGATGGACGGAGGGCGGCCTCAACATCCTCAGACGCCAACACGCTGGAGCTCCTAGGGCTCGACCGGTCACAACTCGAGGCGACGCCGCTGCCTTCCACGGCATCATGCCAGGATGCGCGCACGACCCCTGGGGGCGCATAGACTTACCGTCTGCTTCGGCACCGCCTCCAACTACCGCAAGGAGACCCTCACATTCGAGGTGGTGGGGTTCAAGGGGACTTATCACGCCATCCTGGGACGGCCGTGCTACGCCATGTTCATGGCGGTCCCGAACTACACCTACCTCAAGCTTAAGATGCCAGGCCCCAACGGTGTCATCACTATTGACTCCACATACGAGCATGCATACAACTGCGATGTCGAGTGCATCGAGTATGCTGAGGCTATAGTGGAGTCCGAGGCCCTCATCGCCAACCTTGACCGGCTCGGCAGCGAGGTGCCTGATTCGAAGCGTCGGGCCGGGACGTTCGAGCCTGCGGAGGCCGTCAAGCTTGTCCCGGTCGACCCCACTTGCTCAAACAACCGAGTGCTGAGGGTCAGCGTGACCCTCAGCAGCAAATAGGGGGTCATGCTCGTCGACTTTCTTCGCACGAACGCCGACATATTCGCATGGAGTCCCTCGGACATGCCAGGCATACCGAGGGAGGTCGTCGAGCACGCCCTCGACATCCAGGCTGGCTCCAGACCGGTGAAGCAACGCCTGCGCCGATTCGACGAGGAGAAGCGCAGGGCCATCGACGAGGAGGTACAGAAGCTTTTGGCGACCGGATTCATCAAGGAAGTGTCACATCCGGAGTGATTAGCTAATCCCGTATTAGTTAAGAAGAAAAATGGAAAATGGAGAATGTGTGTGGACTACACTGGTTTGAACAAAGCATGCCCAAAAGTCCCGTTTCCATTACCTTGAATCGATCAAATCGTTGACTCCACTGCGGGATGCAAGACCCTGTCCTTCCTTGATGCCTATTCCGGCTACCATCAAATCAAAATGAAGGAGTCCGACCAGCTCGCAACTTCTTTCATCACCCCATTTGGCCTATACTGCTATACGACTATGTCGTTCGGCCTCAGAAACGTAGGGGCCACGTACCAACGGTGTATGACCCAGGTCTTTGGCAAGCACATCGGACGAACCGTCGAGGCCTACGTGGACGACGTCGTTGTCAAATCCAAGCGGGCCAATGACCTCGTCAATGACCTGGAGGTAGCCTTCAAATGCCTCAGGGAGAAGGGCGTCAAGCTCAACCCCGAAAAGTGTGTCTTCGGGGTCCCCCGAGGCATGGTCTTGGGATTCATAGTCTCAGAGCATGGCATCGAGGCCAACCCGGAAAAGGTCTCTGCCGTGACCAATATGGGGCCGATCCGAGACCTCAAGGGAGTACAGAAGGTTATGGGATGTCTAGCGGCCCTGAGCCGCTTCATCTCGTGCCTTGGCGAAAAAGGCTTACCTCTGTCACGTCTCTTGAGAAAATCGAGCGCTTTCTCGGACCCCGAGGCCGAGGAAGCACTCACCAAACTCAAAAGCACTGCTCTCCAACCCCCCCATTCTGGTACCACCGATCAAAGACGAGGCCCTCTTACTCTACGTCACCGCAATGACCTAAGTGGTCAACGCGGCCGTAGTGGTCGAGAGGCAGGAAGAAGGGCACGCTCTACCTGCCCAATGACCTGTCTACTTCATCAGCGAGGTGCTTTCTGATACCAAGACGCGCTACCCCCACATCCAGAAACTAATCTACACCATAATCTTGGCTCGACGCAAGCTGCGTCACTACTTCGAGTCCCACCCAGTGACCGTGGTGTCATCTTTCCCCTTGGGAGAGATAATCCATAACCGGGAGGCCTCGGGAAGGATTTCCAAATGGGCCGTGGAACTCATGGGGGAAGCCCTGTCTTTTGCACCCCAAAAAGCCATTAAGTCTCAGGTCTTGGCCGATTTTGTGGCAGAATGGACCGATACCCAACTACCACCTATTCAAGTCCAGGCGGAGTACTGGACCATGTACTTTGACGGGTCTCTGATGAAGACCGGAGCAGGCGTGGGTCTGCTATTCATCTCACCCCTCGGAGTCCATATGCGCTACGTAATCCGACTACACTTCACCGCCTCCAGCAATGTGGCCGAATACGAGGCCCTCGTCAACGGCCTGCAGATCGCCATTGAACTTGGGGTACGGCGTCTCGACGTTCGAGGCGATTCACAGCTTGTCATCAACCAAGTGATGAAAGAATCAAACTACCATGACCTCAAGATGGAGGCGTACTGCACGATGGTACGCCGCCTAGAGGACAAGTTTGATGGCCTCGAACTCAATCACATCTCACAAAAGTTCAACGAGGCCGCGGATGAACTAACAAAGATGGCGTCGGCACGGACCCTGGTCCCCCCGAACATCTTCGCCAGAGACCTCCACAAGCCATCCGTCGACTATGACTCGGCGAAGGTAGAGGGCCCATCAGCCGAGCCCCCCACAGGTCCCGAGGCCCCTTTGCCACCGAGACCTCGCCGCCCGAGCCTGAGTCCATGGCAATTGACACAGGGCCTCCCGAGGCCGACCAAGGAATGGACTGGCGAGTCCCTTTTCTTGATCGCCTCGTGCGAGGAGAGCTTCCCGCGGACAGGACCGAGGCTCGATGGCTTGCGCGATGAGCCAAGACGTACGTCCTCTACAACGGTGAGTTGTATAGGCGTAGCCCGTCTGGTATTCTCCAACGGTGCATCACCACGGAGGCTGGCCAATCACTACTCTAGGACTTGCATGCGGGAGCCTGCGGGCACCACGCAGCGCCTCGGGCGCTAGTGGGAAACGCCTTCCGCTAAGGTTTCTACTGGCCAACAGCGATGGCTGATGCCACGGGGCTAGTACGCTCCTGCGAAGGATGCCAGTACTATGCTCGACAGACGCACCTCCCGGCCCAAGCCCTCCAAACCATCCCTATCACATGGCCATTCGCCGTGTGGGGGCTGGACATGGTTGGGCCTCTGCAGAAGGCACCCGGAGGCTATACCCATCTGCTCGTAGCCATCGACAAATTCTCCAAATGGATCGAGGCTCGTCCAATCACCCAAATCAAATCCAAGCAAGCAGTGCTGTTCTTTACGAATATCATCCACATGTTCGGAATCCCAAATACCATCATCACCGACAATGGGACGCAATTCACCTGCCACAAGTTCTTGACGTTCTGCGACAACCACCACATCCATGTGGTCTGGTCGGCCGTAGGACACCCTAGGACAAACGACCAAGTAGAACGTGCCAACGGCATGATCCTACAAGGCCTCAAGCCAAGAATCTACAACCGGTTGAAAAAGTTTGGCAAGAAATGGCTTGCCGAACTCTCCTCGATCATTTGGAGCCTGAGGAATACACCGAGCCGAGCCACGGGATTCACACCGTTCTTCCTGGTCTATGGGGCCGAGGTGTGGCAGAACCTCCTAAATTATAGGACCCACATACATTTGTCACTGTCCAAAGACCTTTGACAACAATGCATATGTTCCTGGTAACTTAAGAAGTCTGTCGGGTGTCCTCGGGGAACCCCGAATCATCCACGATTTCCGAGCAGGATCACGTTATAGAGTCATTGTAGTATTACAACAGTTTATTCAAATAGACACATCAGAGTAAAAGTAGCGGAAGACTTACAATAACATAGTTTACAAACCATTTGTTTCAAACCGTACAACTAAGTTCGATATTAATACAAACCAAAGTAGTGGAGCGGCATTATAATATAATACAAAACACACAATGAGGGCTGCCTTTCGCCTAAGGGCCACACAATTACTTCTCAACGTCATCACAAGGTACAATCTGTCATGCAAAGATGATCCAAAACAGATCGCCCATGAGGCTCACCGAACAAGGGTCAACGAACCACGAGTACAAAAATACTCAACAAGACTTAACCGAAATAAGAACCGATAACTCAGGAATGCAGGGCTCAGGATTCAAGGTATGGTTTTAGCAATAATCAAAGTTATTTTATGTAAAAGCTCTTTGACAAAATCTTTGTTTCAACAGTTTAAACTTCATAAAATCATATACAAAGATGACACGATCCGTAATGAGATCATGAAACTTCATATCCAACACCTTCATCAACCATTCTCAAGTTCTAGTTATTAATTACTACGATGATGAACAGTGAGTTGAGTCTCCATAACCGAGGAGCAACGACGATTCGAACCGATTATAAACCCAGCTGGGGATTCCAGACCACACGACATATGCAGGTCCCTGACCTACATATACCAACCTATTCTTGGATCCTCTAAAACAAGAACGGGTCCGCGCCACCCGAGAATACAGTACTCCACCAATCCAGCCCATTGCCACATGGGTACACGCTATTCCCCCATCCCCTCCACTCCCAGTGCGTGAGTAGCCATTCTCGTAATAGAATTGCCAAGTTCAGGCTTACCGGAGTATGTGGTTAGTACTACAAATTCTCACCTCATGCAATTCAACAACGGACGTGCCTTAATCGACATAGGCGGAAAGATCCCGCTCACAAGACCTCCATGTCTTGTGGCTCACACACACCGAGTCGCCCGGTCTAGATTTATTACTCCACATTCCCATATCACATGCTAACATAATTAACCAATGTTCCATTTAAAACTTGCGGTGGCGTGTAGTCACCGACTTCATCGTTTCACGATAGCTAAGCAAAACTAGGCATATACGAGTTCAAAACTGGTAATATGGTAAATATGGAATAATAAGGGTGGTAATGCACCAATTAGGCTCTTACTTAACTCTTAATCACTTAATGCAGTAATGGAAAGCAAAAGCAAAATTAATTTATAAAACACAAGGTAGGGTTGTATGCATCCGGGGCTTGCCTTCGTTGACGGAAAAGTCCGGCTCTGCGACGCTTTCACAAGTCTTCGATCCGACCTCAACAGATAGATCAACCTCCTCCGCGAACTTGATTAACTACCACGTGTTCACCTTCGTTTACTACACGTAGTAACATTGCCATGTTTAACATGATGTGGAATATGAAACATGATGCTCGATGATGGATGCAAAAATTAATAAATTGGATACAATTTTCCTTCGCAGTACAGTTACAAACCAAACTAACCAAACCATATTCGTAACTGATGTGACCACGCCAGCACCGATCACTTTGGTGAACTCTCCGACCACTATGGTGAACTATCCGACCACTACGGTGAACTATCCGACCACTACGGTGAACTATCCGACCACTATGGTGAACTATCCGACCACTACGGTGAACTATCCGACCACTACGGTGAACTATGCGGAGCAAAGATCGTCGGTGAGGGAGAACCGGCGACTGCAGTGATCAAAATGAGTAAACAACAACTGACTAAGTACTACAACATCAAAACAAAGCCGTAAGTACACTGATTACAGACAACGGCTCACCGAAGGCTCTCGACCATGATGACACGCCTCAAGAAGGGTGAAGTTGTTGACCGCGAGGAAGAAAGACGGACATGCGAAGTTCTCGGCAATTTTAGGCGACCAATGTTAGTCATTTGGATTCGCAAGGAAAAGATGAACTAGGACGACCTTTACCGAGATGGCAACAATGTTGGGGAGATGATGCGAACTTGTTGGAGCGATGACAACGGCGGTGGTGAAAACAAAGGAAGAAGAAAAAACAGCGATGGCGACGTCTTGGTACTTATATAGCGCGCAGAAGCTCAAGGAAGCCACGACGGAGCCGTGCTCGTGCAAATAGCGACATCAAGGACGGCCACGACGCGCGTGGGACGCCGAAGAAGGTCCGACGGCAATGTAGCTTAGCGGTGAACAACATTCACGAAATTACAAAATTGCCATACGCCAAAATTCACAAATTACTCTCAAATTTTCATAATAACTCAAAATCTCCAAAAACAAAAGTTGTTCAAATTCGAAAGTTCTACAACTTTGCTTCTATAACCATCTCCTAATTCGGTCTAGATTTTGAAATGAACTTTTGAATTTGAATAGGGAAATTTAACGAATTACGCCTTTTTGAATTACTCAAAATTTTTCTAAACAACTTGAAAAACTCCAAAAACAAACTTTGCATAACTTGCCAAGCTCTACACTTTTGCTTTTGGGATCAACCCCAAATTATGCTTAGATTTTGAAATGGATTTTCAGGGTAGGATTTAAATGCTGAAAAGCGGGGTTTTCTCGAAAAATTCAAAATCCAAACAAACTTTGAACTAGAGTCAACCAATACAATTCAACACATACCACATGAATATAAACTTGTTTTAGTGTATGCATCTCAAAGTTTTCACCAAATGCCAAATGCTTTGCAATGCATATGATGACATGTCAGGTTTTAGTATTTTAAACACCCAGGTGTTACATGAAGTTGTGGAGCTCCACGCCGTAGTAGTGCGGGAGCGCCCGCATGAACTGGTCCGCCGGCAAGCCGAGGCCTCGCTTGTGGAAGACAACGAAGCTCACCATGTAGCCATCATGTGGCCTCGGCTCCGACTCATTCCCCGGAGCAATCCACTCCGGCTCGTCAGAATCGGAGATCGGGCGGAGGAGATCGGCGTCCACCAGCGACTGCAACTTCTCCACGGTGACGTCAGACCACTCCTAGGGATCCGCCGAGAGAATGATAGGACCGCCAGCCATTGCGCGGTGGAGGATGCTGCTACGGCGGTAAGTCTCTCTCTCCCTTTCAATCGATCTCTCTCGCCCTTCTTCTCCCCGGCGCTTTACGCTCTCAGCAACGGCTTGGAAGCGGCGAAAGCAAATGCTAGCAAGGTAAGGAGGGGAGGGGCGAGGCTCTTTACGTATTTATGTAGGGGTAAGATGAAACCGCTGGGCGATGAAATCGGGGAAGTTTCCCTCAGATCCGGCGCATATAATCCAGATCCGATATCTCCGCCCACGTGCCCACCTTCTCCACATTTAATCGCGCAGACGGTTATGTCCCATCCACTGACACCACGTCGCGCAGCAATGGCAGCTCCCGAGAAGACCACCTCAAAAGACGCACCGGGCGTTGTTAGCCGATGGAAGGGAAATACCCCCCAGCCGATTCCTTCCGAGCTAAGGAACCGGGCGCCGAGCCCGCTACGGTCCAGAGGTTCGAAGGCTGGGCCGTTTATGGTCTCGACAGCTGCCTCAGGACAACAGAGTCAGGGACAACTATGGGCGAGCCCGTACATGGCCGAGGCCAAGGCAAGCGATTGCTTGGGATGCCCTAAGTCGTGTCCGAGAACAGCAGGAGTTCTCTAAAGGGGATCCCACCGTAGGGAGGCACCAAGCCCCTAGGGCCAATCGAATGGCCCTGGCACCCGCTAGAGAAGCCTTCTGGTACTTTTTTGGAGCGCGTCTCTAGACCACTAGCCGCCCCCTATCGAATGGGGCACGGGCCTCCACTCGGACTTACCCGATAAAAGCTCACCGGAAATGTCACCGCTCGCGCCCACCGAGGGTAGCCTGGCATGTTCCACCCCTCCTTCCGAGCGAAAAGGAAGCGCGAGGGTCATACAAAAAGCCAGGGGAACTCCTGATTGCCCTCTTGTTCTGTGTGGAGGCTTGGGGGCTCTTCCTGCAACCTTGCCGAGACCCAGCGGCCTAGGCTCGCACGCCGAAGGATCGGCAAATAACCCTCTCTTTCGAGCGAAAGGGATGCGCGAGGGTCATACAAAAGCCCGGGGGACTCCCGATCGCCCTCTCGCTACGTGCGAAGGCTTGGGGGCTCTTCCTGCAAACCTTGCCGAGACCCAGCGGCCTAGGCTCGCACGCGAAGGGCTCGGTAAACAACCCCTCCTTCCAAGCGAAAGGGATGCGCGAGGGTCGTACAAAAAGCCAGGGGAACCCCGATCGCCCTCTCGCTACATATGCGGAGGCTCGGGGCTCTTCCCGCAAACCTTGTCGAGAAGTACACCCCGAGGATCGGAAAACACGACGAAAAAAAGGGCACCGAGCCCGCTACGGTCCAGAGGTTCGAAGGCTGGGCCATTTATGGTCTCGACAGCCGCCTCAGGACGACAGAGTCAGGGACAACTATGGGCGAGCCCGTACATGGCCGAGGCCCAGGCAAGCGATTGCTTGTGATGCCCTTAGTCGTGTCCGAGACCAGCAGGAGTTCTCTAAAGGGGATCCCACCGTAGGGAGGCACCGAGGCCCTAGGGCCAATCGAACGGCCCTGGCACCCGCTAGAGAAGCCTTCTGGTACTTTTTTGGAGCGTGTCTCTAGACCACTAGCCGACCCCTATCGAATGGGGCATGGGCCTCCACTCGGACTTACCCGATAAAAGCTCACCGGAAATGTCATCGCTCATACCACCGAGGGGTAGCTGGCATGTTCCATCCCTCCTTCCGAGCGAAAAGGAAGCACGAGGGTCGCATAAAAGCAGGGGAACTCTGATCGCCCTCGCTCGCTGCTGGAGGGCTCGGCTCTTCTTCCTGCAAACTTGACGAGACCCGGCGGCCTAGGCTCGCACGTGAAGGGCTCGACAAACAACCCCTCCTTTCGAGCGAAAAGGAAGCACGAGGGTCATACAAAAAGCTAGAAGAACTCCTGACCGCCCTCTCGCTCCGTGCGGAGGCTCGGGGGCTCTTCCTGCAAACCTTGCTGAGACCCAGCTACCTAGGATCGCACGCAAGGGCTCGGCAGGCTCGGGTGCTCCTCCTGCACCCCAAACAAGTGACCCGAGCTTGCTCTCATGGGTCAAGCAAATGCGATAGAGTGCCTTACTCAACGAAGAAAAAGCCCCTAAAGGAGTAAACTCACTCCTCTAGGGTCCGGAAGCTACACCATTGTGGATGCCTTCATGCGCACCCACCGTAATCATGAGTATAAAACAAACCCAACAAAAGCCATTGAGAAACAAAAGTCTCGAAAAAACCTCAGGGAGAGTATCCCACACTCCCGCCCGAGGCTCAGGGGCTACTGTCGGATACCAGAAAATGGGGTACCCCAAGCAAAGATCGAAAAACTGCTTAGACCCTAAAAACAGAACCAACGGAATAAACAAACGAGGTCTCGGCTGAAATCTCCGATTAGCCCGAGACCCTGTCGCCGAACCCCAACGGAAGCAAACGGTTTTCCGACTCACCCGAGACCGTCTCGCCGAGGCCCCCGCATCGAGGCCCTCTCGTCGAGGCCCCCTCGCCCGGGGCCTCGGAAGAAGTGCCGATTCTCCGATTCGCGCGAGGCCGGTTCGGCACCAACCCCGTGACCACCTTTTTGACCAAACTGCTCTGACCGAACGTCACATCCAGGCGCCTAACCACTCCGACAGACACACGATGGCACAGAACGGCGAAGTGACCGGCTACACGCCGGTCGCGTCACCCCCCGCCATCCGAGACAAAGACAGAGCGGGGTTACCGACCATGTCTTTGCGCTAACTCCCGCACCAAGGACATCATAACGTGGGGAGTTAGAACGGGTTCCTATAGCCTCGGAATCGCCGGACCGACCACTCCGTCTCGCCGAGCCCCCTCGACAGGCCTCGGATTCACCGATCTTACTATGCCTCGCCCGTCCGCCTCACCCGAGACCCCTCGAAGGGCCTCGGACAAATCGGCCGCCTCCGCCCGCCGCCGCCCGAGGCGGGCTCTCGTCCCACAACCTCGTCGCGCCCGCCTCAAAAGTCTCTTTGGCGGTTGTCACATCCGATTAACGCGCTCGCCGCACTCCACTACGTAAGCCACGATCGGCGGTCTTGGCCGCAACAGAACGACGGGACAACAGTCAGATCACCTTTTTTACCATCCCTACTGACAACACAGGTACCATATCCTATAGGCGCACATCTCGCACTATTCCGCCTGATGGCTGCTGAGACCCGCATCTGCACCTGGGTCACTTCTCAGGCCTCGGCATGGCAGGCCTCGGCACGACAGGCCTCGGCATGACCGACTACGAAGGCCACCAAGCCTCTGCAATCCACCAAGTCAATAAATGCGCAGCATGTTACTTGCAGTGAAGACCATACCGATTAGACATCTATGGGAACTCCCACGACAACGCCATGCTGCTCTAGGAGTAAATATCGTCATCAAATAGTCCTTGCTCCACGTGTTGCTCTTTTATGTACTCCTGGTTTCCTCCCTGCGGCTATAAAAGGAGGCAGCCATGACCGCTTTCTAGGACGACGGATAGAATCACAGATACTCAAGATGAACAACACGCCTGCTCGTAATTCATATCACCTCCCTCACAGAGACCTAGGACAAATTCCTCTCTCGCCTAGCTTGTAA